>OX291561.1:8112272-10612272 GCA_946406115.1 Apoda limacodes
TGTATAAACGTTTTTTACAAATTTGTATGAGTTAACGGAAATTCGTTAAATTAGACTGTATAAGCTATAGGTTATATTAAAATTACTTTACGAAAATTCAATCATATCAAATTTACTTTTAAAGATTAATTATGTGATTTGATTGCATCACATATATTAGTATAATGCTTAAATTGTAAAATCTACACTAAAAACTAACATACGTATAACGTAGAAATATTTCGATGTAATCTGTTAACGTACAAATAGCTCGTTCGTTAATGTATCAGCTGCCGCGCACAGAGCCCGGGTTCGATTCCCAGCGTTGCTGCATGGTTCCACAGATGGTGACTCTGTAGCCACACGTCTTCTAAGAACATGCTACATTAACATTCACGTTCCAAGTTTAGATCGGGCCCTCCTTCGGACCGATCTGAATGGAATGTGAGTAACATTTTTTTATAGGCCAAGAAATTTATTTTCGAAGACGTAACGACTCTGTACAGAATTCGATGTTATCAGACATACTGTCGGATTGATTTTATACCTAAATAAATTTACTGTGGTTTCTCTAATTTGATTTGAGATAACTTTTGTGTCTAATTATTTTAGTTCTCAAGTTATAATATTATTCGATTAAAGAGTTTTGTGTTTTTTTTTTGTTATATTTGTTCCTAAGGACATGCTAAGATCTTAGAGTATGGTGCCAAGATTTTTTTAATTAGAAGATTTTGCTTAAAAAGCTCTGTGTAATTTAAATGTTTTCTCCTCGTCACACTGTGGCCCTACGTTGCGTTGCGTCGCAATATGTGGAAATGGTAATCATTTTTGTAATATGGTAATGCCGAAGCTTGCCCCGGCTCGTTCTCTTTCTGGAGATTGGTCTTTGACAGGTATATTGCCTTTAAAAATATTTAGATAGAACATTATTATTCTTTTTTTGTAAGTCAAGAATATTATAAAGATATTATAAAGATAATCGAAAAAAAATCATATTATTCCGCACAGCGCATTGTCTTGGCCTTTAAGAATGGAATGTGCATATTTTATTTTTAAAACCTATTTCACAAGTTTTACATAATCTTCTTATCATTATGATCAGCGTTTAGTATATTTATTCATTTTTTGCTTACGTTTTTAAGTACCTATTTGCAGCCACCATAATATTTTTCGTAGGTAAGCAATATTTTAATAGTTTTTGTCCTTTATTGTATTTAAATCTGTTAGATTTTTTTTAACCTTATTTTCATCTTGATTGAATGATGTGTTTGTTCAGTGGGATTATTTCTAATTTGTCAATCAACATCTATTTAAACTGAACACATCGATTCGTTGTTTATGAATAGCAATGAGCGTATCTACATTGTAAGTGTAGTCTGTGGTCATCGTAACGCCCGGGGACGAGAGGCGTGAGGCATCTCAGGAATTTTAATCGCATCCAAGCCTCTGGCCTGTGCTCGCTCCGAACGCAATAAAAAAAAAAGAAAAAAAAACATAAAACTTCCAACGTCGGGCAGGTTGAATTTTGGATATGATCAGGCATTATCTAGCCGAGCCCGAGCTTGGGGGCTTTGTTTTATTTAATGCTACACCATTATATTTTGATTTTGTTGGGCCATGATTTTGAATAATTTCACGTAGATGGAAAATTTAGATGGACACGCAATAAACCGTGTATAGTTACATAATTATCTAAACATTAGTAAAGATTATTTCCTCAAAAACAGTTAATTCACGTGAGTGGAAAGAATCAAGGTAATCATCAATTTGGACTTTTTAGGGTTCCAAACCGGCAGAGTGCCAACGAAGATTACCAAGCCTACGCTGTCTGTCTTTCTGAGCTTTTAGACCGACATGTAGAATATAATTTTTTAAAATTTTCGCGTTCCATTATGCCAAATAACGCCGCGTTTAATCCCGTATTATTATTTTTAAATTAGACATATGTAGAAGCTTGAAATGAAACACAGAATGTGTGTTATCATGTCGGATTACCGAGCAATTAATAAATAACAAAAAAGCAAAAGTTTAAGGGGGTTCCATGCAAGTAACGTGTTTTAGTTGTTGATGGTTTATCAAGAAAACGTTAATACATGCAAGCCCTATTATACAGCAACAAATAATTATAATTGGTCAGGTGCGAGTCGGGCATGCACATTCGATTGTGGCACGGACCCTGCGCGTGGTCAGTTTTATTTTTATTTAAAAATCCGTTTCTGTGTAAAACCGCACGAAATATTAAATCTATTACTATTATTATTATTTTCATTGTATTATTAATTAAATACATAAAAATAAATAAAAGATGAATAGAAAAAAACTAATAGACCAAAACGAAATTTTCAAGAGGGAAAGGAACCTTAAATGTATCAGGCGAACAGCAGATACCCAACGAGAAGAAAAAGAAAGAAATTAAGTTCCGTTCGCCTTCAAGTGCGAGAGAGACAAACTCTTGGACGAGTATAAACGAGAAGGTTTCATAAAAAAAAAGAGATAGAATACAACCGGTCCAAGGGAGGCAGATGTTCACTTTAGAAACCCCCAAGGCAAAACTTCCAGAATCTTACAATGAGAAAATGAAAATTATTAAAAAATATTATACCATCTGATTATGTATTACAAAAATAATGCGTATTTCAAAAGATTTAGGCACATAACAGCTGCAGTATTGTCTCTGTCACAATTCGCTCTTTGTACAAGACTATAATAATCTTAAATAAAGAGCCATCATTTTGACGCATCGCATGTTAAAGTTAATTTGTCAATGTTAGGTTGAATAGTCTATGCCCTACAAAAGTCTGTGTTGACCTAGAAACCTACACGCAATATGCTTTGGATGAGTAACTACTGCAATAGAGTTAGAATTTAGGTAAGTGCCTACATTTCACATTTACCTGTCAAAAGACGGAATAGGTAATGCTTTGTCTGTTAACATCTAAGTATGTTTTCAGTACGGAATTAATTATTTTAATTTTAGCCAAAAGCATTTGCAGTAGATACTATTACAGATAATACAATAAAACAGGCCAAGTGCGAGTTGGACTCGCGCACTAAGGGTTCCGAACAATTATCTATAAAAACGGCAAAAAATTACGTTTGTTGTATGTATTAAATATTTGTTTTATTTTTATTTAATTATTTATTTTTAAAGTGAATATATAACTTAATATTCTGTGAATATTTCAAGCGTCTACCCGTTGCCATTATCAATATTGAGCAAAACAATCACGTGTGTTGTATGGGAGCCCCCTTAAATATTTTTTTAATTCTATTTTTTAGTATTTGTTGTTACAGCGGCAACAGAAATACATCATCTGTAAAATTTTCAACTGTTTAAACTACTACGGTTCATGAGATACAGCCTGGTGACGGACGGACCAACAGCGAAGTCTAAGTAATGGTCCCGTTTTGTACCCTTTAGGTACGGAACCCTAAAAAGGGATTTTGTTTTTAGTTTTATGATTAATCATATTGTTCCGTCGTCTTTTAGAATTATTTTTAGAAATTATCACTTAGTCGTCTATGAGACATTTTTCGGTAGATTAATGTTTGGGTCTTTTATGGTATATAATAAAGTAATTATTGCTGCTACAAATAGTCTTAGTTTTGGTTTTTTTAAGTATAAACTGATAGTTTAGGTTATCTAGTCTATTGAGTCTTCTGCAACTTAAGGTATAATATACCACGAATTTATTTATGATAATATTTTGTATCGTTTTAAATTAAATTAAATTTTTGATTCAGAGGTCTTTTACATTTTACTTTTTCTGTTTTGAACTAAATTTTTGGTTTGTAGGCCTACGGATATTCTGCTACCTACTTATAAAGTACCCTAAAAATTTATTTTAGGCAACATTTCTTAAAATTGAATTTTTTGGTTTATTATATTCTATTGAATCTCTAATCTTTCTTAGCAAGAATCAATTATCTTCGTAAAATTAATATGCATGACCACTTAATCGAATCCTATTAAAAATGATAAAAAACTGCCTTTTTATTGACTTTACCGCTACTGAAGAAAAAACTGGCTCTACAGTTTAATGAAAATCTAAACGTTTTAAAGAATTTCTACCAAGTCGCCGCCAGTCGCCGTAATAAAAATTATCTGCCTTCTGTCAGTATGTAGGTATTAATTACGCCTAGAAATTATGGACTTTCCAGAAAAATACCCCAACATTTCTGAGTGGTATGTACATGTAATGTAACGTTATTTATAAACTATTCTTTCTAAAAAATAGAGATTTTTCTTGAAACATTTATTTGGATTTATTTATGATTATTAATTTATATTTATTATTTATTGATTAATTCCATCGTATTAATTTATATTATTTACAACAGTAATCGATATCGGTATCGTATCGGCAAAACTAAGTATGGGTACATCCCTAATTTTAATTAAAATCATAGTTGCCAATATTTTCAATCATTTATTTGAAATGTTTCTTTACAATTAAAACATACGACCCTAGTTTTCAATAATATTCGTATCTGCATTTTTTAAAATCCTAGAAATCGAACTAGGTTTAGGGGAGGAAAAACATTATTGCATTTTGTATGAGAACATGTAACTTTACCGCCTTAACTTAGAAATATACTTTAAAACTATTTTATAACTTTAAAACCGTGGAGGCAAAAATACACATACGTGGCACAGGACACTTGAAACCAAGCAAGACGAGATTGCAAATGTGTGTAAAGGAATTCCGGAACAAAAATGCTCGCTTATACCAGTACGCGCCAGATGTCTGACGGTCCCCCCCTGTGGCGCCTTACCCAACATTCCACCATTACCCAAGCAAATTGATTACTGAGAAAAATCTGAGAAAATCACGAGATGAACTTACTGCGCTCATGTGCTATCGAAAGTGGCTGTTAACTTTTTGCATTCCATGTTGTTATTGCCCCGGGGCGGCCGGCTTGTTAGGAATTACCTTGATTGCCACAATTGTTAGTTGTGTCAGTTGTCACCGCTTATAAATGTACGTAATGTACGTTTATATATATATATATATATATATATATATATATATATATAAATATACTGTATATAAATACATATATGTGTAAGTACATATTTCGTAGGTATATAAATTGTGTAACTAAATATCAAAGGTAATGTCGTGGGCGTATCGATTTGAAATTGAAATTTAGAATCTGTATGACGCGTATGTAAAACGATGAAGAGTTTTAATTGGTAAAATTGTTATTAAAATGTAAGTATAGAGGTGAGGTCACGAAGGGTCCGTTAGGGCGTTGGGTCCAGCCGACACCTTGGCGTCGGCCAACTTATTACGACAGATGGCCGTCGGTGGCGGACCCCCGATCCCCGCGGGCCCTTGGAGAGATCGACCTCCGAAATGCGTCCGAGATTGCATTCTTTCGGCTGCGCGCGCGCATTCCTCGACGCGCCATCCGAGCAGAGCGTCAGTCGGTGTGCGCCCTTTTGGGGGTTAAGATGTGTCCGCGGCGGCGGCGGGCGCTTACGATGTGGTCCCAACCGCCTCCCCCCGAACCCGATACCGTACCTACCCCGGCCTTCCGCGCTCGTGCCGCCACCACCGGTGCGCACACCTGGTGCCGAGGATGCTTTGGAAACCAACTCGCCCGCATGGTTCGCCGCGAACCTTCCGAATATGGAGTCCGCGTTGATGTTACCTCCGCAAATCCTCCCGGCTTACAAGTTCGCGTTGAACCTCAGTATCAAAACTTGGATGAACTTCGGAAACGGCCAGAGTACGCGAATTTGGACGAGATTAGTCGTGAGTTCGGTTATCGAATGTGCCCTGAAGGACAGAACTTGGAAGATGAAGCCATATATGAGAATATACTGTCTGTGCGTCAGATAAGGTCCGCGGAAGTGCGTTTAGTGCCAGTGTCTGAGGTGCCGTTCTACGAAGGTCAGGGTTACGTTGCTACGCAAGTGCTGAGCAGGAATGGCACCTTCCCCCAGTGTCCTCCCCACACGTGGAGCAGGCTGCAGCGCGCGTGCAGAGCTACTGGATCTTTGAGGGTTTTTACTGTAAATGTTACACCTTTTAATTTCATCTTATGTTAGTAGGTACCACTAGCGTGGCTATACCGGCTTTATTGTTTAATTAAATTTGATCATACATTTTTTTTAATCAAGCTGCCATAGAATTGAATAATTTTCTATTCCATTTTAATAAAAATAAGAATCTACGAGTCTAAATAGCTTTTTAATACGGTGTTTAAGTTTTTAATCATAACAGAATTAATAATAATAAACAAACAATTAAACAAAATTTATTATATAAATAATATTTAGTCGACGTACAAAAAGTAAGTAGGTGCGTACCTACTTAAAACGTACATACTTTCAAAAGGAATCAAAAAAAAACTTCACTCATCAGAAACCTGTATGAGAAGCGTCAAGATACAAACGAGATTCACGAAACTATTTTTAGATGGCTGAACCTTTTTTTGATTACAATTATGACATTTTTGTATTTATAAGTTTAGGTACCTACTATTATTGATTCGTTTGATTTGTTGTTTGTTTTTGGTAAGAATCGCAGGAAATTACTGGATACATAAATCTTACGACAGTAAATTGTCATAATCATTGTTGGAGGCCAACGTTCAGCAGTGAACATAAATAGGCTGTTACATGATGAAGTTTTCGTATGTCTTACCTCAGACGTTATTTGTTCCCATGAAAGAGGCCTAGGCCCCTCCTTAGAAAAAAGAGACTTAGGCCCTAGTTCAAATAGGCAGACTTTGTAGATTTAATTGCCACTTGTCTGTCAGAATGTTTACCGTGTCCTTCAAAGCACAGATAAGCTCAGAAAAAATGCAACTAGAAGGTAACCCATCCAATGACTGACCACACCCGATGTTGCTTAAGTTCTCATATCGTGTCTGACTAATATTACTGTGCCACGAACTTATAGAATTGTAGATACGAACAAAAAATTCATATTAAAAGCTCATTCAATTATTTTTCCTGGTAAGCTCTTATGACCGTATGAACTATGTGTCTAGCAGTTTTTGTTCGCATTCCAAGCAAAAAGCGGTTCTTGTATTTTTGTGGAGCAACAAAAAACTGCTACGGAATTTTGCTTGATTGACTCTCTAAATTTTAGTGGGCAGTCGACGAATTTCATATCAACCCGTGAATTACCTACTGTGGTCGTCGAGTTTAAATAAATATTATTTACTTTAACCCAAAATACTCGTTTTTGTTATTAATTTGTTATTTTAACATGTTTTTTTATTGTTAGTTTAAGTCTGTGGTTTCGACATTTGTGTATTTAAATGAAAATTTTAGTTTTTCTCTGGAATCTTAAACGGGTATTAGTTTAAGATCTACACTAATGTTTTTCGTATTGTAGAGTATCATACAAATTAGAAGATAAAAATATAACGTGTAGTGTTCCAGGGGGGGCAATTCACAACCTTATTCGCTTTCCGATTATCGTTATCAGATCAATATCATTTTATTGTCGAATCCTACAACCATGTATAAAATAATCTAGAATTCTTGTGTTCTTAAATATCATTTGCAAAATTTATATAGTATACGTTTGTTATCGAAATAATTATAAGGAGTTAAATATGGGGGTTGGGAGCTTATTAGGACAGTCTCGATTAAGCCACACTATGGAATTCGAGAGAAAAATAAATGCTAGTACTTTAACAGGTCTCGAGAGGTAAAACCTACTTGCATAAATTTTTCTCTCAAATTTCAGAGTTTAGGTTACTCGAGACACTTCCTAATAAGTTCCCTGTTCTTACTATAATATGTAGTACTACTATCCAAACAATAATTTAGTTCAGTCGGCCATCGAAGGCGTCTAAACAAATCATTAGTTAGGTATGTTGCGTGCCAAGGTGGGGATGAGTGCACGCTACTAACCATGGACTAGCCTATGTCGTCACATATGGCTAGTCGGTAGTAGTGCTCTCCAGCCAGTCACACATTTTGTCGCGGTGCCATGACTGTCTCGACGTTGTCGGATTTATCAGACGCGATGATTTGACTGTATAATGTGAATGAAATGAATGTTTGGTATCACCATGCACTTGCTACTTACCTCGGTGTGACCATGGATAGTCGTTTGAACTTCCACGCTCACACCAAAATAGTCAGAGACCGAGCCGCATTTGTCCTCGGTCGTCTTTATCCCATGATAGGCAAGTACAGTAAGATGTCGCTTAGAAATAAGCTAAATCTACTCAACTTGCATCCGCCCCATACTAGCTTATGCTAGCGTAGCCTTTGCGTTATCCAAGCGCAATCTCCACAAACTCCAGACCCTCCAAAACCGCTTTCTCAGAGCGGCCTCTGGAGCCTCTTGGTACGTTCGCAGTGCGGACCTACACAGAGACTTCGAACTTCCCACGATTCCCCAATACTTTAAAGACTTGGCAGTCCGCTTTTTCGAGCGTACGCAAAATCACCCGAATCGATTAATTGTGCAATCCACAACGTATCATCCCCCCGATCGACCCGGTCACGGTCGTAAAACTATAGTTAGGCGGCCTCGGCACGTACTAACGGCCCCAGATGACGATCTCGCTGTCCGGATAGCGAGATTAGTCTCTACGACCTCCCCGAATAGGGCCTCCCTCCAAACACGACGCCGACGTCCCCGGGTTCGTCGGCGCCCACAAGGATACACTAGGTATCAAAGAGTGCCGGGGCGCTTCTCGCCCCCACTCAATCGCAACCGTACCCGCGTAACGGGGAACTCCCCTCCTGGTGGTGACTCACCTTCGGGTTCGAGACTCACGCCGGTCGAAGGGACGCCCCCGAGAGCGACAACCCAAGCCGAGGCTTCCCCCGCGGGGAGCCCTTGAGCGTTGGGCGCTATATGGGCTGATGCTCCTTCAGAGTCTCGCCCTAAAAGCCCGGTGAAGCAGTAATGGCTGCAACAGCCAACTGCATAGTCAGCTCAGAAAAAAAAAAAAACTTGCTACTCGGTAGCGGAAGTGCGGCAAATGCAAAGAACCTACTTAATAGACTACTGACGTCCACTAGCGCCATGAATAGTCATTTTTAATTTCCAATTTATACAAAGCGAATTTTAAAAATTTGCTTCTAAAGAAATATATAGTTTTCAGCTATTTTTTAGAAATTGTATTGTTTCTAAGATAAATCTTTGAGTTGTAGATAGTTTGTTTATAGCAAATATGCTTTCTATAACTCACAGATTCATTTTTAATTTTTAAAATTCGCTTTGTATGAACTGGAAATTAAAAATATTGATTGGGGGTGCTAGTTAGCAGGGGTAACCCTCTTAAGGGTAAACGCCGTAAAATATTTTTCATACTAAATTAATTTGCCAAAATCTTCAAAGTTCCGTGAATTTCACATTTTATTCTAATTTAAAAATAATAATATCTTATGGTTTCATGATATATTGTTATGTTCATATTAAGCTATTATTTTTTTTTTTCATTTTTTTGAACTAGCTTTATACAATATACAATAAATTCCTAATACTATAATACCTTTGGAAAAATTTGCTAGTAAGTTAATACCAACGTGTTTACAATAAAAATATGGAATAGAATAAATTAAGTTTTAATACATTAAATGAGATGGATAAATATTCATATATGAGTGTTTAAGAATAAAGTGGGTGTGGATTTCCAAATGCAATTTTTTTTTTAGATAATCAATTACTACTTGGAGGTTTATAGGAGCCAAATATACATAGGTGTTATGCCATTTACGGTAAAGGAATTTGTATTGCTTAAGATTCTTTTTTCGTAAGTCTTGACATTTAAGTAGAAAAGAAGATTAAGACACCTAGTGCATGTTGATTTAATTTTCTACTTCAACGAATAAATACGCTAATTCAAACAAGTACCTTGATTAAATAATTGAGGTTGCGCATTAACATGTTTTTAAATCTTTATATTTATTTAATTAATTACATACCTTTTCCTATTTTTAAATTATTTTTGGCAATTGAATATTCTAGATTGTATGGACTATCTTATCTTAATAAAATTAGTTTTGGTTTGGTTTTGATTTCTTTTAATTAACCTGTAATAAAATTAGAATTATTTAGTTGCGACAAAGTCGTATTAATAATCGTAAAAACTGTGCGTAAATCAATTATTAAAGATATAAAAAAAAAATATAGAAACTCTTGAATTTTTACTACTACTTTGATTTTTTTGAAATTACCTATGTATCGGTAATTTTCCTACAAATTTTACAAACCCCGAAATATCGCAAGATTCTTAAATCATCCATATAAACAAGGATATATTATGTGACTTCAATAATATACAAATAGAGCTACTTATATAAATAAAAATTTACAGTTACGTATTTTTGCTAAAGATAAATCCAAAATTTACTATAGCAGTTAATAGATTTTAAAAATTAATGAGAAAACCCGAAATGTTTTTCATAGTTATCTCTTTAGTCACTTTAATTATATGTATACTCGATCCGGGTACTTTTCTTAACTATGCAATTAGAATACTAATTATATATATATGTTCATTGCAACCTCCACCACTACTCATTTGCGTCGAAATTCCTAGTCAATGCCTTACACCTGCAAAGTGATCTTACGCAAAAACGAAATTATCACAGAATTCCTAAATTTAAAAAAAAGTGTTTTTTTTTTATTACTTCGTGTCTGTATCTATTTTACATAAAAAAATAAGTAACAAATGTGCTCTTGAAGTTAATGTATGTACTTACCGCATAATTATTGAAAAATTGTTATTGGTATTTAATTCTGACTGTGTTCCAAAATACTTAAACAAATCAATCTATTTTCAGTGTTATTACAATTATTGTGTAAAATTATGTTTTGGAACACTCGTAAAAAGGTGCATTTTTTATTATATTATGAGAGCAACACATTCAATGACCACTTTTATTACGATAAAATAAAAAAATAATTAAGATTTTTATTGGAATAACCATACACCTATTAAATTTTAATTCAGTAATATTAATAGGTAAAAAATACAACAATGATATAAAAAATAGCTTTGTAACAAATAAATAAATAGATTGTAAATATAAATGCAATCCTTTGTATATGTGGAAAAGTAAGACTTGACCCCTGTCTTCTCTTCTTTTTTCCTGATATAAGTGAGAGAAATTGAAATACCTTCTAGTTCGTAACGTATTTCGCCTGGCCAAATACAATATTGTGACTTAACAGTAAAATGGCCTGGGTCAAGAAAATAAACTGAACTCTGACTAGCAGTAACCTCTACCCACTGACTGAATCACGACGTAGGTACTGAGTCAGCGAATCTATTGTGTTGTTTTTTGCTGACTGTCAAAACAATAGCGAAATATTTCGACTTCGCATGTTTTCATGTTATGATGGTCTGTCTACTTCAATACATAAATTTACATCTACGCCTATTTTCGACCGGCAAAAGGCAAAGGTTATTTGGTTTAAGCGACATCTTGGACGCTGGGAAAGTTTAGTATTTTTCAGCTGAGTTTAAGGGAAAATTATCACTTTTCTTCTAATTTTAACAAATTTTTTTTCTCCTTAAAACTTAATGTTACAATTGCCTTTCTAAAATAAGAGAAAAACAATCTTTCACTCGTTGAATTATGCTTGAAATTACATCAAAGAAAAGATTTGATCTGATCAAATCATTTCTTTTCTTCCTGGTTTGGATTTGTTCAGACGGAGATTGCGCTTTGTGAGATGTTGAGCATTTCATACAGCGCCATCTGGTGCCAACCAAAGCTTGTACTATGGGTGTCAAATAAGACAAAACCATTCTAGACTCAATATAAATACAAATGTTAATCATATTAATGTTTTCTGTGCGGGTCCTTAACTCTAAAAAGGGAGTCAAATAGAACAGGCACAAAATATTTTTTCTTAACTGTTTCGGTATGAATCTCACTCAAAGTAACCTGTTATTTCTGATTGTATGTAGTTCTTTAAAAATTAAAAAAAGTACAGTTTTATATGATTTTTTTTTTCTATTGTTGACAGGCAAAGAAGGAAATGTACGATGTGAAAAAGCAAAGGTTTTGCCTGGCCCAGGATGAGTACAAACATCTGAACGAAGCCTTGTCTACTCTTGCAGCTTCCAGGACCAGTTGTGAGTGATTATTGATGTTTTTCAATAATTGTAATATTGGTCCCCTGTTTCTCGTGTTTTCGTTGATCATGTAAGTTTGGCTAGTACAGTTTATGCTGCCCTGAAACTAAAACGAGAGATATTCAGCGTTGAAAAATGGTTTAAAAGCTTTTATCGTGCTAAAAATTAAAGTAAACAATATTTTCTGACATTGTTTAATTTTAAAAATATGCCTAAACTTTAGAGTTAGAGTTTGCATGATTTTTTATTAATATTTAGTTAAAGATTTGGCTTTTAATCCACTTATGTAAAAAATATCGTAATAATAGTTTATGTACTTAAATATTGTAATTTTGGAAATTATCAATAGATTCAATATCACGGATCCCTAAATCAAATTCTCAATCAAAAGGGGCTCAAGTAGGCTTAAATACCACGTACATAAGTGCTAAATGAGGTACAAACGCCAACGACATAAATTCAGTAGTGTAATCTGTTCCAAAATCTAACTTCTTCATTTAAGAGCTAACAAACACCTATATATCTCAGCATTACCTTCGAGTAAGTTGCATAGACATTAAACTTGCAGCAAGCTTCCCAGCGCCGGATTATAAATTCTAATCAACAGAAAAGTACAACGACATTATGCTTGCAAATGGTCCCTACAGTACTTGGATAACAAGTAGTTAACGATTTTCATTTTATACCATGGCACCAGTAATTGAACGCTGCATTTGATTCCCTAATGGCCGATTAAAATAAAAGACATAAACGTGCATACACGACTCTAGTTAGGACGTGAATTATTTGGTGCTTGAAACCTTCGGAATGGGTTTAAGATTTCATCAAATTCATGACACAGAAGAATCTATAGTCATTTTAACTTGTGGCTGCCTTTTATGCCAAAGTTTATGTTAGTGTTACTCCAATCTATGTTCAGCTAAATTTTCTAATCAAACATTTAAATGTTTTTAACTGTGTTTAACAATAACTACTTTTTACACCATGATTTAAATGAGATAGATTTATTTATCATATAACGTAGAGTTTTCAGGGAATATAAACAGTAAAAATAAATTAAGTTACTTGGATAAGTATTAGAGGCCTTGTTAACAATATCTTAAGCAACTCATTAATAAGTAGAGAAATAGACTGCTATAAATAGCTTTGAATTACTAAGTGCTCGTTCGTTTTGGGATTCAGAATTATTATTTTCATTACTCTTGTCACCTGTCATCCGTTCGTTTAGCATTGGTATCAAAAATATCAAAATTTTAGTATCATCTGTGACAAACTATCATGCGTTCGTTTATTTTTGATATTTTTGGCCATTTTGCCACCAAAAAATGAAACTTTAGACCTATGTCTGGAGGTGGGGTTTTTGTGTTAATATGTCAAACTGCCTATACATATTCATTGTTTATGCTAGTGTGTGTGTGTTTTATCGTAGTGTGTGTACGTCAACCGTTCGTTTTGCAAGTTATGTGATCAAAAATGTTGTTAGTACAGTTTCAAAGCTACACGAACGGTAGGTGTCGGTGGCAAAACTGGCGTTATCAAAAGTGTGAAAAGTATCATTCGTGGGAACTCTTAATCCCAGAACGAACGCACCCAATGAGACAATAACCAATGTCCATACGGAACAGTACATACCTACCGTAATTTTTATATCATGTAATGGAATATGTTTACTAACATTTAATCATATATGAATCCCGTTATTTTTCTTTCAGTGTGTTCATCAACGACGTCAGTGACGACAACGTCAACGACTTCGCGCCATGATCCTGAGTTGCTGAGATCAGAAGTGACTCAGGCGAGAGGAAGAGTCGCTCAGCTGCGGAAGGAGTTAAGGCAAGCTAGGGCTGAGGTGGCCAGCGCGAGACAGGGTGTCAACACGCTTGCTGAGTAAGTATCTACTATACTTAGTGATCATTAAGAGTTGGTTGTAAAAGAAGTGGACTCGAGAGACAATAGTGATTCAGAATTTACGGCTCAAACAAATATACGTAGTACTCCATGCTAGAAACATCTCCGATATTTCTTTTTTTAGTAGTCGACTCGTTCAGTTCTTAAAATTGTCCATATAAAAATCTTTTCCTTTTCAGAGTGGAGCAAAAATTAACAGCTCAACAAGGCTGCTACAATATTACCCAAGCACAGGCTATCATGACTGAGCTCAAAAACATTCAAAAATCTCTAACCTCCGGAGAGAAAGAGAGAGCAGACTTAATGCAGTCTTTAGCTAAACTCAAAGACGATTTAACGAGATTACAACTTGGCGATGCATCGCCAGACCTTTCGACTCTGAGTCTTCCACAAGAGAAACTCAGTACGGCATCTCAAACCGATCTTTGCGCAGATTTAGTTCCTATAGGTACAAGGTTGGCAGAAATGGCGCGGGTTCGCCTACAATACGACGAAGCTAGAAAAAGGATACAACAAATCCAGCAACAATTAGCTGATTTAGAGGATAAAGTTCAACCTGGTCAAGCCGAATCTGATAAAGATCGTCTCTTACTATTCCAAGAGAAGGAGCAGTTGTTAAGAGAGTTGAGGAGTATAACACCTAGAGCGAAATCGAAGCAAGAAATGAACGAAATACAAACCGAATGCAAGAAGTTGGAGCAAGATTTGAAGAATGCATTTGAAATGTCCAACAAATGTATAGCAGATCGATTAAGGTTACACGAAGAAAAACAGCTGTTATTACAACAATTAAAAGATGCTTTAACCTCAATGACGACGCTGGAGGGTCAGTTGAAGACCTTATCAGCAAGTACGTTGTCAGTATCGAGTAGTTCAAGCTTGGGATCCCTTTCTACGGCAAGTAGTAAAGGGTCGTTGAGTTCAGGAATTAGTTTTACGGATATTTACGGAGGGCCACAGATTGCAAGTTCTTTGCAAGCTGATAAACCTATCGATATGGCAGATTTACACAGAAGAGTTGAAAGGTAAATTTTTTATTTTAATCATATTGAAATTTGGTTTTGGATCGTTTCAAGTTTTTAAGTCTATTAAAGATACATTTTGTTGATTATTTTATATTATATTTAATATAACATACTGTAAGTATTTTTATAATTTTCCGATTTTTTTTTTTCATTTTTAGATTATTGCGTGGTACCAGTTATAACACGGATAGCGTTACTCCTGGTGCTAGCAGTTCTCCGTCCCAACCTTCTTTGTCTCCGAGAAGCAGTTTATCATCAGCTAGTCCACCACCTCCTCCTCCATCTTACAATCAAGTAAGTTCTATTTTGTTATTTCTACATGATTATATTGGTTTAAATATACTTGTTACCACTTACAATTCCTAACTTAAATTTCTTTTGATATATTTCCGATGTTTGTGCTTTTTAAGTCATTAGTTACATTTGTTACAATGTATGAAATTTTATTTTCATAATTTTAGTTTCAAATGTTTTAAGTAATTTTAATAAGGAATGGGCAATGGTGTTTAGGAATTTACATTAAAGTAATATTTATACTATAAATTTTAACATATTTTGAATAAGTAACTTAAAATCAACTTCATGAACGTTTTAATTTTCATAGGTGGAGCAACAAAGGAGACAACAGAGAGAGTTGGAAGAAAAACTCGCTGAAATGAGGATAGCTGTAGCTACAGGTGTCAACGAAGTCACCGGATTGCCAACAAGTAAGTTACTAAGATCCATAATCAAAGTAAAAACAAAACAATTCATTCTTAGCATTAATTCCTCTATCTCACAACACTTATTTTCCGTATACTAGACTGAAATTGTTTATTGTGACATAGACGAAAATCTTGTATTATTATCATTAAGTTCATTTTATTTTCTGAACTAGTGCGGAAAAGTACTTAACTTTTTTTACTAGTGCATTGCAACGTTCAAGCCATATCAACTGCCTTTAAAAATGAGACTTCGAAAAACTGATCATGGATTTCAAGAATTCCAATTACAATGTTTTATATCTTGCACAATTAATTTGTGCTTATGTACCTTTGTCATCGGAATTGTTTAAGTAATTTACTGCTAAATAACTTATAACACTTTTTTAAATATAAAATATTCTTTAGCTGTATAAACATGGCCGTTATTGTGAGTTTCAATACACCTAACACTTCTATTGTTATGGAAATATATTTGACAATAATTCAAGATTATTGACAACAGTGAAACATAATATTAAATAAAGCGCAGACTATGTTGATAAATCTTTTGGCTGTTTAAATTGAAGCTCCAATACGAGATGGGATTAAAAATTTAAATCCCGTAGTTTATTTAAAACAGTTTAAATGCGCTTGGGGCCAAATGCCACATAATGTGTACTATAAATATTAACTTTACAGATTTGTCAATATGGAAAGTTAGAAATTAATCGAAGTTTAAATGATTTAAAAATTATTATTTAAATAGTTAAATAATTAATTGAACCTAAGGTGTTTTTTAGTAGCAATAAATTTTCTTTATGATGTATCAGTAAAAATACCTACTTGTTTGCGTTTTCTTTATATGATGTGTTTCAATATTCTTCTACGTCTTTTTTTTTCTTGTAAGTTATTGCATATTTTGAAATTTTATTTTATTGATTTGTAATTATATTTTTGAACTTCTTTATCTTAAGTGCTGTCGCTTTAGTTCCAGTTCAATTACAAGGACCGGGCCGACCTTGCGAGCCGCTATCGCCTATATCTGAAACACCCCCTCCACCGATATCGCACAGAACTCCTTCGTCTAGTGGTAAGAAATACATTTTTTTACATCTAAAAAAACTATTTAGCTTCATAGAAACTTAATAGTTTGCCTATATCTTGTATAATACTAGTTACTAATGAAACCTCTATGACCATGATATAGTAGTATCTTGTATATCCTGACATCTATTGGCGACTAGTGGTACTATTATTTTAACCGACACAGCAACACTAAAGCTACTCGAAAATAGATGGCATTGTTAAGCAACACTAAAGAAACTTGACAATAGATGGCGTTTTTAAAAAAAACTACCAAAGCTCGGTCCCCAGGTACTAAATATATATATTCAGCCTCCTAAGTTCAGATACATTGCTACCAGAAGCAGTGTTGCGGCGATGGGCTCACCACTTGTAACGAATGACTAAAGTTGTAGCTGTCCCCACATTATAATGTGGTTGTGTTTCCAGGCACTGGTTACCCCCTTCTAGGAAATAAAACCGTAAAGTTATATTGAATTGTTACATTGATTTATTATCAGGTACCAACACTAGATCGGTATCAGCGGCAGTAAGCGACGAATCAGTGGCGGGTGATTCTGGGGTGTTTGAGGCTGCGCAGTCGGCAAACGATGCTTCTAATGCTGGTAAGTGATTGTTTTGATCAATTTTATCATATCATTATCACTACTACCCTCGCCATCAGCTCACTCCAATCTTAAGTAGTAATATCTTAAACAAAATCATGATTCTTATCTCATTCATTAAATTAATTTTTAATGTAATAATAACGCGTATATTAATTTTTGTTGTTGCCGTGTAATATTATTTTATATTTAATCTCTAATTGATTTTTTGTTGTTTTTACAGTGAACAGTGCCCAAATTGAGATCAAATTGCGGTACTGTCCGGAAGAAAGCGCGTTGGAAATCGGACTGTTGAGAGCAAGAAACTTACATGCATTGTTCATAGATATGGGTACCGAAGTGTTAGTATTGTGTTACTTACATTTAATTTAAAGGAAATAAGAAATTAACACAGTGTATACTAGGTTATAAGATTGTAGTACATTTGTTTTCGAAGATATTGATAGTTTTTTTTTTGTTTTTGAATTTGGCATTATTATTCTATTTCATATTCAAGGAAATATTTAAAAATTTCGTAGTATTCGAGTTGGTATCTTAGCTTATAGTGCATTTCGACAAAACATGCTTTTTTATGAGATATGTTTATTCATCAGACCTTATACATAATATCATTAATTAAAATTGACTTGTCGACAGTACTTTTTTAAATTTGTTAAATTAGCTATTCATGCATTAGACTTTATCACCATATGAAATGATTTTACATCTACCTAATTTTATTATGATAATTTTTACCATGGTATAACTTGATTTTTTTGACAATTTTTAGTGTGATTCGTGGTGCGCTCGTGATGGGTGGTGGTATGGGAGAGGCTTTTGGCAGTGGGTCGCTACCGTGGCGTGGCGCGACTCTGGCGTGGAGGCACACGGTTCGAGTCCACGTTGCAGGATCTAGAACCTTGCGAGCGGCCACTCTGCAAGTCAACCTTGCTACTGGACCTGAATGTTTGGTAAGTTTTTTTAATAATAATGGGCTACACAAAGAATCCTCCACCCTACGTTATTGTTATTTAAAAAATATTTATAAGAGAATACATTTACCTCCAAAAATGGTTTATTATTTTTTATATAGTAAATAATTGTGAAATTGACAGAAAATCTATATAAATATTATGAATTTGAAAGCTAGACTATTTAAATAAAAGCCAGTATGAATGATTGTAAGAATAAGTAATTTGTTTATACTTGTGGTATAATTAATCTTGATATTGTATTTTTTAATGTCAATCCACGATATTAATAATTTAGTTGAATAAGGCCCGATCCACGCTAAGTGCCGTTCACAGTTCGTTCTCGGACCAATCTCTGTCTGATATTTTTTTTTTTTATTCTATGCCACACTTAGGTTCCGGTCGAATCCCACTCCAGTATGGAGAATATTTCACCAGACCAAGATTGGACCAAGAACTATAGTGTGGATTGGCTTTAAGTTTCTAAAAAAATATCTCACTTGTTTTTGACTTGTACTGATCAATAATTATGAATTTTTGTACTCACGATCTCAAGCCGAATGTCTATTTCTGCTTTGTTGTCCTAAAGCATAAAAAATGTTTTTATTAACTTTAAATCTTATTTGAAACCTTTGTATTAATAACTATAGAATCCTGTATAACTTTAAACCTATCCAATTTAATAAAAAACTAGCACACTGCAGACCTAGATATTTATTCCAAGAAAATTTTAAGTGTTAAAAGAATTGATAGTGTTTGAATAGTAAGTATAAAAAATAGATAGGAAAATCGCTTAAATGAAGTACGCAGCATCGCGAATCGTATTCTCTTAAAAACAAGGAGAGGTGACATATTACCCATGGCATACGGTTGACGGATTGATTTTAATTTAATTTGAAAATATATTTTTTATTAATTTATGTGATGATAAGTAGCCAAAATTGAGTATTCGGCTTTTACAGTCTTGAGTGCCATGTGAACATCTACAAGGCGAGAGCGATTTTATTTCTGACTAGATACATCTTACAATTAACGAGTTTTTGACTCAACTACGAAGAGTAAAGTAATGTTTTTTGTTGCAGGGTTGTGCGCAAGTCAGTTTAGCGGATTTTGACCCTGAGTCAGGCTCACAGAAGTGGTACAATATCCTAAGTTTCCGATGTATGAGGAGAGACGAGAGTTCTGATGAGTCAACTGTCATATCGTCACAAACTTCAACTCTTACTAGGAACCGAGGTTAGTTTCAATTTTAATGAAATATGCATATTGAAACCCCCTTAATTTCGGCAAGGTATTTGTTATTTGTTTTATTTCCTGGGCCATCGGCATTTTGGTACTTTTCTATATATAGCTTATTTGGCCATTTGGCTTAGTAGACGTCTACTGAAGGGGATTTTATTAAGTTCAGTTTGATTTCAAAATATCAAAGCATATTATATTTCTGGCACATATTAAATATTGCAAATAATCGTTTTGATTATTATTTTGTAATTTATTATTAAAAAAAATCAGTGCTATTGCAATCCTAATATATTATGTATTTCTTTACACAATGATACTCTGAAAGAAATCGCTTATTAGAAATAACACCGTTTTCATTATTCTTTCTGCCCGTCCAAGCAAACAACATTGTTTTTGTTTTGTTTTAGGTCCAGAGAGCATGGCGGGTGCTGAATGCAATGTAGACTGTGGAGAGAATTCAGAATCAGAAGATGAAGAGTCAAGAGAGCCACTGAATCAAGTAATTTTCATTTTATTAATTACGACATATAAAATTTACTATAAATAAAAAAATACAATTTTACCTTTACAAAATAAAATTATAGTAATTAAGTTTTCTATTTAACTTTTTTCATTCTTTTTTGAAATTTTTACAAAGTTGGTTATTTATTCCATTGTTATATGAGCACTGTCATATATGAAACTGTTTAAATAATAATTGTGTTTTTTTGAAAAACAGATTGTGGAAGAGGATTCGTTTGAAGATTACATTCCTGATGAAGATATTGAAGAAGATTTCTTGCATCCCAGCACAGCCGAGAAAGAGACAAATACAGAGTGCAATTTCTGTCCAGAGGGAGCGAGACAGCTGCATAGGAGGTAAGATGGCTGTATAGATATTTATAATTTTTTTTTTTAATTTTAGTTGGGATTAATATTGGGATTTTTTGGTTATTTAGACGATCTTTTTTTAGACATTATTTTAACTTTATTTAGACGACCATATTTTTTTATGGTAAAGGTAATGAAATTATTCAATGTAAGGTGTATGTGATTTCTATATATCTGCGGTGACAGTTAGTTTTGGGTAGTATAATTTATGCAATGCTTCGCCTAAGCAGCAACTATAGCTAGCATATATCATTAGATTACAGAATTTGTTTAGAAAAGCGTTTTTGTACATTTTTATTTATATCGAACCAGTACATATTTAGATTTTTACGTACTTAACTTTGTAATGGATGGGACATTTTGAAAACATATGTTTTGCGACACTTATTAGTTTCCTACTAATTTTTTTTTTTTTTTGGACGTGTTTAAATGACTCAATCAGATTAAAACGCTTAAAGTTCTCACTTTAATAATTATATGATTATTGTTTTATTTCAATGGATGTATGAAAAATGTGCAATGCGCTATTCGAGAGTTGAAGTTGTCGTTATATAGGGATTAAACTAAGAGTGCGTTCATTTCAGGATAAAAATTACGAAATTATCATTATTTTCTAAACTTGCGTTAAGCAATTTTAGTATCGTTTGCAACGAACTGTCAAACGTACGCTTACGATTATTTTTGCCATTTGTATAACTTTAGCCATTGATAAATGCCGACTAGGGTTGGCCCACATCTGACGGGAGATACGTCACGTATGGTTGGCCGCGTACTTCCGAAGGAGACAAATAAAACATACAACCGTACACACTTGACGTCAAGCGTACTAACTGACTGCGGTATTCGGTGACGTCTTTTGATGCATTTTCAGTTGAAGCTGACTGAAAGTACGTCAACCTGTCTTCCGCCAGATATTGCCTTACGCCTCTGTTTATGGACTCTTGGTAGTCTTTCAACCTGCCATGTATTAACTTAATGTGTCTGTGATTAACAGTGTGTCATAGTTTGACTGTTTTTTTTCATTTGCAATGTAATTCATACATAATTTGATCATCATTCATATTTTGATTTTCGTTGTTTTTTTAAACTAATAATTTTATTAATAATGTTACAAAGCTTAGTCAGTGGCAAAAGTGGCGTTAGCAAAAAATCGACGTAGAAAAGTTTTATTTGAAAATGAACACGCTCTAAATAATTAACTTTATTACCCAAATTCAGGTTATGATATCTAGACGAAATATCTTAGTTTATCTAATACATATTTGGATAGCTTATTTTAACAGTTTGGTGATGGTATATAAGTTATTTTTGCTTCACCAGATATTTGAAATGTATGAGAAGAATAGAGGCTGATGGTATGCCTCACCGCGACGCTCCATTAGAAAAATAATAAATAAGTCCGTCCAAACAAACATATCTGTAAATAGTATAAATAGGTATGTTTACATTGTGTCGCGAGAGTTTTCTTTTTGCTTTGAAATTGGTCGTTTTTCAATAATATAATTAAGAAGATATCCATATTCTAGGACAACTATTTAACAATATTAATATAAAATTATTTAATATTGAAAAATGAAAACATTTGTTAAATTAATATGCTGCCCTTTTATTTAAAGGTATCATAGTAAGGTCAACCTGACACATTTTTTTTTCATACAAACTGTATTACATTAAATATAAATGTTTCGGTTATTAAAATGCGCTGTCATCATATACCGCTATTTACTGTATTCCCAAAAAGCATATTTATTCATAAAATGCCTGTAAATTATTAAATAGCCATATTAGTACACACATTTATAAAAAAAAAAATGATATGGTTATTTAATTATTTCATTGTAATTTCATAAATGTATAAGTTTTTTGCAACTATTAATATAATAATTAATATTAATTATTAATTAATATGATAATTAAGCATTTAGAGTGGCGAAATGTCATTTGGTAAATAAATATAAGGTTCAATCAATTGGAAAACGGCCAAATATATTGCATGTTGTTTTAAACTTTATATTAATCCACATAAGATTTTATATGCATGAGCAGCATGACACAATGTGAATGTATCATTTTTTTATCGAAAAATATTAAAATAACTAACCCAAGGTGTTTATTATATAAATTATCCAAAGTATTTACAGTATATACGTGCCACCACAGGACCAGCTAGTCAAAGCTCGGTTCATACAATGTTTAACTTTGTATGAACCTGGCTTTGAAAATTTTTTACACTTTGACTAACACCTATATATTTTCGTTAACTTTGTTCTATATGTGATACCTATAACAATAAAGATTAACAAAATATTTTTTAAAAAAAAGCCTACAGTACAAACCAATTGCATTGGTGTGATATATTCAAATTGATTATTTATGTTACGTAAATTTTAAAAAAATATTATAATTTACAAACTCTACACTAAAGAATAGGCTTCACTTAAAAATAAAAATTACATCACAACAAAGCAGTTCAAAGTTGATAGAAAATAAAAAGACGAATGTATATTTTTGATGTATGTATGAAGACAGTAAAATGGAAGTTACAATGTTTTTGTTTGGTTTGCAGAAAAAGTCCACAAATTGGCTCCAGCTCAGAAGAGCCTTTAGCTACTATAAAAAGATCTCAGACGTTTTCGCCGCAACCGCAAGGCCTTAGTAAAGGACAGTATATTTGTAGGTACGTTGAAATTGTAACTACATGGTTTCAAGTAGTCACAGAGTCAGCTTTCGGAAGAAATCGACCACCAATTCACTTTAACACACTATGTGTTAAATCATATATTTATGTAGTTTCTAAAATAAAGTTGAAGAACTTCTATATATTTTAAAAAAATCTATCAATATAAAGTAATGTAATATACAGTATACATATATTATAATGTACTATAGTTAACGTAATTACTATTTCAATACCTTTTGCTTCTTGTTTTATTCCAAAATTAAAAAACCGTGAACCTCATGTCAATGACAAGTGAAAGGTAGAAATAAAAAAATTTCGGTTACACGAATATTTTTTTCCAATTATTTTGTAGATAATTGTAATATATATATTGTAAGTATATCTTATGGTTTTTTTATACTTTAAGGCTAAATCGCTCGGAGTCTGATTCATCGATGGCACAATACGCCCGCCGTGTCACGTTACAGCCGCCCCCAACAACTGGCATTCCGTTTGACAGAAGTGTTCGAGAACGCAGGTCTCTAAGGTAAGTTTCGTACAGTACCTAAATTGCAAATAATAAACTCTCTGGAGCTCATAAAACTGAAGAAAGATTTGGCATAGTAAAACATTATTTCCCAACAGTAACAGTGAGTTAGTAAAACAGTAAGTTATTTTTCGTGGCTAAAGGTCTCTCATGCTCGGTTGCAAAGTTCAAAAGTAGGTATTATAAATAAATAGGATTTAAATTTTAGCTTAGACAACCAGAAGTAAAATTAAACATTTATGAAAATATTATTTCTATCTTTACAATCACATTTTTTTATATTCTTCCAATTGTTTTGCAAAATTTTTATAAATTTTACCTTGTGTTTTTTTGTAGATGGGGTCGCGTATCAGGTCACGCAGCTCGACTGCGGCCGGCAAAGAGCGCCCGAACCCCCAGGACCTCAATAGATCTGGCATTAGACCTTAAAGCTCAGACCGCACGTCTATCAGACCTCAGGAACGAGATTTCACATTTAGCACAACTTAAAAAGAGGTAAGAATTTAAATAGTTTTTGAATTAAAATAATAATGTAGATACTGTATCGTAAGCAAATCGTTAAATAATTTGCATATAATTACTTAATATTTTATTTAATTATTACAATAAAGTATTGAGTATTAACGATTTATTTACATATATTTTATTTACGTTGTAATATATAATATTATATTATTATTTGTTTGATTTTAGTAGGTATATACAATATTTCATGTATGTATATTTTCATAGCTTGATTTCTAAAAGAAGGGTAACCAATGACTAGATATACACATATGATAAGTGTTGAGCCCATTGCTGCATCCTGCTTCTGATACCGTGTAGTGTAGTGTAGTACAAATAATATTCTGTTTTAGATTGGAAGAAGCTTACTCCCGTGGTGACCCAGCGATAGCAGCGTGGGTTGCTGATGACGAAACCTTGAGCCGGTTGATACCTCCACAAGATGCCGGCAACGAACGGACGAACAAGTTGCTTCATCGAACGTGTAGAGAGATATACCGGTTGAGGAAGTCACGACAAGGGGGGCGGAAACCAGATCTCATTACTTTTAAGTAAGTTTTTGTTATTTAATAATTTAATGCTATTAACAACTCTATTACTAAAGCATCACTATTTTATATTAATAATTATAATTCACTAAGGGAAGAAAGGGAAAGGGATAATTCACTATGTCGAAAGCGCCGCCCGGTGGTACAAATGCCACTTAACATTATTCATTTCATTTTCGAGCTACAAGATTGTGCGAAGCGGGCAGTACTTTGAACTCGAAGCCTGACATCTTGCAACAAAAAATGAAACGAACCAGTTTTATTTTGACTATCGTCAGCACTTTAGGATTTGTTAAGATTCAAACAAATAAAGTTCCTGTAGATAGTCTAACTAATGATAATAGGAACCATGTCTGTCATGTCTGTCATGTCAACATGTATCGTATCTTAAATATAAAATCAACTGCTTCTATATATTATGTGACTGATGTCCAATGTAATTTTAATTTTGACTAATTTATTGTATTTATTTTATTACAGAGAAAGAATGGCATTCTTCACACGCAGCAAAACAACAATTCCTACATTACCTGGAGAAGAAGGTCATGATCTATCTGATGATGACTGGGAGGATGAACTAGAGGAGAGGAGAACACCAGACGGTAGATCATCCAAGACTTCATATGAATTAAGAAGAGATCTTCGTTGCAATGACATTAAGGAGAACCATGTAACGAAAAGTGAAAGCCAAAACGAACCAGATTCAAATCATATCGAACAAATAGTAGAATGTAAAAATCCTTGCATAAACCTAGAACCGTGCTATGAGAATTTGCCCGTAAACAAATTAAACGAAGACGCCGAAACGGAAACGGAATTAACGGAAAACGAAGCTAAGACTGAAGAGGATAGGTATGAATTTGTTGTTGATAGGGTTTTGGGTGTTCAAGTATGATTGTATGAGTTTGAATCGTATGAAATAGTTAAAATTATTGTAAGATACCTACATTTTAATTTGTACAGTGTAATGATGAATACAGATGGAATAATAGATCGTTTGAAACGATTCAAAATAGTTGTAAGAGAGGCCTTTTAATTGTAACATGGCACAATAATGTTGTAACTAATTATTATAACTGTGATTTAATTTTGCCTATTGAGATTTCTGGACCGGAAGACTGACGCGAAAATAACTTTATGTTATGGATTTAACTATCTTTTTATTTTTATTGGTTGTCTTACATATTAAATTTATTCAAAAAAAAAAAATATAATATAGAGAACTCTGAGCAATGTACGTACATATGTGCAAAAACAGTGCCATAAAACCGTAAGAAGAGTTCAATATTACCGTGAAATATACCTTTATATATATGTATGTAATTTAAGTTTATTTTGCAGTTTTATATTATATTAAACACTAAAAATTTTGGTACAAAAAAAAAATAATGTGCCTTAAATATTGGTGGTGCCTTCAGATTAAAAGTGTGTAGACAAAAGTGCCATAGAGCGGCATGAATATGAATGGGAAATTTAATGGTTAGGTACAAAATAGTTTGTATGGGAAGTCACAAAATAAATGCCAAACATTTTATTGTAATTAGAACCTTACGCAGTAAATAATACGACTATTTCACTTGTAAATACATCAAAAACGTAAATAACGTTTTATATAAGCGAGTACCCACCGAAATAGTTGTTCTGCTGACGATTATATTTAATCTAAACTTTGTATAGAAATTTTTCCACCGAATTAAATAGGAGTTGACAGGCCAAAAACCACTTTGTATATGTACAGATGTTTAAAATGGATGTCCAAATAATTTGAAGGTTAATAAACTGTGTGAAAATAATGTTTTGCTTTGTTAAATATTTCCACGTACCTACCTAAAATATGTTTTTTTATCATGTCAATAATTCATTCATTCATCTGCACGGAAAAATTAATTCATTAAGACGCGGGTATTATTATAGGTAAATAGAAGTTAGTAATAAATTAATAAAATTATTAATGATTTGCTGGAAAATATATGTTTTTTTTTTTTTCGTAAAAGTTGACATTGTGTTATTCTATTTATGCAAAATTCAATTCTGTTATGTTGTAGAACTAGTTGATAAAATAAAAAATAAAAATTACTGGAAAGAAGACGTGTTTTGTTTTCTACTACTATCTTAGGAGTCAAAATTAGTAATTGGATTTTAATTTTACTGCAATTACTAGTTTTTATTATCTCTGAATTTTCCAGCGAAGAATTGTTTCAGTTCTATTATTTAATAATAATCTTTTATGTATGTAGTCGGTCATTACATAAAACATCCCATAGATTGGAAATATTGTTTGTTCCATGAATTGAAACATTTAAAATGGAATGATTTATATATCGTGTAAAAATGTATCATCTATTAACAGATCTGAATTTTTATTTGAATTGCATAATTTTATAACAAAACATTATCTCTTTTACGAAAATTTCTAACGTTTAACTTTTTAACAAAACTGACCGTATTTTAAAACAATTTAAAGCAAACTTATAGTGCAACAAATTTATCTTACCCAGTGGTCAAACATTAAAACTACAGTTGCCATATCAAAATGCTGCGAACTTACGCGACACTAGCGACAGGCTCCGGGTCAGAAAAGTTTGTTGCACTGTATTGAGTTTGATCTTAATAATATTTTTGTTTTAACACAAAATTTAGTGTTGCCCTAAATAAATTTTTATGTTTTGTAACATTTTTTTATTACAAGAAATTAAAAAAAACATTCGACTAATATTAACATTTGGTACGTTGTCATAAGTACCTGATATGAGGTTTAGATTTATTGATACAGATATTAAATGAATGTCAAGTATTTTTAACTTTAGTTATAAGTATATATGTTAAATGTACATATTGTAATATATAAACATTAATATTAGAATAATTCCATTTGTAAATATTTTGAGAAAAATACTTCATTAAATTTGCATATCTGTAATGATATAATTATGATTAGTTTTTAATGTTTTTAGCAATATTAGTGGATATTAAGTATTTTTGTAACAATGAGTTAGTGTTGTAGTTAAATTTATTGTAATGTAATGTTACATTTTTTGTAAAAAATGTATATTTTATATAAACATTTACGTAAAGTTTTATACATATAAATAAATACATTTTGTATTTGTTACGGAGGTGAATTTTGATTTGCCAAATTAATATAAGTATTGTTTTTAATTCTTCCATTAAAGAAAATGATAATGTTTTGTAAAGATGCCAATAACAACCATGATTTGGTTGACATAAATAAAAAGTGAAAATAAAAACTATTAATTAATATTTTTACTTGTTTGATTTTAATATTTATTCAATCACCCTGACATCACAGAAATGGAATAATAACAAAGTCTATTTGTTTGACTTAACCAACGCTTAGTAAAATCTCGATAGAGTATTTATTCTACAAAGGGTTTTTGTCGCGGGACATATTATGAGAGACAAAACACTTCATAAAGTTATGCGTTTTTTTACACCTAAAGAAGTACTTAGGGAAGAGTTAATTATATACAGACTGGCTTTTAAAAAGGAAAAAAAATCCCGACTGTGTACAGAATAGTAGTATAGATTGCTAACACTAGTTAATACCTGTAGAGAGTGTATGTTGTTATTACTAAGAGTATCGACTGTACTACTATTTGAACTTTCACTTAAATTAGTCCCGCCTGCTCATAGTTAAATATTTGGTTAAGTTCTATATTATCATGAAGTCACAATATATTTATTTTATTTTACATAAAATGTTATTAAGAGGGTGATATAGACCAGAAAGCTAATTTCTGTAATACTAACGTTGTGTATGTAAATGTACTAATTCATTATATAATTTCATATATTTCTATTAGATATATTTGTTATATACTTCCTTAGTTAATTATTCCATAATGACGCCTTGGGACTTAATTATTTTTTATGGGATTTAACTTTTTTACCGTTTTGTAGTCACATTTTTTTAGTTTTTGCTACAACTTAGAGTCCAGCACTAGATAAAAAGCTATTTTTATTTTTTAACCAACTTTAATTACAATAAAATGCAAAACATGCTTTAAAAATTTGCACCAGCAAATTTAAAACAATGGTCACTTCCACATTTTTTATTGCATTAAATACAATAAATGAAAATCCCTCAATTAGGTAATGCACTAGACAAAAGCAATTTTTATAACGTATTTTTTTTTAATTTTTATATTTTAAGCTTTTTAGTTTCAGCGTACAAGGAAACCGAATCTCATAACTACACAAAAGATGAATAGATCCGTACTATAGAAGTTTTTTTTTGTCGTAGGCTCCGTAAAGGCTTCAACTCATCAAAAGAACTGGCCAGTGAGGTTTGTTGAGCGGTTTTCCTAGGGCTCCTATAACAAGTCCGTTCAGCGTTTTTACACAGCCCCAGATCCACCACAGCTGATTCCAAAGTTGTGCCTCGCAGACTGTAACTGCCTAACAAATCTTACATCGAACTTTGTGGTAGTGGGTTCTATGCGAATAGCGATTCCCGTTATGTTGCCTTGGACAGAGGAATCATCGAACCCCACAAATATGACCTGGGAAAGCTCTCCAATTGTTCTCTCCTCAGAGCAGGCCAGTCTAAGCGGTCGACCACATTCAAGCCATGGTTGATCTTAATATTGCGTCTTAGAGAAAAATATTGCGTACCTATTAATACTGTGATAATTGAGGGTGATAATATTCATAACGCCCATGGGTTTTATGGCTCGAGACAAGGGCACGTTAATGCTTATGAATTTTTCACATAAGTCCTGTGATAAATTGGTAACTTAGAGATAAATAGGTTACTAGTGGGTTATTTTTGTATTTGATAGCCCAATATTTGAGGAATGTTATAGCTGTGCCCGTGGTTTCACCCACTATCAAATAAAATTATTTAAAATGATAAAACGGCGGGTAAAGCCGCGACTCAATGCTAATAAATACTAACACGTGTTATTTAAAAAATAGTTTTAGAACAGACTCTCCTAGTTCTTTGTTAGTTGTTTTACAAAATACGGTGGATATACCTCAAGTGAGAGAATCTATAGTTCGAGTATTCTGTGAAGTAGGTTCTTACAAATTTTCGACTCGTGCTTGACTAGTTTAGTGTAAGTGATATCTTTGGTATGGCCTTGTTAAGCTCTTTATTTTGATACTAAATATGATAAAGTTAAAACAAGAAACGAAAAGAAAAATGTGTGTTGTGCAATATCCTGCCGCCATATTGTTACTTGTATTAATTAACACTCGGGGGATCGATAACTTTCATTTGAGACCTAATTTATTGAAATCGGTCCAGACGTTCGGCCTCTAGGAGGGAACAAAGAGAACTTCATACATAAATACATACGCGCGAAAAACATTACCCTCGATTTCGCAGTTGGGTAAAAATACAATATTTTAAACAGTAATATAAGTATTTGCTGTACTTTAAGTGTGTTAATATTTTCGAGCTATTTTAATTTTGATTTGTTTACTTTGAAAGTAAAATTGTGTATTATTTTATTGATTACAAGAAAATACATTATTATAAAAAAAAAAAATGTTTTTATTTTAAAAATCATCCTTCTACAACGAAAAATAGACATAGACAATTCTTTATCTGGCATACACATAGACAATAACAAGGCAAGCAACTACAAAACATAGGCGGCTACACACTAAACGGAATACAAAACAGACACAAATAGGTAACTACAATACAGGAGTAGCGGTACATTAGCTGGTTTTCCATTAGACGACACGACGACGAAAACGTAACCGACACCGGCAAAATCAAAGTGTATGGAAATCAGTCATCGTCGTGTCGGTGTCGTTCAGTGCACAAGTGTGGCATATTATTTTTGCATACACTTTTGCTTCTGCCGGTGTCTTTGACGTTTTCGTCGTCGTGTCGTCTAATGGAAAAGCAGGTATTGTCGTGCGATGCGATGTCAGCAAAGGGACCCGTCTCAGCCCCCGATATTGGGCTAGAAATTGAATAAAATCCTGAAGTAGTCATCCGAATAGTACCTAAATATTCGGTATTTGGCAGAAAAGGGAAAAAGTAGCCGAATACCGAATAGTAACCGAATATTCATTGCAAGTCTACAAAAAGCCTCAGTTTGTTCAGTTGGAATTCGGTTATAGTTATTCCCGTGAAAACTTTTGCATTTTCCGGGATAAACCTATGTTCTTCTGCGTCTCTTTAACTATATCTGTGTCAAATTTCAGCTCAAGTGGATCCTTTGTTGAAAGTAAACAACAAACATTAACCGGATTAAAAAGTAGCCTATGTGCTATTCCAGACTATAATATATCTCGTTGCCAAATTCCATCCAGATCCGTTAAGCCGTTCTGACGTGATTAAGTAAAAAATATCCATCCATTCCATACTTTCGCATTTATAATATTAGCATCGATATAAACAACTGGATACGCCCACGACCTAAAGATTTATGCATGCGAAATTGCAATAGTATTTTTTTAAAGGGAATACGCGTGTTTCATACAATCGAATGTCTCACTTATTTTTGACACTTGCTGATCAAACATCACGAAATTTTAAAGACATGTTCTAGTATTAAATATCTAGGTCTGAAGTGTGCCAGTTTTCTATTAAATTTTATAGTTCAAAAGTGATACAGGATTCTAGTTTTACATACAAATAGTTTAAAAAAAAATTCTAGTTAATAAAAACATTTTGCAAATTTTGGAAAGTTACAGATAAAGGTATTCGGTTTGTGATTATAACTAAGAAATTTCACAGTGATTGAACAGTTAATGTCAAAAACAAATAAGAGATTCGTTGGTATGAAGTCAAAGTGCGAGGCGCCGCGAATCCTCTTAAGAAATATACGCAACAGCAAAGAAGCCATTATCTCGTGGTAGTTACAAAGACCAAGTAATCCAGAAATAGAAGAATCGTGGATTGTGGATGATACTAAATATAAGTGTCTGCTAGGAGCTTATAATTGACAAACGTAGCTATTCCGATGGATAATCCAAAACCAGTCCATATCGGTGTGTATTATGTGGCTATGCTTGGCGTAACCGTGATTGCTTTTTTGTTAAAAATCCGTCAGGTAATTAAAGCTTTGCTATAAATATTAAATAGCTTTTGGATGATTTATGATGCCAGTAGCCTGCACTAACATTATAATGGTTTAAAAGTACCTCCCGGGAGTGTGGAGGCACTCACCATTTATATACTTTGGGTGTTAGAACGTACACACGCAAAGCCGCAATCCTACAATCGCCACTTACAATCGCTAGATTATACTTAACGATATAATAGTCATGCGACATGTCTGAGTGCTACAAAAAAAAAAGAAAGATCCGTTTTTGTATGTAAAAGAAAAATTTAAAATTTATGTTTTATTTGTATTATATTGACTATAGAATTATTAATGTTTGTATTGACTTTAGAATTATTAAATGAGGTGCAAACATGTGTTTATTTTAATTTTGCTATTTTGATTTTCGTTTCAACAATACCTTATTTACAAAAATAACAAATAAATTCAGCCTCATAATGTAACTTTATATGTTTAATTCTTCTAAACGTGTGTATGTCACTAAACTTGTAACTCACCTTCTGGGCGGCCGGCGTATATAGCCAGTTTTGAAGTTAAACCTCCAGCAATACAACTATGAAAACCACATTTAATTTCGTGCAAATTTTTTTATGTGATGCGCGTACAAACATGCAGGAAGCCAACCAAAAATTCTAAAGAAAATTGTTTTGGCTTTTACCGCTATTTCTTAAAAAGACCTGGGGACGCTAAAACTTAGTTAGATTCAACCTTACGAAGACACACGTTCTGCACGTTCACCGCTAAAAAAAACCCATTTACTGAAGTCCCACAATTCCAGAACACTCCTCTCCCCATCTCCAAGAGCATTAGAATCCTTGGTGTTAACATCTCCAGCATTGTTCAGCCCGAGATCATTTGCAACACAAGGTAAAGCTGGCGTCTAAAAAACTTGGAGTACTCAACAGAGCGAAGCAGTACTTTACCTCGGGGCAAAGGTTGCTACTTAACAAGTTGCAAGTACGTCCTCATACGGAGTACTGCTGCCATCTCTGGGCGGGTGCACCCGGACACCAGCTTGGCCCTTTTAACTCGGTCCAACGGCGGGCTGTGAGAATCGTCGACGATCCCAAACTCACAAGCCGTATGGAACCCCTAAGTCTGAGGCGAGACTTTGCCTCCCTGTGTGTGTTCAACCGCTTGCATAATGGGATGTATTCTGAGGAATTGTTTGATAAGCTGCCCACGGCTACTTTCTACCATCGCACCACTCGCCATCACCAGGGAATTCATCCTCACACCTCAGAACCTAAACAGTCACGTACAGTGCAGTTTCCGAAAAACTTGCTCCCGTGAACGCTTGGGTTGAGGAATGAGCTCCCTGATAAGGTTTTCTCTAAGGACTACAGTATGGGCTTCCTCAAAAATTTTATTAGATTTTTGAAGCGTCGGCAACGCGCGAGTTATGCCCCAGGTGTTGCAAGCGACCATAGGCTGCGGTAACGGTTACTATCAGGTGGACGGCAAGCTTGTTTGCCGCCTTAGGGGTATAAAAAAATTCCTTGACGCGTATTTTTTTTGTATCTGTTTTGAACAACCCGTGCATCTTTATTTTAGATTAAGGTCGCACTCAGTTTTATCGAATGTAGAGTACCCAGTAGGCAGCACAGGCACGCACGCGTCTATCGGTCCACAGGATATACTTAAATATAACCCAGATTGTAAAACCCTCTGCCCGACACGACATATTTATTTATATATTCTTCCAGCTCTATGGTTAGACCGAATGGGAATTTTGGGTCCTGCACGAAACTAGTTATTATTAAGAATCATTATGTACGAACTAGGATAAAACCCGGCCAAGGTGGCCGGTCTGGCCGGAGCGAGGGTTCCGTACAAACATGTCGATAGTTGTTCCATCATGAGATCAAGTCTACAGGTTTATGCTCTTCATTGTTTTTTATATATTCATTATGTTTATTCAGTTTTAGGATTATTTCTTATACTTGTGATGTAACATCTTGCTTCTTGCCAAATTTTATGATTCTAGGTCAACGGGAAGTACCCCATAGGTTTTGATTTATTGTGTCACAATATGCGACATATTATCAGTTTTTAAAAATAAATTTACAACATGGCGAATTTTTTTTATCAAAATTTACTCGATTTCTGTTGGGTAATCGGTAATCAAAAGCGCGCAGTTTTTTTGCGAAAGTTCTTTGATATCTAGTCATTCAGGGAGCTGTATCTCGTACGGTTGTTGCCACCGTTGAATGGCTTAAACTAAAATGAAATTAATTATAGGGGGGCCCTGTCCTGACTTTGCTTAACCGCCTTTGGATCACCATGTCCGAGCCTGATAATTACTTTTTTATTATTTTAATACCTACATGAAAAGTACTTGTCATGGAAAGTAAAACATTAATGGAGATTTTGATGGCTTAAGATTTAATAGTTAGGTACTATTAGGTCAACTATTTAACGTCCTTTATCAATTATTATACAAAAAACTTAAGCTTTACTATTTTATAAAATAACAGAGACGTTTTTAGATGCCGACTAAGGTAGTGATGTAAGTTATAAGAAATTGCGATTAATAGCGTGTAGTTTGTAAATATTTTCTTTTCTTTAAATATTCTCTTCGCTCATCACTTCCACTTTTGTACCAAACATCTGAAACGTAAAAATACACACTAGTTTCATTTTGCTTTATTCTACCATAACTTTTACAACTACAAGTTACAATTCATCACCTGGTCATCGTCATAGAGGAGGCACTTAATTCATAAACTGGTCATTGGAATAGAGGAGAAACTTAATTTATTCACTTCGTTGCCTGTCTGCCTGTCAAGACCCTTTTACTTAAGAACGCCTAAAGTTATCAAGTTGAAAGTGATATCAAATACTTAGGTTTATGGTCTAAAGGCAGTGTAAAAAATTTATTTCTTAGTTAATGTTTTTGTTAAAGTACAAACTTACAACTAATTTATTACCACTCTATAATAGGTCTATTCCAGATACACAAAAGTACAATAAAAAGCTTGTAAGACCTGATCCATAAACGCTAGCTATCCGTTTCCTGAATTCTGCTTTCTTTTCTAATTTTCTTCGTTTATGTTAATAATATTTTTCTAAATCTTTTTGGCACTGCTAACATTTTATGTGACTGCACTGTCCCTTATAGCGACATTGTATAAATATATGTTCTCTTGTAATGAGTTCGAGAAGTCGTCCTTACAAAAGCAAAAATAATTCTAACAGGTGTAGATTTTCATACTGTCTCTTTCTGTGCTGCACAAAAATGATTTTGCTATCCTGTTGTTAGTGTTACACGTTTGTTAAAACCGCTCACTACACCTTTAGCGACTCTACCGCCTATACCTTGCGCCACTTGGTGCGTGACTGCTGGCTACGTCACGCACCGGTACACCCAGAAACGTCCGGTGAGGGTGAGGGGGTGGTATGCATCAGACGCGCCAGAATTATGGAAATCACGTTACGGTCAAGTAAGTTTGCCTTATAACGACTTTTTTATTCATTCAGTACTAGTTGGCAGACTCGTCCACGTCGGAATAGTTGGAATACTATAAGGTGCCCTCTAGCTGGAAAACCAAATACGAAGCCTATATCGATCAGATTTTATTTGCGATACAATTTTATAGTTTTTAGAAGGACATTAGTTACACTTAGACGCTTGGTGAATGAGAGCTAGGTTAAAAAACAGTTGTTGTCCAACACCTGCAGATCGACCCTACGGATCTTGCGCAAGTAGTGTCGAGTTCGTAACAATGAAAAATTTAAACCTTTTTTGACAATTTTAAATATAGGAATTTGGCAGAACAGCTGAGCAGGTTTAATAAAATGTTGTATGGGGATAGCTTATTGGAGAAGGATAAAACAACTTAAAAAAACAAAAAAAGTAAGTCAAATTAGCGCACAGAGAGTTATAATATAATAATCAACAAAAAAAAATAGAAAATTTATTATTATTATTATCGTTAAGGCTAGGGCTGCCATCTCTAAAACCTGCCGCCCAGGACTGGAAGCGTAAAAACCCCGGAATTTGGAGCCTAACCCCGGACATTTGAATATTTTTTTAATTCACTTTTAGCTCTGTTAATAAAATACATTTTACTGCCTACTTGATTGAAAAAAAAACATGGAATTTTAAGGCTTTTTTCGGATAAAATAGTGTGTTTTTAATTAATAATATCACTTTTTTTTCTTCCTTTAAGTACATACAATAATAGTAGATTATACAAGTGAAAAAAAAAGGAAATTGAATTCGAGGGATTAAGTTGGATCCCGAGAGTAGGGAGGGATTCTAAAGTAGAATCCTGAGCGGAGTGAGGGTTACGAAGGACCGAGATGATTTTTTTTTTCACGCGATGTATACTCAAATTTTTACTATTGACTTTAAGAGAACAGTTTTTGAACTCATGTTTTATGTTCACGTTGTGTCTGTTTGAAACGCTTCCAACACTTAAGGGCACAAAGCTTTCTTTGATTCTGTCGTCTAGGATTTTTTAATAGATCCGAGAATGTTTCAGGTTTCTAGCACATAATTGTCGCTTTTTCCTAATTTTTCGATTTTGCTCTGCAAGATATGCATAATGGAGTGGATGAGAAGCAAATAAGCCTCTGGTAGCGGGTTTTGGAAAAAAAATAACGAAGGGTGGTCTTTGAATAGTTTTGAAGTAGTTGCAAAATAAGTTTTTCATGTTAAAAAAAGGAAAATATGACTGGCAGGCTTTCTGTACCATTTGTAAGTGAAATATTTAAATCGCAAACAAAGGAGTTTCTGACATTTCAATACAACAAAACACAAAACATAAGAAACCAAGCAAGTTCTTCTAAAATATCTACATTTTTTGTGTAAGTTCGGAAGACCTCCAAATTCGAGCAGCTGAAAGCGCCCTTGTTTATAACGCACCGACCGACCATCACTTGTCCTTTGATTCCTTGGATTGTACTTGCGCTTACAATTGCGATATATTATGTATGTAGCCATGTAAAGATACCGCAAAAAAACCTGTCATGTAATCTTACTAAAACTACAGTAATAGTTACAGGAGTAGTAGTTGTGGTAGAAGAGTGGCTTAAAGCCTTTTGTCGATTGCCGAATTTACAAACAATTAACAAAACATACCATTTATGAGCGCGGCTACTCATGCTAGCAACCACAGGAACACAAAATTAGTCCCTTGGGTAATTTAATATTTTGATGTTAAGAACGGAATCACGACGGAACTTCTTGAAGTAGAGACCACACTAAATTAAACATCTGAGACCATTTCAAATCTGATTATAAACCAACTTCACAAATAATCTTTTGTGTCTCTCTTGTGGACTTAAAATCCGATTTCATGCAATTTAAAAAGAAAACACATAACATAATGTAATTGAAAATACTGAATAAAATTTTTGAACCCTGTAAACAAGTAAATGAAATGTTTGAACCCTGTAAACAAGCTGAGTGTCATGTCAAAACATGATAATCAGTTTTCATTCAGTTGCTCTTACTTAGGGCTGCCATCCGTCCGGGTTTCACCCGGACTGCAGCTAAAATCCCGCCCGGACGCTCCCCGGACGCCCTCCAAACTAGGACAAATCCGGGGAAACCCGGACGGATGGCAGCCCTAGTTAAGGCATACACTATAAACAACGTGTCATTCTCACTAAGGTCTCCGAATACTTATATTCTGTTGAAATTATAACAAAACCGTGCTTTGCAATGCGTTTACATTTTAAGTAGATGACTTACGTAAGCTGTAACATTATATGTTTTTTTTATAACACTAAGGTGGCAAACGAACTTGCGGTCCAACTGATGGTAAGCGGTTACCGCAGTCTCTGGACGCAACTGGGGCATCACTTGCGCGTTGTCGACCCTTCAAAAATCTAATAAATTCTTTCCTGAAGAATTCCATACTGTAGACCTTACAGAAAACCTTGGCAGTAAGCTCATTCCACAACCTAAGCGTTTGCGGCAGGATTTTTCTCTGGAAACGCACTGTAGGTGACCATTTAGGTTCTAAGGTGTAAGAATAAATGTGGCGACATGGCGAGCGATGTAATAGTAGAAAGTAGCCATGGTCATCATTTCGAACGATTCTTTAGAACACATCCCATTATACAAGCGGTAGAACACACACAGGGAGGCACAGTTGAGAGACTTAAGGGTTCGCTACGGCTTGTGAGTTTGGGATCGTCGACAATTTTCACAGCCCGTCGTCAAAAGGGGCAAGCTTGGTGTCCGGGTGCATCTGTACTCTATATGGGGCCGGACTTGCGACTTATAAAGCAGCAACCTTTGCCCCGACGTGAAGTACTGCTTTGCTTTGTTGCGTGCTCCAAGTTTTTTGGAAGCCAGCTTCACCTTGTCTTGCAAATGATCTCTGCTGAACTGAACTTCGTTGGAGATGTCAACACCAAGGATCCCACTGTTCTTGGAAATGGTGAGGGGTGTATTCTGGAATTGTTGGATATCAGTAAATGTGAAAAGGGTTTTCTTAGCAATGAACGCGCAGACTTGTGTTTTCGTAGGGTTAATCGGACCAAGTTTTCCCGTCCCTAGTCAGATACCTTAGACATAGGGGTCTCGATTTGAGACACGCTCAAGTTCCCCGCACTTTTCCTCCACATCGAAACGAGGGATGTGTGCCCAGCTCGTGTTATAAGCGTCTCCAGTACTGTTATCTGCATAGCAATGTATGTTATTGATAGACAACATTTCATTGATAAGCAGGAGAAACAAAGTAAGAGAAAGAGCCTTGCGGGACACCAGCATTAATGTCCATGCTATCAGAGCAATTATTGTCAACTACGGCTCGTATGCGTCTGCTGGACAAAAAGCTAGCCACCCATTTGCACCAACCCGAGGGCTGTTTCCGTAAGATGGAAACTTTAAATAAAAGACCCTGGTGCCAGAATCAATCGAACACCTTCGCTATGTCTAAGCTACATGCCAATGCCTCCCCCTGACTCTCAATGGCTAGTGTGTGTACAACTATCAAAAAAAATCTGGAAATGGCTATTGCTCCAACGCTTATGTAAAAAGTCCTTTGAAATTATTAAAATGTGTTGTTATCTAGTGCACTGACTATAAGTTTTAGCAAAAAAAATTAAAAAATGTGACATCAAAATGCTAAAAACGTTTAATTCCATCTTAAAAAAATAATAAAGGCGCCATTATGACCAAAAGTATGATTTAAACATGGTAGTATTTCAGAAATTAGATGACTCTCATATATGGCTTTCTTAATATAAGTAAACAAGCTGCAACAAAAGTCTACTGATATGATTTTGAGATACATAAATTGTAACAATTTCACAACAAAATAGTTGTTCACTTTCAATGCCTCAGCAACCCACATTTCCACACATTAACCCCAAAACGCCAAAAACAAACTTTCACAAGGGGTTTTTTCTGCAAATCATTCCACCAATCAATATATTCACCTGCTTTTATTATCGTATGCTTGTACCACAGGGTTCCATAGTACCAGCTAGCACTAACAAAAAGATAGACATACAAGTTGGTACAAATAGAGGAGGAAATGCTAGTTGAACAATAAACATGGTGGTCATGCCTGGGTGGATTAAATGGTAGTTACAATGGACACTGTTATACTTGTCCACGTTCAGTGAAGTAGGTACACAAGGATTTTTACTAGTAGCGTCCTGAAATGATGTATCTATAGGACTTAAAAGTACAAAATATATAGATAAATAACTTAACATTATTTAAGGAGACAGATTTGTTTATAAAACGCGTTTTCGATAAAACCTCTAACGATTTAGATTCAATTTGATACCTTAAAGGGTATTCTCAGCTGAATTTAGCTGTTAAGGTTAGGTTAATTTTGCATCCATTATTATTGTTATGATTGGCATGCGGATTTTATATGTTTTTAGAGCTTATCAGTTAATTAAGTTTAGTTAATAAATTGCCAGAAACGGGACATTTATAATTCGTTATCAGGTTCAATTATAACCAGTGAAATAAAGTACTTTTCTCTCATACTCTGAAAGCAGACCATATTTTATCTAAAAAGCGGGTGAGGAGTAGCAATTGAGGCCTACTACTTCTACTGCTACTACTAGGGCTGAAAAGTAAACAAGAAAAATTCAGCCACATTGGGCAATGTCAGTCACCTGATGTTTAATTTTAATTTATATGCTCGCTAAAATTAACGAAATCCTTGGATGGTATTCATAGAACTTGAGAAAGCCTTCGATCGTTTTCCAAGCACCATAATATGGCAAGCACTATAAGCTCAAAATATCCTGAACACTATATAAAACTCATTTTGGAAATGTACCATAATGTACAAACGCGTGTCAGAAGTCCAGCCGGTCTGACAGCGATCTTCGATATTAAAGTAGGAGTTCATCAAGGAAGCGCACTAAATCCCTTGCTTGTTTAATGGAACCATGAACCACCTAACCGAGAAAATCCAGAAACCCACACCATGGAACCTTTTATATGCGGATGATGTTGACCTTATTTATCTCAGACAACATAAACGAATTTCAAAAAATTTTGACCAATGGAAGAAACCTTTAGAGCCAAACGGATTACGAATGGTACCAAGACACAGTACATGGTATGCAATTTCGATGTATGTGTGGAATAAGTCGCGGACACTAACGGGAGCGATCCAAAAACGCCGAAAAGAACCAAAGGCAAGGTCTACAAAACAGCTGTGAGGCCTCACAGAGCTTTACTATATGGTAGCGAAACGTGGGCTTCGAAGATAACCCATGAGCAAAAACTACATACTACCAAAACGTGTATGTAACTTTGGGCAGGTGGATTCCCTCTCAAAGACAAAGTGCGTAACGAATAGGTAAGGGGGAGTTTCAAAGTAACGCCCATTACTGAGAAGATCACAGAGGCCAGGCTAAGGTGGTACGAACTTATTATGCATAGACCCGATATCGTGATATGTTGAAAAAGTGCCTTTCCATGGCTACAAAAAAGAGAGGGCGAGGTAGATCGCACAAATGTCCGAAAGCACATGCAAAAGCTTGGCCTTACAGAAGATTATGCTTATCAGCGAAGGTAAAAGGCTCGGGCCCGTCTCATACTTGGCCGGTTTTTATTACTTTTTCTTGTTATATTTTAGAGCTCACACACACTATAATCACTGCAAGATTGAAGCATGTTTGTGTTATTGTTTTTACGATAGAACAAAGCTGCCGAAGGGAACTTTTGCCAGTCGTCGTTACCACCACTGCGAAAGACCGATGGTGACTTGGCCCATAGTGCTAAAGAGAAAGCCGATCTACTGGGCAGTCTCTTTGCCTCGAACTCGAATATGAACGATGAAGGCGCTGTACCACCTACTATACCGTGGTGCGGTAAGACCATGCCGGAAATCTCCATAACGCAGCGGGAGGTCAGGCGGGCGTTGCTCTCTCTAGACGTTCATAAGTCGAGTGGGCCAGACGGTATACCAGCAGTGGTGCTTAAGCAGTGTGCTCCTGAGTTATGTCCTGTACTCACGCGCCTCTTCGCGCTTTCCTACCACAATAGGCAATTTCCGTCTTCATGGAAGACTGCGAATGTGCACCCGGTGCCCAAAAAGGGCGATAGATCAGATCCATCGAATTACAGGCCTATCGCTATTACCTCTCTCCTCTCTAAGGTGATGGAGCGTGTGATCAACACACAGCTTCTAAGATACCTAGAAGTACACGATCTGGTCAGTGACCGTCAATATGGCTTTCGCCACGGTCGCTCGACTGGTGACCTTCTAGTGTATCTCACACACCGATGGGCACTAGCCATTGAGAGTCAGGGGGAGGCATTGGCATGTAGCCTGGACATAGCGAAGGCGTTCGATCGGGTCTGGCACCGCGGTCTTCTATCGAAGTTGCCATCTTACGGAGTGCCCGAGGGTTTGTGCAAATGGGTGGCTAGCTTTTTGTCCGGCAGACGCATACGAACCGTAGTTGACGGTAGTTGCTCTGATAGCATGTACATTAATGCTGGTGTCCCGCAAGGCTCTGTGCTGTCTCCTACGCTGTTTCTACTGCATATCAATGACATGTTGGACATCAACAACATACATTGCTATGCAGATGACAGTACTGGAGACGCTTTTTACACGGGTCGTGCAAACATCCCTCGTTCCGTTGTGGAGGAAAAGCGTGAAGAACTTGTGTCTCAAATCGAGATCGGTCTGTTCAAGGTCTCTGACTGGGGGCGGGAAAACTTGGTCCGATTCAACCCTTCAAAGACACAAGTCTGCGCGTTCACCGCTAAGAAAACCCCATTCACTGTAGTCCCACAATTCCAGAACACTCCCCTCTCCATCTCCAAGAGCATTGGGATCCCTGGCGTTGACATCTCCAGCGATGTTCAGTTCCGAGATCATTTGCTAGACAAGGTGAAGCTGGCGTCCAAAAAACTTGGTGTACTCAACAGAGCGAAGCAGTACTTCACGTCGGGGCAAAGGTTGTTACTTTACAAGTCGCAGGTTCGGCCCCATATGGAGTACTGCTGCCATCTCTGGGCAGGTGCACCCGGATACCAGCTTGGCCCTTTTGACTCGGTTCAACGACGGGCTGTGAGAATTGTCGACGATTCCAAACTCACTTGCGGTATCGAGCCCTTAAGTCTGAGGAGAGACTTTGCCTCACTGTGTGTGTTCTACCGCTTGTACAATGGGTTGTGTTCTGAGGAATTGTTCGAAATAATGCCCACGGCTACTTTCTACCATCGCACCGCTCGCCATCGGCAGGGAATTCATTCTCACACTTTAGAACCTAAATGGTCGCGTACAGTGCGGTTTCAGAGAAACTTCCTCCCGCGAACGCTTAAGTTGTGGAATGAGCTCCCTGCCAAGATTTTCTGCAAGTACTACAGTATGGAGTTCTTCAAGAAAGAAGTTATTAGATTTCTGAAGGGTCGGCAACGCGCAAGTGATACCCCTGGTGTTGCAAGCGTCCATAGGCTACGGTGACCGCTTACCATCCGGCGGGCCGTAAGCTTGTTTGCCACCTTAGTGGTATAAAAAAAAAAAAAAAACACCTAGATTATTAAGTTTCTGCGCTATACCGCCAAACGCCGAGCCCAAATACGAACGTAAATATTGTTATTAATTTAGTAAGTATTAGTTTTCAACATGTACTTTATTTTTCTATAACGTTACATGGTTCATAAACTTATATTTCTTTATACTTGTTTTACACAGGTACCAACTTCATTTAAGTATCTTTAAATGGAATTTGTACGAAATTTTGACTTTTCCGACTACATTTTTAGCTGGTCGACTATTACTCATTGGGTTGTAAATTGTAAAGTATGATAGTTTTCCTTTTAATTTCGTTATATATGCTACTCCTATAATTTTTTTATACACCCAAATAATTAATATTTGCACTTTGAAGCTTAATATTTCGCAAAAGCATTGCTGGATCTAAAAATATTCAACGACACCCCCACCCTATGGGGTAGACAAGTAAAAAATATTTATCCGTTTATAAAGTTACTATTTTATGGTGCCACTTTGTTGGCCTCATTAATATGTATATCCATGCCAAATTACATCTTTCTGGTACTTATGGTCTCTGAGCTAAGCTGCGGACAACTAAAGCATCTAAAGGATTGAAAAAAATATATGTTATAAAACTTGCTTTTAACTAGTGCATTACTTTTCCGAATGATTTTCATTTATTGTATTTAATGCTAAAAAAAATCTGGAGGCGACCATTGTTACAACACTTGTGCAAATTTTTAAAGCGAGTTTTGCATATGGTTGTTATGAAAATCCGTTAAATAATTAGAACAGTATGTTATCTAGTGCATTGACTATAAGTTGTAGCAAAAAGTCAAAAAATTAACTACAAAACGGTAAATACGTTAAATTCCATGCAAAAAATTAAAAGCATTATGGCGCCATTGTGGCACAAATTACTTAAGAAAAATAAAAAAAAAAACATCTCATATTAATGTATAAAATATTATGTAATGATTTTTAGTTCATTTACATGCACATCTTTAGTATTATAGAAATCAGCTTTCTGGTCTATATCGCCCTATTAAGATATTAATTAAGGCGTGTCTTGAACAGCATTACCTCCTAATGGCCTTTTTGTCCCCCGACTACCTAATGTTGAAGATTATGTCAATAAAAATACAGATGATAAACATAATAGTTCCTTAACCTTAACCAGCTGTTAGGAGTGAAACAAACAATATTGTAATAATGAAGAATGTAGTCAAGTGCGTGGAGACAAGTGGACAGGCAGCTGCGTTCACACCTGCCCGGCGCGTGCTAGACCACATCCTTTTCTGGTCCAAAGGTTGGCCACTGTCAATTTGTAAAAAGTTCACGAGATAAATATGAACACTGTTCTCATTATTACTATTTGTTTATAATAAAAACAAATGCTTTAAATAAAAAAAAGTACTTATTGATATTGGTAGCAAAACAGTGTTGCCAACCGTTTCTGAAACAGGTAGTGCAACAGGACGCTTTTGTAGTGCCTCGCGTTCTGAAGGTAGGAGGTTTGACACCGGCGTACCAATAAGTCTTTTTGTTACTTTCACAAGTACATTCTTTGTTCACGCCACTAGTTTCTCAGTGAAGGACAACATCATAGGAAAACCTGCTAACTCAAAGATATGTATACGAAGATCACTATCCGTGCTGGGCCCGCATGTTGGACCATGGCTTAAATCACCCTCGCTCACGGTGAGGGTATATCGGTCGTGCACTGACATTTGGGAACGTAAGAAGGCTGGAAAGAAAGGACAATCAATATGATAACTATTTCGTGTGTCTTTGAATCTATGTATAACTTTACAGTTCAAATCCTTGATAGACCCCTGCTGGGAAAAGCCGCAATTACATACCTGCGTTGTAAAGTGGGGGATAGCCATTTTTCACTTATCACTTCTGTCCTGGATGACTGGTAATGCACCCATCGCTGCAACCCTGTTTTGGGTACAGTGTATGTGGAATAAATTGGTGGAATAAATTGGCTTAATATATGGCCCATTAGTTAGTTATTACCAATAGTGAAATTGAAGACCACGGCTAGAATTGTATGCCCTAAATACTTCCTAGTGTAACTTTTATTTCAACACTAACTTTGTTAAAGACTGTCTTGCTTGAATTAAGTGAAATTTGGCTAAGTGAGGTAGTGTAACATTTTCGATTGTCTATATCTAACTAGGCGTTCGTTTTAAATTCCCTCTGCATTTTTATGTCGCCCATTGTTCGCGGTTACAATGAATTGAATTCCATTAATTCGATGGCCGCTGGCTGCGCCTATGAATTGAATATCTTTCTAAAAATATTTCTTTGTAATTGAACGATTTCTTACCGTTCACCTACATATTCTTTAGTTGAATAGTTCTTTGTTTCTTGCTTTTTGATTTAAAGAATTTTGAAATAAAACTTATTTATTTTATTACTTAAGCATTGTTAACAGCTCACTATATTGATTTTATAATCTAATACACTTTCATCTCTCTAGCTATTCGCAAACAGTGTCATTACGTGCAGGAAAAGCGGGTTTTTCTTAGTACATTTTACTTTCGTCAAGGCAAATCGCACGTTCACAGAACTCACGTGCGGTAATAACGCGCCTATGCTAACAAGTATGTATTAAAGCTGTCTGTTAAGAAACTACGCGTACACTACAAGCAAGCAAATTACAAGTTTTAACTATAGCTAAACCTTTTTGATTCATGAATTTTCTAGATATTTGAATTGATTTGATTCATGAATTTTCTAGATACTAGATATTTAGAAACCTGGGTGGCGTTGTTTTACTCTACTTCTATTCCCACCATTACAATTGTGTTTTTGTGAGTTTATAGATTTTTTCACCTCATATTTTATTTATTTACTTGCAAATGAGATGAAAAACATTGTGTGCCGTGCGGTACGAAAATTACAAACTCGAGCAATTTTCTTCTTCCTATACCCGTAATACTCAATGTACTATTTTTCACATATCATTTACTGCAAGGGTAGGTAGATTCTAGATCTCTAAATGCTTTTGAATATGATGCACTGCATTTCAGTAGTATGACACGTTGGTTGGTAAAATTCAACTGTAGCCAGTCATTTATTAAAATGTCAAGTAAATGATCTTGCATACTGAATCTCTTCTGTTTGTATTTATCGTAATAGATCGTAAGGTTTTGTTACAATTGGTTGATGCCTATAGTACAAGCCTCAAGGTTATATTGGGTTCAGATGACGCTGATGATGACCTACATTTAGTCCTAAATTTTTTTTTTTTTTTTTATACCACTAAGGTGGCAAACAAGCCTACGGTCCGCCTGATGGTAAGCGGTCACCGTAGCCTATGGACGCTTGCAACACCAGGGGCATCACTCGCGCGTTGCCGACCCTTCATACTATAGTCCTTAGAGAAAACCTTGGCAGGGAGCTCATTCCACAACCCATATATATATATATAATAACCTGCTTCAGAGTTAATAAGTGGTAAATTCAAAGACAAGAAATATAGTTATATGTTTTACAGTGATTTAATGCTCACGTTAGGATTGCATACAAAAATTCAGTCATGTATGACATAATAAGTTCCTGATGACTTCTATTTCAAATATTAAAACCAAACATTATTTTAATCGAAATCACTATCAATATAAAATGTTAACACTACTGGTGACTTATAAAGTCCTTGTACTTCATAAAATTAAGGAATTCATACTTCCATACTATAATGTTATAAATGTGAAAGTAACTCTTTCTGTCTGTAACCTTTTAACCCAAAAATTTTGTACCGATTTAAATCAAATTTGGAATGGAGATCGTTTAAGTCAAATAAAAACGACAAATAAAAAAAAAATTAAAAGTTCCCGCAGGAGTAATTATAACCGAGCTTACGGCGTTAACGTGAAAATCCCACGCCGATAACCAAATTCAGGGCAGGTGGAGCCGCTGGCAAAGGCTAGTGCAATATAAATATACCTACATCTACATACACAGAAATAATCTTTCTTCTTTTATGACTCCCTGAAAGTTAGTCTTTGAAGAAAATAAAACATACATGTCATTATCTATGGCTATATCATAAATGTAAATTAATATTTTAACAGCAGAGTTGCAGTCAAAAGATTAACCTCGAGCTAGGACTTGAACCTGCAACAATCCTTACAGTTCGTGTTAGTGCTGTACCAATTGAGCTTTCTAGGACTTCTTCTTTTGACTGCATCTTTGCTATGTAAATATTTATTTAATAATAAACGCACGCATATATTTTAATACCAGAGAAAAATTAAGTTTTCTACAACAGATATAGTCAATCCCAGCAACTTAAAATCTAATGGTATAAATATCAAAACACCCATATCTTACGTTTTAAAACACGTTTTTTTCAACCAACAAGACATTCCTACTTGTTTTTCTCTTAAATTACGAGAATTAATAAACATAAACATGCATAAGCTAATCAAAGTAAAATAAACTTGTCACACCAAGAGATATCGTAAAAAAGTCCGGAATAAACGAATAAATAAATAGCAGAAAATGTGACTTTATTCGTCGTTACTTTGAAGTATGTCGCATATTTTTATTCATTAACATTTATTTTTAAAGAATTATATGCAAGTTTATTATCAAAATAGTCGTTAAATTAGACGCTCTATAAGCCCTTTGCTGCCAACTGTACCGAGTTATGGAAATTAAAATACAGTATTTGAATAATTTTACATATTTTTGTTTAGTATTCAATATCAAAATGTAAAAACGGAACACTTAGATAAAGGTGATATTCTGTGTCTCTTTGTCCAACCGTATATCTGTACTGACATTTTCTCAAAAACCTAATGAAAGTTTATCTTAAGGTCATCCTTGTGGTCCACTAGCGCCTCTTTTTGGATATATTTTATTTACTGTTCGTAGAAAGCGTGTTTAAAAAAAATTGATTGAACATAATATAAAAATAGTCATAAGCTATTTTAAGAAGATTAGTAATGTTTCTGGAATGAATATGCAACTTGTAGATAGCATATAATAAATAAATAGTTTTGAGGCATGGATAGCTGTTGTATAAAAAGATTAGCTAAACTCGTATTGTTAAGTAGGTTGTATGCAAAAGCTTTCATTACATATATTTTCCTTATTTCTTTCTTTATTTATTTAATTTGAATACATAATGACTAATGACACTTATACTAACCGAAATATATCTATTAAAAATATTTAATTTTATAATTATATATATATATTTATATTTATATTTTTAATTTTATATAGAGTCAAATCTCCAAATATATTAAAACAATTTCAATTAATTTAGTTTATTTTTCATCATGGATGTTAGTTTGAGTACGTTTGTGAGAAGGTTTTACCGCTTTGTAAAACGCGCAAGTATCACAGCGGTGAACCAGTTTGTTACTATTGGTTACTATATTATGTAAGTACATAATTAACTTCTTCACAATTTACATTAATTAAAGAAAGTTTAAAGACGTACTATTTTTCATACGGAACCCATTGCTCTTATATTATTTCATTTGGTCGGTATTTATCGTAAAGTTGATCTATGCATTCATATAAGTTATCTAAAATCATATTTATATTTAGTAGCTTACTAAACTATGGATTCCTTTTTTCAGTTAAATTAACAAGGAATAGAATGAAAAATCGGCCAAGTACTAGTCGTTTGCTAGATAATCTGCAATTCTACCTATTTCGGTCTAAGAGATAATGCCCTTTGATGGTCGAACAGATAGATAGGCAAACAGATAGACAGACACCTTAGGCTTAGTAATAGGGCTCCTTTGGCACCCTTTGAGTACGGAACCCCAAAAAACCACTGGAATTTATTCCTGACAGTCTTCCTCAGCTTACTCAATTATGTATATCAATTGATCCATTCGTAGTACCTTAAATATTCGTTTCCGGATATACGCCTCCTCCATACTTCTATATCTTTGACCTCCCTGTGCCACCTGTAGCTACCCAGTTGCGACCAGTGCAGTCCTGTGGTAGGTCATGATTGAATTATGCCATGATACCTTGCTTTATACACGCTTATACCGTAATTAAAGGAGTAAAATGGACGGTATGCATAGCGTTTGTGGACTATGAGCATATATATATATGTTAAAGCTTTCTCATATCATATAGAAAGCTTTGATCTGTTGCATGATCAGTGCTCATGGCTCGTCAGATTCAGAGATGACGAATAGACCATCGGTATATCGAGCTGTTGAGGTATCTCAACCGAAGTGAGACCATGACAGTTCGTTGCAGGATCTGAACTCGAAACTGACCCAAGTGCAGAGAGACAGCGAGATGATAATGTCTCCAAAACTGTTTACAGTTTCATTGGCAAAGATTCTGGATTGGCACAGCTTAGACATCATGACAGTATTGCTTGACGATCTTGGCATAATGCTCAACGGGCTTTAGAAGAGCTTTTTAATGGGTGGACATCAAGATGAACATAGAAAAAGATTTTGTAGATCGTCCAAGCTATACAATCATTTAAAAAATAAAATTATTTATATTGCTAGTATATTATTCTTATGGCGCTACCTAAAGTGATAAATTAAATAGATAAAAGCGAAGGAATCATCAAAATCACTTCAGTAGTTTTTGATTATGTTAATGCGAGCAAAACCACTTATAATGATAAGCTTTAACATCTTCAAAAGTATTAAGATCATATCAGTGAGGGAATTATTGTGCAGTAATTTAAATTCATCCATTTACATAAAATTGGCTACGTTATTATATGCATGCATAGATATGGTGGAATTTGAAATTTGTCTTACTGTTAAACGTCTTTATTATTTTACATATATACCTACATAACATCACGCCTAGAGACCAAAGACTTCCACTTGCACACTTATTTTTCTTCATCCGCTCGCATCAATGCCTTCATACACGTTCGACGGTTTAGAATACTTTACACCTAGCCATTTCTAAGCCTTGTTATTCTAAAGGTAGATTATGAATGATATTTAATGATGATATTAGGTAGATACCTATAAACGTGTTTAACACTTAATTTTGTATAGGTTTTATTTATTATCTTTTTGCCTAGAACTAGATTGTTAAAGCTGTTAATTTTATTAACATATCGCGTAGATTTTACATTTTATCATAATAGTAGCTAAACGTAAAACACGATATATGTCCATTATGAGTTTTAGATAATCAATTTTATCAGCGATTCAAATTTTACTGCAAAAACCGTCTAGACATAAAAATGTGAATAATTTATTACGTATAAATGTAAAATTTCTCAAAGTAATGTGTTTTTTTTGGAAAAATACATTAATGACTATACCTATCGATTTAAAAGAATATTTAAAGCGATTATTTTCAATTTTGTTATCAGTTGGTGACAGATTCATTAATGAAAATAAGATTAAATTATAAAAAAAAACAGAAGATTTGGGACCACACGTATTAAATCGGACAAGAATAGAGTTATCTGTAAAGTTCGGAATCTAAAACACAACTCCGCAAAATATGATTTGAATGAGCAACCCATTGTGTGTCGTGTTGTTGGATGGTTTCTCAAAAATGTGTTAAAGGTAAATAACCTGGTATGATAGAAAATTGCAATAAATTAATAAATTATTAGTGTAAACTAATATGGCGTGCAGGCGTCATGCGTCTTTTACTGAAACAAACATCTTGAACTCTTTTAACAAAATCGCGTTCTTTCTGATAACAATACAAAAAAAAATATGTGTTTATTTGCGCAAATGTTTGCGTATTCTATACGTGCGGTAACAGAATAGTAACAGAGGTGGGGAGGTCGACACTAGAGAGCGGCGAACAGTAGCCATGCTGCGTGAAGTGTTTAACCTACACTATATACAATAAACTATATGTATATACAACTGCTAGTGACTTATAAAGTCCTAGTACATCAATCTTACAAACACACACAAAATCTTCATAGAAGTAAGAAATACAATATATATATAATATATACATACATAGAAATAATCCTTCTTTGTTTACGACTCCCTGAAGGTTAAGTCTTAGAAGAAAATATATTATACATACATGCCATATCTATGGCTAATATCATCAATATAAATAAAAACTATCATAGCAAGGAGGGAGTCAGAAGATTAACCACGAGCCAGGACTTGAACCTGTGATCCTAACATTCCGTGTAAGTGCTCTACCACTGAGCTATTGAGGCACAAGTCTGGCTGATGAAAATGCTGCTAATTGCTTTGGAAATACGCTCGTAATGAGCGTCACATACAACTCCTATCGACTTATAAAGTCCTATTATTAATGTTACAAACTCACACAAAATCTTCATAGAATTAAGAAATACAATATAAATATACTTAGGTACATAGAAATAAGCCTTCTTCGTTTAAACTATATGTATAGGTAGGTACTTTAACTATGCCGGTTTTGAATGTGCCTACTTAAGTACTATAACTTAATAAGGCTTAGCTTCAAGCTTCATTATAATATAAGTATAAGTATAACTTTACAACCTTAAGAGTCGATCGATGACTTTGAGAAACGAAAGTGTGATTAGCAGTAAGATTAGCCGATACACTTTTTGTTTATTGTTTTTCATTTTAGGGATCCGTATCAGAAAAAAAAAATATCCTCAAGCCCACAGTAAATAGTACAACTCTTTTATGGATCCAATTGAGTTCTTTCTTCAAGAAATATTATAAATTAAAAAAAAAAAACGAGTTGCACTCCGGGGGTGCCGGCAGAAGTGAAAACCTTTACACACGATTCGCGCTTAGCACTCAAATATGTCACAAGACATGTCTTTGAGATTGTCAAGATATAATAATGTTTGTTTATTTACTTTTTTGACGTAGTATATTTGACATCGCAATCTGTCATAGAATTAAAATTCCATATCCAACCTCCCTGTACTACTCATAATCGCGAATACTAAAAATAAAAATTATAATAGGCGTGGCATTACGGTTTCCGTCTTACGAATTTCCACGATTAGGACACGTGACCTGACGCGAGTTTATCATTTTTTACCCATACCAAAAAAAGTGCACAGCGCCGCTAAAGAAGTTTTCACTTCAAAAATTTACAAAAAGTGATCAGAAAGTAAAAGCAATGCAAAGTAAAGTAAGTAACTAAGTACTAAGTTAACTTAAACTTAAAGCATTTTTATTCAAGTAGACCAGCACTTTCAAATCGTCAATTTAACTATTAAATTAATAGACATTTTAGTTAACCAGCGTTTCGGAATTATTTCACTACCGAGATAAGCTGACAAGAAACTCAATTGTTACTCATTTTTATCAATTTCATATTAATAAAAGTAGTATAGTATTGTCTTACACTAGGTAATTTGCATAATGTGCAATGTTTTTATTAAAATATTACATGTATGCTTCATATTTAATTAAGTTCTAATTTTTCCAAGCATTTTTATCATTTACGTATTATTCAACTTTGTAATAGCTTTTATAGGGTTTCGTACACAAAGGGTGCCAACGGTGCCCTATCACTAAGCCAAAGCTGTCTGTCTGCCTATTTCTTTGTTCGACCATCAAAGGGCTTTATCTCTTAGACCGAAATAAGTAGAAACCTGAAATTTTCACAGAATATATGTAGTATAAATGCAGATTATGTAACAAACCTCTCGCACTTGACCGATTTTTTATTCTATTCCTAGTTAATTTGTCCGACTATTAAGTGTTCTATCTTTAGGACTGGAGGTAAAAGCCTGAAATGTTCACAGAATATGTTTGCAGATTACCTATATATTCAAAAAGTAAAAGTTTACGAGGGATCCCTATACAAAAAACAGGTTTTTAGTTGTTTTTGATCTATCCTAAAGACCATAATTTAAAGATTTAAAGACCTAAATTTCTCAAATCAGTCCAGGCGTCTTCGAATAATCGGGGTACATACGTTAAAAAAAAGATTTCGACAAATTGAGAACGTCCACCTTTTTAGAAGTCGGTTAATTATCACAAATAATAATAAAAACCGGCCAAGTGTGAGACGGACATGAGCCATTACCATCTTAAATTAACGAATTAGCGACATCTAGTGAAAATAGTCTAGATTATTAAGAAAAACCGTTCACAACTGTTTATTGAAAACGATATTCAAGGTTAAGCAACGTCGGGCTTAGTTAGTCATTGGATGAGAAACAGCTAAGCAGCACACTATTTGTTTTTGTTTGTGTTCGTCAATTACGTAAATGTAGGTACGGAACCCACTGACCTCAATTCCGACTCGCACTTGTCCGATATTTTATCAAACTACTTATCTCTTAATCGGCATACTTTTTTAATTTATTTGAAGATAAATTAACTACTTGTTCAGAAATATAATAATGTAAAGCATAAAATAAAATAAAAATATGTTTATGTAAATAAACACTTGTACCACAAAAGAGTTGTGTAAAATAATGTACATTCTTAAGAAGAAACTCAAGTACAATTTTATTCTTATTCTTGGTATTAGCGCTGTGTAAGACAATATTTTAAGTGTATCATTGCAAATATTTTTGGGTGCATACATTGCACAAGTGAATAATATTAGTATGGGGTTTATTAAGAAAGAAGTTATTAGATATTTGAAGGGTCGGTAACGTGCGAGTGATACCATACCCCTGGTGTTGCAAACGTCCATAGGCTACGGTGGCCGCTTACCATCGGGCGGACAGACTTGTTCGCCACCTTAGTGGTATAAAAAAAAAGGAAAAAACAGTGTAGATATCACTTATCCTAAATATATCAATATTAGCAGCAAAGTGCCATAAGACCTGACTGAATGAAAAGAGTTAAAGTACGCCAATGCGTAGCAGTAGCGTCGCATTTGTGAGCTGCCTAACTTTTTTGAGCAGCTGAAATGAGTTTCCATTCAAGAACTGAGATGTGAGAGTTCCATTGCAGTCTATTGTCTAATGTCTTTTTTAGAAACACTGAGGAGTCCAATAGTTCTTTATCTTCGCCATTTAAGTATGACATTCGGCATCATAAATTTTAAACACAAAGTTTTTTTCGTATTAAGAATTTGTTTGTGTAAACCACTGAAGAATCTAAGAAAGTGAACTACCTTCATTGTCAAAGCGACTTTCATTTCTGTCAACATTAAACAAAAGAGAAGTGTTATCTGCAAATAATTCAATCTCAATCTTGTACTGATTCTTTACAAAAAAGGCGAGTCGTTTATGTAAAATTAAAATAGGACCTAAGATAGAACCTTGAGGAACTCCTATTTAACTTCCGAGCCTTAAGATTAGACTTCATTTATGCGAGATTCAAATGTCTTCTAAAGCCTGGCTTGATCTTGAGTAACCATTTCTTTAGCTATAGTTATCGTGTTTGTTATTGAAATAGGCTTACATAAATATGCCATACATTAATTTCGTATACATAGAATAAATGGGTAACTTTATTAGGGGCCAGTAACTATATAGCACCGCAATTAGTGTACTGTACATGATAAGAAACTAATGTTATTTTTCTATGAAGAATATTTGGTTACCAGCATGGTTACCAGCTACCTGACCCTTAAAGAAAACTCAAAGCCTTAAACGGTAGGCCTAGAAGCATGGTATTTACCACATGAGTTCCTTATATGTAACGTTGTATTTACTATGAAAGGATTTGATGAAATCCTCTTTGATTAAGGGATTAAATTTTGTATTTTCTTTATCAGTTTTATACAGAATATCAGTAATAAGACATCAGATGGAGAATTCGTTAGATCTGATTTTATACAGCGTTAGATGACAGGACGAAAAAAGAAAAAGACATAACAACTTTTTACACTATCCCTAAATCTTCATGGCTATAAATTATTTGGTATGCGGAACCTTTAGTGCATGAGTTACACTCACATTTAACCGCTTTTTTTATAGAAACCAGCTCGAGCGTGAAGCTTGCTGAGAAACCGTAAAATAATGGTTTAAGTACCAATTGCATTGAGGCGCGGTGGATTTTTACGGCTATCTATCTAATCTGATGTATAAATGTACCTACCTATAATAAAACAGTTATTAAAAATGAAAAATTCAGTGTATATCACTACAGATCATAAGTATATTACAACTTGACAGTAAATTTGGTTTTATAGAGGGAAATAATTACTAAACAACTTGGCGTTGAAAACCGAGCTATCACACAACGATCCAGGATCTATACACTAGGTCTCCTTCATTCCTATCTTCCTTCTTCGATGTGGAGACCAGATTTCGCATTATTGCATATCATATCTCCATAGTCATGTGTAAATATAGTCCTGTGCTTATATCTAAGTTTGGCGAAGCGCCATATTCAAGTTTTGTCGCGGCGCAAGCTAGAGCGGGAGATTTGATGTGCATCCTTCAGAAATTGCGCGTCATGTCCAATTATTTATATTCATGAGCCTTCGCTGCACAATCCGTAACACGCTTTCGTAAAGCACTGTTAAAATATACACATCGAAACACAACGAAAATGAATATAGAAAAATTAAACAGAAAAAAACACCACTTCTTCTTAAGATGCGCACCAAGGTCTCCTTAGATTTATCTTAAAAATTTAAGGTGCATTTATATTCCAGAATGAAAAAAATAAGTATTTTTAATAGATTATGATATGCAGCCAATACTTATATTATTTTCATATGAAAATGCGTTTAGAAAATAAATACTTAATCTACAAATAAAACTTTATCAAGAAAAAACACTATCGAAGTGATTTCGACTCTGTTTTTATAATTATTCGTTTTCGTTCAAAGTTATTAAACTGATGACGGATGAAAACAAACGGAGAAAAAAATATTTGATGAATTTGCGTCACTATGGCCAGCAACAGGGCTTTGACTCTTTGATGAAAATATAGAATGCCTCGTGTGCTTTGAATTTCACTGAAAATATTACTCTTATCTTATCCATAACCCAGTTATAAAACACTTCACATTATGGTCGATAATGGGACATTATCCTGGGTGGCGGCGTTCTGCAAAAAATATAGACCCCACTAACTTAATTGCCTCTGTTTCAAGTCAGAATATACCAGTTTTCTATAAATACCTATAACATGAACCATTATGTTCATTGCGATGACGTTTCTATTCATGTAGTTCACCTTGATGAATCATTTCAAGGTACTCAAATATGAAATAATAACTCTTTATTCCACTCATGTTTAGTCTGTGGCTGTTAAAAATGCTGGCAGCACCATAACAGTTGTGATGTGTTTCTATGGGTTTATTGTTTACTATTGTTTTTTAGTTAGTGGCAGGAAGACAGGTGTGAGGGCGGACGGAACTGCGAGATACGTTCAGTTCTGCGCAGGCGCCAGTCTTTGAACAACATGCGCGGGAGGCCATCGCGCGTTCTCGACAAGCCGTAAAACAAAACGCGTAAAAACTAAAACAGCCAATTAAAAAAAAACTGTTGGCGCCTTTTTAATTTCTCTTTTTTTTAATATTTAAACATGCCAGTGACAAGTGTAGTTGGAATTTCGCGCCAAAAAAACTGTGTCAGCCGAATACAGTGTTTGTTTCAGTGAATGTCAAAGGTATTAGAATTTTAGACATAATTTTTATATTCTGTGTTTGGAAGAGAAGTGTGTTTTTTTTATTCTGGAGTTCTGTTTTACATATTTGGTATTATTTTCATGAATGGATAAAAGGTGAGTGGATTATTATTTATGTTAATTTATACTACAGTGTTTGTTGCGCTAATAAGATTCATAAATAAAACCTTGACTACAAGGTATTGTGATCATAATCAAGGAGTTGATAGGTAATTAATATATAAACATTATTTCTTACTAAATATTGCATAAAATACCTATCTACCTAATAAATTTATTCAATATTATTAATTTTTGAGCAGTCATTTATTTTGCCATTACATCAGTCAGCACCTAAACATGGAACACCGTTTATTTAAAAATGAGCAGAAAAAAAGAATGAACACTGACTTTTATGGTACGGTTATGATTTTATTTAATTTGTCCAGGGTTCTCTTAAAAGAAGCTCTGGAAAGGCTGTTGTATGTTAGATCCATATAGCCTTGCCTTAATTGTTAAACGTTATTTAATACACCTAATGTGTATGCCTAGAATTCAAAACATATTTAAATGTTCAAAGTAATATAAAAAAAGGAAATTAAGCCACAGATAACAAAATTTAAATAGTGTAGGTTTTTTTACAGAAAAAAAATAGATTAGACAAAACTTGTTTCAAAAATACATATAAAAAATAGATTAGTTCGCTAAATCGACTATTTATAAAGTATTTATACTTATATACTAAACGGCAAAAAATCGGTAGTTTAGGTAGTCATTCTTTGCATGGAAATGCTAAATTCGTAAAGTTTCTTATAATTAGTAACACAAACATTGAAACTGAATAAATTTTTTACAACACTTAGGGCCAGAGAGTTAGGGTGCCTTTTAGTGGGTTACCCTAAAATTTCTAGGACCAAATAAAGAAACTGTAAAATGCGATTCAAACGACCACGGAGGCTTCAGTACCTAATAGGCATTTTAATCATAAGTTAACACTTCAGGTAAAATAAAAAATAATAGTTTTGCAATTGGCAACCGAAGTCCGTTTGAATGACTCACTCCATCTGCCCTAACTTCAGCAATTACATACATAACCTAACTTTCGGATTTCTTACTTCAATTTCAGATCTGGTTTCTAAAGAACTTAAATTTTTTATATATTTTTTACCTTGAATGCGAGCAAGTAAGCCAACTTACAATATCATTTTGCTAAGAAAAAAAATTGGCAAGGATTTCATCCTCACCTTAGAGCCTAAAGAGCGTCCAGCGAACACTTATGTTGTAGGATGAGCTTCCCTGCTGAGGTTAGCTATAAGGAATACAGTCATGGGGTTTTTCAAAAATAAAGTGTTCCTATTTCCGATATTTGAGACCACAAACCCGTGCCAGTGAGCGTTCTACAGGCTACGGTAACGGCTGATTTTTATGCATGGCATACCTATGCTTGTTTGCCACCTTAGTACGCATAAAGGATGTTTGAAAAACCAATGAAATAGGTAATGGATTCGCTCACCGTATTTATCCAGCATACTAATAAATTACATTTACTTATAGTAACGCAAGTAAGAGTTGATAATTTCTTCCTCGATAAGCCCCTTAAAATTTACATTAATTTATTTAATTTAATTTTTTCTGAAAGGTTTCTCTGTCATATCCAGCAAAATTAGATTATCAAAAATTTCTGACCAAAACAGGGAAGACTAAAAAAAAAGTTATGTACTATGAATAATAAAAACCATAGAAGGAAGTCTCACCAGCCTACACTAGCCGGTAACTATTTATGTAAAATCCCTTAGGCAAAAATCAGTATTTTAAAATCCAGTCGATGGACAGAGACCGAGGTAGTCTTCTCTTAGATAGGCAAGGAGTCTGACAATGAAAGTCCCTTTTTGATAAGGAACTCTTAAAAGTGCAGTGTTGCGCACCAACTGTCACGCAGAATTAAAGTGGTTGGTGAAAAGTGGCCGTCTCCCCGATTATGACGTGGCTAAAGGGGCGTTTTGTTGACAAGCATTATACGCATTGAAACAGCCATATTGTTTGTTTAAATTTGGTGAACAGAACGATTTCAATGCCTATGCGATGTCATAGCGCTCAATGCCATCAATAGAATGTACCTTAAGTATCTAGACACTGGATACTCCCTTTTAGGGATTAAAACCGTGATATTACACAAACATAGGTAGATACACATTTCTCAGGACTGTCATTCATCTTATGTTGTAGATGTTACTAAATTTTTCCCACAGGATTTGGGATAAGTAAATCAAATAATAAGTGCTGTAATTATGACCTCTACAGTTCAATAACTGTCTAGCGGCCATTTTAGTCTTCCGCTGAACCAAATTAAAAACAAAATGGAGTAAGAGAGTTTTTTAAATTTACTGCTTCCTGCGTTTTAAAGAGTTAATGAGACGGTAAGTAAAACATGTTTTACGAATCTTACAGTAGCTCTGTGTTATTACGTCTTCAGATACAGGATGTAACTTGTTGGATGTAGTTTATTAAATTATTACCTCAGTAGCGTAGTGCCGAAACTTTCTTTTCTCGTAATAGTAATAGCTGGTCATTACTGCCTTCTAGGGTGAGGGGTAGGGCTATATTGTTTTACGTACCCACTACAGGATTACTAGCCTCTCATTCGAGGAAGTAGGCCATGTGCCGGTGCATATGAATCATCCTGTATCTCGGCATGACAGATAATTAATGGTACAATGACGATTAAAGACATTTCTTGTGTGATATCTTGGTTAGGGCCGGTCGCCAGAGAGAAACGCTTGCTCTTCTGCCATTTTTATAAGGTGATAAAGCCTAAATCTTTTTTCTCATGGGTTCCATTAATTTTGTAGACCACGAACTTTTAGGTAGACATAGTCACGCGTTTTAGACAGACATAGTCACACGTTTTATGCAGACAGTCATACGTTTTGGGTAGACATAATCGCACATCTTAGGCAGACATAGTCGCACGTTTTAGGAAGACATAGTCACACGTTTTGGGCAGACGTAGTCACGCGTTTTAGGTTGTGGGATACCTATTATGGAAAAATGTCTGCTAAAGATAAAACATAGGTAAAGAAGAACAACTTGAACAGGCGAGCATCAGTTTTTTTCAGAAAAAAAATGACCAAATATATAACTGATTTAAACGACAAGTGTGGTAATAAATTCGACTTTTGTTCCTTGAATATGATGCTCTTAGAAGTTACTTTTCTTCCAATTTTTGTTAAAGTCTATGAAGTAGTTAAGCAACTTTAGCGTTGATCGTGTTAGTGTTAATAACTATGTGAATTGAAACCTATAAATAAGTATGTTTACACAAGACAAATATTTATTTATGAAATGTAGTTGTGGACATAAATGGTTACTAATCGACCGAAGCTGAAGCAAAAAGCTTGTCTCAAAGACACTTAGCACATAAAGACGTAATGTGTCGATTTGCGGTAGTTATTAGAAAGTTGCGTGTTGAACGCATGTGTAAAAAAAAAATCGCACCGCACGTATATTGCAACAAATTTTACTAACCTAGTGTTTGGTCGCTAGTATCGTTGTAAGTTCACATTATTTTTATATAGCGGCTGCAGTTTTGTATTTTGGCCACCGGGTCAGAAAAGTTTGTTGCACTGTACATCAGTATGTATATGTCAAACTTAAATCGTTAGGAAGTTGAGTACCCGGTTTGGTTTTAAGTTATCGCATGCCAATATCATAAACCTGTGTCATTAAAAAAAGTTGCCAAGTGCGAGCTAGAGTTGCGTAATATTAAAGTTTAAAAAAAATCATATATAGGTTCTTTTCTGTATACCGGGTGTAAGTGATATTGTCCCGCAAACTTTAGATACAAACTAATACCTTGGATACAAACCCTTTAGCGTTGAAATTTTGAATCTTTTTTTTTCATAAAGCTATTTTTAACAATTTGTGTAAATGACAACGGTAAAAATAACTTGTAACGTGTCTTTAAACACAATGTTTTTAACTTAGTTCATAGGCATAAGTTCTTCTTCCTAAAAATTGCTTAGTGAGCAAGTGTGTTGAAAAAGGAGTTATAAAACGTCGTTTATCTACATAATATCTTTAAACGAGGAGGTTTAAACCAATTCATATATATGTGTGTATATATATATATATTAATATTCTAAATCTCGAAAACGGCTCCAACGATTTTCATGAAACTTAATAGGCAGAGGGTTTTAGGGGCGATTAATCGATTTAGCTAGGTTTAATTTTTAGAAAACATCGTTTTATCCGTGTCATGCAATTATAATCTGAAAAATATAACTATTCCTAGCATCTATTGGCGAGTAACAATACTATTATTTTTACCGACTCAGCAACACTAAAGCTACTTGGCAATAGATGGCGTTGTTAAAGAAAAAAACGAGCAGAGCTCGGTCTTTCAGGTACTTAATATTTGAAAAATATGCACGAAATCTTTTAAATGAAGTTTCTTTAAAAATATCATTTTTATAGTACTAAAACATATTAGATGATCAACTCTGCGCCATTGAATTTTAATACCACGTATTAAAAACTATCTCAAATTATTTTTTATAAATAATATTTTTGAATAGCTTAATGTCACGGATGTAGATTACTTCCATAACTTATGTCACAGCCTGAGGATACAATGTAGTGTATTATATTCTCTTTGGATACAATGATTACGTAATCATTGTAATTTGCTTGGTGATCACAAAATGATCTAGCGGTGTATTAGACCATGATAGTAAATTATATCAAACGAGAAATTGAAATTGTGAAATCTTTTTGAAATTATTCTAAATGTTAATTTTATGTATCGTTTGTGTGACATTAGTGTAGCCAAAATGATTTGTATGAAATAAGCTCTTTAATTTTTGTAAAATAATGACTGTAATTAAAAAAATATGATTTCAATAAATTAAGTTACCAACATCTTAGACTTATTAGTACTATATAATAATAAAGAGAAACTGACTCACTGACTGTTTTAATGACGTATCATGACTGACTGATGTGACGACATATCAAAGCACAGCCCAAACTGCTGGGTTTAGAAACCTGAAACTGGCATGTGGGTTCCTTATGTTATGCTTCACTAAGAAAGAAGTTTGAAAGTTTGCATGGAAATCCGTCGTTTTTTAAGCTAATTATAATAAAAGGGCTTGACAAGTGGGATAAACATTTTTGGAAAATTATCCCCTAGGAGGCAAAATAAGAGATGAGAAATTTGTATGAGAATTTTTGTACGTAAAACCGTGAAAGGTTACAAGCTTACTTTTATTAAATGTCCATGCGGACGAAGTCGCGGGTAGATGATAGTAAAACATAAACAGAAAAATCAATAATTGGATAAAATATAAAATTTAATAAATAATAATGCTTTTTGGGGCGCGTCGATGTCTTTTGTATGAAAACTTGAATTCATATATATTTTAGACTCTCTAACTTGTTACTAGGTACGTAATTACTTAATTCTAAGTACTAAATAAGTAATAAGGAATTATTTAATTATTTTTGTGGTTTTTACAATCTTATATAATGTTAGGTTTTCTCCGTAATCCGTGAGAAACGATTCTTCAATTTTATCATATTGGTTTTTGACCTATTCGGTACATGAACATTTCTCAGAACAAAATTCTTTATTGTATCAGTAACAAAGTTTGGTAGTTTCCTACAAAGTTTAGACGCTAATTTAGTGTGGGAACGAGCCACAGTAGTTTGTTTGATTTATCTACATTCGGTAGTCACGAGGGGAAGAAGGGGGAGGGAAGGGGAAGTGGGGGAGGGGTGACGCCGGTGACGCACGTGAGTCGAATGCTAACGCTACGAAGCGTTATTCAACGTACCATCAGCTCTATGAGTTAGTACGGCAATGGATTACATACTGAGTGATATACTTGAAAGTACAGTCAAGGCAAAAATTTAGGATAAAAATAAAAGTATATATTAATTGAATATTTTTATAATAATTTAATTTGGCTGCGAGTACAAATAAATGTAAAAGATTTGGTAATTTGAACGCTGATGATTACCACGTTATTTAATTTTGTGAAAGAATGTAATAAAACACAGTATTCATTTTGACTAATTTCGTACCTATTTTTTTTTTTTATTTTTTTATTACTTTTATTCCAAAATTTTTTATTTTGAAAAATTCCAAATTAATAGATTATTCATTAAATAACCATTTTATTATGAAAAAAAAAAATATCAGAGGTGTATGTTCGTATGTAATGTAATAACAGCTGAAGTTGTATATTCTTTAAAAAAAAATTGAATACAATTTCAGCCACGCAAAAAGTGTTAAAATCGTGTGGAATCCAGAACAAAACTCTTAAAGTAAGTCAATCATTCAAGTTCAGATTACTAGTAACTATTACTAGAAAATATACTGCTATTATTAAAAATTAGATATTTATTTCGATACACAGAGGAGCTATAGCACCAAATATGCTTAAATAATCATATATCTTCTCGGAAAAATTATTAGTTATTACTAAGACACGTTACATATTTATATATTTGTACATAATTATGATTTATCGCTGTGAAATCATCGTCGAATAAAATTTGTTAATTGAAACTACAATCTAATAAAATTTGAGACACTTTTTGACCTGCATGTACACTGTACAGACGACTACAAAATATCAATGTAATTTACATTTTTTTACATTTCTCAAGAATAAATTTCTGTAAGCAATTCATATAATTTGCTTTATCGCGTTTGACGTATTTTTAAGACCATAATGCACATTAGCATACATCGGTTATAAATAACTTAAGTAGGCTTCTAATAAATTGAGCCTTTAATAAAATTATAATATCTTAACTGAGGTCGTTCGTGGTGTGCAGTCATATTAAACATAATTTAAAGTCACATACATCTATTAAAGAATAAATTTTTATTTTTATTAAAAAATGGCCTTGCATTTAAATAGACGTGGCTCTTATTTTCAGTCACCCATATAGGTTTCATTATATTTTTGTTTTTTCGTTAACGTTTTATAAATCAGGAACCTTATTGGAAACAGTCTCGAGCTATTCCGAGTCTGGAATTCGAGACTAAAATGTACGTAAGTCTGACTTACCTCTCGAAACTCGTGAATACCACTTGTATACATTTTTCTCTCGAATACCAGAGCCCGAATAGTTCGGGACTGTTCCTAAAAAGGTTGAAATACTTAGCAAATAAAGTGGTTATAGGTTGAACATAAAGCTAATTAGAAAGGTTTTTAAAAGGGACCTAAGTCTGGAAGGTAGAATGTGGGATGGGCTTCTACCAAGTGGATTAAATTAAAGACCAACAGATTAAAGTCACAGGAAGGTACTGGATGCAACCGAAACAAAACAGTTTTGAAATCATATGTCAAAGTCCTATGCTCAGTAATGGATATCTTTCAGCTGAGGTTATTTTTTTTTCTGACTGACTACTGCATTTGGCTGATGCAGCCCTTACTGCTCCACCGGGCTTTTGGGGCGAGACTCTGAAGGAGTCGCAGCCCATATAGTGCCCAACGCTTATGGGGCCTTTGCTTGGGTTGTCGCTCTTGGGGTCTAAAGCTGAGGTTATGGAACAACTAAAATTAACGATGTAGAATCTATGAAAACTCATTTTTTTATCATACTTTGTTTGTCGCAGGAATCTTTTTCTGAAACTATTAAACGTACAAAGTAGTTAGGCAAAAACATAAAAAGTGATGTCCGAATTTAATACGTAAAGTATTTAAATTGAATTTTCATTGGAAGTTATTAGTTCTGGAGAATTTAAATTTAAACAAAAAATATCAATCACAACTGCTTTTCCTTCTTTTGTCATAAAATTAAACTTTGTATTACGACTCAGTATTAGCAGCAACAACGAATGGCTTTGTTGTTAAGCTAAGTCTGAGGCCTTGTTGGCCTGAGGTCAAGTTGCCACTAGCTCGACAGTGACCTAAGCCTCCTTCCCCTAGGAGATGCGTGTGTCCTACAGTAGGACGTATAACGGATGAGGCGAAAAAAGCGAATGTTGTATGAAGAGTGTACAGAACAGTGTTGTGCTAGTTTGATTTGAACTTGGCCAATTTTTAAAGAAGTTTTATTGATAGTATTTGGACCAACCCTGTTTATCAAGTGGACGATGTTGTTTATTTGAGTATTAAATTTCAACCTGAAAAACTGATTATCTTAATTATTGTTTATATTTAATCTCGCTTTTTAATTACAATTTTATTACTGTTTTAATTAAAATTCCGGTAATTATATCTTATATTTTAGAATGCACTTTTAAATTTATATAAAATTGACCGAAACGGAAAAATATTTGATTTGATAAAAACGTAGCATATTAATGGAATCATACTAACTAATATTATAAATGCAAAAGTAACTCTGTCTGTCTGCATTTTACCTCTTCACGCTTTAACCTCTTAAACCAATTTAGATGAAATTTGGTATGGAAATAGATTGAGTCTCGGGGAAGGACATAGAATAGTTTTTATCACGAAAACTTTAAAAGTTCCCGTGGGAATAACTATGGCCGAGCTTAAACGAACTATAGTTATAGCTAGTAAGTTTATTAAGTATAAATAAGGAGTTGAGAATCCCACGCCAATAACCAAATTAAGGGCGGGCGGAGCCGCTGGTAAAAGCTTGTAAGATTAATAAAGGTAAAAATGTATGAAATGCGAAATTTTCTCATGTGGTTTTTAATTATTAACAAGTAATTGCACAAGACTCTAGATAATATATCACTATAATATATTCATATAATAAAAAAAAAACACGCAGAGTTAAGCAAAACACAAACGTATTTCGCATTAATATTTGACTGGTGCGGGGATTGAACCCTTGAAATGAAATAGAATGTACATATTATCTCAACTACGGTAATATTATTAAAATCAACAAAAACATTGTTTCTTTTTTAAAAATGTCTGAGAATAAATCGAAGAAATGGTGCTTCATTAAAAAAAAGAGACTAGATTTTTAAATAAATAAATAATAAATAATTTTTGGACATTCCACACAGCGCCGCCTGGCACCAGACTAAGCAAAACTTGTGCAATGGATCCCAGACAACGGATACAAATACATATATATACTTTTTTTGTAAGTAAGTTTTTTGGAATACATACATATTATACATAGAAAACACCCAGTCTCAAATAATAAATATTTGTGTATATTTTATTTATTTGTGGGACTCGAACCCAAGCCCCTCGATACAGCAGTCGGGTCATTACCCACTGAGCGAAGGAGCCGACAAAGGGCAGCAATGCCACCAATTAAGTACCTATACAAATAGTACTGACGTAAACGCAACTGCTTCAACTACGAGATTCTGTTAAGAGTACTTCAGCCCATTTACCCTATGCTGCCTTAGAGGGGCGTATTTGGTTGACATTATTATAATTATATAATTTATGCACCGGTTCGCTGAAATTTTCATTTATGCTAAAACCATTGACCACTTTTAAAAATCGTTTTGTGCTAAGTAGAAATCAAAAATATGTAATGGTAGCGCTGCGTTAGTTAGCGTACCTTAAGGCCTTAAAGGTCCCAACTAGAATTTCAGGTGCTAAGAAAAATTACTAACATATCCTGTAATATAGATATATCTACAACTGTGCGTGGTGACACAATACATACCTAAGTATGGTCGGATATTATACACAGCGGACATTACACAATTACCCGGTACGTTCAAGTATTAAACATTTGTAAAGTTCCTTGTTTTATTAAAGTAATGGCTCGGCCCCACTTTATACAAACACCGCGTTATTCGTGCTACAGTAAAATGTTGCTTAGAAATAAGCTGAATCTTTACACAACTCATATCCGCCTCATTCTATGCATGCGTTGTCTAAACGCAATCTCCATAAACTTCAGACCTTCCAAAACCTTTCTCAGAGCGGCCTCCGGAGCCTCCTGGTACGTCCGCAATGCGAACCTACACAGCGACTTCGAGCTCCCTACGATTCCCTAATATTTCAAAAACCTGGCAGTCCGCTTTTTCGAGCGTACAAAAAATCACCCGAATCTACTAATTGTGCAATCCACAACGTATCCCCCCGACCGACCTCGGCATGGTCCTAAAACTATAGTTAGGCGGCCTCGGCACGTACTAACGGCCCCAGATGACGATCTCGCTATCCGGATAGCGAAATTAGTCTTTACGACCTCCCCTAATAAGGCCTCCCCCCTAACACGACGCCGATGTCCCCGGATTCGTCGGCACCCGCAAGGATACACGAGGTATCAAAGAGTGCCGGGGCGCTTGTCGCCCCCACTCAATCGCAACCGCACCCGCGTAACGGGGAACTCCGGCGGTGACTTACCTTCGGGTTTGAGGGTCATGCCGGTCGAAGGGACGCCCCCGAGAGCGACAACCCAAGCCTAGGCTCCCCCCGCGGGGAGCCCTTGAGCGTTGGGCGCTATATGGGCTGAGGCTCCTTCAGAGTCTCGCTCCAAAAAGCCTGGTGATCAGTAATGGCTGCAACAGCCAACTGCATGTTCAGAAAAAAAATAATCGTGCTACTAACACTACAACAATGCATGATGTGTGTATACGCGCCAATGTGTGCATATTCTATGCGAAGGGGTCACAGAACGGTCACACAGGCGTGGCGGCAGATTCGACTCCAAAGAAAGGTCGGTATCGGCCATACTGCTTGAGTGCTGTTACGTATACTGTGGTCAAGTTTTAGCGCGCATCTTAAGAAGGAGTGGAGTTTTTATCTGTTTATTTCTCCTAAATTCATTTACTGTGTTTCGATGTGTATATTTTAGCAGTGTTTTACGAAAACGTGTTAAGAATTGTGCAGCGAAGGCTCATGAATAGCAAATTATGAAGAAATAAGCAGGACATGACGCGTAATTTCTGAAGGATGTACACCAAATCTTCCGCCCTAGCTTGAGACACGAAAACGAGTACGCAAGACGCCGCGATAAAACTTAAATATGGCGTTTCGCGATACTAGATATAAGCACAGGACTATATTTACACATAGACTCTGTGGAATTGATATGCAATAATGCGAAATCTGGTCCCACATCGAAGAAGGAAGAAAGGAAGTATATAATTCTTAGGTTAATTTTTTGTTTGTAGACTTTGAGTATCGCAGCACGTATGATATGTTATATTTAAGGTGATACTTATTATTGCAAGTAATTGTGTTAAGAAAATATGATAACAGAGTTTTGTAAATTTTTTTAACATGTAATTCGGTTCGCAAGTTTCTTAATTCCACCGAACCCTAACTCGATGTGTATACAAGACGCACTTGGCCGGTTTTTTTCGGCTTTCAAATCGTAAAAGAACGTAACAAAAACTCATAATTATAATTTAGTCAGGTTCGTTATTCGTCTAAATGACAGAAAATTAGTCGAGAATTGTTAATCATAAAATTTAATTTGAAAAGTCACTAATTAATAAAAGTCGTAACTTTTTTTATATCTAAGTGGGCGATTACATAAACGAGTGTAACATATCGATGATTTGTGATATTGTAAATTGAGTAACATGTATACAGTGTACCAATATTTAAAACGATTAATGTCTAATGGTTGTATTTTTTTTTTTATCTATGAATTGAATTGAAAGCAAATAACCTTCAGTACTGTCAAAAATGTCGAATGGATTTATCGTGTATTAGATTTTCCCAGCGGCTCTGCCCGCTCTAAATTCGGTTATTGGCGTGGAACTTCTTAATTATATTAATAAAGTTTGCTATAGCAAGCTATAGCTGCAGCTATAGTTCGTTTAAGCTCGGTTATAGTTATTCCCGCGTGAATTATTCGCACGTTATAGAGTTCACATTATTTTTCACTGCAAGTTTGAAGTTTGTATATATTACTGTTTTTACGACCAAAAATGTGTGTTTGGGGAACCTCCTTAAATTTTAACTTTTTTAACTTTTTATTATGTGTTAGATAATAACCCATTATAACACATATTTTGTGAAAAATTCAGGCTCCTACCTACAGATAGAATCTTTTTATGGTCGGACAGACAGACAGCGTAGGCTCCGTTGGCATCCTCTAAGTATGGAATCCTAAAAAGAAATGAAATAATGTACCCAGCCTAAGGTTGACTACCAATATTGCCAGGCAATTTTTCGAGCAATCAATTCATCTACACCAATGTTTCTTGAACTATTTATCATGAGTATGACCTTTACCACAATTTTGGTCATGAAAATAGCTTTTGTGAAAAAACTGAAGTGACTTTTCAGTTATCTTTTCACGTTATTTAACTCATAACAAACTATTCGGGGCACAACTTACCTCGCTCTGCCCTAATTTTCTTTATAAGTATGTAAATATACCAATGAATAATTTATTTAAATATTTATTTACAATAGTTGGTTTTACACTACACAAAAAACAACCAGCCAAATAAACAAACTTTGTGCTACTCTTACTGACACTAACGCGGCTTGCGTAGCATTTTTTTTCAAATCAAACCTTTTTAATGTCATCAAAACCAGCCAGATACAAATAGCACAGCCAAAGAGATTTTTATAAAAGTTTATACATACAACAAGCGTAAAGACTTTTTCACCTCACCAGCACGAAAAGGAAGGACGAAGGAAAATCGATTTTGCTTACTAGTGAGGCAAAGTAATTCACTGTTCGAACATTGACTTTGGAATTAACCCAATGACGAATTTCGGGACAAATACTTAACCTTGTTCATTTTAATTAAGAATATAACTACATAGCATTTTTCGTTTTTACGTGAGTTTTTATAAATTATTAGTATTATTAAAAGTTTATACAGCTAACTTAAAAATCGGCCAACGTATAGGTTAGATGAAAAAAAAATTTGAGTTTCAGTTCTAAGTATGGGGAACCCCCAAAATTTATTGTTTATTTTCTATATTTGTGTGAAAATCTTAATGCGGTTCACAGAATACATCTACTTACCAAGTTTCAACAGTATAGTTCTTATAGTCTCGGAAAAAAGCGGCTGTGACATACGGACGGACAGACAGACAGACATGACGAATCCATAAGGGTTCCGTTTTTTCCCATTTGGCTACGGAACCCTAAAAATATCATACGTTGTTTTGATAGCAATGGCAGAGGTTGTAGTAGGTACAACGCAAACTCAATTTTTTTCAAGTATATATTTTTCGCGCTGGTAGAGGTGAAAAGTTGTATGTTGGACGCGTTTTTTCGGTCTCGTGCCTTTAAATCCCTCGCTATGCTCAGTAGTCTTTATTTAATATTCTAGCCTACTTCGCTACCTCAGGATTTAAAGTCGGCACTTCTACCAAAAAAAGCTTTTACTCACTTTTATAACAAATAACTATTTCCCCGACCTATTTATAAGCGGATTCTATAGATATGATAATACTTTATTTAATAATTGTTGTAAAGTATAAACAGAGCACGTTTTAGCTTTTTAAAACTGCAGGATTCAAATAAATTCGAATATTCTATTTTTTTTTTTTCATCAATCACTTAATTTTAGCTCCGCTGTAAAAATGTTATCTGTGAACTTTTAAGATTTGCATTTAATGTGACATTAATTTTATTATCTTAAATACCTGTTTAATTATATATCAGTACTAGGTATCAATGTATTTAAAACATTTGTCCCCATTTCATTAGTGTTATTCTAATTGAATGAAATGTATTTTATTTATCTCTTATATTTTATTTGTCATAAAACTGTCAGCGATTTAACTGTATCTAGTTATTTGATGAAAAAAAACATCAAAAACCCCAAATTTTCATGAGACAAAATCACTTTGTTCAATATTCTGTCAGCTTTACAGTTTTGACATCGACTTCAAAAGCTAACTGCTTTTAAAGTCGATTTTTTTTGTTAAGATTTCATTAGATTTTGCATATACACTCTTTTGAAGTTAAACGTACACCCGTTTTTGCACTCACTAGTCTCATTTTGCTAACCATTAAAATCAATAAAACCACAACTTAGGCTTAAAAAAATATAATTCAATCGTTCTGTTTTTATGTAATTGTGCATTTCGCCTTTTTTATATTTAGATCCTAAATCATAGATTTCTTGATTTTTCTTGATTTATTGAGAGACCAGCAAGAAAAAAATTGGTTTCAGTTGGCTTGACCTAACATTTTTAGCCGATGGTTTAAGTAAGTAAATAAATCGCAAAAATACATTTTCTAACCTTAAGAGGGCGATATAGGCCAGAAAGCTAATTTCTGTAATACTAACGATGTCTATGTTAATCAATTTTTTTATCAACCAAGTGCAAAACACGCTTTAAAAATTTTCACAAGTGTTGAAACAATGGTCACTTCCAGTTTTTTTTTTACGCCTATCTGCCCTGTACCCGTATCCTAAACTTTTATGAAAAAAATTCATAATCAGATCCTCGCTGGTAAATCTTTACTTTTGTAACTATCTTTTTTTGCGTATTTTTTTTATAAAAGATCAAGAAGCACTCACATATAAAATTCAAAAATTAGCATTTTTTTTGTCATAGAACTGGACAATGCATTTCCTAGCCAGCTGTGAAAAACAAACGAAGCGAAGATTGCGTGTCTCTTTCTGACTTGTTGTAATAAATATCAACAAAGAAAATGGTTAACATAAATAGGAAGAGGAAGGAGACCTTAGTTTCCCTTTGTCTCTTTCTAAAGTGTTGTCAATTTCGTGAGGCTATTGCCCCAAAGGACACAGAACTCGAATTTTATGATATTATCATTTGTTAGTAAAAAATTACCTCTTCACGTCACACACTACATAAAAATCATGAAAATTTGGAAGCCTCTTTGTCAAAGCAGTGTTGCTAGTGACTGATAGTCAAAAATAACATGAGACAGCTGGAAAAGTATACTTTTTACGGGAAAAGTAACACTATCCTATTTAATATAGAAAACGGCACGAATAGTGTAGTATGGCACTTTATTCCTTCTTTTCTAATAAGTAAGAGTTCGATGAGGATTTATACCAAAAACCAACAAAGTTTCCGAAAAAAGACAATCACTCTTATAGATACCTTTGTTTTGTCTTCAAAGTTCGTGCTATTGCTATGTTCCTCATTCTTCAAGTGAAAGAAAGAGGCAGACAATAGACGATGGCTCAACAAAATCAAGTGCGCCAACATGACGAACGAAAACTTATATATTTGAGTGCGTAACGTTTTACGATTATTTTTGTTTCTTAAAAATATTTAAATATTTGTCACTTAGGCACATAGAAGACAATATTTCCTAAACATCTTACAATAGCTCTGTGAAGTCAAAAAAACATTGAAGCGTTTATTTTTTTTAAATTTTTATTTTAAAAATAAGTTTTGTTTCATAAAGCTATCTTTACTAGTTTATGAAATATCGTCGTTTATGTAAGTTACTATTTGTTTGTGCTCATCAAATTAGCTTGTATTGGTCCACTGTCCACATAATAATTTTTGCTCTTCAATGTAATATACAGACTGTTAATATATTCTATGAATCATATTATTTTACTAATATTATAAGTGTGAAATTATTATACTTTGTTACTCCATCACGCAGCAACAAAGCTAAAATCGAGCTGAAATTTGAAGAATTCTCGAGAAAAGAAGGACATAAGCTACAGCTTTAAAAGTTCCCATGGGAATAACCATAACCGAATTCCATTTAAGTGGGCTATAGCAGGAACTATAGTTTGCTTGGAAGCTTATTTATTATAATCAAGGAGTTGCTGTAGGAATCCCATGCCGATAATTAAATTAAGTATTTAACTTAATCAAATAGGTAGCTTGTTTGAACATAAATTCTAAAACGCTTCTTGAACGTTTAAAGATGACTAAAATTATAGCTTTAGGCAACTTCGAAACAATACGTTAATTCAACTCAATCAATCCAGTGTACAACACAACTAAAAACAAAAAAAAAATAGTATGGATAATGTCGTATCATTTGTCATTAAGATGATTGTACAAATGTTTATGTCATACGTTAAAATTTATATCAGTATCATATTGCAGACTGTAGGTAGATACAGTTGCATTAGCAGACAGGTCAAAGACTTCATAAATTAAACATGGACGTAATACATGCTCATGCATAGCATGATGCTTTGTAATGTGTACAATGCTCATCAAAAGTATTAAGGGGCCTGCTGGAAGATGTCTTATCGATGATACCGTATTCACTGATAAAAAAATGAATATATTTGCTGTTTACAGTAAAAAAAAAGACAACAACTTATAAAATTATTGTATTTTCAATGATAGTGACCGTATTTCAGCGGTTTAGTTACAATATAATTTATGAACAATTATTTGGATTTATTTAATCAAGTTAAGTTTAGACAACCCATGTTATATATATTGTATCCCGGATAATTTTTCAAAAAATAACTGATAATAAAAATAATAATTATTATACCTATATAAAAAGGTTTGCCTGATAGAGATCGCTTTAAGCGATAACGTCACCTTTTTCCCTTTTTTTATTCTAGCTTTTTATTGTAATTCTTTTGTTAACTGTGCAATAAAGAAAATTCATTGCATTCCATTTCATATCTATGATTTAACTGGAAAATTTATTAAATAATTAAATAACAGCTTCGAATATCTCGCATAAATGATGCCTAATTAATAATAAATAGCTATTTTTTTTAGTAATTTTAATATTTCCGTAGAACTCTTAACAGTGCGTGGGAGAACCTTAACACAGCAAAGGTACAATAAAGACGCTTATGACATCTAATACAAAGCAAAGGTGAAAGTTAACACCAAGACTTTCCATTTCTTAATATTTTAGGATCTTCATCTTACCACAAGCGTTACGCGACTTACTATTCTTTATAGTCTTGAGAGTAGATAGGAGATTGCATCCAAAGAAATCATTAGTTTCTATAAACAAATCAGATTGCTTTAACAGAATATTTGAGATTCTTTCTATATATATATGTTTTATAGTCAATATAGTCAATCTTTTTATATATGTTTTATAGTCAAAGTACGGAACCGGAGGATTGACTAATCAAAGCCCGGTTTATACAAAATTTAACTCGATAATAGTGTTTTGTGCGAGGTTAGATTAGGTATGATATTTTTTGATATTAATTTAAAAGCAATATAGTTTCAAAACCAGAATATTTCCTTTTTTTGTTTTAATTTTAAAAACCAGAGCTTTGACTAGCAAATCCCCAAGTCTGACTAATTTCTCTTTTTGACTGTAAAACAATATAGGTATCATATATATATATATATATATATATATATATATAGACAGAGTCTGAGTGTGTGTTATATATAAGTCCGTGATAATTTTTTTAACTGCTGGACCTGTTTAAAAGAATCATTAATCATTTCAAAGTTACATTAACAGATGGCGTCCATGTTTGTCTGTATAAGATTAAAATAATTCATTTTAAATCTTTAAAATAGAAGTTTAAAATTTTTGGGAAGCAGGTGTGATGTTATGCATGTATGTTTGAACATACATTTTTTACATTAGATATTTGGTAGTTTGAAATTTAAGGCTATCTCAGATACTTTAAAATATAGTAAAATGCGTGAGACACGTATAGTACCTGAGCATTAAGCTAATATGTACTAAAAATTTAATGTACATGGACCAGATTTTACGCCAATTTATCTTAAAAGTAAATAAGGAGATAAATAGTATCTATTGTCTCTGGGCTTTAATGTTAATGATTTTAATGATAGCATTATAGAGACTCCCCCGCAACCTAATTGGTAGTGTGGCCGGCTGCTGTGCAGAGGGTGTGGGTTCGATTCACGCACTGGACATAGATTTATGTGGTAAACATTATTTTGTGTTTGTCTTGGGTCTGGGTTTATTTAAGTAAAATATGTATGTATGTATTTATTTACACAAAAATTATAAAAGCTTTGCTTCGTTTGGGGCCAGTTGGCGTTGTATGATTTGTCCAAAATTATTATTATTATTTAAAATGCTATTGTTTCTGTACCGTCAAATTGATGACCAAAATTTGACCTTGCACAGCTGGCCCACTTTCCTCATCGCCGCGCCACGTTTTTAACCATAGTAATCACCATGATTAATAACAATAAATTTTTGGTGAAATGAGAGGTCCAATAAGCCCGAAGCGAATCTTGGGTAAGACCCGCCCATGCCGTACTCAATTCGACCCAACACGTTGCCTGCAACGTATCCAGATAGGAAGGCAGGAAACTACAGACATGATACTGCTCAAAGAGATAAACATTCTTTGAAATACACACATTTATTGCTCTAGTCTCAAACACGACCATTCTCTATTATGGTTAGTATTCAAACTGGAATTGAAATCCCGAATTTTTAAAAAGTTTAGGGCGGTTTGCACACTAGTTTCCTCCTAGACACAAACCTTCAGCAAAAACAAAGGCATTCTGAAGAGAAAAAACAGCAAGTAACTGTTCAGCCGTCGCCTTTTATAATTATTAAAATTTAAACCAAAAAGTGTTTTGATTTTTTTCGAGGAATCAGATTGAAGAAAAACAAATAATTAAATAATTTTAGCAAAATAATTCATAAAGCATTGGTGTAGCTCCTCCTAAACAATAAATTATTATTGTGCAAGTTATGACCATGATATGTTGCAACTTAAATAACCATCAAAATATCTAAACCACTTCAATAATAATCTTTTTTGTATAACATTAAATATATTTCGTAAATCGAAACGCTTTAATAGTAAATCGAACAGAAATTTAATAGAAATTCCGCAAAGACGGATTGATTTATAGCCATTTAGTAAAATAAAATGGTTTACGCACAATAAAAATCGTTCATAGTTAAAACTTCGAAATGAAAGAAACTAGGTAAACACAATCTAAAAGGTCATTTAGCATATGTGCGTAAAAGAATAATTTACGTTGAAAAAATAAATTGTTGCACTATAACACTAATGTAATTCACAAATCCCTTATGAGGTAGTGAGAGTGTAGGCAGAGATCGGGATTTGTACTTATGTTTTAAAATTGGTTAGGTAGTCTGTGACAGAGGGGTCAGTAGGGCCAAGATGGCGACCTAAAGACTCCATACGCTATCGGGCTTCGTGTTCCTTATCACTTTCTCGGGATCTTGATTGTTTTTCTTTGTTATTAACGTGAGGATAAATATCCTTTAAAAGAATAGTCCAAGGTGTAACGATACAGTTCGTTGCAAAAAGAAGATATTTTTTTAAACTATTTACGTACTTTACAGAAACCGTAATTAATTAATAAATTTCGTAGTTTATAAAATACATGATACTACTTATTCTATTGAATTTTACATCTAACTGTTACTTTTTTTTTTTATTTAAACATTGCAGAAGTCCAGGTAAAGGTTTATATTCTATAGGTACAATGTGTCACAGGAGTCATCAATACATAAATACTTTACCAAACTGAAATAATGTAATGTATGTTAGTGATGTTAGGTGAAAAATATGTATTGTCGTTACAGTGTTCGCTCGCTTTAGTAAACTTGGGAAATGAAGGTACCTACAGACTTGGCAATACAGACAGAGAAACATTTGTTGTTTGTTTTGCGAATAATTATTTTGAAAACTTGGTTTGTACCTCAAGTATAGCAAGCAGATTAGTGTTATAGCTTGTAGAAAGTGATATTTTTCATCAACTCTTTTTTTTTAAATAGTTTCTACACGATTTTATTGCACAAATCGTGTCATTTTCATTACTTTACGCGGGAGCACAGTTCGCGTCGACGCACAGATTACGTATGAAGTAGTGTTGACGGCAAGTACCTGAAAATTCAGGTAACTACTAATATCGGCTCGTTTTCTGTGCCTAAACACGGTATCTAGATGTATAAGTCATCTTTGGTCTGTCACTTTATGGTTGTCAAAACTAAAAAAAAACTTAAATAGTTATTTCCGGAATATAAGAGTTATTTATTTTATGAAGGTTTTGTATATTAAACAAAGTACGACAGTTGGCAATTAGCTAACGGAATCGTCTTCTGTATGTATGTTGCTTAATTTAACAGGTGAAGAATTGAGAATGAATGGAATCAAAGACAGAATACGCTAAAGTTATACAAATATGATATATGTATGTATATCCATGCTAAGAGATCCAAGATCGATGACTTAACACAACGCAAATATCTGGGTGCACTATAGTGCATTACCAAGTTCAAGCCTGTAATACTGGACCCTTTATAGAAAGCTATTTGCGCTTTGTTTTAAGCTTATCATAGCCTACGATCAACAAATGCTGGAACATTTTATCACCTATTTATCATTTCTTATAAATTAAATTTTTAAAAGTATTTGTTGTGTTTTTTGAGATATTATATTTTTATAATCATACATCTTGTCAAAAGTACAAGGTTTTTTAATATAAAGATAATTGACACATATTATATACACAGTAACTTTTGTCTATCGACAATAGTATGTGTTGTGAACCAGCGTCGAAAGTTACCAGTCATTGGATGGGTGACTGCCTCGTGTTACATTTAACTGAGCTCAAAGGAGGCACGTTAAACCGTAGGCCTGACTATTGTCATATTATGACAAAGTATTCAAGCCAAGTCTTAGCCCTTGTCAACTTGAACTTTGTTAGAAGTGTAAAGTTATATTCTAAGATTGAGTATAACAATAGCTTCTTTTTGCTAGACACTGGTATTAACCATGCACATAGTTAATCTTGTCATAATTATCATTTGATTATTGTGTGCATTAATCTGTACCTCATTCAATTAGTTAAGTTCAAGAAGCTCTTGGCTGATTCTTTATCACTTATTTTCAAATAATACTTTTATTAGAAAGTTTGCCCTTTTGCCAATGGAGCCCTGGTACTTAAATTAGGTAGGACGCTATCGATCTGTCCAAACCTTTAATGGCTATATCTTTTGGACCGAAGCAGGTAGAAGCCTGAATTTTTCACGCAATATGTGTTATGAGAGATTGTTTAGAAAATAAAAATTGGTCAAGTGCGAATTCAGCTCGTGCATTCTGTGTTGTTACGAAGTTCTAGGTGCGCTTGTAACTCACACTTGGCAGGTTTTTTAATGCCCAGTCTGTCAGTCAACTTTTTTCGATAGTATTTGCAAAAAGAAAATTAGACTTTGAAAGCTGTTCTAAAATATCGGTGTAAAAACATTGTAGGTACTTATGTAAAGTACTAAGGTTTCTTTAACGAACCCTAACAAATTCAGTGTTGCCAGAGCGGAAGATAAATAAAACAAATTTGGAAGCCTTGTTCCACATGGTGCGCTTACGCATGACTCATGGTTCCGTTGACCCCTGACTCATCCGGTACTAACTTTATATACGTACCTGCATAGTGTTGTGCAACTTGAACCACTGTGATGCCCATTTCTGCCTATTTGGCTAGAAGTGTTCTAATTTAGCTATAATTGCGAGAAATGGATACGTTATAACCAAATGTGTTAATAATCTATTGCACAATTTGGAGTTACGCTTGGTAGATTTAGCATTTTAGTTAAAAAGTATACCTAACTTTTTTTTGTTATAAATAAAATATATTACTAAAAGTCTAAATTCTTTATTTTTTATGTCGCCTCAGGTTTAATTTTTATTAGTGGGCTAACTTTGCCGCGTGTGCAGACTTCGTACATGGGAACACAAAATTTTTATTAATTTCAAAATAGACAAATAGGTATATCACTTATGAAATATAATGCTAAAGTTCAGAATTTGTTTCGACTCTTGCTTGATCTTTGTCACAACCATAGACTTCGAGTTATGCAATCTATGCCATGGACTGCGCAATAGGCTCACGAAATTGCCCACACTTTAGAAAGAGACAAAGGGAAACTGTGGTTTCTTTTCTCATAGACAAGACACCACACGTTTGCTTCGTCTCTGTCACACTTTTGCGATCATATTTTTTTTTGCAGATGGCTAGGAAACGCGCTGACCAGTTTTATATGTCTATTGTCATAACCCATAGTAAAAAGTAAGTAACACACTAATATTATTAACGCAAAAGTTCGTGAGTGTGTTTGCATGTTTGTTATTTCTTCACGCTTAAACGGCTAGACCAATTTGATGAAATTTGTTATGAAGGTAGATGACACACTGGATTAACACATAGGCTAGGCTTTTAGGCTAAAAAAAATCCCACAGAAATAACTATAACTGAGCTTTAACGAACTATAGCTTGCTATAGCAAACTTTATTAGTATAATTAAGGAGTTCCACGCCGATAAAACTGAATACTGCCTAGAGGTTGATGGGTTATTTTAAGGTTAGAAATACAGATTGCCTCCATATTTGATAAATTCTTTTTGAATATTCCAGTCTCTACTACTAACTCGCTGAACGCTTCTCCATTATAAGCAAAGGCACTGTTGAAAGGAAATATAAAAGAATGCTCAAAAGATTTTAAGCTCACACATGAAAACCATAATGATGGTATTAAAGCATTTAACCCATTAAAATTAAAAAAAACACTGCTGACCTGTGGGACCATTCTGTTACCGTAGTTAAAACTATAAAATCAGTTATTGCTCCCTAACTAGGTTCGATATTTAATAAATGTATTGAGTGTGGTGTACTTTGTGATCTCATGATGTACCTACACGATACGTTTTATGTAGCTTACGCGTAGAGCGCTTACGTTTTTGGCTGGTTTTTTCATGATTTTTATTTATTAATTAAATACATATTATATAGAAATTTAGCCAGTTTTTCTTTTACTATGAAACAATACCTAATTAATTAATTGAAAAAATAATTGACCCAGACAAAATATCCAGACAAGTGAACTTTATTTTAAGCACTTTTTTGTGATTAACTAAGAATTACTTTCTGAATAATTTTTTTTAAGTTCTGTTTTTTTCTTTTAAATTAGTTTTTTTCCCTAACCTCTGTATTTTCCTGTGATTTGTAGTTGTTTCTTCAATCTAGAATAAGTAAGATAGACTGTTTTGGGATATTACGGAATATATGATAGCACTAGTAGCGTAAAGAAGTGTCATATATTTTACCAAACGACTTCAGAAATGTACTTACACAAATTACGCAAACTAAATAGAATCTAAATATTTGCGCAGAGAGCTCATTCTCCAATAGAATTCACTGTTTTAGATTTTCGTAAATTTTAGTATAGATATATTACTGTACGTTTATTAATTATACACAGTAAAATACCCAGTTAAAAATAACTGAGAGTTGAACATTTTTACTATCAAACTTAGACAATGTTAAAACTAAGCAGATGACGTCATTGTCAATATCTTGCATCTACTTAGTGGTGCTTAGGAAGTGGGAGTTAAGAGGTTTTATGTGTCTGGTGAATAATGGACGGACTGAGTGCCGTAGGTGTCGGAATCTATACTTACTTTCTTTATTATCAAAATGGGTTACTTTATATATTGACTTAAGTTCAAGTAAAGGTGACAGAATTATAGTTACAGATAAATAGGGTAAGTTTCAATATTTGGTAAAACAAGAAACTAAAGGGGAATTCGATAAAGTTGTGTAAAGTTTTTTTTACTTATAAAGGCATTTGGTAAGTATACTTTTGCTTTTTAAAGAACAAAATGGTTTAGCGTTTTACATTGTATATAAGTTTTTATTATCCTATTAATACGATTACATTAGAAAGGTTTCTCGGTTTGACAGTAAAAGGTACAAAAGATTTTAGCGGACATCTCGCAAATGGCTTAGGTAGGTATTTAAAAAAGGTTTATTACTATTAAAGATTAAAATAATTGATTATTTAATCCATATCCATATAATATTATAAATGCGAAAGTAACTCTATAAATGTCTGTCTGTCTACCGATTGAGATGAAATTTGGCACGAAGATAGTTTGAGTCCCGGGGAAGGACAGGCTACTTGAAAACGTTAAGTGTGAGTCGGTTTTTTTTCTATATTTGAGGAGTTGCCGTTGAAATCATAAACCGATAACTGCATTTAGGGCGGGTGGAACCGCTGGCAAAAGCAAGTTACTAATAAATTAAAGATACAATAAATTAAATTAATTTATTATAATTAATGATGAAACAAACTAAAAAGTGTGTGTTTGTATTTTATTTGAAAAAGTTTATTATAGATTCCTGCGCAAGGAAATGCACTAAACTGTCCTAATATTATAAAAAAAAATCAAAGATTTGACTCAATATATATCAAATTTCATGTATTTCCTGTATATAAAATCCAAAGTTATCGCAATGTGATAGATTAAGACAGACAAACGGACTAAACGATTGTGTAAGGACTCCATTTATACTTTAATACGTTTATTTGTTTGCAATAAAGTTTTTCCGTTGAAGCTGGATTTAGTAATAATATTAAATAATTTATTATTCATAACAGTTCTAGATAAATTGTTTAATGCTTCTAAACATCTTGAAATATAGTGAAATATATGCTTTTTTATACTTCCATAAAGTGTTGGCACCCAGTCCAACGTCTGTCGAAAGTGACATTAAATTAAGTACTAAATCTTTTTCAACGCGTCAATAAATAAATCTTTATTCAATTTGCGTACATTGATTTAAGTATCAAAGAAGAAAATGCAAAATGATCCGTTACACTTTTGAGCTTTCTTTCTAAGTTTGATTTCAGATCTGCAGTTTTGAGGATAGTTATTAGGAATTTGTTAAGAGAGGTTAAGGATGCCTTGCTTTGCCTATTTTATTTTCATATCGTTCCGTTTCAGGGTGTCATGGATCCGTTGCGACCTATAAGAAAAAAAGAACGGTCGATGAAAGGGTACTGTGGAGTAATCCAAACTGCGGCCACTTGGCACGGTGATAGTTGAAAAGACTAACAAGCATACTTTTTATCTTGGAAAAATTGAAAATTCCCAAGTGAATATCTATAACCAAATTACATGTGGACGAGCTATAGAAAACTTTTTACTAAAATGAAGGAGTAACTTGCCGTAGTAGTGCCGTATTGCTAGCGAAGTCGCTGGCAAAAGCTAGTACATATTGAATTCAATTTTTGTGGATAGAGTACGACACTCTTTATCCTGATTGAAAGTTCCCACGCTAATAAATTTTTTCACGAGTGAACTCGGGGTGCACTGTTACTTAATGTTGTAAGTCAATAGGCCAGGGTATGTGATAACCTGAAAAAATCAAGAAAGACATTATATAATTTATACCGGTCGATAGTCGGACGCCTTTACTATTGGTTGAGGGCGTAGAAGATGACACAATAATAGGAAAGTTTACCACAGAAGCTTAGAAAGTTAAATATTTTTGAAACTGTTATATTAAAAACTTAAATATTACACTGGCGAGCAATAATAACTATATAGTCACTTACACTGGCGACAATATTTCCTAAACAACAAAGGAACATTGAAGTGTATTTAGTCACTTATTTAATTATTAATGTATAAAATGAAACTCTATTAAATATTTATACTTTTTGCGCAATGAAGCTATCTTTTCTAGTTCATAATAAGTAATAGATATATTTTTGGACATTACATATATATCAGACATCGTATACATATATATTACTGTTTTTTTGTAAATACATATATATTATACATAAATACACCAGACTCAAGACAAACACAAATGTTTATTACATAAATGTTTGTCATTGTAGTTATTTTTGTTCGTCAGTGTACCTTGTCTTAAACCTATAATTTGCTCCTTGGATACAAAAATATTGAAAATTAAATTTAGTGATAAGTTACTGATCTAAATACGGTTTCTTTAGCACATTAGTGTTTGCGTAACGACATATCATTAGACAAGTCTTGGCATAAACTTTTAGGATGACATATATGAAGAAAATATATCTTATGAATGAGACAGCCAGAAAAGATAAATAACTTCACACTCGTACGACTTTCAAGTAAAGATGAACTCATAAAAACAGAAACAGTTACGGTATCGCAAACTCTTAAATTTAACAGTTCTTCCAAATTTTACGTCAAAGTATTGAGGTGACCATATGTGAGACAGATTGTCAAACATTTCGACAGCCATGCATGATAGTGGTGTCACGATGTAACATCGACATGTCGATACGATCTCGTCACGATCGCGCCACAAATCTTACGCACGTTAGTAAATAGTGATGTGCTTTTTGTGCAGAAGGGCTGTATGTCGTTGCTTGGCTCCATTACGCTTTTGCCTAGCGGTTTGAGATGTAATGTGTTATAAACTTAGTTCACATATAGGCATCAAAGTTTTTATTTCGTACCACTAAGGTGGCAAACAAGTCTAATGGTAAGCGGTTACCGTGGCCTATGGACGCTTGCAATACCTAGGAGCATTACTCGCGCGTTGCCGACCCTATAAAAATCTAATAACTTTTTTCTTGAAGAACGCCAAACTGCAGTCCTTACAAAAAACCTAGGCAGGGAGCTCATTCCACAAACCAAGCGATCACGGGAGGAAGTTTTTCTGAAACCGTACTGTACGCGACCATTTCGGTTCTAAAGTGTAAGAATGAATTCCCTGCCGATGGCGAGCGCACGGTGGAATTAACCGTGGGCAACATTTCGAACAATTCCTCAGAACACATCCCATTGTAAGTACAAGCGGTAGAACAAACGCAGGAAATACGGTAAAGATGTGAAATATAACTTTTTTTAAACGTTTTACCTGCCACCTGATATGACTGTAAAATGTTTGTACTCAATAAGCCTTGCAAGCGGACGCCAATATCTCGTCAAACATTTGTAGAGTTTAGAATACTTCTATACTCTTTGGCAAAGTATTATCGCAATCACATAAAGAATAGTAAGTAGAGGCGATATAGAAATAAAATTGTTCCGTCGGTAGTTTTTGTTTATAATTAAATCCATACTAATATAATAAATGAGGTGAGTTTATCCAATCAACGCAACGGAGTATCCAATTGAGCTGAAATCTGGCACTTAGATAGACGAAGTCGGCATGTTTTTATCCCTAAAAGTTTTTGCAGGAATAACTATAAATGATTTCCACGTAGTTAACTTGCTGTATACAACTTATATATAATTTATCAGAGCCTATAATCACGAATTTGCCGGCGAAATTCTGTTGAGACCCGAATTTAGCGCGAGCGGAAAAGCTAGTTTAATTTTAAAATAAAACTCCTGGATACGCCTTTGGTTCAATATGCAACAAATATAAACTAACAGATTGTAGCTAATAAATAATTTGATGAACTTGTTTTTTGTTAAGCAGCAATGCAATATTTTGATTTATACTTATATGATGACAGATAATTACACTAGAGATCGTGTCATAGATTAATATTAGTTATTAGCATTTGTTTAGTTGTTATTCGTAACAAGTTTTTATGCAACATTTAAACTAATAAAAGGTAGACTTGGGTAGTAAAAATGATCAAGGAAATTATTAGTATTTCCAAGAAATAAAGGTATTTTTTTTGTAATCTTTACTAATTTAATAAAGTAAACAGTTTATTTGTTTTTTTTTGTTTGAACGCGCTTATCTTTAGAAGTACCACTTTGATTTGAAAACTTCTTCTTTCATTTGATAGCCTAGTTCTTGGGGAAGCTTATAGGCTATTTAACATCTTAGAAAAAAGAAAAATTGTGCAGTCGAGAATTACGACGGCGGTGAAAGGGCAGAACAACTTCTGCCCAGTTAGCTAGCGAAACCAATAAATCTTTATTGAGTAACTTGTTGTTTTGCTGTCTGTACAAAGTTTTGAAAAACTGTTACTCATAATTCAATGCAATAAAAATACCGACCTTTGAAAATCATATTTTAGTGTTCGCTACAAAAATACAACAAAAGAACCCTTATGGTGAAACTTTAATGTTTGTATGTCACAGCTGTTCTCTTAGTAACTATAACGCTATTTTCTCAAAATTTAAGAGATTAGTTGGACTCTGTAAAAGTTGCCGTAATCTAATAAGTTAATGAAAACGAAAAAAGAATATAATTACTCAAAATAGTGTCGTTGGTGTGTTACAAAAACTTTAAAGGTACTACTAGATAAGTAAGGCCCTGTTGGTTCGTGAGTTACTTTTTGAAGTGAAAACTTCTTTAGCGGCGCTGTGCACTTTTTTTGTGATGGGTAAAAACTGTTAAACTCGCGTCAGGTCACGTGTCCTGATCGAAAATTCGTAAGATGTCACTCGCGTTAGGACACGTGACCTTTATTTACATTAGGTTAGTTTTTATTTTTAGTATATGGCGATTATGAGTAGTACATGGAGGTTGGATATGGGATTTTAATTCTATGACAGATTGAGCTGTCAAATATACAACGTCAAAAAAGTAAATAAACAAAAGTTATTATTATTAATAAATAAATATGGATAAGAAGTGATGGGAAGTAAAAAGCGAGTATGTTTTCACTTCTGCCGGCACTCCCGGAGTGCAACCCGTTTTTTTTTTTTCACTGTATATATTTTATAGTAAAGTAGGGGTTTATAGACCTTTTAAAGTTTATTTTTGCTAGCACCCGGGGGTTAAATCGGGTAAAAATTGCATGGGAGTTCAACTGTTTGATGATACGACAGGATTTAAAAGGGTATTTAAAGTAAGATGTATGGGAATGTATGGTACGGGATAAGTTGAATTGAGTAGGTATTAGCAAGGGAACCAGCTGGTTACCGTTATTAGGTACATAGAATTACCAGGAATACAAAGTAGCAGTAGTGGAGGTAGCAGCAGTACAGTCATACACCTAGTCGTTTTAACAGATATAAACTTTGTAGTTATAACCCGTCTAAATTTGTTTCACGTACCTTAAATGGCACAATATAATGTTGGTAACTTTAGAATAGTTAGTTGGAATGGTAATTGAACATAACGTCTTAGGTTTATGCAAATTTAATGTGTATTTAGCTTGACTTTCCGCATTCTCAATAAGCGCTCAGTCTCTTGAACTTAATTGAAGTTAAGAGACTATTGAAAAATTCATTATTTTCAAAAATTCATAATTACAAAAAAAAAACGGTCAAGAGCGAGTTGAACTTGCGCACGGTGGTGGGTTTTGTACCATTATTTACGTAATTTATGAACATTATCTAAAATAAAAAGTATGCGGCTGAGCTGTCCCATCCAATAACTGACCAAGCCCAAAGTTGCTTAACTTAGAATTTTGTTTCCAATAAACAAATGTGTTCGCCGCGTTATTATAATTGTAGATGGTAACGGCTCAAGTCCGTCTCACACTTGGCTGGTTAATATTCCTTGTTGTAAAATATACTCAAGAGCTCACACTTTAAACACTGCAAGTTTAAAGCGCAAAAACAACGAAAACGTTTTTCTTGTATAGGAACCCCAATTAATTTTCTACTTTTGAACTTTTTATTATTTGTTAGGTAATCCGCCATTATAACACAATTAATCTAATCTATACTTACGTACTTGTACCACAACTTTAATCCTAATCAGATTTTTCCATACAAACTTAATTCAGTACTTATACATTGTGTATTAAGGGTGGTAAGGATAAAATAACCAACGAGAGGCTGTTAAGAATTTTTTATTGGCTCGAGTTTGTAATTTCCTCACCGCCTGTGTTACACACAATGTTTCTTATCCCATTTGCGAGTAAATAAATAAAAATATAAGGTCACTAAATAAATAAACTCACCAAAACACAATTATTGAAATGGCTTGAATAAAATTAAAGAAAACATCGCCACCGCTAGATGGCGCTATATATCTAGAGATTTTATTTGAATTAAAACTTGTAATTACTCGTTTGTAGTGTGCGTATAGTTATATATATTTGATAATGATATATTATTAGAATAGGTGCGTTATTACTGCCCTTGAGTTCTATGAACGCGCGCTTTGCTTTGAGAAAAGTAAAATTTATTATTTAATTAATTAATCAGCACCCACTTTGTCTGCATATTATGACACTGTTTACGAGTCAATGAGATAAAAAAATATTTATAACTAAACATTTTGCTGGTTAATATCATACAAAGCTATGAACTGCAAATAATATGTACATCCACAAAATGACAGTAATAAATTTAATAACTAGAATTTTAATGGAATTAATTAAATGTATGAATGTAAAGTAACGAAGTATGTATGGACAAAAATCTAAATCTTCAACAGGTTTCTTAGTTAAATGTTAACAACATATTGGTATTCGATAAGCGATCAGCAGATATTGATATTTTGTAAAACCGCGTGTTAACAGAATAGCTTAAAAGGTCTTGTTATAACTAATTTTTCCCCGTGATTTTACTCGCGTAGAATTGTACATGTGAATTCAAATGCGGGAACTTACCTATATCCTTATCCATTCAAGAAATTTGAATCAATATCGGTTTTGCTGCAAAAGTCAACAGACAGACAGAAATGCTACCCACGGCTACTTTCTTCCATCACACCCCTCACAACTTAGGACTTGGGTTGCCAACTTTTGTTCCGCCCTAAAAAACGATCATGAACCTCAAAAAATACTTTCTCCCTTTCCACCAGACAAAGTTCGTTGTAGGTATTTTTAGTTGCATATATTTTGTTTTATTTGGACTTAAAACTATACTTTGTTACAGACTTTACTGTACGCAACATATCTTTTTGTGTTTTGACTTGTTATAAAAAAAAAACACGATCAAAACAGTAGTTAGACATGTTAGAGGTCGGTCCATTCTCAGATTTTCGTAAAATACGGGACGGTAGGCAACGCTACTTAGGACCTTAATAGTCTCGCCAGATTACGATTTCAGACAAACGTTTTCTCTAGGGACAACAGAACAGGTTTTTTTTAAGGTCGGCAACAAAGTAGCACGTAGATTTTTCTTAAAAAAAAAGTTTAAAACTGTGTTAAATGGCGTTAAAGTAAGATTTTTTTATCAAGCAAAAGTTTTATAAAATTATGCTTTGCATCTTTCTTAGGGTTTACTTATATTTCTTAGAACACCATCAATAACGCGATCAATCCATATAATATTGCAAGGTGATCTTAGCTTATCTCGTATAAAACACAACACTTTTAAATAATTACATTGAAACTACATTAACCAAAGATGTTACAAGTGATTTATTTGATGCTAAAATCACAAAAAAATAAATGAAATTGAGCTTCGAGAAATCCTTTTTAAATTAAAAAGTCTACATTAAAATTTAAATGCGAAAGTTTGGATGTAAGATTGTTACTCAATCACGACAGCACGGCTGAACAGATCTGCGTGAAATTAGGCACAAAGATAGGCTATATAGGCTTTTATCCCTCAAAGTGTCCGTGGGAATAACTGTAACGTTTGTTGCTTAATCCTGCCGCAACGGCGCACCTAATTGAGCTAAAATTGTACAAAGATAGTTCAAGGAAGACACGAAGAAAGCCATTGAACAAATTGAGGGCGGGCGAGGCCGTTGACAAAATTTAGTGTGATATAAATTTCACAAGTTGGTACTATATTGCAAAACAGAATTGAAAATATATCAAAACATTTTGACTTTGATATAATTAGAAAACTGATATATTGAAATTTATTAGTCGATAAATTTAATTTACGTATAATCTATGCGTAGTGCATTAGTAATGCTTGACACCTTCTATGATTAGTTTAATAAATATTTACATTTTAGTATCACTTCATTTCATAATATTGGATACATTCAGTGTCCCCATCTTATGGTATTTTTGATTATGTTCCATGAAGCTGTCTTTACTAGTTTATGAAATATTGTTGCTTATTTAATTTATATTTATTTAATTAATTTTATATAATTAATTTAATTTAATATAATAAATTATAAATTTCATTAATTTACGTCATTATTGCTCGTTAGTGTACTTAAATCAATATTTATTTTAATTCAATTCAATCTTTATTCACTGTAAGAAGAATTTAGATTTAGAAATTTTATTTTTAAACTAAATACACCTCTATTTTATATACAAGATGCGTGAGATTACCTACCAGTTATTTTTAATAAATTTAACGTCGGAATGTTTATGTATGACTTGTTTATCTGCAATTTCTTTTAATAAAGAAATAATAATATCATCAATATAAATGAATATTTTCATTGCAAAGATGCAGTCAAAAGATTAACTTCAAGCTAGGACTTGAACCTGAAACCTAAGATTCCAATTGAATTAAGTCGGAATCTAAGACTGCTTTATTTAGGAAGCCACCCGCAATGCGTTCGCGCCCTTAGGCCCTTAAGTCCTGGATCGAGGATAATCTTTTGACTGCATCTTTGCACGAAAATATTGATTTATGATGAAGATACATCCTCAAAGATGTGGCCTTTAAGATTTTCTTCGAAGACTCCTGCCGTTATGGAGTCCAAAACGAAAAAAGATTTTTGCTATGTATTTATATTTATCCTGTATTTTTGGAATCACGAGAGGTGGTCACCCAGATCCATAGGATGGGGATTAATTAGTTAAGACTCTTGTCTCCCTGTGTCAATTTTTACATACAAATCAATACCTACACTTGTTAATTTTGTTTAGGTTCTATGTGATTTAAATTATTCTAATGTAAGAAACATTATTTATTATATTTCCAGAAAGATTTTTATTTGTTAGATTGATGTACTAGAAATTTATAAGTCCCTAGTAATTGTGTGTAAATAAATAAATTTTATTTATTATATAAATTAGATAAAAAAAACTATACAACGAAAGAAATGTTTTAATATTATAAATTTTGGAAACATTTCTTACATTCTCAAAGGTCTAGCTTTTAAATATATACATATTAACCAACAGCATTAATTTATCCATAATTATTAACAACTGATAATAATTAATGAGGTAGCTAATAGCAATCGCATCGTAATGAAATATCATGATCGCATTTAACATATTTAATAAAGTTCTTGCAATAAACAGTTTGAAATGTAATTTTGCTGACTCCAAATACACAGTTGCATGGTAATTCTTAGATTTTATTAAACATAACATGGTAGTTCTTAGATTTGTGTTTATGTGATTATTCGATGGTAATTGCTAAGTGCTAATTTAGTGCAGGACTTAAATAATTTAGTAACAGTAGTAGACCGCACAAGTAGTTTAATTGCATTTATAAATTCTTTTAAAATGCTGTATAGTTTTTTAATGGATTTGTTTATGCCTGTTATATAATTTTCGTTTATTTCCGGTTGTCTAATTTTGGCATTTAATTGAAATACGCAATTGCGAAAAAGATATATAATATATAAAACTGTTTCTTTTTAACTGTACCTAATCCAAATGTAATAATCAATACTAACATTGTTGAACCGTTTCGCGTGGAAACTTTGGGATAATGGTCTGAGACTCACACAAAAAAATTGCTAGAAGATTGATCGACGTGTCCCATAACCTCTATCTTCCTCAATAAACACAAAAAAAAAGTGCGGTTCGTAAATAGATTTTAAAATAACGTTCATAATCTGTAATTTAAAGATATTTAAAAGAAGATCTAACTGGGCTGGGCTGGGCTATAGTATAATATTAATATAATAAACGTGAAAGTAACTCTGTCTGTCTGTTATCTATTCAGGCTTAAACCGCTGTTCCGATTAAGATGAAATTTGTCATGGAGATAGTTTGAGTCTCGAGAAAGGACATAGGCTATAGGAAAATGTCAAGTGTGAGTCGGTTTCGGTTTCGAGTTTTTGTATAATTGAGGCGTTGCCGTTGAAATTCTACACCGATAACCAAATTAAGGGCGGCTGGAACTGCGGGTTAATTTGGCATGTTAATAGATTGAGTTCCAGGGAAGGACATATGCTACTTGAAAATGTCAAGTGTGAGTCAGTTTTTTTTCTTTAATACTGAGGAGTTGCCGTTCAAATTCGACACCAATAACCGAATTTAGGGCGGGTGAAACCGCGGGCAGCTAGTCTTCTACAAAGCCATTAATGTTTATTTTCTTTTTTGTTATAAAGCCTTTATTCAGAAATTTCGTTACAGTGGGTATAGTTTCTAAGTAATTAAATTTTATCTAGGATATCTCTTTATCTTGTGCTTGCTTTTTAGCAATGGCCTCCTCTCTAATGTTTATGAGCTGATGTTTTTTATGGGGTCGAATCCCGATCCTTGCTGTAAGAGTACAGGCGATGGATCGCCCATAATATTATGTAGTACGAAGCTCACGTAGTTATGTTACATTATCTCGAATCCTCTATAGTAAATGAACTAACAATGTCATTATGTCCACCGGAAGTCTGGGCGGGGGACGGAAATGACGTCAGATGCGCGCGCGCCGGTGCGTGAAGCCCTAATCATACACCTGTTACTTAGGGGTGAACGTCGTTATTTTTTAAGTTGCTAACGGTTTCAAGGTTTTGGTTTCTAGAACTTATTTGGCATGTTATTATAAATGTCGGCAGACCGTCTACATCCCTAACGAAAGGTTTTAATATCGTATTTGTCCTGTCCAATCTTTACAAATTGTTTGTGGGTAAATAAACATGTCTTTGGTCTGTCATTCCACCTCTTATTAGTTTAAAGTTGGTAAGTTACGGCTTTGTGAGACATGTAAAGTAACTATAGTCCAGACGCACTGTACCAGACGTAGTGTTGCGCCGTCGGGCTTACTATTTGTCACGCAGGACTGAAATAATTGGTGAAAAGAGGCTGATGTGGGGGCCCATTGTATATGATGTGGCTGTACGTACAGCCACTGTATTTATTTTCTTCTGGGAAATCAAACCGTGAAACTTCGTAACCAAACTGTTCTGCCCGACCCGACATCGGTGGCAAGAAGTCCACTGCTAGAGTATTTAATAAAAGTCTTTTAAGAATGCGATTTGCAATGAGCCAGACCAAAAATAAAGCTTTGGGTAATCTCTCGTATAAACCAGTTTTTTTTTTCATGAGAGCGGAGTCAGAGGTATCACTTTATGTAGATTTAGGAAATTAATTAGGTAAGTTGCTTCAACTGTTGTTTCAACCTACTACGGGGTACAGAGAAAAGAGGCTTAGGCCATAGTCCAGTGCGCTGACGAACGTGCGAAGTGGCAGAGGTTGTCGAGCTAGTGGCCGCTCGACTATCAGATTTTTTAAACTGCCCATAAGGCATCTGACTTTACGCTGCTGTCATATTCAAACAGCAAAGACCAACAGTTTAACAAACCTTCAGAAACTCGGAGGAACTCAGAAGAAATATGCCACAAGGTCACCCATCCGAAAAACTGACCACGTTTACCTTTGCTTAACTTCGCAAATCGTTTCCGACAGACGAATGTTACAGGGTCATAAGTAAGAAAGCAGGGTAAGTAAGTATGTAATCAACTTTAAATATTATACTAGCCTTTATTATACTCTGACTGCAAAATACCTCTTATATATCCATCTGTTTTGCTTAGTAGTTGGTTAGTCTTACAAAAGTGTTACGGGAAATTGCTTGTGGTAAGATGGACAATAACAATACACGTCTTGGAAAGATTTTGCTCTAACAATTTTATTCAAATTAGTTTTCACTTCAGCGACCCGACAAATGGCGACTATGGACCGCGACCAAGGGTTTTGTGTACGGCCATGAAATTGGGGAATGAGCGGGAATAATTAAAAGTAACAAAAATGGTTATCTACTGACTACTAATATACATAAAAAATTTAAAAAGAATTACTCTCCCGGCATTAACATATCTATATGGATTAATGTTACGACCGAGGAGTGACGTGATATTATAGGATTTAGCCACCCATCGCATGACATGACAGTTTGTGACACAACTATTTTCTATTACTTGCACGTGAGTAAGACAAGAGACTGCATGATCATGTCTTCCTCAAAAACTATCTATTTTTAATATAAATTTTAATGTTATACGGTGATGACAGAGGTAGTTATATAGAAAAACCAAACAACATATAATTTAGAGGTATTTTAAATATTTTTATCTATCGAGGAAAATTAAACCTATCCTGTTTTTTTCTAGTCAAATCTACTAGATATAAATGTTCTTCTATATATTGACTGACTATGAAAATTGTCAATTGTTAACTGATGCGGCGATCAGTGTGAGTTTTTGCGTGTTTCTAACTTTACTATCGCGTTCGCGTATTCATTAGAAGACCTTTGAGAAAAAACTGTCTGAAAACGCGTCCGCTATAGGCGCTCCTTTATTTCCATACATGTATCTCGTTGACGCTAACGCGGAAGTAGCGTTAAAACTCACACTATACACACTGGCAACAGTAGGTACTTTTATCCGTCCAACATTGTAAGTTAGTCGCCGATCATCCAAAACAAACCAGACAACTTTTACAATACACAAATTCTAAATTTTATTGCCCCTACTGAAAGTCGAACCTAGAATCCAGTTCTTTTGACTTGGCAGTCCACACGATCACTAAGCCATTTCGGACGTCATTTACCTATTTACTATTAACGGTTAAAATAAGTGATTATATAATTACATTTAGATAGATCGATGTACCGCGTCCTTGTTATCTCATTTTATTTCTCTCTACTTCTGAATGTAGTCTTTACACTCGTCACCTAATGATTTTTAAAGTTTATAAAATATTTAACGGAAGGCACGAAAAGTTGATCAATGTTTTTGTTAATAGATGGCGCTTCAGCAAAATATAATACACAAGTAGAAAAGTAGACCAGTACGTTTTTGGTAGATAAATAAAAACCAATGTCTGTATGTCACTATAGTTTGGCGATTTTATGTGTCCTCCAGAGTTTCCTTAGATACTCGTGTAATAGTAAATGTGTTGTAGGTTCCGCCTGGGTAGGCAAAGGACAAAGAATTAGCTCAGGTCCTAGAGTTTAATTTCCCCCTCTCCTTACAGGTTCTCATCATATAGACTTTGAGTTCTGTAATCTGTCTTATGGACTGCGCAATAGGCTTACGAAATTGGCAACACTTTAGAAAGAAACAAATAGTATATTTTCACATAGTCAAGACAACACACGTTCGCTTTGTCTACGCACTTTTGCGACCATTTTTTTTTCACAGCTGGCTAGGAAATGCGTTGTCCAGTTCTCTATGTCTATGGTTCTCATAGAGTAGGCAAATAAAAAATCTATATATGCCTGCTCCAAATCAACTTCCGTAGGCTGCTAAATATTATACAATGCTCATAACTAAGAAGCACACCAAAAATCGAATATATCGTAAACAATGTCAAGAATCAGTTGGAAACGCATTTATTAATTACAAAGTGTCGAAAATACATTATTTAGTGTTGTTGGTAAACTATGGGCTTGATTAGATTTGAATACAGAGGCCATATCGTGGGTCGAGTATGCAATTAGCGGCATTTAAAAACTATTAAATGGTTTGTTAAATTATCAAATCTATAAATGCTTTGTGTTGCGTGGGTATTCGTTTTAGATTCGCTAGGTTCTAAGCGGCCAAGTGTGAATGTTATTCGTGCGTCAATCTTTCAGTAACTTCAAGAAACTTTAAAGCTTGGAGCTGCTTTAACTATATTGTTTGTGATAAGTGTCTCATATATGTGTGTTTTTAAGATTGATGTACTAGGACTTTATAAGCCATGATGAGTTGTTTCTGAAATGACGATTTTCGTAACGAGTGTATTTCCATGGCAAAAGATGTAGTTGGGATTTTCATTGGTCAGACTTGTACCTCGATAGCTCAAAGGATTGTAAGGTCTCAACTCGAGGATAATCTTTTGACTGCATCTTTGCTATGAAAATATTTATTTATTTGCATTGATGATGTAGCCATAGATATGGATTGTATAATATACTAGCTGTCCCGGCGAACGTTGTTCCGCTGCCGTCCCTCTGTACCCGGCGAAAGTTGGTTTTTACCTATAGTGCCCGAGTCCGGCTAGCACTTGACATATCGAGATAAAAACTATCCTATCTTTTAAGCTGGATCAAATAACAGATATTTACGAAGTTTGATCAAAATCGGTTCAGTAGTTTAGGAGTCCATTGAGGACAAACATTGTGACACGAGATTTATATATATTAAGATTTTATTCTAAGATTCTAACCTTTAGGGAGTCTTAAACGAGACCAGTTATTACTATGTATGTATATTTATATTGTATTTCTTACTTCTATGAAGATTTTGTGTGTTTATAAGGTTGATGTACAAGGATGTTATGAGTCACTAGGAGTTGTACCTATGTGACGCTCGTTTCGAGCATGTTTCCAGACCAAAGATGTAGTTAGGATTTTCATCAGTCAGACTTCTGCCTCGGTAGCTCAGAGCACTTACACGGACTGTAAGAATTGTTGCAGGTTCAAGTCCTGGCTTGAGGTTGATCTTTTGCTGCATCTTTGCCATGAAAATGTTTATTTATTTACATTGATGTGTTTCATATAATAATATGTTACATATTGTCGTTACAAATTTAAAATCTCCTAAGTTGCAAAATGATTCATTACCACCAATCGAAAAAACAAACTTTAAGGTAGCTTAAGAAAGCCTGGGTAATTTATTAATGTGTTGTTTTTATTTTTGATTTTCACACAGATTTTTTTTAGGGCACTCTGGCTCTCAGTTTTAGGATTCGTTGCTAAAATAGACGCACGACTACTAAATAAAATAGATATAATAGCAATTAACAAGATTCAATATAGATGTAAGCAATGATTGATAGATTGCTTGTAAAGATAATTTGGAAATAAATGTAAATAAAAATGCATTCAAGGTTAGTTGCATCTTAATTCACTAGGTATCTTAAAAATTATAATTACGCCGTTTGTTGTTAAGTTTTTGTATGAAGCACTCGAATATTGGCAGACCACGAATGACGGGAAGATTTAATAGACTCTATGAATGTTTTTATCTAGCACAACTCAAGAGGAATGTGATGTCATAAGGGTTCATCTATCAATGTTTCTATGTGAGCTTCTTTCTAAACGCCTTAATCGAACCTAATGTATGAGACGTTGCAACTCCTCGGAGGACATAGACTAGGCTTTGGCAATTTTTTTTATGTGGGTACTTTGAAATGAAAATTAGTATGGAAATAATCCCGTATCAGATTGTATTTATCTTTAATTTACTTTGCGATGCGAATGCAATTGAATGATGAAAAGACATGACCAATTAATAATATAAAAAAAGGATCAGTGTGACATTTTTTGTTCGGATTTCGGTTATCTCATTTTCCTTTTTAACTACGTTTTGATCTAGAGAATTCCATCAGTACTTTTATGATCCATTGCAGTTTGGCAATACGGCTTTTAAGGGTTAACAGTTTTAGGAATCGCATCAGATTATTTCTCGCCAGTATTATCAAGCAGTTGGGCAGGTTTTTACCAAAAAATTTGGCAATTTATTAGTCTGGAAAAAATATTGAATATGATGTAGGTAGTTGGCAAATTATTCAGTCACAACCCGCTCGTCTAATGGCCACACCTTGAGCGGATACGAACAAACGTTCGGAAGAACAATCATCGTGGTCATTGGGCATGGCGGGAGCAATACCCGGGGTTTATGGTATATTTCGATAACATCAGAGGAATATGGTTTTAAATTTACATTTTTGTATAATTCTTTAAAGGTGATATTTTTTATAAATGCATAAATATTCCTTGACAACTAAGAGGGAACTAAGGGTATTAGAATGCGATAACGAATACAAAAAAAACAAATATCTTTTTTTTTGTAAATACAATTTACATATTATACAAGGAAATTATCTAGACACAAGGCAATCATAAAAAAAATATAAATAACTTTCTTGTGCTGGGGATCGAACCCGCAGTCACTAGATACCTACTTGTACTACCAACAGAACTACGAAGCAGCCAATGTTATTCTTTACACAATGCCTTTTTATTGTACCTACCCAAAAAAAGGAAAAATTTGAGCGGGTTTGCATACAAAATAAATTGTAATATAATGTAGAACAACAAATAATGAAAACCGGTGAAGACCGAGTCGGGGCCGTGCATTCTGTGGTGGTAAGAAACGGTTGATGCACTAATCCGACTCGCAATTGTCCGTTTTAAATTTTTTACTCAAATATTTTGATTGCATATGGAATTAATGTTTTTTAATTACATTCGTTCGAACTGCCTGCCTTTCTACCTTGGTTTCTTTAAGTTTGTGTGGAGACACTAACATAATGTTTTTACCTTTAAGCTTTGAGCATGAGTACGTCGATCATAACTTGAGTTGGTCGTTCACCTCGAAGCTACCAAATGTGAAGATCACTCCAAGATACGTGTATGGCATATTAAGTGGCTAGGTGCTTACCTACTTTGAGACTTTGTTTTGAGTCTCTATATTAAATAATTTGCAGTTTTCACCATGACCGCTCCACGGCTCTCTTAGTAGTAACACGTAGTAGTGACTTTCTGCCGATCTAGGGAGAACGGGTTCAGTCCCAGCACAATTTAAAACAAATATTTATATGATGACCAGTGTCTAGGCGTTTTATTGTAGAATGCATGTGTTTACAAAAAAGTAGGTACGTAATTATTGAATTCGTTATCTGGTACCCATAGTACAAACTTCGCTTGGTTTGCGGCTCGATGGCGCTGTGTGTGATGTCCAGAAATACTCATTTATTTACTTACATATTTCTAAGTAGGTCAAAGATGAATCTACCGTATCCTATGTATGTTCGAGACTACATAGTGATTAAATAAATGTATCCTATTTTTTCTCACTCTCCTTAAAAATGAGTCAAATTGACTTACAAGATAACTGACGATTTATATATGCTAGATATATAAATGTACACGTTACATATGTGTTATCAATATTACCTAATTTCAAATAAAACAAGTTCTGTTTTTTTTTATTGAACTACTTATGTAGCATGTTTTTATTGAACTATGTAGCATGTTTTTATTGGGCTATGTAGCATGATTTTAAAGTAGGTACCTAAATACTTTTCGATTTATTCAAGAAGTTTTTCAACCAAAAATTTCCACAGTTTAAATGCGTAATTCCGTGATAGAACACTAAACTGCTAGCAACACAAAAAAAAACGGATAAGTGCGAGCCTGAATCCCGCACCGAAGGTTCTGTATACATATATAGAAGGACAAACTTAAATTTATAGATAAAAAATGATCTTCCACATATGGGTATATACTTCTCCGTCAATTCTCCAACCGCAACTTCAACTCCAACCCCCTCTAACAGCGAAAGTATAGTATTTGGAAATGTAAAAAAAAATACGGTGGTAGTGCATATAATGAATTTAAAAGGAAAACTATCACAGGTAAATACACTTTACAGGCTAACGAGTAATAGTCCATCAAGTTATAAAATGTACTTACGTAGTGAAATTTTCGTACAAATTCCATTAAAAGTTACTTAAATGAAGTAGGTATATCTGTAAAACAGGTATTCACAGAATATTTAGTTATATATTCACTTTAAAAATAAATTGAATTGAAATAAAACAAATATTTAAGGGGGGCTCCCATACCACAAACGTGTTTTTTTTTTTTGCCGTTTTTATAGACAATGGTACGGAACCCTTCGTGCGCGAGTCCGACTCGCACTTGGCCGATTTTTTTTGCTGTAGTTCAAATTCCTGAACGTGGTGGGTGGCTGTCTACTCTAGATAGGTATATTTCTATATAAAGGTCATGTTATAATTAATTGGTTAATGCATTAATTTATGCAGAAGTCAGACACGTTATTGGAATATACGACGTCGAATGCGACAAGTTGTTATAGACATAATATGACTTATTTTTGCAATTTAAACCGTACTAACGTATGACCGGTTTTTCGACTTCCATATGGTCGACGTAGATAGTACCTACCAGTAGGTATTCGTATTATAATTGAAAAGATGTTTTAAAACAAATTATGTTAAATTTTATTGCAAAGATATTACGTTTTTAATCATTTCATTATTTTTTCTGTACTAACTGTAAAACTATATTAAATATTTTAAATAAAAAAAATAATTACTTTTTGATTTAAACTCTAGAGAAAAAATAAACAGCCCTGTAAAGGTCTGACAGATAGATAGCGTAGGCTTAGTAGATATTCATAGTAACCCTTTGCGTAAGGTACCCTAAAAATACGAGAAGCTCAGGATAAGTTGTCTGCGGAACAGGGCCAAGCCGTTTTACTTGTATCAAGTGCCTTAGCCTAGTTTACTAATAAAAGTAGGTAACCAGGTGGACTTTACGATGAATGATTAATAATAATAATAATGATTAATAAAATTAATAATAATGAAATTAATAGTTTCATTTATTTAATTCAACAACTTTAAATAAGGTAATTTGGAAATATATCGCGCACTATTGCAGGTTTTTATCGAATTTTCTTTTTGTATCGGAACGTAATTGATCGATCTTATCAACTTTATCATTTTTTACTATAATTGAGGTACAGTCAAAACTGTGGTATATTTTGGATTCTTTTGTGCAAATAGTAGATAGTAAAGTGTAATTTAATCTTATTTTTTGGCAAAGATTACTAAAGGAAATATGATTCGCGGCGTCTACAAATGAAATTTTAAAGACGTTTTCATACAAATTATCTCAAATAAGATTAAAAGTTAATAAAATTTTTTTTTAGGATTTTAGAAAACCACAGACATAGATTCGGCTTAAGATCATGCCTACAAATTTTCACAGTATTTGATCAGTAAATGTCCAAAACAAGTAGGAAATTCGTTTGTATGCAACACGCTGCGAGGCGCCGCGAATCGCATTCTCCTAAATGTTAATAGACCCGACAAGAATTTACCTTTTCTTTACCACTTTTAATTGTTTTACTATTTGTTATTACTTAATAACTTTTGGTAAAGCATAGTAGTTACAGTTATTAACACACATAAAGCATTTATTGATAACACTAAAGTATGTATAATAAACTTTATTTTTTTATTTCTTGTTTCAATTAAAGGATCAGTGAATTGAGATGTAGCTGTCCCACTTAGGCACGCTTAGCTACATATCGTGTCTTCCATCTGACAATATCCAGTGTAGCGCCAATCGGAGGCTTAGTGGATGTCCGGTTTTTCACCGGACGTCGTCGGACCAATGATCTAACCGAGCACGCGCAGAGTATCCAACAGCGCGCTGTCCGTTTGATGGTAAGCGGTCACCACAGCCTATGGAGGCATGCAACACCAGCAGCATCACTAGCGCATTGCCGACCTTTTAAAAATGTAATAACTTCTTTCTTGAAAAAGCCCAAATCGAAGTCCTTACAGAAAACCTTGGAATCAGCTCATTCCACAACCTGAGAGGAAGTCCCTCTAACACCGCACTGAACGTGATCATTTCGGTTCTAAGGTGTGAGGATGAATTCTCTGCCGATAGCAAGCAGTGCGATGGTAGAAAGTAGCCTTGGGCATCATTTCCAACCAATTCTTCAGAACACATCCCATTATAAAAGCGGTAGAACACATACAGGGAGGCAAACTCTCCTCAGACAGGGTTCCATTCGGCTTGTGAGTTTGGGATCGTCGATGATTCTAACATCGTTGAACCGAGTAAAAAGGGCCAAGCTGGTATCCGGGCGCACCCGCCTAGAGATGGCAGCAGTACTCCATATGGGGCCGATCATGCGACTTGACCTTTTCAACAGTTTATACATATATAAATTATCTTACGAACTTGAGCTATGTGTGCTAACGTAGTTATATTGGTCATGACATTACAATAGGTTCATTGAATTCCGCATTTATTATTTACAAAGTGTGATCGGCAATACGTGACAGACGGTGAGCGGCCAACTACTCACGTGTCACGTATAATTTGTAAAATCGTGCGTTTGTAAAACAATCACGCATTTGTGGGTACTCAAGTTTTCGTGTCATCTTTGTTGTTTTTGTCTATTTTATGTCGCTGTGTGTTTTTAGTCGACTTATGGAGCTTATCAATTTGACCAGTATGTATGTATGTATTTGTTAGTATTGTACAATATTCATATATGTTAATATTGTTAGTCTATGTGAGCTAAATTGGGCTTGCCAAATTTCATATGTGTATGTATGCTTGTCTACGTCTTTCTCAGAAACTAGTTATTGGATAACCAATTATAGTAGATAATAGTAGAATAGATCTTTGTTTACTGAGTTAGGTATCATTCAATTTAGACAAGAGTGCTAGTTGTATCAAACGATATCTGAGCCGATTTATATCACTAAAGTGGCAAACAAGTAAACAGCCCATCTAATGCTAAGCGGTCAGCGCTCATGGACGCTTGCAACGTCATCCAAGGGCATATCTGGTGCATCTGCGACCATTTAAAACTCGAATTACTCCTATCTTCAAGAATCACATGTAACTTTTTAAATAATAGATAAATGTGATCTCTGTAGCTATGTATACTGAGACCTACCTACATATATTTTAAGATCGTAAAAGAATCAGCAGAGATATAATAATTTGTGTGTCAGTGGCATCGTAAAATACCTCAGTCAAAAGCGCAATATTCGAAAGGTTAAATATTTAATAAACAAACCTACTTCCGTACTCAAAAGCCCTTACTATACTAAGTGTAACGGTAAAAGAGTAAAAGTGACGGAGAGTAAGCAGTTAAACACATTCCATTTGTAACGAGTGTAGTTTTTGTTGGAGAAGTCGATTTAACGGAGTTTTTACTTCTTTTGACACTTTGTCAACAATATTTTACTTAATGTGACAAAATGATTCTGTATGTACTTGCTTGTCATAGACAACGGTACTGTAATCGGGAAATAAAAAACTGAACCGGTGAACCTAATGTTTTATATAGTCTGTGCATAAACTTTCCTCGTAAAACACACAAAATTTGTCCAGTATGGACATAATCGTGCACAAACAGACAGACAAACGCGGGTGGGAGATTTTTTAATACCATGTAGGTACCTACCGAAAGTATTTCTTTAGTCGTTTGTATTTCTTACTATTGTTGTCATATGAAAGAAGTCTTTGTTAAGCTATGACCAAATTCTGACAGTCGACTGGGCACTAGCTTAACAACGTGCGCCATTTCGCACTACACCATCATGATGAACTATGGCTCAAGCCTCCTTTCTTGTACCTCTGTAGTGAAGACAAACAGTGAGTACACCTTTATTAAGTTATTAATACATCTTCGTTCTGACACACTTTTAAAAAAGGGTTCCGTACCATTATCTACAAAAATGAGCAAAAAATCACGTATGTTGTATGGGAGCCCCCTTAAATATTTATTTTTTTCTGCGTATTTGTCGTTATAGCGGCAACTGAAATACATCTTCTGTGAAAATTTCAATTGTCTAACTATAACGGTTCATGAGATACAGCCTGGTGACAGACGGACGGACGGACGGACAGCGAAGCCTTAGTAATAGGGTTCCTAATTACCTTTCAGGTACGGTACCCTAAAAATCGTGTTTTTAAATAATGGATATCGTTAAAATTTTAATTAAAAAATTACACCGCCATCAATATAAAAGTAAAATATTAACCTTCATGAACATTAAGCTGAAATCGAATGCCAAAAATTTGCAACAATAATACGAGTCAATTATTTTTTGGTATTTCAATTGTATTTTAAATAGATTTTGTGTGTTACACTGTCTTATATTTAAGTACGAGAGTTTTATATAAAATACTGTAATATAATTTAATATACTCTTATATACCGCATTAAGGCTTTGGCATACCCTAGCAAAAGCGTGCCATTTTGACCAGTGTAAGACATATTACACTGTTGAAGCATACAAAGACACATAGTTCCAAGTACGAAAATCTCGTTTTTTTGTCGGTATGAAATTCAAATATAGTGTGAGCTTTAAAATATAACAACAAATAATAAAAACTGGCCAAGTGTGAGACGGACCCGAGCCACATTGGCGTCATATAGCGATTATTAAAAAAACAGTAACACATTTGTTTGTTGAAAGCTATATTAAAGTTAAGCAACAACGGGCTTGGTCAGTCATTAGATTGGGAACCGCTTAGCACACTTTTTGATTTTGTTCTTGTTTGTGTTCGATAATTATGTAAATAGTGGTCCGGAACCCACGGTGTGCGAGACCGATTCTCACTTAACCGATTTTTTAAAGTATAAATGTTTTATTAAAATGCCTCAAGTTGACATAGTATACTTTTAGGTGTAACCGTTTGTACAATCACGAGGAAATAAGTAAACGTTAAAAATTACTGCCGAGTTAAAAAACAATCATATAAAAAAGAAATTATTGGCCGTCGACAAAAACGGGTTATATTAATTGCAATATAAACAAGAGTTGGCGATTACAAAAAGGTCGATTGCAATTTTAATTATCTCCGAATATTACGAACTGTAAAACTTTAGGTAGCTACCTACTTTATTCCTGACATAAACATGATCTCGAACACTGTTTACTTATTAAATGCATCTTCCTTAATTGAACCAACACGATTTAAGAGAATACGATTTGCGGCGCTTCGCAGCGTGCTTCATACAAATGCATTTCCCACTTGCTTTTGACATTTACTGATCAAATACTGTGAAATTTTGTAGACATGATATCAAGCCGAATATATATGTCTGTGGTTTTTCAAAATCCCAAAAAAATGTTTTTCATTAAGTTGTAATCTTATTTGAGACCATTTGTATGAAAAACTAGAATCCTGTATAACTTTTAAACTATACAATTAAATAAAAAACTGTCACGCAGCAGACCTAGATATTTATTCCTAGAACGCTTGTTTAAAATTGTATGGTATTTGAATGGTAATTGTCAAAAATAAGTGGGAAATTCGTTTGTATGAAACACGCTGCGAGGCGACGCGAACGCGAAGCTAGGATATAGGGGTTTTTTTCCGTAGTGAATCCCGAATCGGAAGGTTATTTTATCCTATATTTGTATTAATCTCGCATCCTAGTGTAATTGAGTATCGTAGCCTCAGCCGTAAGGTATACCCCCCACTGCAGGAACACAGGCAGAAGAAGGAGGCTTTGAGGTTTTACGTGCCCTCCGAAACACGAAAGAGCCTAGCTTTATATTTCTATTATTTGTAGATAAATCTATAATTTATAACACACTAGCTGTCCCGGCGAACGTTGTTCCGCTGCCGTCCCTCTGTACCCGGCGAAAGTTGGTTTTTACCTTTAGTGCCCGAGTCCGGCTCGCACTTGACATATCGAGATAAAAACTATCCTATCTTTTAAGTTGGATCAAATAACAGATATTTACGAAGTTTGATCAAAATCGGTTCAGTAGTTTAGGAGTCCATTGAGGACAAACATTGTGACACGAGATTTATATATATTAAGATATTTAAGGGTAGTTAAAGCATTGGATGTTGAAACCGTTCAAAATCCCAATGGTGTAGGTTCTTTAGCGCGTGGCTGGTCATACTAAATAGGTAGATGGGCCGATGAAGCCTATCCCTTTAGACTACATTTTACGGTTGGAAAGGCCAACTTTATGACTATGACAAATAGGCTATACACCATTACCCTCTACTAAGTACCTTATGACCTTGTCAGACGTCATGGTTCCCATAGAGCGGATAAATTGCAACATGGCTTGAACAATCGGACAGACGGACAGTCAAACCTACCATGGGAATAAGGCCTCCATTTGTCATAGACAATACAATAGACCTTTGAGTATGCTACTATATGAAAATTCAATAGCACCACTACTAAGGTGTTAGAAGTCGATCGAGAGTTAGAACTTACAAGTAAATGCAGAAAACAAAATATTTACCTAAAAAAAATAGTTTTTATTATCCTAATAAGAAATAAGATTTTATTATATCATTTTGAACCTACTCAATAACGCTTCAGCCACTGGACGGAGCAGGATGAAACTTGGCACACCTATAGATTAGGTCCTGGAATAGCACATAGGCTACATTTTATCCCGAAAAATTCAAAAGTTCCCGCGGGAATAACTATAACCGAGTTTAAACGAACTATAGCTATAGCTTGATATAGCAAACTTCATTAGTATAATTAAGGAGTAAATCACAGTATTAATAAATAAATAATAAATAATACACGCTGATAACCGAATTTAGGTTTTGGGATTCTAAACAGTTATCATAAGAAGTAATATCGATATCATTGTAATGTAGTGAAAAGTACATATTTTTGGTTTTTTTTCTGTGATACTTGCTTAAGTCAAAGAAAATACACATAACATTTATATTAGTAAATTAAAAAATTTTGGTATGTGATAATTATGTAATGTATCATACTCTAAATACTCTACTCTAGTGTAATAAGTGAGAGTTGTACTCACCTAAGTAGTTATTCTCATCTTTTTATGATCGTAAACAACTAGTATTCACAGGTAAATGCTAGTTTAATAATCCAATTTTGCTTTGTTTTATATAATCTTAAATGAGTGGTGGTATGCTTTCTTGCAAAGAGCTTGTGTCTCAATAACTTTTGTCAACGGAAACGATATGCGAGCATGAGGAACGGCGTGTTTAGCCATTGGATAGGTGACCGTCTTGTGGCACATTCTTCTAAGTTCCTCCTCTCTTCGAAAACCACGTTGAACCGTCGCATTGTTTCTGGATGATGTCATATTATTTCAGCAGTCGTTAAGCCAAGTCAGATAACCTCATGAGTGGACGACTGGCTAGTGAAGGCCTGCCAATTGCATCTGGGCTATTGCGGTGGACTATATCCAAAACCTCCTTTCTCTATGGACGTAGTGGGGACAAATAAGAGCTGCGCCATTATCGCTAAGGTAGACAATATGTCATCTTTCCAGTTCTCACTTTTATTTCCAGCAAACACTACCAGCATTGCGATTGTCTAAATCCAATTGCAATCGTTTCTAAGTCCATACCAGATCAGACTTACCACTGCCAACCACCACTGAATGTTTTATTTAGCAGAAATGACAATAAATCTTAGACATATTCTACAAACTAGCTTTTTTTCATACATTAATATGTTTGAAATATGCTTCGTACGAAGAGGAAATCAAATATAGCTGATGGCGATACTAATGAAGCAGACACAACACCTACTCGGGCGGCACTGGTTATAGTCATGGACTTAGAAACGATAACCATCACAGTTAGACAATCTCAATACTAATCCGCAATCACCATAGACTTCGAGTTCTATAATCTGTCCTATCGACTGTGCAACGTCCTCACAAAATTTACCACCCTTTAGAAAGAGACAAAGCAAAACTGTGGTCTCTTTTTTCTTTATAGTAATGTCCGCCATTATTTTTGTTTATATTTATTAAAACAAGTTAGAAAGAGACAAGAGACCTCAGTTTCGCTTGGTCTCAGTCACAGTTTTGCGACCATTTTGGTTCACATGTCACGCTGTCCAGTTCACTATGTCTTGTCTATGGTAATCACTAAGAGCAATAAAAGTGACATCTGAATAGCTCAATGTGACAGTGAGAGCGGTAAATCCACCATTTGTTTGTATGTCTAGTCTTTTAACACAACTATTAGTAATAATTTTTAACTGACTTTAACTTAATTGTGTTATTATGAATAAGAATTTGTAGTTGCTGGCTTGATTAAATGTACTTTCGTTTAGAAAAGCTAGTTTAATAGTTTTATTAATTATCCAAAATCCAAAAATTTCATGGAAAATAAACAAGATAAAACAATTTATTCATCAGGAGTTTAAAAAAATCCTTTTACTTAAAATGCAAGTCATATGTAAAGTCAAAGGCATTTTTTGAATACAAAAATTGTACAAGTCATTTTAAATATATTTTTAATAGTCTGGTCGAGAAGTGAGTTTTCTGCGAAAAAAAGTTAGATCAAATTTAAAAATATGGGGTTTGGTTTTTTGGATTCAGAATTTTATTCTGAAAAAGGGGAATTTTGGAATTTTTTGCTATTAAATATTGCAATTGTTATTAACAAAAAACGAAGAGAGAAAAAGGTGGTCTCCGTTTTTTAACAATAACTTCAAAAAAATTGCAAAAAACCTCCACTTTGAAATAAGATTCTAAAAGAGGAGAAAATTTCATAACAAAAAGTCTCGACTCCCGAAATTGTAGTTCCATTATTTATAATTTTAATTTAACGTTGAAAATAGCGTTCCGCGCAGCAGTTTCAACGTTGTGACGTCGCCGCCAAACAAACTAAGCGTTAGTTTTTTTTCAATTTTTTTATAATATTTATTATCAATATAAAAATTTGAATAAATTATAGTATCATTTAGACACTTGAAGGAATACAATCCAGTTTACAAAAAATTTTTAACTTGATTTTTGTTTAACTTATGCAATTGTTAATTAAGTTATTTTTCATGAACTTAAGATAACATAAAATCTATCATAAACGTTTAAATAATTTAGCTAAAAATCTTTTTCCTCTTGGAGCTTACTCTGATATACTCAATAAACAAGATTCCGGTATAAAAATTTATTGAAGTTTTTTTATTTGTTTATAATGATTTTTCTAAGTTAACAAAAAATGGAAAATCCGGAAAATGTAGTTTTTTTTTACGAAATCTTTGATTTTCACTGTTTTTGTATCTATTTTTTACATTTCATTGCTTAGTTGAAAAATTTTTTACATCATTTGTTTAACAATTTTTTATAAACAAATAGGCAAATTTAATATTTTTAAAAAAATTTTTTTTGCCATTATATTGTCAAAGTGGAATAATGATTTCTGGAAAAAAAAAATTTTCTTAAATTATTAATTAAGAAATCGGTTTTTTTTCTAAAAATCATAATTTCTTATTTTAAATAGAATTAAAAAAAAAAAATTTTTTTCAACAATATTTTCATTGTTTACTTTATAAACAATTTGTTATAAACAAATTCTGACTTTTATATAATTTTTTTGTCGTTACTTATAAAAATTATAAATATAGTTATTTACATCAAAGTAGGGAATTTTTTTTTTAAAATTTTTAAAATTTTAAAACTATTACAGAATGTCGCAAACGAATCTTTAACTATGAAATAGTAACAGTAGAACTCTTAAATTACTTCTAGTTACGGGCACTACTAGATACTTGTCCTTTGTCCTACTGGTAGAACCACGGACAAAACACAAACCGAACCACGCTGTAGCACCAAGGGTCAAAGAATCCCAGCCATTGGTATAAGCTGTCGATACACGCCAGCAAGTAGAGTTAAGATTTCTATGAAAAGTCTTACAGTACTCTGCCGGCTACTGTAAGATTAAACACTTTTCTTGTAAATTCTGAACTCTCGCCAGCGAAAGTCAATATTGAAAATATGTGGTAGGAGCACTAAAATTAAAAATGTCATTTTACAGATTTATTTTTCGTTACAGTACTTTAGGTTCTCGTAACTTATTAACACAAGGTTTATTTTTTTTAGTTTGTCTTCACCTTTAAAATGAATGAAATTTTAAAAACAGGCCGTATTTTCTTTTGCAGGTAATGAAGTAACTAATCTATTTGTACTTTTTCGACGAGGACGTTCTGGACCGACAGACATCGTGCAAATGGTAAGCTAACTGAACGAGATTTTCGATTTTCATCTTGATTTTACAATACCTACTGAAATTTGTTTACCTGCTTGAATGGAATAATATTTATGTGCTATGTGATAGGGTGGAGGAAAAGCTCATGTCCCAGTAACATTTGTCTATTGGAAACGATTTACGAAGTTGAGCAACGTCGGTCGTGGTCAGATATTGGATGCATGGTTTTCTGAGCTTCTTTGTGCTTCGGAGAGCACGTTAAACTGGGTCGATCTGTTATCATATGTCAGCAGTCGAGAAGCTAGGGGCCTTATTGGCGGATTCAGAGTTCTGACGGTCGAGTTACTTAAGACTTGGCGATTAATAGTATTAGCTATAAAACTTTACCAATTAGACTATAACCTAAACCTCCTTTCTTTTATCAGAGGCCTGTGCCCCTGGTTGCAGTGGGGACGACTGAGGTATTAATGGATAAAATAGGTAAACACAAACACTTTGTATGAACGTTAAAAAGTTTGCCAACCCAACCTCTAGCATACACCTCGCAAAAACACGATAGTTAGTAAAAGACTGCTGGTTTGAGCGTATTAAGATATTTGTTATCATTAATTTTTAAAATATTCGCTAAATAGCCTTTCGTTTAAAAGATCCAACGAAAAAAGTGCACAAAACTAGGTTTTATTTAAAACAATTTTTAGTAAAATGTCAAAAATCGTGTTTTGACGTTTGACCGTTTAAAGATCAAAAGTTTTAGTTTCCTCTGTCAAAATATTAAACTTAAAACTAACTTACACACTACTATAACACTATATGGACTCTAACGACTGTATCCTCGTTACTTAAACTGGGACCTTAGGGCTTTCCCTGAAAATTATCGGGGGATATCGTAAATGTAATGTAAAGATGTATTTATATTTCCTAGCTAAAATTACCCATCGTAAGTTTGCTACCAAAGAGGTTCTCACACTGCTCGACCCATAACTTCGAAGTGTGAACGTACGCTAAACGTTAGGTTAATTACTGAGAATCCCAACAATATGCCCAAACATTTGCGTTTCACACCATTGTACGAACATCTTTATATCATATTTTTTAATCAGTTATGTCTAAAACTAATCCGATTTTGGTATATTTTTTTGCATGGGTTTCTTGTAAAAATAAAAAATGAGATGGAATACACTACAAAACCTTACATTACCTCGATAGTGTGTTTTGTTTCTTTAGGTATAAGTCAAGGTGTTTAATTTTAAGGGTTCCGTAGCAAAATACCAAAAACGAAACACTTATAATATCCTATTGTCCGTCGTCTATCCGCGGAAATGCTCTGTGTTCTTAAGAGACCTAAAACCCTAGTGGTCGATATACTTTGTCATATGCTTGTTTGCCACCTAAGTGGTATATAACAAACCTTAAATCACTAATAAGCTAAAGATTAACGATGGGAAAGTAGGGTCTAGGATGGAGTCTGCTTTTGTCAAAAGTTGGTAAATTATGAATTTAGAAAGGGCTAACAAACAATAAATCCTTACAATATTTTCCTCGAGTTCGAATTGGCCAACAAAATCGAGTTTGAAAATAGGAAATAATTGAAGTGAACTTTGCGAATATTGGTCACGATTGGCCGCAATCATTACGCAGTAGAACCTAAATCATAACTAAATAGGAACATTTTACTCTATCACGAACTAAACTATCGCTCGTTCATTACTGTGTGATTGTGTGATGGCGTGCTAACACCGGCCACAATTAAATTAGATGCATTTACACCGTAGTGTGTTCAATATTCGCAAGTGATTTGTGTAAACAATCTATACTATTATTATAAATGCGAATTGTTTGTGTATGTTTCCCTAACGTTGAATCGGATCATCCAATTACACTAAAAACTGAAGCCATATGCTACTTTTTCCCCAGAAAAATAACTATAACCGAATTTCACGTACACAAGATATAAGTACAGCTACAGTTTTTTAAACTCAAGGAGCTGTCGTCCCACAATCCTCCAAATCTCACGCTGATAACTTTACTTGGTTCACTTAAATATTATAGTCTGGATTACAATACCGTATTAACAAATAAGTGTCTTAAATATGTAACGTATCTGTAACGTCAGTATTTTGAAAAGTATATAAAATTTTAAACTATATAATGACATGCTAATTATTTATAAAAAAAATTTAGGGAAACATAATGATTTTAATATTGTATTATTTAAAGGGCACGGCAAAAGTGTGTATTTAAATTATATTCTTTTTAGAAATAAAAAGCGTTACTAAGATTTTTAAACTTGCAGCTAGTTAGTGAAAGTTGTTTTGGAAAAATTGGTATTTAAAAAAAATATAAATTTTAGAAGAAATCGGCTCCAGTAAAAAAATTAAGAAATGTGACATTTATTTACAATTTAAGATCCTTCGGTGTGAATGAAGATGAGTCGATTTCACTATCATATCATTCATAATATCGAGTTTCATAGCGTGTATCAATCACTTACAATACTGAGCTAATATTCATATTACGTCACGTCCGTTAGCTATTTATATCATTAATTTACAGTGAAATCAATACATTGTTATGTAAAGTTGGTATTATTGTATAATTTTTATTCAAGAATAATTATAAAAATAGGTTTTGCTTATTTCAGGTACTGTAACTCTGGCTCCAGAAAAGCCTACAGAAAATCGTTGCTCTGGAAAATGTTTGCTCTCCTTACAGTGCACGTAAATAATAAAACAAGAAATAGCTAAAAAAAAACTAACTATAAAAGTAATTAAAAAAAATGCATTTAATATTTTCAAATAACTTTTAATACTTTTGATAACTGTAAGAGGATACGATTTGCGGCGCCTCGCAGCGGACTTCATATACAAACAAATTTCTCATTTGTTTACTGTAAAATTTTTTACTCATAAATCAAAGCCAAATAACTATAGGCTGGTCTGCTCTTGCAAACTTCTTTGTATTCTTAGTATTTAGTCTTCCTTTTTTGTTTTGTTTATTAATACTGTAAGACATTGATTATTTCTTAGTGATGAATACATAAACTGTCTTTTGATTATATTAGATACTTTTTTATGTTGTGCTTGTGCTTTTTATTTCATGTTTTTTTATGTTTGTAATGGAAAGTGTCCTTTTATGATAGGGAGGGCATTTTCCAATATTTTAATTGGACGCTGTAAGAGAAAGGGAGAAAAGAAATGCCCTTGCTGAGTTTCTTGCCGGTTCTTCTCAGTACAAGGTCTCCCGCCCTGTAGACTTACGAACCGATGGCGTAGTGACATTCATAAGTGCTCAATTATTGTAGCCTAAACTGAATAAATTAAATTGAATTTGAATTTGAATTATGTCTGTAGTTTTCCAAAATCTTGTAAAATGTTTTTATTAACTAGAAATCTCTCTATAAACCATTTGTATGAAAAATTGGAATCGTGTATAACTTTTGAACTATAAAATTTAACAGAAAACTGACACACTGCAGACATAGATATTTATTACTAGAACATGTCCTCAAAATTTCGTGATGTTTTATCTATAAGTGAAAAATTCGTTTGTATAAAGCACGCTGAGAGGCGCTGCGAATCGTATTCTCTTAAGGCTAAATTGAAACTTCTATTCCTTCTCATAAACACGTCATGACTGAAATCACGTTGCTCATGTAATTTAGTAGAATAAAGACAATTCCACAGTCTTAAGCTGTTAAATTGGTCATAAGTTTTTTTTTTTTTTTTTTTATACCACTAAGGTGGCAAACAAGCTTACGGACCGCCTGATGGTAAGCGGTCACCGTAGCCTATGGACGCTTGCAACACCAGGGGTATCACTTGCGCGTTGCCGACCCTTCTACTATAATAAAACTGTAAATCTCAATTAAACAAAGTCGATTATCCAGAACAATAGTAAAGTTACGGTTTTGTTTGCCTTCCCACTGTTTAATAAAGTCATCTCATTAAATTACATGAATGCAGACCGTATAACGCATGCGGGATATTCAAATAGCTCAGTTCTCATGGATCTCTTTATTTATTTGTCAATGGCTTGCCTGAATTGGCGTTCTCGGAAATTATGCGTTTACAATGGATATTTTTCGTGGGAGGTCGCCACCGATTATTTCCGAGAATTTAAATTTTTGTACTGCTTTGGTTATAGATCGCAATTGAAATCTATATTTGGAATTAGAAGAACGAGCTGACATAGTAACAGACTTTCTGTTTTAATTCTTCAAGTTATTCACTTGGTCTATGGTTATTTAAGGCAGTGAAGAGTCGTATAGACAACCCACAAAAGAAACTATCCAGTCCAGAGACTTCTAATACCTCAAAATTATAGTTATTAAAGGTTTAATCTTACTTGCTGTAAGTAGTGGCATAAAAAATTTAGTTAAAAGATAGGTGCTTAGGGGTCAGGGTTTCATGCAAAGTGTGACAAAGGCAAATTTTTCATACTAAAATTGGGAAAAAAGCGTGACGTATTAAATAAATGCCCCCGTAATATTATAAAGTCCGTGCTCAGGCCATATTCCAAGGCACTAACGTCACAACCACGTCACGACCCAACCCAAGGTTCTAATACGTATGGAAGGTACAGTATATTATATTTTTTTAAAAAATTATACTTTCATAATTATATTTCGTTTGATCGTCACACGTTTTGATATGTTGAAAATGGAATTTGTTTTTTTTTTCTTTTAATTGAAAGTAAATACCGACAGACAAGCAGATAGGCAAACCAGTCCTAATTGTGTCGTTTTAATATACGGTTTACCCACCTGTGTTGAGAACTGTACTTTTCTTTCAAAGTTAAGTTCATAGCTACAAGTAAGTAATTTATAAGTTAGGACCCATTAACTTCGTAATAAAAGCAGTAGGTTACTTAAGTTTAAGTACAAAATAATCGATTGTAGAAGCTCCAAGCAACCTTTGAACAAACATTCATTAATATTTTATCACGACATTTGGAATTGTCTGTACTTTTCATACTAAATCGCCTTCTTACATACAAAATTTTGATAGTTTAATGAAAGCAGCTGCGGTAAGTGAAAAGATTTCCTATTTGAAGAATAAACTGTGATAAGTCTCCCGATTTTGGATTCTCTGAAGTACTCAATGAACTTTACTTTGTGTTAACCCTAAAACAATTTAGAAATGACCATTGTTCCAAAGCTTGTGATAAATTTTTAATTCGTGTATTACATTTGGCAATTAAATCATTAGAATTTGTTGCTATCTAGTGCATTGACTATACGCTTTTGCATATAGTCAAAAAATTACTGCTTAGAAACGTTCTATTAAGTTTTTCCAACACTGCGACACTGTTCTTCAGTAATGACAACATTAGCAACTAATTTTCCGGCGCAGCGTTCGCGTCGCATTTCGTCATCGTCTCACGCGTCGCTGCGTATTCGCATCTCGCGACCGCATCTCCGCTTTTCGCAATGTGATACACACTGACCTCTCGAGTAACGAGTAATTTATTATGTAGTGTATAAAATACGGTCCTCTGTTTTTTTTATCAATCTTTTATTGTTAAAAAGTGTTAGATCAACATAAAATGACTAAAATGTAATAAATGAATTCAAGTGTCAGTAATGTCTTTAAAAAATCATAATTGTACTCTATTTTTTAGTTTTACATAGTTTGATTTAGTCAATTATGATACCCATTTAAACGGTGTGGCTATGTCTAATGAGGGCCAAGTTTTTTCACCATTATTATTATGATTCCATAATGTGCTTAAAGTAGTCGTCTTTTTTGTTCACCCGGTGGTTCCAGTTTTCAAACGAAAAGGCGAGGCAACATCATTATGCATCAAGCACTAGCGACTTTGACTGAACTGAACATTTACGGTTTTTGTTCCGCAGTGCGCGAGGTTTCATATGTGTCTATAGGATGCAAAATGTCTGCGGATCCGCACCGCAAAAAATTTGTAGCAAACTACAGAAATTTAATCCGCATGCGGTTACTATCCGCAGTACGCGTCCGTCCACTGTAGATCGTACTTCACCGATTTTACCGTTAATTTTAAAAAATAAAATAGTAATACCTAGAGCTTTGTACATAAGTACTTTCAACGATAATTGTTTTGTACAATTGTTTTGTTTTTTTTTTATATGAAAAACATTGTAAAAAATAAAAATTAAAGTTCTAATTTATTTATCGTTAATGACTGTGTGTAGTGTGCATAAGCCGCGCATTTCGCAATGCTGTCACGTCATGCCTGGTGTTGCGCCCGCGCCGTTTCCGCCGATTGTCCATCAGTGCCGGCGGCGGCGGCGGGCGGGCGGGACGATGCCGCTGGCGACTAAAGAAAGTAAAACTGCTAACAGTCTTGCCAACATTACAGAATTTTCTTTACATCTGTGTCCAATTCTGACTTACTTTTTACTGTTTATTATTGAAAGGCAGAAGAGAATTAGAATTGGCAGAGGGGTATATTATTCTGTCCTTGGTGTTCCATGTTACCACTTATTCCTATATAGCTGGCCTATACATATAAAGCCACCTCAGTCCAGCTACACTGCATTATAAGCAGGGTTGCAGCGATGGGCCCACAACCTGTCATGCAGGACTGTAGGGATTATTGTTAAATTAGATGGAAAAACTGTGATGTTTAACCACCTTGGTGTATGGCAAACAAATGTACGGTCCGCTTAATGTTAAGCTGTGGCTCACGCGTTGCTGTCCCTTTTAAATTCCGATCACTTCCTTCTTTAAAAATTCCAATCTGCAGTCCCTAGAGAAGACATCGACAGGGAGCTAATGCTAATAATACAACCTGTGCGTTTGTGGGAAAAAGTTTGTTTAAAACTGCACAGTGTGTGACCATTTAGGAGGTGTGAAAATGAATTCCCTGTCGATAGCGAGCGGTGCGATGGTATAAAATTCTGAACAATTTCTCAATCCTGACTTTGTTTTTACAGTTCCTCAATGCACAGGGGGTATATTAGTCTGACTCTGGACTATCATTTTACCTCTTATTACTTTAAAGTTGGAAAGTAATTTACGACGTATGAGACATATGTTAAGGCACTTTACTCCAGATTCACTACATGCTGCAGCTGTATCGCGGTGACGGGCTCTAAGGGCAATATTCTTGTATTTTTAATTTTTTGAATGACAAGTGTTGCCTACTTTTCCAAGTGTTTTTTTTTATTTCTGCTAAAAATTTATCTTCTTTAAATTAATTATTAGTAAAATAATAAAACCAAAATATATATATATAAATATATAAAATAAGTAAAACAGTGCAATAAACTTCTCTGACCTTTCTGACCTTGAATTTTTGGTCTCTAATGTCGTTGTAAGTTCACACCATTTCGATATGGCAACCGTAGTTTTGATTCTTGACCACCGAGTCAGAAAAGTATGGTGCACTATACAAACTAATTCTAGTTTTTAAATGAATTTGACAGAAAACAAAAGTAAACTAATTCTGTTAGCGCAAAAACTTCACTCACATTTTCTTCGATTAGACCAGGTCTCTCGACCTACATTCATGTTGTATGCTATTTGAATGACAAGTTTTGCCTATTAGGAAAGCCTGTTTAACATCTAGGTGCTGGCAACACCTTTAAAAGGGTTTGTCAAGTTTTGTTTTGCTGATTTGTCAACTAGTTCAGTTTCAATTATGGCTTAAATCACTTATTCTGACTTAACTGTTCAGGTGAGTCCTTCACTGTCACTTAATAAATTATGCTACAACTAGCCCTGGAGGAAGAACCGGTGACACCCGCCCTGAATTCAGTTATCGGTAAAGGATTTCGACGGTAACTCCTCAATTGTAGAAAAAACACTTGACGTTTTCAAGTATCCTAAGTCTTTTCCCGAGACTCAAACTATCCCTATGCCAAACTTCATCTTAATCAGTACAGCGTAAAGAGGTAAGATACAGAGTAACTTTCGATTTTTTTAATATTAGTATGAATATGACTGATTTACACTAGAGCAAAGACGCTAAAAACATACGTTACGTCAAAGTTGAAAAACTAATTACTTCGTCATGCATTTGTCATACGCCGCGCCGGAACTGCAACTTTTGAAATAGCAGCGGCAAGTAGGGTTACTAACCTTACTCTGAAATAGTGTTTTGTACTCTATTTCATGTAATCGTTTTATAATTTGTAAAACTAATAGAGAATGCGAAAATATTCTATTTCCGTAAAGTACAGCTTTCTACAATTTACCAGGGTAGTAATAACTGGGTACCTTTAGACATATATTCTTGAAATATATTGGAAAAAAGGTCACTACAGCCATCTCTGTCAAATTCGACGTGACAGACGATTGAAGTGATGTAACGCAGAAAGTGCAACAAAAAACAATAAAAAAAAATCATAGTCTTTTTGTACTCTTTGTTTTTTTTTTTTTTTTTTTTTATACCACTAAGGTGGCAAACAAGCCTACGGTCCGCCTGATGGTAAGCGGTCACCGTAGCCTATGGACGCTTGCAACACCAGGGGCATCACTCGCGCGTTGCCGACCCTTCAGAAATCTAATAACTTCTTTTTTGAAGAACCCCATACTGTAGTCCTTAGAGAAAACCTTGGCAGGGAGCTCATTCCACAACCCAAGGGTTCGTGGGAGGAAGTTTCTCTGAAACCGCACTGTACGCGACCATTTTGGTTCCAAAGTGTGAGAATGAATTCCCTGTCGATGGCGAGCGGTGCGATGGTAGAAAGTAGCCGTGGGCATCATTTCGAACAATTCCTCAGAACACAATCCATTGTACAAGCGGTAAAACACACACAGGGAGGCAAAGTCTCTCCTCAGACTTAAGGGCTCGATACCGCAAGTGAGTTTGGGATCGTCGACAATTCTCACAGCCCGTCGTTGAACCGAGTCAAAAGGGCCAAGCTGGTATCCGGGTGCACCCGCCCAGAGATAGCAGCAGTACTCCATATGGGGCCGGACTTGCGACTTGTAAAGTAGCAACCTTTGCCCCGACGTGAAGTACTGCTTCGCTCTGTTGAGTACACCAAGTTTTTTGGACGCCAGCTTTACCTTGTCTAGCAAATGATCTCGGAACTGAACATCGCTGGAGATGTCAACGCCAAGGATCCCAATGCTCTTGGAGATGGAGAGGGGAGTGTTCTGGAATTGTGGGATTACAGTGAATGAGGTTTTCTTAGCGGTGAACGCGCAGACTTGTGTCTTTGAAGGGTTGAATCGGACCAAGTTTTCGCGCCCCCAGTCAGAGACCTTGGACAGACCAATCTCGATTCGAGACACAAGTTCTTCACGCTTTTCCTCCACAACGGAACGTGGGATGCTTGCACGGCCCGTGTAATAAGCGTCTTCAGTACTGTCATCTGCATAGCAATGTATGTTGTTGATGTCCAACGCACACTCACAGCCAGACCCTTTTTTTATATTTTTAATACCACTAAGGTGGCAAACAAGCTTACGCCGATAGTAAGCAGTCAGCGTAACCTATGGACGCTTGACGCTATGGATATCACTCACACGTTGCTGACCTTTCAAAAATCCAATAACTTCTTTCTTGAAGAACCCCATACTGTAGTTCTTAGAGAAAACCTTGACAGGGAGCTTATTTCACAACCCAAGCGTTCGCGGGAGGAAGTTTCTCTGAAATCGCACTGTAGGCGTACAATTTCGGTTTTAAAGTGTAAGAATGAATTCCCTGCCAATGGCAAGCGGTGCAATGGTAGAAAGTAGCCGCGGGCATCATTTCGAACAAATTGTCAGAACCCAGAAGCTGTGGAAAACCATCTAGAACGCACATAGGGAAGCAAAGTCTCTCCTCAGACTTAAGGGCTCGATACAGTTTGTTACTTTGAAATGTAGCAGTAAACTTTTAATAGCAAATAAATAAAATATAAAGAAAAACAATAACGTTGAATATTGACCGTCTGAAGTTATTACAAGCCCCTTTGTCAATTTACATACAAATCGCTTCGGCAGTACCTAAAGTAGAAAAAAGATTAACTCATCATTGCTTGGATTATTTAGTGACGGAAAAAAATACTAAGAATAGATGTACACATCAGAAAACACTATCTTTTTCACTAATCGCCTAGCATTAATACTATATCGATAAGAATCTTGAATTATAATCAGAAGAAGAAATACATGTAAAATTTTAAAAAGGATTTCTTGTTTTTTTAACACATAACAAAACCTATTTAAAGCACTTACCCATGTTATACCTAGTATAATTCATATAAAGTTATATAACGACATCGATTTAGCATACTATATGTGTTGATAGATCTGATTTGATAGCGTTTGTGACACACATTGGTTGTTCTCATATTATATGTTTTTTCATATTAAACTAGGTTTAGCCCGCGGCTTCTTACTAACTTCTGATAAGAAAACTAAATTTTTAGGCTTCCGTACCTCAAAAGAAAAAAAAACGGAAACTTTATAGGATCACTTTGTTGTCCGTCCGTCCATCTGTCTGTCCGTCTGCCAAGCCCCTTTTTCTCAGGTTGCACCACATATTTTTGTACGGAACCCTCGGTACGCGAGTCCGACTCGCACTTGGCCGGTTTTTTTTTAATCAGCTCCCTAAACATAAATATTATATTCGGACATTTTCTAAGGAAGTGTCAAAGGTGGTCTTTGACTTAATAATCCATTTCTTTACAACTTTTACCATTTACCATTAACATCTTGTAAGATAGAATACTTATACTTTCTAACTGTAGCAGCGTGCTGCGTACAAATTCGAAAACCATGCTTCCTACAATTTCTCCACAACGCGTCCAGCGGAACGTGACCCATTGTTTATATGCCGCAATTTGTTTTTCACAACGCGTTTTGTTATGGGGCCGTCCATTAATCACGTGATGTTTTTTTAGCATTTTTAACCCCCCTCCCCCCCTCCCCCTTGGTGATACGTGGTGAGGTTTAAGACTAAGAACCAAAATCACGTGAATTTTTTAGTACCTACAAAAAATCTTAAATTTTTCGAATTTAGACGAAAAAATAAATACACGTGATATCTTACTGGACCCCCCTCCCCCCCCCCCCCCCTTTCGGGCCTCACGTGATTAATGGACGGCCCCTATGTCGTGGACTCTTAACAATAGCGGTATTTTACGCTGAACTATTTAGGGCGGCAATTTAATCGCGCGAAAAAAATGAAAGTTCAGTTCAGTTTAGGCAAAAAGAAGAAATTTACCTTTACTGAGCAGTTATAATTGAATTACTTCTTTGTTGTAAGTATATTATCTATAACGCGCTGTTATTAATATATTACTTAGAGCTTATTGAGAAAAAGGCTGGTAAAATGTCTAGAAGAGGTTAGTTCTTTCGCCCTCGAGAACGCTAGAGCCGAGTAGTCTAGACATTTCGTAATAAGTTCTCTGTCAACTAAACGCGCAACAACGGGATGAAGTTTTCGTTTTTCTACGCTATAAACTGCCTTATCGACTCCACGTTGACGAATTTGCGGATAATATCTGTATAGATACCTAATCACTATTTTTATATTGTAGATATTTTTGGATTCAACAGAAATATAAAAAAAAATTACAAAAAAATAATCTAAAGGTTAGTTATTTAGTCTTCATGTACCTTCTTCATAAAAATTGATTAACGACCTATTAAGAGTCAAAATCAGTAATGTGGTCTGTAGTGTAAAAATACCGTTTCGTCAACTTGCCCACAGTCGACAAAGAGTTCAAAGTAGAACAGTAAGTTATTTTAACTATGTAATTAATCTCTTAATTTATTATTCTATCGGCAAATGATTTATAATCGCAATTCGTACATAACTAGTTTCTTATATATCTTAATAATGTCATTCCGTAAGACCAGAGGTGCCCATAGCCTTCTATTCTAAGATAATAATTAACAAGTCTATGGACTACGTTAAATCGTTAAATTAATTAATATTAAGGTAGGTATATATTGACAGGTAATTTAGTAGCGAAATGTCTTATTTTGTTATGTGGTCGATAGTCAGATTGTAATCTAAGATGGTGTTTAAAGTAACTAGTTTTATCTGGTAATAAGTTATCAATATTTTTGGTTTAGGAAAACTGGACTGTAGACTATACTGTTTATTTGATAAAGTTGGTTGGTTTTTGATAAAATCCTCAAATTGCGACGAGTATCCTGTTTGGACGAGATCTTTTTTTAATAGAAGGTTTTCTGGTCAATTTTTAGTCAAAATCCGGAGTTACTAACGACTTGGACTTGCACGAAAAATTTGGGCCCATAGAGTGCCCTAAACACCCTTCTTGGGCAAGCTCTACGTCAATAACTCTGCGGACGGGTTTTTATTGATTTTAACAGGAATGTAAAATTCATTGATGATTTTTTGGCCATGCACATCAAAAGTAAGCAAATGGGGCTTAATTTATTTTTTAGGTTGTTAGTATTTTGTAGGTATATATGGAACCTCCGGTCTGTAATCAAAAATTTGTTGCAAAAAAGGTGCAACTTATTTCTTTACCTTTACCTCGAAAAAGCAGAAAATGGAGCATTTTCTTGAATTTTACTTTTTGAGTAAAATAGAGCACTTTTTATAAAAATCAATGTATTGAGTAAAGTTTGCGCAACATGTTTTGGTTCCGTACCAATTTTTACACACGCTTCTAAATGTTGTCGCTCTATCAAGCGCTGGAACTCCAATAGAGACGTTTTCGACGAATAAGCAAGGGTTAAGTCAGTCGCGTACTTTATTTTATTTTTGCTAAAATACAATCGAAAAATCCATACTAATATTATAAATGCGAAATTAATTAATTCTGTCTGTCTGTCTGTAACCTCTTCACGCTTTAACCGCTGTACCGATTAAGATGAAATTTGGCATGAAGATAGTTTGCGTCCTTTAAGAAGCCTAGGTATGTCCTTTCATAGTCTTCTTAGGAACGTCAAGTGAGAGTCGGTTTGTTTTCTATGATTAAGGAATTGTGGTTTAAAACCTACACCGATAACCGAATTTAGGGCGGGTGAAACCGCGGGCAAGTATGGCATGGACATAGTTTGAGTACAGGGGAAGGCCGCTGGCTACTTGAAAACGTCAAGTGTGAGTCGGTAATTTTTTTTTTTAAATTAAGGAGTTGCCGTTGAAATCCTACACCAATAACCGAATTTAGGGCGGATGTATTTGCGGGTAAAACCTAGTGTAAAATACTTGTTATAACAATATATTGGGTAGAAAGAAGGCAACTTTTATCTGCATGAAATGTTTCTGACGATATGCAAATTTAACTTAAAATCAATTATAAATATTTCTTTTAGTTATATTTTATCAATAAGTGAATGAACCCTAACAAATAGATATACATTTCATCGCGGACTGTTTTCACACATTTTTCGAAGACGACGTTATTTAGTTGCAAAATTGGTCGCTACGAATGGTCCTTTTACATAAACGGGATAATATAAAGCCTATGTCCACCCTGAAAGTCCATTCCAAATGTTGGTCCATAGGCCACGGTGACCGTTTACCATTAGGCGGACCGTATGCTTGTTTGCCGCCTTATTGGCATAAAAAAAAATTGGTGTAAAAAAAAATTAGATCAGTTTTGAAGATTATTTGCTACATCCAAACTTACAAACTTTACCTTATAATACTTATTAGTGTAGAAATGTAGACGTAGACTACTACTAACTACTACTACTATTAAGTAGTTTAAAGAAGTACAAATCAGACAAGTGCGATTCGGACTCGCGCACCGTGAGTTACTTACCACCATTTACGTAATTTACGAATACAAACAAAAAGCGTGCCGTTAAGCGGTCCCCAATCCAATAATTGACCAAGCGCGGCGTTGCTTAAGTTTGAATATCGTTTCTTACAAATAAATGTGTTACTGTTTCTCTTAATAATCGCTAGATTACACCGATACGGTAATTTTTTTTTTATTATTTGTTGTTAACTTTAAAGCTCACCTTTTGGGTACGAAACCCTAAAAAATTACTGTATCAATAGATAAACTGATTATGACAAAGATTTTCTGATAAACCTTTGTCTACCAAAGGGTGACGAAAAGGACGTCAATTTTTATCTCCAAAGGAAAAGACAAACACAGAAAGCTTTGACATTCAAACGTAATTATGTCACGGAACATGTAATTAATTGGGCAATAAACCAAATGCCTGGGTATGATGAAAGTCCTCAAAACAGTTGAGGTAATATAAAGAATTTAAATTTTATGTATACACATTTTGATATAACAGTCACTTAAAAGGCAGTACTAAGTGACAGTAGAAACAAGGATAACGCGATATGTAACTAAGCGTGCGTGAGTAGTGCAGCTACATTACAATTCACTGAGATTTTCATTGAAATACATGTAATAAATTAATAGTTTATTAATCACAACACATCATTGTTTTTAAAAAATGCTTTTCTAAGGGTTTAAAGCACTATCACGGCTATGCTTTAGCAAAATTGTAAACTAATACCACTTGGATCTTTAAAGATTTCTTTGCCAAAACTTAAAAAAAAAATTGTGAAAAAGGGATCACTTTAGGATTTTTTTCTATCAAACAAAAGTTTTTCTATCAAATTAATTGTGTTTTCACGGTTTTCAGATTCTGAACCATATCCAGAAGAAAACAGTCATTAAATTTTAGCCGGATCTGCTCAGCGGATCCTGTGAATGTGAAATCTATGACTTAGATATATATTTGTTACATACTTTTTAAGACATTTATACCATAATGATTAAAATTTCAATAATCAATTTTCAATCCTTCAGATGCTATAGTTAGTTTTTTGCTACAAGTTTTACACAAAATCTTTGTATTAATGTGAAATAAGTGCTGCGTAATCTTGGTCAAAAAGCCTAGTATTTGATTCTTAACTCAACAAATGTCTAATGTCGTAAATTTACGGCCCCAGATAACCTCACTTTATATGCACTGTATGATTAAAACGAGCTAATATTTGTTACTAAATACTGAATAATTCACACGTTTGTCTTCCTATGACCAAGACACGTCGATTTCAATCTAATCTGAATTAATTCACAGCGAGATAACATAATTCTTGTCATGCTGTGAATCAATAAATATATTCATTAAATTCATTAAGAGACGACTTACTCCACGCTAATGAATTTGTAGCGAGTTTTCTTTGAACGTTCGTTGACTGGTTGGTTAAACGAGATTTCCTTTAATACAAGTGGTTATAGGAAACTGGTTTAGTAGTAACTTGATTAAATTAACTTTTGCAGGGCCTCAGTTATTTATAGGGCACATCATAAATGGGCCAAACATACAAACATAGTGATTGTGTATATCTTTCATGTATGAAAAAACGGTAGCTCTCGTGTTAAAATCCTAAAAAGGATTTGTTTTTTCTGATCTGACTATGCAGTTGGCTGATGCAGCCATTACTGCTTCACCGGACTTTTAGGGCGAGACTCGGGAGAAGTCTCAGCCCATATAGCACCCAATGCTGAAGGGCTCCCTGCGGGGGAAGCCTTGGCTTAGGTTGTCGCTCTTGGGGTCGTCCCTTCGACCAAAAGAGGAAAGAAGGTTATACATATGTATGGGGAAAGACACCAGGATATTTCGTCTGACCTGACCAATGGTTTTGCTCGCGTAAAAATCTTAATCGGTATCAAAGTCTATAAAACCTGTGAAATAACCTAAAATCTAGGAATGTATAAACATTACAAAGATTTTTGAAATGTAATTTTTTTTTTTTTTTAAAGATAAAACACCAAAAACTGTAACCTAAAATTATCAGAAACTTGTAAATGTTTGTTCTTTTTCTTTTTTGAAGAGATTAACTGCTTAGTTTCGTAACGGCTCTTCTCAGTGGAAGACAAAAACCGTTAGTATTGCAATAATAACATTTGATGATTTAAAAGAGTTCTCAAAGGGCCTATTTTAATAAAGATATTTTTCATTTCATTTCATTTTACATGGCTTGTGTAGAGTTTGTGCTCGATAAATGTTTTTTGGATCTTACTGTACTGGTATGTTATGAATAGGTACATATATCAATACAATACACAATATAAAAAGAAGTAAGTATACCTACTTATACCCATCACATTTGTCACCTACACTGCCGAACTTCGCCGATACCAAAGTACTTTGAGCGCGCCAAGTTCGAGGTATCATATCCATACTTAGAGTGTAAATAACTTTATATGTTTGTTTGTTTTGTTCACGTCGCATCAAATCATCCAATGGAGTTAAAATTTGGTACAGAATAGTTGAAGAGACGGAAAAGGACATACAGGTTACTTTTTTATTCCGAAAAATAAAAAAATATTGTTATTTAACTATAACCCACTTGTATGTGCATGAACCATAGCTACAGTTATATGTTGCTTAGGCAAACTCTATTACTACTATAGAAATCCCACGCTGATAATCAATTTATCTACGGGCGGAGCCGCTGGTAAAATCTAGTAAGTTTTTTTTTTATACCGCTAAGTTGGTAAACAAGCTTATGGTCCGCCAGATGGTAAGCGGTCGCCGTAGCCTGTGGACGCTTGCAACACCTCGGGTATCACTCGCGCGTCGCCGGCCCTTCAAAAATCTAGTTACTTCTTTCTTCAAGAACCCCATAGAGAAAACCTTCGCAGGGAGCTCATTCCACAACCCAAGCGTTCGCGGAAGGAAGTTTTTCTGAATTAAGATATATAAGATAAGAGGGGGGGACCCATTAACTGGTAAAATATTTAGCAATAATAAAGTATTTTTAATGCGTGCGTAAGGTGCGTATACTGATGTATATATGTCGCAGCCATCTGGTTAAATTATGCAGTTAATTGGGCGCCTAGGCAGATCGCTAAGTATGGAAAAGAAATTATCATAAAACTAAACAGATATTAAAATTACTTGGAACGCTCCGCTCGCTATGCTCGCTCCACATCTACGACGACACAAGATAAACTAAACCTAACCTAACATACATGACTTATACAGTGCATTTTCTGTTTCTTTCTTTTCCATACTTGGCGATCTACCTAGGCGTCCAATTAACTGGCTAATTTAACCAGATGGCTGCGACATATTATATGACTTCAATGCAAAATTCGTGATATAAGTATTTTTTATTTGACACTTACCAGCTAACAGTACGCAATATTGTTAGCCAACCAACATCATAATATCACAAAAGCAGAACATATGTTGCCTAGTTTTATTGTTTTTATTAAATTTAACGATGTTTCCAGTTTTAAATATATAACACGACTGTGCTGTCATAAAAGTGAACGGAGTTTGGCACGCGTTTAACATTTTAATGGTTTTTTCGTTTTTTTTTATTGTTTGGTTTATTTATCTTAATTTATTATTTATTGCTTTTGTTAATTTTATTAAGTAGTGGTTTCTTCAGAAAAATATGATTTTAAAATACACTATCTATGTACCTTAAAAACACAGTATCTAAAAAGGAAAAATATTTTGAAAGAAAGTAATAGATAAAAAATTTATTCTATCGTGGATTTATTAAATACTAGACTAGAAGAACCCCGCACATTTATCAATGGGTTATCACCAGGGTAGGACTGTAAAACCCGTGGAAACGCTTAATCGTGGTTAAAGTATTCTATATTCATTTAAATCCCTTTTTTTGAGTTCCGGGGAAGGATATAGGATAGTTATTATTCCGAAAAATTCAAAAGTTCCCACTGGAATAACTATAACCAAGCTTTAACGAACTATAACTTGCTGTAGCAACCTTCATTAGTATAATTAAGGAGTTGACGTAAGAGTCCCACGCTGATAAGCAAATTTAGGGCGGGTGGAGCCACTGACGAATTTATTATTTACCAGCTATCCCATTAATATTATAAATGCGAGAGTCTGGATGTTTGGTTGTTTGTTACTCAATCACAACATCAACCACTGGATGGATCGGGAACCGCTGAACCTATCTAGATGAAAATTGGTATGGAGATAGTTTGAGTCTCGGGAAAGGATATAGAATTTTTCATCACAGAATATTCAAAAGTTCCCGCGGTAACTATAATGTTTGTTACTCAATCCTGCCGCAACGGAGCATCTAATTGAGCTGAAATTTTGCGCAGAAATAGTTGACGATATACGGAGAAGGACAGAGACTACTTTTTAACCCTGAAGTTTCAAAAGTTACCACGGGAGTAACTAATAACCGAATTCCACTAGCTGCATCTATAGCTTGCTATAACAAACTTCTTCAGTATAATAAAGGAGTTGTCCTAAGAATCCCACGCCGATAAGCAAATTTAGGGCGGGCGGAGCCGCTGACAAAAGCTAGTATTATATTAATATAGATATGCTGAAATGGACTGCACTCCTGATCGTGTTTCGACTTGAACTTTTACTTAGGGTTTCGTACCAGGTAAGGTAAAAACAGAACCTTTCCTGTAGGATCACTTTGTTGTCTGTCTGCTTCTTTAAGATCACTTTGCCTTGGAACAGTTAATGGTATCATGTAAAAATGAACGTAAACAAAATTGATGCAATTTGTTTAAAATTTAAGCCCATCACACACGGAGCTATAATAAATATTAAATGAACTATATCAAGGCATGTTATGATATATTTTCTACTAGTATTTGCTCGCAGTTCCACCCACCCTAAATTCGGTTATCGGTGTAGGATTTCAACGGAAACTCTTTAATTATAGAAAAAAAAAGCGACTCACACTTGACGTTTTTAAGTAACCTATGTCCTTCCCCGGGACTCAAACTATCGCCGGTTTAAGCGTGAAGAGGTAACAGACAGACAGACGGAATAATGGATAGACAGAGTTACTTTATTTTTAACTCACTTTATTTATAATATGTATATCATATATCATATATATATTATATGGATAGTAAACTTTAAATTACCACACACGCAGATATAAATAACGGTTTTTGGAATACGAGTCCACTTAAAAATTAAAACACATATTTTTTGAGCGAATTGTGCTATTTTTATTGCATTTTAAAGGTGACGTGTCTCAATTAAGTATGGAATAAAATATCAGGCAAATGGTGAACGACGCTCTAATGACAGGCTATTGCTCTTTTCATGAAATCTGTCAAATTTTAGAGTTACCACTTGTACCCAAAATTTAAATTGTGATGCACTTTTATTGGGACGAAACTTCTATTTATGTTTTATATGTATATAATTTGATAGTACGTGTGCAACAGGCTTTAGCCTATTATTTTAAAGCGCTTAGTGATTTTAATTCTATATTATTACTCGCCTGTAAACTTATCAATTCGTAATCAATAATTTTCCCTCCCCTTTGACCTTTTTCGCGTGACCACTTACCGTACCGATGTCCTACAATCTTGATACTTTACATTATATAAATTAAATATGTTTCAATCGGAGTTTTAAAGGTTTTTTTAATAGTTTCGAACGAAATTTGCAGGACGTGAGTGGTACTTCTAATCTAAAGCTGGTATTTTTGCATTAATTTACCAAAGTTGCAATATATTGATCGGGCTTGAATTTTCTTTATCTCATCTATTTCTGATCTCAGAATTTGTCAAAAGTTAAAAAACTCCGCTACATTATTGTTTCTTTTAAAACAAGCTATATTTATATATAAAAATGGTTTAACAATAATAATTTTCTGGCTATTTTCTATAAATGCCTAGTTTTTGACGTAAATAGCAACTATTGATCAGGCATTCCTCTTTACCTTGATGTTTTTTTACTCTGTCATTAACAGCAAAAACTTCACAATCGATAATTCTTGAAATGCGATTGTAATTAAAACCTATGCGGTGTACTTTAGGACAGGTGTAGCGGACAAGTAGGGAAACTCACATCTGCTACAAATAACCGGATTAAGCTAATAAGTCATTTTGTGTAATACTTGGTAAAATATCGGATTGGTATTTTAGATTACATTTTCTGCGTGCCTACTGATGCTGATGGCTCCAGTTGGAATATATAGAAATACTAAATAAATAGATATGGAGTAGAAGAGCTCGTGGCCCGGTTACATTCGCTTATCGGTGAAGATATGCGCCAGTCATTGGATGGGTGACCGATTTATTGCAAACTTTGACAGTCGAACAGCTACTAGCTTGACAACGTCTACACATTCATACTAGGCAATCGCAGTGGAATATGCTCTAAGCCTTCTTTCTTTTTTAGGGAAGACCTGTGTCTCTGTAGTTGGGACTCCACCCCACCTAACGGTGTAAATTAAACATGTACCTACTAACTGAAAGTACTCAGAATAGGTTACTATCTAACACAGAAAAAAGGACAATGTTCAAAAATATTTGGGGCAAAAATTGTTGCATAAACTTTCCTTTTGTGGTTCTAAAAAAGGCCCGATATCGAAAAAAAAAAGAGTATAAATTAGATTTTTCTCATAAGACTAATAAAATTTCTGAGTGAAACTGGCTAAAGAACTTGCTTTCTAATTATTTGTCCGGATCATATTTTGCAACGACAATGCAATATTCAATAGTTTGCATTCATTTTAAAATAATTTTCAACTAAAAAAATTGCATCAAAAAAACTAAATCTTGAAGCTTTTAACAGTTAATTAAAAAATAATACAAACAAGACTAAAAAGTATAAAAAAAATCTTTTATACCTACCTTTTTCTTTCTCTCGGCCTTTATTTTAGCTTATTCATAAAGGGCCGCATTGCTGACCACACTCTGATGGCCTAGAGCCGCCACGCTTTTAGCCATCATCAGCGCTGCCAGCCACGCAGTCATTACATACCACGCCAATAATGTACTATTACTTTTTCCATTTATAAAAAAGTAGAAAAAAATATATTTATTTTTTATTTTTTAACTTCAGTTTATGGTTATTGAATACATTACTGCCTCAGCCGTTGTTTTTATCCCCTGTAGGAGATGACTTTGTTTAAAGAAAAGAGGCATAGGCCGCTACCACGCTGATCCAGGACGAATTGACAGACGGAATGGTAGCTAGTGGTCATTCTACTGTAACAATTTTCTAGCCGTCCTTACTTCTGTCTTACTTTAACTTAGCTTAGCTTAACGACTGCTATCATATGACAACAGCCAGCAACTCACGACAATTAGACGTGGCCTTCGAAGCATGGAAGTACTCAGAAAAATGTGCGTCTAAACAGTCATCCATCCGTTAACAGACCACGTCCGACGTTGCTTAACTTCGCCTAAATGTTACTGGGCTGCGACCTTCTCAGTGTTAACATATGTTGTTAATCTGTTGCATTATTTATTTATAGGTAAGAATGGAGCCAGTGACAATAATTTACGCTTATGTGTTTGTGATTAAAGCGACTAAAGCGCAATGCGGTACCACGTTCAATGAAAAATTTAAATTCCTGGAAGTATTGCCGCAGCGTAAGCTATTTTCCAGAAAAAAATGCATCAATTTTACTCAGAAATTTTATTTAAATACAAGTTGGTGAAGCAAATGTTTTTTTTTGTTAACAAGAATAGTCTACAACTGTCAACTTTGATTTTGATGGTCGTCACGTCACAGATGAAAATCCAGTTGCCACGTCTCGTGCCCAAGCGGGGAAGGCCTGTTCAAGCCAGTTAATAAGTGAACTGTAGCGCAAACACTGCAAATATTCAGACAGCCGGGGCAAGTGCATTGTCACCTCTAGTACGTAGTTATTGTATTCAATGTTATATTTCTGGTTTTACATTCGGTTTTGAGTCTTGGTCAAAATTTTACGCAAAATATCCAAATATTAAGTCTGTAACTAAATATGTTCACGAGCTAGAAACTCGATAGACAGTTAAGGCCAGGGTTATAGGCTAGACCGCGAAAATACGCCGTTTTTGTGCAAATTTTGTGGCTTAACCATAGCAACTGAATCATTGAAAAAAATATATGTTATAAAACTTGCTTTTGTCTAGTGCATTACCTTACTGAATGATTTTCATTTATTGTATTTAATGCAATAAAAAATCTGGAAGTGACCGTTGTTTCAACACTTGTGCAAATTTTTAATGCGTGTTTTGCATTTGCTTGTCTGGAAAGTTGGTTAAATAATTAGAATAGCTTGTTATCTAGTGCATAGACTCTAAGTTGTAGCGAAAAGTCAAAAAATGTGACTACAAAACGGTAATAACGTTAAATTCCATACAAAAAAATTAAAGTTTCAAGGCGTCATTACGGTGTAAATTACTTAAGAAGTATATAAAATAGTACTGTATATGAACAACATATATCTCATAGTAATGTTTATGACATTATCTAATGATTTATAGTACATTTACATACACAACGTTAGAATTACAGAAATTAGCTTTCTGGCCTATATCACCCTCTTAAATGACATCAATAGGGAAAGCCCTTTTGATACGGAACCCTAAACTCACATACACGAATGAAAGCATTCGTAAGTATCAAAAACAAATAACAACCAATAGATCTCTGTGTCAGAACGCCAAAAAGCGACATTCATTTCCGGTATGAAAAAGCCTTCTAGCACCTTCGTCGAAATAGGTTGACAGCCATCCAAAATTACAATTCCTTTCAACAAAAGCGGTTATTCTTAAAACCCGTACCAAAGTTCGTTCAGGACATTTTCAATCAATCATTCGAGTTCACTACATAATTAATACCTTGCCTTTAGCCGCTGGAATCACCACCACCCTATAGCAATTTGTCTACCTTGCCGTGAATAGCAGCTCTTATCAGACAATCATGGAAGTAGGGGTCCTACCCGAAACAATCAATATTTTACTGCCCCACCTTCGAATACGCATGCGTGGTACCACTCACCTGGTGGTGGTGGTACAACCCCGTGAGTTGGTGAATACCAAGTTCACAAACCAAAATCCATTCTCGTGCCACCAGCCATGACAGAAACACTTACGAGAAAAATCAGTCAAGTAGACCTTCGAGAAACAAGAAAATGTAAAAAGACATTCTATGGCTACCAAACCTTTCAACCTCCATGTAAGTTTCTTTTTTTTTTCGTCTACCGATTTAAAAGAAAAAAGTATTGATTATAGCAGGTTTAAAAAAAAACTACGCCCTGTCCCAAAATGTTACGTACGTCAAACGGAAAGTGTTACGTGATAGCCATAAAACTTTTTTAGATTTAAATAATAGTTAAATAATAGAAAATAGTTAATCTATTTTCTAGTTAAACAAGTAAAAAATAACTAAAGTTATTCATCATGCCAAAATATTAATACCTATTTTTTTCTTTGCAGGACCTCGTGTTCGTCTCAGGCGTGACGGTGAAATACGGTAAGATTAAATTCAAGATTTAGCTTTTATTTACGGTTAATTTGATTAGTAATCTATGGCTCACAGGTGAAGTGTAAAGTACACTAGAGGCGTGTATCACATTTCTGTGTCCACGAGATTGAATAAATACGCTTTGTAAACACTCAAGCTATTTGAATAATGGCTCACCTATCCGAATTACACGATGATAATACGGTTCCACTGCGGCGTCTTTTATGCGCAAGGAATATAACTATTTTTATTTTTTTATTTCAAATGACAAAGGTTGGATAACGATTTTTAAAAAAATTATAATTTAAAAACGATGAACTAATAAGACAGATGATAAAGTTGTAAGTAATTTTAAACTTATTTTTTACATTTATACACTTTTTATGTAGTTTTCATTGTAAGTAAATTTTAATGAAAATGTTTTGTTTAATAAAAAAAATAATGAAGTTAAAATATTTAACAATTCATTAATATTGTGAGCAAAACTTTTATACCAAATTAAAATAAAATATATATTATATTTCATTCCTTTTTATCAGGGGACGGAATTAGGTAGTGTGATTTAAAGAGTAACTTGGAATGGAATAACCTCAAATCCCAGAATGTTTTTGTTTTTTTGTATTATTATTATTTTTTATCTGAGATATCGGAAAAAGCCACAAAAACCATCACAGTAAGACTTAAAATAGCACCTAAAGAAAAGTACTATTGGTAATAAATTACGGTTTCTCTGCATTCAGAAAATTCCCGGAATGTCCATGTTGATATCAAAATTTTGGCTGCTAGTACAAAAATTACAGTACCTCATTCCAACCCCCAATTAAATAACCTAAAAACAAATAAAAAACCTAACAGGATACATTAATTTAAGCATAGGGTTACTAATTATCTCACGCTATTTAAAGTATACAAACAAATAAACTTAACCTACTACGCAAATCCTAAAAAGAAATAAAAAAAAAAAATAGAAAAAGACAATAAAAGCGCAAAACGGAAACCGCACCTTAAACCATTGCCCAAACAAATTTGATGTAATTTGATAGAAGTCGAGGGTATTAGGCTTATGCTTTCTGATGTTTATCGACATTTGATAGCGATCATTAATTTTGTATTTTCTTTATTGCTTTCTTTAGGGGATAAGTTTCGCGTGACGGAGTAATTTTTTAAATTACAATGGCTATCAGTCAACATGTTTGTATTGTTACATTCAAATTTAAGTAAGTTTATTTAAGCCCCCTTTCTTTTACAAATTAATTACAAACAATCTTTTTACAAAACATTAAATGAGAATGTCAAACGGTGTCTGTCGTATAAGTAACTAGTTTTCGGCAGCGGCTCCGCTCGCCCTAAAGGTTATCGGTGCGAGATTCTTACGGCAACTCCTTAAATGTACAAAAAAAAAGTTTGCTATAGCTATAGTATTGCGGTAAAATGCGTTGCGATATTTTACGGCGTAGACTAGGACACCAAAGTTTTACATTAACGCGAGCGTAGCGAGTGCGAAATTTTTCGATTCTGATAGGTATCAATCAATCAATGCTTAAGTGTGTGCACAATAATTTTCACTTACGCATGATGTTGTTATAGTAATCATTCATTAGTAAAATTTAAAAAATTCAAGAGAATTTTTCCTTACTGCTAACGTAATGATTATTTTATTGTACCTATAAACCTTTATGATTACTACGATGTTGTATGAAAACCTAGTAATTCTTGCCTTTATTATTACAGATTTAAAAAATGTTTTTTTTCTTACAATTACAATTCAATATTCTATAACATTATCCTTCAGTTGTGTGATACCGTAAATATGCGCACAACTGCAGCAGGATCTACATTCACATTCCTATGAATACTCAGTAGCGCCAACTCCGTAAGACGTTGGTTCAAAATTGTGTTCCTTAAATAACCAAATGAATGACTGACTCGCTCGCTTTTCTTTCTTTTTTTAATTATTTTTGAGCCTTCTTTCGAAGCTCTGAAAGTCTGTTGGAAATTAGATCCATTTAGCCTGACATAAACATGCCATCACGCCAATAATGGCGCCAAAAAACTTAATTTGTCAGAGCGTTAATTGAATTTTCACAACTTTGCTCACCGTTACTTGCTCTTTGTTTTGAGTTCATTCTCTATATGTCTTCGATGCATAATTTTTGACAGGTCTTCATAACACTACTGAAAGTCGTCGAATCCTACCAGACTTTTTTAAAAATTTAACAAGCAAAAACACGTCTCCATTGTTTAAATTCGCACTTAACCCCCTTGACTCGCTCGGCCGACAACCAGGGTTGCCAGGTATTTGATATTGCACTCTCTTGTTCGGTGTTCGTTATTACAAAAATATCGAAATAGTAGTGGTTTTGTTTTTATTTTACCCATTTGTAAGTTAAAATCGATTTTTCTGCATTAAACTCTGCAAATTAGCCTTAAATGCAAAGGTATCATTAATATTTTGCTTCTAAGGTAAGTAAAATGGCGTAATAATAATACAAATCAGTATTATTGTTTGAACCTAGTGTTTTGATTCAATGTAGTTTAGGATCCGTTAAGGTAAGTATAATTAGGTACTAACACCGTAGAAAATTAGATTTTCCTTTGTTTGCTATTAAGTTCATCTGGCAACCTTGCCGACAACGCGAGGCTTGCGTGCGGCACTTGTACGTTCGGCGACACGAGCCGATCGCGGCACCCGCCGAAAGTAAACCATAAGGGGCCGACCGACGCAACGCGAGTGTTTCGGCATAAGCAAAGTAGTAGTTTAATACACAGATCCTTGTCTGTCCGAGTCAGTCCGGGGCGACAACGACGGTGGCGCGGAGACAAGGTTCGAATGTGCCGAAAAAGTGCATCTGATATTTGAAATTTCAAAGATTTCGGGGGGGATACGACACCCAAATCCCCCCTCTGTATACGCGCATGACCACTTTGCAACTAATAAATCTACCTGCACAATCCTAACTTAATTCTCATAGTTCACCTAGGACTGGCAAAGGGGTTAAGCATCCTATCCCTGGTCTTTTGATTTTACCAGGTATTGCTTTAAAGCAGGTAATTTACGACTTTTGGGACCATCTGTATTCCACTTTAGTTCATAGTTCAGATTCACTGCATCAGAAGCAGTTTTGCGGTGACAGGCTCACCACCTTTCACGCAGGACCAAAGTAGTTAGAGAAAAGAGGTTATCCCCCACCTTATGATGTGGGTGTCCATCCAGCTATCAGTTACCCTCTTCTGGGTAATAGAACCATAAAGATATACATACATATACCAAGTTAAATATCTTGTATATGTCTTTTTTAACCTTATCAGCCTTATTCGTCCCCACTGTTGGGGCACGGCCTACCCTCAGCGAGGGTGATTCGGGCCATAGTCCACACGCAGGCCCATACGTATTGTGTGCTTCACATACGTCTTTTTTTTTGTTTGACGTATGCAGGTTTCCTCACGATGTTTTCCTTCACCGAAAAGTCAGTGGTGTGAATAATCATTGTACTTGAAAAATTAAGAAAAAGACTAATTGTTTGGTACACGCCGGACTTGAACCTCCGCCACATATGACACAAGCTGAAATCGAAACCTCTCGGCCATCACCGGCACACTTATCCAAAAATGTTTATTATTTATTCTATTATATTTCTATAACCCTTTTTCCGTTATTGTATGTATTTGTGGTCGTATTAGGTTTTGATATCATAGGAGCATGAGCGGCACCGCGTCTAAAAGCTAGCAATTAAATTAAATAGGTATAGATAAATATTCTTGTTGTGTAGGTTTTCGTTTCCTTATGCCTTACTTAATTTAACTTAATGACAAAGTCGCAATGTTCGTTCCTGTTCAAGTGAAAACATGTTATAAAAATAATTATAAATAATTATAATTATAGTTTTACGGACGTAAGGCACGGCGTACTCGACTTATTACAAATAATACTACAGACACCGTAGCTTAGTGGGTAATGACTTGTCTGCTGAACCAAGGGGCGGGGATACGTTCCCCGTACACGACGATCATTCATGTGATAAACGATTGTTTTAGTCTTGAGTCTGGGCGTTTTCTATGTATAATATGTATGTATTTACAGCAAAAAAAAAGGATTTATGTATTTGTATCCGTTGTCTGGTATCCATAATACCAGCCTTGCTTAGTTTGGCAGATGCCGTTGTGTGAAATGTCCAAAATATTATTATTATATAAATATCCAATTGATATTTATTATATTTATATAGACTTAAAATTCTTGCCTTCAAAAAAATTACAGTTCTGGTATGTTAAGGAATAGTCTGCCTTTTTTAAAATAAATACATATGTACATTTTAATAACAGCAACTACATAATCATTTCATATAACATTTATGCATATGACGACTGTAGCGGCATTACATTGCATAGAGTTAAAGATCTTAGGTTCTTTACCGATAAGAGCATCAAACAAAATTCTTTTTGCGTGTTATTAAAGTTGTCTAGGTTCTGGTGTACTGTGCCCATAAAGTGCGATAGACATGTACTCATAATGTTTGTCCCCATAAAATTGCGGTAGTCACATACCCATGATGTTTGTGTCCATAATAAGCGGTAGACACGTACCCATGATATTTTTTTTTTTTTTTATTTATTTATTTAATAAACATTTTACATAGTTTATATCTGCCAAACTGCATAGCACATATTTGCATATAACAGCATATATATGTGCCCATAAAGTATGGTAGACACGTACCCCTGTTGTTTGTGCCTAGAAAGTGCGGTAGACACGTAACCCATGATGTTTTTAGGCACATACCCTTGATATTTGTGCTTATTAAGTGTGGTAGGCACAAATTCATGACGTGTACATGATACATACATACTTGATGGAAGAACATGGAAGGTGGAGTGAGCGTTATTTATTCGCCTTAGCAATTCACGTCTTTATGTATCTGACCACCCCTTCAGGAATGAGTGGTTTGAAAAATAATCTAAAAAGCTAACGAATAGAACAACTAAAATAATTTAAAAATATAAGTAATAAATCTCAAAATCGTCAAAAGTTTTTGAAAATAATTTTGCCTAAAAACTAAAAATTACTTTCTGTATAAACTTCTTCACTTTCTTTCAAAATCAACTTCTCGCCGCGGATGGTTGACACTTGCTATACCTAGCACAATGATTATTTATTTAAACTTCTTAGCCATATATTAATATGATAAATATTTAGACAATAAGTAAAATAACTGACCTGTCCTACCATACAATATATAGTTGGTAAGACATTCTAATTTTATAATTTTAAAGATACTTAAAACGTGATTGAGTGGTCTTAGCATTAGGTAATCAAATAACAGCTGTGTGCTTTAATATCTACTGCTACAGCTGGAGATATTTAAAAATATTGTAAAAACAGACTAAATTACTGTCTCGATTGTCAAAGATTATACATTATTCATGGACACTGCAGAACGGAAACTTTAAATACCTTGACCAAGTTAATACCAGTCGATACTTAGTAAAATACTTACTTCATTCTACCGGACGCTTACGTACCCAATATTTTTCGAAAAAAAATGCCAGTCACTTAAAACTCTGTGCTAGTGTTTTAAAAGAATCATTAATTTTGATTTAATTGTTTTTTTTTCTGTTGTTTCCCAAGTTATTTCAAGTAATTTGAACTTTTAAATAACTTTCCTAGCTTATTATAAGTCTGATAACTAATTAAGATATATATATATATATATATATATATATATATATATATATATATATATATGCAATATTACATTTTAACCAAGAAAATAGTTAGGTTAACCCTTGTTCTTTTTAGTGTTACAATAAAGACACATATCGTTTAACATTATTGAAGCTCTCAGTACTCAGGGCTATACCTTTTATATAAAAACAATTCAATATTATTTACACAGCATACGAACTATAATTTCTATGCAATATTACACTGTAACCATAAAAAATAATTCTTTGTAAAAAAAATAACTCTGTTTTTTGTACTGAGCAACACATTCACTTATTGGTTTGCATTACTGTGGCTCTTAGATCACAGGGCCATGTTCAATAACTGCAATAAGAAGATTGACACAAATTTTACGAATAATATATGTATTCCATAGTAGAGCAAACCTTGGGTAGTCGGTGATAGTTTATTAATGTTATAAAGATTATTATGTGAGACAAATTATTAATTTTTAATAACAGAACATGGAAGAGGATAATATAATGCCTTATGTTACAACTCGCTAGCTTAAGAAGTAACGTTTATATATTATGTAAAATGTTTTGACGTGACAACGTCTTATAAATTGGTTTGCCGGGTGACACTTCAAGAAACTGCGTTACGCTCCGCTCACGTTATGCGCTCACAATGAGAGCGAGTGAGAGGCACGCGCCCGCCTAAGAGCGAGAGAGACAGACATAAAATCATTGTCACGTAAAACTTTCGCCCGTATACCGACTTTACAGGCAACCATTTTTTTTTTATTTGCTCAATAATAAACCAGGTCAAACTGTGACACTTGACTTATCATAGTTTATATACTTTCAACACAAGCCCTACAGAAAACAAGATAGAAACTTTTGCAATTTTTTTTCTATAGAATAACAAGCAAACCCTTACCTTATCATTAGTATGTTTACGTTTTCCGATTATTGTAAGGAAATAATTCAAAATCTATTTTTCTTTGATAAAACCACTTTGCGCGCAAAATTCTGAACACACAATAACAACCAGTTTTGGAGTTGCTAGTTTCTGCAGAAGCGTTCAGAACTATCTATGGCGTACAATTATTTTTGTTGCTTATTGTTTGCACCATCTATTAACAAGGTTAAGAAACGAGGAAACAGTGAAATAACTTTGCTGCAAAATATATTTGCAGTCTCACCTAATTACTACATATCGGCGTATTGCCAAGTTAATATATAACCTACACTATAAGCAAAACAAATCTTTTTACTTTTTTCTATTTTGTGGTCAGCAACACTGTTACTAACCGATTGAAATTATGGAGGAACATACTCCATAATAACAACTCGAAAATTCATAATCATTTCACATAACACGAGCTATTATTTCTAGATAATATTATATTTAGAAAAATAGAATATTTAGAAAATATATTATATATAAATATAATATTACTCTGTAACCAAAAAATGCTTTAACTCGTATTTTTATTTTATTAAGCTTATCGATTGACATCATAGTGGCTTTGAGTTCCCAAGGCTATATTCCATAATAACAATTCCAAGATTGATTACACAGCATATGAACTATAGTTAGATACTTTTACAATAAAAATAATTCCAAACACAGCTACCATGTAATTATTTATTTGTAAGTTGTGACTTACGGTAATTTATTACTTCAATAAAATACTTTATACTTCATTGTGGGTGGAATGAGTTGTGCCATACCGTGCTACACGGAACCTTCTACCTTCGTTTCTTTATTGATTACTTTTATTACATTTTATGATATGCTGTTTTTATGTGGTATCATTTGAAATACTTAACTAATTGTTGTTTCGTTTTTTTTCTGCCATCGCCCGCCTTAGCAGAGTTCATCTTCACTCCTAAAAAATGGTCACACTCGAGGCTTTCTCCCTCGAATGCTTAAGTTATGGAATGAGCTGTCTGTCGAGATTTTCCCTAAGGATTACAGACTGTCTCAAGAATGGAGTGATTAGATTTTCAAAGGGTAGGCAATGTGTCAGTAATGCCTCTAGTGTTGCAAGACGGCAAATTTGTATGTCACCATGGTGTTGAAACAAAATATGAAAGGGCAGAGAGAGCATACATTCTTGGCAAATTATTTACTTTCGAAAAAATTAAAATGAATAAGTTGGTGGTATTCTACAGTTGATGATATAAGAACAATGCATCGAGCACCAATATGGTTCTTAGGGTTCCGTACTCAAAGGTAACCGAATTGGCGCAGTCTATTCGTTGTAGGGGGTATCAAAATGCAGTTTGTACATTTTAAGTTTTATTCAGTTCCTTCCTGCTAAGCCTACGCCGCGCCGTCTGTCTGCCATAGGTCTGTGTCCTTCTAACTGTTATAGCAAGGCACTAGAACATGTGCTATTATGGCGTATATAACAAAAATCAACATATCAAAATCTAGTATTTCTCACTCTCCCCTCTCTCTTCTTTTTATCTCTTTTTGTAACTATTTTTAAAGGACATAAAATCATTAAACTTGGACCGATTCTAACACTATAGTTAGAAAAATAAATAAAATCTTATTAAACAGGACTCAGAATCTATTTGCAATTCGTGTAAACAAAAATGACCGTGACGCGCGTCTTTCGCTTTGTTAGTCTATGCAACATATACATAAATACGTATAATATTTATCATTATAAATTTGAAATTTTGTAGATTTTAGGTTTAATCAGTGTCGTGATTTGAAAACCAGTTAAAGAATGTGACAATAAAGGTAATCATGTAAGTATTTTAATGATTTATGATTAAATTACCAGAAAAATTTAACATTAAGTAAAGTGAGGTTATGTTTACAAGATTTGCATAGAGATTTTGAGTCAGGTTTACATATTTATTACAGAACCCGTAGTGGGCAAGTCCGGCTCTTACTTTGCCAGTCTTCTGTTAGAATAAACTAGTAGAATTAAATTGTGTACAGTTTATGGCCTCATTCGTCGTCTTTTTAGAAATATTTACGTCTTATATTTTATGTTAACAGACATGTGTTTAATTTACATGATTTTGTTTATTTTAAACGATAAATATCCCACGGACTGGAGAAAAAATGTTAAATAGTGAAGTGCGAATTTAAATTCAATTTAATTTTTTTTTTTGATTTATTTAACATTTTTTTTTGTTTAACCAATGTTTATTCAATCTGATAAATAAAAAACAAACTATATGTTTCTTTAGTTTAAAGGATTTATATTACATTTTCGTGTTAAAAGTTGTGAGTAAGAAATATATTTATTACTAAAGATAGGTAACATAGGTATGTAAGTACTTTTTAAAATTACTTGATTCTCTTTATTAAATATGGTTGGTATATATAATAAATGCTGAAGTGTCTGTCTGTCTGTCTATCTGTTACGTTTCAGGGACAAACCGCTGAACCGATTTCGTTGAAATTTGGCAAGACCTTTAGAAAGGTCAAAAGCTACTTAAAAAGTGTGTGTTTTACTATGATCAAGTAGTTGTTGAGGATAGAACTCTTAGCCGCGCCGATAACTATGCGGGGTATCTGACAAAAGCTAGTTTATTACTAAAGATACCTAACATAGATTCCCTCGCAGCCTAGTTAGTAGTGTGGCGGACTGCTGTGCAGAGGGTTTGGGTTCGATTTCCGCACTAGATAAACATTTATGTGACATTTGTATTTGTCTTGAGTCTGGGTGTATTTATGTTTGATATGTATGGATTTACAAAAAAAATATATTATTTGTATCCGATGTCCGGTACTCAAAACGCAAGCTCCGCTTGCTTTGGGGCCAGATGGCGCTGTGTGTAATGTCCAAAAATATTTATTTTAATATAGATCGTAACTATAGGTAGGTATGTAATTTTTACAATTACTTGATTTTCTTAATAAATATAGTTACCTAGTATTTATATACCCCGATAAAAAAAAATCCCATAGGTATTCATTTATTTTGTAGTCATCACAAACATTCAATCTAAATTTATTTTATTCCAACGCGCAATAAATATTTTGACCATAAATCCATAAATTAATATTAAATATTCAACGCAGTGACACTTCTGCATATTCACAGGCTTTGCCATAAATCATACTAATTTATATTTGAGATTGAACTAACAAATGCTCTGATATTGTTGTCAGAAGCTGTCACTTACTCTCCCACGCATGTTCAGTTCCAAAACTTGGCTAGAGACTAGAAAAATTAAAATCGATCATTAATTTAGATTTATCATCTTTACCGGTTTCTTTCGTTAAGTATAGCGAGGCCCGCATGGAATTCTTATAATTCAAGTCAACTAAATTACCTATACAATGTCCAACACTTCTATAAATCCAACAATAGGGAATAACCTAAAATGGAATCTGTGACCGACATTCTCCCTTAAATTTTTTTAGAAATTTATGAAATTGAAATATCGTCATTATTAACAACATAACTATCGTTTGAAAGATCTAACGAAAAACGTGATAAAAAAACTAAGTCCTTTCAGAAAAATCATAAGAAGGTCTTTTATTTTAAGATAGAAGTATCAAGGTTTTAACTGTCAAATTATCAAACTCATGCCGTACTCGTGAAAAAATATCAACTATTAACTGTCAAAATATCAAACTCATGACGTACTCGTGAAGAAATATCAACTATTTACTGTCAAAATATCAAACTCATGACGTACTCGTGAAGAAATATCAACTATTTACTATCAAAATATCAAACTCATGACGTACTTACTTGTGAAGAAATATCAAGTTCTAACTGTCAAAATATGAAACTCATGGCGGACGGGTGTAACAGTATCAAATTTGTATTGATGAAATATCAAACTCATGGCGTACCCGTGTAATAGTATCAAGTTTTGACTAATGTCAAAAATGTCAAATTATGTCTTTTAAATGTCAAATTCATGGAATATTATGTACTTGTGTGCTGATCTGAGAACGAAAGAAGCTCAAATCAGCATCGATGGCCCCTTAATGTTACGTCCATTCACTATCCGGGACAAATTTCTGCTACTTATTGTCAAAACTGCCTTTATGACTAGTGGATTCTAGTCTGCCTTGTTAGTCAAACACCTTGTTTTGTCCGACGTTGCGTAATTGTAATCTTGCTCCACATCTGTCATACAATTTCATAGCACCATTACTTCAAGACCTTCGAGTGTCTCTTTACAAATAAACTAATGATAACCCGCAGACCTGCCTGGGTCGAGTTAAATAAAGTTTTACTAGAACGTTAATTTACTAGCAATTGGTTATTTTTTACACAGCACATCTTGCCAAGTTCCATGGCTGAGTTACCTTTACAGTACAAATGGCCCAATGCAATATTAGTTAATGTTAGGTATTAAAGATTGGATTGAAGTATGCAATTGTTCGTGTGTGACATTCATTTTATTACTATATTCATGTATTCAGGCCCATTAAAAAGAATTTACACACACTAGCGGTAATAAAAACAAACATCCAGACATTCCTATTATAAAAGCCTGTTAACGTATTGATATTATCAAACTATGTGTGTAAACCAAACACATATATTATGTTGTCAATAGTGAAATATTGGTGGCGTTGTAGTTCAAAATAAACTGGTCAATTCCGAATTTAGAATTCAGCTGTCGTATAAGTTACACGTTCAAATATCGGTAACAATTAGTGAACGACAAAGTGGTCGTAAACAAAACGCGATTGTTAGATACGGAACACAAATTAAGCGTTTGTTATGCAAAATACGGACAATGGACGAGTAGGTTAGGTTATGTTAGTATGTGTGTCACCGGCGTTAGATGGTGATGTTGATTATTTTGAGTTATATGATTGTGAAGCAAAATTATGCTTAAACTTGCGGAATATATCAGCCTATGTATGTATGTATGTATGTTTGTTCCTTTGTAGCGCTCTACAGACCAAACACATGGACAGATTTTGATGATTCTTACGCCAATCGATTCGTCCTAAAAATATGAAAGTAATCAAAATTCAATATGGCGATAACCAAACGCCATATTGTAAAAAGGAAATAATTAAAGTCGACGAAAATAAATAAAAAATTGATCATTTAATAGGTATTTTAAAATCATCATTAGGTTAGGTTTCTCATATCATTTTTCAATATGAATAACCATTTAGAATCTATAACGATTTAAAGTTGGTTAGCAGCCATTTTCACTTGAATCATCATACTTATGATAAATAATCTTACCTAGACCACCGCAAGCAGCTAGGTACTGCAGCGTGCGGGGGCGTAAATATGCTGCTTCTACCTATTTCTATTTAGGTATCGGGATTTCTGCTAATAAAAAGACAACATCGGGAGTCCTTTTCTATATTCAGATGTTCTTTTCTATCGCCACAAGAGTTTACAACCTTTAGGTTCATCTACTACCTAGGAGAATTATTATACAATATTAAACTTATCTGCAGTACATCTTCTTCGATTAGGCCATCCTTCAATAGGCCTCGGGTCGTCGTGTCGATACATTGGATAAAATATACATTAGGACATTAAATCGCGATGGTGGCGATGCTTGGAATATTTTGGATACTGGAGTTTCTTACTTTAAGTCCACTGGCAATGTCAAGCCATTCTACCAATTCTAGGGCTCCCTTGTAAAGACAGAAATCGACCCTCCAAATTTATATAGACTTGTCCGATCTATATTTTTCACTTGAATGTCAATTAATAACAAAATACTGACAAGCTCGAAACTCCGATTGTTTTTATTTAAAAACGCACTGACACCATCTATTATGTTTCCTTAATACCACTACGAAGTATTTGCTGCGTAAAAACGTTCGCTAGCCTATTTACTTCCTTTACATTCAACAAGAGGTCGTAACCTCTACAGTACCTACTTAAAAATCTCCACAATTTTATCTCCTTCAATATATTGACAAGATTGCGATATTCATCATATAAAGATATATTTTATATCTTCAAATCTACTTACTCAATAACTTCATTGGGATCTCCAGAGGCTGCGATTTAGTACAAACTCTTGTATCTCATGCCCTGTAAAATTATACTATATGTACTGGGTTTTTGAAGGCGGTGTTGTCTTCTACTAAATTTTCTTCACAAAATATAAAATATTTATTATATATAAAATATCTCCATAATTTGTCTTACTGATAATGTTTGGTATGTAGACGAAAATCGTAAATTGTACTATCGCGAGCGATTCTTAATTATTTGCGTCCAAGTCGATTCCAAGTTCTTAGAAGAGATCTATACCTACCAATGTATACATACATACTATTTACGTGTCTATCCTTTCAACATCTGTGTATATCACATACATATCTATTATCATATCATAGACAAAATATATTTCAGATCTATAAATTTCATTTATTAATACTGACTGTACTTTCAGTTCTTTCGCAAGTACCATAAAATCAGCAAAAACTGGTAAAGGCGGCGTCACAGTCATTAGAAGTCCTATTTACTCTCGATCTTTCGTAATCACTTTTAATTAGGAAAAAATGTGACGAGGGAAATAGGCATGAAGTACGTTTAAAGTTTTTCTCAATTATACGGTATCGATAGCAAAAAAGTAAGTCTGTGATTTTATTAATCATTTAACCAGACGTTTTTTTATACCATTGCCAGTTACAAAAAGCTTTCTATCTTTTTAGGTGCGTTAAGATATGTTAAAAATATGACTTAGTTGAAATATATGTATTATTTTAATGTATAGAAATTTCATGGCATATCATCTAATTACTTGCTACCCATAAATGGATATTCATAAACGAGTCTCTAAAACCCTGAATAATTAATATATATTCCAGTTAAACTTAAAAGTTAATACAAATTCCAGTTAAACTAAACATATAAGTGAAAAATTGTAGATGAAAACTGTTTTTCATAAATATTTTTTGGTGTGTAACAGAAATATTTGGCAAAGTGGTTTTTACAAGAAATATAAAATAAGCACACACACAAAGAAAAGAAAATGTGTTAGTACAAGTAATACGTTTTAATAGTGCCTTATTGTAGACATCAAACATCACAACTAACTCTATCATTGTAAGTTCAGTTCCAAATTAAATTCCTATAATACCTATTGTTCCTTGCTAGTGTCCCAAACTCTTAAGCGAATGAAGAAAATTCTGAAACCAGACCAACTAATGCAGTCTAAATTTAAAATTTTAAAAAGGCAAAACTAAATTGTTTGAAGATCTACTTACTGTTCATATCAGAAACTACACTTCTTCTGCTAGAAATATTTAGTCTGAATATGAGTTTGATTACATAACTATAATACAGTTGTTTTGCTGTCACTACATTAAGGCGATTAGTGGCGTAGGTATTTAGGTTATGCCTAAGCAACCGTAATGCTTGAGTAGCGTTTAGCGGATATTGTTCAAACGTTAAATGCTTTCTTTGAACATTGACGGTTTATGACATGTTTTAATTAGAATTTCCTGTTTTTAATGTAAAAAGAGAGATATTACAAAAAAAAAAGTTATATCGTAAAAATGTACTATAAAGGGGAAATTCTCATCTTGTCCTTGTTCCTGTCTCATTTCTTAAACCTTAAATAATAAATTGAAAGATAAATGGTATCACATAAAGTATGCAAACACGGTTTTTGCTATAACTTTGTGTCCACGGTTTATTTTTCTGAAGATTGCTAACACCTCAGACACAATTGATTGATTGATTGTTTTGATTTTTTCTTCCTTTTCTTAATTAATGGCAGTCATTCTACTTATAAGTATATTTTGCCAGCGTCATGTCACGGAAACTATATTAGTTCGATTAAATTTAAGCCGATGGATCTTATCTATCAGAAAATCTGAAATAAACAACAAACTAATATATAATGAGTGAATATAACATAAATAACACAAAGAAAAAAATATGATGAGATATGTTACAACATGTGCTTATAAATAACAACTTTGTTTAAGAACATGTTACCATTATCAGTGTTAAATTAAGATAATGTAAAATAATATTGACTTTTTTTCTTTTCTTGTTCACAGATTAACAAACTTCAATTAAAATGCGCTCGTGAATATGAGGGAAGTAAGTAAACATAAAAATTATGTTTCGATTCCTAGCGTCATATTTTAAACGTTTCAGCAAATTTTAGTAAAAATTATATTAATATTCGAAAATACTAAAAAATATGCCCAAACTGCTTAGCCATATTATAAGAAGGTTTTGATCATTTGGTTATAGCACAGAGCTCAGAATTATGTCGCTATTACCGTGCAGCACCGCCCAATCATTTGTTTTTGAATCATTTTTAATGTTACGAAATGACATGGATACAATAATCTTCTAGTATTTTCCGATATTCTTATAAAAAAACGGTATTTACTAAAGTAGGCTTTAAATGGGACGTCATGCAAAGTAATGTACCTAAAGGACAATGTGTCATTAACATATTTAAAAAAACCGACTAAGTGCGAGTTGGACTCGCGCACCGAGCGTTCCTTACCTACCACTTACATAATTTACAAACACAAACAAACAAAAAGTGTGCTGCTTAGCGGTCACCCATCCAAGTACTTACCAAGCCCGAAGTTGCTTAACTTTGAATATCGTTTCCAACAAACAAATGTGTTAGCAGGCCCCATACGGGGCCGTGTCAGGATGCTGTATTGCTCTATGTTGCCTAATAACCCAGTGCTAAACTTGGGTCTCCCCCACGATAGATAATAGAAAAAGAATTGACAGAGCTTCGACTACGTACTTAAAACGCAAGTCTGTCTATACGAGTGTATCCCGGAAACAATTTTCTAAAGTCGGTAACAGGTAGTAATGTAACTTGTCTTTGGTATCAACGGCCGCACCGTTACCTACCAAGAATATATCTTAGTCGGCCACGCAAATAGGTAAAAGCTTGAATGAAACAAGCCCATTAAGGCAACGGATATGGAAGATCAATACTAATTACTTTTCAAGATTGCATTCTGTGTAAAGTACCGATCCTTATTGGTTTCCATTCCTTTAAATGTACAGTTTTTTTTGAGTTTGTTGAGTCAATGTAGAAGGTTACTGCATTCTGAATATGGAATGACTAAGTATATATAACTACATAATTTAGATTCTTTGATGATTACTCATCACATTATCTATATGCAACTCATAGATATAGATAATTGGACAGCGCATTTGCAAGCTAGGTGTGAAAAAATGGTCACAAAAGTGTGACAGAGACGAAGCGAAGCTGTGGTCTTATCTCTTTCTAACTGGTTTTAATAAACATAAACAAACAAAATGGCGGACGTTGATAGAAACAGAAAAGACACCACAGGTTTACTTTGTCTCTTTCTGGTCCTATCTCTTTCTAACTGGTTTTAATAAACATAAACAAACAAAAACGCGGACGTTGATAGAAACAGAAAAGACACCACAGGTTTGCTTTGTCTCTTTTTAAGGATGATCAATTTTGTGAGGCCAATTGAAAAGAGGAGGTGCCAATAACTAGTCTATAGGAAAAATAACAGAATTCAAAGTATATGGTGCAACTAACTATTATTAATATATTTTCGAATATTTTTCCATTTTATATGCACTCCACTTTTTAAACTTGCAACTTGATTTAAGTGACGTTGTCACGGCAAATAATTAATGCACAAATACCAAATGCATAAGGTGAATATTAAAAGCATACAGACTGTCTGATTTAAAACAGTCACTTGTTTATAGACACTAGACACTAGACCCTATAACATTTAGGGCATTAGTCGTGTGTTGCTAAGCTTAAAAAAAATTTAATGATTTTAAATGTAAGTAAAAGATCTGAAGTTTAAGGCGAAGAGACGGCAAACTTTTTATAGCCGGGCAGAAAGACATTTTCGGGATCCAAATTAAAGATTTGTAACGAAATATCCACAAATTTATAATCTTAAAAATCTTGAAACCTTAACATTCGAACATTTATATAACGATGGCACAAGCCGAGCTGAAAGCTTTCGCGAGCCGTTCTTTGCTATAAGCCATTCATTTACTTAATTCACTTACTACATATTAATGATATGGAACCGAGTCATAAGAAATAAGCTGGTATCATGGTGCTTCGCCCGTAGATACAGTTCTCCGGCCGTACATGAGGCCGGACTTGCGAATAATAAAGAAAAACAAATGTGCGTGTCTGTTCCGATATGCGACTGTAGTTTTATCTTTAAGTGCGATTGTCTCAGACCCTGGATATCATCTAAGACCAATGCTTGTTACGATCAATCAAACTCGCTGGGGTGGCGTCGTTTCGTTACAGATTTCCAGTAGATACCTTACGGCTTCATCATCTAATCAGCTCAACTGTTATTGCATTTTCCAAACCGATTAATTGTGCAATCCACAAACTATCACCCCCCGACCGACCACGGCATTGTCGAAAAACCATTGTTAGGTGGCCTCGGCACGTACTAACAGCCCCTGACGACGATTTCGCTATCCAGATAGCCAGATCCCCTAGTAGCCCCCTCACACGACGCCGACGTCCCCGGGTTAATTAGCGAACGCACGGACCTTCAGCCCGCACGCTCACTTCATATACGAGGTATCAAAGAATGCCGCGGCACTTCTCACCCCCACTCACTCGCAACCGCAACCGTATAACGGGGAACTCCCCTTCTGGCGCTGACTCACCTTCAGAGTCCGGTGGAGCGGTAATGGCTGCATCAGCCAAACTGTAGTAGTCATTCAGAAATATATATAATATATATAAGTACCTATCTTTAGCAAATTTCTGCTCAATTGGACACCGGAAAGTGTGTCAAATCTTGCAAACACGTAACCCTTTTACCCGGCTGCGCGATGCAAACGAAGGGTAATGTGTTTATCAGCCTATGTATGTATTTTTGTTCCTTTGTGGAGCTCTGCAGACCAAACGCATAGACCGATTTTGGTGATTCTTACGTCAATCGATTTGTCCTAATCTTGCAAGTGTCACTAAAGATATGACAGTAATCAAAATTTATATTTTTATTACTGTCATATCTTTAGTGACACTATTACTACACACTATTATTATTAGTATGGCGAAAACCAAACGCCATACTGTTTCAGGATATTAAGGTATCTCATCGCTTTAAAAACGATTGTTACAAAATGTTAACTAGATAAGTATGTATACACGTACTGACTTATGATCATATTTTCTTTGGTTATTTTTACACATATTCTGTTTTTACAATAACTATAGGTGCGTTTTGTTCACAGCTTCAATGCGTTTGATATTAAAATCCAGTCAAGTTAAAAAAACCCTTAAATTATTCTATATGACACTGTACAAATCTTGGCTCATTCTCCATACTTGGATATTGGTACATTATGTCAGTGAACCAAACACAACTATTATGGCTATACGAATACGACAGCAGATGACGTACGTAAGTTGTAACTTAGCTTGGCGTAAATTCACAAATAAAGTTCGGTGAGCCAAATATTTAACTTAGAGTAAAAGGGAATTAAACTCGTAAACCTAACAATGACTCATCAACCTTATAAGGGGCGTTTTGTTGACAAACACCATGTTCGCATTGAATGCGCTCAGAGCTCTCTTTTCACATTTCAGTGAAAACCAGTGTTCCAAAAATGAATGCGCTATGACGTCACATCCGGACCGCATTAAACGCATTGGCTCCGTATACTTAGGAAGTTGAGCAGTGGATGTGCTGTTAAAATAGTGAACGGCCATATTGTTTGTTTACATTTGGTGAATAGAACGATTTTAATGCGATGTCATAACTCTCAATGCTGTCTACAAAACGCAGCTATATTAAAACGTCTGCCTGGTCGTCACATCGTCGCCAGAGGATATGAATCTAAATACTTAATTAAATGTAAGTTGCAGTTAAGTTTTAAACAGTCATTAGACTAATCGTACGTAACGTCATTAAGGTATACACAGGATGTGAAAACACTAACCTTAGTTTAGTAAATTGAGGTAAGAATACCGTTATTGATACAGCATTTCTACAGTAAAGTGTGGTCAGGTTTAAAATTGTAAAATTGAGTAATTCGAATTGCAGTACCTGCAGGGAATTAAATAATATAAGTCTGTCTCACAGATTTCTGAGTTACTTCAAATTTATTTATTTAATTCATTTATAAAGAGAATTGAACACGTCTTGGATCATCAGAAAAGCCCTCTTCGGTGTAATAAGCTTCCTCTTAGAAATGTATTGTATTTTTTTGACGAAGGTCGCTTTAGCCTAGTGGGAAAGTAATAAAAAAACTGGCCAAGTGCGAGTCTGGCTCGCGCAACGAGGGTTCCATGCAAACTTATTATATGTTGTTGAATATTATTAAAAATATGTTTATTATATGATGTAACTAAAAATTTACGGTTTTCGCAATTTTTCCTCTATTTTTGCTATAAGACGTTGTTTCGTACCAAATGTCGAGATTCTGAGTTCGCGGTAAGTACCCTGTAGGTTTTGATTTTTGACGCGTTTTGTGAAAAGGGTCTTGACGGACGGACGGGCGGACGGTCGGACAACAAGTGATCCTATAAGAGTTCCGTTTTTTTCCTTTTGAGGTACGGAACCCTAAAAACTCCCCAATATCCTCTTTTTGTCAGTGTCTGCCCAAAGGCAATATAAATACTAGTACGTAAGATATCTGACATAAAATAGAGTGAAATATATTTTATCTTCGGGCCTAAACCACAAACAAGCAACTTTTTACATTTCAGAAATTCTCCAGTTCTTATACTTCGTTTCTATCTATACGGCAAGGCACTATACTGAGTCTAGAGCCTATTTCACAATCCAGCTCTGCATTGAATCTTCATTATCATTAAAAAGTTCAAAGTGAAGAGGTGGCAATCGACTTTTTGCGACGTTAAAAGTTTGCCAGTGCTGGTTAATACAGGCTTTCTAATTTGATGACTCTTTTTTAATATTTTTTTTAAAGGTTAGATGATTATTAAACTTATTGTGAGAATCCTTGGAAAATAGGTCAAATCAAAATATAAATATGTACAAAAACATAAACTTTGTACACGCCTTTTCCCAATTTCGTTTTTTCAATAAAATTAATATTCCTAGTATGTGTGGTGACTGGCCATTGTATTTTAGTTTTCAGCTTCGAGCTTTGTGTATGTAGCGAATTTAGCGCTTTTCAGGACATCAACAGATGAACCTTTCCCTTAAAGCAGCATGAGAGTATGTGTACCTAGGACAATTTAACTGTTTACTGCTTTAATGCGTTTAAGGTAATAATCCAGCCATGTTAAATATACATAAATTCTGTATGACGTACTGTACAAATCTCGGGTTATTCTCTTTGGTTGGATTATTGACATTAAGCGCATTATGTACATCATGTTGGTCAATAAAACGCCACTTTATAGAGTCAGGACATTATTGGTAACACTTTTTATTCCGTGTACTATTAAGAATATTCTAATTGTAGCGTAGGTCACAAACTTACTTCGTGGAAGATAAGAAAACAGTGTATTAAAAAAATATCGTATCACGTTGAAAATACAATAATGTAGGTACATACGTCTTATATGATTATATAACTAATCAATATTTTTAACACGCGATCGCTCCTGTAATGCCGCATAAAAACGTCGTTAAATTCAGTATACTGCATTAATGCATATTGCACCTACAATAAAATTATACTTGACACGCATGGCTACTGCAGTGTACATTACAATCTATTTATCAAGTAATATTTTTAATTATATAATGACATAAAACTTTGCATTATAAATAAGATAAATTAAAAATACATAAGTACATAAGTAGTGATATATCGTAAGAAATAAATAAAAGTTGAGTTTCTTTAGAAATTACATGATTTGTGTCTTAAATCTATAATAAAATGTGTTATGTTGGGCGTACGTGGGTGTGTGTGTTTGTGTGTGTATGAGTGTGAGGAAGGGGGAGAGAAATAGAGTACTAAAATCAGACAAAATACTTTTAAGGTACCTATTTAAAGTTGTCTGCAGTTACATTAACATGTAGTTTTCATCAAAATCAATCTAATGAACTTTACTTACAGGCCTTTTTTTTTTTTTTATACCACTAAGGTGGCAAATAAGCCAACGGTCCGCCTGATGGTAAGCGGTCACCATAGCCTATGGACGCTTGCAACACCAAGGGCATCACTCGCGCGTTGCCGACCCTTCAGAAATCTAATAACTTCTTTTTTGAAGAACCCCATACTGTAGTCCTTAGAGAAAACCTTGGCAGGGAGCTCATTCCACAACCTAGGCGTTCGCGGGAGGAAGTTTCTCTGAAACCGCACTGTACGCGACCATTTCGGTTCTAAAGTGTGATAATGAATTCCCTGCCGATGGCGAGCGGTGCGATGGTAGAAAGTAGTCGTGGGAATCATTTCGAACAATTCCTCAGAACACAACCCATTGTACAAGCGGTAGAACACACACAGGGAGGCAAAGTCTCTCCTCAGACTTAGGGGCTCGATACCGCAAGTGAGTTTGGGATCGTCGACAATTCTCACAGCCCGTTGTTGAATCGAGTCAAAGGGCCAAGCTGGTGCACCCGCCCAGAGATGGCAGCAGTATTCCATATGGGGCCGGACTTGCGACTTGTAAAGCAGCAACCTTTGCCCCGACGTGAAGTACTGCTTCGCTCTGTTGAGTACACCAAGTTTTTTGGACGCCAGCTGTACTTTGTTACCAGCAAGTGATCTCGGAACTGAACATCGCTGGAGATGTGAACACCAAGGATCCCAATGCTCTTGGAGATAGAGAGGCTGCAAAACATTTATTAGATTTATTAAAACTAATACTCAATTTCTAAAAATACTGTATAAGAAGTTTTGATTTGACACAACCCCCCTCCCCCCTTATCTTTGAAACTACTGGGGCTGAGTTCCGGAAAGTGTTTAGTACCGTAGACCACATTCACACTGTACAACAGATTATACAGAAAACTTAAAAGTATAATCACTAATTAGCCGCTGAGTATAGCGTTTGTGGACTACAAAAAAGCCTTATGTATCGAGGTGCTTCGATATATTTCCAATGCCGCTAGCCAGTTCCATGTCCACAAGACAACTACCATCGCGTTGGGCAGAGGAGTGAAATAGAGAAAGATTATATTCCCTAAACTGTTGACCAACGTGCTAGACAATGCCTTTAAAGCCATAGATTGGTCTGGCCGAGAGATAAGTAAACGGCGAATTCATAGCACTCCTTATTTTAGTCGACTATATCGTTATTTTGGCAGAGTTACTAAAAGAACTGTCATGTTCAATCAATACGTTATGCCAATGCCAAGATAGCGTTACCTTAAACAGAAAATCCAACTTGACCGGAACAACTAATTGAGGAGTAAGCTTCAGTTATCATAGGATCCAGCTAGGAAAGCTTCGTCAAGACATAACATCGCCTATACAGGAGGGTCTAAAGACGAAACTATTTGACCAGTCTTGATTTACGCGGAGCTGGTGCACAGGTTCAAAGTTGCAGAGCGCGCAATGGAGCGAACTATTTTCGAAGTGTTTCTGAGGGTTTCCAATTCGAAGTGAGTACATCCAAAAGAGAACTTAAGTCCAACATAGCTCGCAGAATCACCAAGCTAAGTGACAGTGGGCTGGTGTGTCGGAGATCTGATATCGATTTAGCAGACGTGTCTTTAAGAGGGGACCGCGTACAAAAAGACGAACCGTGGGACGCCCTTCAGCTCGGTGGACCAACTACGGTGGTGATTGGAGGTGGTTTTTATAAATTTTTTTAACGCTTGAATGCCGATCATAATGCGCCGGTGACTGTCAAAGTAGCTGATATTTCGTTTTTGTATTGTTCTCATTTCCTTGGTTTCTTGATACACTTAGGTTGGTAACTTGCTATACCCAGCTTGTCCAAAGCACTCTTAGGTGAAACCACATTTCTAGAGCCTTAACATTTTAGTAAAATGCCTTTTTATATGTCCAGGATGTGTGGATACAAGTATCAGGCACATGGAGCATTTTTAGATACGGAGGTTTATATATCTAATTTGTGACTACAAAGCATATTCTTCATTCCATTGAGTGATGCACAGGCGATTTCTATCCGAATTCTAATTTCTTTGTCGGACCCCATGTTTTTTTTAGTCACGTATATTATGTCTATTACTTTAGGGCACCAGTTTATTAATCATTAAAATATTTTGTGTATTTTTATTAAAGTATATATTTACGGACGTATTTTCTGTCTTGCTGTCTGTCGCTAGTGTCGTGCAAGTTCACTCTGTAGTTTTAATTTTCGACCAGTGTGAGCATAGTGTGAGTTTTATATCTTACATACATCATGTATATCAACGAAGTACATGTATGGAAATGAATGGGCTCCTCTAGAGGACGCGTTGTGAGATGAATTCTTTTGAAAGGACTTTTAATGAATACGTGAATGCCATAATAGAGTCACAAACACGCAAAAACTTACACTAGGCACAGGTCAGAATTTATACCATTTAAATATAGCGACTGTAGTTTCAATATTTGGCCACCGGGTCAGAAAAAATAGTTACAGTGCAATGTAACCACTAAGCCACGGAGCCGCCTTTTATACCTACTACGTGACCTTTTTATTGAGTCTGACTTGCGGTAGATTTATCGCATTGCGCACTGGAGGTAGCAATTAGGAGCAGTAGGTGACTATTTTCATTAATTAATATATTCCTACGACACGCGATATATTTGTGGGAAAGAACAACAACTTAATTGTACGTCTGCTCCAAATAAAATAATAATTTTGATTTTATTTTATTAAAATTATACTTAGGTACAAAGTTTTAGAAGGAATTCTCCCAATGTGCAACCAGCTAACCAACTTTTTCCCCAGTGGTCAGAATTACAGTCGCCATCTTAAAAAGGTGTGAACTTACATGACACTAGCGACAACATAACGGGTCAGAAAAGTTTGTTGCACTGTAACTTGGATTGAATAGTTATTGGTGGATATTCGAACTCAACTTAGTACATAACTCGCATTTTATCAAAATTGAATTACGTCTTTTCGTATTAAATTTTAGTTTACATTATCACTTTCACATAATGAAACTAGATACATAAAGCCATAAATGAATTTAGATAAAACCGTAGATAGGCTATTTAGTTAAGAAAGCGATAACTTATTCACAATAATGGCGTAAAAGAAAAAAAAAACTCCTAAATATTATGAATTGCTTTAACCAAGCCATCAAAACAAACGTTGTTATATTTATCAGGCCTTTTTAAATTGCTCTTTATTGTCCTTTTACGTAGGGACGTGACATATTAAGTGTCCTTTCGTACCTTTAGGAAAACAACAACGACATTTTAGGGTTGACCGGCCTAGTTTATACAGAGCCTAACGATCCAAGCCATTTACAAACCATTTTACCCCATATTAAGGGAAGGTAGGGCAAAGGGTGGCGACCCCCTTCAGTCGTGATTTTTAACACGCAACACTCTAATGTTTCTTTCTATTTATAAGTATAAAGGACGCCTGGGATACACGGGTGATTTATAGTGACTGATTTAATCACTAAGTGGTCAAGTCAGGTTTTTCCTTTTCGTTATTTTTAAAGTTGGGCTTGTTTATTTATTTTTATTATTGCGGGTAGTTGTTATACAAGGTGACTTATTTTTATGATCTAATAATGATCTCTTTTAAACCGACGAATGAAAAGGGAGTTTCTTAATTCGATTGGTACATATTTTTAACAGATGTAAGGGCATAACTTTGTACAGAGTAGTCCGATTTTGATGTTTTTTTTTTGATAGATGGGATAGTTTTTGTTGACATAGATAACTGGACAGTGCATTCCCTAGCCAGATGCATAAAAAAATGGTCGCAAAAGTGTGACAGAGACGATGCGAAACTGTGGTGCCTGGTCTTAGAGAAAATATACCACAGGTAACCTTTGTTTCTTTCTAAATTTTGGCCAATTTTTTAAGGCTATTGTGCAGTCCATTGGACAGATTACAGAACTCGAAGTCTATGGGGAGGTATTCCTATTCCTATGTCCATTTGAAAAAAATCACACTACTAAATGTAGAAAAATAGGGGATGGTTGATTTTTTACCCATTGTTTTTTTTTCCTTGAAAACAGATTAAGTTGAAATTTGACACATACGTAGTTCTTATGACACACTACAACATACATGGAGACCTGGAGGATCTGATAATGGAGACAGAAGGCAGTCGAGGGAACTCCTCAACGGTACACAGCAGCTACCCCTTGAGTTTGAACTTTTTAATTAATCTTGAGACTTATTAGATTCTTCTTGATATCGTTTTCTTGTTCGAGTAGCAGCCCAACGAAAAACTAAAAACTTTTTAACAAAAAATCAAACTACCAATTTTTTAAATAACGTTACGAATTTAAGTAACTAATTTTGAGCCAAAATTGGGTTTGCACCTCTTAAATAAGACCAAGGAATGGCTAACAATAAGGTTGTAGAATGAGCTGGGTTTTCCTTGAGACTGCAGTATAGGATAGGGTTCTTCAAGAAGAAAGTGATTTTTAAGGAATCGCCAATGCGTGAATAATGTTCCTGGTGTTGGAAGCATCTATATGCTACGGTTACCACTGAACATCAGACAGGCCGTATGTTTGTTTGCAACCTGTAATATTTAAAAAAAAGAGATATATAAGCTGCTAACACTTCGAATGTCGTAAAGTCGTCATTACAGATAAAAAAAGTTCGACGTATAGTATCGTCCATTATGTTAAATGCTTGGTCGCATGGCACGTCGCATCACAACCATCATTAAGTACCTATTTGTGTAATTTTTGATACCTGTTAGATCTAATGGTGTTGCCAGCGTTGTTATGGTTACTTTATCGCTGTAATAAATCTAGACGTTTTCATTTTAAAAATTATGTATCAGTGGAAATTGACTCTAAACTGTCTTTCTTTTTAAGGCAACGTAGCATTTCTACTTCTATTTATTTTTTTACTTATGTATAATAGATTTTTCTTTTTAATTTTGTTGCTATGGGGTACTATTCCTCACGGTCCTTGCAATTTTGAACAAAAGTAGTTACATGATTCCCTCGCAGCCTAGTTGGTAGGGTGGCCGACTGCTGTGCAGAGGGTGTGGGTTCGATTCCCGCACTGGACAAACATTTATGTGATAAACATTTGTGTTTGTCTTGAGTCTGGGTGTATTTATGTATGGTATATTTACAAAAAAAAATGTAATATATATTTGTATCCGTTGTCTGGTCACCATAATAAGTTCTGCTTACTTTGGGGCCAGATGGCGTTGTGTGTAATGTCCCAAAATATTTATTTATTTATTTATGTTAGCCCCTCTTCACCGCCTTACCTCGCCGATCGGCGGCTACACCGATATCCAAAACACAGTTTTATGTTATCTTATATTTTGTTTTTTCATAATTACAGAGAAAGACAAAGGTTTTGAATACCTTACTTTTTTTTAAACATATTGATACGTAACTGATTTTAAACACTTCGATGCCTAACTTTTTCAAAAACAGATTGATACTTTTGTGTCAGAGGCAGTGTTGCGGTGATGGGCTCACTACCTGAAATAGGCTTAAAGTGGTTGGCAAAAAATATTTTTGGACATTGCACACAGCGCCATGTGGACCCTAAGTAAGCATAGCTTGTGTTATGGTGACCGGAAACGGATACAAATACATGTATATTATTTTTTTGTATAAATACATTATCATACATTCATATATTACATATCATTACACCCAGACTTAAGACGAACACAAATGTTTGTCCAGTGCGGGAATCGAACCCACACCCTCTGCACAGCAGTCGGCCACCCTACCAACTAGGCTGCGAGGGAATCATGTAACTACTTTTGTTCAAAATTGCAAGGACCGTGAGGAATAGTACCCCATAGCAACAAAATTAAAAAGAAAAATCTATTATACATAAGTAAAAATAAATAGAAGTAGAAATGCTACGTCGCCTTAAAAAGAAAGACAGTTTAAAGTCAATTTCCACTGATACATAATTTTTAAAATGAAAACGTCTAGATTTATTACAGCGATAAAGTAACCATAACAACGCTGGCAACACCATTAGATCTAGCAGGTATCAAAAATTACACAAATAGGTACTTAATGATGGTTGTGATGCGACGTGCCATGCGACCAAGCATTTAACATAATGGACGATACTATACGTCGAACTTTTATTATCTGTAATGACGACTTTACGACATTCGAAGTGTTAGCAGCTTATATATCTCTTTTTTTTATATATTACAGGTTGCAAACAAACATACGGCCTGTCTGTGTTCAGTGGTGCCCGTAGCATATAGATGCTTCCAACACCAGGAACATTATTCACGCATTGGCGATTCCTTAAAAATCACTTTCTTCTTGAAGAACCCTATCCTATACTGCAGTCTTAAGGAAAACCCAGCTCATTCTACAACCTTATTGTTAGCCATTCCTTGGTCTTATTTAAGAGGTACAAACCCAATTTTGGCTCAAAATTAGTTACTTACATTCGTTGTCAGAATTATTGCGATGATCTAAAAAACTTATTCAAACCAATTTTCGTTGGTAAGGTTTATAAACCCCTATTATTGAATTTTTCTAACGCACGAATTAAAAGTTAGACGAACACATACACGCACACAAATCTTTCAACTTTCAAAGCCAATAATTCGAAAAATATACATATTAGAGAAAAACTTTCTTAAAAACCTTATTTTCATATTTGAAGCCATATCAAGTGATGTGCCACACAAATAGTATTTCATAACTTTGAAAATTCAAAAGTATTTATAGGAACCTAATTTGAATAAAAAAATTTGACTGACTTTAATGGGGAGCGCGAAAAAACTAATTTTTATCCCTCAGTTCAATGTATGGAGAACTACCCCTATTCATTTTTTTTCACTTATTTCGTAACCAATTTGTATAGCATTTTACAAAAAAACCCCTTTCAGTGTTTTATTAGACTCGATTCAAAGACAGCTTAAGTATAAGGCTGTGGTATACGGACGGATGGACGGTCATGACGAAACTTTCTGCCATTTGGCTACGGAACCCTAAAACCAGTTATGATACCAAACAAATCACGCGACCAACATCACGGCACTAAAATAATGTTACCACAACGCGTTAAAATAACCGTTGTTTTTCAACCATCCATTGCGACTAGTGTTGCCATAGGGACCGAGGTAACAACATAACTTGACGATACGATGACATTCAAAAATATACTTTGAAACGTATATATTAGAGTTGTCTTGAATTTGATTTGAACATTCTCGTATAGTAAACATTGGTTTGGATTTTTTACACTAATCAGTCGATGTTTGCATGTAATTACTATAATTAAAGGTAAAAAGGGCATGGACGTTGAGATTTGTTTTTACTTCTTTATAGGTATAGGTAGTTAGTGTGTGTTGGATGCTTATATGTATATGTTTTCTTAAACATGCTACTATATGCGACCGTATCTTGCACAAGCTGCTTTGTGATAAATCGAACTTGCAGGACAGTATCAGAGAGCGGCCCGCAATGGTTTAGCCGGCCGCTTGAGCGCTCGACCGGTCGAATATATATGTAATTTACGAAATTTATAATTAGTTTTTTAAATAACCATGTACCTACCTACGTAAAACAATAAGAACATTTCAATGTTCAATAATACAATAAATATATATAAAGATTCTTAATTTTAAAACTAACGGTGCGTAAGTTGATTGAAATTAAAAGAAATAAAAGCATATTAGACTTACATAGAAAAGAAACATCTAATTAGTACAAACAATAAAATAAGCATTTTCGATGATTGGCATATTCTGTAAGTGTGTTAAATAATTTATATTTGTTATGTTGTTATTATTTCGCGCATTCTAAGACTATTGTAAAAATCGACCAAGTGCGAGTCAGACTCGCGCACGAAGTGTTCCGTACCATTATCTATTAAAACTGCAAAAACATCACGTTTGTTGTATGGGAGCCCCCCTTAATTTTTTTTTTATTATTTTATTCTGTTTTCAGTATTTGTTATAACAGAAATACATCATCTAACATATAACTATCGCGGTTCATGTGATACAGTCCGGAGACAGACAGACGGACGAACGGACGGACAGCGGAGTCTTAGTAATAGGATCCCTTTGGGTACGGAACCCTAAAAACGTCAAATTTTAGCTAGATGAACGCCATATTAAAATAAAATTAGGGATCCCCGCAAATTCACATTAAACCTTTCATCTGATACTATCGGTGTATGTTCAAACACCAATATAGGGCCTTAGGTAATGAATTCTAGACTTCTAAAGTAGCAACACTTACTTTATGAATACTAAACTTTATCAAAACTTTTCTTATTAATTTTTTTAATAAAGTATAAATCAAACAAACTTATAATTGACTTTTACAGTGTATTAAAAGTATATTTTTCTAATATTACTGTTACATCGATCTATCTATTCTGCTGACCTAATATTTGTTTCAAAAAAGAGCTAAAAACCTTGTATTAAAGTGCTCTTACACTAAAACATATGACTACAAATTTTATAATAACATTTAGTGAGCCCATTATAAAATCATACGAGCTTAGAAAATGTGGATATAGGATCACAGTATTTCTTAAGTGTGTTTAGTTTTAATTAATGTTATTGTAAGACTTGTGGCTTATAATAGTCTTACAAAATAAGTATATAAGACTTCGTAATAAGCCTAAACGCCTTTTAAAACAATTCTGGCTTATTTGTGACCAAAATGAGAGCATTGGTAGGTTCTAGAACAATTGTTAAAAAAATATCAGTCTCCCAATCATAAAAGTTGCGGGTTAAGACTAATTTTAGGCCGTTCCACCTGACTACTTTTAAGCAGAAATTGGTAGCGGTTTGCGTTTCATGCTTTTGGTAGCAAAATCTTATGTTGACTTTTAGCATTTCGTCTGAGCGATTTTGCTACGAAATTTTGCGACCAAAAACCTATCTCAGGTGGGTATTTTGCGCTACTTTTTGAAAGTGAATCTTGAGTTAAATAGTTATAACGCTGTTATTTTCGCATTATGAACTCTACATCTTTATTATTATCTGTTAAAAAAACAAAATAAAATATTTAAACGTATCCACACACGGAAATGTCAAGCGTTTCGTTTAAACAATAATAGCGCCGCTGAAATTATCAAATGCGCTTAGACGGAACAGGTAGGTGGTGTTAAAATAAGATTTTACTATAAAATTGCAACTCGGCTCAGAAGGAACGCCCTATTTGCTAGTTGGGTGGTCTTCCATTTCACCAGATATTACCCTGAAGGTAATGGGACATATATATATAGTCAAGATTCACTATAGTAGCAGCAGCGAGGCTAATTAGGCGCTGAAAAGAGGTGGTGGGGGCACATTATGTGAGTGTGTATCCAGCCACTAGTTACACCCTTCTGGGGATTAAATTCGTGAAGATATATATATAAATACACACAAATACATATTATTATTGTTAAGTTATTGGTATTCATATTAGTATAATTTATTGGTTTTCGTAATCAGTATAAAAGCTTTGATGACGCAGGGTTAAGTTCAACTACAAAAATCGATTTTCTTTCTATTTATAAGTAACAATATAAGGGTTTTTTTTCAGACCGAAAGACTTATTGTTACCTTAAAGATACTATACCATAAAACACAATTTGGTAAACATAACTTACTTACATACTGTATTATAGTAACTACATATATGGTGGATGTCTTTCTCAGCAACTAAAAATATACTTGGAATTTGGTCTATTTGTCGAACTTGATTGATTAGGTGCACTTTGATTGCACATTCCAATCTACATTTTTTATTTTTTTATGTAACATATTTTTAACTTATGACTTAAAATGACCCTTACCTTAACCATATCTCAGCGTTTGCAGGCCAAAAAAAGTTTGGTGGGTCGTTTCATATTTTTCGTATTCAATATTCTTGAAACTCTTTTCCACCCATTTCAGTTCTGGCACCTTATTTACTAACACGGTATATGTCAAATATTTAAATATATGCTTTGTTGTTTCAGATGGTGTAGTAGCACGTAGGAGCTCAAAATTACCTGTCTATTCATGAGGTAAGACATAAAGCTTAGATATTTATATTCAGCTGGATTGGTAATCGAAGGGGTTATCGGACCACGGTTTTGAACGTATAATAGTTTAAGAGACCTGAGAATGTTGTACAAACGTGAAGTTAACTAAAAGCTACATATTTATATTAATATAAAGTTGGTGAGTTTTATGTTAGCAACCAATCCGAAAAAAATATTTTCCGCTAGATAGCTCGTTTATTAAGAACGTTTATACTTTCTGAACCTAGTAAGTCCAGTATTAGATTACTATTCTTTATTCTGTGGTATTAGTATAAGATCCCTCTCGGCTTCTTAGGGTTGTAGCGTGATGTAATATCGCCTATGTAATCTCCCTCAATAAACGGTATAAACGGTAGTTTTAACTAAAGCACAATTCACATTTTTTATGAAATGTAAAAAAAAAGTGTCTAACTTAGTTTGTATGAAACAATCTACGTGTCGCCACGGGAATAATCTTCAAATCGTATAGATAACACTGCGGGAAACTAACTTAGTAACTGCATAAAATGGTCTATTGACAACTGATCGCTCGTATACAGTAATTTTATCGCGCTGAATGGCAAAGTGGGACGGTACGGAAATTTGCGGGAAGCCGCAAATGGCAGCTTTACCGCAGCTAAGAGTTGTCGAATACCGCAGATTGGTCACAATTTTTTTTGTGGTCAGTGTTCGTTGTTAGTCACAAACAATTTGTTGTCAGTTAACTTTTAATGGTGCGTGAAAGAATTAGAAATTATCATTATGATTATTACACGTGATATTCGTTGCTGAACATGGGCCTCAAGCAATGAGTGTAGCTGAATGTTCGCCATTCGAGACCCTGCTATGTACTATTTAGTTAAAGGTGTTTCTCACTGTTGCCTTACGTCCCACAATTATGAAGCTGAGCTAGAGGGTCACAGACCTTTCTTTCGAGAAAGTAGGCTTAGTCCACTTCAGTAGCCTAATGCGGATTGTCGCAAGTTGTCAAGCTATTAGTCACTCGACTAGAGTTTTCAAACTCATTGGCCTTCAAAGACTTCTGACTAGGCTTGCCACGTTCATTTCTTAATCCTGACTCCCTCGCAGCCTAGTTGGTAGTGTGGCCAGCTGCTGTGCAGAGGGGGTGGGTTCGATTTCCGCACTGGACTAATAGGAAAAATAGGATCTAACAAAGCCTGCATGTTAAATGAAAATAAAAAATCTTAAATATAGGTACGATGTCCATCATCCATCCATCAGTTCATAATTTTGTCTTATGGAAATAAAAACCAACGATATTTACCAACCTTTTTCCTTAATATATAAAACACTTTCGCAAGTCAAGGATGAGAAGATGGAAGAAGAATGAGACTTTGCTGTACCTTGGCACTGGGAGAATTCACAGGAGTTACACTGAATACCCGTGAGTTTCCTGATGCCTTAGTACATTGAAGTTACCTTACTACGAAGATGAAGAACCTATTTGTTGTGGGATGGTGATGGCACTTTTTTATTTTTGTAAAGTCTCTTTAAGTTAGTAATAAGTACATTTAAAAAAAAAATAACAAGTGCTCTGTATGAGCGTTGATCCAAGTGGCAATAACATGTAAACCAACTGAAATAATTGCTAGTGACATAAAAAGTACTATAATTCTTAAATCCTATTATAAATATTATTTCTATGTATATATATTTATATTCTTTTTCCAAATGCTATGAAGATGTTATGTGTTTGTAAGATTGATGTACTAGGACTTTATAACTCGTTTCTGATGTAGGTGGGATTTCCATCAGCCAGACTTGTGCCGCTATAGCTTAATTGATAGAGCACTTACACGGAATGTAAGGAGTCGCAGGTTTAAGTCCTGGCTATAGGTTTTAATCTTTTGACTGCATCCTTGCCATGAAAATATTTATTGAAATTGATAAATTGCCTCTCAGCGTGCTCTTTCGCTTATTTTTGACACTTCTAGATAAACACCACGAAATATTGAAGACATGTTCTAGTAATAAATATCTAGGTCTGCAGTGTGTCAGTTTTCCGTTAAATTTTATAGTTCAAAAGTTATACAGGATTCTAGTTTTTCATACAAATGGTTTAAAAAAAGATTTCTAGTTAATAAACCACAGACATCAAGGCATTCGGCTTGGGATTATGACTAAGAAATTTCACAGTAATTGATTAGTAAATGTCAAAAACAAATAAGAAATTCGTTTGTATGAAGCCCGCTGTGAGGCGTCGCGAATCGTATCCTCTGAAATAATTCTCCAGCTTCGTTTCTGTCTGTCTGTACTCTGGGAGAATATTCTGAAACCTAATTTGCCTATTGTTACATTACCATATAAATACAACATGTTGTACATGTTGGTAAGGAACACTAACAGCAATCGCTGTGTGCATATACGTGCGAATAGTTCAATTACACATTGTAAATTATTTAATTGTTATAGTTAATTACGGAACAAACCGACAAGCAAGCTTAGCTTACCTGTGTCATTTCTAATTACTTGCACGTTCAGATGACTGACACACGGTCGTATACTGTAGAAAGCATTCACGCATGTCTAGAATTGATTTTTTTTAAATAAACTGAATGTTTAATTAAATAAAATGCAAAATTTTAACTTACTGATCACAAAATTAAATTAAAACAAAATACTTCACATTTTTTGTCAGTGGTGATGAACTAGTCTAGTGGGTTCCATGTCTACCTTGCGTTAGATGCGTCTTTTTCTTAATTTGACAAGTAAATTATAATATTTGTAATTATTTATTTACAATCTGCTCGGGCCCGCATAATAAACTATGACTAAAATCTCCTTGCCCAAGGTGAGGATAGGCTGTTCCTTAACAATGGGGACATTATTATAATGCTGGTATGTAAAAGGATTTGGTGTTTTTTCTTAATGTGTAATATTAAAATTACACGCTTGCGTACAATGCGGTTACTATGCGGTAATACGGTTAGTAAAGATGCAAGTCATTGCTATGCAGGAACAGCATTGTCAATACGGTATCTTCCGGGACGAAGTTAAAGGTCTTATTCTTATTCTAGCAGGGCAGGAAACTAATCATTATTTACATAAAGACCTGTGCGAGCACTACCTATGAATTGATAATATTACATTTGCCAACACCACATGCCGAGAGCTTTTTCTTCTATTTTTGTAATTAGATCGTTGGAATTACTTGCCAATTCCATACCACAATGAAAATAACTTCGGTTTTTCCTTTTCATTTTGCATATTGCTCAAATTTTAGATTAAAGTTTCATTTATAGTAAGGCAAAGTAAAAATGGTTGGTTTTATCTAGACTAAGCGTAAACTTTTAAAGTTTTTAATTCTATTTTTCTGTTTTATCTTTGCAAATAAATATTATTTTTCTGGAAGTCAATCTTTGTGACTGTGTGTACTCAATTTTACGTTTATATAATTTCCTTTCTCGTCTCATTGTGTTAAAATAAAACTACAGATAGTTCCCAACTCATTACTTATGCAGTGCGGTTTAAGTTATAAACGAGATAGCATGTCTATTGTAATTGACAATTATTCGTTTTAGGGTTCCGTACCCAAAGGGTAATTACCGGAACCCCATTACTAAGACTTAGCTGTATGTACGTCCGTCCGTCCGTCTATCACCAGGCTGTATCTCATGCACCGTGATAGTTATGCATTTAAAATTTTCACAGATGATGTATTTCTGTTGCCGGTAATAATAATAAAAAAAAAAAATTCAAAATGGTTTATTTAGCTTAATCATAAAATTTTTACATGTGGTTGGGGTCTCCTTTTAAGCATGAATTTTGTTACAGGAAAAATTAAATGATAAGATTAAAAATAATGACAAAGATAAATTGATTTTGTGTGTGTGTGTGTGTGTGTGTGTGTGTGTGTGTGTTTGTGTGTGTGTATGTGTGTGTGTGTGTGTGAGAGAGAGAGAGAGGGAGAGGTGTGTGTTCGTGAGTGAGGGTGTTTGTGTATGTGAATGATGATATTGATGGATTTAAAACTCAGAAATAGTGTCAAATCTCGAAATCATTGTTAGGTATATATGAGTATTATACGTAGATTTTAACATGATAATGAAAGTACAAAAAGGAATTACATTATTGCTTGTATAAATTCCTCTATCTCGATATAGCTTTTGTGTTTTAACCAATTTGTTAACAATAGCTTACAGTTTTTTTTAACCTTAGGATATATATTAATTTGTTTATTGTCTACTATCAACAGTAGTGTTAGCTGGTACTACTGGAGCTATGGAATAATATCTTCTTTTGTTAGTTAGGGTGAAGTCATATCTAAGAGACTTGTGCAGCTTTAAGACCATTTGTAGAACATAAAGTTTTCTAACTGTAAGGAGATCACAAAGAGAGTATAAGCATTCTGTTGGAAATCTGTATGATTTAAAGTACATTATACTTTTAACAGCGATCTCTGAGCTCTCTCAATTTCTAAGAATTTACTTTTTGTAGCTCCTCCCCATATTGGTATGCAATAAACTAAAATAGATTGCGCTAACGAAGTGTATATTTGTTTTAAAAGATTTTTTGTAGCAATATGTCGTAATGTTTTGAAAGTCCATATAAGTTTTCTTACTCTGTTCATAATAAGTTCTATGTGTGCATGCCAAGATAATCGCTGGTCAACCATAATCCCAAGATATTTGGTTTTTTCAAGCTTAGAAATTGGAGAACATTCACAATCAAGATTATGTGGAGTTCCACACACGTGGATTTTTATTTGAAAATCATGTGCTGGTTGCGTTCGGTTGTTATTAGTAAAACATATGTAATTAGTTTTAGTTGTATTTAATGTAAGTAAATTTTTTTTTAAGACCCTTTTCCGTAGAATTGCGTACTGTTTCCCATGTAGGACCAGTGAATACAACGGCAGTGTCATCAGCGTATGAAAAATGCACCCATTATTGACTTCCATGTTGCAAAGATTATTTATGTAAACGAGAAACAAGGTTGGGCCTAACACGCTACCCTGTGGGACGCCATAAGTTATGCTTGACTCTTTGCTAATGTATTCGCCTATCTTAACCTTTTGTTTACGACCACACAAATAATCCTTAAGCAACTCCAAAGTGTTGCCTCTAATGCCTATATTCTCTAGCCGGCGGATAAGGATGGAAACAGAGACGGTGTCAAACGCCTTTTTAAGATCTAGAAAGACGGATAGGCATTTCATTCCTTTATCTACTTGATCTACAATATAAGAAGTCAATGTTAGAGCGGCGTCTTCTGTTGAGATCCCTTGTCTAAAACCAAATTGTGAGTTAGAAATTATGTTAAACTTATTTAAATAATTAATCAATCTGATGTTTATCAGTTTTTCTAGAATTTTCGAGATTGCAAGTAGAACAGAAATGGGCCTATAGTTACAGACATCGTCTCTGTCACCACTCTTATAAATAGGAGTTATTATCGCTTGCTTGAGAGATTCAGGAAAAATGCCCTGTTTGTAACACAGGTTAGCCAAATGGGAAATGACTGGGACAATTAGTTCATTTGCAATTTTTAAGAACTTAGTGGATATATTATCCCAGCCCGGTGAACATTCCGATTTGAGATTCATTAGTATAGTATATACCTCATGAGGATCCGTGTCTAAAAGAACAAAAGATGATACTTGTGAAGGTGTTGAGTCGTCAAAGCTTTTGTCTTTGGATGTATATGTACCAGGAATAATGTCTTCTGCTAGTGACTTACCAATATTAGCAAAATAATTGTAAACGTGATTTACAGAGTCATAAGGTGAAGATTTAATATCAAGAAGTTCTAAGTTTTGTGCATGGTTGCATTTACGGTGCGTTATATTATTTATTGTATTCCATAGTGTTTTAGGATTGTTATTTGATTTTAAAAGTTGTTCTCTTTCATAATTGCGTTTTAGTTTTTTTATGAGGTAGTTGCAGTAATAACGATATCTTCTGTATGTTGTTTTTAATAGTTAATTTTCAGGGTCACATTTTATTTTTCTTTGCATATTGTTTCGATTTCTAATGCAACGTAAAATGCCAGGTGTTATCCAGGGTTTAATAGTACGATTTTTTATTGGTATTACTATTATATTTGTGTTATCTGTTAAACATTTTTTAATTTTATTTATCTGCACAGGGTCATTATATGCTACAAGACTAGCTAGATTATCTAACTTTAATTGGTTTAATGCTTTCTCGTAATCAATTTTTGTTTTGGTGTTAAGGCTTTTAAACAGGTGAGTCGCTTTAGATAATTTAAGAAAAATCATATGATGATCCGTGATGGTGGTATTTAAAATATAAATCAAAGCGGTTGTATTTTTTTTATCTAATTTTAAAATAAAGTGGTCAAGACAGTTTTTATGAAGCAAGCCATGCATTGCCAGCATATTCAGATAACTGAGTCTTTTTGTTCGTTCATATGTTTGTTCGTTTGTTTTATGTATTAAATTAATATTAAGGTCTCCAGTTATTATTATATTGCGTGATAATTTAGTATTCTCCAAGTAAGAATTTAAAGAGCCGATGAAATTTTCCGCATTAGTATTGGAAGGGGAACGATAAATGCCAAGAATACTGAAATTTAATATATTAATTTGTAGCATGAGGCATGTGAGAGTATTATGTTTGTTACTCTGACCTTGTGTTTACTTTTAACGTATACAAAAACACCATCGCAGTGATTTTGATGATTTGTTGTAAAAAAATAGTTATAATTTTTAATTTGCGGAATAGGTTTGTTAGAGTTGAGCCAACATTAAGTGAGAAATAGTATATCAGGCTGAAAATTAAAGTGAGCTAGATTAAGGTGTAAATCATCTATGTTATTGTAAATACTTCTAATGTTTTGTGAAATTATAGTAAGATAATAAAAAATAAATACTAAAAACGGAATAAAATAAATATTAAAGTGGGCTCTCATAAAACAAACGTGATTTCTTTTTTGCTCGATACTGATAACGGCAACAGCAACCGATTTAAAGTGACTCTTTAATAAAAACAAATATTTAAGGGAGGCTCCTATACGACAAACGTGATTTTTTTGCCGTTTTTATAGATAATGGTACGGAACCTTTCGTGCGCGAGTCCGACTCGCACTAGGCCGATTTTTAAATGTTTGTACTGAATAACATTGTCCTGGCTTAGTTATTGCACTATAATTAATTATGTACTGAACTGAACTATTGAAAAGTACTATTTTCTCACAACTAAACCGTTACATAAATGTGCAGTTCTCACATTATTGCAGTTTGTAGTATTTATTAACCTTATATTAGTGTGACTTTCTGAAGAGGCTAAGACTTTTCTTTACTTTGACTTAATCTCATATTACTTTAATGGGTCATGTCTAATTAAAGACTCTATTCCCCATTCATTCTGAACGAACTCTGCATAAAACGAAATTTAAGTCGCCGCGCGCCGCTGAAGTAACTGAAATAAAAATGTTTATTTTAAAATCGTTTTTGACTACTTAATCGCTTTTCGCTCATAACTTTTATCTACTCATAAATCCACAGTTATCTGGTAGTTGGTAACTCTTTGTCGTATTCACCTGATTTACTGTTAATCATTAGCTCCGAGGTGTAATCCATATGTAATACGATCTTGAAAAAACTGTTAATGTAGTAATTAAAGCTTATGCATACGAATGCTAACGGTTTATAGAAGCTCACCGGAAGTAGTGCTATTGGAGCTTTATTGTCATTCCACTGCATCGTGGTATGCTTCTTATTGTTAAGCTTTGAAGAAATAATAATTATAATATTTTTGGACAAATCAAACAGGACCCTTAAATATGAATACCAGGATACAAATACATGAACTATACTTTTTTTTCTAAATACAAACATATTATACATAGAAAAACTTAATCTTAAGACAAACACAAATAAATGTTTATCACAAGCAATTGTCCTGTGTGGAAATCTAACCCACGCCTCTCGGTTCAGCAGGCAGATCACAATCCACTAAGCCACAGAAGCTTAAAATTTTGAGGAGTAAAGGGAGGAAAGTTTAAAGAGTTGTATTTTTAAAATGTCGTTATCACAATTGATTGAATAAAATTAACTTTAACTAACCCATGGGTTGATTGAATGTATATTATATTTAACTAATCCATGGGATCTTCAACTAACTTATGGGTGCAAATTGATTGAATGATTTTTTTTTCAAATTCCTTTTGTTGCATTTAGCGAACTTTGTTTTGATGGTTTATATACCAATTTTTTTTGACTCTTGAAATTTGTAACCTAACCTCAAGTAGGTAATAAATTTTCGCAGCTCTGAAATAATTGTAAGTTTCAGCTCGAACGGTCCATTTTAAACGCAGCGGGAAAGAGTAAGCTGTAGGGCTTGAACATTTAATAGGTAGTGGTTTATCTATTTTTTATCTTATCTGTGCTACCCTCTGCGTGAGAGCCAGATTTCAATTTCAATTCAATACAATCAAACAACAACTCAATGTTCATTCACATGACGCTGGGTTGTCGCATCAGTCAATTTTACCATTAAGCTGAAGTCATTGATGTAGCAAAAAAAACATTTATTCTAGTGTGTTAGTGGATATTGTAGATTTTTTAATTGTACATAAATAATATTTTAGAAATACGCATTTAAAAAAAATATTGCCCTAAGTTCATTACATAGATATTTTTTCGAGGTTCTGAATTACATGCAAACTTGCAGGATTTTTTTTACATAGGGCCATACAGTACTACCTTTGTAAAACTATTGACAAAAAATTACAATGTGTGTTTTCCAAACACGTTATTCTTAAGGAAATTTTTACATTATGTTTGATTCAACCCAGCATTTATCAAATATTATTATATTACTAGCTATACTAGCTTTTGTTAGTGATTCCGCCCGTCCTCAATTTGATTATCAGCGTGGGATACTTACGGCAACTCCTTGATCATTCTAAAGAAGCTATAGTTCGTTGAAGTGGAATTCGGTTATAGGGATATTTTTGGGATTACCGTAGAAACTTTTTGGAAAAAAAAGCGGACTATGATCTTCTCCGTGTCTTTAACAATTTAGTGCAAAATTTCGGCTCAATTTGATTTAGTAAAAAACGTTATAGGTATTCCCGCAGAAACTTTTGCATTTTATAGAATAAAAAGTAGCCTATGTTCTATTCCAGACTATAAATTATCTATGTACCAAATTTCATCCAGATCCATTCAGCCGTTCTGGCGTGATTTAGTAACAAACATCCATCCATCCAAACATTCCCATTTACAATATTAATTGTATAGGTTGTTTCGATACAAAATTTGATTAGTTAATATCACGATAATAACGCGTTGATATGATCTTTCAATTGAAGACAAGGTAACCAGCTAAGTGACTGTGTGGGCGACTGGGCGTGGATACCCTCGCGTCTCGGTACACATGACACACAAGTCACACAACCAATGACACAGTTTCGTCCTTTTGACATTGAGGATGCGTTCCAAATCGCAACGAGGAAGGTTTTAGGATGTCCTGGTTAGAGTAATTTTCCAACTGTCAAGTTGAATTCTTTACACTACCATAGAAAGGGTTGAAATTTAATCCTGTCAGTGTAAAAATTAACTGTCAGTAACGGGAGATCTACAACGAATTACATGTTATTATAAGTAAGCTCCTATATGGTAACGGTACTCGACTCCTTATGAAGCTTTGATGCATAGAAAAGAAGTTGTGTGTTGTGTTTTTTTTTTTTTTTTTTTTTTATACTTTCAAGGTGGCAAACAAGCTTACGGTCCGCCTGATGGTAAGTAGTTACCGCAGCCTATGGACGCTTGCAACACCTGCAATCACTCTTGCGTTGCCGAACCATTAAAAATCTAATAACTTATTTCTTGAAGAACCCCACACTGTAGTCCTTAGAGAAAACCTTGGCAGGGAGCTCATTCCGCAACCTAATAGCGGAAGGAAGTTTGTCTGACACCGTACTGTACGTACGACGATATTAAAATAAGAAAACAAACAAAAAATATGTCATGTTACGAGTTTGCCAAAAGCTAGACACGAACTCTGCGACGGCGAAAAACTGAAAATGATTTGACTTAATACTTATATTGGCATACATACCTTTTATTTTGTTGTAGTTGGATAGTTTTATTGCTTAAGTATCTTTATATGACATAATTATACATATTTAAGTAAAAAATTAGCTATCGTAAAATATCATCAAAAGTACGAAAATATTAGGTCACTTTTTATAGGCGGATGCATTTGATGCATATTTTTCTGTTATTCAAAATATTAATCATATTTCCGGTAGTTGTATGAAATGGAAGTAATTACAATTGTAATATTTTTCTATAGTAAGAGGATAAAAATTTAGGCACAATTTTCATCAAACCTTAATTAGTGATTGTCAGTTTCATAAAAACTGTCCACGAAGGAGTCTAGATGTACGTTGACAGTTAAAAAAAAACAATTGAAAAGATTCGGCTTCGATCAAAAGTTATAGCTAGCTGAATATACGGTGGTATGGGAAACTGAATGTTGCCTCGAAACTCGAAATGGGTATAGTTAATTCACAAATTCAACAATAGCACCATCACAAGGAAGCAAAATGAAAAGTCCTGAGCGCGGCGAGGGATTCAAAGAACGGCGCACAAGGTGAAATAATTTTGCGATCGCTTTATATGCTCTTTTAGGAACAATCAGATATATATAAAGAAACAATTAAAGACTAATGTTTATATTTGAACAATTATGGAAGTGCATCGTACAGTTATTTTATTATTTTATCAATATTTAATTACTATAATTCACATAGTTTCCGCATAGTTTTTTTTTTTACATAAAAATGAAGACTACGATCAAGTACATTGAAAAACATTTTTATAAACAATCGTGCTACCGCACTGCGACAAAAAATAAGGAAGTGAAACGCTGATATCGATATATCCAGTGACAGTAAAAAAGTAGTGTCGATACCCGCTTACATTCGTATTTAGCTGTTTTTTGTTTGTGATAGGTTGACGGATGAGAGCCGGCTTAGCACAATGCTGGGAGTTCCGTACATTATCTTTTTAAGTAGGTAGTTAAGTACAGTTAAACAACATCGATAAGGGCTAATGGTTTTTTAATGTCAAACTGCAGTTGAAAAGACGTATTTAAGATTTTTGTTGGGAATGTTAGTTGTTTATGAAAGGTTAATGTTGGACTAGTGATGGGAAAATCTGAAAAAGGTAATATTAAGAGACAACAGAATAGCGAAGATATAATACTAGTCAACGGGTGTCTTGAAAATATTGGCTGTCGCGTCAGAAGCTTGAAATATAACTGATTTTCTATTTGTAGGTGAGACAAAAAAAGGAAAAGGCAGAAAGGCTACGGGAAAATGGAAAGCCTACTTCATAAAAAGTGTAACAATTGAAGTGCAAATAAAGTTAAAGGCATTTGTTTCAAAAGAAATAAAATTACTTTAAACGATATTTTATATTTTTATATAATATTAATAAAGTACCAACATTTACTTATGTATATTGCACCTCTAAAACAAATTACAATACTGTCTACAAAGATACGTACTATTAATAGTATTGTGAAAATCTTTAGAATACGAGCAGTCGTGAAAAAAGATACGTAACAATGAATATAAAAGACGAAAATATCTGCACCAGAAGTAGAATTATTATATGTTCTTCGTAGTAACGTAAAAACTACAACAAAAAAGCAAAGAAAAATTGATTTTAACCATTAAGTGCACGAGTTCTTAACTCCTAAAATTGGTCCAATTTCTGAGAAAAAACTTAATAGCGTGATTTGGCTCGTGCCTTGTACCTACGTGTGTAATTTGTGGAGTTAACGACTCGTTTCTCAGAATTTCACTAATCCTACACACATAAGTTTTACGAATTCGTTTTCTTTTCGCTCATATGGAGTTAAAATACTTTGGCATAATAGCACTAGGTTGCATGGCGTGACACCATTGGCGTATATTGATAATAAAAATAATGAAAACTTTATTTAAACTGAACTCTTTTAATACGACAAATGTTATTAACTCAACAGTTACCTTTTTTTAAAAATAAATTACAAGTTTCCAATATATTTGTCCAAGTTACAAATTTTGTGTTGTAACTAGTAATCTATCACAAAAATTTTCATCAAATTTAAGTGTAACAGATTTTATTTAATTCTAAGCTATTTCTTGCTTTGGATTTCCGTTGTTTCCGACTAATATTCGTCGATCCCTAATTTGATATAGTAAATATTCTAGAGAAAAGAGCTTATCACAACACAAGTATTTTTATGAATTTTATAAATTTTGAAACATTTCATATATTGTCTTTCTTGCATTGTTCTGTTGTTAAAACTGTAATATTAAGTTTTCAGATACATGCAAATTATATATTTGGGATCACCATTATTACAAATCTTACATAATAAGGCTTTAATGTAGGACAAATTTACTTTTGTGGTACCACAAAGGGTCGCCAATTTTCACAATAATTACTAAGATATGAGTTTAAAATTACGAGTTGTGAATTTTCCCTTTTCTGTTATGAGTAAACTAAGTTCTCAAAGTTTTCCGAACGTTAAGACTGTGAGTCACATAATTTGGCACATCCTTGCGTGCTCGCGGCAAGCTGTGGCGAGCTCAGCTCCTGTAATTACGCGCACGGCTCGGCTTGGCGAGGGCTACTGATAATTTGCCGTAGGTAAGTTTGACGTAGGGGTGCCTGAGTTTGAGTATACAAATTATATCGATGACATAAAATATTCTAGAAATAAAGTATAAGTTTTGGTTGAATTAATGAAATTATTGGAAATTGTGGTGCTATGTGCAATGAGCCGGTAAACGGTTCATGAACGGTTAAATCCGCCTTTTTCTTATATATTTATGAACAGAAATGGCGCTATGATGGACTTGGGTTATGCTGCAATATGTCACAGGTGGAAACAAAAAGTGTACAAATGCTTGCATGAGTTTTACGTAGTTTTTCTTTAAATCAAATTAACATGTTTTATGGTAACTAGAAACTACAGAACAACCGCCATATTCAAACCAGGACACGAACCCAGGACGCTTGTGTTAGTATTAAGGAGCTAAAATTAAAATTTGTAAGTTACAGACCACTAGAGAGTATTTAATTTAATTTACGTGTAGTCAATGCAGTTATCCATCGCAATGCATTTCGATATCGATACATCGACATGACACGGCTCTACTGCTGCCATATAATTTACCTGAAGGCGGTAAAGGCAGACTACCTGTCCAGGTATAATAAACACAGGTGGCCACAACTCAGCGACTAAGTACATCTAATTTGTTATAATCTTACTTCATTATAATAAACAACCTAATAATGAACTTAACTAACATTGACTTGTTTAATATAACTATATTCTGGTTGCTTTTCTTTTCTACAACACTACATGAGGTAAATAACTATAAGTTTTTACCATTTCTACATCTATGGTATTCACAGTATTATATAATCTGTTAGTATTAAATTCACTAAGTAAAGGCGCATTGATTTTGCCATAGAAATAATATTAGATGTACCTTGTTAAAGTCTATGTTATATTATTTATGACAGAGTGTTTGGAGCATTCTTAGTGACTAACTTAAAACCTGTCCGTCATGATAGCAGTGTTGGTGATTACTGCGTTTAAGGACGAACGCACATTACGAGAAAAATTCTCGCGCGCGCCGGACGCGCACCCCGTGTAGGTATATGTCACAGCCATCTAGTTAAATTAGCCAGCTAATTGGACGCCTAGGCCGTTCATTAAACCCCGGCATCCAATTAAATGGCTGAAGAACAACTAGCCAAGTCATTGAGCGCAACGTTTAACCAGATGCCTGTCGTGTAGTCATTTAGTTATATTGGGTATTGATAAATTGGTGATGTTTGATAATATACACTTAACCAAAAAACTTAGTAGGTACTTATTTATTTACGCAACTCAAACTATTGTGGCATTTAGATTCGTTAACTTAGAAAAGAAATTATCATATAACTGAACAGATTGGCTGGAACGCTCCGCATCTACGTTTACAAAAGAGAAACTGAACCTAACCCAACATACATAACCTATACAGTGCGATGTATGTTCCTTTCTTTTCCATACTTAACGATCTGCCAAGGCTGCGACATGTCTTAGTCAGTCATCTTTAAAGAGCTGCCTTTCAATACGCCAAGTTGTTAAACGTTAAGTGATTCTAGCTTAATTAACTTTAATTTTTAATGAATTAACGAATTTAAATTTTAATGAACGCCCTAGGCGTACAATTAGCTGGCTAATTTAACTAGATGACTGCGACACATAGGTACATTTTATACTAGAACTCGCGCTAAGAAAATTTCTCGTGACAAAATGTATGCACAGAGTGCCTGTCCGGCGCGTACGAGAATTTTTCTATCGGTTATTTCTCGTAGTAAGCGGCCGGCCTAACAATGACTGGTCAGGTATTAGGTAGCCAGTGTCTAGGTGCTGGATCCCAAAGACCAATTGAAATCAAACCAAAAGATATAGAATTATTACGAAGTTTATCATAAAATCCATTTGTTATTTTATTTTAATATGAAGTTAATAAAAAATTCAAGGTGTATCTTATTGAGTTTCGTTCTGTTTCTTCTCGGTAGTAAAATAGTTCCAAATCGGTTGTAAAATAGCTTATGAATATAGTAGTAACATAATCAAATTAAAAGGGCTGTTTAGAAGTTTATTTCTATAAATATTCTTTCAGTTAAGGTTATAATTAAAACTAAATACTTAGTGCTATGGGGATGATAGTGTTAATAATTCAGTTTTTTTCGAACGAATTTTTCCATTTAAGAGCACTTTCAAATATATGCGTATTTCATCACGGAACTAATCTGAGTACCCGCCTCTTGCGTGCGAAATGTATGGAAAGGGCGGCAAGCATGCAAGCCAATCCCTCGTGATAAAATATACGCATATCACTAAAACTGGTTGCCTGTAAAGTCGGTATACGGGCGAAAGTTTTACGTGACAACTTGTGCCTTTCACTTTTTATGTCTGTCTCTCTCGCTCTTAGGCGGGCTAACCATGCCGCGTGCCTCTCACTCGCTCTCATTGTGAGCGCATAACGTGAGCGGAGCGTAACGCAGTTTCTTGAAGTGTCACCCGGCAAACCAATTTATAAGACGTTGTCACGTCAAAATCATCCCTAAAGTCACAGTTTGTACATTAAACGAAAAACGTAGCAAACAAGTTAGAGAAAAAACAACAAAACCGCGATTCTTGGGGACGCCCCTTTCTTTTTATTATTTGTTAGGTAAGTAACACATATTCTGTGAAAATTTCAGCCATTTACCTGTTACGGTTTTAGAGAGAGGGCCCTTTAAAGTAAATATTCCATCATAACGAGACCGGGTGTAAGCCTATTCATTCATCGAAGACAAACATAAGATTTTAACGATACACGAATTACAAATTTTGTTGCCCTTACCGGATATTGAACCTAAGAGTTTTGACTCTGCAGTCCAACACCCCACCGCTGTACCATTCCGGCCTATGTATCTTTTCTAAAAATTAAGCAAAAGCTAACAATAATACAAAAACAGCCAAATATTTACATACAAGCAAAAACCTCAACAAAAGTGACTTGCCGTTTTCCATATAGGTGTGGTACGATGGCCTAAATGCCAGCCTAGGGGAAACTGGGGTGTAAAACCCAGGGGTGCAAGAGAAAAGGTAGGGAGGTGACGGAAGCACCTAATGGTTGCCAGTCACGCATTCGGCACTCAAATAACCCACCTACTGTGTTAATATTCAAAATACCAGCCTGAATTCAAGAGAAAGGATTTATTATTTTGTTATTGCCAGGGTAGACTTTCTTATTTTTATGTTTATGGAACTTAAGTGAAGTTGTTTACACTCACGCTATCCAACCTTTAAACCTTTACTGCTAGATTAATTATTTTTTTGTTGAAGTAGGAAGATAATTTGTGTACCTAATACTAACGATTTGCATGTACCTAAATGCCATTAAAAAAATCATTCCTACAGAATATGATATAGGTACTATATTATAACATAAATTTGATATATACTTCAAGCATTCTTTATTCTTTAAAACAAATCCTATTCGCAAAATCGTACGGCGATCCTGAAGACGCATGCTTACTTGTAATAATATGCACTTTTTTTTAACTTATACCTAAAGGCTACAATATCGTCATGAGTGTATTTTTATGTAGAAGTTAAGAAAATTCAATGCATGCAATATTTGCAATTTACGATAACGGTGAAAATAACCTATAAAACCAAACAACACTAAACTGCATTCTATGCAACGTTTAACAATTTCGTAGTATACGAGGGTGGTTTCCCGAACAGTGTAGTTAGTCCATAATGATAGTAGTCCCCCTATCCCACCCTTTCCACGTATTAGGGATGTGCCAGGCGCGGCCGAGCCCGAAAACTGTGCAAACTTATGCAACTTTACCTTATTATGTAGACGTGAAACAAGGCAAGGCAGTTTGCAAGCAGTTAAACGGCACCCTCGCCTACCCTATGCATGCTAAAGGCATACTATAGTTTATTGATGTATAGGTAGTTTATTTACATATCATGTGTTGCATTAATTTTTTTAGGTTGGTACGTGTTTGTAACGAATATTTATGGAGCAGTTATTCAGCCATTTGCATCCTTTTGCCTGGTTGATGGCCGTATAATGGTCTTCTAATTTGTCACCGTCACTTTTTTTGCCATCGTTTATCGGTTTAATAAGTGATGTGACCTACCCATAGGTACTTTAGCTTGCTAACTAATTGAGCTATATCGGTGACCAAAATTTCTCGCGAATTTCCTTATTTCGGATTTTATGGCGCAAAGAAACAACACTTTCCTTCGTCCAACATATTCGTCAATTCACATACGAAAAACTCTGTATTATTTATTAATCCCAATAATCCATGCAGTATAATAATAATATAAATACGAAAATGTCTCTCTACGTCGGTCTGTTACCTTTTCATAGCTGAACCGCTAAACCGATATTGGTGAAATTTAGCACGGTAGTAGTTTGTATATTAGGGCAGGACAAAGGCTACGGATTAGCGTAGATTCGATTTTTCACGGCTAAACCAATCTCGATGAAATTTAGCACCGAAGTAGATACTTATTAGAGGAGCGCCTACTTATATCTGATGTTTGGATGAATTTTGCAACGCTGATAGCACATGCTTGGATTAAATTTTGGATATTTTTACCATGTTAGACCTTGCTTATTGCCAAATTGCATGATTTTTGATCAACAAGATGTACCTTCTAGGTTTTGATTTATTCAAAATGAGTGTTGAAATATGCAGCATAAATGCCCGTATTGTTTTACTGTGTTGCCTTATAGAAGCTTGAATTTTACTGCTCCAAGAGAACGAATACCTTAGTATTTGATATTTATTTCAACTTGATACCTCTACGCGTTCCTGAGAAAAAGGTTCTTGCTTGACAGACAAACAGACGGAAAACAAAGTAATCTTATAAGAGTTTCGTTTATTTTCTTTTGAGGGACTTACGGAATTCAAAAATTCTCCTTTGCTAATTTAGGGTTTGTAGATTTAGTGCTAATCTAATGTCTGGTTAATTAGATTACAAAGGTAACTGATGATCCTATTGTTCCCAGGCTGCAGAGGCATGGAAGCTTCGTCATCAGACTACAGCGACGAGGAAGTGGGGGTACTAGCTCGCGGTCAAAAGCTTTGGGTGAGAGGGGTTCGAGCTCACACCACTTGTGCAGACATCGTCCGAGCGTTACAGGACGCTCCCGAAGGTTGGTTATCTTCACCATCTGTACCTAGAAAGATTGATTGGCACCAATATAAGGCCAATTTTGGAACATTGTCAGCTGTATGTTGGTTAAGCTCTTTCTCACCTCCATGATTGTTGATGATGTACTAAATTATTATGGCTTACGGATGTAAGCTGGTACTGTCGGACAAGACGATATTTATAAGACTAATGAAAACCATTGTCCATTGTTGTAACAATAATGGATTACTGGATTTAAATTCGTAACTCCTGTCACAGTGACAAACTAAAGCGCGTGACATGTGCGAGCGAGACAGATAGTCTCAGCAATGATTATATTCCAAGTGGCTTTTATTTTGTGACTTCTGTGTACTGTCACTTTACTTAGATAACATGATTTAGCTATGTGGCAGACAAATTTAAACAATTTAGAATATTTTTTGATATTTATTTATTAAAACTCACTCATATTACATATTCTCTCGCTGTCTTCTTGTTTTGTTCAAAAAAATCCCAATCCTAATTAATAAATACTAATTGAATTACTTAATTAAAATTGTGATCTCAATATATTATTATTTTAGGAAAAATTCGAGTTTTTGACGCATCGCTATTAATTAAAAAAACGGATATTTATGATATGCGCACAATAAACTATGTAATTCATTTTTTGTTAAAAATAGCTTCTTTTTTTTAACGCAAAAAGTAATTTTTTTAAGTGAAAAACCATTCAATCTTGTTACAATAATGTAATAACTTAATATAACTAAGTAAGATCTAAGGAACCAAAACTGATATATTGAGCCATTCGCGTACGGCTTACACTGTCTTAATGTTTTAACTAGCTTAATCTTTGAGACAAGCAACTACTGACAGGATCAACCAAGGAGCTGTCATTCGAGCACCAGATTGCATCCATAATATTTTTTATCATAGTCGAAATCGTGTCGTTACAATAAAGTTATTTTATACAGCAGTGTAAGCCGTAAAGAAGGTAATAAATGTTGCAAACACCATAATCAAAATTTCTAAGCGAGACTTTTCAATGCAAACTGTTTTATAATTTTTGGAAAAAATCACCGATTTCTGAGGTATCGCTAGAGGCAGGTACTTACTCAGAAGCAAAGCGCGCGATATGTTTTCAGTATATTAGATCAACCTTAATTATATAATAATTATATATAAATAGCAATATGTACTTTGCTATAATAATAATTCAATGAGCTGAGCGTGTTTTCTGAAATTTGAAGACTTACCTGTATGGTGAGCTGGTTTTGAGATGCTTAATAAAAAACATGTTGCAAAAATAGTTATTTTGTTATATGCGTGAGCATAACGTATGTACGCTCTGGTTAGTTTGATGTGCAATCAGTATATTTAATATGAAAATAATATTTTTGTTCATTGGAAAACTTTTTTGTCGCGCATTAAAGGAAAAAATATAATAGTATTGATGCGTTTTTGCGGATTATTTTTTAATAGTTTCTAGTTTTGTTAAAGATTTGGTTTGTTTTGCATTACAATAATTATTTTGATGTAAAAAATATTTAATTGATATAAATAAATTGGCGGGTAATAAGTTTTTTTAAGTCATACTTAATACCTAGTTGTGCATTTGATTACCTACTATAAAGCAGTGTGGTCTTCGTGGTAGGTAACATTGTTCCCAGCAATTGCTTTTTATAAAACTAAACGTTAAAAAAAAAAGGTCCAGTGCGAGTCGGACTCGTGCACCGCGGGTTCCGAACCACCATATAATTTACGAAAGTAAACAACGACAAAAAGTTTGCCGTTAAGCATCCAATAACTGACCACCCCCGACGTTGCCTTACTACGGATATCGTTTCCAATAAACAAATATGACGCTTGTATATCTTATATGGTTATTCAAAATGGTAATAACACGAACCAGTCTCACACTTGGTCGGTTTTTATTATTTGTTCTTTAGACTTTAGAGTTCACACTATAAATTACAGGAAGTTTGAAGTTTGTATGTATGTATTACTGTTTTTACGATAGAGCAAAAATAATGGATACATACTTCTTATATGGTGGGGTTTTTCGTTAATTTTTACTTTTTGAACTTTTTATTATGTGCTGCACAATCCGCCATTATATTATGTTACATATACTTAGGTATTCTGTGAAAAATTTCTAGTTATACTTAAGTACTTGGATCTAAAAGACAAGAGCCTTTTGAAGGTCCGACGGACGGACATACAGACAGTGTAGGCTTAGTAATAGGGCTCCGTTGGCAGCCTTTGGGTATGGAATCCTAAATCATCTGTACTAGAGCCAACTCGGCATTTGTCTGGTTTTCTTACAAAATGGCAACGAACACTTGGTTTATGTTTGATTGTTATATTTGGTAAATGCAGAAACTAAAGTATTTCCAGGCTACCCCCTGGAATTTTAAAACCAATTCCAATTGCAGTCTACATCCAGATATCTAAAACTGTTGTAACTATCGGTTTTAGCGCACAAGCGAGAAAGGATTTCGGGGAAATTTTATAACTGATTTTGACTTTAATGTTATCGAGAATAAAAGTGGAGAAACATCAAAACGTGACTATCACCACATACCTACCTACTTTTATTATATTTATTACTTATTTTTTTTTTTTCTGATGACTGTAATTTCAATCTTTACGAAATGCAACATTCGACCGCTATCCCTTACATAGATAGATCTTTCCTTTAAGCTGCACAAAATTCTGTGCCGTTTCTGACAGCTTGTTTACGTTACCTACCTATTCTTATTATATACCACCAAGGCGGCAAACTATCTTGTAGCGGCGTTGCACGCTTGCATATCAAGTACCTAAATCAATAAGGTAGCGTCTACACTATGTCTATTCATATTAATAATAAACTATTCTACAGCCAGCAGTCTCAGCGAGCGTGGAGAATGGGTGCTCGCAGAAAGATGGCGTGGTGTTGAACGACCTCTGCCTCCAAATGCTCCAGTTCTAAATGTTCTGGCTGCTTGGGGAGACGCAAGGCATGAGGTAAAGACATTTTAAAATAAATCTGGTTACGACTGAGTTTTTCCTCTTGTAACAGTAGTCCGGTTGTTAGTCCGGTTGACCGAACTACTGAAACTTTTAAGTTGCAATGTTTCGGTTGTGACAAAGAACCGAACTATTGATACCTTTTTAGTAGCAACAGTCCGGTTAGTTAATAATTTAAACAAAATATATTTACAAACTATTTTAAATTAAAAAAAAAAACAGTGATAATATAACATGTGTTAGCAAAATTAACGTTATCTTAAAAAAACAAATGAGTGTCGAAAAACAAATAAATGTCAATTTTTTTTATCATAAAAACCCTTTTTTGGAAACTTTTCTTTTATTTTTTTTATTATCATCAATTTTTAGTAATCATCAATCATAAGTAAAAAAATGTGTTTTTTTTGCGGTAAAGTTAGTCAACTTAAAAGTTTCAGTAGTTCGGTCAACCGGACTACTGCTACTAGAGGGAGTTTTTATGGTTACATTGCCAAATGTAAAAAACAGAACCCTTAAAGTTTGGTCATGACAGTCTTTCCGTACGTCACGGAATTAATTATATAATGGTTTTATAATAAAATTAAAAATTACATAAAATAGAGCCGTAAGAGAAGATATTTGTATAGACACCCTATTGTGTGGGATGAGTCTTAAAATGATAAACGGTTCTAGAATTAACTATTATTTAAATAACTTTATACCTTGTAATCTGAAAATCTAACCAATAAGTAATGGAGTATTATAAATAATTTTAAGGAATATAACTAATTAAGCGTTTTTTTTTTAAGTATTTTCAAATATCATTAATGGTAACCAGGTGCGCCTCTCCCTCCGAAGACTCTCCAGTGAGGGCGAGGATGATTCCGGTCGAGACAGCGACGATAGCCGTGGGAAAAGGGGTAAAGTTACTCGAGCTGAAACTCCCCCTCCCAGCCGCGAACACCCCGCAGCCAAGCTTGTCTCCGTAATTCAGCAGCAGAGCCGCACCATACATCAGCAACTTGACAAGCTTAGGTAAAACCAGATCCATTTTTAAGGCACCAAGAATGTTTAAATGATCCACTACTTACATACACATAAAGATCCCGCTTATTTTTTAAATGCGTGATCTGCAGGGAGATTGTCCAACTCCTATGGTGATCGTTTTAAAGCCCATTTCTAGTAGATACAATTGCCGCGCGCGTGGATATTATGTATCTACCATTAACCATAATACCATAAGAATTACCATTGGAGTTAGATATCAGCACGGCTATCCTACTATTACTTTTTCTGGAAATTTAGTACTTAGTTTACTACAAGCCCAAAATTTACCAAAATAAATACTAAAAGGATCTTAAGTACGTATTATTTATTTAAGGAATGCTCATAAAGATTTTAAACATTTGTAGTGTTTACCTGCAAAGCAATTACTGTCTCTTGCAGTTTAGAATCACTTAAGATGAAGTAAAGTAAAGCCGTAACATGATTATCAATATACTCGATATTGTTTGTTCTACTGTTACAAAAATCTTTAATAATTCCATTTTTTCCTGTATCTTTCCGTCCGCATGCAAAGACGCTCACATAATCCCTGTTCCAAAAAATCTAATCCTGCTTTTTCCTATTTCTATGTATCTTATCTTACCCTTTCTATCTAAAGTCTTGCGTCAGCTAAACACGTTTCTAACACGAAATAACTTATTAAATCCTCTCCAATCTGGTTTTGGTGCAGGACACAGTACTGTTACAGCTTTAATTAAAATTACGTATGATATTCATATCGAAATGGACAATAAGCAGCTTACAGTGCTGATGTTACTTGATTTTAGTACTGCATTCCACACAGTCGATATTAAATTGTTGGATTTATTGCGTTCTCTTAACAATATTGCCAACGGTGGTTGAATAGTTTAATAGCTACTTGCGAAGGCGTAGACTACGAATCAAAATTGAAAACACTTTCTCAGATTGGTGCCATATAACTGCCGGAGTCCCACAAGGTGGCGTTTTGTCTCCCCTTTTATTTGCAGTTTTTATTAATACTATAAATCAAACTTTCTTCTCCTTACCACTTGTATGCAGATGATCTCCAGGTCTATAATAATTCAACTTTTGATAGCATAAAGCAATAAATTTGATTAACTCCGATCTCCAACAAATTTAAGAATGGAGCAGAGCCTCTGCTAAAACACAGGCTATAATAATAGGCAGCCCAAAATTCATTTCAAAAATAGACTAGGTTAATCTTCCGAAAATTTGTGTTGAAAATACATTTATACCCTACAGTGACAAAGTTAAAAACCTTGGTGTTATTTTAGACCGTACTTTATCATACGTTCCACAGATAGCCGACGCCTGCAAAAAGATGTTTTCTGCTGTTGGTTCCCATAGGAGGCTGCAAAATTTTCTTCCCACAAACACTAAAATTGTTCTTGCACACTCTCTTTTGCTTCCCATACTCGGTTACATAGATGCTAGCTATCCTGACCTAACTGAAGAACAATTAAAAATCTTGAGCTATATCAAAATCTCTGCATTCGGTTCATATTTGGATTGCGCAAGTATGACCATTTCTCTAACTTCCGTGTAAAGCTCAAGTGGCTCCCTATCCGTTTTCACCGGAATGCTCACATTATTTCACTTCTTTACTGTGTGCTGTTCAATCCCAGCTATCATCACTACCTTAAACAGCGTTTTGAGTATTATGCTTACTTTCGCTTTCCTTCTAATTTACTGCTTAAAACAACACGACACAGTACACCGTTTTATAATGATTCCTTTAGGTACCATTCAAGCAGTGTAGCTGTGAAACAATCTACCCCTAAATATCCGGAAAGCACAATCACTAGCATGCTTTAAAGATAAAGTGAAAACACATTTCCTGTCACCGTAATCCTTTTTATTATAAAACTTTATGTAGCTATGCAGATACTTTAATATTATTTATGTCCTTTTTATAACTATGTGTAGTTTATGTATTTTTTGTGCAATTATGTGTGATCTTATGTATGTATGTATACAAATTAATTAAGAAAATTTTGTTCGTAGGTATCTTAAATGTAATTATTTTATGCAGTCTATGTATGTATATCCATATTTTTATATAATTTTTAAAAAGTATGTGTTTCTACTATTTTGCACTTCTACTATTTCTTAATTTGGCTTTCTCCATCTTATAAGATTATCTAGCAGAAATCGCCATCAGGCGATAAGTTCGCCTATTGCATATTTGAATATTTTTTTTATTTTTAAGTTTGTTTATTCTGTGCAATAAAGCGTATTTGTCTTGTCTTAAATTTTATCAATAAGAGAGACTGGAGCTAAAATACATCGTCAAATTTCTTATTCCTAATTCTCTTAACATTTATCATCATCGTGATTTTTAGACGCAACAATGCAGAAGTAATAAATTTCTTAAACCTTAAATGTAAAGATAATATGTTTATGTTTTCCATGCCTTACTTTAATTAGTTCCATGACTTGATTCAAAGTTTCCAAATGAACAAACTCTTTTTTATCATTTTGCAGAGAGCAAGAGAAAGTCATCGACCAGCTCGAAGACCAGACACACAAAAACCGAATGGAAAAACACGGGACGAACTATTTGCTTGAATCTTATCTTCGCGATCTTGGAAGGTGCAGCGAAGTAAACGACAGCCAAGCAGGAAATAGTGACAGTGGTGTAGGAGTAGGAAGTGGTACACCTCCTAGACGACACACAAAACACAAATCTAGAAGAGAACGACATTTAATGAGAGAACACTACTTCACTAAAGAACTAACAGATATATGCCAAGTAAATTCCGAAAGATTAACTCAAACACATACCGACACAGATTCTGATGTATCAGCTGATGAATTAACTAGAATAAGAGAAGAAATTGAATTGCTAGAGAAATTAGCTATTATAAATAAAAGATTGCACAGAGAGGAAGAGTTAGTTGTAAGATTAACTGCTAAAGTTAAAAGGTATACAGATGAAAATAACGCAAACAGTTGTGAGAATGTATCACAAGTGACAATACTTATAGATAAAATAGAAGAGGAACTGTCTAAAACTACAAAGGAGATGCAAAATAACGCAAGAGAGTTAGAAAGAGCGGAGACAGAGATAGAGTTACGTATGAAGACGTTAGATGAGTTAACTTTAGAATTAGAAGAGGAAGAATTACAAAATACTGTTTTAGAAAGGCAACTGAATGAGACGTCTAGTAGACAGCCGATTTTGTTACAAGAAAGCTATGTACCTGTTTTAGAACAAAGCAATATAACTCCAGAAATGTACACGTACGGGGGTCCAGGTTATGTTTTAGATACCCTCGTATGACATAAAGTAAAATTCACAAATTTTGTCCCAAAGATGCTTTAAAATTACCATAATATAGTTTAGTTTCTTTGACATAGACTGAATCATGATCTGATTAATGTCACGACGGTTGAAATAGTTTAGTATCATTAGATTGCATATTTATTAGACACTTGTGATTATAATGTCACGAATTGTATATCATAAATGATTTTCCATCTTCAAGTTTTGCAAATTTTACATATATAATCTCAAATATTTGTTTTAGGTTATATTCATTTAAAATTATTATTCTATTTAAGTATAAAAAATAAATATTATACAAGGCTAGCTGGAAAGGTGGCAAATACGTTAAGCCCAACATTTTCTGTATTTGTTCATAAATCCAAACATTTTAGTTCGCAGAAAACCTTAAAGGGATTGTACAATTTTATTTATACATTTTCGGCTTATTACTTTCCGATACAAATCTTATATTTTACGTACGTTTTAGATGTAAAGTGGTGCTAAGAATCTGTGTATAATCTTAACTATAAGAGCATTGTTGCTTCGATTAGATATGTTATATAAATGTAAATAATTAGTATAAATTTTAACGTTCGAATCCGATACCAAAAATATGTTAAAAACCACCAATCACAGTGTATATAAATTAGTTAGGCCTAGTCATTCATTCTTCTTTAACCATTATACCATGATACAATAACATACTCATTATACAATGTTATCTGTCTTATTCAATTTAGACTTTATTGACTTACCTGCCCTAAAATAAACATGTCCTATGCGCGAATGAATTCTGATTTGTCATACATTTTATTTATTTTTAGAATTTGTAGATTCATTTTGCAACTTGAATTTGAACTTCCAATCATAAAATAATTCTTCATTTTATTTTTTTAAACTATAAATAGTTAGATTTGTCTATTTTTTTTGTTAAGTTACAAAATAGAAGAAGAACTGTTAAGTACTACCTTAAAAGACTTAAGGCGCTTTCACTTAAAACTAATATTATATCATGAGATTTCTTTTAAATAAACAAGAAATTCACGTGCAACTCGGTACATGTAAGAGAATTCGAAATATAGGAGACAACAATCAAGATAGATAGATAAACGAGAAACAATAAAACAGGGATGATTTTCTGTGTTAGGCCTTGTCCAGAAAGGGCGAAATCGCCACAAACGAGTTCCGGTAAACGAATCTATGGCGAATTTGCCCTTTCTGGACAGGGCCTTATTATTTTGCGATTATCGATCAACTATAAAAGTTGTTCTCTTCTTTTTCTCTAAACAAGTACCTATATTTCACCTCTTTGGTGCCAAAAACGTTCCATTTTGATTTTTGAGTCCATTTTAATAATTTTAACTAGATAATTCAATAATTATATTCAAGAATAATAAGAAGACGTTCCAAAACATCTTTTTAACAGTCTCGTTGATTTTTGGAACGGTCAGGAAATACTCTCTGTCAAGGGGTTTTATAACGCGATATTTATGTGTATTAAATAAGTTTTTGGCAGTTAAAAATGTTTTATTAACACCGCGTTCTAATTTAGCGTGTTGCTATCATCTGCCAAACTTTCTTTCTTCTATGTATAGTTCGCGGCACGTAAGTTGAACCAAAATGGCTGTCGTCTGCGCAGGTACAGTACGGACAAATATACTAACGAACTGAAAATGTGTTACTGTGCAGGTTTAACTTACGTGCCGGTATTCATACTAACCAATAACTGTATTTTTATTTTGGATGTTAAAAGCGACATTTGTTGTTATAATACTTAATTTCCAATGATGTTTCACACGTGCTTGAACACTGAAACATACAAGTGATTGTTTGCAATATTTTTAAGTCTTTCCAAATATATGTTATTTTTATATGTTTATATACGATTATTTGTAGAAAAAAATATACAACGATTATAAAAAGCCAAATGGTTTTATTTTATAGTGTAAAATACAAAGAAATAAAATATTGATAAAGTGAGTTATTTTTATTTATTCAATGCCTTGGCCAGCGCTTAGAGTATGTTAGGTAATTGAAAGAATCAGGCGTTACTTTGCGGAAATTCATTATTATGATAAAATATTATTACCTTGCAAATCCGCTAAAAACAATTCAGTATCACTCACGTGCAGCAGTACACCATCCACATGTGTAGGAGTGCACCCCCCTCCTTCCTTATGTGGACGAATCAAACTTCACCACAACGCTACACCACCAAATTGATAACAAAACTCGACACGTCATCTTCAGGAGACGCAAGTTAGTCGTGCGCTATACCTTTACCAAAACATTCTACTGAATTGTTTTTAGCGGATTTGAAAGGTAATAATATTTTATCATATTTTAGGTAATTTTAGAGTAATACTAATCCATACATGAAACTTTGAATTCTAAAAAGCGGCAAAGGAGCATATACATCACATATTTGCTTTGTTCCACACAAGGCTTAAGAAAGAAAAATCATTTAAAGGACAATGTATCCGTTTTTACAATAAGATAGAACCCGCAGAAGTATTCAAATTAAATTTAAAGAGTTTATAAATTCTGTAAAATAGAAACTTGTTTAAAAAACTTACTAAGTACAATAACTAGTAATATATAGTTTATTGACCTAAAAAAAAGTGATATGATATCCTATTTTTGAGAAATAAAGCATTTGTACTATAATTGCTCGCTTGGCGTGTAGTTCATATCCTAACCTACAGATGGCGCTTTTGGATAAAATCCATAAAACAGTACGTAAAGTCTACGTAAGGTTTACACCGACACACCGCTTCATTGTAGCAATAATTACGGAGTTAAGTTGAGTGGCTACACCGATCTAGCGTCTAGTTAATTTATAATCATTTTCAACAGGGATGTTTAAGTTACTAAACTATATGATTTTTAATGTCAATTATAACATTTATTGCCGCCTTAATTCAAATTACAAGGAAAACTAAGAGTTATATTATGTTGATTCTTATTTTATAAAATTTATATTAATATGACCAAGTGAATTTGCTAATTTCATAATTCTAAATAAATATTTGAAAATTCTATACCGACAAAAAACCGAAAAAAATCCTGATTTTTCACGTGCGGACCCGTGCTTAGCGCCTATCGTACGTGGGACTGTGTCTCTCTATATGCTTCAGTAGTGTAATATGTCTTTGTATACTAGTCGAAACGGCACGCTTTTGCTAGGGTATGGCACAGCCCTAAAATATGATGGTGGATGACAAAAATACAAAGTAAATGGTCTTTACTCGATCGACAATAATTTCAACGAACATCTATGATCTATCGCCTCACGAAATCGTAAATGTCGTTATAGAATTTGAGCTCTAAGTCGTATCTCTATTTGTGTTGCGTCTATTAACAAGAAAATAAACTGCATTAAGGTTGAACTTAACGGCTATGTGATCTGCATGAAGTCAACAACTTAAATTCTTTAAACCAGTTCTACAACACCTTAAAATCTAAACACTGGCCAAGGCAAACCTTTAAACTTATAACACAAAAAAGGTAGAAAGTCTAATGTAACAGAAAAACAACAAAACATACAAGATTTAGGGATGTACAATCTTCGGATTACATCTTTGTTACTTTTCTCATCTCTTGTGGTGTCTTGCAGTCTCTCAGTACAGTTTACTCTGTGTCCATTGCGACCTGAAAAGATAAAATTAAAGCAGTTATATAAAACACACAATATACTTACTTGTCTTGTATTTTTTTTACATGGAATGATGCCTACCCTCTCCATGGGTGACTTGTGCCATAGCCCACATGCAGGCTCAGTGCAGATGATGTTTTTTTTTTAATAAATATTACTATTTGTGAAACAAAAATGTTTTTTTTATGCCATTAACTTAAATGTTTCTCATATCAAATTTCAAACCAAACAAAGAATCATAAGAATATTGCAAAACCGAAAAAAAAAAATTCTTAAGGTGTATCCGAACGTATTTTTTTCATACAAACTGAGTTACACCTAGTATCTTTTATTATAGACATTTTGCTATTCACAACGTGTTATTACTATAAAGCGCTATTTACTTTAGTCACAAAACGAATATTCATCTATAAAATGACTGTGAATAATTAATAAACAGAGTTTTATCGATTGCAATTAAATCTATGAAATTAACAATAACTTTAATTATTTCATAATTTCATCATTTAATATGTTTTTTGTGACATTAATATATTACAGTAAATGGTAATAACGTATTTATAGTAATTAAATGTTTATAGTTCTGGATAGTTAGTGTACCAAAGGTTGTATGGAAATAATCTAATTCAGAGTTACCTTAAGAACTAGCAATTGGGGGTACATTATTATCTCTCTGGTCTTCATATCACCACTTATTAATCGACTCGTATCGACTTATAGGACATATATTAAGCCACCTTAGTCCAGATAGACTGGATTAGGAGCAGTGTTAACGCAATAGGCTCACCACCTGTTATGCAGGACTGTGATTTGATGACAAGAGTCTGTGGATGTCTTTATGATGTGAATGTGCACCCATCTGGGGGGATTAAAGTAAATAAGGATACTATAATTATCATTACAGATAGTGAGAAAGAAAAGTATGAAGGATACAAATATGAATGACTAATACATCCACCTCAGTAGTCCACAATATTCTAGTGCCTGTAACTTAAGAGCGCTTAGACATTTTTGAGCATAACACGTTTAGGTATGCTCAGCCGGGAAATCGCTCAAACTGTCAGATAGGGCTGAACTATCCTTACAGGCGTATCTAAAGAGCGACCAGCCTAATTCGTCGGCGGCCTCTCTCCGTGAAAGCGCGACAATTTATATACAAAAAATTATTTATTTAATTTTAGGTAAACATTTAAAAATCTTTCAATTTTAGTATAATTTATATTAGTTATTGCAATAGTAATCTACGGCCCAAAACGTTCCCACGGGAACATTTTGGCAGGTAACACCGCAGGGCATATTTACTTAATATCGTAACGGAGCAACATTTAAATATGATTTATTATTCGGAACAGGGTAGTCGGAAGGACGGAGGATAAATTTAATATTGATCAAAATTTCAAATGAGAAAAGATTTTATCGCCGATTAAATGGCGAGGTACCTACTATTACATCACATTGCAATGGTGCAATAAGATAATTTGATTTTTAGCATGGGTGTTAGTTAGTTGGGTGTATGTTTTCAGCCTCAACATGGGGCTATTGTATGCAAGTCACCGATTCACATGTCATTAGTTACTCATACCACTTCAGCTCTGTCCAAAAATCCAGGTGTCTGACATCATTCGGTGCTTCTCTCGTGGTTTTGTAGATTGTTAAAGAGCTTTACCCGTCGGGCTTTAAGATAGTAAGATCATCTGAGTAGATGTCTCCTCAGCTACCATGCAGCCCCTACACAACGAATTGTCAATAACGCCGATATTGAAGAAATATTTGTTTAGTGGGCAGTGACACGGGAGTATAGCATAATCTCCAATTAATCAAGAAATTCTCGCACAGAGATGAACGAATTCTACAAGTGGACAAAAGATGTTAATGTGAATTAAAAAGTCTTTAAGGGCTGATTTTTGGTTGGTTTTATCACTCACCGTTGGTTGAGGATCCCTGGGTTCGTCCCCCGGGGCAGGCCCGTCCGAAGGTCCCGCATCTCCAGTAGCGCTGGCGGTACCACCTCGCCTCTCTTCACCTTCCACCAGACCAAGGAACCGAGATAACTCCGCTTCGTCACACACGCGGAGAGGAGTTTTAGGACCCACCAATGCTATTGATACATTCTGAAAATTAAATTTCAAATCAATGTAGTGCCAAGTAAGATTAAATAAAATTATATTTATTATTTAATGAATAAAATAAATATAAATATAAAGGTATAACACAGTCAAAGTGATAAATTAGTTCTGTACGGTCCGTACGGTCTAATTTCATGTATAAAAAAATTTGTTAGCAAACGGTTTAACTGTTTTATAGATACTTGAGAGGCATTGTAATTGAGAGAAAGGAGCTGGAGTTCCAATTTCCAATCTTTTTCTCTTAGTGTCTTTGTCATGTTAGTAGTTCTGTATTTTATATAACATTTTACATAGCATTTTGTATTTTGTTTCTATAAATAGAATATAATTTATATTATTATTGAAAACGTTTATATAATAAAAATATAAATTATATTTTTAGAACTTTACTCATGAACATTATTGCGGTAAACAGGGTCTGCAATTAAGTTGAAACTCTCGTATCTCACGCACTATGCTATGAATTTATTATGAATATATACAATTACAAGTTAGTATAATTACAATTCTATCTACACTTACTTTCGTGTTTAGATCAACTTCATTAGGCAGTGTATCTCTTAATGCCCTAAGACCATGGGCCACCAGCTCATTTAGGTCACAATCCATGAAGGTTGTGAGGTGTTTCTCAAGGTAGGTTCTGGCTGATTGAGATCTGGCACCAATAGCCATTGCACGGCAGTCGAAGAAGTTGGCTGAAGGACATGTCTGGTAGATATGAGGTCCTTGGTCCTAGAACAGGTACAGAGAAATTGTGAATAATTGACAAAAATTATAAATTGAAAAAGGGGACATATCATTATGACATGTTTAACTTCAAAAAAGGCCTCCTCCTTTTCTCAATACGGATGTTTATATTCGGGCATAACTCCGTCATATATAGACGGATTTGCAAAATTCTTTTAAGGGTACCATACCTCAAAACGAAAAAAGGAATCCCTTTATTGTTTGTCCGTCTGTCAGTCAAGACCCTTTTTCTCGGAAACGCGTGAAGGTATCAAGTTGAAATTAATATCAATACCATGGTCCTTGAAGCTGTAAAAAAAACCAAGCTTCTAAGTCAACGCAATAAAAAATACGGCCATTTTTGTCGCATTTTTGGGCATTCAGAAATAAATCAAAACCGGGTACTTTTGACACGAAGCAAGGTCACAAATAACAAATATAGGGAAAAATCCGATATTTGTTAATTTATCATAACATATTTAAAAAAAAGTTTGTCTGTCTGTCAAGACCCTTTTCCTCATGAACGCATAGAGGTATCAAGTTAAAATTAATATCAAATACTAAAGTCTAAAGTCACTTAAACTTTTATTAAAATTAAGCTTCTAAGTCAATGCAATAAAAAATATATACAAAATACGGTTATTTTTGTTGCATATTGTGACATAAAAAAATTTAAACCTACAGGGTACTTCCTGTTGACTTAGAATCATGAAATTTGGCAAGAAGCAATGCCATGTGCCACTGTCACGTTTTTGAGAGAGAAAAATTCTGAGAGTCTTTGGATGGATATAAAGAGATATATTATTAGAAATATTCTTTTTAAAGAAAAGTGAAATAAATCTCCAGTGTAATCACCGCGTGGCAGTGGACTCATAGTTTTGTAAAATAATTATTGTATCACAATACCAGGAACCTGCAGGTACAATTTTACTAATCTCTTAACACTGAATTTATATTATTTAAAAGGTTGTGATACCCTGCTCATGTGCTAAAACCATCCAAGAGGACCCTTTCATCAAAACTGTGGTTTCCATTTTCCTCATTCTACGGAGCCTAGGTTGACCAGAAGATAATAGTGAGAACGTGTTACAGAAGAGTTAGGTTTTGTATTGGATTTTTATATTATTTTACTATCTACCATTTAGGCATAAATCATTAAAATTACAGTGCAAGTTTTGCATACATTTATTGTTTAATTTACCATACCTGAGATAAATAAAGGTCTCATAAGAAAAGGGTGGTTAGAGATATACATTAACACATAGTACACAACAAGCAGTAGGTCAACTGTTACAGCTTGTAACTTTCGTCCGATAGTATTGTCACAAATGTGATAGTCAGTGAGATTCTTGCTTGATAGAGCACAAACCAGATTCAAAACAACTTTATATACCATTTTGTTGGAAATCAAACCCAAACTAACTTTGACCTGGCAGTTCAACACACTACAACAGAGCCACTGTCTGGTAGGAAATTTAAATGTTAAGTGAATTGTGTGTTCATTTTAGCATAAAAGTTCCCATGTTTGATTCTTTCTACACTTTCAATAACATCTATCATTTGTGTAGCTTTGATATGTAACTAACAAAATTATTAGTTGCAAAATGAACAGTTGTCACATACACACTACTAAATATAATGAATATGTATAGGCAGTTTGACAGTTCAAAACAGTTGTTAATAACAGAAATATCTTACATCATATCCAGCAACTAGTAATCCAACGCCTAGAGGCCTCTTGTCGTACCTCTGGGTACATATTTGCATTTTGTTACCAACAAGGCCAATTAGCCGTCCAACAGGCATTGGTGCATCGTGGGAATATCGATAGTTCAAACACTCTGTGCGCATATAGCGGCTGAAATTTAAAGAGAAATATTTTAAATTAATAATGTAGAAAACAAGATCTTATGTACCTGCACTGGTGTACCAGCAGTTGGCACTTATGTATGTACCAGCAATTGGCACTTATGTACTGGCAGTTGGCACTTATGTACCGGCAGTTGGCACTTACTTACCAGCAGTTGGCAATTATGTACCGACAGATGGCACTTTTAAACAATATTTTGAATATTGTATGTACTGTATTCTTTATTGCACACAAACAATAAAATTTAAAGTACCTAAGGTAGTCTTATAGCTATAGGTGATTTTTGCATACCAAAACTGATTTACAAAGAACATTAAATGTAGTTAGTTAAATAACCCAACTAGCAAAAATGCGATAAAAGAAAATCTTATAACATAAAAGAGTGATATCAAAGTCATATAGAAGTAACGCTTGTGACTGCTGGTTATATATATGAATGTATTTCTTAAAGCGTTTTAGCTGTATAAGGCTTTACAGCAAAATTGTGACATTAACCTATCACATAAACGTTTACTCTACCTCTTTGTATAACGCCTATAGCCTTGTTGTAAATAGGCCCTCACAATAGTCGTTATCAAGCTACTATGTTGTATATAAGGCTTTCATGGTACCATTATGAAGCGAAGCCATACTATTATGGCTCCTAAATAACTAATATAACACTGGTGTTTAAAAAGTCACTATCACTGCTAAACCGTGATACAGCAGATCCCATTATAATGAATTTACAACAAAGTTGCGTAAAAGCTGCTCTCATTAACAACTGCTCTAAAATCATCCTAATTAGACCTTAATTAACACTCAAAAGTTGTAAAAACGTATTTACAAGGCTTAGATATCACTAGTTACATAATAGCTTTGTTATTTTCTATTTAGCACTAAAAAGTCACATATACTTCACTGTGCTATCTCTTACAGGCAACCTTAGGGTACAAGTAATAGAAATAGAATAGAAGATAAATAGGTGTCACAGGAGGAGAAAAGTTACAAGAGGAAAAAAAAAATTCTAAATACTTATATAATTGTTTAAAACAAATACATAAAAATTCTTACATAAATATACGAGAATATAAATAAATTTGTACAGTATATCTCACTAATCTGGCACTGTTAACAACCAGAGGGTGCTGGATTATTGGAATGTTCGGATTACTGGATTATAGTGAAAAAGTCATAGGTAATGAAGAGTATAAAACATATACGAAAGCGAAAACAAATACGTAAGCATGTGCATGTGATAAGTTTTGAGGTTAAGCTGCAGTCGACGATGCAGGGATCAGAATGCACAGGTGTAGAGGGGCGAGAGGGGTCTGGGCGGAGGGTGCCGGATTATTGGACGTGCCGATCTATCGAAGTGCCGGATTAGTGAGATTATATTGTACATATATATAAACCTGACTCAGATTTTTTTTGCAAATCTTGTAAACATAACCTAACTTTGCTTAATGTTTACTTTTTCTGGTAATTTTATCATAAAAGATTTAAAAAACTTACATGATTACCCTTATTGTCACATTCTTTAACTGATTTTCAAATTGCAACACTGATTAAAACTAAAATCTACAAAATTCGAAATCTACAATGAGAAATATTATACATATTTATGTATATGTTGCACTGACTAACAAAGCGAAAGATGTGGGTCAAGGTAATTTTTGTTTACCCGAATTGCAGATAGATTTCGAGTCCTGTTTACATACATACACGCCTATATTACATTATTGTAAGAATATTCTATATAATATAATTATGTAATGCGTGGATGTTACAGATAGTTTCTTTAATTTATTATTAAGGGCAACATTGTTTAAACGTTGGAAACACTTATTAGTATGTTTAAGTCCGTTGTTGTTACACTCATACCTAGAAAGACCAATAGAAAGATCACCAAAACATGGTGCGTGGGGTGCTACAGGAATAAGAAAGAATGGAATCATTAGTGACTCTTTGTTGTTGTAAAAATTTCAATGGGACATTGCTGTATTAATTTTTTTTTATAACTTGTACATACTTCCTATAAATCAAATTTCTAACTCACGTCCAGCTGGAAACTTAGTTATGTTCATGCGAATGTATTACAATGTAATGCACAGAGAATCAATGTGTTAACACTAGACTTTTTTAATAATATTTATTTTAATTTAATTATTTATTTATAAACTGAATATATAACTAGATATTCTGTAAATATTTCAAGCGTCTACCTGTTGCCGTTGTCAATATCAAGCAAAAATTAGCAAAAAAAATCACATTTGTTGTATTGCCCCCTTAAATAATTATTTTATTCTGTTTTTTAGTATTTGTTGTTATAGCGGCAACAGAAATAAATCTTCTGTAACATTTTCAACTGTCTATCACAGGTCATGAGATACAGCCTGGTGACAAAAGGACAGACAGACGGACAGCAGGGTCTTAGGGTTCTTAATAGGGTCCCGTTTTTTTCCCTTGGGTACAGAACCCTAAAAAATGAAATGTTTGTTTTCAATAAAGCAAAAAGCAGTAAGTACCAGGAACAAAGAAAATTATTACCTTGGAAACTACTAAAATCGCTGAACGATTTATATAATATATATAATAGGGATGTTTTAGATAGGGCTTGGTGTCGGGGATCTGAATATTCTTTTTTTTGACACTATTTGGGCCATTGAGTATAATAATCTAAAGCCATATTATACTATTGATAAAGCAAAATATGATGGTGTTGCCAGATATGTAAAGCTATTTATTACCTCAACATTCGAGCATCAGCAGTCAGTCCAGAAATGGAAATTCCAATATGATCGTCAATAGTTATAATCTTTTTTTGATGTGCTGAGAGCTCACTTACAGCCCTCTTCAATGCTATCAATAGTGCATATTGTTTGTTTTTCAAGGCAACAGTAGCAGATCCCAATTTCACTGCTTCCATGGCATATTCCACCTGATGAAGCCGACCTTGAGGGCTCCATACCGTGACGTCGCTGTCATACTGGTTTCTAAACTGCAAATGCAAAACCATTTTGAGGTTATGTTACAGATTTGATCCATTTACTGGAAGAAAGCTCATAAGCTGATTAAATCTATAGCCTTGGTAACTAATAGGGGCGAAAAGGAATAAATATTGTAATAAGAATAGAAAATGTAAAAATATATTAGAAAGAAAAATTTAAAACTAACATGACACAGCAAATATGAACTGAAATGTAAGTATAACAAAATTGCAGATACAAATCATTTTGAGCATTACAGAAATATCTTACCATGATTATTTCAAAATGGTTTTAAATATCTTTAATGCAATTCCAATATAAGCTAAAAACTTAAAGACCGACTCCGGTAGATGATGAGTAAATAAAAAGTTGAGATTTTTTTGCTTTTTTTTGCTTCTTTTGAAGCTATAGACAAAAGTATTACACCATACAGCCTTGTTACCATATCTCAGCAATTGTCCTGAGATCTAAGAATTTTTACAATCTTCTCAGGATTACGGCCGGATTTTTGAAATCTTTGGATTTTTAGAACTTTAAATAAAATTTTTAGACATTTTTGTTAAAAAGTTTCAAAAACAAAATAATTATTATTTATAATTATATACACGTACAGAATACACGGAAAAAAAATACTACTTAATCAGTTTTATGCTGCAGTGCGAGAACAGGCCTATTTTGTTGGATGACCGCTATCGACCTGTCACTGCCTATTGCAGATATGCGAGCGTTGAGCTACTAGTGCTCGGTGCTACTGTGCTTCTGATATCATTAAATCCCACTGTCCTACTGCAAGTTTTAAACTGAAAAAAAAACCTTTATATTTTTTTTTTAACAGGAAGTTACTATATTTGTTTATGGATATCTCTAAAACAGTACAAAAAAAAAATAACTACCGACCCATTTTTCTATTTTTTATCAATAACTCCTTATTTACCTACTTGTAGTGGAAATATAATAAATTACGTACAATGTAAATTGTACGAGTATAAAGCCTTAAAGTTACTGTATTAGATTTTCCATAACTTACATGAGATAATTTAATTTAATAGATTAAAAAAAGTAGCTACTGACATAAAAATAGTAGATAATAAAAGTCTTCGCCTACTAGGGTGCTTCATCGATTCGATCCTGCATTTCTAAGCTTTTTTGATGAAGAAATTCAACATTTCGAATCGTGTTTACATCTGTTTTAGTTTGTTTTTACTCGATTTTACATATTTTATACGTTGCTCCCCGCTTTGGAAATCAGTGGATTACCTAAGCGATTTGGAATTCATAGTTCGTACAACTCTCGTATCAATTTTAAATGTAAACATTGAAAATAGGACATGGCTTCAGGCCTCGTTACCGATTAGATTAGGAGGTTTAGGAGTACGTAGGTACAATTTCAAGTGTTGCCTTACCCAGGGCTGTAGCTAGAGTTGAATCTAAGGTAGGGCAGCGGTAGTTTCATGCACGGGTACGGCACAAGTAATTTTTCTATCTTTCATTATTTTACCTGCTTGTGAGCGTCAGTAATTAAGGTAGAATGTAATTGGGTGGGATCGCGGGAAAACAAGAGCAAAATTGTATTAATTTATAGTACGGGAAAACAATTTATATACTATACCTTAGTTTATGGTACTTTTAAGGTGGGTCATTAGTATTTCAAGGTAGGGCATTGCCTCACAATGCCCCCCCTTAGCTACGGCCCTGGCCTTACCAGCCTTTTTAGCTTCAATTTTGAGCACACTACTACTTTCTAAAACAAATCTTTTCAAATCACTTGGTGACACAGATATTTTTGGACTTACTGAATCTAAAATGCTTGGTTGATGCTTGGGCCTGCCACAACACAAATCAGCCGACTTTTCCAGAGTCACAAAGACAATAAGGACGAGCCGCTATGTTGACTAGTACGGAATAATCTTGTTGAAACGTCACTTTCTCCTGAACGACATTATTCGTATGGTACTTGCCAGTGTCAATGTGCCGTCTAGAACCAATTGGACTGGCCCGATGGCTTAACTCTTATACCTTGGAAGATGGGACGCCCTTTGGTGTGGGATGCAACTTGCATAGACACCTTGGCCACGTCTCATCTTCCAACTACCTCAAGGAAGGCTGGTTCAGGAACTGACGCTGCGGAACATCTTAAGCGTAAAAAATATGCAGCTCTCGGCAACGGCTACATTTTTGAAGGATTTTTAGTGGAGACCATGGGATCTTGGGGTCCGAGCGCCCATCGTTTTAATAAGGAAATAGCCAAGCGATTGATCTGCACTTCCAAAAATCAGAAGGCTGGTTTATATTTTGGTCAACAAATAAGCGTTGCCATACAACGTGGCAACGCTGCTAGACTTCTGGCCACTATATCACCTGGCAGCAACATCCAGGACCTTTTTTAATAATTGTTATACTTAGTTTAGTTATTTATTTATTAAAATTGTTATTTGTTTTTTGTAGTTAAGATTTGAAAAATATTACGCGCTTATATTCAATTAAATATTTATATTAATTTATAAATTGATAATTATTAAAATTTAAATGAGATATCATTTTAATATGTTAATTTCAGATTCTACGCTAATTGTAAAAATATACGTTTGTCACAGAAAAATGATCTCTAAGATTAACATCGTCTGTTAATGATATGTACAATTGTACGTTATACTCGGTGGGCGAGTCAGACTCGCACTTGTTCGGTTTTCTGTATATTATTTTTTAGTAAGTATAAAATTTTGACATTGACTAAATATTTAAAAATATATCTGAATCAGGTAGTTACTTTACAGAACTTTGCTAGTTCTGATTTGAACTAAAAGCTCCACTTACTACCTGACCATGGAAACCTATAGGTGATCGACCTCTTAATCTTAATAAAAATATTTTTCATTCATTTATGTAGAGAATTTCGTAGGCGCCTTTTGCAATGAGAATTATTTTTTAATAGTAAATCATTATTTTTACCATTGCCACTCGTACTTGTTAATTCAAAAATATTTTGAATTAACAAGTACGAATTGTACGAATTATGAACAAAAATAGTTATTTGTTAGTGAGTTAAAGCGTTTTTTGGCAGAAGTGCCAACTTTAAATACTGAGCATAGCGAGGAACCTCTGAAATTGCTATCAAAACAACGTATGATATTTTTTATGTTAGCTGTATAAAAAATATAGCTGTATAATTTATAAAAACTCACTTAAAAACGAAAAAAATCTATGTAGTTATATTCTTAATTAAAATGAACAAGGTATTTGTCCCGAAATTTGTTTTTGACCAGCCATTGTATTGTTTTTTTTTCATCATCGGGTTAATTCCAAAAGTCAATGTTCGAACAGTGAATTACTTTGCCACACTAGTGACCAAAATTCGATTTTGCTCACTGAATTTGGACAGCAAAACTCTCCTTTCCGTGCTGGTCAGGTGAAAATAAATAAAACGTGTTGAAAGTACTCACTGGCTGGCTAAATGAAGCTATTCCATAGAGCTTTACCTACAATTAAAAAAAACATACCCCGCCAATTCTAGTTGGTTTTTTTCTATTGAACCTAACTAATTATTAAATTGTTTACATTGTTATTGAGGTTATTTTATGTCATTGTTCTCTTATCACCCGGTAATAATTACCGAATATATACCAAAATGTGTTAATAGTACTTTTTATTTTCTCGTAGTCAATGGTAAAAATTATAGGGTGTACAATATGTGAAAAAAATATATCTTAGTCCTTTGTAACCCATGCTCCGCTCAGGATTATATTCTAGAATCCTTCGCTGCTCTCGAGATCCAATTAGTCCCTCGAATTAAATTCCCTTTTTTTCACTTGTTGTATAATCTACTATTTTATGTTTAAGTACTCTTATTCAGCAAAAAACCATGTCTTTTATTTACACTTCGCCGCAAAATAGTTTTATTTGTTAGCAAACATTTCTAGGCTAAAATAAAGTAAAAGTGTCAATCAATCAAATACATACTTGGTCGAGTGACAAACTATCTATTTAGATATATAAGGGAGTAAACTGACTGACTGACTGTTACATATATCAACGCATGGCCCAAACTGCTTGGTCTGGTCTATATACTTGAAATTCGTGCACGTAAGCAGGTTTTCTCTAAGGACTACAGTATGGGGTTCTTCAAGAAAGAAGTTAATGGATTTTTGAAGGGACGGCAACGCGCGAGGGATACCCCTGGTGTTACAAGCGTCCATAGGCCACGGAGACCGCTTGCCATCAGGCGGACCGTGTCAAAAAAAAGAAACGAAGAAAGGATTTTGCAAAAATCATCCCCCAATGGGTTAAAATAGAGGTTGAACGTTTTTATGGAAATCAGTCATTTTTGAAGCTAAAAGCATAAAATTTGGTATTCTTCCTAATAGTTGAAAATTAAGATTTATCCCCTAGAGTACAAAATAGGGATGACAAACTGTATGATAATTTCATTATTTTTGTGTCCAGACTCTAGAGACTTGCAATTTTGTACAGGTTTCTGATTTAACGTAAGCGAGTAAGTATAAAGGATTTCGCAAAATTCATCCCCGACAGGGGTAAAATCGGTTTTGGAAGTTTATTTTGAAATCAGTCATTTTTCAAGCGAAATGCGTTCAAAATAGTATTTTCCCTTTGAGTTAAATGTTTCCTTAAAAAATCACGCAGATGAAGTTGCGAGTGAAAGCTAGTGGAGGATAAAAGTAAAAGTTGCGCCCAAGCGAAATGCTGAACTCGTAAAAGTAAGAGATTACGAGTTATCGAACATGTCTTGGAACTCTTACTATTTATTCCGAATTTAGTATCTAGCTAGAACCTTATTCTCGCTTTGTTGTCTAGAAAGTTATTATTCATACCTTTTTTCCAGGGTTTTAGCTTATGGTTTTGGGTGTTTTTGATATTGCATTCTCACGGCTTAATTGGAAGTATCCTGTTGTACCGAGGGCGTAGGTTCAATCCGTGTGTATAGGACATACATTTTTTTTGCGTATGACTTAATCCTGGGTGTTTTTTATGTGTATATATATATGTACAAGAGCAAAAAGTAGTCTGCGTTATCACCTAAGGAATATCTATGTGGGATCTCTATTGGGATAAAATGTATGCAATGTCCTGTAGCCTCTAAAAATCAGGAGACCGCAAATTGTAGAGATTAGTACCCATCTATCTCCTCTCTTTTTGTAAAGACAAAGAAACAAACTAATTTTATCTATTTATTTCTTTTTTTTCTGCATTTATTTTAGTGAAACTCGGTTATAGTTATTCCCGAGGAGACTTTAACTTAAATTTTCTGATATAAAATGTCCCTTTGTCCGTCTTCGTATCTTCAACTATTTCTGTGCAAAATTTCAGCTCAATTGGAAGCTCCGATTCGGCGAGATTGAGTAACAAACGTTATAGTAATTCCCGCGTTAAATATCAAATTTATAATAAATACTAGCTTTTGCCCGCGGTTCCATCCGCCCTGAATTTAGTTATCGGTGTAATATTTCAACGGCAACTCCTCAAGTATTAAAAAAAAACCGGCCAAAGGCGCGTCGGACTTGCGCACCGTGAGTTCCGTACCTACCACCATTTACGTAATTTACAAGCACAAACAAAAATAAAAAGTGTGCTGCTAAGCGGTCACCCATCCAATTACTGACCAAGCTCGACGTTACTTAACTTTGTTTTCAACAAAAAAAAAAAAAAAAAAAAAATTGTGTTACTGTTTCGGTTAATAATAGCAAGATGGCGATTTAAGATGGTATGACTAGGGTCCGTCTTACACTTAGCCGGTTTTTATTATTTGTTGTTATACTTTAGAGCTTACACACACTATGATCACTGCGAGATTGAAGCTAACTAGTCAAGAACTCGATTAAGTTTTAAAATAATTGTGTAATTTTTTTTTAATTTATATTTTACCGCTTTGTCGGCCTAATTAATATGTATAACCTAGCTAATTTACAGCTTTCTAGTACTATAGTACTAATGGTATGGGTGTCTGAGCTGAGCTGCGGGCAGACAGATGGATAGACGGACGAACTGACATGGCGAAACTAAACTATTGACTACGGAACCCTAAAAAAAAAGACGCATATTATGTTCTTTCCCGGGACTCAAACTATCTCTATGCCATAATTTCATCTTAATCGGTACAGCGGTTTAAGCGCGAAGAGATAACAAACAGACAGACAGAGTTACTATCGCATTTATAATATTTATATGGATTAGTGTAGATTTATCTTAAACGTAAAATGTAAGTAAATAAATCTATCAATAATCCACGAATAAAAATTAGGGTGGAAATAAATCTGACAGCAGGATATGAGGCGCGATACACCAGTGTTAAAAGCTTTGTGCTCTGGCTAGAAGAAGCTTTGTTCTGACGGCAATCAGTTTCAGAAAAACATCACAGATTTTTTTTACAGATAAGTGCTTGACTCAGCACTTTGACTTGTTAGAATTTATATACGTCGGTACAGACTGCAGTGAGTGATTTTTTACCATTAAGATAATACGATTCGTAGCACCTCTCAGCAAGCTTCTTACAAACGAATTGCTAACTTATTTTTGACACTTGGTGATCAAACACCACGAAATTTTGAACATATGTTCTAGTAATAAATATCTAGGTCTGAAGTGCCAGTTTCCTATTAAATTTTTTAGTTCAAAAGTTATACATAATTCTAGTTTTTCATACAAATGGTTTTAAAAACTTTTCACAAGATTTTGAAAAACCACAGAGATAGGTATTCGGCTTGGGATTATGACTAAGAAATTTCACAGTAATTGATTAGTAAATGTCAAAAACAAATGAGAAATTCGTTTGTATGAAGCCCGCTGCGAGGCGCCGCGAATCGTATTCTCTTAATGGGGTCAAAAATCCACAGATCACTAATTAGGTACCAATCGTTAGTAGCGCCAAATTAGTTGGTAAAAGAACCCTAGCGGAGAGTGAAAAAATCTTTTATTTTACCACTAGGGTTCTTTTGCATACTTATTTGGCGCTACCTAAGATTGGTACCTAAAAAGTTATCTGTGGATTTTTAACCTCATTTAAAAAACGAAAAACTTTTTTGTAATCGAATTTGTCTGAAGGTTCACCAAGGTGGCCCTCTTAGCCTGTTGGGGTCACTACTTCATAATTGGAAAGAACGAGGTAACTAAAAAAAAATATTTCGGTTAGTAATGTACAATAAAACTATAACGGATCATTCATATCCTTATTTAACAAATACATAAATAAAGGATATTTATTATATACACGCGTAAAAATAAAAACAACTTTTGTTAAACGATATTTGCTCTCGCTTGACTAAAACACAATTTCTTTAAACGATATTTGCTTCCGCTTGGACGGAACACAACTTTAAACGATATTTTCTTTCGTTTGGTCAGAACACAACTTTTTAAACGATATTTGCTGTCGTTTGGGTAGATAACAACTTTTTAAACTAATATTGCTACCGCTTGGGTTGGGCAGAACACAACTTTTTAAATGATATTTTCTCTCGCTTGGGCAGAACGAGTATGCACACATCAATTCTTTGGATTCGTATGTCTCAGGGCCGTAGCTAAGGGGGGCATTGTGGGGCAATGCCCTACCTTAAAATATTAATGCCCTACGTTAAAAGTACCAAAAACTAAGGTATAATATATATTAATTGTTTTCTCGTACTATAAGTTAATAGCAATTTGCTCTTGTTTTCCCGCGATCCCACGATCCCACCTTAATTACTCACGCTCACAAGCAGGTAAAATAATGAAAGATTGAAAAATTAGTTGCGCCGTAGCCGTGCATGAAACCACCACTGCCCTACCTTAGATTCAACTCTAGCTACAGCCCTGGTATGTCTGCTTCCAGAGCTATAGCTTTAATCATTCTGCAATAAATGACATTCCTATTTTAAAATATTATCTTACAAACTACAATCAACATGTTAAAAGAATTGTTTATACCTTTAGCTAACGTTAAGTTGATAAGCAATATGATTCATAAAAACAAGATTTAAGTTGCAGAAATGTCAGAAACACAAAATACGAATATCCGCTCACGTCCGTTTGTTGTTTACTAAGAATATAGATAGCACGTTGGGCGTCGTACCTTTACCCCAAGGGTCTTTCAGATGCCTAGCGGTTTTACAGTTTCGTATTTTTAAAATAGCGTTCAGCAAAAAAGTAAACGAGAAGATGTTATTTAGGGAAAACTCTTTTTTATACCATCACTTTAACTTGTCAAGGTTGCCATGAAATTCCTAACAAGGTATTATGATTCTTGCAACGTAGCATGGTACGTGCATGGCGTATAACAGAAACTAAAAGTAATTCTTGTCATTGTATTGTGATCATATCTCTGGATCTATTGCACAAAAGAATTGTCATGGCGGACATCTTGACAGGTGTCAGCTTAAGTCAGCTTAACTGAAATTAAGCCACAGAGCCTACAGTTAGAATGCCACTAGATATTGTAAAAATCACAATGGCTCGCCTACAATCGGGTAGTAGTAAAGTAGTAGCTAACATTGAAAACATGGGAAAAGAAAATTATATTATAATATTAAATTTATATGGTTTTCCTTAATTCTAGAAAGATTATATGTAAGATTGATTGACCTACAGATACTACGACTTTATAAGTTACTAACTGCATTTGGAAAGAAATATTTAATTTAACATTTGCGAGCCATAATGTGTTATGTCAATGTTTGCTTGTGATTGATTTTCTGTATCAAAACACGGCAATATACATTATACTTTGTCTTAAGGCTGCAGTCTCATGTCATTTTAGTCGTAATAAATAATGATTTCAAACAGTTTTTAACAATCCTATAAATATTATAAATGCGAAAGTTTGTTTGTCTGTCTGTTACTTCATAAGTCACTCATATATCACAATAATTTTTTTGCAATAGCTTTATGAAGAATATTCATAACAAAATATGTCAACAGCTCAATTCATTTATAATTAATAGTATTTTTAAAGAGACTGAATCTTTTTTTATTTTCATCAGAATGGGTCCGATATGTAATAAGATTTCCTTCAAATGGGATAATCGTTCTTTTAAAACATTTACTACGGAGTATATAAACTTTATTCAGATATAGAGCTGGTTTTGTTTCTAGTAGTAGTTCTCTAAGTTGTTAGTAGCATTTATATGCTAAAAGTGACAATTTTTAGCAGATATGCTATCTACAACTCTGCGATTTAACCTAGACAAAAGAAAAAACCTTCTAAAAATAGCTTATACTCAGTTAAACATTTCTGTAAAAGCACATTTTTGAAAATCGCTTTGTACAAAGAGGAAATTAAAAAATATTATTTGGCAGTGCTAGTTAGCAGTGGCAACACTCTTAACGCATATAATCGTTTCCCCTTAGTTCTCCCATTACGCATCGATGCTGCCGTCGCGATGTATCTTCTCTGCATTATGTGTCTAGCGTAGATATTTTAATTATTACTTTAAATTGTAACAGTGGCGCCAAGACTCCTGTCATATGAGAATAACTCTCCAGTGGCTTGTCGTAAACTACATCAACTAAGGCAGGTTCACATTGTCTATGTAGTTAGAAATAATTATGGGTGTGTCAGATGCCTGTATTTATTTATTTACAAGTGACCTCTTAAATACTCGATTATTGTAAGAGTATGACAATTTAACGACATTCTAAGACATTGAGTGATAACAGTATTTAAAAATAAAAAGATTACTATATATATAGGAACTCGTGAAAATATGAAAAATGCGCTAGATTTTAAATAAAACCACTGCATTTTTTTAATGGTGGGCTAGCTAAAAATATATTTAAGTTTAGTAAATTTGAAAAACGACCAATCACATAACGGCCTAAAGTTGCTATACGATTTTTTTTTTTCAGCAATTGAATTCTATATTTATTTACGACTAGCTCGAACCGCGAATGCTGTTTCGCTTTAGCTCTCTCGTCCTTTTTCCCCATCTCGTGCTTTTCTTCTACTTATTTACTCCGAAAACATGAACTGCTGCTAATTCACTTTTATTTATATTAATTTATAATATAAATTATAATATTAATAACTTTACTTCAGCGCTACCTACCAGGTTCAACCTTTGTGATTTTCTTTCTTGGCACCAAATAAACACATATTGGTTAATTGCTATAGATTTCGTTAAATAATCTTACTACAGTGCCACCCAAGAGACTTTAATTTTTCTTTCCGTAAGAATCTGATACGGACTATTAAGATTAAAAAGAATGACCAGATCGGTCTTTTCGTTCTCAAGTTATATATGCTTCGTTTGGAGACGGTATGGCTAACGAAAGCGCCGTGCGTTTAGGGGATGACACATTTTTTTAGGTAAAGCGAAATAATTTCGTTCGTTTGATATCTAGCTGTATCGTTATTACTTAAGCTTTAGTAATGCAATTAATATGAAAGAGTTAAGGATTCACTCTTTAAAGCATACACTTTAGAAACATGATTACCTTTGCTTTCCTTGATAGACAAAAAATCTGAAGTTATCGCTAAAAAACAAAGTAAAGCGTACTACAAAGTAAGCGTAAATACTTCACGGAAGATCATCAGTTTTTGAATAATAACAAAACTACATGCTTTTCATAATGTATAAATTTTACATTTGCAAAATGTGTATTTCTTTAAATAATGAGAAGAAAATATCTAAATTCGCCGACCACGTATTGACGTACCGTGCCTCCAGGTCTTTGGACTGCAACAGATTGCTTCCATTTCGCATCGATAGTCTTGCGATGACATTTCTCCATAGTACAATATAAGCTTACTCAATAACAGTGTACTGTCTCTGACGTACGCCTGTGTGCCTAGTGTTAGTTTTTGCGTATTTGTAACTCTACTATCGCGTTTGCGTATTTATTAAAAGTCCTATGAGAAAAAAATGTCTCAAGAGTTGTCCGCTAGAGGCGCTCGTTCATTACCATACATTTATTTCTATGACGCGAACGCGACAGTAGCGTTAAAAACTCACACTAGACACACTGGTCCCTAGCCTTTTAATTATTTACGTATAGGTATGTTTGTTGCTGTGTCGGTGAAAATAATAGTATTACTACTCGCCAATAGATGTCAGGCCGAGTCATGTTTTTCAGTTTATCATTGCCTGAAAACACACCGGGTCCCCTGCCTTTTAATCATTTACGTATAGGTATGTTTTTCCAAGGGTTCCAGTTGAGGCCAAACTGACTATGCGTGATGGACATTCCCCTTTTGTAAATAGACAATTGATCTACTCCTGAAACTTAAAGTACCTAGTACCTAAATTAGAAATTCGTATTAACTTTTTATTCTTTACAGTACTTGATGAAAATTGTCATCGGTATAAGACTAACAGTTGTCGATCGTTTTTCTCTGACCATCACTTTTAAGAAAAAGTAACGTTATGGTTTATTTAATACTAGCTTTTGCCCTCAGCTCCGTCGTTTCAACCAACACGTCCACTGCTGAACGTAGGTCTCTCTCATATATTTACACAACGGCCGGTCCTGAGCTGCCCGCGCCCATGGGCAGTCGACCTGGTAGGAGGCTGTCCCACGCTGCGTCTTCCGATCCGTGGTCGTCATTCGAGAACCTTTCTTCCACATCGGTTATCGGTTCGACGAGCGATTTATGCCCAATTTTAGAGCTACTTAGGTAACATTGTTTCTTTGGCGAATTTCTTTGGTTTGAATTTTATTGCGCAAAGTAACACCCAGCATAGCTCATTCCATAGCTCGCTGAGCGACTCTGAGCTTATTTAAGAGGCCAACAGTTAGATTCTACGGTTTTGTACCATACAAGCATCACATATTGATTGGAAACTTTCGCCTTCAGGCACTGAGGTATAATGGACGATAACATGTTGCGTTTTTTCTCGAATGCTGCGCAACCGATATAGATTCATTAGTTAACCTCTCTTTCTAAGCTAGACCTACCTTACGGGATACGGGGACTACTTGCCCTAGGCATGTATATTCGTCAACAAATTCGAGAGTAGCGTTCCCAAAAACGCAACAAAGAAAAAACAAGCCCGTGGCTCCGCTTGCCTTAAATTCGATTATGGGCGTGGCATTTCTACAGAAATAACATACTTGATTATAGAGACAGTTTGCTATACTAAGCTATATAGCTAAAGTTCCGGCATGCAAAATTTGGTAATAGTAATGCGGGAATATTTGTTTTTTTTTTTTGGAATTGAAAGTAATTATATATGTAAAATAAGTATGGAATTAAATTGTCTTTCTTCGTCTTTGGATCGGATGCTTCGTTGGGACGCTAAACAGACTTTAACATAAAAACTTTTTAACAAAAAAAAACAACGGGCTTCAAAAAGTTGTACTAAAAAGGTAGAAATAATAACTTATTTCTAAAAATCTGATCTGGATTACATTTTAAAGTTGGTTTCATGGAAATGAAGTTATAAACTGTTAGGTACATAGACACCAATGAAGTAAGTTAAAAATGACCATTTTTCACTTTAGGGGTTAGTGGCATGTTTTTAATCGTAGTGGATCAGAATAATGAATTTCTGCTTAAAAAATGGAATATTTATGTGATAGAACAGAAACAAGAATAAAACAAATGATTTTAAAACAAATCGAACTTATTTTTTATAGGTAAATGGTTTTACTTATTCCTAAATTTGTAATAAAATAAACTTTTATTAAGTTTTTATTTTAAAAGGATTGTTTAACTATTTTAAAAGTTATCGGTTCTTCAAGAAAGAAGTTATTAGATTTTTGAAGGGTCGGCAACGGGCGAGTGATACCCTTGGTGTTGCAGGCGTCCATAAGCTACGGAGACCGCTTACCATCAGGCGGACCGTAAGATTGTTTGCCACCTTATTGGTATAAAGAAAAAACTGACCTGCTTTCTTTGCGTCCCAATGTAGTTAGGATTATAAGTTTGTATAATTAATGTTTACCTATATGTAGGTATAATGTGTGATAAAACACTAACTACTTTTTCAAACAAAACAATTTCGTAAACATGATTACGCAACCTCTTTTTAGCCACAAATAATGAGATTTCTTGTATTCGACAAGATGAGGGATGTCCTTGGCTTGGAGTTGTTTACCTAATTTAATATCTGCTGCAAAAATACAGGCAGAATTGTAAGTGATTTGAGTCGTACATATCTGCAAAAGACTGTTTCAGGAAATACTATAAGCTTATATAAATCCTATTTTATTTGTTTTTCTTTATAATGTAGGTACAGAATGTTTTCTACCTTTTAAAATATAGCTTGAGTTGTGCGACAGCTGTCAAAGTTACAGGCCTAGTGCTGGGATGATGTCGATAATTTATCATTTTTACCGATTATTGTTACTATTAATATTATATGTTTGGATATTGTTAATTGAAAAATACAATAACCTCTTATCCCCTTTTTCCCTGGTCCTCCTTTCCGCTCTCAATTAAATGTCAATCTCTCAATCAGATCTCAATTAACTTCACTACTCAGAAAACTTCTTAGCGGCCGAAGGCCCAAAAACTCATCAAAGATTCAACGCGATGGGACGAATACAAGCAAAAAACGCAACATGCATGGTTATATACCTTAAAATACAGTTAAAAAAAAGGGTTTGCAATATATAAAGTAACTATTTTATCTGCAAATTCGATAACTAATTCTAATCAAAATCAAATCAAACTTTATTCAAGTAGGTTTCTAGAAACACTATTGAATCGTCAATACAATGTATACTTCATACTTCGTACCTAATACTTCATACTTTAGACCAAGGCTACCCAACCGCAGGCCCACGGTCCACGAACTGATTTTTAAATCGTCAATTTTGCCCGAATGGTAAAAAAAGATTGGGCAGCATTGGTTTAAGACCATCCAAAGAAGGTCTCTTTTCTTGTGCACGCAATAATAAAGTATGGCATTGTCACGCATACTTTTATCCACCTGAAAATACGAAACTTGATAGACGTGATTCTAATGACAGCTGTCTTATTATGCAAACTAAAAATAAAGAAAACTATAATTTAGGCTCGTGTAAGAATGGCCACTACTTAAAAATAATATAGTTAAATCTTTCTGTTATTACTTACGTGTGCATTACCCCTTCGTTCATATTTTAAATTCTTATGTTTTAACGACTACTTACAATTTAACCCAAGAATATCCGAACTACAACTTCTGTCATTTTGTCATTTGTGTCGTTGTCTTGGCAAGATCTTAGAGTTGATCACTTCGTGATGTGTCCGACCATTTTATGAAATGGTCGTATTTCATGATATAACCGGCTACAACTGACCATATCGTTACGAATCACGTTCACGAACGCGTGAACAAGTTTTACAGCTGTTGTAGAATTGATGACTTTTTAACTTGGCTGGATTATAAAATTAAACGCATTTGTGACAGAACAGATCGCACATTAAGTTAAGAAGTAAAGTAAAAAATGCTGTTTGTTACAATATGGCTCACAGCAAACCAAGCACATCAAAATCGACCGGGTCCTACCGTGTTTTTCCTGATGAATGGACAAAAAAATATTGTTTTCGTTAAAGGGCACGCGGAGGTGACGCCTAACATAGAAAAATTATTAAAACAAACAAAATGAAAAAATCGACCAAGTGCGAGTCGGACTCGCGCACCAAGGGATCCGTACCGTTGTCTTTAAAAACGACAAAAAAATCAAGTTTGTTGTACGGGAGCCCCCCTTAAATCTTGTTTTATTTTAATTTCATTATTTATTTTTAAAGTGAATATATAACTAAATATTTTGTGAATATTTCAAGCGTCTGCATGTTTCCGTTATCAATATCGAGCAAAAACGAGCAAAAAAATCAGGTTTGTTGTATGGGAGCCTCCTTAAATATTTATGTTATTCTATTTCTTATTATTTTTTGTTTTATAGCGGCAACAAAAATACATCTTCTGTGAAAATTTTAACTTTCTAACCATCACGGTTCATGAGATACAGCCTGGTGACGGACGGACGGACAGCGGAGTCTTAGTAATAGGGACCCGTTTTTCAACCTTTGGCTACGGAACCCTAAAAATCACATTAATTGTACCGATTATTTAGATTTTTATTGTAAGTTCTTAATTTTGTTTCTTTATTTGACAGAAGTGCTATTTATGTCATTATTTTAATAAAAGACAATTTCAGATTTTTTTTTTGCACAATTAAGCATATATTTATTGTTATTTAAAGTAACAAAAACAGGGACAGTCAGTGGTCAGTGCCTGCCTGTGATTTTTAAATCGTCAATTTTGCCCGAATGGTAAAAAAAGATTGGGCAGCCTTGGTTTAAGACCATCCAAAGAAGGTCTCTTTTCTTGTGCACGCAATAATAAAGTATGGCATTGTCACGCATACTTTTATCCACCTGAAAATACGAAACTTGATAGACGTGATTCTAATGACAGCTGTCTTATTATGCAAACTAAAAATAAAGAAAACTATAATTTAGGCTCGTGTAAGAATGGCCACTACTTAAAAATAATATAGTTAAATCTTTCTGTTATTACTTACGCGTGCATTACCCCTTCGTTCATATTTTAAATTCTTATGTTTTAACGACTACTTACAATTTAACCCAAGAATATCCGAACTACAACTTCTGTCATTTTGTCATTTGTGTCGTTGTCTTGGCAAGATCTTAGAGTTGATCACTTCGTGATGTGTCCGACCATTTTATGAAATGGTCGTATTTCATGATATAACCGGCTACAACTGACCATATCGTTTAAACGTAAACGATCATTAAAGTAGGGTTTTTATAATATAAAAAAATGTATTGCTCTTGTACGCACAAAGATTAGCTTAAAAATTAAACTCGGTACATGTATTGAAATAAAAAGAAAATTGCAATTAAAACAGTCAAGGGCGTCGCCAGCTTATGACTAAGTGGGGGGCAATATTATGGAGGATAAAAAATATGAACGCCTGGTACAGTCGAAACCATCAAGCGATACACTTTGGAAATCTTGGCCTCGGTGACGATTGTAATAAGAACGGTTCTGATATCAATGTATAAAACTTCACAAGCCTTCGACAGCACAATAACTATATCAAACTTTTAAACACAGTAATAATGATTTATTTAAAAAAAAAGCTTTTTTAGCTATATTTATATCAAGGATCTGTTTTTTTAGCTTTATTTATATCAAGGATCTGTTTTAATTTGTATTTAATTAAACCACAAATATAATTTATGTTTTGTTTTCATAATTAATTAACGAAACGATTGTTTAGTTATCGTTAAATTCATAGAGATTGAATCAATAAACTCGTTTTTAATAAAATAATAGTTTTTCTTAACATTTCACAGTCACATAATCGATCCTTTCTTTCCACATCAAAATATGCCAGATAAAATTAAAAATGATATTCTTAACGATTATTATACGTCTCTAGCTAGTATAACCGTTACCAAAGCTATTAGCTAAGAGAAATAAAATAAAAATACTAGCTCTAAGTCCAAGATTAAAGCAGTACATAACTTAGAAAAGAACTTTCTAATGTCCATTTTGATAAGATGATGAATGGAGACACACTCAGAAACTTCAAAACTCAATAATTCAATATTGACTAACTCAGGCAAGCCGGTAGTCTTTATAATCGCTTTCCAATTCGCTGGGTTAGCTTGTATCGTTGATCGCTTCCAATTAATAAGCGACTCGCTCGCAGCGGCTCACGTCTTTATATACACAAACGAACATCATACTAGAATGTACGGTAGCATTCTACCTTGTCTAGTAACCGCTTCCAAATTTCAGAGAGTTCATTGAACAAGCGCCATCTAGCGTCGAGTAGCAATACTAGGTTTTAGAAGGATTGTAGTTGATTTATTCAACTGTAGGTGTTTCTTATGAATACTTACAGAAGGCATTGTCCACAAAACCAAATAAAATTGTATGTTCGTAACAATAACTTCTACTTTAGGTATGCCGCATACTAATTATACAAAACTAACGTGAAGTCTGGTGAACGGCTGTCGTCGAAATTCAATGCATACACACACCATACCTACCTAAAATATGTAGGTATATTTTTATACTGTTTAATGGCCTTGCGTTTTGGCAAATCTGATATAGTGATAAAAGTGGCGGCGATTTTAAAAAAGGATGTCAAAATCTTAATGTTATTCTGAATATTTCAATACGTTCTACAATATACATTAAACAAAATATACTTAAGAAAATATGATCACATTTCCCAATACCGTACTCAGCTTGGCTGGTTACCTATCCGGGAACGCAGATATGCTAGAATTCTATGTTTTCTTTATACCATTTTAAATAATTCTCAATTTCCTCCCTATTTAAAGAAAATGTTTCAATATCTTCACTGTTCTCACGACAGAGAGCTTCGTTCTTCCTCTAACATGCTGCTACGTTTACCTTCACATCGTACTGGTTTTATTTACAATTCTTTTACTATTCAGGCAGCACTACTCTGGAACGCGCTTCCTAAAGATATAAAGAAAACGCCTTCCCGAAGTAAGTTTAAGCATTCGCTATACAAATACTATTTAGGCACACCTTTATAAATACTTTTCAATTAATCATATGCAGTACCTATAATTATCTATGTACATATTTAAATACGTATTTATGTATGTGTATGTGTGTATATTTAAATATATATTTACGTATATATGTATCTGTGTATTTATTTAATTTATGTATTCAAATCCTATACTGTATGTTACGTTTATGTTAGTAGATAATAACCGTTCCTACTTAAACAAGGTCGACTGGTAGATAATGCCTAAGGCATTAAGTCCACCTATTGTATTTTATTGCAATAAAGTGTTTAAATAAATAAACATTGTGTGTGAATTTATTTACGTTTTGTCATGCGATGCGGAATTTATTAAGAGGTAAGGAAGTCAATTGCTCGCACTTTGGTCGCTTTGCGGCTAGCTACATTTAATCTCTGCCCCTGCCCCCCCTCTGCCCCCCTTGGCGACGCCCTTGAAAAAAGTATGATGTAGTTATAGTCCAGGAGGAATCGGCGCATGAGTACCGAAAACTATTCGACCTCAATTTTTTTATGCGATCCTCTTCAAATTGCCCTTCTAATGATATAAATGCATGTTGCCATGGCGCAACCCGGTGCCATATTGTTTAAACCGAAATTGTTTAAACAATTGCAAAGAATTGTTATTTTTCAACCGGACAATTTTTTTTATATTCTTTATTGAAATACCAATAAAAAAGGTCCTATGACTTTTAACGACGAAGTTAATATTTTTAAAGATATGAATTTTTAAAGGTTCGAAAAATCTCAAATTTGGGTACTTTCGACCCATGAAAAATATATTAAAAAAAAACATAATGTCTAAGTAATATTTTTTTTTTATACAATTGTTAATAATATTGTTAAAAGAGATTTTAAAAAATTTCATTGTTTATATCTTTTTTTTAATTGTCAATTCCCCGCGCTCGCAAGTATGCGTCGCTTACCTCTAAGTATCGCTTAACGATTAACGATCTTAAATCTTGAACGAAATAAAAAAGACTGAATAACTATGAGTAAAAAACAAAGGATGATCAGTTGAGAATCGACATGCACTAACTTGTATTTTTATTTTAAATGTTATCAATAATTTTGTCACAAGAACAAACAAAGATCTCGAGGTTTTATACAAAGAGTAACCTTGAAAGAATAAAAAACAAAGAAAAGAATCTTTTTCTTATATAATAAGGGGCTGAGCGAACATCCCTCGTTTTGTTGTAGACGTTCATAAGCTTTGGTGTTCTCAACAGAGCGAAGCAGTACTTCACGTCGGGGAAAGTTTGCTGCTTTACAAATCGCAAGTCCGGCCCCATATGGAACTGCCATGTCTGGGTGGGTGCACCCGGACACCAGCTTGGCATTTTTGACTCGTATCAAGTACGGGCTGTGAGATTCGTCGACGATCCCTAACTCATAAGTCGTATCGTACCCTTAAGTCTGAGGAGGGACTTTTACTGTGTGTTTTCTACAGCCTGTGTAATGGCATGTTTTATGAGGAATTGTACAAAATAATGCCCACGGCTACTTCCTACCATCGCACCGCTCGCCATCGGCAGGGAATTCATCCTCACACCTTAGAACCTAAATGGTCAAGTACAGCGCGGTTTCAGAGAAACTTGCTCCCGCGAACGGTTAAATTGTGAAATGAGCTCCTTACCAAGATTTTCTACAAGTACTACAGTATGGGGTTCTTTAAGAAAGAAGTTGTTAGATTTTTGGAGGCTCGGCAACGCGCGAGTTATGCCACAGGTGTTGCAGTGTCCATAGGCTGCGGCAACCGCTTACGATCAGGCGGACCCCAAGCGTTTTTGCCACATAAGTAGTATAAAAAATATGTAAGCAATTTAGAATCGACGTCCTTTCTGTGTTAATTATTTGAATACTATTTAAACTTTTCCTAGCGTTTTTGAGTAATGTATATTTGTGTGTTGGAACGGGAACAATAGAAAAGCATCGTGGCAAGGCACGTTGCAAGCACGTGTTTATCGTCCAAAAACTCAAATAAATAATTCACCCACTCATTAGAAACGCTACTATCCAAGAATAAATCTTTCGAAACAACGACAGTGCCACGGTAGGTCGTCTGTTACGTCATGTACCTTGGGACTACGTCATCACAGTTCCAGAAAAGGCTGTCACGTGTACGATTTGAATTAGTATTGTACGATTTTTTACGTGCATACAATCCGCTTCTTTACGTAACTTTTAGCCACAAAATGTGTAACCAGTCCAGACTATGGCGTTGTCCTAAAAGAACGCAACCATAGGATCATCGCGCGAACTGGCTGTTCGCGCGACGCCAAGACTCGGTGCCCCAATAAGATGTTCGCAATGTCGTGCGAACATCGTTCCTTTGCATACACTATAAAAGTGGCGATGGACGTTGAATAAAAATTAATGTTATTATTAAGAGCTGCGAAGTCTCAAATTGCGTAAGGTACGAAATTTATGGACGTCCCTGTTAACAAATCGGTGGTCCTGAACGTCCTAAGTCATTATATGACCTAAGGGGCACGGGCATCTCTTTGAAGTTAGAACATAGTTCACCGCGCTGGCCAAGTGCGGGATGGCTGATAAGTGGCCACTCGACTGTCATATAAGACAGCCAAGACTGACGGTTTAACGTGCTTTCTGTAGAGTACTGACCACGTCGGACGTTGCTCAATTTCGCATATCGTTTCTGATACACGAATGAAACTGGGCCACGACCTTCTTAATGATTTATCAATCACATTAGGGATTTTGACTTTTCGGTAATACGAATGCAACTTTTTTATTTTAATATAACATATTTTAGTGAACAATAGTTGCTATAGACACTGTAGCTCCAAAGTGTATCCATCTCGAGATAGAGATTTTGTAGGTCGCTTTTTGAAACATTTTATTCAAACTCGTTAAAATAATAAAGCGAAATATTACAATTAAAACGTATTTTTTTACATACATAAAGTATGTAAGTATTATTATATATTATATGTACTTCGGTATATATCCATGTATAATGAATCGTGCATAATAATTATTTTAACATAGCTAAAAAACATTGTCATTGTAAACTGTGTTACTCACTGTGGAAATATGATCTTAATTGGTTAAGTCCTTCAGAAGTTAAACCATAAACAAACACATCAATAAACATTAAGTATAAAGATATAAGCCCAAGTATATAATATATATCGGGAATTTATCTTTACACTTTAGAACCTAAATGGTCACTTACAATGCGTTTTCAAATTTTCTTCCGCAAACGATTAATGCGCGAGTGATGCAACAGGTGCTGCAAGCGTCCATAGGCTACAGTAAAGGCTTGCCATCGGGCAATCCGATAGATGGTTTGCCACCTTTAAGCGGGCGCGTGGTCATTTGTAACGGCAGCGGTTGCGCGTAACCTTAATGACCCCGTCAAAGTTTTTATGAATTAAAAAGACAAATTATTAAATTATTTGAATAACAATGTACTTAAACACATGACCTATACATATAATAAAAATATTTGGCATAAAACCTACAAAAATTTATATTAAAGCACTTTTACGAAGTGCGTCGCGCAAATCTTGCGAAACCTACGCAGCATGCACAACGACTAGCAACTTTTGTTCACTAAAATATGTTATATGAAAATAAAAAAGTCGCATTCTTACGCTGCCAAAAAAAATCGCCAACTTTAGGTAAGGGCCTTTAAAAATGACTTAATGTGAAAAAATGTCTCAAAGCTGTTGCAAGCGCCCATAGGCTGCGGTGACTGTACACCATAAGGCGAACCTTTAGCTTGTTTGCCAACTTAGTTGTATTAAAAAACAACTGTTGTTCTTGAGTTTAGACAATTTTTGTAGTCATATTTACGTTTATCTTAAATTATTAATTTTCTTAAAAATATAACATCAAACATTTTGGTCGCATCGCGTGAAAGTCAGTTAGCGACACGCTACACTCATTCACATCTAGTATGTTTGATTTTGTGTTCGTGCGACCAAAAGTCCCGCGAACTTGTGATGGTTGCGTAGTCGCGTTGTATTAGGACAGCGCCTATGGATTGCCTTTTACAACGCCGCGACAGGCAGGCCGCGTTCAACGTGTCGCTGTTCACAACTTTGAAGTTGGTATTTTACAATTTTCCCGCCTTGAGTCTCAAAAGGAAAGAAACTTCACATTTGGTATGATTTTTATCCAGTATATAACTTCTTATAGTTTGTTTAAAATTGGCAAAGGTGTATATTACATTGACCCTGGTCTTCTATTTTATACCGCTTATAAATAAAGTGGTACGTACGTATATAAAGTCCAGTTTAGTCCAGATACACTGTATCAGAAGCAGTATTGCATGGGCGTAACATAGGGGGCAGTTGAGCCTGGCTTTTTACGAGGTATAGCGCAATCTTCTCGTTACTTCTTTAGTAGAAAGTATACCTGTGTTGTATTGCTGTGTCGGTAAAAATAATAGTATCACTACTCGCCAATAGATGTCAGGAAAAGTCATATTTTCAGTTTATCATTGCCTGAAAACTCGGATAAAACGACGTTTTCTAAAAATGAAACCTACCTAGATAGATTTTTTCGCCCCCGAAATCCCCCGCATACTAAATTTCATGAAAAGCGTCGGAGCCGTTTCCAAGATTTATTATAAATATACATATACACAAGAATTGCTTGTTTAAAGGTATTAAAAAGATAAACCAGAGACAATAACAATTCATAGAACTCACGAGCGGTAATGACTATCAAGTAAGTATGTATAAAAGCTGTCTTCGCACACGCACACACCACACGAGCAATTGCAAGTTTTAACTTCAACCAAAATTTTTTAATTCAAAAATTATCTAGATCTCTATCAGGTGGTTGCGTTGTTTTCTTTACTTCTATTTCCGTCATTTCAATTGCATTTATTTATTTATTCGCAAATGTGATGAAAAACATTGTGTGTAACACGGGTGGTACGGAAATTACAGACTCGAGTCATTAAAACCTTCGGCCTTAGGCTTCTAAATATAATCTCATTAATAATATTCTTTTTACTACCCTTAACACACAATGTACTATTTCGTGTTTCTTTCTCGAAGGTAATCATCTGAACAGTTACGGGGATAAAGTTAAACACATTAACAATAACATTGATCAACTTAATCAGCATTTTCTTCTGTTGTTGACATGGATAGCAACAAAAAGGCATACACCCTTAATTATCTTTCAAGGATCCCAACTCCTGACTTAACTCCTTCTTCTTTTAGTCAATTCAATGATTGTGATGTTAAAAAGAGTATTTTGTCCATTGCATCCAGTGCTGTTGGTGGTGATTGTATTAGCCGTAAAATGATCATTCCCATCCTTGACATCCTTATTCCCATCATCACTCATATCCTTAACTCTTCCATTTCCTCTAGTAGTTTTCCAGCCATTTGGAAAAATGCTTTCATTATTCCGTTACCAAAAAAGGCAAATCCTTCTACATTAGCGGACTTTAGGCCCATTTCTATTTTACCCTTCTTATCAAAGGTCCTTGAGCGACTCATTCAACATCCACTTAATACCTTTCTGACTAAAAACAATCTATTAAACCCCTTGCAGTCCGGTTTCCTGGTCATAGTACGGTTACTGCTCTCACCAAAATTACTGATGATATCCATTACGGCATGAATAATAAACAACTTACAGTTATGTCGCTGTTAGATTTCAGCAATGCCTTCAACACAGTAGACTTTGACATATTGCTGGGCATCTTACGCTCTCTTAACATATCTCCAACAGTAATTGACTGGTTTCACAGTTACTTGTATGTGCGCCAGGAGGATACATTCTCCGACTGGTGCTCCACTTCAGCTGGTGTACCGCAAGGTGGCGTGCTGTCTACTCTCCTATTTACCATCTTCATTAACATACAAACATTCTTCTCTCTTCCACTTGTATGCAGATGATCTCCAAATTTACATACATGCCCCAATTGATGACATCAATAAAGGCATTGATAAAATTAATGCTGATCATGACCAAATACTTCAGTGAAGTTTATTTTATGGTCTTCAAATCAATCCTCTCAAGTCCAAAGCTATTATTATTGGTAGTCCAAAAATGATATCACGTATCAATTCGGAACTATTACCTTCAATTAAACTTGACAGAGTCTCTATACCTTACTGTGGCTCCGTCAAAAATCTAGGGATAATTGTTGACAATACGTTATCGTGGGCCCCACAAATAAAAGCAATTAGTCGTAAAATATTTTCTTCTATAGGGTCAATGAGGCGGTTACGTAATCTGTTGTTACCTATACCCACAAAAGTTGCACTAGCACAATCTTTACTTCTTCCTATTCTTGATTATGGTGATGCCTGCTATATTAATCTCACTGAGGAGCAATTAAATAAACTTGAGTATAGAGATCGCTTTTTAGCGATAAGGTCGCCTATTTGTACTTTTTTTTTAATATAGCATTTTATTGTATTTCTATTTAAATTGTGCAATAAAGAAAATTTCATTCATTCATTCATCCCTCAGCTTCTCTCTTTATAATTGGGTCGTAACGCCTATTTCGTTTTTCCTTTATCAGATGAGACCATCTTTCTCCTTATCTCCGAGAAGAAGTCTTAAAATGGCCTGGTCCATACTTTGATACCTGTTTTTTTAATATTCATCAAATCTATTCAATCACGTTGTGTGCAAAGAATTTCCATAGGAATAGCGGGTTTTGACATTTCCAAATTAACTATCGATATAACGTAGCCCCGGCTATGGAAGCGACACAGCCAGCTTAGCTGACAGAGCTTTCAGTAGATATTTACTCTATGAGCTTCCTATTTTTGCTGAATCAACCAATATTTTCATGAACATATAGATTTTCTTCTATGATGTTAAAGTAAAGATTTCTCCTATCCTTAATCATAAGTTTTAAATAGCACGAATTATTATTCTTATTAATAATAATTATATATTGTGACACTAATATCATACTACAACAGCCTCATTACCTCGCACTAAGAACCATATGTTTTAAAATTATGAAAATAGGTAATATATACTATTATATTGTGTCAACGTTGGTCTACTGTCTAATTTTCTTAATCGCACAACTTCAGAGCTAAATATTTTAGATAGATTATTAATGAGGAACCTATTGAAGCCTTTTGCTGCATTATTTTCATTATTTTAACTATATAGCCAATAGCTAGACCTCATACGCCTCCTTCTTTGATTTCCAAAATAACTTAAGCCAGCCACATGCCAATATTCATTCTGGATCCCAATGTTCATTCACAGGATCATTATTTCCAATTAAAACCTTTAAACCAGTTGTTTATACGTTGATACCTGGGGATTTACTCTTAAAATTGAAGAATATGATGACTTCTGAAAAATACGCTACGACTGAGATTTTGTTACAACTCGATACTTTGTCGTTTTCATACAAACTGTATACATCATGACTACCTTAATATTTTTCAATTGATATTGGTTGGAAGAGTGATAAAACATTTTTACCTACAAACTGATTTTACAAATAAATATTGCGCTTAGTTAATAAATGTGCGATTTTCTATTCTTTAATGCAAATGAGGCAGTCAGATAAAAATAGTTCATCAGAAACGCGCAATGCGTCAGATCGGTAAAATAGAAACGTGCAATGCGTCAGATTGGTAAAATAGAAACGTGCAATGCGTCAGACCCGTATAACGCAAATCTAATGATCAATACTTAATAAACGAGAAAATATCTTCTTTTTTACAAATGGATTTTATGTAACAGTGCTGGATGACGGCATCGGATTCGTTTGTTTACATCAGTGGTAGCTCAGCGGGGGCTTCTGACATCACGATTACGGTTTGCCCCGGCTGAGGGTATCCCGTGACAATATAGAGGTTACCACAGGTTTATACTTGGATTACCCTCAACAGTCTGTGTCGTCTGCTTGAAAACGTGTCTTACACTTGAAGGTATAATAGATTACATTTGCTCAAAGAATTCGCAGTAAATTTACGATAAGAAACTATTCATTTTTTAACGTGAAAACCTAGTTGTGACAAAAAAAGGGGTATGATTTTGATAATGTAGGCATTATAGGTACTTATCACAGAATTTTCAGTACTTAAAAGACAGACACAGGCAATTGGCGAAGACTTAACTTATAGTTCAATGTCCTATCTACTTTCATATCACCTACAATTTAGGAGTTTACTTTTTACTTTTGAGTAAATAATTAAAGTCGGATTTGTTGAAGAATCTAGTGGCTTCCTGCGACTCTAACCAGAATAACTGTCCACCTGGTATGAGATCGTCCTATCACTGCGTCTTCTAGCTTGTGTCTCCACTCGGGAACTTTACTTCCTCATCCCCATCTCATTCGTATACATTGAAATCTTTTTCGCTCTCTTCCAGGAACTATCTATTGAAACGGGATTAAAAGTTGTCTGTGTTACTCTCGATTCTTTCATTATCATTATCACTATCATTACAGGCAGTAGGGCCGAGTCCATGGGGCTTGAGGGTGTTCAAGCCCAAAATGTTAAGTTTCCGGGAAAAGAAATGGGGTAATATATATTACGGTGTTACTATTATTTCTGGTTGGGCCTCGCTACCCCAATATATACGTACGAAATACACATATTCGAAGCTTTTTTGCTCCATTACGAGGCGAAGGAAAGAGAGTAACACACTTTGGCTTTTATAATATGCTGCTGGACTTAGGTATCTTTTTTAGATTACTGCAATTAACGGGTCTTAACTGCTTGCATCTAGCGTTAGTTACATTTATTTACATCTAGGGAATGCACTTGTTGTCTACACTTTAGAAAATACTCCAGGATCGTGTATCACAGTACTCGGTATAATATTTCCGCCAACTTTTGACAGCTACAAGTCAAGTACATAAGTGTGCCCGACAGTGCAAAAACTGCACTTCACGCAGAAAATGCTAGTTTAACTTGGTTGTGTCTAACAAGAGAGTGGAAAGGCATCATTCGCTGAAACTTACATTCGCAGCATTTTCTAAGATCTGAGTTTTATAAAATGCCAAAAATTAATTAGTATGAGTGGCCATAAAATAAATGCTAAGTACTTTACAAGTGAAATTTGGTATAGAGTTTTGAAATGATCTGAGTTCTAATAATGCTTCTACAGAATTTATCGCCCAGCATTTTGTGGATTAGCACCCGACTCAAGTCAGTATCTGCAGTTACCCGTGATTGTCTGTTTGGCGATAAAAATAAACAAGTTGCAAGGGTAGACTTTATTCACCGCCGGATTCAACATACGCCCAGTCTGCTTCCCCCAAGGCAGCATGTCGCATGCTTACTCACCCACTGACTAGCGACTGTTTGCTTTGATATGCCCACTGAATCTAATTATATTTTTAATACCTTCTGCCAGCGGCTTCGCTTGATCTAAATTTCGTTATCGGCGTAGGTTCTTAGGGCAACTCCTCAATTATAGAAAAAAAACAAACAATCAAATATTTCCTCTTTAATGGCATAATTCATTCTTATCTGTGAAACCATGGAAATACACATACAAAACCAACCCAATCGGTCAAGCCTTTTAGTATTTGACATACCGACAGCAGTGCCACCTACTGGGTCCAATTGTACTGTTAAATCATCCAGGAAACCATCGAAATACCCATGAATAATGTCGGCTTTTAATAAGTAGTTTCAGAGCCTATTCAATACAAACAAACAAAAAATCAAATCTTTCCTCTTCATAATATTAGTATAGATAGACGATTCCCGCGGTTTCGCTGCCAAAAAAATATTCCTGTGGGAACTCTTGAGCGGGATAAAAGTATTGCTAGTTTTTCATGGTCGCAACATCTATTTCTGGGCCAAAAAATAAGTTAATTGTACACACCGTTACGACGTTAAGGAAAAATATTTCCGTGGGAACTCTTGGTCAGGATAGAAAGTATTCTGTATTATTTTATGTCCATTTAATGTATATTCAAATCAGATTAAACAAAAAAGTGGATTTTCTTCTTACTTAACTTGACTTACAAATATGGATATTTGAAAGGATCCTACAAACTTTATTATATAAGTGTTGATAAATGAATATTGTAAATCTAGAAGTAAATAATAAGCCTGTTTACCAATTGTAGACCATTTATAAGAAGAATATCAGAATTGGACATGGGAAATTGATCCTTATAAAAATGACTTGCTCGACGAAGTTTTTCTACCGGATTAAATTCAAACTAAAAAGAAAAATTTTTTTTTACAAACACGCTTTAATCAGATCCTGGATGTATGGACATTCATAAAGCAAACACTTGGCAGCTGTAGTACAAAATATAGCCGAGCTAAATTTTTAGCGCTCCGTACACAAATGATGCCAATAGTGCCCTATTAATAAGCATATGTCAGTCAGTCTGCTTTTTTGCCTTTCTGTTTAACTGTCCGACCTATAAGGGACTCTATCTTTTGGATCGAAGAAATTTCCCCAAACAAGTAACACGTTTTCGTTGTTTTTGCTCTACCGTAAAAACAGTAATAATACATTCAAAGCTTCAAACTTGCCGTAATTATAGTGTGAGTTCGAAAGTACAAAACAACAAAAATAATAAAAACCGACCAAGTGTAAGACGGGCCCGAACCATTGCGATGTTAATATACCGTATCAAATCCATCTATTAATTATAAAGAGAAACATTATCACATTTGTTTGTTGGAAACTATATTTAAAGTTAAGCAACGTCGTTTTTGGTCAGTCACTGTGTGGGTGACCGTTTTTTATTTTGTTTGTGTTTGTCAATTACGTAAATGGTAGTACGGAAGCTATGGTGCTCAAATCAGACACACACTTGACCGATTTGCTTAACATATTGCGGCATTAAATTCACGAATTTTCGAAGGTAATTAATAATGAAAAGGTAATAAAAAGTAAAATTAAATAAATCTTTTTGGTCCTTATAACTAAATTTCTCTACTATTATTAGGTTAATAAATAATATGTCTAATTTTATATTGTATGTGAACATCAAACTTCTAATAAGGATTGGTACAAAAAAATCCTAAAATAATTATATTTCTTATCACTGAAGTATTTTTTTAATTGATGAGTCTTTACCACAGTTTTATACCAATTTGTATACATAATATATATCGCTAACCATCAGGTGGACTGTAAGCTTGTTTGCCTTCTTGGTGGTAAAAAAAACATAAAAGAATAAACTGACTTATATAATGAGTTATCAACACACAGCCCAAGTCGCTGGGTTTCGAAACTTGCTATTAGGTATGTGGGGTTCTTACTTCACGTAGGGCTCCAATAAAAATCTTTTTTTTTTTAAATGTCATTTGAAAGTTTGTATGAAAAAACGTCAATTTTGAAGCTAAATGCATAAACATTAATATTGGTTAAAAATTAAGATTGACGTGATTTACAGTTTTTTAAATTATCATCTCTTAAAAGACAAAATAGGGATTGAAAATTTTTACGAGAATTCCGGTATTTTTGCAGGTACCACTATAAACAGTTTTAAGATTACTTTTTTTCGAAAGTCCACGCGAACTAAATATACTAGTTATCCATATCTAAAAAGGTTAAACTGACTGACTGACCGATATATCAACGCAAAGCCCGAAACTACTGAGTCGAGTATTTAAAATTTTGCACATAGGTTCCTGTAACAACGTAGTCGAGCACTAAGAATGGATTTTTGCAAAAAATAATTACTAAGTGGGCAAAATATACAACTTGGTATTTGACCATTAAGTTAGTTAGAAGGAATTCGGATATTCTCGCAGGTAAAATTATAAACAGTTAAATGACCACACACGCTTAAAACTTTTTTATACGCGAGTTACCAAGATCTATCATTATTCAACTATTTTACGTAAGGTACTTTTCCGAAACAACTAAATGCATCTTATAAATAAGGGATTCAATTTTTCTTTAAAGATCGGAACTCCATATTTTTATTTTTTAAATTACTGTATAAATTATATTTTTTTTTTAAGTATACAATGTGGGTGGATACATCGCATTTGACCTCTAGAAATACTTTGTATTTATCCATGACTATACCCTCCCACGTCTCATGGTTCTTGGTGGCCTGCCAAGTGACGTCACTATCATCTTATTTCGCGTACATAAATTGCTACGCAGCACTGCTACGCTCGCAGAACCCGTAGACCACTTGCTCCGGCGTAGACGCGCTACGCGGCTTATGTGCGCTTTCGTAGTAACTTTTTCTGAAGTTTCTTTTATTGAATTTTGAAGTGAAACTAAAGAGCATGTAAGTATTATAATATTTTTTACCTATTTGTAGTAATTAAAAAAAAAAAATTTTATGAGTAACTTTTATTAATATATAAATTTAAAAGGTATTTTTTAATATTTTGTCGAATTAAATAATTATTAATATTATAAAACATGTTTATAAACAAATATTAATATTTTTAAGCCAGTTCCATAAAAAGAAATAGGTACAAATCGATATAAAATTTTATATATATATAAATAAAATTAAAAAGTCAGTACTATAAACTCATTAATATTAAATTATTATAATTAATACCGAATTTAAATAAAATTTATTCTAAGAATTAAAAATATATTTTATCATAACTTTTTTTTTTTCTTCAATTTAAGGTCTTTATTTTCCATTTCTAACTTACTTTGTGTATTTTGTTACTTATTTTTTAATTAGAATCTTTCAGAAAAAATCAAAGTTTCTTTGGTGCAATTTTTTACCTAAGAAATCACTAAATTAAAATTATAACTAATTTAGGTGTTAATTCGCTTACTTATTTGGTAAAAAGTCAATAGAACTCTATTTTGATTTACATTCAGGTATTGAAAATATTAAAATTAGTCAATTTTATTTTATAAAAAAACACATCATTCTCACATAATATATAAATTCCAATACAGTTATATTTTATTCAATTAATATAACTTTGCATTTTTGTTAATTTCAAACGCACAATTTTATGATTACTCAAGAAATAGCCTTATACATACATAATAATCTATATCTATAGGTACTATATAAAGTGACTGAGTTGTGAGGAACAAACTAAATAATAAAGCTAACTAACTTATATAACAAATTTGTGTGTGTTTTGTTTGAAGGCGGTAATCTCTGTTACTAACAGTCGGATGTGATGAATTATATTTGCATTTAATAGCCTAAATATAAAGAAAGATTACAGGCTTTTTCAAATTACCCTACGACCCTTAACAGCCGAGCAAATATAAAAAGTCAGAATGACCCTAAGCGAAAACGAACTCAGTTTAGATACACTGTGCATAAATAAAAAGGTTGATAAAAAAGGTTATGTATGTAAAAGTGGCCGTTTTTAGCAGAAACGCTATCTACAACTCACAGATATATTCTGGATACAAAACACAAAGTTCACAAAATAGTTCTATATAATTAGTTTGTAACATTTAAAAAAAAATGACATTTGTACATACAAAGAGGAAATAAAGAATTTCTTTTGGCGGCGCTAGTTATCTTGTCACAGAACCTTAAGTATGTACATTCTTTCGTTTCTGACGCCTCTCTTGGTCATTTGCGTTATAATAAGTGTACAAAAATGTAAGTATTTAGGCACAATTCAACTTCTTATAAATATTATAAATGTGAAATTTCGTGAGTGTGTTTATTTGTATATTTGTTACACAATCATGTCGCAATAGAGCATTCAATTTAGCTAAAACTTGGCATAGAGATAGTTGAAGAGACGAGGAAGGACATAGGCTGTTTATCCCGGGAAAAACTATAAACAAAGTTAACTTAAACAAACTATAGCTACATTCACACAGTATTATAGTAAACTTCTTCAGAATAATCAAGGAGTTTCCGCAAGAAAACCATATATAGGGCAGATGGAGCCGCTGGCAAAAGCTAGTACTTAAATAAAAAACCTTTAGGCAATAGTGGAAAGGTCACATCCTAATATTCATTTTATTGATTTAAATTTAGCACAATGTGTTTGAATTATTTATTAATGCGAATGTGTATTTCAGTTACGTTTGAGGTAGGAACATGATATATATGTGTGTGTGTTTGAATACCAATATACACATAAAAGCTTTCGAGTTTGTGTGCATAAAAGCGCTGACCTTAAAAACTAACAGTCAGGGTTAAAGTGAGTCCGGGTCCGATTTTATGTTTACGCTTTTGTAAATAAGGTTTTAAGCTCATACAAGTTTATTCCAAAAGTTTCACCCACGTTAAATATTAATATTAAGCTCATACTAGTTTATTCCAAAAGTTTCACCCACGTTAAATAAGTTTCCGTCCACGTTTAACTACTGCTCTACTCCTTAGAGTTGTAGAGTGAAGTTTATTTGAAGTTATTAACCTTTTCTAAACAGTATTTCTAACCCTTACAAAGAAGTCATGTAAAACACCAAATTTTAAAATTGGAATGGTAGATGCCTAGTTAGCGTGTTAATAAATAGGGCGTTCCATTTGGTGATTTTTTAACACTAAGTAGCAGAATTTTTAGCGGTTCGCGTTTCATTAGCTTTTGGTAGCAAAATCTAAGGTTGACTTTTAGGGTTTCTTTTTAGCGGTTTTGCTACGAAATGTTGTACCAAAAACCCATGTCGGGAGGTGGGTATTTTGCTCTCTTTTTTGACAGCTGTCAAATGTGAAAGTGAATTCTTTGAGAAAAATACTTACGTGGTTTTTTTAGAGAGAAGTTTATTTTTGCATTATAAACTATATAACATATACACGGGACTGTCAAAAAATGACGCGAAACGTGTTTCGTTTGGACAATAACAGCGCCGCTGAAATTATTAGATGCGCTCAGACGGAACGGGTAGTTTGTGCTAAAATGAGGTTTTACTATTAAATTTTAACGCGGCTCAAAAGGAACGCCGTAATAAACTCTTCAAAGCTCTATAGAGGCGGGTAAAGCCAGTGGGATCACCTAGTTTTGTATTGTAGGGACGAAGAGTAATACAAGCTACCAACTTCTTGTTCTGATCAAACGCATAGTTCCGAAGGAAAGCAAAAAAATATGTATCCCTATCCTTTAATCTCTCGGTTCAGAATTTCCCTTTTACCTGCGTTACCTTTATACATAGCGTGGGCTATGGTACTGGTCAATATTAACAAAGGTAACGCAGGTAAAAGGAAAATTCTGAACCGAGAGATTAAAGGATAGGGATACATATTTTTCTGCTTTCCTTCGGAACTTTATGGTGATATCTCTCGAGATTAGTTATAAGATTAAAAAAACTATAATTAGGTATACGCGTTTTAAAAAAGAAACGGGACAAAATAGTAATACAGGACAAGGTTCTCAAATACGGTGACAGTCCCGTATATACGGGATGTATGGCGACCCTAGTTATGGGCAACATTGAGAATGTCTGGAACCGGTATTTTGGTAATCCTGACAGCCATAAATTGATAATTAACAAATCAAATGAAGCGGATTAATAAATTGATTGGAATTTTTCTGTTTTATAAGAAACACGTTGTTCACAAAACGATACTGCCAGAGAGCTCTTGTGTTCTGGGCAGCTGTTATTGCTTTAGCCCCTATTAAAGAAAATTCTGACTTGGTTAAAAACATCAAAACTACTGTCCCAATATTATACTAGTGACAAAAATGTGCAGCTCAGTAGTTTCCTTGCCTCGTAAGACCGAGGGTTCAAAAAATTTATATACCTACCGCTGAGCGACAGAGGCCGGGCTCTACTGGCTTTAAATGTAATGGTGTCGTCAAAATATCTCGTCATTACGTACAATTCCGTAGAAAAGTGTACTTTCGACGTCAACGTGGCCAACCATTTCACACAACAGTGAAAACTTAGCTAAGCACATGCTAAACTGAAGCTATATTGATAGTGAATCGGTTATAAAAATATAACTAAGTACAACCTTCACCAGCGAGGCATCGTTTCCCCTTTCCTAAGGGCAAACCGCCACGTGGATTTGACATAAATAAACAACAAATATTTTATACGAAATTGTTTCCTTACTTGAAGGCTGTCTTACGTATTCTGATTGCATAAAAACATCCGAACATTTCTTCTTTACCTATTTATTAAAAGTTGAATCATATTTTCGGGTTCAATTTATTTTCATTACGTTATCTTTTAAACTTTAAATGATTTGATTTCCTAAGATTTAATAAGTTTAGATTTTAAGAGTAAAGGAATAGTAATGTTTTCCATATAATTGTATATCTATCTATATATAACTGCATCCCTGATTTCCTTGGTCACGCCATAACTTTCGAACGACTGTACCAAATTAGATCATTCTTTTTTTTTATTGTGTTTGTAATTGATATTGGGCAAGGTTTTTCTGAAAGACAAAAAGGTTTAAGTGCGAGTTGGCTTTGTGCAATAAGTGTAGACCGATTGTAATGAAATTTTGGTAATGGTAAATTGTTCACGATAGGTGGTGCGCCAGATGTTTTAGATACTGGCCAAGTGCGAGTCGGACTCGCACACGAATGGTTCCGTACCATTATCTATGAAAACGTCAGAAAAATCACGTTTGTTGTATGGGAGCCCCCCTAAATATTTGTTTTATTCTTATCCTTAAGATTTATTGTTACTACAACAGACATAAATCATCTGTGAAATTTTCAACTGTCTAACTATCACGGTTCATGAGATACAGCCTGGTGATAGACGGACGGACAGCGAAGTCATAATAACAGAATCCCATTTTGTACCTTTTAGGTACAGAACCCTAAAAAGAGAAACAACGCCCAAGGATTCAGTTGGTTTACAATAAATAAAATTGATATTTTAGTAGTAGATAGAGACAGTCGTGTTTTTAAATTCTTTACTATTGTTTTTCTTTAATACACATATATTTAGGGTGGAAATTCCAAAGGGGTTAGTAAGGGCAGCTACCATATTCGTTATACTCGTAGATACAAAACTGATTTTTGAGTTATTTTGACTGGCATTCACAGATTTTGAAGAAATTGTAGTGTCAGCAAAATAAAGGCAATTTTGACAAATAATCTTTTTCATTGCGTCAGAGTTTGATCCAGTTTCTTATAAGGATCAAAAGTTTGTATGGGACCAATTAAAGTGAAGAACACTTAAAAATTAAGAAAATATTCACCCTGTATATTTTAAATAATGTTATATCAGTTCATGTTTGATGAGTGTTTAACATCAGTTTTGAATCTAATAAGTTCTATTAATTATCTAATAGGCTTGCTAGACTAACTATTCTTCATTTAAATTAGTATTTGTTTAAACTAATTTTTTTTTGAATATTTTTTGTAGCTGGGTAACAATTGCCTTATATGAGAATTATCTTTATGTATATAATTCTAATGTACGTGTGTATGTCACTGTGCTCCTCCTAAACGGCTGGACCGATTTAAATGATTTTTTTGTATGCGTTTGGGTGGCGCCCTGGATGGTTTAGATTCACAAATCAGACCGGCAGATGGCGCTGCAGTCGGTATCATGCAGGACAACGTCTGCATGTTCAGCTAGTATATTATAATAATACACAACACACACAGCCTTATGTTCAAAATTACAAAATTAACTGAGTACAGTTATAAGGAATGCTGATAGTTTTAGACCCATTTTTAAATAAATTCCATATGTTATATGAGAATTATTGAAGTTCTAATTCACTTATGTCATAAATTGAATCATGACTGCAGTATATTTCAAAGTGCATTGTGAACAAAAGAAAAATACAAAGAGCGTTCCAATTAAATAGAAAGGTTTAGAATTGAATAACTACCAAACAAATACTTGTTATTTCCGCGAACCTCGTAAGTAAACAATTCAAAGTGCTTTTAAATTAAATAATAACTGTTCCTTACCCTAAGGGTGCCAACGGAGCCCTACTACCAAACCTAGGCAGGTAGCTTTTAATTTAAGGGGTCCCCATAAAAGAAACACGTTGCTTTATAACAACATTAATAGATATAAGCTTCAAACTTGCCGTGATCATAGTGTGAACTTTAAAGTAGTAAGTCTAAGTAAATTATCATCGCTTTCTAGCCATTACTTAGAGAAATGGTTACACATTTATATGTTGGAAACGATATTAACCGTTAAGCAACACCTGGCTTTGGTCAGTCATTGGTAGGGTGATCGCTTAGCGGCACACTTTTTGTCTTATTTGTGTTCGTAAGTTACGTAAATGGTGTTACGGAACCCACGGTGCGCGAGTCTGAGTCGCACGTGATTGATTTTTAAATTGCTGTTAATGTCTTTTTCTAAGACTTACTTTAGTTCTGACTGAAATGGTTTTGGTATATTATTTTCCCATAGCCACATCGCAAAAATATGGAACATAAAGTCCGTCCGTAGGTATGTCACAGCCTATAACTACGTCATCTTTGCATCGGTTCTAATGCTATTATACAAAAAGAAGTTTTATGTAAACCGCGAGAGAGTTCTCTTAAAAAAAAGTTATTTTTTCAGGGCGGTTCTTTGTCTGCATACATTAAACGGAAAAAAATAACGATTTATTTACATTGGTCTTTAAAGATTTGTTTTTATGTGTTATTCCTCTTGTTATAATATTTTGCAAGTCATTTCGTTTTAAATCTGAAAAAAACGTCTTCCCTGTTGAACTTTTAAACCTCGAGTTAACAAAATCTAATAAAAATACGATACATAGTAAACGTTTATAAGCAATCATGCAGACAGACAGAAAACAAAAATAAAATTTGAACCATAAAAATTACCTACCCTAACCAAAAACAATATTATTGTAAACATTTGGAAAGAGTAATTATTGAGTTTCTTACCCGCTCTTCTAAGTATATATATCTTTCCAAATTAGTGGTTAAGTCATGATTAGTTAGTAAATTATAGTACTTAATAAATTAAACACTGACTATTTAAAACAGTTTTTAATAAATCTACTTGAAAAAAGAGATATTTGATTTTAGGTTAAACACATCATATTGTCTATCTAAAATTCTGTCTGCAAGTTAATTGAGATATTACTTAAAGCTATCTGCAATTTAATAAATAAAAAACATAAACTGCCATTTTGTCTTACCTTTAGACCTTTTCACGAAAAACCGCTTGTGTAAACAAATTAAAATCCACTCAGAATGATTACTTTTTTAGTCTTTCATCAATTCATTTCAGTTATTCGCAATATAATTTTTTTTTTAACTTTTTGGTTATCAATATTTGATGAATAAACAAACTTACATGTAAGTAAAGTTCTATCGCAATTATATTACGTACGTTTCATCCCGCGGATATAATAGTTGTTATTTCAAAAGATAAAGAACTGGCCAAGTACGTTTCGTTCACTAATTAAGTTAGGGTTAGGTTAGGTTAGGTTAGGGTTAGGTTTTTTTTTTAAAAAACCAAACTGCTAACATTGTAAGGTTGTTTCTTAAGTGTTTTAATACAAAATATATTTGTAAATATTACACTGACGAGCTAAATCACATCTCGTCTTTTTATTAGAGTTCCGTTAGATACGTGTACTTTCCGGCCTCACACGGATTAAATATTCGGCGCGATTTCTATCACAACGGAAAAAGTTGGATCATGGTGTAAAAACTAAAGGACAATGTTTCAATCAGAACTTGGATTTAAAATAGCCTAATTAGGTAGGCACGCTAGAGCTGGATTGTAAAATTAATGTCTTACACAATTTTGATAACGTCTTGTATAAACTGGCGTAGCAAAATCTCTAGAACGAGAGAGAGAGAGAGAGAGAAAATAGAGAATGAATGGAACTAAGTTACCACTTGGTATTGGAATGCCCGCTTTCGGGGAATTTTTCAACTATGAACGGTTATTTACACTGCCATACATATGATTCATTTTTCAACAGCCCTGCTCATAAAGTAGCCTTTACTGCTCCGTTTTCAGCATCTTGATAGCGCCCATTACGCACTTGTGCCCCTTTTACTTTTTTTTTAAAGTTTAGCAAGAAGAAATTATGCCTAATGAACTAACGCATAAAACTATTTTTGGAAAAATAAATCCAACGAGTTTCTTGAACATATCAAAAGTATTAGATTCCATTAAATATCAACCGTTTACAAAATTTTAACACTAATGTAATTATTTACTGTCCTTCAATTGTGTTGAAAACAGTCGTATGACACATTTGTGAGTTCTGTTCATTTCATACTCGGCTGAATTATGTTCTCGCCTTCGGCTTAGACTGCAACCCAAAATCTCGTCTGTAATCAGCAGCCTAGCTCACTTGTTTCGTGATGTACTATTTAATCCTGTAAGTTTGGTCCTTCTAAAACCATTAAACTTTACTCTAGAAACTATCTAAAGGTGTCTCAATTTAACACCATTGTATCTACTAGATAGTCTGTCAACTAAGCTAGAAGCCCCATTTTGATACCTGTAATGAAATACATGATATTTAATCTATATCCATACTAATATTATAAATGCGGAAGTAGCTGTCTGTCTGTCTGGTATCTCTTCACGCTGAAATCGCTGTACCGATTACGGTGAAATTTGGCATGGAGATAGTTTGAGTCTCGGGAAAGGACATAGGGTACTTGAAAACGCGTTTGTCGTTTTTTTTCTATAATTAAGGATCCTACACCGATAACCGAACTTAGGGCGGGTGGAACCGCGGGCAAAAGCTAGTTATTCAGAAGAAGGTCACAAAATGCGTAAATTGTGTAACTTTAAGAGTTTTTAAGACACCGTTAAACTTCGTACACGTCGTGTTACAGCTATCTTTAATAAATTAATGTCGCTAAATAAAGGTTAAATATTAAATTTCACCTCACAAAGCCTAGTAGGGCTACGAACTTTAGCCGTAGCCCCGTAGCCTTGCTACGCGCTTCTACGCTCACATATCAATATTAAATTGTAGCTCAAAAAACAAAAGGTTGACGTCAATAAAAAAGATCAATTATTTATTAATACACTTTATATATTCATAAAAACTAATTACATCATAAAATAAGTTGATTATTTTAGTTACTTACTAATACGTTAATTTATAAAGAGAAAATTTACTATTCAGACATTTAGTACTCTACAAGATTATTATAAAAATTAAAAATTATTTTTATTGTAAATATACCAATGGCCTACAAATAAAAGTGACGACAAAATTACCCACTTTGACCTCTAATCTCATTTTCATACACTCCTTCAGCGACTAGCAATAACTTTTGACTGATGACGCTTAAAGTTGCGCCTATAATAAAATTAATGTACCGTGAAATACAAGCTTTTGGATCTAAGCATTTATGAGCCTCCGCAGTAAGTACGCCAAGTTGAGTATGTACAAATGAAATCAGAAATAGCTTTCAACATAAAAGGTATTTTTTTCTATTTAGAATTTTGTTGGGCAAACTTATTAAAGTATGCCCCATTAGTTACAATAGAAAGCTACTTAGCTACACTTCAGAGCTTAGCTTATGACGGACTAAGTACACAGGGCTGATATCAAAAAAATCGGCCAAGTGCGAATCGGACTCGCGCACGAAGGGTTCCGTAGCATTATCTATAAAAACGGTAAAAAATCACGATTCTTGTATGGGACCCGCCTCAAATATTTATTTTATTCTGTTTTTTAATATTTATTGTTATAACGGTAACAGAAATACATCTTCTGTGAAAATTTCAACTGTCCAACTATCACTGTTCATGAGATACAGCCTGGTGACAGACGGACGGACAGCGAAGTCTTAGTAATAGGGTCCCGTTTTTTACCCTTTGAGTACGGAACCCTAAAACTATCACCTAATTTTGTTTTAAACAATTTTTGTTGAAAGTATTTCTTTATTCTGAATTAAAGCAAAGGTGGAAAACGCGTTGTTTTTTTTTTAAGTTGGGAAACAAACTGACGGTAAGCCGTCCCTGCAGCCTATGGACGCTTGCGTGTTGCCAAGTCTTAACTTATTTCTTAAACAACCCCATATTGTAGTCCTTAGAGAAAACCTAGCCAACGAGCTAAATTTTCAGGCAGTTCGAGAGGTAACATATTTTTTTTACTTTGTACGCTGAAAACCGAAAACTATACATTTTAGAGAATATTGTAATTAAAGACCTTAAAGAGCTATGTATTTATAAAGACCTATTTAACGATATCCCATAGAATGGAATCCTCAAAAAAACATTTTTAGTGGACTTTAAAGTAATCAGTAAAATAAAATGTAATTTCTCGATATCATTACATATCTGTATAAAGGTGTAAGAGACCTTCCTCTAAAACTTAACCAGAATCAACGCGAAGACGACGGTATTTTCTGAGGCTGTAAATACGGACAAAATGGCGGACATGGCAAACCTATAAGGGTTCCGTCATTTGGCTTCGGAACCCGAAAAATTTATACTATCTAGTAGTAGTGTGGCCAGTTGCTGGCAGAGGGTGTAGGTTTGATTCCCGCCCTGGACAAACATTTATTTGATAAACATTTGTGTTCGTCCGGAGTCTGGATGTATTTTTATATGATTTGTATGTATTTAAGAAAAAAAGTAATTATATGTATTTGTTTCCTCTGTCTGGTATCCATAACACAAGCTTTGCTTACTTTGGGGCCAGACGGCGCTGTGTGTATAATTATTAAACCAAAAATATTTATTTATTATTAATATTATTATTTATATTTAGCGTTGCATCGTAGCAAACAAAAGGCTAAAATTTTGGTAACAATTCCAACTCCTTTGCCAAACTTAAATATATGTACTTTATTTTAAATGATTTAAAATATTTATTTTATGTTTATAAGACTGTTTCCAAATGACTGACTAAGTAATAGGTCAATCGTAAGCCCAAACCGAGGACCTTTCTATGTGACGTAAACATTTGATGAAGAAAATCTAGACGATTTCTGTCTTTAAGAAAGAAATTATTAGATATTTAAAGGGTCGACAACGCGCGTGTCATGCCCCAGGTGTTGGTGTTGGGGGTGAATGTTTCGCTTTTAGCAGTAAACTGACTCTATGTTTGAAACAATAAAAGTATAGATATTAACAGTGATAATAATAAACGAAAAAGGAGTATTAGATCGTTTAGAATTTAAAATTTATTTTGTAAAGATATATCTTGTATAGACCTGTTTCAATTTTATTATTAGTTTAAATTATATATTAGGAACATGTCGTTCTCTTTTCATGTCTCAATAACGAAAACGTTCAACGCTGCGTCTCTATTGTCTGAAGTAAACTGATTTATCTTATAACCTACTTATTGCACACTTCAAAGCAATATTCTCCTTGAAACACTGTCAAGTTTTCTTTATATTTAATGTTCCGGTTCAAATGTACCTTTAAAATAGTGATGGATATTTCCGGCGACTCCGCCCGCCCTTAATTCGGTTATCGTCGTGGTACTCCTTCATTATACTAACGCAATTTGTTATAGCAAGCTATAGCTGCTGCTATAGTTCGTTTCAGTCGGTTATAGTTATTCCCGTGAAGACTATTAAATTTTTCTGGATAAAAAATAGACTATATGTTAATCTGGGTAGTAACGAATATGTGTGCCAATTTTCATAACGATTCGTTTATCGTTGGCGAATTATAAACTAACAAACATTCATCCATCCATCATCCATCCATCATCAATCCATCATCCATCATCCATCCATCATCCATCCATAATCCATCCATCATCCATCCATCATCCATCCATCATCCATCCATCATCCATCCATCATCCATCCATAATCCATCCATCATCCATCCATCATCCATCCATCATCCATCCATCATCCATCCATCATCCATCCATCATCCATCCATCATCCATCCATCATCCATCCATCATCCATCCATCATCCATCCATCATCCATCCATCATCCATCCATCATCAACATAGTTTGTATATAATATTAGTAGGATGATTTTACCTGCTTCAGTTATTGTTAATATTAAGGCGCAGAGAGCAGAAAATTTGCCAAAATAATTTGAAATTGTAAAAAGAGGAAATTTAAATCTTATCCTAATTTTACTTGTCTTTATTCAGTGTTAAAGAGTAGAAAGATAATTTATCTTGAAACATAAAAATTAGAAAAAAAAGCGTTACAAAACAAAAAAATTGCAATTGCAATGAACTTAAAGCCGAAAATCATATAAGGTATAACGATATAGCAAGGTGTATAAATAAAATAGTTATTTATTATACCTACATCATCATAACATCGTGAGGTAACCTGCACACGTCAAGAAAAAAAAAAAGGTGACGTATTTGAAGTCCACAATCCGCACTGGGCCCGCGTGTGGACTATGGCCCAATCACCCTCGCTTATGAGGGTAGGCCGTGCCCCAGGAGTGGGGATGTATGAAGGCTGGCAATAATTCGATTACAAAAAAAAAAACAGTTGACCAAAGAACCTCCTCCTTTTTTGTAGTCGGTAAAAATCACATTTCCTACATTTAAAAGAACACTATTTTGATGAAGCGAAAGAGCTTCACTAACATTAACAAAAGATGTTTTAAAAGTAAAATAGATTCAACAGATACCTACTACTTTATTTTTCGATTACAGATATCTAGATAATTTTATTAGCAAAATTAAATGTTTTCTTCAACATCACAAAAATATTCTATAAATTATTGTCAGTGTTGTGAATATCAACATTTTACAAAAATAATATTATCAATGTCCTGTAACAAATAATTAACAAATAATTAAAAACAAATAAAAAACAAACAATGATATTCTACAAAAAGCTTGTAAAAAAACTATTTAAAGGACTACAATTGGATTTATTAAGCCGGTTCGTATATGGCCAACATGGCTTTTTTTATCACGCGCTATTTATGATTTATGCTATATATGACCAACAACATAGTTACTAAATTGTGTGTTTAAGAACATTTTCCAAAGAAGTTCTTAACGAATTAACCTATCAATTATACTTTTTTAAGCGAAAGAAAACTTTACTTATATTACTTAGAGGGACAATCAATCAAGGCTCTATTAAGAGGCAACCCAATGCGCATACACATTTGCTTCATGGGCGTTAAGCTAAAATCGACAATGTCAGTCTTATATAGAGCTCATTTTTCTGTAGCAAAAATAAACTTTTATAGATAGGCAAACAGCTTAGCGCAAAAAGTGGAAAATAATTAATTACAATTATATCACATAAGTTATAAAAATTCTATTTCAGTATTTTTCTAGCTTTATAGTTACTTTACATTTCATGAAATAAATTGTGTTCCCGCTACTAGTTGATAGGGAGTTATGACTTAAAAATAGAAAAACGAGAGGTTCAGCCGTTTTTTTGAAAGTTTTACTAGTTAAAAAAAAAAGAAAGCCATGTTATATTTTCTGTAACTTGCAATAGGGCAGTGGAATCGAGCAGAAAACTGCACATTCGAGTAGGGCGCAACCTCAACCAGATATGGTATATTAAATTTCAAAAGCTAAAAGTTTTAAAAACACAAAACTTAAAAAAAAAATTTAGCAAAGTCATCTTTTACTAGTTTAGTTGCTAAACATATATTTCGTTATTACTCAAAACGTTAAAACAAAATATCTATAAATATGCAATAAATTAAATCAACAGTTCGCGTAGGCGTGTCCATTATCCAAAAAATAACTGTCCCTTACATGACTCAGTTTTGTTTTCAATAATTTCTCTCTCTTTTCCTGTCAAAAACTCTTCAACTTATTATCTCGTCTACAAGTTATCTCGCTCATCACTTATCCCTAACTTCGTGTGACTCCTTCAGGACGTTGGAGTACAATTAAATCAAAATGCTTGACTGGCATAAGAAAGTAGTTTTTAGATACCTATCAATTGACTTCAACTTGACTCCCTCGTATCCTAGTTGTTAGTGTAGCCGGCTGCCGCACACGGGTATGGGCTCGATTCCAGCATTGGACTATCATTTATACTTTAAGATCTGCCTAGGCATATTATGAAACGGCGGATTATACGATTTGTCTGCGACACATACATATATATATATTTGTATCCGTCGTCTGTATTATATTTTTCTTATTATGGAGATGTTTGTGTTTGTTGGTTAAAGCAAAATAGATCAATTGTAAGTATTTTATTTAACTAAAAAAAAATATATATTTTTTTTTAAATGAATATTTTTGGTCATTACACACAGTGCCGTCTACTACCAAACTTAAAAAAAGCTTGTGCTGTGGATACCAGGCAACGAATACAAATACAAATACGTAAAATATATTTTTTTGTAAATACATACATATTAAATATAGAAAACATCCAATCTCAAGACAACAATAAATGCGGCAGCCGAACCCACACCCCTCGATTCAGCAGTCTGGTTATTAGCTACTGAGCCACCGAGCTGACGAACAAAACATACTTTAGTATAAAAATATACAAAACAGTTCGTTTAATTAGAGTACACAGTCTCCTGAAGTACAGTAAGGGGGTTAATAACATTTTGTGGACAGTCTACAAATGCCTTGCCCTACAAAAATACACAAAATATTAGTGACCCTCTCACTCTTATACCAATAGCTACCCTTCTTCATAAGCTGAAGATATCATACGGAACCACACACACTTGGTTTGTTATTTTTTAAGCCGTTACTTGTCACAATGTCGGTATGTACTAAACTATACCTAGTAAAGTTGTTTTAGTAAAACGTTTCTACTTCTGTAAGCCAATCTTACCAAGAATATGTAATAAACTTTTGGCAGACAGCCAAATATTTTTCTTTTTTCTCTCTTTATATTTATTATTACATTTTATGTGTTTATCTTGTTAAAGAGCTCAAACTCCGTAATGTATTTGTAGTATTTTTCTGCTAGATGAGTCCTAGCAAGTAAATAATATTTTGAATTATGTTAAATATCTAAATAATTATATCCATTCGATAAATAAGTATATTAATGCCGAAGGTTGTAAAAAAACGGCCAATACCATGGTATTAAATGGGGAAAAAAACCATTTACAGAATTTACTAACACAAAGAAAAACAAAAAGTTTGTCGCTCAGCGGTCACCCATCCAATAACTGACCAATACTGACGTTGCTTAACTTTCAATATTTTATTTCAACACCCAAATGTGTTACTATTTCTGTTAATAATAACGATTGGACGCTGATACGGTGAATGCCCGTCTCACACTTGGCCGGTTTTTATTATTTATTGTTGTACTTTAGAGGTCCCATAATAGTAGGCCTGAATGTATTACTGTTTTTAAGATTAAGCAAAAAAACAATAAAAACCTGTTTCTTGTATTTATTTTTCTTTTTATTTTTTATTATTGACCCCCTTTAAATTCTTACTTGTCACACTATTCATTATTTGTTAGATAATCCGCCATTATAACAAATTATCTGAAAAATGACAGGCACATAGGTACCTATTGTGATCTAAATGATAAAGGCCACAGAAAGACAACACGTGTAGGCTTAGTTTTTGGGCCTCGTTAACACCCTTTGGGTACGGAACCCTAAAAAGAGATGATGGAAGACAGATTTCTCGAGTGACTCTTTCAACGCTCATAGTTGACTGTCTTTTTTAATGCACTACTAAGGTAGAACGACCCGCGGTCATCTCAGCCTTGGGACGCTTCCAACACCATCACCATAACTTGGCTGACTTTTTAAAAATCTAATCACTATCCTCTTGAAGATCCTAATACTGTATTCCCCAGAGACAACTTTTACACAACATAAAGATAGAAATATGTGTAATTGCTGAATATTATCTTTAAATATTTTTTTTAACATAAAAACCAAATTTCGTATTATACGTAAACTGTCTAAAATATGTTTAAAAGGAAGATCTAAAATGTCGTAATCACACGGGGAAGTTTCTCTTTTATAATCCAAAAGCTGTCCCTGTCCCTTGGGTGTAACTAAGCCAAGTTCGCAGCTTAAGTTACAATATCCAGAATATGGAAATAAGGATAAGGGACACACTTTGCTTGGCACATAAACTTTTTAAACTTGTTTTTAAAGAAATTCGCTACATCAATATCGCCTTGAAACAACGTACTCTATAATAATTTCTGTATACCAGTTAAAATGTAACGTTGCAATTTTTTTCTTTATTTTTAATTTACTTAGAATCAATGACTATATATTTTCTTATGTTCGACCAGATACATCAGTTTCTGATTTTTTTTTTCTACATTTGTCACAAGATCACAAGATCTTGCTGCTTGCCTAATTTCATGATTATAGGACAAAGGGAAGTACCTAGTTTTGAATTTGATTGTGAATGCCAAAATATGCGATAAAAATGGCCGTATTTCCGGCCGTAATCTATTACTGAGTTGACTTAGAAGCTTTATTTTTTTACAGTTCCAAGGAACCGTAAACTTTAGTTTTGATATTAATTTCGACTTGATGCCTTCATTCATTCCTACGAAAAGGGTCTTGACAGTAAGACGGACAATAGAGTGATCCTACTAGGGTTCCATTTTTCCTTTTAAGGTACGGAACCCTAAAAAGTACAACGAATATTTATTAAATTTGAAGTCATATTTCGGATATTACGAAGGTGGAGTTGGTATTCAAGGTGAAATACGAATGGACCAATATTGCTGTTTAGTGTATAGGGGACCGAGCTTTGCCCCTTTTTTTGTAACAACGTCATCTATTGTCAAGTAGCTTTAGTGGTGCTTAACAACGCCATCTATTATATCGTAGCTTTAGTGTTATTGTGTCGGTAAAAATAATAGTATTACTACTCGCCAATAGATATCAGTAAGAGTCATGCCATTCATTGCCTGAAAACACGGATAAAACATTGTTTCCTAAAAATGAAAAACCTAGCTAAATCGATTTATAGCCCCCGAAACCCCTTGCGCACTAAATTTCAAGAAAATCGTTGGAGCCGTTTCCGAGATTCAGATTATATATATATATATAGATATGTAATCTGAATCTCGGAAACTCGGAAACGAAATATATATATATATATACAAGAATTGCTCGTATTAAATAAGCTTTCCTTAAGTTTTCATAAGTTCGTAGTACCTTATGAAACTTACTAACCTACCTCACATTTCATGTGAAGCCATACTTCCCTCAATAAATTTATGTTACAGTCTAGACACGTATATGTAGGTTGTCTATTTTTACGGATTTTATGTACGTATTCTGTATGCCATATGTACCTACAATTATTTTCCGAAATGTCTTCAAAACCGGAAGTGCCAATAAACATCTGAAACTACCCGAAGCACGTCAGCTTCTCGTGCAAAATGCAGTGAAGACTTCAACTTTCTGCTAAAAACTTTCTGTAAAACTGCTACCTAATTTGAAAAAGATGTCAGACTCGCACACCGAGGGTTACGTACTACCACAGAATGCTCGGTCCCTACTCACGCTTGACCGGTTTTTATTATTTGTTTTTGTACGATATGCCTTACACTATTATAGTTTTAAGTTTAATGTTTGTATGTGTACCGTTTTTACAATTAAGCAAAAACCATAAAAATTTCGTGAAATATTCGGTGAAAATTTCAGGCTATTACGTACATCGCTGTAAAAAATAGAGCACATAAAATGTCGAATGCACAAACGGACGGACAGACAGACATCATGGGCTTAGGTGGGTTATGGAAATAGGGCTCCGTTGGCACCCTTTGGGTACGCAAACCACAAAAAGCTAATAAAACCCACAGAAAAAAAACAAAAAAGATATAAAATTAAGTAACTGCAAAAAAATGGCACAGAAATTTTATAACACTAGGTAAGTAAATTTTTGGAGATTTTGTCAAAATCGATATAGATGATAAAAATCATATTTTATTAATAGGTAATAATAAGATTTTCTACCAAAATTATTTTATTTCTAAAATATATAAATCCATCATACTACGTATTCAATTTACCATCTTGTACTCCTGACAGCCGTTATGAAATTACAAACAATACAAATTTAACAATAAACATACAAATACAGAGTTCGTAAGTTTAAATTGATTTATTCCCAAATTATGTTTAAACATAAATTATTGGGATTAGCTTTTTAAGTAGTTTTGTTTCACAAAAGATACTTTCGTGGCCCAGAAAGTTGTAGAGGCTGAACAGTTAGCGAAATGAACAAAAAAACCGGCTAAGTGGGTCGCACACGCATGAACATATATTATCTTAAAAATTTAAGTATTTGAGATAGCTCGATTGGTGCACCTCGTAAAGTATTTGACGACCTAGGTTTTTTTATACCACAAAGGTGGCAAAAAATCCTGATGGTAAGCGGTCACCACAGCCTATGGACGCTTTAAAAATCAAACAGATAACTGCTTCTATAAAGAACCCCATACTGTAGCACTTGGCAATGAGTTCATTCCTCTACCCAAGCAATTGCGGGAGGAAGTTTCTCTAAAACCGCACTGTGTATTACTAGGCAGACTAACGATTTGGTCAGCTTATTGTAGAGGCTTTTATTAAGCAATGAATGAAAAACAAACAAGAAGAAAATGTAACTAATAAAGTTTTACCAAGAATACATTATGATAGAAATGAACTAAGCTGCTCATTAAAGACGAGGCTATGGGTTGCAGCCCGAATCGAAAGCGAGGGCGTAATTCAGCAGATTTTCTTTTAAGCAGAGCTCATGAGTGTCATACGACTGTTTTTAATACACTTGAAGGACATTAAATACTTATATTAGTGTTCAAATGTTGTAAAAAGTTGATATTTATTGGAATCTAATAGTTTCGATATGTTTGAAAACATTAACAAAAACACGATGGATTTATTTTTCCTTAAATAAGAACTTAGTTAATAGGCTTCTTTTCTGCTAACAATTTAAAAATATCTATAAAGTAAAAGGCGCTTGTACGGTAATTGTCATTGCGTAAAGTGTGCTTTATGAGCAAATGTGTTAAAAAATATCTTTAATGAAGCAAACCTAGCTTTTAGTGGATAATTTAATGACAAAATGGCATTTTTTATACCACTAAAGTGGCAAACAAGCTTGCGGTAATGATGGCAAGCGGTAACCGCAGCCTATGGACGCTTGCAATGACCTGGGGCATTATTAAATCGTTGCCGACCTTTCAAATATCTCATTAATTCTTTCTGAAACCCGATACTGAAGTCCTTAAAGAAAACCTTGGCAGGGAGCTTATTATCATTATATTTAGTTTTTAGTAATAAGCGGTAAAACAGAGACAAAATATAATAAACACCTTAGCTGATTCTAGACAAACTTTAAAAAGTTAGTCAGGAATGGACTCAAAAGTAATTCTAATACGACTACAAATCACACTGACTGCTTCTTGACTTTTGGTAATTTGATTTTTATTTTATTTTTTTGTCAAAAATCACTAACTTCCATTTAAAATTATTTGTATATTTTATACACATCAGTGTCTCTTATAATTATCTTAATTTAGTTAGTAAGTTTGTTACAAACGAGCCAACCAAAAAACAAACAATTCTTACAACTCTGACAACTTGCTAATTGTAATCACAATCTAAAAGCGAAGTAACGTATCAGAACTCCCGTCAGCTTCAATAAATCCATTATTCATAATCCTACTTTATTTCTTCTGCAACTTGTTTTATTCCGACAAAGTTCTTAATATTTCTTTCAGTATTATAAATTAACTGAAGAGAAAGAAGCTGGTTAAATTAAAATTTTATTTATAATACTAAAGAAGAAACTGACTGACTTTACATGTCACATACAGCATATTTAAATAGCTGAGACTAAAAACTTAAAATTTGGCATGAGGATTCCTTATGCGACGTAAGGCTTTACGAAGAAAGGATTTTGCAAAATTCAACCCCTATGGGGGTAAAATATAAATTGGAATTTTGTATAGAATTTGAAATCCGTCATTTTTGATGAGATCAGAATGCATTTGATATTTGTACTATACGTTAACAAATAAGATTTATGTGTTTCACCGTTTTTGGAAAATCATTCCCTAGATAATAAAAAAGGGGATGAAAAATTGATTGGGCTGACACTATAGGCTGTATATGTTTCCTTTCACTCGTTACCTAGTAGAGTCAGCAGAGTAGTCAATGTACTCAATACTTAAATTTCAGTTACCTAGTACAGACAACAAAGGACAGACAAACTCAATGTACTCAATACTTAATTTTAACTGTGTAAAGCAATAAAATAACTAATAAACAACGTAACTTTTCTTAGCTACGATAAGTTATATCAAAACCAAATTAAGTGTTGACATCGTTTATAAAAAGTTATAAAATCTTTATCGTCATCAAATGGCGGACAAAACACTTAAACAATTACACAGTTATTAAGACTTAAAAAATTTTTTAGGCCCCAAGAGTTTTTTAAGTACTTCGTATTACTTTTAAAACTTTTCCAAACTCGTTGACCTATAAATTGTAAAAAAAATATAACTCGGCTGTCTGTACGAAAATTACACGATATTCTTAGTCTTTTCGGCATTCTTATTGCCTAGATGGTAGCGCCATAGGATATGTAAATAGTTGTTTGTTTAGTTTTATTTTGTTTTCTTTAAGGCAGTATAACAATTTGCTGTTAATGAGTACTCAACTTTTAAAATTAGCCAAGTAAATATAAAATTATGATTGATTGATTGATTACTAGATAAGTATCTTGTTACCAATTCTTAAAGTTGGATTATTCGTTTTTTGTTCACTTTGTTAAAAGGTGGCAACACTTTTTAAGCTTTGTAATTAATATTCTTTTTTATTTTCATTAAACTTCTATCACTCATATTTGTCCTATTACTAACTTTACAACAAAAAATATGTTGCAGAAATATAATAAATTCTAACCTTAAACATCTTATTTTAAATTAGATTTCCACACAATACTTTTAGTAAATAAACAATGAACACATCCGCAACTTATACCTAATTTTAAATAACCTCTTGTTTCTGATAACAACGTTATATTAATAACAGCTCACAAATAATAACAGATAACATATTATTGCTTCAACAAGATGGTGATTAAGTGTAACTTAATAATGATTTGATATTCTATTAATATAAATAAATATTTCCATATCAAAAATGCAGTAAAAAAACGGGTTGCACTCCTGGAGCGCCGGTAAAATTGAAAACTTGAATATAAACGTTGTGCATTTTTGATATTTTGGAATGTTTAGGGAATAATTTTGCACGAATTGCTTTAATTATCAGTATAAAAGAAATATCATTTATGTGGTATTCATTTATTGCGTTATCGTACACAAACATGACAATTTATTTAACGTCGATCTAGAACTTGAACCTGCAACCCTAAGATTCCATGTCAGTGCTCTATTATTGAGCTATCGAGGTACAATTCCGGCTCATTAAAATTTTTATTTGATAGAGGCCATGGTAACTGCTCAACATTACGCTTATTTGTTATCTTAGTATTATAAAAATATATTTGTATGTTTTCTAAAAAACGCATAAAGTGGCTGAATAGATTTGGATAAAACTTGGCTACCAGAGAAACCATGCTTCGTAACAAATAAGGACACTTTTTATCAAAGATACCACGCTTCATAACAAATAAAAACACTTTTTATCCTTATTAAAATTTCTTACGGAAATAAGATTTTCCTTAGGGACAGCGGGACACAGATTGTATAGAAGTAGGTAATTATTATATAGCATATCAAAGTGATCAAAGAGTATTAAGAGTTATATTAAACAAACCCACGATTTTAGTGGTATCGCCCACTCTATGAATTGTGTTGTAATATTTTTGGATAATTGGATAGATTTAGAAGAGTATTAATACATGTCTATAAATAGAATAATTAACTTAACTGATTACTTATAGTACCCATACAAATGAAGCAGTTGACTATTTTTTGGTTGGTATTTTGGATGGTTTTTTCTTAACAAGCTTTACATATGCTAGACTGCGCCCCTTTCCCTACACACAGTTATTATAAATTTTATAATATCTCATACGTCAAAAGAATACTTAAAAAAATTGAATATAAGTTCTTAAAACTAATTCAAATTTTCATGTGGATATCGAAATAAACCAATTTTGGCGATGGCCTTCCCCGCAGCGGACGCACTTAACTGGGCGATGGCAGTTCGCCGAGACGTGGCCAAAGGCTTGGCAGCGGTGGCACTGCGACGGACCTGGTCTGGGTTTCCAAGCTGCGATGGAGATGCCTGGCATGCTGAGCAGGGTAGTAATGGCGTAGAGCTTTTGTAATGCCGGCATACTATACTTGTGGTCCAGTTGGCCGAACTAAATACAGCTTGGCCGTCCTCTCGCGCCGGGGATTTGGCGGATGTGCGATAACGGGAACCCAAGTTCCGAGAATTTCTCCGCTATCTCGTCCAATGGGGCATCGAGTGGCAGGCCTTTTATGGCGATTTTGTGAGGTCGCTCCGCTTCGAGGCTGTAGCAGTACCATGAGACAGTTTTGTCGAGTTTGGATAACTCGTCTATGTACGCTGCCACAACTCGGTACTCCTCTGGGGACTTAGGCGTAAAACGGACACCTTTGCCAAAGGGGCGAGCGTGCGACGCGTGTCCTAGAAGGCCATGTATCCTTTTTAAGTGAGTGGACCACTGAGGTAGGTACTCGACTATAATCGGCGGGTATCTTACTTGGGTCATCGCGCTTTCCTTCACTGTCTGTTGCCCGGACGCCGAAGGAGAAGGATTTTTAGGTACCGATGCTGCCTGCGCAAAAGAAATGTGCTCAGTGGGCGTGGTCTCCATTCTGTGGGAGGGCGTGCGCCTGTAGCATGCAGTTGAGTCGGCGGTTGAGCCATTTCTCTAGCCGCTGAGTGGGCTTGTTCGGCGAGGTCCTTGCTAGGGCTGAGCGAAAAGGGACGGACCTCTCTCCGGTTAACCCTCGGGTCTCTCATAAGTACTGGGATTGACCGTGGATCGTCCCGTGGTGGTGTATTTAGCGGTGTGGCTGTGACTGAGGCTGCGGCGTGAACTTGAGCCGTAACAGTAAAGGTGCTATTTACCTTGTTGGGGGTGGTTATGGTCTTGACTGGAGAGTCCTGAATTGGCGATAGCATGGCCGGCAGGTCTTCGTCCCGGAAATACTCATCGCCTGTGTCTGAGGCTGAGTATTGGGATGAGGCCGATGTGGCCCTTGAGGGAGGCCTCGATGGAGGGTAGGCTACGGCAAAACTGCCGTCTGTGGCCGTAATTTAGCCTGAAAACAGGTTGCGGGCTACTACCGCCGGCGGTTGGCTTCTTGACCAAACGGTCCTCTTGGCGACCCCCCGGCGACCTCCGCGCGGGGGGCGTGGTGGTGGTGACGGCAACTCACATCCGTCGGTGGGCCTCACTAGGGGGCCAAACTGAGACACGACAGTCCACGACGGACCGCTAAGAAGCTAGACAAAAAAGAGCGAAAACTGCTTACAAAAATCAAAACAAAAAAGGGACTTACAAAAATCCGGCGTAGACCGCTGAACCAGCAAAGCGACGTCGCTTTTTAAGCACTCAGCTTGTAGGCGCAGATGTGCTGCGACGAACGACAACAAAGCCCTAACCGTGCGCGCTCGCACGCCGTCTACAAACTGGAGCAATGTTTTCCGCAAAAACACAGTGACGCAGTAGGAAGCACTTTAGTTCACTAAACTGACACAGAACACTGGTAGCGCCACTGGGTGGCCTAATATTCCTTATAGGAATAAGAATACGTTAAAGAAACGATGAAATAAAAGTATATTTTCACGGAGTATTGGATAACTGGTGCGGAATCGTTTAACAAATATTTTATTTATACTTTTTTGATGAATTTATTTAAAGTTTTGGAAGAATAAATTAATTAAACTCCAGTATTTACAAAAACTAGCACCAAACTATTTTTGTTTTTAAAAATAGTTTGTTGGTCGCTGCGAGGCCTATAATTCTTTCTTCTTCAAGTTTGTTGACTTAGGACTGTTCCTTAAGTTAGTTTACATGCCTGACTTGATTTGCTTTAACTTAATTTGAAGTGAGATAAATCAGTTATTTAAATGCAATTGGTAGTTGGGACCCTTTGTAAAAGGTTTATTTGCGTTTATATCCGAAGCACGTTGTTCATAACTAACACTTTCTGAGTTTTCTTAAAATGTATCAGGTCTCCACATCAAATTAATTTAATTACAAAATAAATAAAGTTAGTTTTAGCTGGTAAGGAAAATTGCTTATATATATAGTTTTTAGAAAGACGTATAAAATCTGTCAAACAAATATATCTTTTATAGTTTGGTTAATAATGACTTATACTAAAATGGATCCAAACCCAAAGGCTACGTACAAATTACGTATGGAGTACACTAGCACATGGTTATCAAAATCTAAAAAAAATTTAAGCATTTTAAATTAGAAAATTTCACGTCACTATATTCATTTATTTGGCATAAAAACTCATTTTGCAAGTGTTAGGTACTTATTAATGGCAATAATTCGATTCATAATAATAATACAAATATCAATCATCCATACTAATATTTTATTAGTTATTAACAAAGGTTATCTGGGAGAGATCGCTCCATAGCGATAAGATCGCCATTTGTACCTGTATTGTAAATACTGTTATATTTATGTTTGATTTTGTGCAATAAAGTGTTTTTATTATTATTATTTTATTATTATTATTCTAAATACGAAAGTAACTCTGTCTGTTTGTCTGTCTGTAACCTCTTCACGGCTAAACCGCTGAACCGATTTAAATTAAATTTGGAATGGAGATATTTTGAGCCCCGAAAAAGGACATAGGATAGTTTTTATCCCGAAATCCCCGCGGGAACAACTATAACCGAGATAAAATGAACTATAGCTACATCCATAGCTTCCTATATTTAGTTAATTTAGTACAATTAAGGAGTTTACGTTAAAATCCCACGCCGATAATCAAATTTAGTGCGGGTGGGGTCAATGGCAAAAGCTAGTATTCTTATAAAATCAGTTTAATAAATAAGAAACCGAAGGTCGTCGACATTAATCCAAATTTATCTTGCAAAGACCAGAAATATCACGTAAGCAAATAACCTCGTAGTCTCCTCACCATTATCTCTGGCTATGCAATCAATCCGTATCAGCACAACCATTATTCTTGTAACTGGCAAGTCAACCTCACTTCGGCAACTCACTTCCAATGTGTCATCCACCTCTAGAGTATATACTTTTAGGGTTCCGTACTCAAAGGGCACCAACAGAACTCTATAACTAAGCCTACTTTGTTTTTATGTCTTTCCAGCCTCTATGGTGCTTTATCTATAAAGAAAAAAAATAATTAAAAAATACAGGGAAAAAGCTAGAAAATGGCCGAATATTTTGGCGAATTCCTTCGCAAATAATAAACAAATAGTAAAAATTTAAGAGATATATGCAAGAAAAATACTTTTATTAATGTTTTTATTGTTGCTTTATTGAAAAAACGGTATAACATACAAGCTTTAAACTCACCGTAGATATTTGTTGTGTAAAACCTTAAGTCAAACAGCAAATAATTACAAATAGTTTCACTGTACTAGTTCCGAAAAAAAAAAAATATAAAAAAATATATTGTGCGCTTACAATAGAAATTTGAATATCAAAGGCATCATTGCGTTGACTATTATTTATAAGGCATAGTAGCATTTTTGAATCAGATTTAGTATTCTGTGGTGGAACGGAACCCAGTGCGCGAGTTACAATCGCGTTTGGCCGGTTATTTTAATACGCTATGCGTAACAACGTAATATGAGGCAGAAGCCATTAAATTTAGCCATTAAAAGGATATAGTAAAATAAGTGCATTGATTTCTGAACCCAGTGAAGTTAAATTTAATTTTTGATAGGTAATCTAATTAAATCTACTTTAAATATTAATGCAAAAGTTTGTGAATAAGTACGATTGTTACTTTTTTACGCCAGAACTTTTGGCTGAAAGAACATTGTTCAGATCTGGCTTGGCGTTAACAATTTTTTTTAAAAACAAGTAGATCTACTTATTATTATTATTATAATGTATTAAGTGAATTTTGCATTTATCAAGTACAAAATGATATATTTTTAAAAGTTAATTGGCTTAAGCTTTAGCAGTTGTCATGTTTTAAAACCTATATTCAAACAATTCATGATAAAAAAATAGGTAAAAGGGGGTTAATAATTTGTTACTAAAATATTGTAACACATATATTCGTAAGAGTATGTACAACTTGAAATATAATATTTTTTTTTTACCTCAGAATTTCTCCACGTCAGGCCTAAACCCCTATACAAAGTGAACAATTCCTTTTAGAATAGAGATAGATTATAACTTGAAATTTTCACATAGGCTTTTGTACCGGAAAATTCAAAAGTTCTCGCAAGAATAAAAAGAACTGAATTCATATTGCTACTTTAATATATTTAAGGAGCTGCCGTAGGAATACCCAGCTGAAAACCGAATTCAGTGCGGCGAAATCGCCAAATTCATAACACTAGGAAAATGACTTTTATATTGTCCACCAAAATAACTGTTGGAACAAAAGTTTATCGTTTGCTCGTATATATTCGATTTATTGCGTTCGAAGGCGGAAGGAGAAGTTATAGTGTTGGTTGGAATCGGTGCTATACGTAGCCTGAAAGTCTACCGAGCCACGGCGTCACATAGTCTGCCATATCGACCTTCAGTACAGGGTATAAAGCAGACAAAGCGAATTAAGTAACAATTGCGTAAAACCATTCATATTTTTATTGTCACCAATAAAGCGAGATATCTAGGAATTGAGTAGGCATATGAGATATTTCGTTACAAGATTACTTAGGTAATATGATTTCTGTATGTATGTATATATACATGAGTTCACCAATTAATTTTGCAGATGCCTATATAATATTTTACTCGCTTTTTTAACTAGCCTTGTTAATATGGGTTAAATCTTGTAACTGAATTTTATTAACAGTTATATACCCAACCGATTGAGCTAAATCCAATATGGCGATCTCCCAAAGATGGCTGACCAGTTATTTTTTATGCACCCCTATAACATAAGTATTTAATTTCCCTTACATTTACCTTGCTGAGAAGAATCTAAAAATTAAATGACGTTACATTAAATTCAAAATGGCGAACGCCCGAAGATGGCGGACAACATTTTCTCATCTACCATCATGATCATGGTATGGGATAGTATTATATAATCTGTGGTATGGGCAAAGTATCTAGAGGTGTGTGAAGTAGATCAACTCCGGCCAAACGGTTAGCATCGTTGCGGTGAGGCGGTGTGGTGGAAGAGTGGCTGTCGTCCACCGCACGGCGAGTTAACCAGTGATGTTAGAAACACAATAATTAATGTATCCATACAATAATTTGGCCTCTGACACAATATACAATAATGTTTTGACTATTGTATGCAAAAGTACAATAATTTAGGGCTTACACTACACTCAGTCTTTTTGTTTAATAATGGGATAGGCTGTAGTAAGCGAAAAGTTCGCAAACGACGAAATTAAACGCCTGTCAGTCTTGGCGTCGTTTAATTTAATTCACAACAATGTGCCTGATGTGTTGTGCCTTTATGTGTTCAAACAAAAAAATTCATAACAGTAAATTAAAATTTTACTCTTTTCTAGGGATCGTAACAGGTAACATAATTTATTTATTTTACTTCAGTTGAATAGTCATAAGTATAATGTAGTGCGATTAGGGTTACCATACCTCAGGATTTGTCCTCAGGATTTTAACACTCTTTTCAGGATTACGGCTGGATTTTGGAAATCTCAGGATTTTTAGAATTTTTAATAAAATAAAGTAGATTTTTAAATCTGTTCATTAAAAAGTAACAGAAATAAAAAATATTAATAAATATTGAGACTTACTAAAAAATCATTTTGCTTTGGTTTGCTTTGGTCATGCTAATTGCACAAATAAAATCAACACTTTTTTTATCTACCAACTACTTAATCAATTTTATCATATTTATTTTGCGCTGATACCTTGTTATAGAAGCTTTTTTATTTCATTATATTTGTATAATCTGCTTATGCAGTGCACAAAATTAATAATATGACTTTCTAACTATGAATTAAATTTGGGAAAAAAACTGAAATTCTTAGGATTTTTCGTAGGAAATCATGCTTTTTCGCCGGACTTTTATATTTTTCATCTGGTAAACCTAAGTGCGATAAATAAATAATAGGTACTACAGTTACTTATCAACATTTTTGACATAGTTACTAGATACGTACCTACTACATATTTCCTGAGATTTACCTGATCCACCTGATTTTCGTTTTTCCTATTGTTATTAGTAGGTATTACAAAATACGTACATTTATCAGAGTAAATATATACCTAGTTACCCGTATATGCTTAAAATACCTTTTTTGCAGAGTGCACAGGCCTATTTGTAACTACTTACTTATAATATTACTCTTGGTAAAAATGAGATAGTGACATCGACAACCCTGTCCAATTCCTGCGTAAAATTCTGTGATGCGACCGCGCGAGCTCTACGTACTTTGTTATGGGTATTACGTACTTTGGTTTGGGTATCAAATGAAAGGGTTTGCAAAGATGTACCTATACAAATAAGCTGTTTTTTAGTTAATGTTTTTTATGTTACCTTTATACAAACAGTTCTGTTAAACAATATAAAATTATTATAAACGAATTTGAGCCTGCGACTTTTGTTTTGTTGGATATAGGATAGTTATGATATTATTTCCAGATGCGCTCGTTTATAGTTTCAGTTTTTATATTCCTACAAAAGCTTAACTAGTATTCTAACCTATTAATCAGTGAATCAATTTTCGTTAAGTATAGTTTTTGTTAATTCGCAAAGAAAGAGACTAATATAAAACTAGTCTTCGCAGTTAGTTCCGAGAGCAATCCGAATGTTGAACGAAATACTAACAAACAGACAATCATACAATCCCTTTCTTTCTATAACATTTTTATATATTGAGCTACTGGTACCATCTTATTTACAAACTTTCTTTTATCTACAGTGTTATTTTATTGCATGTAAAATTGTAGGATCATTTAGTCAAGTCTTTATATTTAACACAAGCTTTAAATCCATTTAAATTTTTTTGTTAATAAGGTTTTTATTGGGATATTTTCTCACTTATCTTATTACCTACAATACTAGAGTCTGTAAGATAATATTTAACACTACGAGTAAATGGCACTTTTAACACTTGGTACCTTCTTTTCGCCATTTTGAAAAAAAAAAACAATTTATTCGAGATGTGATAGGATTTGAGTTTTTTTTACTTTTTGAACGATAAATTATGTTTGTTTATAGTGCAACAAACTTTTCTGACTTTCAGATTCAGATTTTGAACACCAGGTCAGAAAAGTTCGTGCACTATAGTTAGATGTGCGCATAGACATTGAAGAATTGGATAGCGCATTTCATAGCCAGATGGAAAAAAAATGGTCGCAAAAGTGTAACAGAGACGCAGCTACACTAAGTTCTCATGTCCCTTTCTAACTAGTCATAATGAACATAAAAAAAAAATATGGCGGACGTTGATAGAAAGAGAATAGAGACCACAGGGTTGCTTTGTCTCTTTCCAAAGGATGGTCAATTTTTTTTTGGCTACTTCACAGTCCATAGAGCAAATTACAGAATAGTGTATGGTTTAAGTTTATTAGGTTATATATGCACTTTTTTATACCAGTATCTATACAAACACTTGTATCTTTTGTTTAAATATTATTAAGAAATTATTCGTACCATAATTTGCTAAGCTGACAAACTATTAGAATCTAAGTCAACATTATTTTTCTTTTCTTTCAGAAGAATGAGCAGTAGTTCGTGCAGAATGACCTTGGTCACCGTGCTTTGGCTGGTGCTCTTCGCTGCGGCCTCTCCCATCAGGCGGACTCCAGACTTAGAGGCCAAGCGGCGTAGCGCAGTAGACCGAAGCATGATCAGGTAACTGTCAAAAAAACTCATACATAACATATTACTTATTATTTACTAAACTTATAAATTAATAATATTAAAATTAAGAATATTCTAAATTTAAAAATATTCAAATATTCAATATGGCTTCCTACGTTAATAGATAAAATTGGATGAATGTAATGTGTTTAATGTGTTAAATTTATATGCATACCAAATTTCGGTCCATTGAAATTGGAGTAAATTGGCTGCGACAGACGAACAAACAAGACACAAGGGTGATCCTATAAGGGTTTTTTTTCATTTGAACGCATGGAACCCTAAAAACTTACGGAAAACACTCATAAAACGTAGAAACCTCTGAAGCGTTCTAAAGACATATCTATCTGTATACCCCATTACTAAAAAAATAAAAAAAAATGCCTCAGATCTATGTATGAAGAAATACACTAAAAAAAAATGAAAAATGAACATAAAATGTTATCTCCGAAGGCTGTCTCTTAAAAAATTACAGTTAATTAAAATTCGTGTATTATCATGGAATAGCTTTTAATCTCTCTAATTGTTTTATAGATTTGGAAGATCATATCCAGCACACATTTCTGCAGGTGCTCTTCAAGATGCCTTCCGAAGATCTTCACGCAGAAGTGACAGTTTTATTCGCTTTGGCAGATCTCAGCCAATCACTGTACCTGCTGAAGACATATTCTCCCTTTTGAAATCATATGAAGAATACGAAAGTCCTGTATCTAAAAGAGGTATGGACTTCATAAGGCTTGGTCGTGATCCTCAATTCATCCGGCTTGGGAAATCCTACGATGACACAGACAATGGTTTGGAACAGGGTTCAGAATTAGTCTTCAATGGTGAACCCCAAAGAATAGGAAGGGCCAGGGATCACTTCCTCAGACTTGGAAGAGACAGTGAGGAGTTGAACGACGTGAGTGACTTTGATGAGGAATTGGAGGAGAATAGGAGGAAAAGGTCTACTGAAACCATATGCCATGGATGTCAGGCGTAAACTATGACGCATTAAAACTTTCTTACTTTATTCTTTGGGGACTTTGAATTGGACTTAAGGCGACAAAGTATATAATAATGCTATATTAATTATCTCAAGTGCTAAAATTTTGGTCTTGACCGTCTCCAAATAGGTACATAGTCTATTATACCTGGTATTTAAAATATTTATTATTTTTAAAGTAATTTTAAAATAGAATATTACTTAAATGTGGTGTATTTATTGTGAATAAGATTTGTGTTTTAAAATGTGTTTTAAATAGAATACTAAAAAAGTGTATTATGTAAACAAGGCATTATCTAAAATAAAAAAAAATTAAAGCATAAAACGCTTATGTGTATTGGTGTAATATTAAATATTATTTTAAGAGACTATATATTTTATGAATATAATTGTATTATTTTAGGTAATATTTAAACTGTCTACAAGTGTTTTTTTTTTGCATTTGTACTTAATTAAATAGTGAAAATATCTGAGACTGTATACAGGCTGGGTTGTTTAAGATTCAGATATTTTAATATAACCTAACAAACTGTCAAAAAGTATATAAATAGCGTTGTAATTAAAAATAATGCTCATAAATGTGTATAAAATGTTGTTTTAGTTCCGAAATAAAATATTTATAGAAATATAGCACTTTTTCATTTCCTGTTAAGAAAATTAAAGCAATAACAGGAACTTACTAAAATAAACGTGAGCAAGATAAAGTATTGTTTTATTTCTAAGAAATACTCATCAGAGCGAAACAATGTATTACCTCGGGGGATTACTGCTTTAATATCGCAAGTCCACTGGCAAAATGGTGTAGGTAATTAAGCTTTATTTAATTAAAAAAACAATTAAAAATAGGACATATTTGCACTTCTTGAAGTCAATTAACTTCAACCTACTACAGTTTCAAAGTCAAAATGGCGGCGTTATGGAGCGAAGAAACGGCGGAAAAAACTCACCACCAGTCACTTTTTAATTTTAATTTTTATTACAACCCCGGATTTTTTCTAAGAAAATATTAACTTATATTTATTTAATTTCTTGAAACTTAAATTAATTTTTAATTGAATAAAAAGCGTTTTCAATAAGTTTTTGTGTAACAAAGATTTTAAACTTTCTGATTTACACACAAGAATTTTACTGTAAAAACGGACACAATGTCCTTTAAGTAATTTATTATTTTGTTTCAAGCCTTGTGTAGATCAGATTAGTTTGTGTGTATTTCTTATACTGAAATTCACTGTTCTTTTTAGATCGATCAATTTTATTTATGGACATGATTTACTGTCGCCGTCTTTAAAAAACCTGAGCCTTGAATAAGCCTTTTAATAAAGTCTTAACCGAGTGCTAATAATAAAATTTTAGATTTAGTAAGTTTTCGTTTCAAGTGCATACTTTGAAAGTAATTCGCTTATTATTAAGTTATTAGCTTGCAAAGTTCATTTTTTGTCCAGTCACTCCACCTTCTAAACTGTGAGCTCTAAAAATCTAAAAAGAAAAATACAATAATAGAGATTAATTCACGTTTCCAATATAAAATAAAAAATATAACAAAAACATTTGTAAATTGCAAATAGGTAATTTATATTGGACTTTAAATAAGTTTTTTTAAAATTGTTTATTTATTTATTAGTTACATATTTCTGTAGACACACATTTTGGAAATTCGCTTTGCACAAAGAGGAAAATAAAAATATCAATTGGAGGCGCTATTGACCAGGGGTAACGCTCTCAAATCAAACTTGTAACATAGTATGTACGCGTACATGCAACTCGTTGCATAAAGTCTTACTTAATCTTTTTAGTGGTGCGAGAAGCTTCCGCTAGATGGCGCTTAATTAATAGGTAGGTAGCGCTTCGTGTTTCCCGCGTTATTTGCTTGAGATTCATATTCAAAATTGCTGTCATACCTTTTTAGATTGCAAAAATAAACAACTTAGTATATTATATTAGTCCATTAAAATGTTACAATTTAAGGACCGAATATTGCATTTGTTAGAGGACGCAATTTTATTTTTGGGACATGTGTGGGGGGTCAATAGAAGCTTAACCTCAAGTTTGAGGGGTCGCCACCCTTGTCATCCGGCCGCTATCTTAGAAAAAGCGGTGAAAACACTTTTTCGCGATATCTCGGAAACTATGCGTCTCATAAAAAATTCGTGAAGACATAATTGGTAGCAAATTGTTTTGCCTACAAATATGTTTATATAACTTTTTGCCCTAATTTAAAAAGTAAAGAAGTTATAAGCAAAAAAGTGAGAAATTTTTCTCTATAACTTTTTTATACATTTAACAAAAAAATAACCTCAGACCAATCTTGTAGATGATCTTCTGAGGAAAATTTTTCTCTGTAATTTTTTTAATTTTATTGATTGAAAACGCTGTTACAGCGGTCCAAAGTTGACCAGGTTCGTCAATGCTCATGAGAATCCGGTCAAAACGAAATGTTTAATTTATTTTTGTTTTTTTTTTATGGTAAATATATTCTTAAAAATTTTTTGTTAGATTCGTACAACTTTACTTATTTATTCCTAACTGTTTTCCCCGCCTCCTATGAGGTAGAGTCTGTAGGCGTGTTTTTTTTACGTGGTATTCCCAGTAGGCCTACTCCACGGACATCTTATTTATAAGGTAATCCTCGACATCATAATATTTTCAATCACTTATTAGCTTGCTGCTCTAAACTTCTTTTCTTCGATGGTCCAGGCTGTGGCTCAGAATCTCTAAATCAACGTCAAATGTGAAAGTTCGAGGAATAACAGGAGTTAAAATTGGAGTCATAGTTGGAAGTTCTTCTTCGAATTCATTTTCTTCCATTAACTTTGACATTTCCATAATGTTGCTGCATGTTTCGCCAGAACAATGGAGGCATACTGTAAAGCATTTCAGGCCTGCTTTTCTGCAGCCACACATGCTTCCACAGTTTCCTTTGCATCTGCAGAAAATTAATTTCATAAGATCGGGGGGTGCTGGAGGCTTGGAAGCTTGTATTAGCATCCAAATGTTTGCATGCTTTTTCCAGCCCCAATCATCAGGATTTTGATATCTTCCGAGCCACGACTGGGCCTAGTGATATACTCGGCGACTGTGAAAACGAGCTGCAACTTGTGTTGGAGGCAGCGATGATAAATTAAATGAATTTTTAGTCACTGTGTTGTCAAATCGTTAGTATCGCAAGCCGTCTAGTGAGTCGTCTTTATTACCGCCCTATAAAGCTATGAAAAAACGTTCGCCAACAAGAGTTAGCAAAGATGGATAAACTTTCCCACTCAGGAATAGCGCGGTACCACCAGCTAAGTCGGGATGTCACGTAAAAAAAAACGCGCCTACAGACTCTACGTCATAGGTGGCGGGAAAAAGTGTTAGGAATGAATAAGTAAAGTTGTACGAATTTAACAAAAAGATTTTAAGAATATATTTACAATAAAAAAAAATTAAAAATAAGTTAAACATTTCGTTTTGACCGGATTCTCATGAGCATTGACGAACCCCGTCAACTTTGGAGTGCTGTAACAGCGTTTTAAATGAATGACATTAAAAAAAATTACAGAGAAAAATTTTCCTCAAAAGATTATCTACAAGATTGGTCTGAGGTAATGTTTTTGTAAAATGAAAAAAATTCTCTTTTTTTTGCTTATAACTTCTTTACTTTTTAAATAAGGGCAAAAAGTTTAATAAACATATTTGTAGGCAAAACAATTTGCTACCAATTATGTCCTCACGAATTTTTTGAAAGACGCAGTTTCCGAGATATCGTCAAAAAAGGGTTTTTACCACTTTTTCTAAGATGGCGGCCAGATGACAAGGGTGGTGACCCCTCAAACTTGAGGTAAAGCTTCTATTGACCCCCCACACATGTTCCAAAAATAAAATTGCGTCCTCTAACAAATGCAATATTCGGTCCTTAAATTCTAACATTTCAATGGACTATATTCTCTTCGGCGTAACAGTGATGAGTGCAATGATAGGATGCTGAAACCATGCTGCCTGAATTTCATTAAATCAAATTAAAAAATGTAGACTTGGGGATTATTCCACGAAGCTCTTTGTTAACTATTCACAACGCAAATGCCACTCTGGAATAAGGTTTCTGTTCCAGCAATCTTATGAAAGCTCAAATAATAAAAGAATAGTGTTATGAAGCGTGCAGAGTTGCAGTGTTGCATCGTGGAATAGATCCCTGGTAGGTACTCAATTAATTATAATATTTATATTTATTTTTTCTGGTCGTATAAAAATTGTCTTTTTAATACTCGGCCTATGCTTTTATATCAACTATCACTATTCACTTTTATTTTAATTGTATAAATAGCTATTTTACCCTTATTTTTTTAGGATAAAAAAATCCTAAAACTGACAGTAGGTGCAATTCCGTCGTCATACACTGTATATAGTGGACTCTCATGACTCATGAAGTTTTCCTCAATTCCTCCACCATGGATGCGATGTGCAGATTCCTGTATTCTTTGACCCTGCATGATTTTTTAAAAACTCCGCTACATATACAATGATGTATTGAGTATATTATTTTTGCTGAACAGTGTAGAATAATCTTTGCACTGAGGTTGAAATGGTCTTACTTTTTTTATACCACTAAGGTGGCAAACAAGCTAACGGTCTGCCTGATGGTAAGCGGTTCCTGCAGCCTACGGACGCTTGCAGCACTATATAGTCCACTATATTATATATTTATACAATATAGAGCCCTTTCGAAGTATTTACTTAAGCCGGCATAGTTAAAAGAGAAGTTTGCTACTTAAATACAAATTTAATTTAAAAATTACAGTGGCTTCTTTTGAATTTCACACAAGACGAAATAAAACTAGTACAAATTCTGCATACACGCGGAATGTAAACGTTGTATGGGTGAAAACATTAAATATTAATGATGCGAATATTATTATTTGTATAGAAAATTTTCTAATTACAGCCCTAGCTTTTGTATAAAGAAATTTCAGTTAATTATATGTACCGTAATAAAAACAAATTGAATTTTAATTTTTTTTATAGAATATAAGTTATCAAATTTACGCGTTCCATTACAAATTTAAAAATAATAAAACGGGATTAAACGCGTCATTTGGTAAAACGTGGGAAAAAAGGTATTTTGTCAAATGATGCGTTTAATTCCTTTTTTTTTGTACTGAACTGACTATGCAGTTGGCTGTTGCAGCCATTACTGCTTCACCGGACTTTTGGGGCGAGACTCTGAAGGAGCCTCAGCCCATATAGCGCCCAACGCTCAAGGGCTTCCTGCGGCGGGAGCCTCTGCTTAAGTTGACGCTCTCTGGGGCGTTCCTTCAACCGGCGTGAGCCTCGAACCCGAAGGTGAGTCACCGCCAGGAGGGGAGTTCCCCGTTACGCGGCAGCGGTTGTTATTGAGTGGGGGCGAGAAGCGCCCCGGCACTCTTTGATACCTCGTGTATCCTTGCGGGCGCCGGCGAACTCGGGTCGTCGTGTTAGGGGGGAGGCCCTATTAGGAGGTCGTAGAGACTAATCTCGCTATCCGGACAGCACGATCGTCATCTTAATACGTGCCGAGGCCGCCTCACTATACTTTTACGACCATGCCGAGGTCGATCAGGGGGATGAGAGTCGGTCGGGGGGATGAGGTCGGTTGGGGGGATGAATTTAATCCCGTTTTATTATTTTTATATACAACTTTACATTTTTAACATTTTGCAGTGACGTTTTTTTTTTTTGACTTTTTGCTACAACATATTAAATTCGATGCACTAAATAACAACAAATCCATAACAACTAAATGCAATGAATTTGCTTAAGTATTGGAACAATAGCTATTTTCAGATTTTTTAAGGATTAAATACAATGAATAAAAATCCCTCATTAAGTTAATACAACTAGGCAAAAGCAAATTTTTATAATACATTTTTTCCAATAATTCAGGTGCTGTTTGAGGTTTGTTACAAACTTTACACAAAAACTGCTTTTTTAAGCGATCTTGCTAGTATTTAAAAACTTTTACATTTAAAAATTTTAAAAGCATATAATAATAAGGTGCAAATGAAACAATCTGTAACGAGATCTATAAATAAGGTAAAGCATCGTATGACAACAATCCAGCTAAGTTTAATCCGCGCCTTAAGTATCACTTTGTCGTTTGATTGGTCGTTTGAACCTATAAGGATCGTCTTACACAGCACTTACCCGCTTTATATACGACGTTATTATTTAGATTAGTATTTAGATAATGGTATTCAACCGCTGTCTGAGACGTAGGTAAACTTGTTTCTTCAGGTTTACTTAGTTTTTATTTATAGTAGTTAACAAAAATCAGTTAAGGTGTAAATACACAAAAAAACCGTCGCACACACCACACACGTGATAAATTCTTTTTACAGACATAGATATTTGACTTGAGATCATGTCTTCAAAATTTCATAGTGTTTGATCAGTAAATGTCAAATACAAGTGGAAAATTCGTTTGGGTAAACAGCGCTGCGAGGCGACGCGAATTGTATTCTCTTAAACTAACGACCTATTTATAGCCAACTTCTTAAGTGTAATCGCGAAGTTGCCGTAGGAATCCTACACCGATAACCAGATTAGAGGCTGGCAGAGCCGCAGGCACAAGCAAGTTTAAAATAATTATATTTCTGTACAAAGGAAATTCCACTTCAAAACTTATGTTATTTACAAACATCGGTATTACACGTCTTTGATCTGCTTCACATCCTGTCCTATTTTCTTTCCAAACTTTTTGGTTCCAACATTAAAATTTCCTTTTTCAACATATAAATCTATAAAAGGCACCTTTTATGATTTTATTTTTGGTAATTATAACTAGAACATAAAAAGAAATAACGGTAAATACTTATTATGTAATTGTTCAATATGTACTTCATAATTTCATAATTTTCTTTAATTTTGACCAACCTCTGGTTGTTCAAACATATCTATCTTTATTACTTTATTTATTGTATGTATATTTTATGTATTTATATTATAAAAACATTTTTTTATGTATTTGTTTAAGTATTTATATTAGTATGAATATGTATTTTATTTATATATTAAGTACATAGGTATATATGTATATTGTAATATTCTTTATTCTTCCTTATAATTTTACTTATCATCCTTTATGTATCACCCACCTCTTCCTGTCAATATTACTCTACCCAAAGATTGCCTGGTAGAGATCGCTTATTAGCGATAAGGCCGCCTAATTGTGCTTTTTCTTCTGTTGTTATTTGTTTGTATATTGTTAACTGTGCAATGAATAATATTGTATTGTATTCTATGTGTTACAGTCAATAAGAAAAACAGTTCAAGTGTGTATCGGAATCAAGCGACGGTTCCGTACTTAACAGGATTTACTAAATTATTAATTAACAGTAAATTACCTGCACAGTTGCACATACCACGAATCACAATAACAATCAGTAAGCGATCGATTGCTATTCATAATGACGATGATCAAAGCATAGACAGAACAAAATAAGCTCTACAAAGTTTCTATATCACAAAAGCACTCTGTGTATGCTCTGTTACCACAGTAATTTGACGACGCCATAACCATGAAACAAAGGGTATTGAAGTCAATAAAACTCATCTCGTTCTGGTTGGATTCCGATATACATTGTGCATATTATTTACTACTGTATATACTGTTTTTATTAGAAAATAGAACATTATGTATTAAGGGTAGTAAGGAGAAAATTACGAACGAAAGGCTGTTTAGAAGCCATGACTCGAGTTTGTAATTTCTGTCTTATCATGTTTATGTGTAAATAAATAAATAAACTTACCAAAACAAAATAAAATTGAAATGGTGGAAATAGATGTATAGACAACGCCACCCCTTTGATTTTTTGGCTGAAGTTAGATTCTATTCAGTATGTATAAAAGCTGTCTGTTGAAAATATGAACTACGCGAACACTGCAAACAAGCAATCACAAGTTTTTCCTTTAGCTAAAACTTTTTAATTCATAAATTTTCTAGATATCTATCTATCTGGCGTTGGTGTTGTTTTCTCATTTTAATTGTTTTTTGGTTAGTTTATTTATTTACCTATATATATATATTTATTTATCTACTTACTAGCAAAAACTACACATTTGGGAAGGAAGAGTATACGATCCACCCGCAGCGAATGAAAGACAAACGAATTTCTTACTTATTTTTGACAAATAATTAAGTAATTTTTGCCGATCGAACAGTGTCAAAATTTTGTATTTAAAATCTGGCACAACAAGTTTATTACGTAAAATAGCTCTGTTTGTCTGTCTGTTACCTCTTCACACTTTAACAGCTGTACCGATTAAGATGAAATTAGGCATGGAGAGTCTGGTACTCTGAGTTCCGGGGAATGACACAGGCTACTTGAAAACGTCGAATGTGAGCTGGATTTTTTCTATAATTGAGGATTTTCCGTTGAAATCCTACACCGATAACCGAAGTACCGCCGGCAAAAGCTAGTTTATAATAAATAACGCGTCGATACGGTTAACAATTGTTTGTTTTTACTACTAAAGTATAGCTTAAATAAAACTATAAATTAGTAGGAACTTAAGACTCTAGGAGCTGGCGAGATCAAACTCTTCAATTAAAGTTTTATAATTAGTTTCCTATAACAACTAGTGATGCTAAAAATAAAGTTTAAATTTATTATCGATGTTAATCAATAATTCTACTTATTACCGTGCTAAAGTTGAGTTTTATTAGTATATAATATTCATTGACTTTCTTGTATACTAGCTTTTGCCGCCGGCTCTGTCCACGGCAATTGTTGCTATCGGCGTTAAAATTCTACGGCAATTCCTTGGTTTTGGTCTTTGATAGTGTACTATAGCGAGCTTTAGCTAACTGTAATATAGTTCGTCTGCGTGGGATTCGGTTATAGTTATTCCTGTGGGAACTTTTGAATTTGCCTATATATCCTTAACCATTCCTTCAACAACATCAGTGCCAAACATCAGCTCAATTGTTTACTTCGTAGTGTAGGTGAGCAATAACAAACAAACAAACGAACAAACTTTCACAAATATATAATATATATATATATATATATGGAAAGTAGAATAAAATAAGGATGGAAATCGTTAGTTTACAGTTGTGTAGTTAAGATAAAATATTGTCATATTAAAAAGAAATCTTGGACGATGTGTTTGCCAAAAAAAAATCAGTCAAATTCAAAATTTGGTAAATTTAGTAAAAAAATGTTATCATACTGGTGTTATTATTTAAGGGTTGGTACTGGTCCGGGCGCTAAAGAAAATTACAAACGAAGGCACGATGTGTGGGTGATCGGCGCGCTCACGCACACATCTATGTTTTCACAGTTGGAAGAACGAGCAACAGATTAGGAAAATATATAGTTAAATTTCTAAATTTATATACTATTTTGTTTTTATTGCATCTACAGTAAGGTATGATGGGGAAAGAGTTCGTTTATTTTGTATTTATCAATCAATACATTCGTTCTAGGTCTACATTAGTTTTACAATGTGATCGAATCTTCCAATGCGGTCAGCTGTCTGAAATATTAATCGTGTTCAGGCTCATCGGAATTGTCTTGACATCTTCAGTTAGACCTAGGTGATTTCTTTATTCTGCAAAAAATAAAAACACTATATTCCTTACAGTTTTAAATGCGATTACATTTACTTATTCTCCAGCTAACTAACTGACTGAGTCATCACATTCTTCGCCTACCTATTAGCAACTAACTTCAAATAGGTACTAACTTCTGTATTGCAATGATCAACATTTTTAGTTTTACCAAAAACATCCCTGAAATAAAAAGGAAAATACCTATACTAAAATATAAAAAATACTGGACGCCATATTAGATTAACCATCTTGATTAAAAAAAAACGGATAAATGATATAAGTTTAGCAATCGTGAACGCCCAATAGAATTAAGTTCAATTTTTTGCGAAAAAATTTCATCAAATGTGACATACAATAGTTTGCATTCATCTTGAATTTTGAAAAACGATTAGCATCCTAAAAATCCAAAAAAACCTGAATCTTGAAAAGGATCCTTAAAAACTCAACAAAACTTAGTTTCATTGAGATCAAATCCCCCCCGCTTTATCAGACCCTAAATATCATGTAATACAAAAATGCTTGTCATAACGAATCAAACTAGTCCAAGCTGATATGGTTGAGTTTTTTCCTTAAAGAGTTCCTTTGGGTACCCTCCGGCCTCATCATCAGACCCTGAATATCATGTAAGACCTAAGTAAGTACTTGTCACGACGAATCAAACTACCCCAAACTCAATGGGGTTACGTTGTTTCATCACAGAGTTCTTTTGTATACCTTTTGATTTCATCATACGACCCATCATCATTTACCTATAGTAAAAAGCATCAGAATAGAACAAAATTAAGAGTGTAGTAATACATACAAATTTAGTACTAACTTAATTCTTATTTACACCAAAGTTATGAAGTTACTAAGGCGCTTTTTAGCCGATTTTAGTGATATTCCAATTTTTTTACACTCATCAACAAGGTTTATCTTCAATCTGATAGCTTTAGCTTCAAGTACAACTCTTAAGCCAGTCAAAATTTTCGTGGGTGCTACTTTACGTTTTCTTTATAAAATTATGAAATTCCCACAACACGATTTCCTATCGCTGGCCCTTAAGCACTTCAAGACTATCAAAGTCGAAGAAAATGCTACCAGTTATGTTTTGCTATCGAAAATAAAAACATACCTTGACTATAACAATCATCCCATAGCCCGCAAGTATACTTGTTATTTATTTAAAATATCTACTCAATATTTTTAGGAAGGTACATGAACAAGAAATTGTCGATATCGACAAATTTTGATACGTCATTAGCAAAGCACGGTGCAAACTTCGCATTAAACTATCCAAGGATAATTCTTTCAAGTACGGCAACGAAACTTGTACGCAATCATGCGACCTTCCCCGATCTGTAATTAATTATTTAGAAATGGCCTTCCATTTCCTTAAATGATACGCAGTTTTGTTTATTGAGAGGGCGATATAGGCCTGGAAGCTAATTTCCTTAATACTAACGATGTAAGTTTACAAAAAAGCATTACATAATGTCATTTCAATTACTCTGTGATGCATTTATTATATAGTTTTTTTATAAGTAATTTGTAAATTATACATGATATTATAATGGAATGATATATCACAATGACGCCTTAAAACTTTTAATTTTTAATAGAATATAAGGTTCTTAGCGTATTTTAGTCACATTTTTTGACTTTTTGCTATAACTTATGTAGTCACTATACTAGATAACATTTATTGTAGCTTAAATGAATCTTGTTTTTTTGGCAATAATTTGATAAGGATATGACAGCCTTTTGTAGAAACTCACACTCACTACTATAACTAACAGTTTAATAGATTTTTTCATCCCTGTAGAGCACCTGATGAAACAGAAAATGACTCCGATTCATAACCATTAACAACATATTTTTGTTTTCGATTATCTATATATGAAAAGAACCAACTTAGTTATGATCCTTTAATGCCATTTATCCAGCGATATTAAATGATCGACCTTGTCAAAAGCTTTTTTGTTAAATCTGTGTATACTGTCTACTTGTTTACCACTAATAGATTATATAGATATAATCAAATTTGATTAGGTATAATTTATTGTTCAACAATTGGGTATAGTGATTCATGCATTAAACTTTTAAAAACTTTCGATAGTGAAAAGACAGTGGACACAAGACAATATTTCGTTATTATTTTGTAAGTTATTAAAAATGGGAATAAAATTTGCAAGTTTCCATTGGGTTGGAAAAATTCCATATGCCAGACTCTTATTAAATATTATGTACAAAGGAGCTTTAAGTGATTTTGCCGTATACTGTAAAAAATAGGGCTGGATCCCATCTGGCCCGCTCCTTTGTTTATATCTAGAGATAGTAAATCCTTTATCAATTTTCTGTGATGAAAGTACTATTGTACATACTGTATTGGCAGTAGAAGAAGTTTCTTGAGTTGCAGTCCATGTTTTAAGATTAAGTTGGCTAGGCTCATAAACTGATTTAAAAAAAACAGCAAAAAGGTTGATAATTTTTTTAAGAACTTCAGCAGTATTCTCATTAAGGTTCATTATTCATTATTTTGTGCAGTTTTTGTAGTGAAATAATCCTTTGAAACTTTTTTGAACTCTTCTTGGCTGGTTGACCAAAAACTTGCATCGTTATCAAGTTCCTGTAAGCGTGATTTAACCTCTGTAACATTTTCCTGAATATCCTGGTATTTACTGGAAAACACCTAAAGTTCTTTTTGTAGATCAGATATGAATACGGAAATTTTGGAAAACTGCTCACTGACATCCGTATTTATAGAAGAAATAATCGTGTTCACAATGCTGTTTTGCATTTCACTTTTCCATACCTCTTAATATTTTATATGCTCGCTGAAAGTAGTATTATAAGACTCCAAACTATTATGTAAGTATTTTATGGTGAAGCCGTTGAAAAACCAAGGGGTCAGTATGTTATTTAGGGCTTATTTTTTTTGTTAAAATTTTATTTTATAATTTAGCGTACTCAAATGTGGCCAAAACTTTACATTTATTTACACCACATTTACAACTACTTATGAACTAAACGGCAATCAATCTTCCCTTCAATTCGCATTTGTCAATACCCATGGAGTCTACGGGTCACTTCACAGATGGCGATCGATTACGACCATTACTCATGATCTGATTGAATAGCCAGACTCCTCGGCGACTAAAAACTTTCGATAATAATGTGGGGGTTTATTTTTGAATGGAAGACCCTGTTATATATTCTTGAAACATTTTATTACATGTTTGGGCCGAGATATTGAAGGCCACAAAGTTTGCAGGATGTCTTAAGAGGTTTAGTGCGGAGTCTGATAGTGTTTTACTATTTGTTATTTTGTATGTCAGACATAATTCTTTAGGATTATTAGGATAACATACCTAGGTTTTTTTTATTGGTAGCAATTATCTTTGAAATTTAGGTACTTGTTGCAATAACTTTTTAATTTCAAACAACTTCTAGTGACTTATAAAGTCCTGGTACATCAATCATACAAATATACATACAAATGACTCTTACTACATAGAAATAATTTTTCTTCGTTCGAGACTCGCTGAAGGTTAGAGCCTTCAAAGTTCTTGAATAGATTGTTTAAGGTTCAATTTACTATTTATACTGCGTCTTTACTATAAAATATTTATTTGCATTGATGACTTTTTCGTTTTAAATTAAAATACAGACTTGGAAATAATAATCATTAAATTAGTCTACAGACATAGCTAGATATAAGCACCTAACTTTCCCCATGACGTGTGGCTCTGTATGGCCTGTAAGTAACCAACGGTTCCCCGCAATACTGGTTTTCCACTGCTGACACATCTGCTAAAAGTGACAATTTTTAGCTTGAAAATAATAATCATTAAATTAGTCTGCAGACATAGCTAAACATAGACTCCACCTAACTTACCCCATGACAACGCAAACATATATTTTAAAAACGTTAACACAAAACGTTCTGAATTAAGCTTTTCACTGTTTTTAAATATTGGATAATAGAAACTAAGGAAGGTAGGCTGGATAAGAAAGGTGGAGGACCGATTGTGGTGGTGTACCTTGGAAAAAATCTTTGTCCAACAGTGAACTGATATATGCTGGTAGATTGATTATGAAAAATATTTTGTACCAAGAAGAAAAGTTGTGAAGTATTCTCCTCATGTTTTTCTGACTTCCCTATATCTACCTTGTGTAATCCATATGTCTACTTCGTGTGTACTATATGTCTAACTCTCTTCTACGTGTCTAGCTCGTGTTTCCCTGTCTACCTTTTATCTACCCTGTGTCTATGTCTCGTCTCTACCTTGTATCTATCTCATATCTACCGCGTCTCTATCTTTTATCTACTTCTTGTCTTCGATAGGTATTTTTCATATGTACCTCGTATCTACCATATGTCTACCTCGTCTCATATCTTCAATATGTCTTTCTCATATCTATCTCGTATCTACCATATGTCTACCTTGTCTCATATCTTCAATATGCCTTTCTCATATCTACCTCGTATCTACCATATGTCTATATCGCATCTACCCCATGTCTACCTGGATCTAACTCTTGTCCACGGTACGTATTGTATCACTTCCTGACCTGGCAGACGTTGTTCTACCTTTTCCGTTCCATTTGCAATGCAGCGCCATCCACCGACTCACCACCTCGCATCACTCGCTCGAGCTTTGAGTTTTTTCTGACTTTTTTCTTTTTGCTCAACTCCCAAAGGTCTAAGCTGCATGTTATATATCCTATATATCCTATAACCTTTCACAAAGTTGGGCTATCAAATACAAAAAGTTTTTTTTTCAAATCTCACTGGTAGGTCCAAAGATAAGCGCGTTCAAATAAAAAATCAATCTTTTTATAGACAATGTATACTCCCTAATAAAAGCTTTGCTACTTGAACTTTCTATTTTACGTGATTGTACGTAATATAGTAAGAATAGTTAAACGATTTTACTGACTTATTTTGCGTGAACAAAATATTTAACGAAAGCCGTAATTATATGATTCATATATTTAAATAACTAAGCTAAATAACAATTAGCTATACGGCCTTGAAGACATGCCTTTTTATTCGCTCTCACCTCAGGTGGCAGGTGGCAGAAACGTACTTCATATTATTTAGGTACAAAATCTAAAATTGATTGTTCAAATGCTAAATTAATTTTATCGAGAGGCTTCGACATACGACTAATAGCGCCAACAGAGACATAATCATTATAAATAAGTTTGTCGAACGATTAGTTATTTATTCACACGAAATTAGTTATTCTTATTCATATAAAATTAATAGTCCAGTCAATTTATAGTTAAAATAATAAAGGCCACCGTACATTTTGGGCAGCAATTTTTTTTTAATGTGTAAGCTGTCATCTATGACTGTAAAACCGAGTTTTATAGTCAGGTTTTTTGAGCTTTGGCCGCCATCCTTAAAAAAGGATACAAACATTTTTTGGTACATATTTATGTGATCATACTGTCTATTTAGGTAGGTAAGGTGAAAATTACTCGACTCCCTCACAGCCTAGTTGGTAGTGTGGCCAGCTGCTGTGCAAAGGGTATGGGTTCGATTCTCACACTATTTTAAAACATTTATGTCGTAATATAAACATTTGTGTTTGTCTTGAGTCTGGGTGTATTTATGTATGATATGTATGTATTTACAAAAAAAAAGTAATATTTATGTTTTTGTATCCGTTGTCTTGGTACCCATAACACAAACTTTGCTTACTTTGGGGGCAGACGACGCTGTGGGTTATGTCCAAAGAATATTAATTATTTATTACTGATGAGAGTCAGAATTTCCTTACTGCCCATTTAACACACAATAATTTTCATCACATAAGCATAAATAAAAATATAAGGTAAATAAATAAAACAAAATGGCGGTAATAGAAGTATAGAGCACAACGCGACCGATATCTAGAGAATTTATGAATAAAAAATTAAAATTTATCAAGAAAAAGCCCGTGAGAGTAATTAAGGCAAGTTGTTGTTGTTGCAAGCGTCCATAGGCTACGGTGACCGCTTACTATCAGGCGGACCGTAGGCTTGTTTGCCACCTTAGTGGTATTAAAAAAAAAAAAAAAAAAAATTAAGGCCTTAGCACCCGCCATACCTACACGTAATGACACTCTTTACTAGGAAACAAATCAAAGTACTTAAAACCAAAACACGACATTGTCTAAGTATGTTAGTTAGGGTTGATATGTACCTGGAATATTCAATAAATAATTTATGATAATCCAAAAGTATACCAAAGTATACTTACAAAACTACTAGCAATTCAAACCTTATTCAAACTTACCTTTTCATTGATTACTTTAACAATAACTTTAGTTACGTACCTATTCGTGCAGATCGGTTACTTGAAAGTTTTGTTGGAAAACTTATAAAGAAGTATTTTATTTTACTTTTAAAGATTTTTCTCTAAATACCTTTTGTCTTACTTCTATCAATATACAGGCTATGGTTTAGTTTTGTTTTATTATATGAATGAGGATGCGCTTAATAATTTTATTTATTTCTTTTCACGGAAGTTATACAATAGGTTCGAAATTCGAAATCGCTAAATTTGCGTTTTCTTTACGTTTTGAGACCTGGAAAATCGTTTGCCTAAATTTTTAGAGTGATGTCTGTGTGTGTTTGGAGGATAGGAGAGGATATGCAAACAAAATTGAAGTTTATAATATTAAATGTTTATTATTAAAGTAAATCGTAACGTTTTTATTCTCTAATTGTTTCCGTTCCATACACTCTTTACTTTTTAGGAATTTAATCGGATTACGGTTTTCTATGCACGTGATGTATATAGTCGAGTGCTCCATTAGTACATAAACGCGTATATCGCTGACTTCCTTCTTAGTGCATCTAAGCCTGTTATCCGTCCCAGTAGAAGTCAAACTTAAGGGCTTTGTACAAAAAAAGATGGAAATTTCGATGAACGTCTTATGTTTATTTTAGGTGTCAAAATTGAAAAGAAAATTGCAACAGGTAAAAATATACTTTTCAAAGTTTCATTTTTATGGATTTGTTCTGCATGTATTTTGCTATCGTATGTATGTATGTATCTTGTAGTGTGCAGGTACATTTTTTCTAAAAAATATCGGGTATTTCAAATTTGGTATTTTTTAGTACACCTTTTATTTTTTATTTTTGGCTGGCGCGAAGTAAAATTGGCTGCACAGTAAAGTGCCCACCGAGCCCGCCCACCTCTTCATCCGCTGATGGAGTTTGATAAGCAGAATCTATTTGGACCGGAGCGGTCTGGCCTCGAAGGCTCCACTCCGTACGACCCCCACCACAGGTCGATAGTTACGTAGCTGGTGTCTCTAAGTTTCACACCAGACTGGATTTTCCGGTGCTACTCAGCCACTTCGCCATGACAAGGCGTTAAGAACTGGCAAAGGGGGTATTTTATTCTATCCTTTTTTTATCAATTAGTTCACAACAACATATACAAAGCCTCCTTAGTCCAGACAGACTGCATCAGAAACAGTGTTGTGGCAGTGTGCTCGCCACCTGTGACTCAGGTAGGTCAAAAGAGGGTGTCACCCTCGTTATGATGTGGGAGTGTGATCAGCCACTGGCAATTCCCTTTGTGGGATTAGAAGCTCTACGATATATATGTATATACATGTATTTGTAGAATTTCAGTTAGTTAAACAAGTTAAAACTAGACGGCGCTAGTTAAAAGTTCTTGACAGTTATCGTTATCGTATATTGTACGAGTATTGTGGTACGAAACCCATGCTGTGCGAGTCTGACTCGCATTAAGCAGATTTTTAAAGATAAAATAGAAAGATTAAAAGATTATCACTTTGAGAAACACTGCTTTACCTCGGCCAGTGTCACTACTGACTGACTGAAAGTATTAAGTCCCAACCTTTACCTTGCTGCTAACAGGTACGAGGCCAATACGTTATATGAATGTATGATGCGATTTGAACTCCAAGTTTCTGATTTGACTGCATTTCTTGTTTGTGTGAATTATCTCAAATTTCGCCCACGCCGTCGTTCCTGATAGACAAATGTAACTGGGCCACGAGCTATTCCACAGTTTGGTCATATTAAAAACTAAATTAATGATTGTGTACTTAATTAACTATCATGAGCTGTTGCCTTAGTTACATTTATCTATAAGAAATGATTAACTAATCTTTAATTAAACAACGATAGGACTAGTCAGTAACTAGATGGAATACCGTCTTGTGGGATATTTGCAAAGTCTCTTCTGGCTGGCTTTTGTCATGTCATGAGGTCCAGTGGCTACTCCACAACGTCAGCCAAAACGCACTGGGCCAGCGTGGTGGACTTATAGCCGTCCATATAGGCGTCCTTTACCAAACAGAGGCTTTTTGCCCCCACGGTGGGGCGTATTAGGTCTGAGGTGAACTTACACATAATATTACTGACCTGAAGGTGATAAGATCAAGTTTTGTTTTAGGATAGCCTTTGTTTTTTGGGTGTGTGTGTGAGATGATATTTCCGCTGATTTATTAACCTATTTTGTCAATTTTTACATATATGGAAGTGTTAACCCACGGTTAGGTTATGGGTTACCTCACTACAGGGATACAGGCCGCTTCTTAGAGAAGTATGATTAGTTTCGATGAGATAATCCACCGCGTTAGCCCAGTACGAATTGACGGATGTTTCTCGAACTAGTGGCCAGTCGACCGTCAGACATCCATTTTTGTTTTTTTTTTTTTGCAAATTATTTTTCAAAACTGTAATACAAACAGTTTAGCCAAAACAATTTACGTAACATAGATCAAATCCATCATTCGGGAAAGACACGAGCAAAATAGACAATTTACTCGAATCAAGGTTTATTTTTGTTTGACTAACCTTGTATTGAAAAAGAGCCCTCATATTTAGAATCTGAATTCATTAATTTGCGTAAGGTGGTCAGTGTCGCGCTGCGTTATTTAAGTATAGTCGAACAAGCAATAGGTAAAATCTATCGAAGACATAGCAGAGTTTCCTGATGTGGGCCTGAAATGAACAAACTTGGATGAATTCAAATTCAAATTCAATTTAATTTATTCAGTTTAGGCTACAATAATTGAGCACTTATGAATGTCACTACGCCATCGGTTCGTAAGTCTACAGGGCGGGAGACCTTGTACTGAGAAGAACCGGCAAGAAACTCAGCAAGGGCAGAATTGTCGGCCATGTTAGCTGTACACCGGTAGTTGTTAAGATAGTAATAGTGCAACAAGCTTTTCTGACCCTGTGTATGGTCATTGTAAGTTCCCACCATTTCAACTTCGCGACTAAAGTTTTGATTTTTGACCACTGGGTGCATACTCGTACCTGGCACCAGTAGCCTTATAAAGTACTGACAAAAAACTAACATTTGACATATTTTTTCATTCCATACCATGGATAATAAAGCCTGTAAAATTTGGCATACAAATTGATGATAGAGTCGTGCTTGATGTAAAACAACTGAAATTTAAGATATCGATATTCTACCGATAGACGTACTTAGTACATTAATGACATTAACGTGGCTTACGACCGCTAGTGATGTGCCTGTTTTATTGCAGATTTTTGTCGATGTTTGCTAATTGAAAATAGCAATTCATTTAGCTGAAAACATATGGACTTTTAAGTATGCTTATTTTGGTTATCGGCATAGGATTTCTATACGGTAACTTCTGTGTTACAGTAAGGAAGTGTGCTATAGCAAGCTATAACTGTAGCTATAGTTCGCCCACTTGAACTTTGGTAATAGTTATTTTTCGGGTAAAAATTAGCCTATATGCTTCTCCGTCAGCTCAATTGAATGCTCTGTTACGAACAACATCAGTTTCTCATTTATAATAGTAGTATGGATAATATGAACAATGGACACGATTGTGATAGTGCATCTTTCATCGAGCATGTATAGCCCTTGTCAGTGATATATTTATTTTAACTATGTGGTTTTCAGTTAGCTACCTCACAAATAAAAATATAGTAATCATTGTTTTTACAAGATATATATTTTAATTTATTTTTATTATCATCGATTTAGTCAATGCTATTTGTAGCATAAAAAATAAGTAATAATTATGAATTATTAATAATGAAAAATATTACATGAAATATATTGAGTAATTTTAAAATAAACTTCAAAGTCTTACTCTAAATCTCTTAAATAACTCTCTGTCTCTCTCTTTCTCTTGTACTTTTACATGAATGCGCCTGCTACCTTCTCTGTTTGTCTAGGCGAACTCCTTATAAAAAACCCTGGGTAAATAAACATCACTTAAAAACATTACCCAAAAAATATCGATAACATGCAGAATTTTACTTCTGACGACCCTCGATGGAAATTCGATTAACATTGTACACTCACAATATTGTCCACGCAGTGTCCCGTAGGACCGAATCGGCTACACACCGCGAACCTTCGCCTCGCTTAGAGAACTAAAGTAAATTAAAGATTATATGAGTAGTGCCAGTCGTATCGTCGCGACAACATGTATCGATGTTAAGTGAAACACGGTTTAAAGGTAAGAAAAACATATATTTCCGGTTTTTAATGCTCGTCATTAATTAGCCTTATCGATATTAGTCGTATATGTACCTATTACATGACAACAACTGGTTTACAATGTACAGAGAGGAGCTGGCAAGAAGCTCAGCAGTTATTTTATTCACCTTATAGATCAGATTTGCAAAGAGCTTATTGCAAGAAGGCTCTATCACTCGCATGTCACGTTATCGAAGGCAAAATTAATCAAAGATCGACCTTGTTTACTAGGTATGAAAATGCAAGTATGGGTAAGAATAGTTAATTTTCTCATTTTCCACTGAAATCTGTGACTGACACAAATGTTTTTTCAAGTTATGTCGTAACTTATGAAGTTATTTAGCTTTTATTAACCGATTTATTGTGGTTACAATATAATCTACAATATTATTTGAGCTATAAACAACTTTTATGTAAGGAGATGACGTACAAACAGTCAAAAAAAATATATTTTGGCGTCTAAACAATACAAACAAATATAAAGTTAAAAAACATTTAATGTATGTACAGGCATGACACACTAAAAGTTTGTTGAATATGCCTAAGTATAGGTTAGGTAGACACTTAATTGGATTTAATGACAAAGATTAAAGGTTAAAGGTTATGTAACAAGTTGTCTGGATGATTACAGAAGTAGGTAACTAACTCAAAATTCGATGTTAACATTTTTTATGAATCATCAACATTTTGTTTTGTAAACTAGTCATATTACCTCAGATAAAACTTTATTATTATACTTCAGAATACTGAAAATATTCTCAAATTTTAAAAAAACTGCATTAAAATTCTCTAAATAGAGAAAAACATTATTTTAACTAACATGACTTTGGATTACATTTCAAGAAAAGAGAATATCGCAGTATACCAGGATATCTGTTAAATTTAAACATAATTTTATTTTTCCTGTAAAATATAGCTAACTACTTATTAGTTCATTTCAGATTTTTCGTCTCAGCAACTTGGGAGATAATGGCAATTTTTGGTACTAGAAAAATTATAAAAAATAAATGTATCCTTGGAATACGAAACCGAAACTCGTTCATAAGTCACCCCGCTTGCCATGGCAATCCTACTTTTATATTTGTCCCCCCATTTGCAAAAAAGGAAAAAATACCGACTCCCCCTGTTTCAGATTCTAATTGGGACACCGTGGTTTTTCTTCATGGTCACGACAGTTTTCCTAAAAATTTCAACCTTTTAAAAAATTCTCAGCTTTTCCGGCCGTCGCTTGGTAATAGACCAAATGCCTCCCCGACCGACCGTCGTGGGCCGATCAAACTACCTGGATGGAATCTCTATCGCGTGACGGTCGCTGACTAAATAACTCTAACTATCTGAGAAGTTGTCCATCATCTTAGAAAGAAGAGATATAATAGCGGTTGGAATGTGATTCGATTCGAGCTCTCTAGTCGCTTACCAATTCCGCTAACAAATTCCAATTAACTTTACTATTACTTATTATTTTACTTAACTTCGAACAAGCTTTACATTGCGTTTCATATCAGAAATATTTGAATCCTTGTTTCGAGCCGTGGTCTTACGTCTTGCATGCAGTTTGCTTGAGAACAAAATTTATCTTAGCTAGCTTGCAAGGCTGATTAAACTACGGTCGTTTACTGACACCGGCATCTATTTTAACCCTAATTAAAAGTAAAAAAAAAACTTTTAACCAACCTTAAAGAATCCACTAAAAAGTAAAAAATTAACCTTCCGTATGCCTATGGATCATTGACCTAAACGTTTTTTTCTTCTTGTATATATATCTTAATTTTTTCTTCTTCTTGCAATAATTTGCAGCAAAGATAGGAGACAATTTTTTATGGCATACTACTTCAAGAAGAAAAATCATTTGACTCAATGTTCCGTGTGGTACGCAAGGTTATTTTCTTTTACTTTTCAGTGGGGGTTTCAGGGCAGTGTAATTTTCTTATTTGCTGTTCAGGTGCTAAGTTAAATCCAAGTTTGTAAAACAAAAAAAAATAGGTATAATCTTCTGCTTGAAAATATTTTATCAAAAAACTTGCTGTAGTAATTTTTTTTGATAAAATATTATCTGAGATTTGACACTAATTTAACTAAACTAAATTTGTAAGTTGCCCGTTTGAAACCAGAGTGTCAAATGAAACAAATTAAAAAAAATGCTTAAATAATATGATTCTTTTAAAAAAAGGTTAGGAATATGTTATAGGTACTAATGATTGCATGGGCATTCAGGCAAGTTTAAAAAACTCAAGTATAGGTAAACAATATGCTATTTATTAAAGAACAAAGTACGTTCACCTCTGTCATATTGTCGAGTGTTCTATTTGTTTTATCATCCCCGTGTGCCTCGGGGGTGCGAGAAGGGAGCGACGACGGAACTTTATAATTCCTTTGTTAGGTAATAAGACTTATATATATATAATTAATTAATTGCAGCAATGCATGTACTATTGCATTTTTTAAAATTTTTATTACTATTTATTTTTTGGCGTTACACAAATCGCCACCTGGTCCTAAACGCTTAGTTTAAGTAACTTGTACATAAATACCAGGTACCATGGATAACCGAGAAGACAATAGACACAAATACATATAAATACTTTGTAAATATATACATTGTACTTAGAAAACGTCCAGTCTTACAGCAAATATAAATGTTCATCACATACCCATAAATGTTTGTTCTAAATTTCAAATTGTTGACATTTAACTGCATTGAAAATTCAAGATACTAACTAGGCGAAAATTTATAAAAGCTAATTACTTACTTAGATAACTCTTAACCAATCCTGACTTACTTCCTACAGTTTGTCAGGAACTGGCAATGAAGGTATTTAATTTCTATCCTTGGTCTTATAATTAACTGCTAATTACCTATTTAGCTGGTAATTTACAACGTATAGGACATATATAAGGCGTCTTAGTCCAGATATATGTACACCGACCACTACATTTTGAGACCAGAATAATCGTTTTATATTGTCTTTTGCAAGTGATGTTTTTATCTGTCTGTCAGTCTGTCTGACTGTCTGTATGTTTGTCTACAAAAAACATCTTTTATTAGTACTGATATATACTTTAAATTTTGATTAGTGATTATAGGTTCTATAAGGGCTTTGATTTCAAATACTTTATCAGTTTTTTTAAATATTTTATCCGTAATTACAAAGACGCCGAGCAATGCTTGCTAGTCCTATACTGTAAAAAATACCATCAACAAATTAAGTATCACCATTGAACTTTTGACTAAACGAGAAAGTATTTCTAATTTCTCTCCGTATGTATGATTGACTTACACTGAACTATTACTGATCACCCCAAAAAATAGGTCAAACGTATGTAAATAAACGCATTCAAAAGGTATACAATTACAACAAAATATTAAATTACCTAATCAATTCGTAGAACTTGGCTTGTTGCACTACATTTTAAGCACGGCTCTTCAATCACTTTCGACATTTGACCTCATTCTCATATTCTATCGTATTAAAGCACCTAACAATTTAGTTACTATAACATCTATTAGGAAATTTAGGATACCTACTGCGCAAAATTCAAACGAATGTTGGAGAAATGCTAGTCGGATTTGCGCATTAAGGCAAAACAACATCACCCTAAGAATTCTTAAGTCACTTTAGCCTTAAACAATAGTTGATTAAATGCCTGATATAAATAAATAAATAAATATTTTAGGACATTACACATCGTCTGGCCCCAAAGTATGCAAAGCTGTTATAGGTACTAGACAACGGATACAAATACATAAATATATTTTTTTTGTAAATACATACATATCATACATTAATACACTCAGACTCAAGACTAACATAAATGTTCATATTATGACATAAATGTTTGTCCAGTGCGGGAATCGAACTTACACCCTCTGCACAGCAGCTGGCCACACTACCAACTAGGCTGCGAGAGAGTCATATATTTCGGTATTGCAGTTCAAAACCTGCACGTAATCACGTTTGTAGCATTGCCATGGTTGTTGTACGCTTCTTTTTAGAAAAGGAGCTTAGGCCATAGTCCACAGCGCAGGCCCAGAGCTAATTGGCGGATGTTTGTCGAACTAGTGGCCACTCGACTGTTAGTTATCAAGCCGCTCGTAAGACCTCTTACTTGGTCGAACGGCTACTGTCATATAAGACAAAAAAGTCAGGACTGTTGTGCCCTCTGAAGCAAGCAAGAGGAGGAGTTCAGAAAGATATACTAGGTGGTCAGCTATATAGGTAGGTACTAAGCATGCCCGACGTTGCCTAACTGCGCTTTTCATTTCAAATAAACGAATGTGACTGGGCTACGAGATCCTCATACATAATAGCATATGTGTAATAAACTCTAAGTGGGTTGGCAAGATTTTTGACGTATATTCGAAGAACGTCTTACTTACGTTTCGTTTGGCGATCAGTGTAGAAAAAAATTAAGACGAAAAAGTGTACTTTTATCAGCGTCGTCCTTAGCGTCAAATTCAACGTTTTTAAAATGCAATTATACTACCGGAAAGATCGGTCTGACGGCAATACAGAAATCATATTACAATCGTGTGTCGTCATAGGACACACCCTTCCAAAGATTATCCGAAAATTTATGTGGCGCGTTCACGGCTACGAACAAAGCGGCATAGCGTTTAAAATACTTGTCCAATAAAGACAAAATAAAAAAACCACAGTCAGCTACAAATAGTAATCGCGTCCATTCGTTTAAGAAAGAAAGAAGCCCAGAAAAATGAGACCAGCTCAAATCAGATTGCCCAAAACCCCGACCACTGACTACGAAATTCAAAGTTTTAAGCTTCACAGTCCTATAACTTAGTCTCTATTGACGTGGGAGATTCTAACGATTCGTATAGATAGACAGCAGTCGATTAGCTAAATCAGAGGCCGACAACTTGAAAACTCTAACAGTAGAGAGAGAACACCAATAGCTCGATTAAGTAAACAAATTCACACATGATTTACTGTAGCGTCTGGCAATAAATCCTAGAATTGCTGCAATCAGTTCTGACCGCATTATTCCAAGGAAATTACTTTAAATCTGAGACTTTAGAAGGAGCTAGCAAAATCGTCCCGCGCTTGCTCCCAAACATTTGCGTCTTCCTAACACCGCTTCTCTGAATAAATATCTTGGGGCCAACTGTTACGTGCCTGTTCTCTGTTTGTGTTCACTGTTCGTTGCAGAGCGAATGATTGTCTCAGATATAGGTAAAAACTCTAAATGTGAATAATAGCTTTTTTTGTAGAACTGAATTGAAACTTGTGCAAATTTATCGGTTTGTCTGTCTGTCTGCCACAGCGTTGTAATCTATTAATATAGGTATCCATAGTAATCTCGTATCTCATATATAAAACTGTAACGTTCACTGATCCCATAAAACTATTGAATAGGGCTGGAGACAGGAATTATTTTAGAAAAATCGAAAAATCTGTTCGAATTAAAAACTCAAAGAATCGATATGTAATAAAAATTATGGCTCGGAAGATTTAGATAGTTTTTATTTGAATAAAATTTGCCCTGTAGGGTTGATATGTTGTCCGTCTGTCTGTCTGTCAATGTGTTAAGTCCCTTTACTCAGAAACGGGACCGAGTTGACATTATTATTAAATATTTAGCCTTAAACTGTTGTAACAATATGACTACTTGTAATTTTGTAAGTAATTGAAGCTATGCTTCATATTCCATCTTATGTATCTAGTCTTTATCAACCCATATTAAAGGTACGTTTGTTGCTGATATCCAACCATTATAAAAAACTGATTGTCTGAAGGACAGTGAATTCAACCGAAACGTAGAAAAAATGTGCTCATTATCCGTCCGCCAATCGTTAAATGGCTTTATTCAAAATCGATAATTCGATTATTTGAAATCGAATATTTTCCCATCTCTATCAAGTCATAACGCGAAATGTAATAAACTTATATTTAGATTTGTACTGTTTGCGCTAGCGCCGACGTGCTTTGTAACGTACATTAAATAATAGAACGGCGTTTTTTTAAAAGTGTTTCTAGTAATCAAATTTTAACTGCAATATTGTATATTTTGTTTTATAATGAAACAAATTGAACATTGTAGTAAAATATTAATTTATGGTTAAACAGACTAATTTTGAAGATCAAAAACGCAATTGTTTATTTAGTTTTAGAGCTATTAAAATCGGATGCCAAAAATTTGCTGACACATAGATAGGTCGAGTGTTTTTTTTTAATTGGCATATATATTTGGCTTTCAAATACAATTTATTTTTTATTTTTAAAATTTTAATTATCGGATGGATAATACTCCTAACTCTTTACGTAAATGTACTTACCTCAAATGCATTGTTTCCACCATTAATCCCTTATGGTATTTAGATCAGCAAGCGCTTAATTTAATAGATAGGGCGCGTCTGTACAATGTTCCAGTCTTGTTTACAACAGTACGAACACTGTAGACGTAGGATAATATGTCGCTTATTTATCTACTAGCTTTTACCAGCGGCCCCACTCGCGATAAATTCGTGTATCGGCTAAGAATATCAACGAAAACTTTTTAACGAAAGCTATAGCTGCAAGATCGTTTACATGAAATTTGGTTATAGTTACTTTCGGTTATAAGATCTTTAATTTTCCAGAGCCTATATCCTTTTTCATCTCTTTAACTTTCTCTGTGCCCAATTTTAGCTCAATAGACCATTCCACCTTTTTTTAATTTTCACATGGAAAGAACTTACCTTAACTTAAATTTGTATGCAATGTTTTATTCTTATACGATTAAAATTAACGCAGCAGTTTGTAATTTCCTTTTTAATGCCTGGGCAAAAACGCTGGCTCTCAAGTAGTACGAAGTAAAATAACATCACGACGCGCTATCTAGGCGTGGTTATACGAAGAATAAAGAATAGTGCTAGGATATACTTTATATACGGAATAGTACTTGCGATAAGCACACTCTCCTATCTGCAGAGCGCACCTTAAAAAGTTTGCGCAACTTAAATCTGCATAAAGCCTTTTTGGAATCCGTTAACCAGCAAGAAGTTCCAACACAGGTTAGATATATACGCATATTAACTCCCTTATACAGTTTCCTGTGCAGCTTCAATTATTGTTATAAGCTTAAGGCTTAAGAAGAGATTAAAAACCCCAATGCTTTAATAGAGCTTGAAACTGTACACTTTCGTTTCAAAGAATTTAATTTGTATAATGGTGTACATGAATGCTCTGCTAATACCAGCGGCATAAGAGATGATTATTAATCTTTGAGGCTCAAAAACATCAGTTCTAATACTTTACACGTCCTATTGGCTAATAGCATTTTGACGTAGGCACAGAATAAATAAAATACGGATATATACTGAAAATCGAGCATGCTATGCTTAACTCACTGACTGATCTAATTGTAAATTTTCACACAGAGAAAGAGACAAGAACTTACTTATGAATCTTCAGTATCACTCGACCATTTTACTAAATTTAATTATCACTTTACGCCTACCCATTTCAAAAGTATTTTAATCCTGTAATACAGCTTTTATAACTACTAAGACTGAGTTTGAGCTGTAAAAAAACGCGTCAGTACGAGTATTGTAGTCAGCCCTAAAACAGCGTTAGGTCAAAGAAGAAGAGGAACCCTGATATTCAGCTTTTTAACAGCTTCTTTATGCAACTTAGGCATGACCAAGTAAATGTTTACAATTTTTATTTTTTATTCCAGAAAAAATAGCGCCAGTTATTATTACACTACGTGAAACATAGTGAGCTTGCGTATCTATACTAATATATAAAGCTGAAGAGTTTGTTTGTTTGAACGCGCTAATCTCAGGAACTACTGGTCGGATTTAAAAAATTCTTTCAGTGTTGGATAGCCCATTTATCGAGGAAGGCTATAGGCTATATATCATCACGCTAACATAAATAGGAGCGGAGCACTAATGAAAATGTTTCAAAATCGGTGTTTTTTTATCCTTTTGAGAGTTGCGTGCGCTGCGTAAACGGTTAGAGTTTCGCAAAAATCATGTATGACTGAATTGTTCCCCTATAAAAATTCTAAAAAAAAGTCCGCGACAGCATATGTCTATATTTTAAGGTTGGCTCACTATAACCTTTTGTATGCTAACCATTTTTGTTCTAAAATTATAATGCATTATTTGTGAAGGTGTTTTTATAAACATGATATTAATCTTTATCCAAATAAATACGTTTTTCATCACAAGCATTTAAGTTAAAACTAAATTGCCCTGTTCATCATTCGATTTCAATGGATATCTTAGGAGATATCGCCGTTTTAAAATAACGTGGCAGCATTTATGATGTGCGAGGCGGGCGGGCAGTCATGAGGGAAGGGCGGTACGTAATTTTTAAAAATATTTTACCTTCTGTGTTTTTTTTTATAATTGAGGAGTTGACGTAAGAATCCTATGCCGATAACCAAATTTAGGGCGGGCGAAGCCGCTGGCATAAGCTACTAGTAAAAAGTAGCCTATGTCCTTCTCCGTCCCTACAACGATATCTGTATAAAAATTTAGGTCAATTAGTTGCTCCATTGCGACGATTCGTAAGAGAAACAATTTTTTATAGATTTATTGAATATTACTAATATTTTAGTCAAAGACTTTAAGTATTGAAACTAGAAGTGATTAGCCATAGTATTCTAGGGGATGGCTGATTTGGGTACGATTGTGGGTCTGACAAGTCTCATAATTAACATCTTACTAAAGACTGATCTTTTACGATCTAAGGTTTTGGCGGAAGAAAAAGTTTGACAGCATAATTTTTTTTTCTATATAGTTTACAGTTAGACATAGTTTTTGCCTGCTGCTTCACCCGCGCTATGGAAACTCCTTGATTAGCCAAGATAAATATTACTTTATGTTATTTTCCGTCTCGTTAGTTATCGTTGTACTATAAATACTTGGATGCTACGTTAAGACTTGAATAAATATCAAACAAACAAATAGACTTTCGCTTTTATGTAGATATTAGAAAATAAAATATAGAAATCAAAATTTACAAGTTTGATCAAATCTACACTAATAATATTAAAGAGGAAAGATGGGTATTTTTGTATATGGTCTTTTAGAATGCTACATTATCCTTGAGTAACATAGGCTACATTTATCACTAGAAATCCCTACTAATACTTGAATAATGTAACCCAAGGTGTACAAAAATTTGCCATGAAATGTCTTTCATCGCATGCGCTGCGAAAAGTATTAATGACAAAAATGTTATACAATATTAAAGAACATATCAATATCTTTAAAAACACTTTGCGATACCATGTATCCAACTATTGTAGTTATGTCACTATAACTACTTTTTATATTTGAAAAGTTGACAGAAATGCCGACCAAAATCAGACCATGTTATGCATACCTTCATATTAATCCTTATCTAAATTTATCATTTTCATATTTTATTTATTTATTCTTCATTTTTAAGACTGCTTCAATACCTGTAGATTACTTTTTGAATTATTCAAATCGGACATTCCATTCAAAAGATTTACGAATTTAAACATTCAAGTCAATCTAAACAATATCGACGTATAATGTATCGGCTCATACGCGCGATCGGCTCCCTGCAACCTCCCTACACAGCGGACGCAACCGATATTGAATATTGTGACTTTTTCAAAGAAATAAACTGAGAATTACAATAGGTATATGAATAAAAACATCAATTGTAATTTAAAATGTCTACTTGTGTCATGCATAAAGATACATTTACTCTACTTTAATTCCAAAATGTTTAAAAAATAAAAGTCCACCTGTGCGAAGCCGGGACGGGCCGTTAGTATTAGATATAAATATTACTCATGAAAATATTTTGCAAGGAAAATTTTTACAGTGTCATAAGTTTCCTTTAAGTAATATTCTATAGATATTCCAGAAACTTTAGTTCTTTGTCAATCACCTCTCGATCGCAGAGTAATTCGAGCACCTTTGATCCAGCCATTCCAGTTTCGATTTGTTTAGATTGTAAAAACGGCGGCCCCTAGCAATGTACATCTTGTGTAAACTTGACGGCAAATTATTTATAAAGCTTGTAAATGACGAGATAAGTAGATATCTGACATTAATTATAACTTTTTACTGTTTTATACCCAAAGGATGCCAACGGGACCCTATTAACAAGCTCCGCTTTCTGCTTGTCTGTCTCTCTGACCGATCTTTAGTAGGCTTTATTTTTTAATTCGTAATTAGTAGATGGCTGAATTTTCACAGAAAGGCCGAAGGTTCTTGTATGTATAAAGCAGAAATCACGAGTATCATACGACTATTTTCAACACACTTGAAGGACCGTTAATAGGTACTCATATAAGTGTTAAAATGTTGTAAAAAGTTGATATTTAATGAAAACTACTGGAGTGTTAATTTGTTTTTAACAAAAACGTTAGATCAATTTATTTAAAAGTAAGAACCTAGTTCCGAAAAAATATTTCTGTAAAAAAAGGCACTAGTGCGGTAATTATCTTCAAATTACGTAAACTGTGCAGTAAAGGCTGCTATATAAAGCAAGTGTGTTAAAAATGACATTCATTTCTTTAGTTGGACATACGGCCTATTGTCCATTATGACACATAATTCGCTAGTTATATCCTAACCTTAAATTTAACTCTGTATTTTACTTACGCCAGACACCATCCAATAACACACTACACGAAACATATCAACATTGGCACTGAATCTACGCCATTTTTTATTTTTAAAAATAACTATACGATTCCACTTCCTACGAAGTTAATGCGTCTGTATTTAGTGCAGTAACATCCATTGATCGGTCGTTACAACTCAGTTTCAGTCGCGATCGGATAAATAAGCTTTTAAATTGTGTTTACTTTGTTCAAAAGTGCATAAAGTTTATCTTTTAAACAGTTTAAAAGGCTGATTTGTGAATTGGTGATAAAAGGTTTCGATTTCGAAATTCGAAATTCGACAGTTAAGAACACGGATATGTTACATTTTCTAATGTCTATGTTTTAAATAAAATATTTTGAGTTGTGTTTTTGTTAAAGAATGTGATATGATGGGTTGTGATATTGATATGTGTGTCAGATGTTTGTTGAAATGAGTTTAATTTATTGATTTTTATTTTGTAAATTTAAAATCTGGAGGGAGGGAATTCTTTTAAAATGAAGAAGCGGAAAAAAGACAGCACAGTGCGCGTGCGCTTTAATGTCAATAGCCTGGTAAGTTTTATTAAAAACCGTCCAAGTGCGTGTCGTACATGCTTTAGGTTAAGGTTCCGTATAAGAGAATTATTGCTGATATCTAAAAAACTTATGAACCGTGAATATTTTCTACAAAACAATTTTCGTTGATAGTATTTATAACGCCATATTATTCTCAATTTTATTACATATTATTTGTTTGGTGGATTACAAAAGACACACATTTCTGTGAAATTTCATTAGAACTTACCCAAAGAATTTATAGCCGGAATCATAAGCCCAACGGACGGACGGATGGACATGACGAATTTATAGGGATACCATTTAGGATTTCATTTCATACCACCGCAGAATACATGAGTCTGACTCGCACTTGACCGTTTTTATTATTTGAAACTGTGTGTGTGCAATTGAGCCAAAAACATGTTTCTTGTTTGAAGACCATCCTTAAATTTTTAGTTTTTCAGGAAATCCGCCATAATTATTACACACATATTCTGTATACATTTTAGGTTAATAAAAGTAATACTTAAATCAGTCCGTTCTTTAAAATTACTTAAGTTTTTTGCACACAGACACATTCATAACAAAGCCATAACACATTTTTTTTTCACTTTCTCATAAAAGTAATGTGACAGCTTATAATATAGGAGGTGGAGATGTTTTTATTGAATTACATAATAATATTAAGGATCAATTTAATAATAATAATAAATACTTTTTTTTAAGTTAGTTATGAAATTCCGTTTTCAAGGCACTTGCTCATAAAGCAGCCTTTATTACACCTTGCCTTTACTTTCCACGTATTGAAAACAATCGTATGATACTCGTGAGCTGTGCTCAATGCACACTCGGCTGATTTACGCCCGTAATAATAAGCCTAGCTCACTTGTATCATAATGAACTATAAAAATACATTTCAGTTACCAGTAAATAACATAATTAACAATATGAAATACATTTTTATTTAATAATTGAATGCTTAGGTAACTAAATTAAAGTGATGCTCTTGATTCTTATTTCATAAAATATATATTAATATGACCAAGTGAATTTGCTAATTTCATGGTTCTAAATAAATATTCTAATTCTATACGAATAAAAAACCGAGAAAATCGAGATTTTCAACGTGTGGTCACGTGCTAGCGCCTATCTTACGTGGAACTGTGTGTCTTTGTATGCTTCAATAGTGTTATATGTCTTCGTACATTGGTCGAAACGGCACGCTTTTGCTAGGGTATGCCATAGCCTTAAGTGGATACACTTTGCGGCGCCTCGCAGCGCACTTCATATAAACGAATTTCTCATTTGTTTTTGACATTTACTGATCAATCACTCTGAAATTTCTTAGTCATAATCCGAAGCCGAATACTAGGTCTGTGGTTTTTCAAAATCTTGTAAAATGTCTTAATTAAATAGAAATCTTTTCTAAAACCATTTGCATAAAAAAAGTATTCTGTAACCTTTGGACTATAAAATAAAATAGAAAAGCTGGCTCACTGCAGACTTGTAGATATTTATTACTAGAACATGTCTTCAAAAGTTCGTGACAAATTCGTTTGTATGAAGCACGCTGAGAGGCGCTCCGAATCGTATTCCCTTAAGGAGGTAGTGATTTCATTTTTATAGAGTTGGCAATGCAACAGAAAATCTAAAGGATGTGTACATTGGTTCTTCAGATTGCAACAAGGTGCAAAGCTATTGGGCTTTTGGACAAAATAATTCTTATTCAGTAGATATAACTTTTGTGACATTAATATTTTTCTGGTGTAAGATTAAGATTATTACATTTAAGAAATAGCCGGTATAGTCGTTTTTAAGTATTATTCTTACTAACAAACTAATTTTTATTTATTTTTATTAGAATAATACATAACTTTAATTATTTTACTAAACATAAAGTGTAGTATTATATTATTCTTCTTAAGAGGGCGATATAGGCCCGAAAACTAATTTCTGTAATACTAACGATGTGTGCATATAAATGCACTAAAAATCGTTATATAATGTCAGACATTATGAGATGCTTTTGTATGTCTTAAGTAATTTATTCCATAATAAAGCCTTCAAATTTTTAAATTTTGCCATGGAATTTAACGTTTTTACTTGTTTGTAGTCACATTTTTTTACTTTTTGCTACAAATTTTAGTCAATGCACTAGATAACGACTTAATAGACTTTTTTAACGACCTTTAGTTCGACCTAATTTGCACAAAGACGTCGTTTTTATGCCTTTCTACCCTACATCGTAGCCTTAAGTAAAGCTGCGGCATGGAGCCAGTCTTACAGGGCTGCGTTCACAAACTGTTTTCACTGGGTTAAAGTTTCGTGCGTCCTCTTTCTGTACTCTAGAGAAATATATTTGCTATCCTGTTGTCAGTGCTACCCGAGTTAACCAGAGTTGAATTTATAACCCCCATACAAAGTTTAGGTTATATGTATCCGGATATTGAAATTAAAAAAAAATCATGTATCATGTACGTTTTGCACTCATATAGTCTAAGAGAAGTCGATGCAGCGTGTCCATACAAAATAATTTCCATTTTTTTTTTTTTCTGAACTGACTATGCAGTTGGCTGTTGCAGCCATTACTGCTTCACCGGACTTTTGGGGCGAGACTCTGAAGGAGTCTCAGCCCATATAGCGCCCAACGCTCAAGGGCTTCCCGCGGGGGAAGCCTCGGCTTGGGTTGTCGCTCTCGGGGGCGTCCCTTCGACCGGCGTGAGTCTCGAACCCGAAGGTGAGTCACCGCCAAGAGGGGAGTTCCCCGTTACGCGGGTACGGTTGCGATTGAGTGGGGGCGAGAAGCGCCCCGGCACTCTTTGATACCTAGTGTATCCTTGTGGGCGCCGACGAACCCGGGGACGTCGGCGTCGTGTTTGGAGGGAGGCCCTATTCGGGGAGGTCGTAGAGACTAATCTCGCTATCCGGACAGCGAGATCGTCATCTGGGGACGTTAGTACGTGCCGAGGCCGCCTAACAATAGTTTTACGACCGTGACCGGGTCGATACTTATTTTTGTCACTTATAAATCAAACACCAAAAAATTTTAACAGCGTGTTTTAGGAATAAATGTCTAGGTCTGCCTTTTCTATTTAATCGAAGATATAGTTTAAAAGTTATTCAGGATAAATAAAATTATTTAAATTATTTTTTAAGACTTAGGAAACCCATAGACTTAGTTTTTAGACATAGCTTTTTTATACCAATGAGGTGGCAAACAAGCTTACGGTCCACCTGATGGTAAGCGGTCACCTAAGCCTATGGATGCTTGCAACACCAGGGGTATCTCACATCACTCACATCTCACTCGCGTGTTGCCGACCCTTGTTAAAAACAAATGTGAATTTCGTATGTATGGGGCACGCTGCGAGGCGCCGCAAATGTTATTCTCCTATAAATACTTACAGCAGTTCCCAGACTACTTTTCAAATCTATTTCGAACTCACTTATGCATATACTTCTATAATTTGGAGCATCGCTGATTAAAGAGAAAGTGTTTTAAGGGTTCCGTTTTCACATGGAACCAATTGAGCCCTATATCAAAACTAAATAGACTATACGCAGTCTGTCTGTTCGACTTTAAAAGGGCTAATTGAAGCGTAATAGACATTGATGCTGAAATATTTGTTATTACGGCGGAAATCTTGACAAATGATAAAAAAACAAAAGTAAACATTAATACCTACATATATTTTAAGCATATCGATTTTGTTAGATTAATTGTGAGTGACTAAACTAATTAAAATATGATTAAATTTTACATATGATTGAGAGTTAATTCAGTTCAGTCACGGAGCCGATCGCGAACAATACTGCCAACAGCACAGCAAACAATACTATAGACAAGAAAACGATCAGCGCGCCGATAGCTGTCACGTAAGTTTCAAATTTATTCGTCAAATATTATGAATGTAAAAGTTTAAATATTTGTGTTTCAATAGCACAGAGAAAAAAAAAATATTTTTTGTCATTTAAAGAATAGAATAAGTGTTGCCACAAGCGCTGTACTCTCTGTTGCGGGGGGCGTGACAACAATTGTGACAATTTGGCAATTGAAATTATATTTATTAAGTAAGGTAAATATAATTGCTTATTATAAGCTGCGGTGTTCTTGCATATCGAAAAGGAATCTTTAGGTAAAGACTATGCATTTAAAATGAGTTGACCGACTAACCATAAAAAAGATTTTTTGTTAAAATGAGTTGACCGACTAACCATAAAAAAGATTTTTTGTTAAAATGAGTAGACCGACTAACCATAAAAAAATTTTTTTGTTAAAATGATTTGACCGACTAACCATAAAAAAGATTTTTTGTTAAAATGAGTTGACCGACTAACCATAAAAAAGATTTTTTGTTAAAATGCCAAAAAAATGAATGAAGGCTTTGGTGTCTCGGGATAAAGCACGAGTCATTTTTTGATATTGTATCTCATATGCATATAACGTACACGGCTACTTCAACGTTTAACGGTCGTGGTACAGCACTTGCCGTAGTACTATAGTACCTTTACTAATATTCCTAATACAAATCTGTTCCTGATTCCGTATATCAACAAGATCCTTAAACCTTCTACTCCTCCCAGTATAGAAAAATTGGAAATCTACGCGTGTCCAATGGGTAACCTCTTAGGAGAGTGTAGCCGAAACTTTAATACCACACCGGATCAACTGGTGCGGCTGGCATTCTGCCCAGACTCAAGCGACAGTACCAGGTTCACAATAACCGAAGTCACTGATCAAATGATTATGTTAGTTTGTTTTATTTAACTGGTAACTGGTAAATGTATTTTATAAAGTGTGTTTTGGATGAATTACAGAAATATATTAGTTTGTAAATTATAAGTGTTGTTTCTGATTTTAAAAATAAAAATAATAAATAATTAGGAGAAAATAGAAAATAGTAGTTTTTTTTAGTTACTAAATTAGTAGGTAATTTATTGTAAGTTTTGAAAAGTAGATGCTTAATTTATATGTTTTCTATATAAAGAAATGGGTCGTACAGAAGTTTAGTAATGGATATACAAATAAATAGTTCAATTAAAGATACAAAAAAATGTAATTTTAACAACAGTTTGGATTCATAATAATCATATTTTTTAGTCATTTTTTACGAGACAAATTTGAAACAGCTTTGTAGAATGCACTTTATTCGTACCTACTCGAACCTCTGCCTTATTCCGTACCGGTACGAATAAAGGATTCTTATTATAATAGAATATACTTTATTGTACACTGTAAGAATTAAAAACTAAAAAAATCATACAATCTTAAACGTTCAGAGTATAACTAAGCGGCCGTGGTATTGTTGAGCGATCTCTAACAGGCAAACTTAAAAGTAATTAGGGAACAAGTAATTGAGATAGAAGCTAGATAAGTTGGTATCGCAAAAAAATAAAAATGTTAGAATAAAAAAACATACAAAATACTTATACATATAATTGTAAATAAAAATACATGAACATGCATCCAATTATATTAGGTCCTTGCATATGAAACTGATGTTTTATATGGAAAAAGCAAAACATTGCTGAAAAATTGCGGGAGCGAGAATCGACAAAATCTTTGAAGGTGTTTTGGACTGCCTCATCGGAATTGAATTTTTTCCAATAAAGAAATTATCCAAGTTCCAATTCCAATACTAGCTCCTCTAGTTTCACCACCGTCTGTTGTGCAGTGTGTGGTCTAGCGTTGTCCTGAAGCAGCAGTGGGCTAGAGCGGTTGACCAATCTCGGCTGTTTAACGGCTAGCTTTTTTATCATGGTTTCCAATTGTCGGCAATACAGATCTGCCGTAATCGTCGGACCAGATCATAGGAAGCTGTAGTGGATGACACCAACGCTGGCCCACCAGACAATAACCAATACCTTTTTTTCAAAATTCCCAGAACTAAAGCATTGTAACCAAATACGTACTGTGTTTTCTTTTACAGTGGCTTCTCTATACACATCGTTAATCCTTCGAGCTGTTTCTGCAGCGCTAGTACCACGATGGAATTCGTATTCGAAAAAAGTGCGATATTTTATGTTTTCCATATTGAGCACAGAACGATGTCAAAGCAAAATTGAATGACGCGGAAACATACAATATATTAGATCAAAACATAAATAGACAAGCATAAAATTAAAATAAATTAGAATTTGGAATGTTTAACCAAACGCCGCTTTTTGAGATCAAAGTTGTCAGTTCTATAAAACATCAATTTCATATGTAAGGACCTGATATAAACGTACTCATATATACATGCATACATACATTATTGTAAAGATATTTTTATGAACCAGAGTAATAAAAAATAGCTGGGTAATCAATTACGAATTTGAGTTTAGATAATGATTTTAACCAGCCCCTTATTCAAGTTAGTATAAACCATCTGGTTCCGAGATGACTGTGACATGCAATGTACGTTAAAAATGAGTAGATAATGTTTATCTATATAACCTACATTGCTGATTAAATCGTAAAGTAAAGTAGATAGAAAAAGGATGAAGGAGATTTGCGATTCGAGATCTCGCGTGTTAAAGCTAGTGTCGAGATTATAAACTTCAAGATCTCGTGCAAAACCGAGATCCGATGACATTTCGATATTGACGAGATTTGGAAAAAAATGGTTATTTTTTCAAAAACCCTTAATCGCCATACATAACTCAAGGAAAATTGCCTAGAATTATTATTTGAATACTTTGAATATTGAAAATCAATAAAATACCATTTTGTGAATAAAACAAACTATTTGACACACATACATTTTTTTTTGAAACAAGAGAAGTGACAACCCTTAAATCAGCTATTTGAGTTCATGTTCTTCTAAACATTAATGATCTTTGTCTTAAATTCTGTTAAAATACTTGCTATAATGCTAACATACTTTTCAGGCTTCGTGTCAATGCTGAATTAATACACATATTCTGGTACATCCTCTATAGCCTTTATAAAATAATTTTCCTCAAAAATTGGGCCAATAAATGCAAAAATAATATTATTAAACCCGACGAGTAACTACTCTCTTAACTCGTTTAAACAAACAAACTTTGTAGCGTTATTATATTTGTATAGATATAGTTAAAAGAGGAAACTGACTGACTGAGTAACATATATCAACTTACAATGCAAACTCATAGGTTTAGAAATGTGGATTCTACATATGACAATTTGCTCTCCCCTTTACTAAAAAAAGTATTTTGGAAAATTATTTCCTATGGGGGTAAAATAGGGGTAAAAGTAAGTATGAAAATCAATGCTTTTTTAGGGTTTCGTACCCATAGGGTAATAAGCGGAACCCTATTACTAAGACTCCGCTGTCCTTCCGTCCGTCCGTCTGTCTCCAGGCTGTATCTCATGAACCTGTCTGACTATCAGTCGGACAGTTAATATTTCAGAGAAGATGTATTTCTGTTGCCGCTACTCGATTTTGCTTAATATTGATAACGGCAACAGGTAGACCCTTAAAATTATCACAGAATATTTAGTTATATACTCACTTTCAAAATAAATAATTAAATGAAAATAAAACAAATATTTAAGGGAGGCTCCCATTCAACTAACGTGATTTTTGTTGCCGTTTTTATAGATAATGGTACGAAACCCTTCGTGCGCGAGTCCGACTCGCACTTGACCGATTTTTAAAGATAATTCCATAAAAAACAGAATTTAGACTTTGGTGGTAAGTTAAGACTCACTAAAAATTAACAGGCTTTACCTTTTTTTTTGTGAAATTCACACTCTACAGGATAATAAAATAGGCCTTAATAATTTGTATGGAAATTCCGATATTTGGACTAATATATGTATTTTAAAGTATTTTTATTACTTATTATTTTTTTATTACTTAACAATAAGGAAATCGAGCATAGCTACTACTACACCTTAAGATTACGTACCTATAGTATTTGTAAATCATTTTCAAGCAAAGACAGTCTGTGTACCTTCTCCACGGTCGTAGGCGTGAATTTGGATGCGTCAACTTTACTGTCAACTTCAGTTTAGTTTCACTTTCGTGGAAGTTCAGCCGTAATGGTCTAACTAAAGAATAAATACGATGTGAATCGCTCTGAATAAGGCACGTAAGAGATTGTAAAACAGTTTTTTTTTATGTATTAAGTAAATGTCGTTGAGTAAATAAATGGTCAGGATCCATATCAAGTGGAAGTCGCTGTATTTCGTTAATCGGCTATCATTTTTAATACTTATTTATTAACAAATATGACAATTGTTCTTTAACTTACCTTTCCTACAAATAATTTAATTTATTTAAGGTCAACATATATATTTTCTTCATATTAGAAACTCAACGTCTCTTTTGTCTGTCGGTTTATGTTCTTTTCACGCCAGGACCACTAATCCGATTTACATGGTTTTTTAAGGGCAGAACAAGGTCTGCCGAGTCAGCTAGACGCATATAACACAATAAGAAGTCACAAAGAACCAGTGACAGCAATTTGTCTTCATAAACTGTGTTCAAAAAATAAAATTCAGTACTTAAAAACAGTTACATTTATAGGATTTTTTTATATAGTGGTAAAATATAATATAAACTTCCATTGAAAATTATGTCAAATGAAAGTACATTTTATCCTATTTAAAAATATTTTTTTTTCTATCCTGGCTTGCTTGGTTTTTAAGTAGTAGGTAATTAATTTTTTTCGATAAAAAATTCAAATATTTAAACGTATACAGGATATGTGTAAAAAAAAAACTTAAAATTTGGCAACATCTTCGAAAGCGATTTTCTCAAAGACTACCTGAATACCTAGACAAAAAAATATAAGAAAACTGTTTTTAGAATATTAATTAAGCTGTATTTTTGCTGTCAATAGCTTTAACAATTGCAGGTTTATCCGCAAAATAAAGCCTTTTTCACCAGAGACGTGGTTTTGAGCGACACTCCCCCAAATCTGATTTTCGTGGTTTTAACATGTATGGTACCTGCAATAATAGTTTATGAAAAAAAAATTGTTACAAATTCTGTTTCAAGAAAAAAATATTTATGACGACGTAAGCGCCAACGACAGGCGAAATATTTCAATCGCGCGATACGATTCGAGCGTCACGCAGCATGACGGGGGCACCGTTCGACTACTGACACAATGTTAGACGGAAATATATTACATCAATATCCTTTAAAACTTTGTGAATATTATCACCTAGCCTTACGACACAGTTTACAAATTGATCAAATATAAATTTCGTAAAACAAACTTTGGTCTAATGTCAATATTGTAGCTTAGCTAATTTTTTTTATTGCGCGGCTTGGCAGTAAAATTATACCATGACATTGCCATGATGGTAAACGGCATGACGATCTCCCATGCCGTCATGTCCCTCAACGCCGTCGCTCTCGATTCCCTTGCGTATGTGCGCGTTCGTTGCTTCTCTGTATAAGTTGTTTACTATAGCTATCCTACTACAGTATACTCGAAAAAGTTTTACATCTGTCGGAAATCCCGTGACCGCAAACTAATTTTTTTAAATATGTATTCGTATCGTAGCTGGAACGATAATGCAAACAAGCTGAATAGGAAATGATAAAAATTAAAAGACAATTTAAATTATTACTGCTAAAAATGATATCTCGTGCATTTCATGTTTTAGCGTCGCTACTCTAATTCTAAGTTACCGAACGCAACCTCAGGTGTCTTCTGGGAAAACAGCGTCTAAAAAAGGAACGCGTGACGCTTTTCCTGAAGATGTAACAAAGCCCTGACCTGTCAGTGTCCTCCAGTAGGCTTCTTCAAGGTCTTATAAACAACAGTCTGTATTCATTCGAATGCGAAAAGTATTATATAGCCATTGAAATAAGATTCATCATTGACGTCACAAATGGCGTATCTTGAATGTTTTACATCACAGTTACAGTATGTAATAAGTATGACCACTCTCCGCTCCTCGCTGAGTCGCCCTTGACGCTCCTCTGTTACGATTTTGTTACCACTAGCATAAGGGCAACTTCCCTCCTGGTGGTGACTCACTTTCGGGTTCGAGAATCACACCGTTCGAAGGGACGCCCCCGAGAGCGACAACCCAAGCCGAGGCCCGAGCCCATGAGCGTTGGGCGCTATATGGGCTGAGGCTCCTTCAGAGTCTTGCCCCAAAAAGCCCGGTGAAACAGTAATGACTGCAACAGCCAACTGCATAGTCAGTCAGAAAAAAAAGCACTAGCATAGAACATGCACGCACACGTTTGCGCTTACTATACTATACTATACGTTTTTTTTTTGTAGTGTAACTAAAGTACGGACGCAAAGCAGGAAGAGTTTTGAACATTGACCTTTTACTTTTTAGCCTCTGTTCAGTGGTCAAATAGTAGTAATTTTTGATGACAACGGTCGGTCATCGCATCTGTGCGAGCGCGACGGCAAATAATTATGCGCGTGCAACAGAGACAAATAGAGACCGGTCATTGAACGAAATTCTTTCTGCTTCGCGTCCGTGCTAAAGTCATGTATCAGGTGGTGTTTATATGAAGAGGCCAGGGTATTCTGCAGTTTTAAAACAAAAACAATTGGCTTATGTAAATTGTGATTTGGCTCAAAATGTAAGCCAGTTATTTTCCAGTAAAAGTTAAAACAGTTATTCTTTTCATTCAGAATTCTACGCAAACAGGATTGCTGTATATCTAATTTTTAACCCAAATAACAATAGGAACCTTTTGAAATTATCTGTGAAACATAAACTTTCATACACATCTTGGACTTAGAAAATGTCGCAATTACGTTTATTTCCGTCTTTTTCCGCCCCTGTCGAGCTAAAACAAGTTATGTCATTGTTCTATTATTGCTGTATAACTTATTATTCACACTGAAAGGGGAAGTTTACCTCACGTGATTCAAATAATGGGAATAGCACGTGAATGTAAACACGGTTCCTAACATAAAACAAGGTATTTTGGGAAATGTAGTCATATCTCAAGAAAAGTGCCTAAATATTTTTGATGATTGAATTGAAATCGTTTTTGTTTATTATTTAAAGTATAAATACAGTATTTTTTTATGACTGTATGTATTTGCTTACTTGGATCAGAGTTAATGTTTATAATTCTGTATGAAAAATACGTGTTCGTCTGTTAGATGAAAGTACCTAAATGTTGTACACTTTTTGTAGTAACGATGTATCTACTAGTTTTACTATGTATAAAAAAGAACACTATTCTCTTATAAAAAATTGCAATCATTAAAACTGGTTTTTTTTTGCAAAGACCTAAGATTTCATCTTCGAATTTCTTATTTGGATTTGAAATCTGAATTAACTAGAAATTTCATACTTAGTCATTTAAACATTATGTGTCTGAAAAAAACTATTATAAAATCGGCCAAGTGCGAGTCGGACTCGCGCACGAAGAGTTCCGTACCATTATCTATAAAAATGGCAAAAAAATCTCGTTTGTTTTATGGGAGCCCCCCTTAAATATTTGTTTTATTTTAATTTAATTATTTATTTTTAAAGTGACTATATAACTAAATATTTTGTGCATATTTTAAGCGTCTTCCTCTTGCCGTTATCAATATCGAGCAAAATCGAGCAAAAAATTCACGTTTGTTGTCTTAAATTTTTTTTTTTTCTGCTTTTTATTATTTGCTGTTATAGCGGATATATATATATATCTCTGAAAATTTCAACTGTCTAACTATTGCGGTTCCTGAGATACAGCCTGGTAACAGACGGGACAGCGGAGCCTTAGTAATAGGGTTCCGCTAATTACCCTTCGGGTACGGTACCCTAAAAGCCAATATGAATATTTAAAATAGTTTTAAGACAGTATACTAAAAAAAAATTTAAACATTCAAAATCTAGACAACTATCAGTATCCGAAATTAGAAAACGTACGCAAATTTCACTATCGACATTTTATAATACAATGAATATAAGGGTAGGACCAAAAAAACGAGTCAAGTTAAAAGAATATGTACTATTTACTCTAAGTTTCAACAAAGCAACAACGGCCTGACTTTTGGCGCAGGAATTGGGCAAACTGAGAAGAATATCCCTGTGTTCCTAAATTTCAACCAGCATACTGGCCAGTACGGTTTCACGTCATATTTCGGAACAGTTTGCCGTTAGATAACACATCACACCGTACTGCCCAGTAAGCTGGTTCAAATTTAGGAACACAAGCTATATATATATATATATATGTATACCTAACACTTGTTTTCGCAACCTTTGAGTACTAGCAACGTGTCTTGGTTTCAGACGAAAATGAACAGAGGCTCCAGAGAAGAACTGCTGGGCAGTTCTCAGGAGGCTCTGAAGAATAGCCGCCATGACCTGAGGGACTTCTATGAGAGGCCGCTCACGAAAGAAGAGAAGACATACCTTCTTCATACTGATAGAGGAGACTATGCTACAGTTAAGAGGTACCCATGTTCATAATTTGATTTTGTGCCCATTTTTGTCAGAGGAAGTAGCGAAAAGTGCGAGTTTTAGTCGGGAGCAGAGGATTCCGTACAATTTCCTTTTAATATGTAACGTATTAAGGTGACAGATTTTTTTTGGCATGTCCAGAGATGTCGCCTTATGTCTAGAATTAGAGGAAATAAGAGTTATCGTCATTTATTTATAGGACAGTTCTTAAAGAATACTTCGAGACATTTTAAAATTCCCTACTTACTTTTAAAATTCTTTCTGAAATCTTTTTATAAAATTTATAAAAGCCTCGCAAGAGATTCACAAACCTATTAAGCGACTTTACAAATTAAAGGTAGGCTTCTTAAGGTATATTATGTTTATTACTATTTTTACGTTTGCACAATTATTTTACTAGCGAGCATACATAAACGATGATATTCCATAAATTAGTAAAGATAGCTTCACATAACAAAAAGTATGTTAAAGAGAGTTTTAATATACACGTCATATTAATTAATACTAATACACAACATAATATAAGTATTTATAATAAGTGATTAAATACGCTTCTATGTTCCTTTGACTATCGTGAGTTGTTGACGAAATATATTTCTTACATAGAAGTGACTACTTATTTTTGGTCGCCAGTGTACTTATGTACTGTGATAATTCAGTAAAATCATCCACTTTCTTATAAAAGTAAGTAAGTATAAGTATTTACTTTGGGTTACATATGGATTTTGGCCTTTTTTGTAATTTAGCTCTACCTTACATCAAGTTAGAGCTAAGTAACGATCAAACATTTTATCTGGTTATGAAACATTTCTGGTCTGGTTATAAAGTAGGTAATAGGTAGTCTATTAGTATCAAGATCGGTCTGCTGGCTGACCTGATCTTAACAGCAAAGGTAGCTTAACTGAATCTTCCCATCAGGATTCTATTGCAATTTGAAATCGACAAAACTCCAGAAACTCTTTTTACTCTACTAGGTTATCAACTTCTCCGTTTAAAGTCAACGTCAACATCCCTTGTATTGTGATAATGCAAATTTTAAACAATTAGTCCAGTTAACCAATCTAAATCTGCAAAGGAGCAGTTAATAGTCGTGTCTCTAACTTACTTTATGTAGTTCTGAGGAACTGGCCAACTTTTTTGTCTCTGGTCTTTTATTTTGTTACTTTAAGGACATTATACAAATTAATATTATTTTTACTAGAGAAAAAAACAAAAAAGTACTAAGAATTGATCCTTGTGAAACGCCAATTAACTACTAAACGTAGAGTCAGCGGACTTCTGTACATTTGTAGGGACCACAAAATGCATCTATGCTCCTGAATTCTATCAATGTATCGAGGCCTCCTTTTATACAAGGTTGGCTATGACCCCCCCCCCATCACGTGGACGCAATGCTGATTGGTTTTATGGGATAAGCAGCACTTTTTATGTTTGGATTAAAAATCCTGAAATACGATTTAAAAGCTGTGTTAAAACCAAGTACGCAAATCATACTTCTAAATCCAACATAAAGTACATAAATCACATCTCTAAATCTGACATGAGGCATAGTTTGAATCCGGATATTCTCACTATGATCTGAGGTAAATAAACAACTTTTCGTCTGGTGCAATAGCACAAAAAGTCAAACAATCTAACAGATTTCGTGTAAACAGTCGTAAAAAGCGCATAGTAGCAAATTCCAGTGAAATTAATTGAAAAAAAAGTTTTTTTTTCACATCGGATAAACTTATCGAGCTAATATTTGACACAGAGATAGTTGAACAGATGGAGTAGGACATGGGTTACTTTATTGAAAAAGTTCCCAGAAGAATAATTATACTATAACGGAATTCCATGTGGCCAAACTATAGCTTGCTATATGAAATTTCCTTACTACATAATCAAAGAATTGCCGTAAGAATCCGACACGAATAACCGCGGGTAAAAGCTAGTTTAGTTTAACATATTTCTCTTCCAGCAGGATCTACTAGCATTATTTTATGCTGCTTTTATGAACTAGTGTTACAAATACCTATTATATTGAATGTTAGCATATACTTGCAGTCGCTAGAGCGACGAAATATGTGAATCGCATTTTATCAAATTTCCTTTCTTTATCAGTATAATCTCAGTTTCCTGAGCAAAAATTTTGAAAAACCTACTATACACTAACATGAAATAAAGTACAATACTCTATTTTAGAGTACGGTTGGCAACACTTGTTACAAACCTATTTAAATATAATCAACCAAGACATGTTTTTTTGTAATGTTGGTCACATGAAAAATGGTCGAAATTCTAACGCAAGGGTTATAATTTCAGTATGTCCATAATTAAACGTTACCAGAGCATGCAATTTTTTACAATTCTCTAATATAATCACAAAATTGACTTAAGAATACTATAATAGATAATGATTCAATTTGGTATATATTTCAAAAAAATAGAATTGAATATTATATAAACTGAACAATACCATAAAACTAACAATAATATTGTCAATGTAATAAATTAAAATAAAGCAATAATAAACAAAAAAATAAGGTGTCTGTTTGTGATTATTGACTTTTTGATATCTTTTCTGTTAGTAAATAGGGTACCCTAACCAGGTTTACCGTCAAAATATTTTTTTGTTAGTCTGCCTGCCTGTTGGAAGTAATTTACCTCAGGAGATACCAGTTCTTTAGACTAGGAACTGGAACTGTTCGTAGATAGGGGTTTTGGGATCAACATAGGTTACTTTTTGCCCTAAAAAAACATCGAAGTCCCACGGGAAACCGTATGTTTGAGAATACTCAAAAAAAAATTTAATGCTATTTAGTCAGCAGTACTTTCCTTTTAGACATGGGTTATTAATAACAACGAAAAATAGTCTATTCTCTTTAGAAAATAGAGGTACCTAAATAAAAAAAACATAACCTAATCTCAGACGAACGCAAATTTTCATCACATTAACGTTTGTCTTGTGCAGAAATCGAAACGCCTCTCGATTCAGGAGTCGCCTTTCTATTTCTTGATGAACTGTATAAAGTTATTCCGATAGCAAGCAATTTAAACAATTTATATTTCACATTAGCATTATTTAATCATAGCATTGTACAAAACTATTGGATAAACTCGACAACACTGAAAAACACCGTATTTCTTGCTCGCTTCACGGGACAAACAAAACGTACCACTAGAATATACGGTACTATCATGTAATCACATACCAGCAATAAAGTTGTGCAGACATATTGCTTACTTATTAAACATGTTAGTATGCATAATGTATGCTGCTTATTCATCTTTATGTCCTGTCTTACTTTGAAATAACTAAAGTCACCTACGTACCCAAGCGACTTTTACCTATTTTATCTTATACAGTAGGAGAAAAGATACAAAAATCAAAATTAGCACTAAGAATTGTTTTTTTTTTTATAAATATTTTTGGACATTACACACAGTGCCGTCTGACCCCAAAGTAAGCAAAGCTTGTGTTATTGATACCAGACAGCGGATACAAATACATATATATTACTTTTTTTTGTAAATACATACATATCATGCTTAAATGTTTATCACGTAAAAGTTTGTCCAGTGCGGGAATCGAACCCACACCCTCTGCACAGCCGTCAGTCACACTACCACCTCTCTATGCATTAAATATATATATTGGGTTCGCAATACACAATGCTATGTATATATAGTGTATGTATGCAGTGCATACGCAATTGAAATAATTAAGTAGAGGAATTTTGGTCCAAATCACTTATTTCTAAGATCTGAGGCATAATAACAGACAACTTTTAAAAAAATCCAGGTCAGTAGGTGTACTTAGTTGGAGGCAATAGACGACGGATGTCTCTAATTGGATCATGGGTTGAAGTTTCACTTGTAGTGATTCTGCTGATAGTCTATACCTTATCGATTAATCGCCGAATCTCTACATAGTCAAAGCCGTTACAATTTGATTTAATCAAGGCTTTGGATTCTATAACACGTGGTAAAATTGGACTATACAAAGTATTAAAGTGGTTATTTGATAATTTAGCTTGTCTATCCCTAGATACCTAAAAACAAAGCTTTTAATAAGGTTAGGAAGGTTTCTAAAACCGTTTATTTAATATACTATCCTTGCGAGACGAAGGAAAAGTACCCCGCGGTGGACCTGTAGAAAAACCCATTTTCAAGGAAACTCCCCATAGTATATCCTACTAAGTCCCTCTAATTACCATTACCCCAATACTTTGCTGTGACGTGAAGTTATTGCGTTTTTTTTTCTTCTGACTTGACTTACAAATATTAAAATTACAAACCATTAATCAAAATGAAATATATCCCTTGTTACTAAAGAATAGTGTAGCTTTCTACAATTGAAGAAATTTAAGAAAAATATTTTTTAGTTACAGAGATTGGCCCCCTGCATATTAAACAAACAAACAAACAAATTTTACCTCTTCATATCATAGAATAGATAAACACTAGACATAAAGGCCGATTGATATATTAATTAAATAAATATTTTTCGACATAACCTACGCACAGCGCCTGAACCAAGCAAAGTTTGTACAATGGATACAAATCGGGTACAAATACAAATAGGACTCAAGACATATACAAAAAGTGCATCACATAATGTGTTGTATTGTGCTAGAATTAAACCCACGCCCCTCGAATCAGCAGTCGCGTCATTGCCCGCTGAGCCACGGAGCCGACGAATATGCCTTCGTTTTCTGTATATCCCCTTTCCTATGTAAAATCTAGTGTATTTGTATCCGTTGCCTGTTAACCAATAGTGCAGTAAGCCTAAGCAATTAGTTTGGGATCACATGGCGATGTGTGGTATGTCCACAAATATTCATTTATAAATAAGTTACTGCCAGAGACTCCGCCACCCTAAATTTGGTTATCGGTGTAAGATTCCTGCGGCGACTTCTTAATTATACTAAAGAAGTTTGCTATAGTTTGTTTAAGTGGAATTCGGTTATAGTTATTCCCGCGGGAACTTTTACGGGATAAAAAGTAGCATGTATACTAATTTAGACTATAATGTGCCAAATTTCATCCAGATCTGTTCAGCTGTTCCGACGTGATTAATTAACAGTTATCCATCCATTAAAAAATTTAGCATTTATAATATTAAAGATATAAAACTTTACTAAGACAATTCTTCTGTGGAAAATAGCCTCACATTGCAAACTAATACTGTATTTCTTACCAGGTTAATAGACCAACACGCGTCGAACACCGAGGTCCTGGACATCAATTGCGTGGATCCCCTGAACCGGTCAGCGCTGGTGGCTGCCATTGAAAATGAGAATATTGAGCTGATTCGGCTGCTGCTTGGTGCTGGGATTAAAGTTAAGGTAAGGTGGTAAGAAACGGAAGGTGGTAAAAAATATGTAAAGAAGTGTGTTTTTGCTCTAGTTTTGGCTCCGCCAGAATATTACACATCTTTGGGAAGTCTGGATAAGAGAATACGATTCGCGTCTCACTTATTTACATTTTCTTATCTAATATTTTGTACACATGACCTTAAACTGAATATCTAAGTATGTGGTTTTCAAAACCCTCAAAATTCTTAGTTGAATCCTTTAAAGGAACCTTTAAAACTCAAGTTGTATAAAAAACTATAATAACTTTAAACCTATAAAACTTTACTGAACACTGCAACACTGCAGACCTAGATATTAATGCCCAGAACATGTATTCAAAATTCTATAGTGTTATAATTAATAGTAAATGTCTGTATGTAAGTTAATAGTAATTTTGTATGAAACACGTTGTGAATAGTTTATTGCCGTTTCTTCGCTTTAGAAAGCCTTTGCTTTTTCAAAACGGTAAATTTAAGACGATCGAATTCGCCTCGCAGTGCGCTTCATACAAACGAATTTCCTACTTATTATTGACACTTACAAATCAAACACCATGAAATTTTGAAGACGTGCTCTAGGATTAAATATCTAGGTCTGCAGTGTGCCAGTTTTCCATTCCGGACCCAAGGCACCCCTTGAATTTGGACCTGTGGCACCCCCAGGTAGGGTTGCCAGACGTCCGGATAAAGCCGGACACAGTCAGGCTTTTTGGTTGTGTGTCCGGCTAAATTAGACGGTGCTCGGCCTGTCAGGCTTTTGTTAGGATTAATTTTTTTATCATTTTTTTTATATTTGTCATGTATTGGTTTCCGCTCCGCACGCCTGAACATTTAATGATTATTATAATGATAAACAAGACTGATTCATTTAATTTTATTATTGGTTTATTAGAATTTAAAATTTTATACTTGAAAAAAAAACTTGTTTTACTTTAAAAAGATAATTGTCGTGTTACAATAAGACTAAAAATCTAAAGATGTCCGGCTTTTTTACCTAAATGTCCGGCTAAACTGACTGGTCTGTCCGGCTTTTCAGTTTTAAGACCTGGCAACCCTAGCCCCAGGTCATTTAGTGCAGTGCTGTTGAATGTAGGGTATAAATTGAAGCTGTACAATTCAAAATTTTCAAGAGTGATAGTCGAAGTACTTCTATTGTTTTTAAAAATGTCCATCAAGCGAATCAAGTTGAAGTGTATAGAAGTCTACTAATATAATAAACACCTAATATATCAGTATTATGTGTAGCTATGAACGAAAACGAAGGATACACAGATATCATAAAAAAAAAAAAACGAGAACGGCGGCTCGATTCCGTAAAATGACTCCTAACAATTCTCGTTTGAAATCCATAATAATAAGATATCCATTGCGCATTTCAAATTACGTATGAAATTCATCGATTGTCGCGAAACTGCAATGTATATCTTATTGCTTTTAAAAAAGGTTAGCTATCTTTTTACGGAATCGACCCGCTGAACGTCTTTGTGGCGTTGTTTATCTATAATAAAACAATTAACCATATAATTTAACCATAGATAAGGTAAGGTTACACTTAGTAATTAAATGTGTATGCCCACCGAGGACCCACACTGGAAATCGTAGTTTCCGCGTGTAAAAAAAACGGCCAAGAGCAAGTCGGACTCGCGCACGAAGAGTTCCATACCATTATCTATAAAAACAGCAAAAAAATCACGTTTGTTGTATGGGAGCCCCTTCTAAACAAATTAAAATTACTTGGACGCAATAAAACAAAGACTGAAAGAAGAATTGTGGGCCTAACAGCAGTTTTACCACTTCTTCCATCTGATACCATTCGGGAGGCGTTTGAATATATCAAATCAGAATGAACTGTTGATATGTAAAAGTTTATCAATTACATAGAAAGATTTTGGCTCAGTGTACATTCACCTGAGATTTTTATCGTCTTTAGGGAGCTTAATAGAACGAACAACATTTTAAAGGTCTCCATTTAAAATTAAATAAATCAATTAATAAAAATACGGTTTCCGTGATGCGTTTACTAAACTTATTGCAGAATATTCACAATTTGAATGCAGTGCCTAAAAAAACGGAAACAAGCAGACATCAAAAATGACGATTTCATATTGCACATTCAATTGCAATTTCTGAACAGAGAAATAAAATTGGAGAAATTGCCGTCAATAAATATTAAAATTAGACTATTGAAATTTTGTTATTGTTGTCCATCTGTCCCATCACTATTCGATTAGCGGATCCATGGGAACTATAGTAAATAGAACCCGTGATACCCCTGGTACACCGATGTATAGATTTGAGGACCTGGCCTGCCACGGGTCCAAATTCAAGTTCCCGTGGCACCCTTAGGGTGTCCTCCAGAGTTACCTTGGGTCCGGAAAATATAAATTATTTATAATATAAATTATAAAGTTTAAAAGCTATGCAGGATTCTAGTTTTCTTAAAAATAATCTCGAATAAGATTAAAAGTTAATAAAAGCTTTTTATAGGATTTTGGAAAACCACAGACAAAGATATTCGGCTTGAGATCATGGCTACAAAATTTCACAGTATTCGATCAGTAAGTGTCCAAAACAAGTAAGAATCCAAAAAAAGAGAGTCTGGCTCCGCGAATCCAATCCTCGTAAGAACACATTTGCAACGCGTCAGTTTTGCTATTCGAAGGGATAATGCTGTCAGCAACTTGAGAAAACTACTGCGGGATGTTATTTTCTTAAATTCCAATTATTTGTTAGAATAAATGGTTGGAAAATAAGAATGATGGTATGTTGCCTCAACCGTTATACTTTGGGGTTCACCTCTTTTTTAAGATGAAGGCTTAGCCCACCCATATTTCACCACGCTGACCCATTCACCCATTGGCGATGATTATAAGCCGCTGGTAAGGCCTTTGACTTAGCTCGACTACTTTTATATATGAAAACAGCCAGGACGGACAGTTTAAGGTGCTGGTAAGGTGTGGTCTCAGAAGAACGAAGAAGCTTAGATAGCTGTACCACTAGGCGATCACCCATCCAATGACTGATCACGCCCAACGTTGCTTAACTTCGCACATCGTTCCGTTTCTTACCTTTTGAAATACCTTTTATTTATGTATGTATGTATGCATATCCTCTATTCACAATTAACTTTAGTCCTGCATCACATGGCGTAAGCTCATCGCCGCAAAACTGTTCTAAATCAGTGTATCGGGATGGATGGCTTAATAAATGTTCTATACGCCGTAACTTACAAGTTTTAAAGTAAAACATGGTAAAATAAAGACCTAGGATACGATAATAAACTATACCGAAAATAAAACTATAACAAAAATAATGGAATAATAAACCAAAAGACAAAACAATACAAAAATATTGCCAATTCCTGACGAACTGTTAAAAGTAAGTCAGGATTAAGCAGGTGGAAGTTAAAAGTAAAGGAGTATAAAATGCTTACACAAGTAGCTTTGTAGCAAGTAAGTAGGGTACGCATGGTCGCAATATATATCGGAAAAAAGATCTCCCAAAGGAATCACAGATTTTTTTATTTATTCTTTTCTCACTTTTTGAATATTTCCCCAAAAAAATGTAGCAATCAGAATAAATTTTTGTCACAATTTGTGATGGTTATTCGAAATGAGATGCTTATTGGCGGTAATTTTACCTCGTAAAATCTGTCTTATATGCGACTTAATTGAATTTCGTTTTGCTCAGATTCAGTCCCTTGAAATAATGTTTTTAAAATTCTGTGTAAAAAGTTAGGCTTGTTATAATAGCTTAGTGGCTGACAACTTATGGTGATGGCATACACAAACGAGTTAAGTTTGCAAATATTTGAATAAATCTGTTACGGTGTATACTTATTGACGTGAAAAAATATCTTATAGTTTAAACCTTAATTAGGTCGATTTGCCAAATCACAATATTTTGGCTAATAAAAAATTTAGAAAAAAAATATTGACACCCTGTTTTTGGACTTAAATTCAAATTATTTGAAAAACTTATAGTGATATTATCTTGATTCTTATTTCAAAAAATATATACTGTGTCTCTAAGTATGCTTCAATAGTGCAATATGTCTTAGAACACTGGTCTAAACGACACGCTTTTTCTAGAGTATATGCCAAAGCCCGAATAGCACCTAGACAAAATATGTTTAATTAATTAATGAAAATTTTAAAAAAATTTAATAATAAGTCAATAAGCCAATTATGAATTATAAGTATCTAATTCAATAAAATAGATTGCAATAAAGGAAACAATATCGTATCTATTCTTGTCTCTTTGCCATTAATTAGTAACTGATTTGTTTAAAACTTCAATATAAATAGATATACATACCTAGTTATATTAGCTTTTTCTTTGTTAGCGTGAATACTTACACCGTAACTTTGTGAATACCTGCATCTTATCTTCGTGTATACTTGCACGATAACTTTGTGTATACTTAATGATTATATTTGTGGTGATCAGACATTAGATGAGTGACAGTCTGGTGGCCACGTCGCTTGTCGAACTGAAAACCGATGGGGAAGAAAGGTTTTCGAGTGGCGACCACGGATTGGAAGACGCAGCGTGGGACGGCCTCCTACCAGGTGGACAGACGACCTGGTTAGAGCCGCAGGAAGCCGATGGACGCGGGTGGCGGGAGGCCTACGTTTAGCAGTGAACGTCTTCTGGCTGAAACGAAGGACTAGAATGTTTAAAGAGACCTGAAACAATACATTAATAACCTGCAAATAGTTTTTAAGTTCTTAAAAAAAAATACATACCTACATGCTACACCTACTGCGCCTAAGATCTTGAAAAAAGAACACGTAGGAAATAGTTTTTAACTTCTAGATTATAATTATACAATTATATCGATTGATCATTTAATTGCAAAAGATTTAGTATTTGTGTGATGGTACGGGACCCCAAGTACGTGAGTCTGATTTGCACTTTACTAGTTTTTGGACCTATTAACTCTTAAATTGTTAAAATAATCACAATAATTAAACTTTATTAATACTTTTCTACACTAATATTATAAAGAGGACAGATTTGTTTGTTTGTTTGTATTGAATAGGCTCCTAAACTACTGGACCGATTTGAAAAATTATTTTACCATTAAAAGCCGACATTATCCCTGATGAACATAGTTAGTTAGTTAATTAGTTAGTTGGACTTATGTTTATCTTATTATCTTATGTATATCTTATGTTTTCATTGGTTACTCATACCATCCCTGCTCCATCCAAAAGTTAAGGAAGCATCTGATGTTATTCAGCGCCTCTCTCATTGTTTGTGGATTCTTAAGGAGCTTTGTCCGTGGGTATCTCACGCTTTTGCAATGAAGAACCACGTGAGACGGTGTCTCCTCGGCTTATGGCTTACAGCCCCTGCATAGAGGACTGTCGGTAACGCCGATATTGAAAAAGTGCCTGTTTAGCGGGCAGTGACCTGTTATTATGCCAACTATGTAGAATAGGTTTTTCCTGCTAAGTTTCAACAGTTTGTGCGACAGATTTGCGTCCAAGGATGTAAGAACATTCTTGGTTTGTTTGCAACCTGTCTGTTCTGCCAACTGTTTGTTGTGTTATTGTAAGGTTCTGTCACGTAACCATGTTTTGAGTTGGATGAATGGTATCGGTACAATTGGTTCGGGTCCTATTATTTTAGTGCCCGATCCTGTCTTTGCCAACTCATCTGCCGCATCATTGCCTAGAGACCCACTATGACCACGTATCCATTGAAGAGTAACCCGGTTCTTCAATGCAATTTTTTGCAGTTCACAGTGACACTCCAGGATTAGTCCACTGTTCATGCGGTTGTTGTTGAGAGCTTGTAGCACAGCGGCACTGTCGGAGATGATGCGTATCGATGCATCGCTTATGCCTCTAGACAAGACCGCTGTTGCAGCTCGGGTAATCCCAACACATTCTGCTTGGAAGATGGTGTTGAGTGCACCCAAGCTCGTTGATATGTTGATGTTCAGGTCATGGCAGAATACCCCTGCGCCCGTTCCTGATTCCGTTTTGGAGCCATCGGTGTAGATCCTGACTTCATGGATGCCGGAGCTATCCTTTTCTTCCTCATGAAGCTGGATACGGTATTTTTTGTCAAAGACAAAGGTTTTTGGGATGATGTCACATGTCGCCTCTATCATCGGAAGCTCGTTTCCTATTGCCTCCTTGAGTCGTGCATGAGTGATTCTGCCGTCCCGTTTCCAGAGCCCTACTTTCTCAAGTCGTATGGCTGCAGCGGCAGCTTCTTGTTGTATAACAAGATGAAGGGGTCTGAGGTTGAGAATGACTTCTAATGCTGTCGTGGGAGTCGTTTTCATACTGCCTGTGGTTGCTAGGCAGGCAAGACGCTGCAGGCTTTGTAGGTTGTTTTTGACTGTGCTTAACTGAGTTCGGGGCCACTAAACTACTCCACCATATGTTATCATGGGTCGTATTATGGCTGTATAAAGCCATAGGGTTATGGATGGCTTAAGGCCCCATTACTTGCCTATTAGTCTTCTGCATTGCCAGAAGGTTGTACATGCCTTGGTTATTTTTGTGCTTAGATGCTTACTCCAATTTAGTTTGTTGTCTAAAATTACCCCAAGGTATTTGACTTCACTTGAAAGGGTAAGCTCAATGTCAAATAGTTTTGGCATGGTAGTTATTTGAATTTTCCTTTTATTTGTGAAAAGGACTTATTCTGTTTTGTTGGGGTTTACCGTCAGTTCATGGTGGTGACACCACTCTTCCATGATTCTGAGTGCTAGTTGCATGCGAGTGCAGATAATATTTTCTGAGTTGCCTTTGATCAGAATGGTAATGTCGTCCGCGTAACTTACTGTGTAGTAGCATCTATCGTTAAGACGTTTCAGCAGATCGTCCACCACAATTTTCCACAGTAAAGGAGTACTCTCTGTACTCCTCCTTGTGGGCAGCCTTTGGCTACAATGCCTCTCGTGGTGGTGTTAACTGTAAATTGTACTGCTCTTAGCTTCAGAAGTTGATCAATCCACCCACTGATGGTTTGTTCGACTCCAAATCTACTAAAAGAGCGGCTGATGCTGTTGAATTTCGTTTTGTCAAACGCTCCTTCGATGTCAATGAAAGCGCCTAGTGTTATTAGCTTATCAGAGAGGGCTGATTCTATAGTTCCTACGACAGCGTGTAGGGCTCATTCTGTCGATCTACCCTTTCTATTAGCATGTTGTTGGCGGTGCATTGGCATGCGCGTTAGTGCACTCTCCCTTAGATATCTATCTGTTAGCCTCTCTAGAGTCTTCTGCATGAAGGAGGTCAGACTAATTGGCATGTAAGATTTCGCTTGTGTGTAGTCAGATTTACCCGGTTTTGGTAAAAATATGACCTTGACTTCTCTCCACTGGCGAGGTACATAGTTGTGAGCTATGGAAGCTCTAAATAGATCAACTAGATGTGGCACAAGTGTTGTTTGTCCCCATTTCAAGAGTGCTGGAAATATGTTGTCCAGGCCAGCAGATTTGAAGGGGTGTAAGCTTTCGATTGCCCACACAACTCGGTCTGCAGTGACCATGGATTTGGCTATATTCCAGTCTGTAGGGGTTGGTTCTCTGTGTTCCACATTTGTCCCAGTTTGGGTTGTCAGTGACTACACATCCTGGAAAGTGTGTTTCGATAAGCACCTCGCTTATCTCGCTATCAGAGATCGCATATGTACCATCCTGTTTTTTTATTGAGCCCAGAGTTCTGTTATTATCTTGTGATAATATTTTTTTTACTCTAACTGCTTCATTGATGGAATTGATGTTGTCGCAGAACCGCCGCCAGGATTCACCTTTGCGATATCTTATGCGCTTCTTGTAATGATACTGGGCTTGTTTATATCGTTCCCAGTCTATTTCAGTTCTTGTGTTTCTGGCTCGATTAAAGAGTCTTTTCAGATTGAGTTTGAGTCTCTCTAGTTCTGGCCCCCACCAGTGAGACTTTTCACCTATGATTGGTGTTGTAGGGGTGCAGGCTTGCTGGTAGCTGTGTTGGATACACATGGTTAGTGTGTTTATATTATGTTCTAAGTTGTAAGTGCTGTTGCTCATGTCTTTAAAGGTGATTATATCTACCTCATGTTGAAGAAGGGTCGTGTACCATACTAAAGCAGATTCTCCTGTGGTCTGCAAAGGATGGCTCAGCGGAGACGTGCCAGTTTGACACAAGATCTGTTGCTCCATCGGATGCGAGAGTTACATCTACTATGGTCTGATATCTGGAATTAACAAAAGTGGGCTCCGAGCCATTGTTAATTATAGAAAGGTTAGTTGAGAATATATACTCTGTTAGAGACTCACCTCGTTGGTTCGGTGTTGGACTCCCCCATAGAGGTTGGTGAGCATTTGCGTCAGCTGATATTATAATGTCCCAGCCGTGGTCTTCGCAGTGTTGCACTAGTTCAGTCAGCTCCTTAGACGGTATTACCTCATCCCCGGGCATGTAGACAGAGGCTAGCACTAGCGTTTGTTTGTTCGTTCCTGTGTCAAGTCTTACAGCTGTAAGGTCTCTGGAACAGAAATTGGTTAGTAGCAAGGCTGGTATTGATCTGGGTATGTATATGCATGTTCTCGATTGATTAGCCGAGATTTTGTGTATAGTAACTTACCCCCGATGTTGTTAAGACCGCATATGTTATTTCGTCTAATCCACGGCTCCTGGATTAGGGCGATGGTCTTCTTGTCAACCTCCAGCAGTCTGCGCAGGGTAGCCGCTGCAATTTGCTTATGCTGGAGGTTAGTTTGGATCACGCTTATCTGATAGGGACCCGAGAATTTTACTGTCCAACGACTCCCCATCAGACGACGTGTTGTCGTAGGCGCCTATGTTTGGTGTGGGAGCTGCGTGTGTGTCCATAGGTGCGTGTTCTGTGGAAGCTAAGGCTGAGGTAGTTGGGTTGGTAGGTGGTAGTGTGTGGCCAGTAGCCTTAGCTCCGTTTGTTTTGGGTTCGGCTGGGGATTCTGTGTCCGCCGAATCACCTCCATCTCCAACAGTGCTGAATCTGATGTACACACTGCCGGAGATGAAGGCGACTCGTCCCTTACAGAATCTTCACCACCTCGGATTCTGGAATGCCCATGGTCAGGAAGATACCCTTCTCCTGCATGGTTGCGCCGTACAATTGCCATGATTTTACATTGTACCATGGGTTCTGCGCGGTCAGCAGGCGATGGGTCCTCGTGGTACCAATGGATTTCGGAAGCCACAGCGATGCGCGGACTCGCTGCGCTATATCTGACTGTCGGATGACGGTCAGTTTGCTGTCCGAGATTGGTGACTGTAGGGTGGCTACAGTGTTTTTGAGCCAAGTTAGCGACTCATCATTCTCACACCACATTTTTAGTACGCCTTTTGCTATGATAGGTTTCCCTCTAACTGCGGGTGCGAATGGTGACTCGTTGTCTGTCGGTGAAGCAAGCGCTGCTTCAATAATCCTCTCTTCGATGGGGAGTTCGAGCAGTGCTTGCTCCACCGTCAAGTCAGTGGCAGGCGTGGCAGCAATAGCTATGAGCAAGTGCGTTTTACTCGCATCGGCATAGCTAGTTGCTGTCTTCCTTGGTGTCAGATCCAGCTTGGCGCGTTTCGGCCCGTCCCTTGGCGACAAGGTTTCATCGGGGCGCTCCCTCTTCGCCTTTCAGGCGGTGCGGAGTGTCCCAATTGCTCAGGTCGATTCGCTGCATAGCGTGATGGTGATGGCGGCGCCCGTTGCGTTTTCTCCCTCCAGTGGCTGCTGGCTTGGCGGAGTTGACGATGATATTTCTGCGTTCATCTGCTCGACGCGGAGCAAGCTGCCAGGAGGCATTAGAAGTTATTTCGGCGCTGGGCATAGCGTTAGCTAGCTTGCGCAGGTTTATTGTGTGGGTTTGTGAAGTTTTGCTCCCCCAGAATACGTGGAGCAGCCTGAGCCCCCGAGCCTGAGCTCAAAGGTTGGAAGGGATTCTCTAGCGTCGTGAACGCTGGTACCCTCCTGAGGCAGTTTTCTTTTAAAATTCACATCCATTTCAAATTTTTTTCTGCCGGTTTTGGTATGATGTGTATTGTGTGTGTGGTGAGTGATGTTGGTGTGATATAGTGGGTTGACTGGTGTGTGGGTGTATGTGTGTATTGCTGTGTGTGAATGTGTGTGTGGGATTGTGCGTTAGATAAGGTGTGTGTGTGTGTGTGTGTGTGTGTGTGTGTGTGTGTGTGTATGTATGTGCATGAGTTTGTAGGACTGCATTTCCAAGTATGTCCGCTTTGCAGCTCATAGGCTCCTTGATAAATGAAGGCCAGGGCCCTCCCCATTTATTCGGACTTAGGACCGGCACCGTCCAGCGTATACAGCACAAGTGCGTACTGCGTACATCTCTGCACGGGGTGATGAACATAAGCTACTTTTTACTGCGGGAAAATGCTCCATTCTTACGGGAAAATGGGGACAACGGGAAGAAGGAATTATCCTTCCGTACTTATCTTTTTCACATAACTTCTAAACGGCTGAACCGATTGGGTTGAAATTTTATATGGGTATTTCGATGGTTCTCTGGATGTTTTAAAAAATACATTTGGACCCGGTAGGTGGTGCTGCTGTCGGTATGTCAACTACTAAACAGCTTGACCGATTGGGTCGAAATTTTGTGTGTGTATTTCTATTATTTCTATATCTATACTAATATTATAAAGAGTTTTTACACGGAATGTAAGGGTCGCGGGTTCAAGTCCTGGCTCGAGGTTAATCTTTTGACTGCATCTTTGATATGAAAGTATTTATTTATATTGATGATAATATTATAAAGATGAAAGATATGATTGTTTGTTTTTTTTTCTATAATTGAGGAGTTGCCGTAAGAATCCTACGCCGATAACAAAATTTAGAGCGGGCGAAGCCGCTGGTAGAAGCTAGTAATAAATAATTTTGAACAAAATCTGTTTATAAGCAGTTAAGATATTTGCATCATTTCTTATTCTACGTATCCCTAACTTGCCTAATGCGTGTACATGGTCTACGATACTCACTTGGCCAGTTTTTGCCTGAATATAAAAAAAGATGTAGGTACGTGTTAATAGAAAAAAAAAAGAAAATTAAAAATCTTACCTTTTTGGAAAATAAATAAACGAATTCAAGAAAATGCTAACGAATGATGGCTTGGGAAAATTTATAACTAGCACACAAGCATTTATTTCTTGATGAATTTATTTCTGTGTGGACTTTTTATATCGCTTCACCAGTTATAAACTTCACCGGTTATGATTCATGTCATAATGTTGCCACTTAGACGAAAATATTCATTTATATAACATACGAGATAATAAAAAGAGATATAGAAACCGCCACATTCAACAAATAATATAAATCAAATCGATGGTGTTGCCTTAAATAAAAACTTTGTTGTTAGATTTTTTAATTTTTATGTTTTAGAGATAAAACAAAGATATTTTTAGCTCTCATATATTTAAGCTTTAATTGAATATCTTTGAAGGACTTCTGGTTTTTTAATTAAAACGTATATGGTGTTATTTGTTGTCATAAGTTTTTGCAAATGCCTACCGCTCACTAAGCGGATGGTGTAAAGCTATGATGTGGGTGCTAACAGCTACTGGTAATTTTCTTTGGGGAATAAAAACTACAACCGGAACTTGACATTTCTAAACTATCCTAAACTTTATACTCTGTGGTTGGGGTAAACAAGCTTGTTACGACAATGGTTGTTACCTTTTTAGCAGCAGGTTTAAGTACAAATTTATAAAGCAACATTCTTTTGTGACCCGGCGATCATAAATCAAAACTATAGTCGCCATTAAAATTTTGTGAACTTACAACGACACTAGCGACCAAACACCAAACGACAGAGGGTCAGAAAAGTTTGGTTGCACTGTTATGTACGCAATTGAAGTTTTTTATTTTACCCAAATTGACGTTACATTTACACGGTGTACATTACCAAATCTCTTTAGGTAAATATTCAATAATTATTGAATTCTGAAGATTGCCCTAATTATAATAAGCATCTTTAAGCACATCATCATTTATACTCTAAGACCAATTTAACTAATAGTTACCTACATTTTTAATCAGGATGCTCTTCTCCACGCTATCAAAGAAGAATACGTGGAGGCTGTGGAACTTCTACTACAATGGGAAGAACAGAATCATGTTCATGGAGAGCCTTATGTGAGTACCAGATGTTTACTATCCAGTTCAAAAAGAGTCTACTCCACTTATCACAGCGCCGTGATTCCTTACAGTATGTGCTTAGTTGACCAATTTTGACATCACACTGAAACACGTACGCTAGTTTTATATATTATGTGTCCTCATTTCTGTTAGGTACTAATGTGTTGAGTGTTATTTCGTGTAAATAAATACTATTATATTCCATTTCATTCCATCCCATTCCGTCTCATCCATTCGCTCCCCATCCTATCCCATCTCTTCCATCCAATCCCATCCCATTCCCTTTCATCCCATCCCATCCCGTCTTATACCATCCCATTCCATTCCGTTCTATTCTATTCTATATTGCCACATATAGTCTTAATTAGTTTAGAACTGCAATGACCGATCTTTGCCCACCTCGTTTATATTTCTGCAGGACACCCAACTCCTTACCAACTTACAGCACAGATATCATGTTTCATTGGAATGGTTCTAATAAATAGGTTATAGATAAATGGTAATCAAACCCTGATGATGGAGCAGGATAGATAAATGAAGATAAATTGGTAAGGGATACTAAGCAACTTTCAATCGTTTGATAAATACGTTTTTGAGTCGGAAGTATTTTCCCTTGTATATGAATATATAATTGATTAAATCTAAGAAATATAAGGAAAAATATCTTTAATGTTTCCATGATTTTGGCAGAGTTGGGAATCTGTAGACCCGTCATCGGCTACTTTTACTCCAGACATCACGCCACTCATCCTCGCTGCTCACAGAAACCACTATGAAATCCTCAAGATCCTTCTGGACAGAGGCGCAACTCTTCCAGTGCCGCACGACGTCAAGTAGGTACAGGTCACATGTTGTTTTTAAACCCTGTTTGATCCATTACTGTAAACGTAGGGATTTTGGTAAAAGTATATGTAATGCCTTGAAGACTATAAAAAAATCGGATCTTTCGTTCTTTCTTACCACAAGGAAATGCTTGCGAGGTGGACATCAAACCGAAAATGTCAACTATCATAAAAAAAATACTTGGGGGAGAACCGAAAGTCATTAAAACGCTTCGAGGTTTAAATGTTAAAGAACCGACAGCCGATGGAGTAGACGTGTCCTACAGTGGAGACCTCGTAGTCGAAAGCACAGCTTAGGATACCCTCTATCTCAATGGACTGATGCGCTTATGAGGGTGGCTGGTAGTAGCTAGATGAGGAAGGCAGAGTACCTCCATTTAAGAAGCTTATATCCAGCAGTGGACCAAAATAAGCTGAACTGATGAGGTATAAGCTTCTAAAAATGAGGAACAAAATATTTCCCTTAACAGGTGCGGTTGTGACGAGTGTGTGAAGTCGTCACAAGAAGATTCTCTACGTCATTCTCAAGCCCGTATCAACGCATACCGGGCACTTACATCTCCATCTCTTATCGCTCTCTCATCTGCTGATCCTCTTCTCACCGCCTTCCAGCTGTCTTGGGAACTAGGCAGGTTGAGCAGAATGGAGACGGAGTTTAGAGTAGAATATAAGGTAAAAGGGCTTAATGTTTTGTCTTTGTCTGTCTTGTCTTTTAATAAGATGGTAGGGTAACGCAGTGCAAAGCCAGCCCTTGTAAACACCACCACCTTATAAGTAGTTGTTGTATTTGTGACGTTCGTGATAAGCATATTTTCAGAGTGAATATGTAGTCGAGATTTTCCCTGGCCAGATTTGTTCTTTGATAGCTCAAATTACACGGATTGTAAAGTTTGTTGCAGGTTCAGGTCCTGGAATTTGTTGCAGGTTAAGGTCCTGGCTCAAGGAACAAAATAAGAAATAGTAGGTTAATCTTTTGACTGCATCTTCGCTATGGATTTATAATTTTTTACATTCATAATATTATTATAAATATTAAAAATAGTCACTATTATTCTGTCATTTTTAATATGTTTTCGCCTAAATCAGTTCAAAGAATCTCAAACGAAGAAAGATTACTTAAAAGAATTATTTATTTCCTAATTCTATAAAGATTCGTGTGTTTGTAAGATTGATGTACTAGGACTGCATAAGTCACTAGGAGTTGTATTTGTGACCACCTTAGTCACGTGCATATCGAGCTTATTTAAGAAATAAAATGATTTCCTTGTCCAGGCCCTTCGCCATCAATGCCAGGAGTTCGCAACAGCTCTGCTGGACCATACGAGGACTTCCAAAGAATTAGAGATCATGCTCAACTACAACCCCTGGGACCTGGACTGCTGGGAACCTGGCGAGAGACAAACGCTAGGAAGATTAAAATTAGCGATTAAATATAAGCAGAAAATGGTGAGTGAATGCAATTTAAATACAAATATATTACTATGTACTTTTTCAGACTTGATATTGACGAATTAGCTATCCCATATGAATTATTAATTACTGTGACAAATTGTTGTGTCTGAAAATAAGAAGAAAATTATTTTATTTGGCCTAGCCTCAACGTTTTTTTAAACACAACTACTATGACTACCATTTTTTAAACACAACTACTAACTAACTACTTGGGTCGGCAACGCGCGAGTGATACTTCTGGTGTTGCAAGCGTCCATAGGCCACGGTGACCGCTTACGATCAGGCGGAGCGTGTGCTTGTTTGCCACCTCAGTGGTTTAAAAAAAAAAAAAAAAAATTACTATGACTACCATTTTTTATAAACAACTACTATGACTATTATTTTCGTTGTCTTTAATTTGTTACCAGACTTCAAATCAATCATAAGTGTATTGAAACAGACGAGTAATGTTTTGAGAATGAAGAAAAGCGGCTAAACGCTACGTCCTGGTGTCACAGAGCAAAAATACACTTAGCAATGGTTTTTTTCGACTTTGGGATAAAAAAAAAATAAGGGGGCAAACAAGCACAGGGTCCGCCTAATGGTAAGCGATCACCGTAGCCTATAGACGCTTGCAACACCGTGTGTATCACTCGCACGTTGTCGACCCTAAAAACAACTAATAACTTCTTTCTTGAAGAACCCCATACTGTAGTCCTTAGAGAAAAATGCAAACAAAGCGCACTCTTACGGTGACATCAGCCATTTACATAAATGAGAAAAGCACAGTCGAGCTCATACATCTCTGTCACCCCAAGCGAGATATCTGCTTTATTATCTACTGTTTTGCCCCGGTACCGTTATGCCTCCTGTTCCCCTACAACCAGAGAATGCCTACAAATATTCAATCTATATAAAATTAGAGACCTGAAACTTGGAGGGTGTGTTCTTTGTATGACGTAGGCGTCCGATACGATAAGGTTTTACTGAAAGGGTGAAGTGCGAGTCTGAATCACGCAATAAGGTTACACCGATTGTAATGAAATTTTTGCAAGTTGTTATGTTGTTATACACACGCCGCGGAATGTTTGTGAGAAAGAAAAAAAAAGGTCAAGTGCGAGTGAGACAGGGTCAAGTGCGTGTCGGTCTCGCGTAATAAGGGTAAATCGATTGTAATGAAATTTTGGTAAGTTTCTATGCCCACGCCTGGGAAGGTTCCTGAGAAAAAAAAGGGCCAAGTGCGAGTCGGACTCGCGCAATAGGGGTAAACCGATTGTAATGAAATGTTGGTAAGTTGTTATGCACATGCCGGGGAAGGTTTCTGAATTAGTACAACTCTATTAGGTTGTTTTAAAAAAAGAAACAACGTTCGCCGGTTCAGCTATATTTATATAAAAGAAGAAATTGACTGGCTGACTGACTAATCGATCAATGAACAGGTGAAACCGCTGTGTCTAGAAGCATGATATTTTGCACAAACGTTCCTAAAATGACGTAAGTGTGCACTATGAAGGGATTTTTGGAAATTAATCCCCTAAGGGGGTAAAATATGGGTTGGCAGTTTGCATGGAAATAGCTAAAACTTGGCTTAAACGTTAAAAATTAAGATTCACAATTTTTGAAAAATTATTCTCTAGACGGCAAAATAGAGGATGAAAATGTGTATGAGAGTTCCGATGTTATTGTATGTGAAACAGTAAACAGTCAAAAGCTGTTTTTTTTTTAGAAGTTTACGCAGACGAAGTTGCGGGAATAAGCTAGTTTAAAATAAAAGAAAAGTTTTTATGAACGTTTTACAATAAACGTATCATACGTCTAGGATGTTTTTTCTTGAAAAATATCCTTTTATAAACAAGATATATCTAATACCTTTAAACGAGCAATTCTCGTATGTATGTATATATATAGATATATAATCAGAATCTCGGACACGGCTCCAACAATTTTCAGGAAATTTAGTTTGCAGGGGTGTCGGGGGCGATAAATCGATCTATTTCATTTCATTTTCAGAAAATTCGGTTCATCCGTGTTTTCAGGCAATGATAAACTGAAAAACATGACACTCCGTGACATATATTGGCGAGAAATTATACTATTATTTTTACCGACATAGCAACACTAAAGCTATTTGACAATAGATGTCATTGTTAAAAAAACGAGCAAAGCTCGGTCCCCAGGTACTAGAATATAAAGAATAAATAGGTGTGAGTAAAATCTTTGAAAAAGTTTCAAAAATAAGAGCGCTTAGACGTTTTTGAGCATGACATGTTTAGGTATTCTCAGCTGGCTAGCCACTCAACGGTCAGATAAGGCTGAACTATCCTAACAGGTATATCTGTAAAGCGACCACCCCAATGCGCCGGCGACCACAACGGATAACAGACATGACCTTCCTCCGTGACAGCGCGACGCGCACTAAATATCTATCGCAATGACATAAAAAAAAACAATTATATTTTATTTATTGAAATTTTTACGAATTTAAAAATCTGTTCTGTTAATATTTACAGTTATTCATGTGATATTTTATTTAAATTTTTATAATAATTAAAAATTTAAATTAGTTATTGAATAGTAATCGACGACGGAAAACCAACAAGAAACCAAAGAGTGATCCAATTTTATTATATCTTAATATATATAAATCTCGTGTCACAATGTTTGTCCTCAATGGACTCCTAAACTACTGAACCGATTTTGATCAAACTTCGTAAATATCTGTTATTTGATCCAATTTAAAAGATAGGATAGTTTTTATCTCGATATGTCAAGTGCGAGCCGGACTCGGGCACTATAGGTAAAAACCAACTTTCGCCGGGTACAGAAGGACGGCAGCGGAACAACGTTCGCCGGTACAGCTAGTATTATATATTTTCTGAAGACTTATTTCAATAACTTTACTTGGTTTTTTTTTTAAATCCAACATAAACATTGTTTTTAACCTATCTAACCTATTTTTACATATTATCACTTCACCTTAATTTAACACAAATACCTACTCACGAAATCCAGAAGAAAATCCTAGATAAATTGCAAAGAAAAGCTGTGTCAACCCGCAGCCGCAGCTAACAAGAAAGGCACATTTGTTACAATTTTGTTAAACACAGAATGGATGGATACGTTTGTTTCTTTACTTCTGTTTCCTTTATTTTACCTAAGTCGTCAGGTACATACTGATACATGATATTGTATCTTATAGTAAAGAAAGTTTGTGTTTATTATATTTTAGATTTTCATTCTTTATTCAAGGTATCATGCGATGAGTGCCATGTCACCATACTTAATGATTAAAAGCTGAAAACATCTGAAAACACCACTGCGGCAAAGCCTTAAAGGAGGCTTTATGAGGAGGGTATATGTGTTTGACTTGTATGTATGTAGGACTCTATGTTCCCTCGTAACTACAAAAACTAAACCCCTTTTAATAAATTATATGTGGTAAGATTCGTCTTAACCACTAGAGTATCAGAGAGGCTATATTGAAATTTTTATAAATCAAAATGGCGGTATTTTGGCGCCAAATTGCTTTTTTGCTCTTTCTTTTATTTTTTTAATCCGCAGCCGGGTTTTTTTTAATTTTTTTAATTAGTTTTAACTACTATATGATAGAGCTCGTGAAGCACTTTCAGGATCAATAATCGCAGTATTATGATTAGACCAAGGCCAAACCGCTCAAAATATCGTAAAAAATAAATTCTTAGCAGTATACAAGTGGTGGTTGTCGAGGGGTTTTAAATTTCACTTCACGTTCCAAGTGGCGGAGGTTCGAACCCCGGTTCGACGTGTACCAATGAGTCTTTTCTTAATTTTTCAAGTACACTGAGTTACTTATTCACACCACTGGCTTTTCGATGAAGGAAAACATTGTGAGGAAACCTGCATCCGTCAAGAAAAAAAAAAAAAATGACGTATGTGAAGTCCACAATCCGCACTGGGCCCGCGTGTGGACTATGGCCCAAATCACCCTCGCTTATGAGGGTAGGCCGTGCCCCAACAGTGGGGACGTACGAAGGCTGGCGAGATACAAGTGGTCGGAAAATTAAGTTGATGATGTAAAAAACGAAGGAAAATTTGAAATGAATATATATATTTTATACAATTTTTAGCGCAGCTTCTTTTTAGCTCATATAAAAACAATTTCGTAATTTACAGTTCGTAGCACATCCAAATGTTCAACAACTGTTGGGAGCCATCTGGTACGAAGGTCTACCAGGTTTTAAGAGGAAAAACATTATTGGACAGTGTATACAGGTAAAAAATATACCTAGATAAACAACTCTTTGTTGTTCACTAGCTACTTTCTTGTGAAGCTTTCTTGCCAGCCTAAACCCGCTTTTTTATATTTTAGCAATTTTAAGCTTATCTACTTACCAGCCAAAATACAGTTTTTTTTTTATTTTAGCAATTTCGAGCTTGTTATCCACTTGACAGCCTAAACACAGCTTTTTGTATTTTAACAATTTGAGCTTATAATCTACTTACCAGCATAAACACAGTTTGTTCGTATTTTATCAATTTTGAACCTTTTAAGCTTGAAATTTTCTTACCAGCCTATACACTGTTTATTGTATCTCAGCAATTTTGAGCTTGGTCGCTATACTTACCAGCCTAAAAACACTTTTTTGTATTTCAGCAATTTTGAGATTGTCATCAACTTACTAGCCTAGACATTATTTTTGTATTATAACAATTTTGATCATGTTGCCTATTTACCAGCCTAAACACAGTTCTTCTGTCTCTTATCTACCTAACAGCTCTAACACATTTTTTTTGTCTTTTAACAAAACTTGTTATTAACTTACAAGTCTAAACACAGCTTTTTGTTTTTTAAAAATAACTTACCGGCCTAAACTGCTCAGCTTTTTGTACTTTAGCAATTTTAAGCTTGTTATATACTTACCAGCCTAAGCACAGTTATTTGTACTTACGCAACTTTGAGCTTATTATCTACTTACCAATCTAAACACACTTTTTTATATTAGTAATCAGCCAAAACTCAGTTGTTTTATATTTTAGCAATTTTGAACTTGGTATCTACTTTTAAGATATTTACTTTATACTTTTGTTGTTTTACTTACAATAATATGGTTCACAGGTGGCGAAATTAGGGGTGATGTTCCCAGTTTACTGCACCATCTACATGCTGGCCCCTAATTCGAAATACGGGCAATTTATGAAGAAACCCTTCGTCAAGTTCATATGTCACAGCTCTTCATACATGCTTTTTCTAGGTAATATTTAAATACTTTTATTTAATCTCCCGTTTCTCTAGCTTTTACATCAAGATGACTTAATTTATGCATCTAAGTAATTATATCCTTGATTTTCGTGCGTCTGGAGAAAATACATAAGAAACGCTATATTTTATAAAAGTCTGTCCATACACAGAGAAAGAGAGCATATGATTTGCAGTTTATGCTTAACTCAAAAATGTGTCAAATTAAGTCAAATATGCGTCGTTAGGTTACACGTTGTTACAGAATGCGTTGAAGAAATAAAGGTTCACTGCTCGTTCCCCATAGGTGATAGCGTGATAATATGTTGACCCGATTTCTTAATAATATTCGTGCCAAATTTGAAGTAAATCCATGCAGTACTTTTTGAGTTTATCCCGAACATACATAAAGACAAACAGACAAACAGACAAACAGATAAACAGAGAAACAGAGAAAATTCTAAAAACTATATTTTTGGCTTCGGTATCGATTGTAGATCACACCCCAAGTATTATTTTAAAAAAATATTCAATATACAGTTTTGACTTTCCTACCATTTTATAATATATGTATAGATATAGGCACACCGATTGGAAACTTTTTAGTCAATTGCAAAGCTCAGGAACCACCCATACCATGACTAATCTTACTTGCATCACTGAACTTCGTGTATTTAGACCATTTTTAGTCATTTTGAAGATTTTCATGAGTTCATCACATGATAGCTACTGGATAGCCATTTCCAAAATTGTTATGTTGAATTGTTACTAAATCTTTTTGCACCCTTTCTAGGTTTATGTACCAACTTTGTAATAGGGCGACTACTATACTACAATATATTAAAAATGAATAAATACTTTCATAGCAAAGATGCAGTCAAAAGATTAACCTCGAGCCAGGACTTGAACCTGAGACCTTTACATTCCGTGTAAGTGCTCTACAACTAAGCTACCGAGGCACAAGTCTGACTAATGATGATGGGTCGCAGGTTTAAGTCCTGGCTTGAGGACTATTTGCTATAAAAGTATTTATTTATTTGAATGATATAGCCATAAATATGGCATGTATAATATATTTTCTTCTAACACTCTTACCTTCAGGGAGTCATAAACTAAGAAAGATTATTTCTATGTATGGATATTTATATTGTATTTCTTACTTCAATGAAGATTTTGTATGTTAATAAGATTGATGTACTAGGACTTAATAAGTCACTAGGAGTTGTATATTACAATATTAAGAGTTTTAAATACAAGTCCTCAGTGTGTTTCAAGTGATTAATGTATATTAGGTATATCCTACTGATATAATAAATGCGTCAGTTTGATAAGTAGTATAACTAATTAATAAGTAGTATACCCAAATGGTGCCTACCTATTCCTAAGCCTACGATGTCGGTCTGTCTGTCTGTCCGAGCATTAAAAGGCTCCATCTTTTTAAAACCAAAATATGTAGCTAGGCCTAAACTATTTACAGAATATGTCTTGTAACAGTGGAATTCTAACAATTAATTTGTTGACCAATTCGACTAATTTGACCGGATTTTTATTCTTATGCCTATACTCTGAAATAACCTACAAGCCGTAACTGACCCTTACGTCTGAGTCGTCCTTTGCCTCCCTGGGTGTGTTCTTATGCTTGTGTAAAGAGCGTAAAACTCAGGTTCTGACGAATTGGTTATCCTGGAAAATTTAGAAGTTTCCGCAGGAATAATTATACCTAACCAAACTCCTTAAGGTATTTTCTTTGCTATAGCTAACTTCCTTACAATAATCGAGTATTTGCCGTTTAATCTCACGGCGCCAACAGAATTCAGTGCGGGTGGAAACGCGGAAATAGCTTAAGAGATATTTTAATAACAATAATGTGTAATTAATCTATTAATTTATTTCATGTATTTCAAATAAAAAATTAGTGAATTGAAATGTAGCTGCACTACTTACGCACTCTTAGTTACATATCGCGTCATCCTTGTTTTTACTCAAGTTTACTGTCACGTAGTACTGCCTCTTAAGTTTATGTTTGGTAACTTACAGAGAACTACGTTCAGTCATAAATATCCATTCTGAACTGCACTCGCTGTGTGAGTGAAATGGCGAGATAAGTTATGACTGTAAAACAGGATAGCGCTACTGGGATTCATATAAAGTAGTTCAAAAAGAGCTTTTACAATGTCTTACTTTTAAAAGTAAAAGTACACAAATATATTAAAAGTTTATTAAGACCTACACGCGTTTGTTATGGATATTTAAAGATAATTAAGTCTAGCATTTATTATAGCTTATATTATGATGGGAGAAGCTCGTGGTCGAGTAACATTTGTCCATCGGACTCGATATGTGAAATTAAGCAACGTTGGTTGCGTAGTCATTAAATGGGTGACCGAAAAGTGGCACATTTTTCTGAACTTCTTAGTGCTTTAAAGGGTCCTGGCTAAAGTTGTATGAGAGCAGACGTTAAGCCAAGTCAGGGGCCTTATGGCAGCTTCAAAACTCTTGATCCAACATTCCGCATAAGAGCAGTGTAGCAGAGTATGGCCTAAGCATCTTTTCTCGAAAGGTAAGGCCTAGAACAGCTAAGCTAATGATATATCTGCGTATACCAAATTATTTGCATACTTAGCCACATAAATTATGTAAGAAACGCGTATGTATTAATTTTTTTTTAACTTCTAATGAAATATCTCTTTCCTCAGCTCTCCTCTCCTTAGCATCACAGAGAGCTGAATACATAGTACTGGAGTGGACAGGGGTAAGCTGGCTTCAGGACTTAGTGGACTACTGGAAGGAACATGAAAGAGGCTCCTTGCCTGGACCTATAGAGTTCACCGTCGTCATCTATATAGCAAGTAATTTTGAAGTTATTGGCATGCCATTTAATTGGTCTTAAGCATGAGATGCTGTGAAAACTATTAAACTAAAATTTTAGTTGGTTAATAAGCATGCATATCGCTGACTCGACTCGACTTTTGAGCTAAATCCAACTTTAATATTATTTTTTAAAAGTTTTATTACCAGAATTTAAAGCCCTTTTAGGGCGTTATTATAGTACCAGAGAACACGATCAAAATCATATGTAATCGCTTCACTATAACTTATAAACATTAACGGGATTACAGGGGCTTATTTTTGAAATAGGATAACAGTATGGGGTTCTTCAAGATAGAAGTTATTGGATTTTTGAAGGATCGGCAACGCGCGAGTGATACCCCTGGTGTAACAAGCGTCCATATGCTACGGTGACCGCTTACTATAAGGCAGACCGTAAGCTAAAAAATTGAAATTAGGTATTAGTTATGATGCTTATAGTAACATATATTTTTTTAACTGAATATAAACATTTATATTATAATATGTTATTTACTTTCTGCATTTTTTGCCATAATTTATTACCGCTGAAACATAAATAACAATTCATTTCTCTGTCATAAAATACCGATTCACAAAGTATACTCACTTATTCTAAGGGGAAGAGTCGCCAAGAAGTGGGGCTGTTATTCTTTTAAATAAAATATAAAGAGATACAGTAACATGTTTATACTTATTTGTATACTTACATTGATACATAATAAAGGGTTTAAATTTTCAGGTTTAATATGGGCAGAAATAAGAGCCCTATGGACTGGAGGTATCGTGGAGTACATAAGTGATCTGTGGAATATCGTCGACTTTATAACTAATATGTTCTACATTGCGTGGATAAGCTTAAGAATTTCATCTTGGTATATTGTTCAGGTATAAAAAATATAAAAAATATAAAGTTAAAGCGTGAATTTTTTTTAACTATATATTATATTTCATTAAATTGACTTTTAAGATTTGTCGTAGACATAGAGACGGGTAGGACATCTTATAAGTTTTTTGTTTCCACTACAGGGGCACGGGCATCTCCTTAAATAAAGGAGGCTTAGGCCACATAGTCAACAGCGCAAACTAAATGCAAATTGGCAGACGTTGTCGTACTAGTAGAAGTCGAAAATTCACCTTTATGTGCCTTATACTTTCCTGATTAAATTGGTTAAATACCTAACATTACGGTAGCTATGCTGTTCTCGTTGTAAAAAAGTATTCTTTTCAGCGTGACTACAAAGAGGGTCAAGATCCCTGGTTTCCACGTGAGCGTTGGGACTCTTACGACCCCATGCTTCTCTCCGAAGGTGCCTTTGCTGCCGGCATGATCTTCTCATTCCTCAAGTTGGTCCACATATTTTCCATAAATCCTCACATGGGACCGCTCCAGGTGTCTTTGGGAAGGATGATCTTGGATATCCTAAAATTCTTCTTTGTATACATGCTGGTGCTGTTCGCTTTTGGATGTGGTGAGTTTCCTTTTGATTGATGACTTTCTGATTTTTAACCGTCTTCAAAAAAGGAGGAGGTTTTCAATTCGGTTGTATATTTTTTTTTGTTAAATGAGTATTCAGTTTTTAATATTTAGCACTCAACTTAAATAGTATATTTTGTACCGAGAGTTACAAAACAGGCGTATTACGCATCACAAATTTAATAAACTTGCTATATGCATATCTATAGAGATTATAATGACCTCTATTGACCTCCGAGTAATAAGTTGCGAAATATTTGCAAAAAACTGATTTTCGTGACCTTTTGACCTTTGTAACTTTTTTAGCAGGCACGATATCGATGTCGATTTTTCACATCTTCATAATATCACCGAAATAAAGGTGTATACAAAAATTTTGCCTACTAGGTATTTTTCCCCAGATTGGGGTTTAAAATGCCTAAAATGACTTTAAGTAAACAGCATTTTATATATCACAAGCAAATTGTCCAATCTTGACTTGTTTATTATTTTTCGTCAAGAACTCGCAAAGGAGGTATTTTATTTTATCCCTTTCATTTTACCACTTAATACACTAACGTGGGTAAGTTACGACTCATAGAAAAGCCACTGAAGTACAGATACACAGATTCAGAAGCAGTGTTGCGACTTTTTTACCTTTACCATCTGTTACGCAGGCAGGACTAAAGTGGTTAATAAAAAGAGGCTTTCCTCCACATTATGATGTGGCTATGTATCCTGCCACTGGATTCTCCCTTTAGGAGATCAGAACTATGATGATATACAGACATACAGAAGCAAATTGTAATAAAAAACATTATTAATTTTCATTACCTTAATTTAAACCGATAATGTATTTATTAGTATATATATTATTGAAAAAATTAAAATATATATGTATTCATGTTGTATATATTTATATATTGTAATATCTATATATTTCAAATATATTTCCTGCACTTTCATCCCCCGTATTTATTTTGTAATTTCCTCTACCAAAGGTTATCTGGAAGAAATCGCTTTTTTAGCGATAAGGCTGCCTACATTGATTTTTATTGTTATTTGTATATTTTTATGTATGCAATAAAGTATTTTACTACTATTACTCCTACTACTACTATAGTTAATGCTTCCATCCATCTATCTATCATCTTTCATCGTACTTGTGATCATCAGGTCTGAACCAACTGATGTGGTACTACGCTGAGTTGGAGAAGGACAAGTGTTATCGCAATGAACACAGTTTACCCGACTTCGACACACAAGAAAGAGCTTGCACGATATGGAGGCGATACGCTAAGTAAAGATATTTATTTGGTTGAAAACTTCTTTTTAGATACTTTTTCATTTTAGTTATTATGTTTGATTTTCGGCTTCATCATTGTGATATGCATTATGGCATGACTACCTTTATTATTTTGTTTAATTATACAGGTTTTAAAGACTACTGTAAAGTATTCCTAGATTTATATATATATGTATATAAAAGAAGAAACTGACTGGCTGACTGACTGAATGATCATCGCGCAGGTAAAACCGCTGGTGGTCTAGAAGAATAAAATTTTGCACAAGCATTTTTGGAAATTCATCCTTTAAATAGGGTTCGGAAATTTATTTGGATATCCGTCATTTTAAAGCCAAAAGCATGAAACTTGGTACTTGGCCTTATAGCTAAAGATCAATATTAAAATTAAAATAAAATATGAAAAATATGTTTGTATGAGAATTTCGATATTTTTGTTTCTAGAGACTTGAAGGTTAAAACATAGATTTCTGTTATGACGTGCGTATGCATTTAAAAACGGATTTTGCGAAATTCATTCCCTAAGAGGGGAAACTAGGGGTGAGAAGTTTGTATGAAAATTGATCATTTTCTAAACTAAATGCATCAAACTTGGTATTTGTCCTCATAGATAAAAATCAAGATTTACGTATTTCAACGTTTTCGGAAAATTATAAAATAGGGGTTGAAAGTTCTAGAACTTTTGAAGTTTGAACACTTGAAGTTTAGTACAGAGGTTTATGTTATGATAAAAGTGAGTAGTAATAACGGATTATGCGAAATTTATCCCGAGGGTGAAACGGGAGTTGAAAGTTTGTATGGAAATCCGTCATTTTTAAAGCTAAATGAATTTTAATTACCTGTTATAAAATATCTCCTGGATTTTGACTCATTACTCATTTTACTCATTTAGGAGATGAATTTTGCAAAATCATTTCTTAGTGGAGCGCCAAATTTTAAGTTCCTAAACTCAGCGGTTTGGGCTGTGCGTTGTTGAAAATGGCTTCTTACCTTTTCGTATCTTTTTAAATTGCCTTTTCTACGCAGCTTATTCGAGACTTCCCAATCTTTGTTTTGGGCATCATTCGGCTTGGTTGACCTGACGACCTTCGACCTGACGGGCATCAAGAGTTTCACTCGGTTCTGGGCACTCCTAACCTTCGGCTCTTACTCCGTAATCAACATCATAGTGCTACTCAACATGCTGATCGCCATGATGTCCAATTCTTACCAGATCATATCCGTAAGTTCCTTCACACAATCGAGGAAACGCTTTTATATAATCCAGAACCCCATGTGACCTTACTTATATTTTACAGGTATTTATGTCAGTATCCACAGTACAGGGGATCGCCTAAAAAAAAGCTCACCAATTTTTCTGCTTTGTACGACTCGCGCTTGACCACTCTCAAAACATCGTTGGTTCTGGCGCACTACCCTCCAACCCCAACCCCTCGCCTCAAAAAAAAACTCCCCAATTTTTCTGCCCTGTACGACTCACGCTTGACCACTAGAGGGGATTTGTTGGTTCTGGCGCACTACCCCCAACCCCTCGCCTAAAAACTTTTCTGCCCCGCACGACTCGCGCTTGACCACTCTCAAAACCACCCTGTGTTTGGGGTGTGGCGACTCGCGCTTGACCATTCTCCAAAAACCACCCCCCTGTGTCTGGGGTATGTCGACTCACGCTTGACCAAAACTACCGCGTGACGTCACAGTGACTTCTGTGTATAACCTATTCCTATTTAATTACAATGATGTTGGTGGTGACATTCCAAAAACTAGTCCCCCCGAGGGTGTATCTCAAGATTTTAGGGGTGTGTCCACTCACGCTTTACAAAAACTTAACCTGGAGACGTGTCGGTTCACGCTTGATATGACTTGACATGTTATACCTACAGAAAACCTTCAATTCAAGTCGGTCGAAGTTTAAAGAGAAAAGCTGATAATAGTGTTAAAGATTTACAACTAGTATCGACGTCAACATGATGTGTCAAATATGTGATTTACAGGTTAACCAAAGATTCTATGCTCAGCACTTACGATCTAAGAAACACAAATAGAAATGTCTTATTCTTAATCATAATTTACTTTATGTGTCTGTTATATCACTTGTGAAGTATTTATAGCATCAATTGAAGAATCAATACTATTTTATTATTCATGCAGATTTTGATCAGGAAACAAAAGATTTAAAAAATTCTGTTGAATTTTTAAATTTGTCTATTAGGAATTGGATAAAAATTGGTGAATTAAAAAATTATTCAGAACCTTTAAGTGATGACATTAAAAATAAAATGTGTAATGTCACATAGTGATTTAGAAAAAAAAGAAAATGGTAGACCTTTAAAAAAACAGTTCTTAGAAATGCATGTTAATAAGTTCAATCCCTTACGGGGATCTTCGTATATTCGTAAAAAAGAACGATCAACAATATTTTAAGTGGACTATATCCTGCAAATACACATTCCGATAGTGTATCATCATACTTTAGCCATCAAAAATAAACTAACGTTTAATAATATTCAGTTCCCAATCAAATTATCTGATATACCCAAGGTAGAAAAACAAAATGATATTAGCATTAATATGTTTGAATTAGAGTTTAACAAAGAAAAAAAAAAACTTTACAAAATGTTCTAATTAATTACAAATTAACTTATTATTTTTAAACAATGGTTGAAATGGGTTTTAATTAATCACCAGAAGCATGACTGTGCTCAAATTTTTACTGAATAACTAGGAATTCATAAAAAAGAAAAATATTGGTTTAATAGGGAAACAAATAATGATGAAATCTATTTTGATAAATTTCAAAGAATATTAAAATTACATTTTATAATATATGCAGACTTTGTAGCTCATTTAAAACCCGTCGCCTATTGTATCCCTGATCCATCGAAGTCATATACGTAAACAATACATGAACATGTAGTTTGTTCTTATGGATACTATATAAAATGTTCATATGATGATAAACTGTCTATATACAGAACATACTCAGAGCCTAATTGTACAAAAATGTTTTGAAAAATGATATTAGCAATATACATAGGATAAATTGTTTTCAAAAATGTCCACTTTCTTTAACTAATGAAGAGAAGGATAAGACAATCGCAATTATGTTATATTAGGTGATGAAATCACAGTAGACTATGACTGGAATACTAGTAATTTTAGAGCTGTTAGTCACGAATTATTTAGTAGCACAAAGTATCGTGTTCCATTTTTCATTCCTATTCTATTTCACAATCTAAACAATTATGATGCTCATTTTATTGTTCATGCTTTTGAATTTTAAAGATTGAAAAATAAAAATAATTCCACAAAATAAGTAAAAATATATTTCATTCTCATATAAACCTAATATGTCGTATAGTTCATTTGCGGTTTTTAGATTATTTTTAATTTATGATCTACTAGAGTTTAGATATATAGATGTTATATAAAGACCAATTTGCAGAATTAAGAAATCAATTACAAACGAATTTTAATAAACTTATTAGGAAAGGTGTTTTTCTTCATGAATTTGTTAATTCTTATGAGTCCTTTAAAATTACATCTCTTCCAAATCAAGACGCTTTCTTTAACTCTTTAATACCAGTGTATCTAATTATAATAATAAACATGCTTAAAACAATCAAGACGCTTTCTTTAACTCTTTAATACTAGTGTATCTAATTATAATAATAAACATGCTCAAAACGATGTCAGCCCAATTTAAATGTAAAATATGTTGGAATATTCCAATCTATATTTAAGAACTTATGTAATGCTACTCACTGATATTTCTGATAACTTTAGAATTTTTTATATCTAATGTGATATAATTGTAATTATTTATTTTCTTCTTTTTACACTAAGCTGTACACCTATCTATAATATATTTTTGCCACGCAAAATGAGCTCTATTTTAAAATTAACCTGTAACCTTAAGTACCCTGAACATTTACATGATCTTAATTCAGATTTACCTTTATGCCTGAAAAACAATGTAAACGGTTATAGTAAAGATAAGAAATTAGTATCAAATTTTTATAATAAAACTAAAATATAATTTACTATAGAAATCTCAAACAATGTTTACAACTTACTATGAAGTAAATTAGGGTTCATAGAATTTTACAGTTTAAGCATAGTCCTTAGTTGAAATATATATATATATACATTTAAATACACAAGTAAGAACTACAGCTAAAAGTGACTGAAAAAAGATTTTTATAAATAATACATTCTTTGGTAAAACTATGGAAAATGTTAAAAACGTGAATTTGTGAAAAAAAAAAAGATATTTATTTGGAGAATTATAAGTCGTGTCTATGTATCACAAATGTAAATATTTCACGTGCAGAATTCGAAGTGTGAAACACACTATATTACACAAAAAAATAAATAAACTTGTTGTAGACTTATATAAATACTTAACCATTCTTAAGTCTGTAGGACTCTCGAAATACTTGTTACGATTTTGTATATTGGAAATATAAAAATTTTGATGTTTAACTTTCATTATTATACCATACACTTTTTTTTCGATACTTCAGACTATCCTAGTGATAACATTTATAGTTACTTTATTATTAAACTTTAATAAAACGAAACTTGGATATTATAAAGATAAAAAACAAATGGTTAAGTATTTATATAAGTCTACAACAAGTTTTTTTTTTTTTTGTGTAATATAGTGTGTTTCACACTTCGAATTCTGCACGTGAAATATTTACATTTGTGATACATAGACACGACTTATAGTTCTCCAAATAAATCTCTTTTTTGTCACAATTTTCTTGAAAACTTTAGATTCGACAATTACATCAAGCAATTATAAATCTACAACAAGTTTTATTAATTTTTGTGAAGTCTGTAGGACTCTCGAAATACTTGTTACGATTTTGTATATTGGAAAAATAAAAATTTTGATGTATAACTTTCATTATTATACCATACACTTTTTTTTCGATACTTCAGACTATCCTAGTGATAACATTTATAGTTACTTTATTATTAAACTTTAATAAAACGAAACTTGGATATTATAAAGATAAAAAACAATGGTTAAGTATTTATATAAGTCTACAACAAGTTTATTTATTTTTTTGTGTAATATAGTGTGTTTCACACTTCGAATTCTGCACGTGAAATATTTACATTTGTGATACATAGACACGACTTATAATTCTCCAAATAAATATCTTTTTTTTTTTCACAAATTCACGTTTTTAACATTTTCCATAGTTTTACCAAAGAATGTATTATTTATAAAAATCTTTTTTCAGTCACTTTTAGCTGTAGTTCTTACTTGTGTATTTAAATGTATATATATATATATTTCAACTAAGGACTATGCTTAAACTGTAAAATTCTATGAACCCTAATTTACTTCATAGTAAGTTGTAAACATTGTTTGAGATTTCTATAGTAAATTATATTTTAGTTTTATTATAAAAATTTGATACTAATTTCTTATCTTTACTATAACCGTTTACATTGTTTTTCAGGCATAAAGGTAAATCTGAATTAAGATCATGTAAATGTTCAGGGTACTTAAGGTTACAGGTTAATTTTAAAATAGAGCTCATTTTGCGTGGCAAAAATATATTATAGATAGGTGTACAGCTTAGTGTTAAAAGGAGAAAATAAATAATTACAATTATATCACATTAGATATAAAAAATTCTAAAGTTATCAGAAATATCAGTGAGTAGCATTACATAAGTTCTTAAATATAGATTGGAATATTCCAACATATTTTACATTTAAATTGGGCTGACATCGTTTTGAGCATGTTTATTATTATAATTAGATACACTAGTATTAAAGAGTTAAAGAAAGCGTCTTGATTGTTTTAAGCATGTTTATTATTATAATTAGATACACTGGTATTAAAAAGTTAAAGAAAGCGTCTTGATTTGGAAGAGATGTAATTTTAAAGGACTCATAAGAATTAACAAATTCATGAAGAAAAACACCTTTCCTAATAAGTTTATTAAAATTCGTTTGTAATTGATTTCTTAATTCTGCAAATTGGTCTTTATATAACATCTATATATCTAAACTCTAGTAGATCATAAATTAAAAATAATCTAAAAACCGCAAATGAACTATACGACATATTAGGTTTATATGAGAATGAAATATATTTTTACTTATTTTGTGGAATTATTTTTATTTTTCAATCTTTAAAATTCAAAAGCATGAACAATAAAATGAGCATCATAATTGTTTAGATTGTGAAATAGAATAGGAATGAAAAATGGAACACGATACTTTGTGCTACTAAATAATTCGTGACTAACAGCTCTAAAATTACTAGTATTCCAGTCATAGTCTACTGTGATTTCATCACCTAATATAACATAATTGCGATTGTCTTATCCTTCTCTTCATTAGTTAAAGAAAGTGGACATTTTTGAAAACAATTTATCCTATGTATATTGCTAACATCATTTTTCAAAACATTTTTGTACAATTAGGCTCTGAGTATGTTCTGTATATAGACAGTTTATCATCATATGAACATTTTATATAGTATCCATAAGAACAAACTACATGTTCATGTATTGTTTACGTATATGACTTCGATGGATCAGGGATACAATAGGCGACGGGTTTTAAATGAGCTACAAAGTCTGCATATATTATAAAATGTAATTTTAATATTCTTTGAAATTTATCAAAATAGATTTCATCATTATTTGTTTCCCTATTAAACCAATATTTTTCTTTTTTATGAATTCCTAGTTATTCAGTAAAAATTTGAGCACAGTCATGCTTCTGGTGATTAATTAAAACCCATTTCAACCATTGTTTAAAAATAATAAGTTAATTTGTAATTAATTAGAACATTTTGTAAAGTTTTTTTTTTTCTTTGTTAAACTCTAATTCAAACATATTAATGCTAATATCATTTTGTTTTTCTACCTTGGGTATATCAGATAATTTGATTGGGAACTGAATATTATTAAACGTTAGTTTATTTTTGATGGCTAAAGTATGATGATACACTATCGGAATGTGTATTTGCAGGATATAGTCCACTTAAAATATTGTTGATCGTTCTTTTTTACGAATATACGAAGATCCCCGTAAGGGATTGAACTTATTAACATGCATTTCTAAGAACTGTTTTTTTAAAGGTCTACCATTTTCTTTTTTTTCTAAATCACTATGTGACATTACACATTTTATTTTTAATGTCATCACTTAAAGGTTCTGAATAATTTTTTAATTCACCAATTTTTATCCAATACCTAATAGACAAATTTAAAAATTCAACAGAATTTTTTAAATCTTTTGTTTCCTGATCAAAATCTGCATGAATAATAAAATAGTATTGATTCTTCAATTGATGCTATAAATACTTCACAAGTGATATAACAGACACATAAAGTAAATTATGATTAAGAATAAGACATTTCTATTTGTGTTTCTTAGATCGTAAGTGCTGAGCATAGAATCTTTGGTTAACCTGTAAATCACATATTTGACACATCATGTTGACGTCGATACTAGTTGTAAATCTTTAACACTATTATCAGCTTTTCTCTTTAAACTTCGACCGACTTGAATTGAAGGTTTTCTGTAGGTATAACATGTCAAGTCATATCAAGCGTGAACCGACACGTCTCCAGGTTAAGTTTTTGTAAAGCGTGAGTGGACACACCCCTAAAATCTTGAGATACACCCTCGGGGGGACTAGTTTTTGGAATGTCACCACCAACATCATTGTAATTAAATAGGAATAGGTTATACACAGAAGTCACTGTGACGTCACGCGGTAGTTTTGGTCAAGCGTGAGTCGACATACCCCAGACACAGGGGGGTGGTTTTTGGAGAATGGTCAAGCGCGAGTCGCCACACCCCAAACACAGGGTGGTTTTGAGAGTGGTCAAGCGCGAGTCGTGCGGGGCAGAAAAGTTTTTAGGCGAGGGGTTGGGGGTAGTGCGCCAGAACCAACAAATCCCCTCTAGTGGTCAAGCGTGAGTCGTACAGGGCAGAAAAATTGGGGAGTTTTTTTTTGAGGCGAGGGGTTGGGGTTGGAGGGTAGTGCGCCAGAACCAACGATGTTTTGAGAGTGGTCAAGCGCGAGTCGTACAAAGCAGAAAAATTGGTGAGCTTTTTTTTAGGCGAGGGGTTGAGGTTGGGGGGAAAATATATAAAGTTTCTACCCGTCGCACCATTTTTGGAATGGAGGGTTTATAATATTATTCTTCCTGTACTCCTGTACTCTTAACAGTGTATGAATTTAATGGATTTGAGGTACGAACGGACATACGTGACTAAACTAAAAAGATTCTTGTTAGACTATGGAACCCTAAAAAAAACCACTATTTAAACATTTACAGTTATTATTAATTATATACAAAGACTCGACAGTTTTTAACGCCTAAAATAAACAAAACTCATGGGACTTGTAAAAGCTAACTGTTTAATTAAAAATAAAATTTAAAAGTTCATAGGACTTGCCGATCGCAACGAAACGTTTTCCTAAACACGTTTGCGAGACACGTTGATCAAAAAACCATTATTGCCGACGACGTAATTTCGTGACCGACTTAAATTTTGTTTGTGTCAAGATAAACAAATAGCAAAACGATTATATGAAATGATACGTAATGTAATTGTATGAATGGAAAGAAAACGTATGAAATCTGAATATTGAACACGTAGGTTATACAATAATAACCAAACGCTTACTCTATTAGCGAGAAATTTGTTCCAAATACTTTATAAAATTGTTTTTATTGGAAAACGTCTACATTAGAGTAGTGATTGTGCACAGTTTCAATAAACTTTATATCTTATTTTATTCCGATTGAATGTATTTTTATTAAATTTTGGTTTAGCTCAGTTTGGCATTGATCCCTAGGGATTTTTTAAAGCTGTTTTCTCCAGTAAACAACGTATAGCAATCTAATAAAAATATTTATAATAAAACCTGCGTAAATCAAACCGTAACTCTTACGTCTGGTTTTTTTGAATTTTTTCAACCCTAGTGTTATTTCATATACGTTCACACTACAAGAAAATTTATGCAAAACTTTTAGCTTTCTGGTAATTGTCGAATTTGGAATCTTTTGTCAGCTTAATTCCCGGCGGAATGTAGGCAGACTGTGAATGTGATTTTTTATAATGTTGAAAACTTTACAGGAACGCGCGGATACCGAATGGAAGTTCGCACGAAGTAATCTCTGGATGTCATACTTCGAGGATGGAGACACAGTTCCACCGCCCTTCAACATAGTTCCAACACCGAAACAACTTGCTGGTTGGATCAAAAGGTGCTGCAGCACAAGAGATCGCGGCTCCATCATTGTGAGTATCCTTAAGCAGTTTATTAATCAGCAAAGACCAGTTCGAGACCAAACACTGTATTCAATTAACACTGACGAGCAAATAAATAGTAACTTACATGAACGACGATTAATCAATCAGTAAAATAGCTCTTTTTTCAAGTAGGTTTTTAAAAACGCTTTTGAATCGTCAAATTTCTTAATTAATTATGACTTTACCACCGGTTTAGAAGGTTGTATCTACTGAGAGGAACCGGCAAGAAACTTAGCAGTTACTCTTCTCCAAATATTAAAGTTACTTAGCGGGTCATACCCAGGGATCTCTATCATCCATATATTCGGAGATTTTGTAATACCTTTTTTTAGTCAATGTTGTTATAATAGTTTTAAGTGTAAATTTTGAATGTCTACAGGTAACTTGTTGTAGAAGTGTATAACTTTGGCCTTTAAAAGATTTAGTAACTTTATGAATTCTGCTCACATTATTTGCTGACATAATTTATCTTTTTACTATTTTTTCTAAACAAGGTCATATTCTTCTTAACAAAGATTAAATTTTCAAGTACGTCTTGAGATGCAAGTGTTAAAATAATAATTTCTTTAAATCTTATTCTAAGTAATTCCCTAGGACCCAGTTTTTAAATTTCCCGAAGTGCTCGCTTCTGCATAACAAAACTGATGGTGAAATCAGCAGCGTTTCCCCACAGTAAGAGCCCGTAACCCATTACACTGTGGAAATATGTAAAAAAGACTAAACGTGCAGTTATTCCATAAAACTAGTAAAGATAGCTTAATGGAACAAAAAGTATATAGAAAAGAGTTTTATTATACACATAAATAATGATTAAAATACGCGTCAATATTTCTTTGACTTCATAGAGTTGTCACGAGTTGTAGTTAGTAAGTAAGAAGTTTTTATGGTCGTCAGTGTATTAAGAAAAACCAAGCAGCTCAAGACATTGTGGTAATTGAGATAATTTTCTCAATTCAGTGATGGTCGAGGGGTTTAAATTTCACTTCACGTCCCAAGTGGCGGAGGTTCGAACCCCGAGGTCGGCTTGTACCAATTAGTCTTTTCTTAATTTCTCAAGTACACTGATTTATTTATTCACACCACTGGCTTTTCGGTGAAGGGAAACAGCGTGAGGAAACCTGCAAGAAAACGTCGTCAAGAAAAAAAAGACGTATGTGAAGTCCACAATCCGCACTGGGCCCGCGTGTGAACTTTGCCCAAATCACCGTCGCTTATAAACCAGTAGGCCGTGCCCCAACAGTGGGGACGTGTGAAGGCTGGCAAGATGAAGAAGAGAACAACTCAATTCATCATTGGATGGAGATCTATATCAGACAAGGTTAACTTAGCATCTAAAAGTCGTGCATAAATTATTAAAACTAGCAAGATCAGTAGAACCTGAATCACATTGAAAGTTGTCATAGATACAATTGAGCGAACCATAATTTATTTGATACTTTTTCAATTGTTTTGAACTTCGCCGTTACCTTACATTACTAGGTTACCTTTCTTTTATTTATTTATTTATTTATTGAAACCAACGGCGTTACAAATCAGTATAAACACAATTACTTATTAACAATAAGGCTAATAATAGGTTTCACAGAAAATATTATAGTAGACGTCAACAAGCAAAGACATGTATAAATAATGCGCAATATATACAACAAAAAAATATCAATATAAAGAAAAATAAACAAATAATTAAAACTATTTAAATTAGTTATACTAGCGTGTACAGATGAGAGTAGGTAGAAACTACAGTAGCCTAAAGCACAAAGGGTATTAAATTTATCATATTTATTTTTTTACCTCCAAAAAGAAATGAAGTTTTTTTTTTTTATACCACTAAGGTGGCAAACAAGCCTACGGTCCGCCTGATGGTAAGCATTCACCGTAGCCTATGGACGCTTGCAACACCAAGGGCATCACTCGCGCGTTGCCGACCCTAAACTCCGACATAAACACTTACAATACTATCTTATGCTATATAAATTACATTTCCATACCAGTTTAATACACTCATATAAATGTACCTATCTATCTACACACTTACTTACACACTATATACACATATATATAATACTATATCCTGTAATATGAAACAAATTGTCTATCAGACACATACACGCTCACGCTGTGTAATGGGATAATATGTTGTTTATGTAAAGGGTTATGGTGTACAAGATTTCAAATTGCTGAGCAGCATCTATAAGTTAAATAGTTTTTTAGTAACATATCTCTTAAATATAATATATGTGCAGGGTTGCCTACAGAGAAACCTTATTTCGTGGTAATTCTAGATCAGGGTAAAGGAATTGTTAACTTCTCTTGAGAAGTTATTGGAATAGGTCCGAAAATCGAAATCGAAAATTTTGTGTTTTCTTTACGTTCCAAGACTTGGAGAATCATTTGCAAACATTTTTAGAGTGATGTCTGTGTGTGCGTGTGTATGTGTGTGTGTGTGTGTACGTATGTACGTATGTATGTATGGAGACATATTTTGGCTTTCGATTCCTTAATAACTACTGGACCGAATCGCTCTGATGACATATCAATCGATACGCCACGTCATGACTTAGATCTGAAAGGAGTCTGAAATAAATCGGTCCAACGGTTCGTTTTTTATCCGTAAAAAACTGACTTTTTTATGCACGCAACATAAATTTCATGTATAATTTCATGTATCGAGGGGTAGTAAAGGGTTTTTGAGGGAGCTGATTTCAAATTTTTTATCAGTTATATGACGTAATTTTTTTTTTATAAAAGAATTTTTCTCAAGAGAAGTTGCATGTACGGTACTTGCTGCCGAAACAAATTTTTTGTCCTGTTTTGTCTCTCCAGGTATCCTATGCCAAACATAAAGCCAATTTTATGCAAATACGGCTTTGCGAAAATTTCGCGTGATGCCGGTGCCCCACAGATATTTTTTCTCGCAGGAACTCTCGTGAAGGAATAGTGTCTTTTTCCCATAATTATATTTCGAACTAAAAAAAAAAAAAAGGATACACAGCGATATACCTTACTATTAGTGAAAGAAGATTTATAATTCCGTATTGTCAGAAATTACCCTCTAAATACAAACAATCATACAAACAATTTTTACCTCTTTATAATATTAGTAGTAAATTTAACTTTCAGGTGTGCCATCGTCATAATTAGAATATTCCACGAATTTCTTTTGCTCATCTTTTTTATCTGCAGATTTTTCTAAGAAACAAAGTAAAGTACGAGACGATTTATTCAGCCCTAAAATTCTTGTCTCCTTAGCTATGCTCGTAAATGTGTTTGTCATCCTACTGCAACATAATGCTGTCATTGACCCCCTAAAGACCTCCATCCGTATTCTTGTCAGGATGTGGAGGATAAAATATTTATTGTTTCCTAGCGTACTAATTTTGGTCATCAAATATCAAAACCCGTCGTTTCTTTTATTATTTATATTCATATGCAACAATCGTCGTTAATTATGTTTTCTATTATGTGGTAAACGTTTTTAAAAAATCGCAATACTTAGTTTTGCACAATATTCCGCTAATACTCCGCTGTCCGTCCGTCTGTCCGTCTGTCACCAGGCTGTATCTCATGAACCGTGATAGTTAGACGGATAAAATTTCCACAGAAGATGTATATGTATATGTGTCGATATTGATAACGGTAACAGGTAGAAGCTGGAAATATTCACAGAATATGTTGTTATATATTCACTTTAAAAATAAATAATTAAATTAAAATAAAACAAATATTTAAGGGGGTCTCCCATTATACAACAAACGTGATTTTTTTGCCGTTTTTATAAATAATGGTGCCTTTTTTTCTTACATATCAAGTACTGTTTTGTTATATGCGAGTAAGTTTGCCAATTACCAACCAAATCGGCTGAGGTACTGGCTGGTGTTTGGTCTTAGTCAGAGACCTTTTACACAGTGGTCGAAATTCAATAGAATTTGCTAATAACTAATAGTTGAATCTTTACTTAGACGTTATATGGGTTCAGCAAAATGACCCTTTGGTTCTGTGATGTAGAACAAATCTCGAGAAAAGGCTCGTCAGGAGCACGAAGCTGTGATGCGGGTTTTGGTCCGACGTTACGTGACTGCAGAACAGAGGGCCCGTGACGAGGTAGGGGTCACGGAGGATGACGTCATGGAGATCAGACAGGACATCTCGACGCTGCGGTACGAACTAATTGACATTCTTCACAACAACGGGATGAAGACACCTAGGATAAACTTGCAGGATGCTACTGGTAAATTATTCACTAGTTATTACCGTCAAAAAAGGGAGATAGCATGAAAATTTGCATAGTCAGCTATTTGCAAACGACTAGCTGGTTAACTTTTAAAATGGCTAAAGATAGAAAATTCCATACAATCGCCCATTTTTGGTGACTGGTTAACATCATAATTAGTTAGTGCGACCCAGCCTTAGTGTCGTAATTCATTTTGAAGGTCATTTGTTGACTTTGTCAAGACTTATTTTTGTGTTGGGGATATGTGCTTTTTTTGCTAGGGAACCCACGTAGATTTTCTTTTACTTTACTTTAAAGTTTTGTTTTTACCTGAAGCTTTTATTACAGTTTCGGGAAAGAAAGGAAAGGTGATGGAAAGAAGAATTTTGAAGGATTTTCAGATAGGAATAGTGGAGGGCATTATTAAGGATGTGATATCTAGGGAGAGCAAGCCGAAGGATGTGTTTAGCCAGATCGCCAAAGCGATCGTTAGGAGAGGAAGTACTGACAGGTGAACTTTTTACAAACATAATTCTGTGTACCTGCTTTTTTTGTTTATTAAAGTTGTTTTTATTTTTACGTGGTAGGTACTTATTTAAAGGGTCAGGGTTGTGAGTATCTAAAAATTTGAAAATTAAAATAATAGAGTTTGAATTAGTACATCTATCTACAATTATTGTCATTAACAAATTACGGTTCTCAAGATCTTCAGCTATTAGATGCAACAACCTTCTAGAATAGGATATTAAAAAAATAGTTTTCTAAGTTTTTGGAAATGGGGCGTCGATATCAGAAAGTAGTATTACAACTGCAAGTCCCAATACTATATTATTCCCTATAATAATTTTTGTAAGATAAATTTTAATTATTGCCTGAAATTGCGTGCATATTGAATTATTTAAAAAAAAATAAAAAAAAAATCCTATCCACCCTGCCTTTTCTCCGAGTTCGCACAAAAATCTAAAATTATTAAAGCAAAATTTAACAGGAAAAACTAAATTAAGTTTGAAATGTTAAGAATTAAAAACAAATGGTTAAAAAGCCAATTAAATACGGAACCCATTTACCATTTGACCCTTTTTTTTTGCCTAATGTAATGTTTCACAGACTACAATTGTATATATAATATTTGTATTACGTTTTTAACATTTGTATTACGTTATTTAGTAGTTTTTTGTTTATTTGTTTATAAAACCTAATTCATAGTTAGTTGTACCTACTCGCAAATAAAGGTCTATATTATTTCCATGTATAGTAAAAAACGCGACTGGAACGCCCTCGTGCGGACAAATACCGTTCGTCGAGACCCCATCGGTACGACGGCTGAAGCTCTGACGCGGCGCAGTCGCCAGTCTCTGAGAGCCCACATATTGGAGAATGTACATGCTCGCACAATTGATCCACAGAAACTATTAGGTGAGTTACAGACACACAAACATACTCTCACATGTGTAACACATTCTCGCACATGTGTAGCACATACTCTCACATGTAAAACACATACTCTCACATGCGTAACACACGCTGACACCCCCAAACACAATAAATAAGATTAACTTAAATATTAAGTGTTAAGCAAGTAAGATATTATTAAAATACTATAAACAATGGACATTGGTTTTTATGGCAATTATGTCTAAGATTTAGTAAAACAATGGACGTATGTTTTTAAAGCAATTATGTCTAAGATTTAGTAAAACAATGGACATGTGTTTTTAAGGCAATTATGCCTAAGATTTAGTAAAACAATGGACATATGTTTTTAAGGCAATTATGTCTAAGATTCAGTAGAACAATGGACATGTATTTTAATGGCAATTATGTCTAAGATTTAGTTAACTAACGAGTAAGAATGTCTGGTATTTTAATCATTTACACGCCCCTGCACAATCCTGACTTACTTATTGTTACTTAAAACATACGTAGCTCAGTGGTCCATTGGTTTTTTTTTTACACAAGACACACATGAAAAATAAGAGCAGAAAATACTTAGCGTCGTGTTACATCTTATGTTTATTTATTAACCAGTTTTCAATTTATATATGCATCATGCATGCGTGTTTTACCGGTTGTTAGCCTTCAAGACATAACATAAAGTTTTAGGCCGAGCGCACATTACGAGAAATTTCCGATAGAAAAATTCTCGCAAGCGCCGGACGCGCACTTCGTATGCGGCCGGCCTTAGTAATAACATTATGTTATTTTATTTTAGAATACAATCCAAATCTATCAACTGTCACCCCAACCACTCGAGTAGCTTATGCCAAGTTCATGAGGAGCAAGATCAAGTCAGATTTTGCAGCAAAAGACAACTTGTCCAGGACTTCGGAAGGGGAATTCACTCTGGAAGACGAGGTCTTCGAAACTCCTCAGAGACGTGTATCTAAGAGACGAAGTAGTAAAAGTAAGTATAACAAAAGATAAAAAATATTACGAATAATACTGAATAACATTTTGTAATAAGTAGGTAGACCGCTTCGTCAGTCTTAGGCATTTTTCTCACGAGAGTTTAAAAAGCGTCACTTTAAAACCCAACGCTATTTTACGCTCAATTCGATTAAACGTCAAACGCTCAACATCGAAAATCCAACACTGCTATTTGATAAAAAGCGCTGAGCTTTAAAACCGCATTCGTGTGAATGAAAAATGGGTATCGTTTTGTGCCATTTAAACATTTTTAACCGCTCGTTATATATATATATATTTCTAATAGTAGGTTGGTAGGGCACTAGGCCGGTTTTTATTTAAAAAATAATAAAAAGTTAAGAAGATTAACATACAAGAAACACGTTTACAAACTCGTAGTGTGTGTTTTATGTGTGTAAGTTCTCTTGTGTCATCGAGAAACCCGGAAGCCTATAAAAACGTCGTTATTAGATATTTTTTTTTATCTATATTTCCAAATTCCTTGTTTTATATATGATAGATATACATAGTCACTATGTCGGTATGTTTCGTTTTTTTTTCTAAATGCTATTCGTTTAAATAACTGTGGCCTTGCAAAAGTCAAAAAAATGCCTCTTTTTTTAAAAACGAATTAAAGTTGTAAACTTATTTTTAAGTAAACAAAACATACACACATAGAATAATTCATTACCTTCTAGTATAAGTAATTTCTATACAATTCGGTGGGGAATACAAAACACTGATTATGGCTAGGCTATCGGTGTCTTGGCCCGGATCTCAGCGCGACAGCAATTGTATTTCCAAAAACCTATGTGTATATTTTCTTGGGACTGAAAACAGTACGCTTGCGCTGGCGTCAGTTCTAATTTTTTTTGACTTTATTTCAAAAATCCTATGACTCCCTCATTGGAACCTTCAAAATTTAGTGATTAAACATACATACATTTACAACTCTTACCCCAGTAGACTCTGATTTTATACACCAAAAACATTCGAAATGTGCGTTTCGACGTTTTGGCCAAATGAAAATACAAAGATTCACTTATAAATATTATTGTATTTAATTAACTTAAAAATACAATTGTTACAGATCAATCATTCCGCAATAGAACGCCTATTCCTGAAACTTCAGACGACGAAGGGTTGAAAGATAATGAAATAGAGGTGGAAGTAGACGTCGAAGACAAAGGTACTGTAAGAGTCATAAACGTATATACAATATTACTTTGTAAAGACCGGGCCAATAGCGTCTTGAAGTCGACGTAGCTTTGTGTTAAAAAAACACCGCGTGGCTTGGCCAACGTGATTTCATTAAGTATATACGCGAAATCACTGTGTTTCATTTAGTTTTTCAAAGGTATTTTTCCTATTATGAAAAATAGAATTTGTAAACATTCACTTGGCCATATCTTTGCTTTTTATATCAATGGTATGATTAAATTTATGCAAGAGTTTAAAAGAACAATTTTACATGAGCTGTTTTACTATAGCTGGAGATAAAAAAAAATCATTTACCCTTCTTTTTATTTCCACTATAATAAAAATACTCACTACAAAATTATTTATGCAATTTCCACAATTTGGCAGCCTGCGTGGTAAACATTTATTGAGTAAAATCTCCTCAGTCATTAATAACAAATAATTATTAGCCAAATATTTATTGTACAGTTTAAAAAAATCAAGTTAGTATTCAATGGTTTGGACATCCCAGAGTAAAAGAAAGGCTTTATGTATTAATTGCCCGCTGCTCTGTCCGCTCTCAATGCGGTTTTACGCTAACTCCGTGATAATATTATAGTAAGGAAGTTAGCTTTAGCAAACCGTAGCTATATTTATAGTCCACGTGGAATTCGATTACAATTATTTCTGCTGGAACTTTTGAATTTTCCGGTATTGACAGTGCCATATTTTCCTTCAATTGGTTGCCCCGTTCTTGTTAGGAATAACAAAGAAACAGACAGACTTTCACAAATATATATGTAAGTAAAAGTATATATTTTAGTAAGGAATATGATTAGTATATTCCAACTAGAATGATGAACTAGAACCACGACAACATAACATATTTCTGTTTTGATTATATTTGACATACTTACATGTAACAAAAAAAACACACTTTCTACCATCCACAGGTTCAGAAGGTAGATCAGAACAAACCCGACCATTGAAGTCTGAATCGCAAGAACCTTCAGAACCTAGCACTCCAGATTTTGATCCAATCAGCGACAGAAAACTAACCCCACTTCAACATAGCGGGAGCAAAGACCTTATAATCGATATAGAAGAACCAGAATTTCCTGCCAAAAGCCTTTATATGACACAAGAAGAATACAACTTTCTCCAAAAACCTATAGCTCCTACATCAAGTGAAATATCACAAAATGAACAGATATTATCAGCATCTGCTTTAGGTGCTCAATATCAGATGACGTCTTCGTCTCTAGATACAGAAGAAAGATCCCCATCAGCTTTAACATCTAGGAGCAATGGGGCGAAAGAGAAACCTAAAACTAAGCTAAGTAGTCCCAGGTCTTCAAAGATTAGTCCATCTCCATCTCCCACCCCAGGGAGATCTGATAGAGGAAAGTCGAAGGTAACAGGAAAGATGGTGTCTGGCTGGCTGTAATACCCATATCCTATTACTGGAATTTAAATTGCGTAAAAATGTTTTAGGCCCAGAATTTACATCTACAAAAAACGTTTATAGTACAGTCAGTTGATAAAAAATGTAATCATTTCATTCAAAAATGTGTTAATAATATATGTGTAAAAGATTAATTGTACACTCATTAAATTAGGATTCCGTTGATCAAAAAGATATTGTAGATATCTGAAAAACTTGCGAACCGATAGTATTAAAATATTCGGTGGACATATTTATAAGCCCCGTTTTAAATTTTTTTTTTAATTTTAAGAACCTATCGTTAACAAACAAAAATAACACATCTTTTATTAAAAAGAATGCAAAGACGGAAGAATTTATAACATAGGTTCGCTGTTACTATTTTTCTTCGGAACCCTAAAAAAAAACCATATGTTTTATTATTATTATTATTTTTTTTTTTTGTATGACATGTGACTTTTTAGGAATAAAATGTATTTTATAATAATAACGCAAAAGTAATAAATGTCTAAAGTCACGGTTTTAATCCACAAATGGGGGTAACCAGTGGCTAGATACACACACACATCATAATATGTGTGGCAGCCTTTTCTCCTGCGTGACAGTTGGTGAGTCCATGACCGTAACATTGCTTTTGTTAGCGAGTATTTGGACTTAGGTGGCTTTATAGATATTTATATCAGCTATCTCTGTCCAAAAAAACGGGTTGCACTCCGGGAGTGCCGGCAGAAGTGAAAACATACTCGCTATTTACTTCCCATCACTTCTTATCCATATTTATTTATTAAAAATAATAACTTTTGTTTATTTACTTTTTTGACGATGTATATTTGACAGCTCAATCTGTCATAGAATTAAAATCCTATATCCAACCTCCCTGTACTACTCATAATCGCCATATACTAAAAATAAAAACTAACCAAATGTAAAAAAACCAAATGTCCTAACGCGAGTGACATCTTACGAATTTTCGATCAGGACACGTGACCTGACGCGAGTTTAACAGTTTTTACCCATCACAAAAAAAGTGCACAGCGCCGCTAAAGAAGTTTTCACTTTAAAAATATCAGATCTATTAGATACACCATTGCGACGTTTAGGAATACATAACAAATAAACTGACTTTCGCATTTAAATAAATTAGGATCATTTAGGTAGTTAAGCTGGCATAATGATTTGTATCCAACGTTTAGTAAAAATAATGTTTTACGGGGTTCTTACCATAATTAGCCGAGGGGATGAGCTCGGTTTAAATTGTCGAATACGTGGAATCCAGTGTTAAAATAAATAAAAAACAGTCATAAATTAGTAAGTTCATAAAAACGAAGTGACACAGTGAGAATATACTTTTGTGGTGACCTTGAGTGAGTTCTAGTAGTCCGGGACCGTTAGCGTATTTTGAGGTCATAAGTTACAAAAATTCTAGTCTAATTTGTTGCATATGGATACAGTGTGCACATATGGTATCCTATTGTGGGGTAGCGCTGCTGATGTAAATACAATATTTTTGTTACAAAAAAGGGCAATTCGTGCTATTTATAAATTAGGATCTAGGATATCTCTGAGGGATAGGTTTAGGGAAGTAAAAATTTTAACTTTAGTGTCGCAGTACATATATGAAAATCTTTTATATGTACATAAAAATATCAATAGTTTCAGCAAGAAAAGTGACGTTCACAAAGTAAATACTAGAAGTAAAAATAAGCTGTTGGTGCATGATACACGTCTACACAAAATAAGTAACTCTTTTATGGGGCAATGTATACATTTTTACAACAAAGTTCCCAATAAAATTCAAAATCTATCAATAAGTAAATTTAAATCTTTTATCAAGCAGGTACTTTGTAAAAAGGCATACTACAATATTTCAGATTATGTAAATGATAAAAATCCTTGGGACTGATGATGCTCAATTACAGGATGCATAGGTAAACCAAATTAAAATAACATAAAATTGTAGGACTAAAAATTTTTTATTTAAAACATTAATTGTATTTTAGTTTATTTGTATTATTGATAGTATTTTTAAAAGAGTAACTATCGAGTTTCTTGCCGGATTCTTCTCGGTAGAAATCAACAACATTGTGAACCGGCGGGAAGGTGGGAGGGTTCAAAAAATAATATTTTATAACTTTGACGATTCAAAAGTGATTGTAAAATCCTTATTTGAATAAACCATTTTGACTTTTGACTTTGACTATGAAACCTATATTGCGTTTTGTGTTATTTCTTGCACTTGCGTTTTCAGTAATTCGATGATTTGTGACAATTTTTTTAATTTCAAATTAAAACAGGCAAAAATAAAATTAAAGTTAAAAAATATAACAGTATCATATTAAGGATAGCTACAAACAGATAGAACAGACAGATAGTGTACAAACCCAGTTTGTGTCATCTCCGTCCATCGCAAACTGAATACAGTCAGTATGTAAAATCATTGCCAAAAAAAAATTATAGTTGAAAAAAATAATAGAACCTATCGCAGGTCACATAAATATACCCATTGAATAAATTTGTGCCAAATCAGGACACGCGATTTTAAGATTTTTGATTATTTCCTTTTTCCAAGCTGCAAATGCTTGAAAAAAATATTAGAATCATTAGATTTCACATAATCAAGATAATAAAGTCTTAACAAATGCGAAGTTTTAATTTGTGTCATTTTCATCCACGACATAAATAAATATAAAACATAAAAGCACTAATTTAAAGTATTTAATTGCGCTTGAGCTGGCACGGCGGCGGCGGCGGCGCAGCTCTTTCAAGTAGCTGGTAAAAAAACTGATCTGCTACTCAATATCTAAAAAATAATTTGATATATGTTTTATTTCATTAAATTTATTTGCATATTTTACTATTTTTAGTCCATTTTCGGTGGACTATTACTTAAGTTCTATTTCCGGAGTGCTACTCTAATATATCTTTATAATTTTTTTTAACGAAACTGACAGACTATTTATGTTCATATAGGACACCTGCCTGATTTTATCAGTACTAATGATAGAATTATAGGACTTATTCTCTTACCCCGGTTTCCCCGTTCGGCATTAAAAAGGTTCATCCGTAAACCTTTTTATATATCGTCGACTATATCTTGTAACGTACCTATTATTGTAGTAAAAGTGCCAGTCGCGCACAAAGGGTTCCGTCCTTTTATCTATTAAAACGTCAAAAAAATCACGTTTGTTATATGGGAGCCCCCTAAAATATTTTTTTTTATTAATTGAATTATTTTTTGGAAGAACAGGCAGATGTAAACATGTATATATTTCTAAATACGACGTATAGTTGGTAAAAGATCATATTTAAATTATAATATAGGACTTAGAAATGTGTCCCTTAATGTTCCCCTCGTTACCATTCGATGATACGTACGACTATGCTGTCGCACCCCGCTCAGTAGAGCCGGAGACAGTCATCTTTTTGTTGTCGGGCAAGGCACAGGTTTGAAAGATATTGTAATTATAAAAAAAAATATTACCATTTATTTCATTACCGTTCATTACCTTCCAGATATATCGAATGGTAATGAGAAATCACAAATGGTAATGAGAAATTATGTTACATTCTACAGTGGTTATTTAATACACAATGTAATAATATATCTTTACAACATATTAAGTACATATGCTGTAAAGCGATTAAAATTTATATACTCAAAAAGTTTGGAATATAGGAGAGGGTGGCATACCTTGGGACACTTCGTATTATATTTATTTATCATTCTGGTTGATTTTCGATCCTAAATAACTGTACCAAATAATACAGCAATAACTTGACAAGAAGTGCAATATTAATGTTTTACCTAGGCGGTAAGCCTAGCATCGACGGACAATTAGCTTGTTTGTCGCCTTAATGGTATAAAAAAACTAAATGTTTTCCGTCTTATTTATGTACGATTTTCTATAATTTTGTACCTATCAAAGGGGTCCCAAGGTATTTGCATAATTGTACCCTGGAACACTACGACTTTAAATTTATATCAAATCATCATCCAAAACATTCACTCCAAATAATATTTGTTAAGGTCAATATAGTAGATGATATTTTATTTTCACGCCTCGTTGTCCCTCCAATCTTTCCTTATATAGCGGCTACATACTTAGTTTTTTTTTTTACGAATTCACAAATAGAGTCCTTTAATTTGGTGTCAAAAACATGCAAGTGTAGCCATACAAGTTTCGGCCTTTTATATGCACTATAAAAGTCTTCTTAGGCATCACTTTAGATACTAAATTGTAATGGCACTCACATATTTCTCTCTTAGCGCGAAAACTTAGCTTAGCCGCCTATTCTGTCAAAAAATTTGCTTGAAGTTTTCAAGTAGGCTATGTTTCTAATATTTACTATATTCATGGGTAGTATGTGCAAGAATATAATTGTGAAGACGGTAATGCTTCTAGTACTATTAAATATCGGAGTACTCTTAAATATCTGAATTTCTTCACGATTTGACGCTTCATATGGTGTGCTCCCTACGCTACATAAAAACAAAAAATAACCTACTAAGTGTTTCAATACATATTGTATAGTTGTAAGCTGATTATCTAAGTATTGTATTATTACTTTAAATAGAAGTTCTTGCCTTGCTTGCTTGTATAGTGCAATGTGTTCTAAGGAATTGTTCAAAATTATGCCGACGGCTACTTTCTTCCATCGCACCGTTCAATTTATCTCCGCACCTTAGAACATAAATAGTCACGTACAGTGCGGTTTTAGAGAAAAGAAACACTTAGGTTGTGTAATGGGCTCTCTGCCAAGGAGCAAGAAAGAAGTTATTTGTTTTTTTAAGGGTGGGCAACGTGCAGATGATGCCCCAGGTGTTGCAAGCGTCCGGTGACTATTAACTATCAGGCGGACCGCAAGCTTGTTTCCCACCTTAGTGGTATAAAAAAATCTAGATAGAATAATAATAATATATATATATATATATTAAGTAATATATGAGTAGTTTTATGTATATATATTAAATAAATATATAATATACACGTAGGTACCTTTTTATTATAAATAAAGGCTTAGTATCATGATCTTTAGTATGCCAATACATACTTTACTTAAATTTCAGAATAGTGTAGAGCCTTTATTGTAATATTTTGCAGACTCACTTACTAAAATTTACTTCGAAAGCAAAAGTTTTGAATTGTTTTGGATTATACATGGAAGATATTTTTTATATTGTGTTCAGACTTTTAGAGGCTAAAATAAGGCTGATTTTATAACTTTTTTTTAATAACCATTTTCATCGATGTTATTACCATTTATTAATTTCTCATTACCATTAATGTAAAACCTCATTACCGTTTCTTGAAAAAATTCAAACGTCAATTTATTGCAAAATCATAGCAAAATCTACAGTAACTTTCCCTTTGTTATAATTGACAAAACTTTTTGTACACTATATGTATACATATACACACTGCTTTAAAAAATACAATAAAAACACGAATCGGTAAACTTTTTATACCATTCTCTAAAACGCAAAAGAACGAAATGAAAAACTCACCCCAGTGCGTGTATCAATATGAATATAATATTTAATTAAAAACAAAGTAGGTATGTACCTACGACGAGGCAATAATTCGTGAATTGTTTCCATTCTGTGACTTGTTTACTCATTGATGCGTTGTCATAGACGCGCCGTACCGAGTGCGCGATGTTTTACAGTATGTTACAATGTTTTATTACCGTGAAAGTAAAATTTTTATCTCTAATTTTCTTTTCGTCCGATTCTGTTCAAAAACACAAATACCTAAATTTCTACCTAAGCAAACACCCGAGATGACACAAACTAATGTATTAGGTTGGGCAAATGGTCTGGAAACTATATGTGAAAAACGAACAACTTTAGAATTTTCGAAACCTAAAAACTTAGCGGTCCCGGACTATAATAGTTCCGTAACAAAACGAAAAAGAAAGAGGGTAGATAAATATGTTTGCCCATAGACTTTGTACAAACTCGCAAGTACGCCAGTCATCCCGCGATCATGGGGCTTGCAACAGCACCGAAATATCGGGAGCTCATCTCCTCGGCTAATCACGGTAAGAACCCCGTAAAACATTATGTTAATTAACCGTAAATCTTTAAAACAATAGTATCCTTTCTACACCTACATTTGATTATAATAAGGACTAACATCAGGCCCGCCACTACAGTCTGTAGACACTTGCTACACGTGTAACCGAGCCCTTAAAAATCGAATCAATCCAAACTGAACACTCTACTGGATTTTCAAAGATTACATGTTTATTTAGCAAAGTTTCTTGTCTTCTTCTTTTTACGTAAAATCCTAAAAGTAAATCCCAAACATAATGCCTCTTTATGTTTTATTGAATTTTATTTAATATTAGAAATATATTTAATTTATACAATAGAATGTTTGTTGATTTAGTATGTAAGTTTAATTTGTAATAATGGAAATAAAATAGTTTTTTTTCTAACGCTTGGAAGTATTTATTTCAACATAAATGGAACACAATAAAGTAAAATAAATAAAAGGTGATATATTTAACCTTTCTGTGAATTTATTTGAAGATTGAGCAAAACGCTCTACGTGTCGTTGGTACGAGAATTTGGGCAAAAGATTACTTTATCATGGAAGGTTTTTATTTTAATATTTGAATATATTTAGGATACCATAGCTAAATAACTAGTACAAAACCCTTTTAGTTTTGCCATTTCCGTCCGCCTGTATGTCATTTGAGTCAGAAACTACTAAACCTACAGCAATAACGTAATTTGGAATCCTCTCATAATGAATTGAGTCCAGACAATTTGTCTTGGCTTAGGGTTACATATCAAAAACAAAGGACGTATCATCATTTAAAAGCTCATTTGAAGCAGATTATTTTAAAATTGGGGTTTTATTTACTTAAAAAAACATAGAATCCATCTATCTTGCAGCTCATTTTAAATTGGTTACTTCAAAACCGAGAGTTTCATTTTAGACAACCGAGGATTGGTTTGTAGTTCATTTTGAAAGAAATATTTCAAAACTAGGGTTTTTTGAGACAGAAGAGATCTCTTGAGTTATTAAATAAACTGCACCGATAGGATCTTTCAACATCAAACAATACACTAAAATCCATCCACTTAGAGTACATTTACAAAAGATTAAACAAAATTGGATTTTTCGTACACTTTGGAATCATATTGGTTGATATATGGAACCAAAATAAAACAACATAAGATTAATGTGTATGTAAATATGTAATATATTTTATTGGGTAATTAAATAAATATCTCTAACAAAAAAAAACAAACATAACTAACAATATTAAAAACATTATTAAAAACATCTTTCAAAAAAATAATATTTTATCTTTACGATAAAAATAATTCCTTACAGATACGGAAATGAAATTGAAACAGTGAAAATAAAATATAATTACTAAATTCAATCACGTTGCCAATCCAAATGCATTGTGTCATTTAAAATATTTGGGTTACGTTTATCATTTTATGATTGTTACGTCCAATGTTTACTTTAACGTCAAATATTTTTTTTTTATTAGTTAAAACCAGTTTTTATTATTTGCAAAAATGCTTAAATATTTAAAACTGAGGTTATTTGTTAGATCTTATACATTTATTTTTAAAACTACACTTTTACTCTGCATCAACAATTACAGTGAAATAAACGTTAATTACGTATCATATGGTTTAAACAAATGGCCAAATAAAAGGTATAAGAATGTTCGCCGACTTAAAAACTGGGTAAATTTTGGGATCATATCATTCAAACATGCGTATTTAAATCACCGGAAAAATTTAACAATTGCATTATTCGTAATTGCAATATTCGTAAATGTGGCGAAACTATATTTTCCAGAATTATATTTTTTTATTTAAAAACTCATTCGAAATATGAAAACCAAACCCTTTTAAATATTACATTTGAAACTTCTACAATGGAATTTTCTGAACAAATATAGTTAATTTTCGAACACCATTTATTTTGTTGAAAAACGATTCGGCTTAGAGAAAACCCATTTCGAGTAAAAAAACACAGATAAATGACCAATAGGAAAATGACCAATAGGAAAAAAGGAATAAAAATGTCGGACCCAATCAGAATAGAATCAAATGGCAACATTAGAGGAATAAAGCGGTCTATCAGACATTCATATAAGTCATGAATTTAACGCTCTGAAACTACGCACTCCGTTCTCACTTTTTGTCGTGCTACATTTGATTTTATACTGACTTTTCTTGCGTCATATTTCTTTCAGGAATAACTTGATATTTCGTCACTCATGTGTTAGTTAAATGATATTTTTTTAAAAGATTTTTAAATTTAGGAGCTATTGTACATTGTTATTTGGTACAAGTAATTTAATTCGTATTTCAAATTATAAAGCATGCATAACCAAAAGAATTTTTAGCGTATCAAATTACCCGACATTAGGACAATGCAAATTTTATTTGCGCTCAAGGTGAATATGGTAATACTAAAACGTCTCTAAATTATGGGTGATAAAAAAATACTTCAGCAGTTTAGTTTATGTCTAAAATGTATCTCCAACATGTGAGTATATACAATAATTCAACGAATTTTTTTTATCAGTATAGAAGTCAAAACTAATAATTATTCATTATTAGTTTTATTCAAACAACAAGAAGTATATTTATAAATAAAACCTAAAAATAGATAAATGAGCACGCTGTACAAATTACATATGAAAAATACAATTTTCTGTATGGCACGGCGCAAACCTAAATGGGCCAAATTCCGATTAAAACAAATCAAACGAAATTACTACTAAACATTTTAATGTTACCATTCTAGACATTCCTTCCTTCCTTCTTCGATGTGGAGACCAGATTTCGCATTATAGCATATCATTTCATATCATAGTCATGTGTAAATATAGCCAAGTGCTTATATTTAAGTTTGGCGAAGCGCCATATACAAGTCTTAAAGGGCGGGAGATTTGGTGTGCATCCTTCAGAATTTGCGCGTCAGAAAAATTAAACAGAAAAAAAAACCACTCCTTCTTAAGATTCGCGCCAAAACTCCCACCTCCTTCTTAAGAAGGAAAGGTTTTTTTTTCTGTTTAATTTTTCTTAATTCATTTAGTGACTTTCGATGTATATATTTTAGCAAAGTTTTACGAAAGCGTGTTAAGAATTGTGCAGCGAAGGCGCATGAATAGTGAATTATGAAGAAATAAGCAGGACATGACGCGCAATGTCTGAGGATCCACACCAAATCTCCCGCCCAGTCTTGGGACTTGAAAACGAGGACGCGCGGTAACGCCCGCGCCACGATACGATATAATATAATTGACTGTGACTCTGGCAAATGCATAAATGGTCTGCTAAAACCGTGCGAGCCCATTATAATATTAAAAAAAAAAAGAAGAAGGTGTGCGCCAAAACTCCTATTCTAGACATTAAAAAAATTGGTTCATATTTTTCATTTTATACTAGCCATAATTAAAATATATTTGCTTCATTTTGAATTCGATAAGTTATGTATTAAAACAAATAGGACTTAAATCAATAATGAATAAGAAATCCTTAATAATGTCTAAACTTTAAACTAAAGTCTCTAATAAATGCCATCATGGACTATGGGGAGGGGAAAACAATATTGAATCGGACTTCGAAGTTAGCAGAATCCATTAGGTACTCGTATCTTTTAAAAATTTTGTTATCGATTCATGATATTTGTTTCACAAATAATAATCGATTCTGAAAAAATAATATAGAAACAGTTAAAAATATAACTTATAACGATCTTATACCTTACAAACAAAAGCTTAAGGAATCATTACATAGAAAAAATAAACTAGATACCTACCTAAGTAGATATCTTTGGACACACTTAACTAGTTCTTATCAAATATAATATAAACTTGATATATTGAAACCGATATATTTTCAACATCCTTCCATACCACATTCTTCTCATTTTGTTCCTCAATTACAACTATTTTTCTTCACAATGAAGTTCAATTGATGTAATAAAAAAATATCATCAATAGTATAGTCAAATTGAAAAATGGTCCACTTTCAGATTATTTTCTTCCATCCCTTCTTTAAAAAAAAAACACAATCAGAATAGAGTTAAATGACAACATTAGAGGAATAAAGCGGTCTATCAGTCATTCATATTAGTCACGAATTTGACGCTCCGAAACTACGCACCCTGTTCAGACAATTTGTCGACGTACATTTGATACCATCTTTCTTGAGTCATGTTACTCTGGTGATTTGCCAATGGAAATCTTTACAACGGGTTCAATATTTTGGTGTTTTTTTTTAATACAACCATATTATTTTATAAGTTTTAATACATTTTAATTTAAAAAAGTACCAAAATAGTAAGAGATTTTTTTTTTTATAACTATTATATTTTTTTTATGTTACAAATCACTTACACTTATTCTAAATATACATTCAATTCATTGCCTGGGTTACAAAATAGGGAAAATAAATTTATTACGTCCAAATCAGGAAATGCAGACAAGAAGCATGGGTTACGTTTTTAGGCTGTGGTATCAAGGTACATTATTCAAATGAGCGCATCGCACCTTTTAAGCCTTCTAGTGCAACAAATTTATATTTTTGATTGAGGAAGTTGTAGAAATAAAAAGTTACAAACATTCTTTTGTCCATATGCACTTAAATTTAAACATATCCAAATGTTTATTTAAATTTTTAAATAACCAACTTCATTTATGTTAAAAAGAAGCTTTTAAGATCATGCAGGATAGTGAACCTCCTGAAGCTAATAAGCTTCATCACATTATTGAATAGGACTTTTATCAGGCTTAGGGTAAAGGTAGGTTTATGTTAATTATACGTTGGTCCTTATACAATTTATGGGTACTTCAAAAATTTCAACACACATCTCGGACTTATTCCTGCGTCAAATAATTCAAATACTTTGTGTAAAACTCCATTGACCGACCCACGTTCTAGATAGATTGGTTGGTGGTAAAGACCCTATACACCAACAAAAAAGACAGTACCTAAAGCCATCCAGACTTCGGTTGTCGCTTGATTGTCTTGACATCTTCTATTTTTTGGATCGGTCGAAGAGGTTCAGGAGATGATGGAGGAATCAGCTGCTCCGTGCTAGAGGTGGAAGTAAGACGCTGAGCTGCCTCTGACTCAGGAGGTGTCGGTGAATGCTGCAAAATACATATTTCCGTTATAGTTTTAGTTAAAAAAATACACGATTCGTTTAATCATAATGCCCTAGTTTACTAAGTCGTAAAATTAACTTCTAAGACCAATTTCCTGAAATTAAATGGAATCCCTATTATTAAAGTAGACAATTAAACTCAAACTTATTTACTCACAGGCGGCAGTGCTGATGTAGACGGCTCTGGTGAAGTGACCCTTGAAGTAGGGGAGGTGGATTTAGGAGGAGTGGGTGGTTTAGCCGTTGTAGTAGTGGAGGACGGAGTAGGTGAAGCCACACGTACTGGTGGCGTACTGGGTGTGACTTCCATTGTCGGTGCCATGGGAGCCTGAAGATTACAAATATGACTTAAAGTAACTGAGAGTCTGACGCATGAAAATATTTTATACGTTATAAATATATACCTAGACGTAAGAAAATGATAGAAAATCAAACGGTCTACCTGACACGACACCATTAACAATACATAGATTGTAACTTTAACCTTACTATAACGCTTTTTGAGGAGAAAGTAACTAATAAGGGCAAACCAGTTTGCGGCCCATAAAATTGTTTTATCTAGATGAGAAGTGGTATATGACCTCAATAGTCATGTGCTAAAACTTTTTTTTTAAGTATATAAGTGATACAATGCAGTTTCAAGAAACTTCCTCCCGCTTGGGTTGTGGAATGATTTTCGAGGTTTTCTCTAAGGACTACAGTATGGGGTTCTTCATGAAAGAAGTTATTAGATTTTTGAAGGGTAGGCAACACGCGAGTGAAACCCCTGGTGTTGCAAGCGTCCAAAGGCTACGGTGACTGCTTACCATCAGGCGGACTGTAAGCTTGTTTGCCACCATAGTGGTATAAAAAAAATTGCGATCCATGGCATTATGTTAGCTGGATTTAAAAGGACAATGTCATTTATGACTGCTGAAAAGCATCAAAATAATAAAGGTGCCTATACGGGGCCTATATTGTAAGTAGAAACCAATCATTCTGAATCATTACCTTGGGCTTGACGGGAACAGGTGGAGGTGGTATAGCTCCCTCACTGGGTTTGATTTCAGGAGCTACAGGTCTTGCAAGAGAGATGTCTTCTGGTATTTTTACGTCTTCGTCTGCCTTGGTTTCAGTTCCCTATTAGATTTTGAAAATGTTTTTGTTAAAATTTGAAACAAATTGACTTAATGTAAAACTACATTAATAAATATATTTCTAGGCTAACTAACTCCTCCGTAGGCAAAAGTAGTAGTATTGTAGATAACCAGTAAAAAAAGATGATACCTGTTCATCACCAGGTTGCGCCGCCTTCGTACGAGAAGGTTTTCTTTTGATCACCTTCGGAGGTGATTCACCAGCAACACGCTTCGCTTTCAAAGGACTTGGCTCTAAAATGGAAAGGATTGTTAATAAAGGTAAAACTATGATCAACAACTCTCTCGAGATTGTTTCTGTCAGATACTGATTAGCTAGACTTTTAGTTAGACTTAGTTTTTTATACCCGTGCTATGATTCCACTCCACTGCTATGAATCCTTACTAACTCGGGAGGACTAACTTTAAAAATAATCTCAGCCTGTTGAAGTCCACTGTTGAACAAAGGCCTCCCCCATTACTCCCCCATATATTTCATCAATGACCTCCTGAGCCACCTACCAACATCTATAAACTTCATTTTACTTTAACCAGGTGTTGTTAGGATTGAAAAGAAGGCGGTGAATGAGGATTCTTCGTCCTCTTCCTCATAACGAGGAAGTTTCTTGCTTTTTGGGATTCCGCATACTCTTTTTACCGTCCAAAAATTGGATTTATAAATTCCTCATCCTCCATTTTTAAAGGAATTTAAGAGTACTGTCATCCATCACGTTAGTTTACTTCACACCTATTCGTATCGCATGAAATCTCCCGCTCTTTGCTCGCTGCATATATGTTGTTAAAGCAAAAAAAAAGAATTATGTATTTTACACTTGTGTAAACGTGTCAGTCTTTCATCCTTATCATCAAATTCTTATCCACATCCTTTTCCTCATAACTGCTTCCTCATCAACCCTGGTAGAAACCACCAACAGGTCAATACAATAATATATACCTATGTATTTTTTTTTCAAAACTCTCATTTTTAAGCGCATGAAAACTAAACTGTAACTAAAATCTAGAACAAAAGACCTCGGTCTCGAGCTCCCTGTCGTATTTTTCATTTACAAAGGCTAAGCGAGACTAACACATCAATACTTACAAAGGAAGATGAGTCAGTCTCGCTAGCCGACTAAGTCACCGCCACAATAGCTTAAGCGTGTTGAATGCTTTACAGTATCGGTTGAAATATCCGTCGGAGGCTGACCAGTTAGCCTTTGCCGCCAGACGACCAACCACTAGTGCCAACGAGACAACTGAGTTGTGAACGACGGAAACCTTGGACACTCCTTCAGAGGTCATTTAATTCAATAATCTTAATGTCAGACAAAATCAAGTTGTTCTAAGTAATTATCGATCTGTGTTTTCTTTTTAGGATCTCTGTACTTGGTGGATAATACCTTCTTATTTGTTTACTAATTGTGGCTATACTAACCTCCGGGACTAGATCCATTGAAACTGGCCCCGCAGATTAATGGTCCAATCTCTCCGATTGTATCCGCGCATTTGTGTCCAGCCTTCTGCTGGACTAGATTTTTGTTGGTAAATATTAAGGGCAAGCCTAGACCGTTGCTCGGCGCCCGAAAAGAATGGACAGAAACAGTCCCTAGAACCCCAAGCATCTGTGGGTACAACTGCGTAAACCAATAAGAAATCTAAACAGTCTCTCCCTCCTTGCTCACTTGGCCCGTAGCAAAGATTTCAATATAACTTAGCATTTAATAGAGACAAATTCTTTAAATAAACATTAAGCCTTTTACGCCACACTTAACACGACATTATTTAGTGGACATTTTGTGAAACATAAAAACCGGCCAAGTGCAATCTATAAAAACGGCAAAAAAATCACGTTTGTTGTGAACGTTTGTTCAAAGCCCCAATTAAATATTTGTTTTATTTTAATTTAATTATTTATTTTTAAAGTGAATATATAACTAAATAATTTGTGAATATTTCAAGCGTCTACCTGTTAGTTATCAATATCGAGCAAAAGCAAGCAAAAAAATCACGTTTGTTGTATGGGAGTCCCCTTAAATATTTATTTTATGCTGTTTTTTAGTTTTTGTTGTCACAGCGGCAACAGAAAAGACGATGTCGTAAAAGATGATGTATCTGTGAAAATGTCATCTGTCTAACTATTACGGATCATAAAATACAGCCTGGTGGCAGATGGATAGACGAACAGACAGCGAAGTCTTAGTAATAGTGTCCCGTTTTGTACCCTTTGGGTACGGAACCCTAAACAGCACGAAGATTGTTTTGTTTCTTATCGCTAGCTGTATTTATTACGCTTTACTAAAAGCAAGGTCGTTTTGTAAAAAATAACAAACCTTACTTTTTGAAAAAATTTTAGTAATTTCGACATCCAAAGTAAGTTATATAAGTGTCTAAATATTTGTTATCTACAAAGCCAAATAAGCTTAAGTTAGCATAAGTGGCCTCTTAACGCCCATAACGCAAATGTAATCGCATAGGGTACCCTTTTAAGCCTTAGTGTGGCCGAGTGGGGAATTAGGAACGAAAACTTGGATCATAGTTTTCACGTCTTCGTGTACACACACCAGATATAGCAAACTAGCGGCCCGCGTGCTGCATGCGGCCCACAATGCATTGGCTGCGGCCCACTTCACTTTTGAGAATAGCTTATATATAATAGTCTTTTAGGTAAGGCTTAAAATACGTCCACTAGAGAAACTCTTTAGTTTTCATACATTTATTTTGTATTTGTATCTATAACTATATAGTGACAGTTAAACATTTGCACTAGGAATTCAGTACAACAATGGGTGCACTACATTTATTTTATGAGCTTTGTGGCTCGCTCCGGTTTTTATCATTTGGTCTAACAAGGATTAAGGGATGACATACATGAGTACAAGACGTACCTACCTATATACAACACGATGTCACAGGTGTATGCTAGCAAAAGCTATTTTTCTGTTTAACCTTAACCTTATTAAATTGTAGCCTTTTACATAATACAGCTTAACTAATGATACCAACACGACAGTCATTTCATTTCACGTACCTGGCTGAGGCTGAGTTACTTCAGCAATTGGGCTAACAGGTCTTGATCTGGGTGCTGGGCTTGGGCCACGTGGCGTTGTTGCTGGTGACGAGGACTCAGTCGTCACCTAACAATGTTAATTAATAAAAAGCTGGGCAAGTGAGAGTGGGTCTCGCGTTCTAAGGGTTCCGTACCAACACTTATTGTAAACACTAAGTGACACTAAAATGGTAGTGCCAGTAAATATTTGGGTAAGCTAATTTGCTTGTAAATAATGTTCTTCGTTGCGGCCTTGCAGGGTACCACATTTTATTTTCGTTTATAGAGTATGTATTAATAAATACATCTACAAACCTTCTAATTCTACAAATAGAACCCGTTAGCGCTTGTAGGAATGTATTACCAATTTTGAGATAAGGCGGAAACAAAAAAAATGTTGAAAAATGATATATGATGTCCTTCCTTTATTAATTTTTATTCATCCTAATTTATAGTTTCCAAGACAACCGGTTATTTCAAAACTGATACCGCAGGCAACATTGCTTTGATTAGGAACAGAGCAACGTGTTGACCTCATTTTTGAGACAGAGATAGCTAAAGAAATAGATTATAACTAAGGATGTTTTTTACAAAATAAAAAAAGAAGTAAATCACAGAAAAGGTAGCTTCCTTTCCTCGAAATTACGACGCAAAATCTCTGTCCGTATTAATTAATTGATGATCAAATTTTGCACGGGTGAAGCCGCAAGTAAATTCTAGCTGAGAATAAAACAAAATAGGAAAATTACGATGTATCATTTGTAATCACATTTGGTTAATTTACATACCTTAGGAGTTGCAGCATCAGAACCAGGTTTCGGAGTACCAGATCTGCTAGGACCTTTTGGAGTTAACAGTCCCCCAAGGGGAGGTGCAGTATCACCACCTATTGAAAATATGTAGATTAAATTGACAAAAAATTAAACATACAAAATGTAAGCGCGAGTAATTCTAAGATTCCCTCGGACATATCTCCAAAATTGTTACAGTGCAGCGCTCGAGATTGAGAAACTGACTTACAGATGACAGACAGGTGTTACACGGTTGACTCATATGGTGAACGTCCTCACTGCAGGAGCACAGATTCTTCTACTACGCTAGTCCAGTGTAAATTGGCAGACTGTGTCGAACTAGTGACTTCTCGACGGTCAGAATTTTCAAGCTGTCAATTCTGACTTGGCTTTTTGACTGCAGGAAGTTCAAAAAATTTGTCACGAGGCGGTCACCCACCCTATAACTCACCCCAAGCGACGTTGCTTGACGTTCGTTGTTGCTTCGTATAACATTTTCGCTAAAAAATGTAACTGGTACACAAGCCACACTAATGTTATACAGCAAGTATTTTAAAAATCAAAATAAATATAGATACAGATATTAACGTCTACCTACTTTTTTGTTATTTTCAAATCGATTTTAAGAGTGTTATGAACTTACCTTTCGGCTTTATTGGCGTTTTAGGCACAGGTGTAGCGGCAGGGGGAGAAGAAGCAAACAATGTCAAGTCCACCGGCTCTCCCACCTCTGTAGATATATCCTTGAGCAGTTCCATCAGATTGTGGCCAGGTGTCAACGGCATCTCTATTGGCGTCGGAGCACGGGACCCTTCTGTAGAAAAAAAATATTTTAAAGTAAATAACTCAATCATCAGTCTTTAGAAGTATGTCACTAGGTAAATGCATTTCCTAGTAATTAGTAAGTGGTGGAGGTTCGAGTCTGGCGTTGACCAATTAGTCTTTTCCTTAATTTCTTAAGTACATTGATTTTATTCAAACCACTGGCTTATTGGTGAAGGAACACATCGTAAGGAAACAGGCATACGTCAATATCAAGTCAAGTCCACAATCCACACTGGGCCTGCGTGTGGTCCTTTAGTCCACAAGTCCTAATCGCCGTGCACCAGCAGTGAGGATGTATAAAGCTGGCAAAGTAAAAAACAAACAACACAGTTAAGTGTATGCAGTAGTATGTAACGTAAAATATTCTATTTCTACAATCAAATAAATAAATATATATTAACAACAAAAATTAATTTGTAAAGTAAATTTATAAAATTATTGACGCTAAATAAGAAGATTCGGGTCTTCATATAAATCTACGTCTCATCTGAAGAATAAATCTTTGCCTAATAAAAAGGCTGGATGAGAAATACGGAGGGCTGAGTGTTGTGGCGTTCTTTGGGAAAGGCATATCTCCGACAGAGGACAGCTTTAGGCCGATTGATATTATGCAGCCATCACCGTCATATATTCAAGGGTATATTTTTAACTTACCAGGCAGTGGTGACCGTAACACTAACTTTCTGGCCTCATCGATAGCTCGCTGCAAATTCTGGGCGTTCTTGAATGACTCTCTGCTGCGACACCGCCCGATTTGGGACCTATGAAAACCATACTTCAAGTAGAGGTTTAGGAAATAGTATCTGCCTCATGTATTTTAAAAGTATGCTGCTGTCATATAAAAGCAAGAAAAAAAAGAGCTACCAAGTTTTTCTCTAAGGACTACAGTATGGGGCTCTTCAAGAAAGAAATTATTGGATTTTTTAAGGGTTGGCAACGTGCGAGTGATGCCCGAGGTGTTGCAAGCGTCCATAGGCAGCGGTAACCACTTACTATCAGGCGGACCGTTAGGTTGTTTGCTACCGTAGTGATATAAAAACAGCAGTCGTTAACTCAAGTCAGAGCTTAAATATTCTGACAATAAAGTCAAGTCGTCTACCGGCGATTTTGCGACTGCATAGCGTTTTGGCGACTTGGTGTATTTGTACGAAGGTAGTTTCAAAATCGCTCAGTCGCTACATATAGCTTTCGAAAAGCGACTCGGTCGCTGAAACAGGCGTTTTGGGGTTAGAAAGTTCGGTCGCAGCATCGAGCTTCTGAAAAGCAACTAAGTCACCTTGTCAAAGCTAAAAGCATCGTTTGTGCTGAGGCCCTATTTTTTCCATGAAGTATATATAACTTACGAAACCCCCGTTGCAGTCAGAGTTTGTTCCCATTTGGCATTGGTAGTGGACGCGACAGCCATCTTGGCGATCCTCCTGAACCTGGATAGACCATCTTCATCAATAGGTCTCTCGTCTTCATCGACTCCAGCTACTGGTGCCACCTGGAAGTTCTTCATCAGACGACGCTCCCATATCTTCATTCGTTTACCAAGGACAGCTTTAATAAAATGGCAGATATAAACACATTATTTTAATAAGCAATTGTTAAGGCAATAATATATTTTTTGCAATAATATTGGTTTTCTCAATGCGACCTTAGTAACTTTCTATGTAAGTAAGATTACAGACACCTAGATAAAATAAGCAGGCGAATGGCGTACGGACGGTAGCGCTTCCTGGCACTCTTAGGCAAAATTTGGGCACATTCATTCCATTTTGGGCAGGAACCCTAATTAAACTTAGCCAACGTAGGTGTTCATACTAAAAAATTAAGGCATGCCTTAATTTTTATCTATGTAGATTAATATTACATTTTGCAGTCATTCTGCTAAAATAAAATCCTCTCTAAAAAAGGGTCTTAAGCTAAAAAACACATAATAAAAACAGCGCACGTAAAGGTCTAACTAATCTAACTATGTGTCAAACTAGCTCTATCTGTGATGAGATTTTAAAGGATAAAGAACACTTTTTAACCCGATTAAGAGTTCCCACGATTAAAGATTTTCCACGGGTTTAGTATAAATCGCGGCACGTAAGTTGAACCTGCGTAGTAACACATTTTTGGTTCGTTAGAAAGTTTGTCCGTTCCTATTCGTTCACATCACAAAAGTGCACACGCATAGGGGTAACTCGTTGTTTAGAGAATAACATAAAATATCTCTTAGTAGGTAGGTATGTAGTTTATCTGTTTATGAAATGTATGAGGTAATTTTGCGCTGATTCAATTACGTGCGGGCAGTGCCGCAGGTAAATGCTAGTAAGAGCCAATGTTGGTCTCATATGCTAATATTTTTCTTTAAAATATATCCGAATGCTACCTCTGCCTTTTGCTTAAAATAATATTATTTTCAGTAGATAGATTTTAAAACAGTCTTTGAGTTCTTAAGTAAACGTTGCGTTCACCGTTCCTTGGTACAGAAATATTTCCTAGAGGTTAGAATTTTTCTTATGAGAGAGGTGGTAAGCCCTTATAATATCTGCATCATAGTATTTAAAAATATAATGGGACAGTGACGAACTAACATATTGTTTAAATGGGAAAAAAAACGAGATTAACTTTAAAGTAAATAGGTAAATATTTTATACAATTATAAAATATTAAAACAAGTAAGTTTATATTAAAAATCCCGCAACATTTTTCTTTGCTTAATTGGACGCTAAACAAGTAATATGAATAAAGCCATCTTTTCTACGAATTAGAATTATCCGGCACGGTCCGGGACAGAAATGGTAAACCTGTAAAAAGAGCATCAACGACATAGTCTTTGAAAAAAAATGTGGCCATGGCAACACAAACTAGTTGCTTTTAAAGGCTTAGAAAGAAAAAATAAAAATAAATTAATTAAATAAAATAAATACCATTACGACATTTACCCCCAAAGGAGTGGTCACAGATGTTACGTATGTATGCAATAACATCCACGTTTGAGCAATAGTATTTCGTCCCACAAACGTGAAAGGTGGTGAGCGTATCGCTGTAACGGTCTTCAACCAGAATAGAGACCACTTTACAATATTGGTTGCCTCTTACCGGGAATCGAACCCCGAGACCTTTGACATGGCTTAGCACGCTCTACCACTGCGCCACTCACTATTCTTCTTTTTGCAACGAGAATTTTCATAACATTAATAGCTACGTATTTTATAATAAATTAATACCTCAGTTCAACAGTTTATTTTCACTACTTACTCTTTTCCTTCCTATCAGTAAATGACACATCCATCCCGTTCTTCTCAAACACCTCCAGCAGCTCATATCTAAGCGCAGAGATTTCTCCTTTCAGCTCATTGACGTCATCTTCTGTCACTGGCTCATCATCCAACTTCCTGTGCATAGCTGACACATAGCGCCACACCAATGCTCTCATCACTGCTGTGTAGCGGACATCATGTTCCTTTTCTTTTTGTTCCTATTGAGTAAAGCTTTTTGAAGGACTTGCTTGACTCATGGATGTGAAAGTTACTAAATTAGATCAGGGAAACCTAACAATAGTGGACTGTAAAATAAAGTGACTTCTAGTTGCAACAAAGTTAGTTTACACGTGTCCAAAAACTAGTCAATCTAAACTAAGAAGCTTGTTTAGCTATAGTTACTGACTTATATGCTATAATATATAGGCCATGATCATCTGGATTAATGTAAATTTCAAATAGTGAAAGAATTTTTCAAATAGCTGCATGATTCCGAATATTTCCCCTCCCTCCACATATAAAACAACTTACAAAATCCGCTCTCTCTCCTTATATATTAGTATAGAGCAGGGATATCAAACTCACGTCCCGCGAGCCGCATGCAGCCCTTTACTTATCTGGCTGCGGTTCACTCTAATTTGAAGAAAAACTTATTTACCTACAAATCCTTGCAGATACAAAATAGAGTCGTACTCACGCACCGTGGGTTACGTTCCACGAAATAATTTAGGAACATTAACAACAAAAATGTGTGGCTAGGTGGTCACCTATCGAATGACAAATCAATCCTTGCGTACTTTGTGGTCCGCTGATGATGCAATATTTAAGCGATTGGCCTATTAATGAAACTTTGGTTTAATATAACAGGCTATGAAGTATGGATTAAAAATTTTAATAACTAGTTATTTCTAAAATATTTGCATTCGAAACACGAAAAAGTTACATTACATTAATGTGTTCTTTAATGTGTTCTTTAATTGAACACGATAACCTACCTTCGCAGCTTTTTTAGGAATACCAATGACTTTAAAACTTGTTTGTACTAAAAACGTGAAGTTATGGTGTTGGAAAGAAAGTGCTAGACTGGAGACCATGGTCTGTTTATATATTTGCGTGGGGATGACCTAGTATAGGCCACAAGTAAAGGAAGATACCAGCGGATAGATTAATAAGAAATAAAGTAAATAACTGGTATTAATAAGATTTTCAAACATAAACTTTTGGTTTCACTTATTAATTATTAAATCTTCTCTCTACGAATGTATGCCCGTAACATCTACATTTCAGCGACGTTATTACTACTTATTACTACACAAACGTGAGAGGCGGTGAGTCTATCGCCGTAGCGGGCACAAACCAGAGCCGAGACAACAACAGTATGGTTACCCCATACCGGGAATCAAATCCAATCGGACCTTTGACGGGGGAGCCGCACGCTTTACCACTACGCCACTCGGTCCACCGGAAAAAAATCATAAGTATCTTAGAAATATGTTGTCCCCTCTACGGAGGCACGAGGCACTCCGTAAAGAAAGGAGGCATAAATAATTATCCACAGCGCTAGCCCATTGTGAATTAGCGGACCCTATAAGCTGGTGCCACAGGTCTGTTAGGTTTTTAACACCCCCATTATTCATCAGAATTGGCTTAGCGACTGCTATTTCGTTGTTGTAACTATTTTATTTATGGTATCATAGTTCTTTACTTATTTCACTTCCTTATTATTAATAGCTCATAAAGGTTAGAACTAGTGGTAATATGGAGAGAACATTAAAACTGGCAAAAGTAAGGTAACTGACCAAAATAAGGCCTATCTTAATTTTGTTGACACTTAATTAATAGATTTATAAGAAAAATACACTTATCTTCTGAAATCCTTTTATTTGTCTAATCAACATTACAAAAAAAATAAGCAAAATTTGTTAAGAATCAGCGTCATGGAAATAAGAAAGATACTTTACTTCTGTGATCATTACAAATTTAAAGAATAAACAAGAAATAAGAAACCATGCATGAAAAGAAATTGAAATACTCACCGTATATTCTACACAAAAATTTAAAAAACGAGAGTGCGCGTTACTGACGCTTTACTTAATGGGAACCAAGCCTTATTTGGATCAGTTACCTTACATATTTCTTGACTTAAGTTTCGCCTCACCTGAAGTTTCATCTTTCTCAGTTTATCCGTCTTCCTAAGGCCCATCATTTTGAACATTAACTTGGGCGTGGGCATGATATTGAAAGGAGGGGGCAGCGTGGCGCTTTCCTCAAAGTAACTCATCCACAGTCTAGTTCGGGCGAACTTCCACTCTACGTCTGAATGTTCCTAAACAAAATTAAAGAAGTTTAGATATATTTGTTATGACGTAATATTTATTTGCATGTTTAAAAGTTACAATCATAGACCTCTAGGTAGTATAGAGGTCAGTGCAAATTACTCGCGTTAAATTATGAATATAACTTTTTACCCAACTGCGGCGAGGCCCAAAAGGTGTATGTTCGTTCCTATAGTCAGCGCGTATTTACTCAACGGTTTAACCGATAAGTCCCGCCTCCTTATAGTTAAATATAAGTTTGTTTAAGGTGTACTTGTTTATTTCTTTTAAGTTTTTCATATTTTGCAGCCGGTTTTTTTTATTAATTTAATTTAATTTAAGTTTTTTGCTAAAAACTTTGCGAAATTATAATATGAATAAAAATGTGTTTAAAATTCTTGAGTGTCTTGCCAATTTTAAACTCAAAGTGTAAAACCATTTAAGCGTTAAGTGACCTGCGAAAGCTGAACAATTGGCTCTTACAGAAACTTTTATGGATGAGCCACGGTTATGTTAATTTAAGTTAATCACAAAGTTAAGTAGACTTACATCAATCATGGCATAGGAGTTGGACATCATAGCGATGAGGAGATTCAATAGTACTATCACGTTGATCACAGAGTAGGAACCGAACATCAGGAGTCCCCAGAAGCGGGTGTAGCTCTTGATACCTGCCAGTTCGAAGTTCTCCAGACCCACCATGCCAAAAGAAGCCCAGAACAGGGATTGTGATGCTTCGAAGACGCTGTTAGAAAAATGCCGTTAATCATATTCTAATATAGGTATCCAAAGAAGTTGTAAGGTCTTGAAATTGATATTTGGGGCCTACTTTTGCCAAAAGTAATTTTGTTAATGTACAGGTGGTGTGTTGGATATCATACATAAAATATGGAAAATAATCCTCCTTAAATACATTGTATACTGATCTTACTATCTATATCGAAGAGTACGGTATGTATAAGCATAAATAAGTCTAAGCCAAGCTTCACACGTGCCGGTTGGATTCGTCCGACACCGGGCCGACGCCCGGAATGTAGCTTTCACACGTAAACGAACTCTAGCTATTTTCTCATCGTATCGTGGTCTGTGCCTATCATCATGATTCAGTGAAAAATTAGCTGTATGGATACGTTTCTGCCTTTTTTTTCTGAAAACAAATGATACTTTCTGTATGGCCAGTATTTTTTTTTTACTGGCTGTCGATATCGGCCCGCCACGTGTGTACGTGCCAATACCATTCCATGTCCCACTGAAGTCAACCCGACAGCCGATTCCAACTTGACCGGCACGTGTGAAGCTAGGCTAAACATTAACATGTGCTGCAATGACGTAACACACATTTTAGAAAGCCTAATCAAAATCAATATAGAAAGAATATGGATATATTCTTCATTGCACACCAAATATAAAAGAAAATTAAATTAAAAATAATAACTAAACTTATAGTATATTAGCTGACCCGGCAGACAATGTTGTATTTTTTCCGTTACATAGCTCGTCCACGCTATGACTACGTTTTCGCTTTGGGTTATGTCTGGCTTTTTTTCTTTTTGATCGGCTCCTAATGGTCGTAGCGTAATGTTAAATAGCCAATAACTTTCCTCAATTAGGCTATTAAATAATGTAATGATGTCAAATTATGTAACTGTGAATACCCCTTCGAAATTTAGCTGGTTAAGAGACATAATGTGTATAAATTTGTGATGTTAAAGGTGCAAAACACATGTAAAATTGATTTGCCATAATCTTCGAAGTTCCGTGAATTTCACTTTGTAATTTGATTTAAAAAAAAGAAGAAAAAATTAAGTGCTAGGAGTTTTTTTATTATAATATTTTAATATTTTGCAAACCAGCCGGAATTTCTTGTATGGAGTAATTTCAACCTTCAAAAAAGTGAAAAACAAGGAACTTCGAAGATTACATAATAAAATTTTATAATCTCCCCGGATTATAAAAAAATTAGCCTTTAATTCTACCCACTTAACTCAAACAACTCACAGCAAAAAAGGTTTAGAGTCCCTCAATGAAATTATAAAAAAAATATCTTACATTCACGTTCAAACGCCACCACTCTTGCCTGTGGCAACCTAACTTTTAGATTTTGAACCTCATTTCAAAAAACTAAAAAATAACTTACAACCGGTTTCTGTTTCTGATAGCAACCGAGGATTTCCTTCATTGCCATAATGAACTTTTTTCTAATGAAATTTTATTTCAAATATTGTCAGCTTTATTTTCGGCTGCCATTTGGTGTAACGCTACACAACTACAGCATTTCGCTTTTTTTATTTTTCTTTGTTGTAGTATAAGCGTTAAATCCATATGATTGCGATAAAAACAAAACCAAAAACAACGTCCAAAGAAGCACCCAGTCGCCTTCTTTTAAAAAAAATCAAGTTGGTTTATTATCTTTATTGACAAACATTAAGTAAAAATGATATGTTTCTCTAAAACTGGAATATTGTCTTATTGTAAATAAATCAATTCCTATTACTAAAAGCTGAACAAACATTTATTCTGCTTGATACTCGTAGAATGCTGAGAACTTTGAGAAAAATGTAATGCATATACAATTTATAATCACTCAAATTTATGTATTATCAGAACAATATTGATTGTAAACAATAATTGCATGTATAAGCATTTTAATATTCATGATAGTCCATTGTGTCTCTCAATGTCATGCAATCTACTTCATCTATCTTCAATGTATTCATCTTCACATTGATATCTTCTTCTAATTGAATCTGGGTCTGCAAAAGGTAGCGTAGAGAAGAAGTAGCTTCCTGGAGCATTTGCTGAAGCTGCTCTGTGCTGTGGCGCAGCATTTCACATTCGTAATACAAAGCCTGACATGGAGGATCACGAACCAACTCGGCTCCAACTCTTTGCGCCCTTTTCCCAAGTCTTGTATGAGCCAATCCTATATTTCCCTCTTTATCAGCTAAAGCTTTTTGAAGGTGCAGAATGTTGTCTTGCATGTCAGCAATTTTTTGCGTTGTTTCGCGATGCATGTCTTCTAGTTTTGCTTTAGCTTTTTTAGTATCTTTAATGCGCTCACGAAACTCATGATTACATTTTTTGTAAGCGTCCCAAAGATCATTAATCACTTGCTTTAGAAGTGTATCAACGAACACCCTAATGGGTCGAGCACTCGTCACTTCTCTTGCAGCTAACTGAATATTTTTGGCTGAATAAGCATTGTACTCTTCGGCGGATATGTTAGCTGGGTCTAAATTGGTATAACCTTCATAGATCGATAGACATAGGTCAGTAGATTTAAGAGACAGGTTTCCTTTATCCAAATTAATAGCCGCCTGTTTATATTGAAGATCTCGATCAAGAAGATATCGCGTTGAGCGAAGACGCCTCATCTGATCATTTAATTGTTCCAATACCCTCTTCAACAGACTTTGACCTCCAAGGATTGCAGTGATTTCTTGCTGTAAGGCATGTTCTACTTCATCAACAACTAAATCGATACCAATGCGTCCATCTCTCAGCATAAGACACTTGCGACAAATGTTTATGGCATTGGCCTGCAAAGATGCTAAACAGTCTTGCAATCGTGTTTTATAAACGCCTAAAGCTTCGAGTTCAATGCAAATCTCTTTTCTTTGAATCTGTAACTCGTTTTTATTGAACTCAACATCGCCGATTCTTTCTTCAAGGCGTCTATCTGTGGTGGCCTTTAGCACTTCGGATTTCTCGGCAGTTTCGTCGCGAACACGTTGGCTTTCACCAATGATCCTGTCTGCCAGCTGTTGCTGATCTTCTGTGTTCCTGCATCGTTGTTCATTGCTCAACCTCCATTCCTCGAGTGTGAACTTGGCTGTTCTTGGTGGCATGCATACTAAAGCCTGTTCTGAAAGCCTAGTCGTGGCAACGGGTGCACCAATGACGTGGCGTACGCCAAATTGTGCTTCCCCCATTTTTTTTAATCCAAAATTATTTCACAATTCAGTAACTTTACAATATATATATATTGATTTCATAACAAAGTTTTAGTATTGACAAAACTAAATGTTTTCGTTTCCATGGTAATGGATTTATTAGATCAAACAGATTTGTTTATTTGATTATTCCTGCCTTTACCATGGAGATTAGCAAAGCATACTTTATTATATACCGCCCATATAACATGAATATATATATATATATTTTAGGGTTCCATACCCTTATAAAAATTTGATCCTCATAAGATCACTTACAAGTTTGTCTGTCCGTTTGTTCATTTATTTCTCTTCTTCATCTATTTTACAATCCGTTTTACGTGTAACTAAACTTGAATTTTTGCGTAGTCCTACCGACACATAGTTTAAAATAAATCACTTAAATATAAAAAGTACAGTACAATTTAATTTTTACACATTTTTAATGGTAAGTTTCTGTACCTAGTTATCATATACTAAGAACTTGATTTACTGAAAGATATCACACAGCTTTTACTGTTTCTCCTTATCTCCGAAGATTGCACTCTGAATCAGTAGATATGGTGTAATTTTATCTAGATATTATATTTTACAGATAAATTATAGCGGTCCAATACATTTTATTTATCTTGAGAAAAGATGGAATCTACAGTTTTAGTTTTTCTTTTGGAACCCTACAAGCATTGAAGGTTTACTCTAATTTGATTCCGCTTATTGCGGGTTCACACAGCTTATTCAATTTTATATGGCAGGTGCACTCAACCTTTGCTTTTAAAAATAATAATAATAGATCTCGTTTTGTAGTCTTGTGACAAGTAAAGCGCTTTGATTAAGCTAATAATATTAACGAATAATAAGATACCAACAGATAATGTTATATTATTTAACAAGCTCTATCTAAAAGTTTCAAGTAAAAATTTAAAATTTAAAAGTTTAAAACACCTTTGAATAAATGGAATGTAATATTTTACTTTAATCGACAACAAAGTATTTAGTTACAAAATTACAAAGTTCTTACGTAAGAATTAGTTACCATTACCAAATAAAATTGTATATAATTTAGGGTTCCGTACCTCAAAAGACAAAAGGAAACCCTTATCGAAACACTTTGTTGTCCGTCTGTTTGTATGTCTGTCGGTCTGTCAAGACCGTTTTTCTAAGGAACACAAGCAGTGATCCAGTAAAAATTTATTACGAATACTATAAGGCTGACGGTTACTTGAAGCAATATAAAAATCCAGCCTCTAAATCAATGCAATTTATACCGCATATTTGAACACTTAGAAATAAATCAAAACTTATATTCACAAGTTAAGAAATAAAACAAAAGGAATGTCAATTTGTAGTGAAATCACAGAAAAAATATATCTGTTTCTGTTTCTTAATTTCCATTTCTTCAGGAACGCGTAGAGGTATCAAGTTAAATATGAAAATCTACAGTCTCTTAGAGCTGTTTCAAGGCAAGCTTTCACAGTCTACGCAATAAAACAATCGGCTTCAAAAATATGGCCTAAAAAAGTTAAAAAAATAATTACTTCTTACTTAATTACAGTTTGTAACGCACTTCACTTGCATGACACCAACTTCAAACGGTAATTCAGATCAGATTTTTGGCAATAAGTTATTATTTTTACCTTTTTAGTGCAGCCTTTTTGAAGCCGGATGTTTTTTTTTAAGTTTTTTTTTTTGCTTTGGAGTGACGAATTACTTTTTTTTCTCGTACATTAAAAACATCCATACTTGTAACAAAATTTTATATAATCATCAACATAAAAGGCGCGTTTCACCAGTTCAAAGTTAACATGAATTATTTTTTTTCTTCAAAAGTTTAAGTTTAAAATCTACTTCATTAATATTAGACCACCTCAGCAACGTACTCTTTCGATTAAAAAAAAGAATTTTTGAAATCGGTTCACAATTGACAGACAAATAGGTATAAATACATAAAAAAAATATACCAGTCGAACATAGAACCTCCTCCTTTTTTGAAGTCGGTTATAAAATACAGTCATTTGCATATTTTGACACAATCAAAGAAATCAAAACCTACAGGGTACTTATGAAATTTGGCAAGAAGCAAGGTCTCACAGCACAAGTGAGGAAAAATTCTAAAATATCACTAAAAAAATGTTTTATCCATTATATACTTACATTTGCATTTTGATAATTTCCTGTAACGTATGTTTATTAATTTAGCAAATCATATTTTTCCTTAAATCTTAATTTTCTTTGAATAAAACATCACCGCAATCTTTTGTAATACCACCAAAGTGGCAAAGAAGCTAACGGCCAGCGTGCAATTCAGTTGTATTAATCTACTAGTACTTACCTTCACAAATTTATAAAGGCTTTAAGTGTTTCTAGTGTCATCTACTGGAAGGAGGGTTAACAATGACTCACTTTCCGAAGCTTCTCCACTTCATGCAGGAGTCTCCAGCGTTTTCCCAATCCGGCAGACCACCAGGTAATACATAGCATTTTCGCTTTTCCAAATCAGCGAAGTACCAGAGAAGTTGATTAAGGCCTGAAAAGAAATCACGATGTCTCAAAATAAAATCTATCGTTATAGGTAGGTAGTCTCTAATTTAAAAAGTATGATAGTTATAGCTGGAAGGTAAAAAAAATGTTATTTGTTATTTATCATATAAGCATAGCATACCTATAAAAAACGCAGCTTTAATCATCCTCATATTTTACGGAACCCTAAACACTATAACATTGTCCGTGCCTATTTGGAATAAAGTATCTTTATATAAGCGAAAAATAAATTTCGATATTGAATAAATAGTTCACTATGGAGCTGGATTTCTGAAATTTCCTTTTTTTCACCATACCTATATAATTGAAGAAAACCATCTTCAAAATTTATGTTTCTGAGCTTCAGTCGATCGATTAGAACTACGCTTTTTATTTTATTAGAATCGATTACACGCGAGAAGTCTGGTAGGCTAATGGTTTTAATGGCACCTGCCTTGTTTTTAAATATTCCAGCCTTTTACATTACACTTATAAGTACCAAATATATGAACTATGTTTTGCATACCGCTTACGACTAAGAAGAGATTAACAGAAACCATCAATGCAAACTGGATCCACGCTGTGGACTATGGCAGTCTTTTCCAATGTGAGGGCAGGACAGACACGTACACAATAATATGTTTATTGTAGTGTATGATGTACACAACACTTACCGCAAGCAAAGGCAAACAACACCAAGCTGTAGATAAAGAAAAACTTGACAATATCGATGACCATGCGTCCCAGCGAGATCTGCAGGGGCCCAAGGTGAGGGTTGATGGAGAACAAGTGTACCAGCTTCAAGGCGCTGAGACAAAAATAATCTCTTGTCAAAAGTCTTACCAAAATGTTAGTTTTTGTGCAAGAATAGGATATAAATGAGAAATAGAATAATTAGAGACATGAAATGGTAAACTTAAGAGATAGGTAGGTAACAAAGTAAGGCATAGAAATTAGAAAAGATAGCTTAGTAGACTATATTTACTACGCCATTTATTATAAATTTTGCGCTCAAGAAATAAATTGACATTTAGCTATAAGAGCCAAGCATACACAAACAAGCATACACAAACAGACAGGAAAAGCATGCCTCTTCCAAACTCTTTGATTTTTAGAGCTTGAAACGTCAGGTTTACATTGAAACATATACTATCATTGGGTTCACATGTAAACGCTATATCAGTGTACAACAGGATATTGCAATAAATTGGTATCGATAAGGCTCACCTAAATATATTAGCAGCAGCAAACAAGCCTTCAGCAATAAGTTGTGGATCAAAGGCATCCCATTGTTCCCGAGGAATAAACGTAGTATCAGCATCTTTGCTGATCTCTGATGCTTGCTGGACATACGCTGCAAACCTGAGCAAAGCTACTGCCACGTACAAAGAGTTTCTGGTAAAATCAATAAAGTTCCACATGTTTCTGAGGTAGGAGCGGATACCTTCTATGTATATTTCTTGCGTCTCTTCCCAAATAAAACCTATGAGAAACACAATATCATAGATATACATTTTTGTATGGCTTTCTCTCCAGTGATTAAAAATCATTGTTGTTATAATATTTCCCATATATCTATCATTAATCAAAAATTATACTTAGAAATATATCAGTAGATACAAAAGATAATAAATACCAAGGACATAAACAACCACTGTCAATTCTAAGTAAGTTGGTCCATTTCCTCTTTGCTTCAGAAGTTCTTTCTCTAATTCCTGAACCATCCATTCCGGTCCAAAAAGCTGTATCGCTTGCACTTCAGCTCTTTGTGATACTAATATCAATATCACTGTGAAAAGTACAAAAATTAAAAAGGGTAGGAAAACCCTACCAAGGTTTACAACTCATAAATAAAAAAGAACCCACGTAAGAAAAACAGATAACTGGATGCGTGTATCAAGAACTTCATAAATGGTTTCCTCATAAGCTTTCCAGTAGCGCAGTTGGGAGCTACCATGTAAAGGGAGCAGTAGAAAGGGAAGAGTAAAGCCACGCGGCAAGTTATCATTATTTTCTCCATTGTAGACTTTCGCCGGAACCCAGGAACGCCTTCGTACCAGAGTGCTGCCAAAAGTTGTTGAATGTTGGGGTGAGCGACAAACTTGGAACAAGAGAAATACATTTTTGTTGTAAATAGATTGTGTGGGTATAGACTTTAGGATATATTATAAATATAATAATAAAAATAAAGGAGATATAGACATCTATCCCATCTGAATAATATTTTACTTAAGACCAATCATTGTTAGATGGGTACTGGACGCAGTCACACCAGTATGAGAATTTGGTGTGACAACGAATCAGTATGACAAAAGAATGTTCTTTAAATGAGGATCAACTTTTATTAGCCTTACACAAACTCATCATCACATATTGATCCATTGCTGGACATAAGCCTCCACAGCCAGCCAAAACAAACCCCCCTTTTAAGGTCCCATTCGCAGTCTTCATCCTAGGACACGTCTGGTTGCACTTTGACTGTCAGGATCATAACACAATTTCTTAAAAACTTTTCATTCTATAAATTTCAATTATTGATGTCATTATTTAACCAACCTTTTTCTGCTTAAAGTCTATGGCAAGTTCCAATCTTGCGAGCTTCATATGCTCTCCTTCCTCAAAGGGCGGTTCTTCGGGGTCATGATTCAAAATTATGGCCAGCTCATGTGAACTGCGAGACTGGTCCAGCAGGTCTACTGCAAATTTTTGGGCTTGGCGGCGCAGTTCAAGGTATTCGGATTTACATTCCTGTTATAATTTCAAGTAGACATTATTACTGAGGTAAACAGAAGTTATGATTATTATGACAGCTATCAATTTTCTGAACATTATTATAAATAAACAATTTGTAAATTCAAGATTTGCGCAATATAGGACTAGATTTAACAAGAACCTAATCAAACACTAACATTCACATTCTGAAAGGTTAAAAATCAAGAGGCTAGTCTAAGGAGCTCGTTTGAAGTTCTAAGTTTCGAAATATTCAGAAACAGAAGAAAGAAGAAAAAAGAAAAGAAGAACTAACCTGTTCTGCAAACGCCAGGTTTCTGAGTTCCCAAGACAGCTGAAAAGCAGTCAGTATAGGGTCTGTTGAAGACAAGGCAATGAGAGATGGTGAAGCCAATGCTCGATACTCGTTGAGTCGTGCCAGTGAGTGGCGGAGAGAATCTTCTGTTGAGCCCCGGATACAATCATCACAACCACATCTACGGAGCAGTAATCATATTATAATTTATCATTTTATTTTATACATCTCGTACCACATCTCAAAAGGGCCAAACTGGTATCTCGTGCCGGATACCAGATTGGCCCTTTTGACTCATCGACGATACCAAACTCACTTGCCGTCGAGCCCTTAATGTTATCTGAGGAGAGACTTTGTATTCCTGTGCGTGTTCTAACGCTTGTATAATGGGATGTGTTCTGAGGATTTTTTCGAAATGATGCCCACGTCTCCTTTTTACCATAGCACCGCTCGTTATGGACAGGGAATTCATCCTCACATCTTAGAACCAAATTGGTCACGTACAGTGCGGTTTCAGAGAAATTTCCTTCTGCGACCGCTTGCCGCTTGGGTTGTGGAATGAGCTCCCTTCCAAGGTTTTTTCTCAGGAATACAGTATGGGATCTTTCAAGAAAGAGGGGCAACTCGCGAGTGTTGCCCAAGTATTGCGAGCGTCTATAGGCTGCGGTGACCGCTTGCCATCAGGCGTACCGCAAGCTTGTTTGCCACCTTAGTGGTATAAAAAAAATACTATTACATATTATTATCTCAATCTCTTTTTATGTAGTATCTGATAAAGCAATTGAAAAATTCCAAAGTTCTATTGTCATATGGGACAGTCAGAAACGACAGACAGTAACGATGCGACTACTGCGAAAAACAACCAGCCTGAAGAAGAAGAAGAAGATGGGAATTTACCATCTTCTATATTCTATACCATATACTATATACATAACTTAAGTCCTGGACAGAGAAATAGGATATTTTATTGCCCTGTAGAGATTCCCGAAGAAAACAAAATTACTAGGTCTTTTCGAAATGTACCGTGATCGTTTTACTCCTTAGTACCTGACGTCATGAGGATCCGGCAGCGTAGCTCCTCGATCGAGCAATATTTTTATGATCTCGTAGTTGTTCTTGTGAGCTGCCAACATGAGGGGTGTAATGTCGGGGGTGAACATTGCTGTATTTGGGTCTACCTTTTGCCAACTCTGTACACAAAAAGTAACCCATAGTACTAACGGAAGCATTGCGCTAAGGCCATTAAAGTCAATACTGCTAGGTGCTAGATTTAGGATACCTTAAATCACACTAATATTATAAAGGCGAAAGTTTGTGAGTGTGCTTGTATGTTTGTTACTTCTTCACGGTCAAACGGCTAGACCAATTTTGATGAAATTTAGTATGGAGGTAGCTGATACCCTGGATTAACACATAGACTACTTTCTATTCTAAAAAAAAACAATATTTGTCGTGGATAACCATAACCGAGCTTAAACGAACTGTAGCTAAAGCTATAACTTGCTATAGCAAACTTCATTATTATACTTAAGGATTGATCACTCATTAAAAGATCTATTTCTATATTTTTGGCAGATTCATTAGGAACTAACATAAGGTTCACCGTCCTTATGGATCAATCCTTCGTGCTCCAACAACAATTCCACGGCTTCTACAAACTCAGCATTGATGGCTATCAGAAGAGCATCCTTGGTATCCACCCCCATGATGACCAGCAACTCCACCATCTCCATATTTTCTCCGTCTATGGCAAGGGTAAGAGCACCACGACCCAAAGAATCCACGCAGTTTATGTCAATATGCCCTTGACGATGAGCTTGTTGAATTAGTCTTAAAATTACAAGAAAAAGTTATAATCACGAAGTGTTCCGTATTGGAACAAATAGAGAGAAGTCCTTATTCCTAATTTTTTATTGTAATTTGTCTATAGAGCAAACACAGCATCCACTGGTCTCATTAGGACCGCGTCATTTTATGTAATTTATAATAAAATATTTCTAAAGGTAACTTTTTTTAAATTAAAAGAAACTTTTTGTACGTATGGAAGTCAAATCACAACTTTGAAACGTATGTAAATAAATATACTTCATTTTAATGTTCATTATCATATCAGCCTATTAGTCATCTGCTGGACTAAGCCTCCTCTTTGTCCGCCATTTTTGTCGGTCCGCTGCCTTCCGCATACATCCACCTCCGGCCACCCTTTTAATGGCGTCGGTCCACCGTTTGAGATGGTCCCACGCAGTGCTGCCACCTTAGCGCTTTCAGAGTTAGATCTAGCGCTTTTTTGGGACACATAGCGCCGAAATTTTAATATTGACTCCTAGCGGAAAACATAGCGCATTTTCATGGCAGACCAAACTTAGTTGTAATCACGTCGCAATCTTGCCAAAAAGTAGGAATAACGCAGCAACACCGTAATTAGTTTAGCTTCCGTTCCATTTGTTTAGGGTATTCCCCAACTAAAATAAATTATTTCTGGTAGTTGGTTTACGATGTGCAACCTGGACCTTCAGGAATTCAGTCAACTCAACCTGATTTTTCTGACATTGAAAGCGATTAGCCATACTTATTATTATTAAGATTAATTTAGATTTAAAATTATGCCAATTTGTATTGAAATCAATAAAAACTTCTTACTATTATGCATTTTTTGTTAATGCAAAACTAGCGGAATTTAGCGCTATTTTTTGTTAAAGATAATTAGCGGAATCTAACGCTTTTAGCGCTGATTGGCCTCAGAGAGGTGGCAGCACTAGACCCACGCTTCGCCCTCCCGTAAGCGGTCTCCACTCTAGAACACGTCCGGTCCTCCGACAGACGTAACCAGACCACTGCCACTTCAGCTTGCTGATTTGGCGATCTATGTCGGTTTCAAGTTTAAAAGTTCATGCCTTGTAGAATAAAGAACAAATAAAACTTTTATCGAGTCGAAATTTAAATCTAAGATATTTAAGTAAAATGTCCACTTACCAAACATTCGTTATATCAATATTCGTTAAAAATAAAATAAAAATAACAACGGATTATGTTAGGTTTTATATGTCTATGGATAAAAGGTTTTCGGCAAAGCTTTTTATCTTTATTTATGATTCCGAATAGAATTCAATGTAAGGTTTTATAAGTTTAGCTAATAAATTTTGACTTATTTTCGTAAAGAAATGTGATTGTACAAGGGCAAAAGTTAGACCGGTGTAAAGTTAGAATCCAAAAAATTAAACAGTAAAGTTAGGATTTTAGAATAGTTTTTACCATATTTCCTAAATTAAATGGTAATAACACATAACACTGCATCAAAACAAGAAAACGGACAAGAATGAAACGAATATATAAACCTTATTAAACATAAGAAAATGTTTCTTACTGAAAATCACATATAACTAAATTGTTGTTTCAATTTGAATTTTTTATATTTTAAGAAACATTTCGAAAGCTATGTTTCTTAGCAATGAAATTTTCTATTGACACATGTTTGTTTGATTGCACTCAAATTTAACAAGAATATTTTTACTGAAATCAGATTCCATTGGTGTCAAAAATATTAAAATAAATATATTTGGACATTACACACAGCGCCGTCTGGCCCCAAAGTAAGCAAAGGTATTGTGTTATGGACATATATTACTTTTTTTTTTGTAAATACATACATATCATACATAATTACACCCAGACTCAAACCAAACACAAATGTTTATTACATAAATGTTTGTCCTGTACGGGAATCGAACCAACACCCTCTGCACAGCAGTCGGCCACACTACCAACTAGGCTGAGAGGTAGTTTTATATTGTATATTTGCCATAATATACCGTTTATTTTTCAAAAGTGGCTCCCATTCTTATTTACCTAAAAACATTGACTTTCTATGTACACAATACGAGCTGGTATAACATTTGCTATTATTTCTCCTAAAATTAAGAAATATTATCCGTTGCCAATATTTACGACATATAAATATTCTTTCACATAAAAGTTTAGTTCGATAACTGTTGACTCAACAATACGAAAGTTAAATAATTCAACTTTTAATGGTCAAACAAATATACTCGTCCATTTCCCACTATTGAACAGTTTGTTTAAAAGTTTATAAATGCTACTCTTGGTTGTTAGTTGTTATTGTTAGGCATGGGTAACTTAAGAAATGTGGGTAAGCTGCAGTTCAGATCGCAGCTAAAGCTGACCAAGTTGCAAAAATCGAGTCAACAACAGTCTGTAAATCTACCATTCTTTACAGATTAGTAACTCTATAAAACGACCGAGTTGAAATGTATATTTATGTACCGCGAACTGCCTATTTTTTATTTGGGCTGTAGCTCACCGCGCCCATTGAATCGGAACTGCAAACAGCGGATCAACTCAGTTGTCTTTTTAAACATTCCTACCTAATAAGATTTAATATCTAATTGGATTTGCTTGCTTCAAATGGATTCAAAATGGCCGCCCGCCATTTCCCAAGACAATGCACGATTTGTTGAATTAGCTACGCATAAGCTTATTTGTTTTCATATTGCTTATGCATTTATTTGTATAATTAAATAGATATACATGCATATAGTCAATACTAGAAATAAAATAAATTTATTAAAATACTTCGCCTGCGAAATTTTTAATTAGGTTGCTAATGATTATTTCATAAATAAATATTTCTTCTTCAGTCCATTCGTAGAATTAGTGTTTTAATATATTTTGTGATTTACCAAATAAATATTTAATCAAACGAATATTTTAAGAGTTGAGGTACAAAAAAGCCACTATCGTACTTGACACGAAGTTAACTTTTTGACTCCCTCGCAGCCTAGTTGGTAGTAAGGCCGGCTGCTGTGCAAGACACCCGCATTGGAGAAACATTTATGTGACAAATATTGATGTTTGTCTTGAGTCTGGGTGTACATATATACATATAAACACACCCATACACCATATATATATATATATACCAAGTGTATATACCAAGCAAAACCTACCTACCTATATATAGGTAGCAGACACATCCAACCAATTAATAAATCTCTAAAATATACACCAACCTCCTAACATTGGCCATATCCCCTCTCTCCACAGCCAAAAGATACTTCTTCTCCTCAAGGGTGAGAGACTTTGGCAAAGTCGGCAGATCCATCGGCTTCCGGGCGAATTCCAGCTCGGGGTCACCCTAGACATTTTAAGCAATTTTACAGTCAAGAGATGGAGCAGCTCATGTTTCATAATACCGATAGTTAAGAGAATATTAGTATAAGCTATACACATAAAAAACTTTTATTAAAATTAGTCCAATATTTTTTGTGTGATTCCCTAACAAAAAAACAGATAAACAGACAGAAAAGGAAAAAGTAGTTAAACTATTATATTAACTACATATTAAATTAAATATAATTTAACCTAACTTCTTTTTGTAAATATCATCAACTTACAGATACACACACAGGTATATCAGCAAATTCTACAATTTTATACTAAATATTATACTTCGTATTCTTGTCGTTTAACTTTTGAAATTTGCATAGAGAACGCCTTTGCATAGCCTATCCGCTTTGCCCCTACCCGCTTTGCCCCTATCCACTTTGTCCAAATCTTTTCGAAAGCTGCTTGTTCTAAGAAGCTGCGTTGAGACTATAGCACTATCTAGTTAAATTCCCAGTAGATAAGCATTTTTGCTTTGCCCAGAATGTTAGTTTTTCCCGAAGTTTTCCTACTGTACAGTACTATTGCCCATAATTTAGCCATTTCCAATGAGCTTGGTGACCTGATATGAAATATTGATGACTATAAGATAAAAGTAAAGGCGAAAAAATACTCACTCTAAAATATGGCAAACAAACAAACTAAATGGTAAAGTAGTAAAATAATGTACTTACGCTTTCCAAATCCTTTTTTTCGGACATAGTGACGGTTTACCCCGGCTGCTCCTTTTAAAGAGTCCGTTTAGAGAACGGACACCCTACATGAAACAAAGAGGAAACCACTGTATATGTATATCCATGCTATAAGTCCGCATTTTTATATACCATAGTTAGTTAGTTGGATTTATGTTTTCTGCACTTAGCCTCATGATAGGGCCGGGCCATTGTACGTAGGTTTTTATATACCATACCATCACCAAAGAATATTGGGCACTCTAACAAGATGAGAGACTGTGTGTGTGTCTGTGTGTGTATGTGAACTTTTAAAATCGCTCACCTTTAAGGAGACGCAGAGAAACAGTGATAGGGCTCCGTTTTTTACATTTGGGTACGAAACCATAAAAACTGTCTATATTTCAGAAATAAGAATAATTTCTGAAGTATCCAGAGTTGGAGTAAATCGCAAAGAGACAAATTCTGTTAAATTTACCTAAAGAACACAAATGAAATACACATTTGAGACAAATTACTTGTAATTTACTTGCAAAGTAAGGCAACGTCGGGTGCGGTCAGTGATTGGATAGGTATCTAACCGCTTAGGAAATACTCCGCCGAATTTGGAGGACATGTTAAACCATTGGTCCTGACTGTTGTCATATGATAGCAGTCGTTGGCAAAAAAATGTGACATTAAATTGCCCAATAGTCCGACAACGTATGCCGATCCGCATTTAGCTAGCGATGGAGTACGGCTCAAGCCTTCTTACTTTAAAGCGAGGCCTGTACCCTATAGTGAGGACTGCAACTTATTCAGTTCTCGCACTGAAGCCACACAAAAGCCAACGACGTAATCCATTTGTAATCGATATTCACGACCGTCACCCAGTTACACTTGTTACACAGCCTTTAGCCATGTTGAGCTCAGAGATAATTCAATTGAACTAAACTACATAGATGGATTAAATTCACAAAATAATTACGTACATTTCTAGGGATCCGTACCCAAAGTGGATAAACGGAGCCTTACTTAGTAACCCTCGCTGTTTTCTCTATCTTTCAGACCGAATTATGTAGAAGATTGAAATTTTTACAGTACATATATGTTACTATGGAGGATTTCTTGACAACATCTATCTTCAATATAGGTACGTATATAAAAGAATAATATAGCTCACTTACGCAACACGCAATCTTAAAAACTCCTTGACCTATACAGAGCTGAAATTTGGCATGTAAATTCCTCATGGGGTAGACGTCCACTAGTTCCTTTGCAAGTCCCGTGTTTTTAATTTTAGGGATAATTCAGGATTGTGGATAGTAAATAATAATATATATAATAAATATTTTTGGACATTACACACAGCGCCGTCTGGTCCCAAACTAAGCAAAGCTTCTATATACATACTACGGATTCCAGACAACGGCTACAAATATATATATAAATATATATTGTAAATACATAAGTACATGTTATACATAGAAAAAACCCAGTCTCGAAACAAACATAAATTATATATACGATGGTCTTGGGTGGAAATCGAACCACGCACCTCTATTCAGCAGTCGGGTCACTACCCACTGAGCCACGAAACCGACAAGTGTAAACTAATATAAGACTAATACAGGGACAAATTAAGGGAGTAAAATTTGAAAGTTTATGTAATTTCTATGTTCTTTATGTTAGGGGTATGAAATTCCCGGCAGGGGCGGATTAAGGAGGCTGAAATGTGATAGCAAGATTATATGAGAATCACTCATATAATGTTTGATGCTAAGGACATAATTTCTTTTTTAACAAATACAGTTATACGGCATTTTTTGACGACAGGGACGAATTATGGGGGTTGAAATGTGATGGAAGGTTTGAATAATTCATAACTTTGACTATTCAAAAGCGTTTGTAAAAACCAACTTTGAATAAACAATTTTGACTTTGACTTTTTGATGTGATAAACAAACGATATTATAAGAATTTTACCACGGATACGGATTAAGGTGGCTTTAATGTGGTTTTACAGTTTATGTATAACAATTATCGTCCCATTACTATTTTGTCATGCATTGACAAGACAACTGAAAGGTATCTTGGGGATAAAGTGAGTCAATACCTACAAACGAACAAGATTATTCATAATCGTCAGTACGGGTTCCAAAAAAAAAAAAAGTACTTCTCAATTGCTTTGTCAATTTACTAACGAGATTAACGACCACCTAAATGAAAAGCGTCATGTGCTCGTCATCTTCGTTGATTTCAGCAAAGCTTTTGACATGCTGAGATATAACGTGCTTTTCAAACGACTCGAGCAATCTGGTATTCGGGGCCCCTTGCTACAACTTTTCAAAAATTATCATGAGAATAGATTTACAAAGGTTAAGGTTGGAAACAAATTCAGCAATAAGATATCTACAGACAAGGGCACCGCACAAGACTCTATAATCGGGCCGAGTGAATACATAATTTACGTAAATCAAATGTGCGACCTATTCGATCACGGCTCCGTATATCAGTTTGCCGATGACACTTGCCTTATGGTTGCTGACAGGGATCTAAAACTTGCGGAACAAAAATTACAGGAAAACTTTGATCGAATGTGCCACTGGGCGCATGATGTGGGCCTAGTCATAAACGCTCAAAAAACAAAATTTATGTGTATAAAGTCGTCTCATAATAGGGACAACTACAAGCCAAATATAATAGCGCATGTCCATGAATGCATGCATAACGAATTGGTCTTCAGCCATAATAGCGGGTGTATTAAGTTGGATATAGTGAAGGAGCACATGTACGTGGGACTTGTAATTGACAACCGACTCAACTGGGGGCACCACATAGATCTCGTTTGCAAAAAATTAAGAGCTATACTTAGTAAACTGTATACGCTTAAGTATAAAATGTCGTATAAAACCTTGCGCTTATTATATCTAGCATTAGCAGACTCTGTAATCAGTTACGGTTTATCTAGTTACTGACGCACATACAAAACATATATTGATAAGATATATAAATTGCAAGTTAGACTATTAAAAACTATTGTGCCTCGACATGTAAAACATAAATACAATGATAATTATTACGAGCTATTTAAATATTGTAAAATTCTACCAATACAATGTAAAATAAAAATGGATATAATGAAAGAAGAAATAACAAACATAAACCAGCTTTGCGCTTATAAACGGAAAAGTCACTTAAGAAAAATACCAAATTCTAAAAAAATCATCTTGCCCAAATTTAATAACCTTTATGGAACCAGAATATGTCGTCACATACTACCTAAAATATTGAATAGTCTTCATAAAAATATAATTAACAAATATTTAAATAAACAACAATATAAAAGTTTACTTAAAAACTACTGTTTAGAGAACTTAGATCTAATTTCAAAGACAGAATAGTTATTGTTATATATTAAATTAACATAGTTTTAGCGTTTATTGTACTTATTAAGTGGATTAACTTAGCAGCTTTGTACCATTTATTTTATTATATTATTTTTTAAATACCATGCGAACTCTCGCCCGTACAAAAACCTCTGCGACTTTACTTATAAGATAATTGTGCTTTTGTAAATATTGATCAATAGAAAAAAAAAAAAAAAAAAAAAATGTACAACTATATTTTTGATAATAGCGATACTAAAACTAGGATTTTAACGATATTAAATATTTAATGTAAATAAAAACTATTTTAGGATTTTTACGACAGAGACGAAATAAGGAGGTCAAAAGAAAGAAAGAAAGATACATGAAAGTTCATATAAAAATCGTTTGTCTTTGTAAATTTAAAGTTTTTATGCCATAGTAAGCGGTCACCAAACACCAGGGGCACTCGCACGTTCCAACCTTTTAAAAATCTAATCACTTTTTCCTGAAGAACCCCATTTAGTAGTCCTTAGAGAAAACCTTATCAGGGAACTCATTCAACAACCTAAGCGTTCGCGGATGGAAGTTTACCGCATTGTAAACCGCACTGTACGTGACCATATAGGTTCTATATATAAGTTAAGAGGATGAATTCCCTGCCAATGGCAAGCGGTGTGATGGTAGAAAGTAGCCTTTGGCATCGTTACAAAAAAAATCCTAAGAACGCATTTTATGCAAGTTTTATGATTTTAATATATTGCTATAGGTGACTAGATTTTAAGTACAGGTTAAGCTAGAGAGATACAGCGAATTACATAAAGTACTTGCATGACAGTTAGTTATTGGGAAGGATTTCCACGAAGCCGCGGAAAAAAGGTAGTAAATTAATATTTACCTTTTTCATTTCTAAGAGAATAGATATTATATTATTCAGGCAGAATAATATTAACAATGTTATTATAGGCAAAGAGCCTATTATACGCAGGGAGACCGGTACGATAGTCCACTCTCTCATTTTACTTTGAGATGAAAGGATAACAATATGCCCATAACTGATCATTTACTATATGTACCAACTATAACTAAATCATTGTCTTTATGTTAATGTTTTAGATTTCTCGGTTCTCGAACTTCGGACATAAACGGATTATCGATGTGAATTCGATGAACGTCTTCCGGCGAGCATTCCAGAAAAATTGCGACATAAAATCATGTACTTTTGAAAGCTTCATAATTCGAAAGTTTGAAAGTTACAAAAATGTTAGTTATGTTAAGAAGATCGATCTGACAACACAAAAATATTTGACGATGACGTCAAAGACCGCGGGTGTGTGCACTGAAAATGAGGTGTCGCGCGGAAGCCGCTCAGTTATCCATATAATACTAACTAGCTTCTGCCAGCGGCTTCGCCCGCAGCTCCTCAATTATAGAAAAAAAAACTTTTAAATATTTCCTCCTTAATGGCATAATACATTCGTGTCTGTGAAACCATCGAAATACCCAACCCTGTCTGTCAAACCGTTAAGAAGGAAGGACAATTCTTACTACCCGTTGTCCTATTACCCGTTTTCCCGTATGAATGAAGCATTTTCCCGCGGTAAAAAGTAGCCTATGTTTATCAGGGATAATGTCGGCTTCTAATGGTAAAAGAATTTTTCAAATCGGTCCAGTAGTTTCGTAGTCTATTCAATACAAACATACTTACATACAAATCTTTCCTCTTTATAATATTAAGTATAGATTATCAAAATGTGAAAGTGTCTCTATCTATCTGTTTGTTGAACACAATCAAATGCCTCTGACAACTCGCAGAACGACTATTCCGTCGATAGTTGGACCAACCTTTCGTAAATCCGAACTGTTATCAGTGTAGCAGTTTATGTATACAAGTATGTAAGTAATTGATTGAACATGATTTTCACGAAAATCGTCTCCAAACATGTTCTAAACTATACATAGGCTTTTCACTACCCGTTTATAAAAAAATACCTACTATAAACTGAAGAAAAAGGCTGCGAAATTCACACGGTTTTTTTATGCTTTTAAGACGATTTTTAGGACCAAATAACTTTTGCTGAGAAAAACAGTCTAAAGTCTCACCAAAAGCGATTCTTTTTTACCATTTTAATACGGAACCCTAAATATGTAATTAATCAATACACCATCTTCAATATTGCCAATATATAGATAGACCCAACACGGGATGGGTAACATTTGTTTTTCCTCCGGTAATATATTTCCACTAATTAAGTAAGTATAATTGGATTCCAAAACAAGACATTTCTTGAAATAAGTATGAGACGCGTGTATTGGTTCTGCATGTCCCAAGTCATATAGAAAAATATTATTTATACTAATATGATAAATACAGAGATTTTATTGTTTTTGTCTGAACGCGCTTATCTCTGACATTATTAGTGAGATTAAAAAGAAATTGAATTTCATAGCCAAATTATTGAGAAAAAAAAAATATTTATAGGCATTTAACATTTAGGAGCCGAGTAAAAGGAACAGAAAGACTGCTGAGAGAAATCGAATAGTGTAGGCGAGCGATGCAACGGTCACGTCAGCAACGGAAAGAGAAAGAACGTCTGCCAGGTGCCAGGTCAGCTACAATAGTAGAAAAATATATACTTAAGAAGCAGTATTACTACGTGACAGAAAACTTAAGTAAAAACAAGGACGACGCGATATGTAACTGAGCGTGCGTAAGTAGTGCAGCTACATCTCAACTCATAAAGATTTTCATTGAAACACATGAAATAAATTAAAAGTATAATAAATTATTACACATCATTGTAAGGTCTACAGCACAATCATGGCTATGATTAAGCAAAGTTGTAAACAAATAGTACTTAGAATTTAGAAGATTTCTTTGCCAAAACTTAAAAAAAAAACAGGAAAATTTACTATTTTTTTCAATCGAACAAAAGTTCATTAATCGTGTTTTCACATTTTTCAGGGTCTTAACCATATCCCGAAGAACACAGACATTAAATTTTAGTCGGATCTGGTTAGCGGATCCGGAGAAACATTAAAATTTAGGTAGCATAGCCTCCTGAAGTTTATTTTATAGTGTAGAATTAGAGTTTTATGCTTAAAATGTAGTTAAATAGACCGTTAGATCAACTAAAATAGGAATATGAGGGACTCCAAATAACGTAATTTCATCTTTCGTATGGAAACTTCAATTTAAAATAAAATTACAAATCTACTAGGCCCCGATGTTTTATTTTAGGTGTTGGGGCGTGTTCAGAAGTAACAACCAAGTTGTAATAAAGACTCTTAGTCGCAAACAATTTATTGAGCTGTTAAATTATTCATAAAGTATTTCGAGCATTTTTTTTGTGAATAGCCTAAGTACATTAAATAGTGTTTTTCGCACTTGTTCGGAGCTCTAAACGAGGCTCTGTTGAAACATGGGACGCACTTTTGGTAACTTAGCAGTTATACGAGGAATAGTTTATTATACATTATCACCACATGAGCAAAAACCTTTTACGGGAGCAATAAAAGGCATGCTTTATTTTATACCAAGAACTTGGGCAACTGTGGGATATTGGCTGCCACGTAAGTAAAGCTATATTGTTCTACATCTCAGACATCTGCCGGGTACCTCGTGCAAGGTTTGTACCAGCGGTGCGTTTATAAACCTAGCTGGTTAACCTGGGCAGCACTGACAGCTGGATAGCAAATCCATTTTTCTACAGTAGAGAAAAAAACTGGCCGAGTGCATGTCGGACTTCGCACATTTCGGAGCCCCCCTTAAAATCATTTTTTGACTATTTGTATATCTTTGAGTCAACAAGATGCTTTTACAGTAAAAATTTAGACTGTAGCTCCAACCGTTTGGGTTTAAAACCTGTGTGACAGACGACGGACGGACAGACACGTAAGTGACAGCAATAGGGCTCCGTTTGGATCCTTCGGGTACGGAACCCTATAAATAGCACGAAACTCTACCCCAGTAGATGAGATCTTGAACGCACCTCTATTCCAAGATGCAGCTCTGCGAGTTTGCACTTCGCAATGAGGGGAAGACACACATTTTTTTAGAGCAAGCAGTGTAAAATTTGAAGGGGGAAAACAAACATTTTTTAGGACAAACTGTTTAAGATTTGTTGGAGAAATACAATCATTTTATAGAATTAGAGGGGGATAACACACATTTTTCAATTTTAGAAGCTAATTACCGATTACAATCGATGTAAAGACGACGGAATCCTAAGGCTGTGACTCTGGGGTGGCCGAGGGGTCTCTGCACCTTCTAAAATGCTCTAAGTTCATAAGTTCGTTCACTAATCTGGCTATTTGGTAAAAGAAAACATCGCTAGGAAACCTGCATATATTAAAAAGAAGTATGAACTTTCCTCTGTAAATTCTCAATGGGATCACGTGATGTATTATGGCCAAAATCGCCCTCACCCAAGGCCGGTCGCTGCTGGAGACACACTTTTTATCATTCTACATACAAACTTTTTGCAGAGTTAGTGGCTGGCTATTTTGTTTACAACTACGTGGAAGAAGCCCATCGCCTTTCATTACGAAAAAATCCGGATGATTACTTAAATGAAGTTGATCCAAATCCACCACCTCCACCATCACCGAAATCAACATTAGAACCGTGCTAAACCAAAATCAGAATAAACCATTTGCATCTTAGTGCAATCATCATAGAAACAAAATTAATGTTGCTTAAACAAATATTATAAGAAGTTTATATTTAACATTATTTTTCATTTATCGCCCGACCAAGTGATAAAACGATAGACTGCGATATTGTAAGCCCCTAGTTTGAATCCCGGAACAACCATATTATTTTATGGTTTAATCGAGTCTCGTTTATACCCGGTACGGCCATAGACTCTACCTACTACTACCTATCACGGTTGTGGTACGGAATACCATGAGACAAAGATGTTACTTGCATTGTTAACGGTTTGCCGAAACAGTTATTGTTGTACTATGTACTACAGTAAAAGTTACTGTTGAGTTATATCTCAAACCGCACCTTCTTAAATAAGTGTCTTGATGGAATATCATTCTTATTAGATATATTTAGAGTTCCAATAGATAGGTATGGAAACAAAGTATGCTGCGAAAGAATAGTTTTCTAATATAATTATTTTTTTTCCCTTCAGTTCAATTTATCTTTTAAATTTTGTTGTCTTGTAAATTGTTAAAAAAAATTATGAATTTGCGTAGAAACGATTTTTTACGTGGTTTAAGACAAGGTTCGTTAATCAGCAATAGGCATTCAAACTCAAACTATTTTATTTTATTTTACTTTTATTTTACTTCGTCAGTTTAATTATAAATTTAAAAAAAATATCCAAAAATTTACCACCTGTTCGAAATGATTTAATACCGAGAAGAATCGGCAAGAAACTCGGCAGTTAATTTTATTATTTAATTTTTTATCTTTTATGTATACTATTAATAAATAAATAGGTGACTCGTTGTCCTGGTACAATTTTTACACAAAAATCCCATTGAGAAAAGCACTTTCAGTTTTTCCATTTTTTTTTGATTATCCCGGTAACTTTTTAAAGTTTTCTTTCTCAAAAAGTTTTATTCGGACTATGACAAACATTGAAAAAAAATAAGCCAAAGCGGTCCAGCTGATAAAAACTACCAACTAACTGCATTTAATATTTATTCTTACATATGACCACTAAACAACACTAAAAAATAACAAAAACACTTGTGTACTTACGAATATCTCGCTGAGGCTAGCTCCACGCTACTCCTGCTCCTAAGCCTACCCACCTACCCTTATATACCATCCCCCTTTCGCCCCCAATTATCCAATTAAGAATGCCTAGCAGCATCAGGATAGACCTAGTTCTTTGCAGTAATTCATACACTTTTATTGACATGTGTAAGTTTACAAACAGTTGAACCTAACTTAATGAACTAAAAGAATGCAGACAATCCAATTTTTGAGGCTTCAGCATCTAGCAGGAGGGTGTTAAAGTAATAACCCCATTCGTAGGTATTGTCTTTTAGTTTTGTAATGTCTCTTTTACGTGCTTTTGAAATCCTTAAAGTTTTGTTTTAGAGGGGAGCAGAATTCTCCTTGCTTTCTTAGAAGAACTAGCAAGAAACTTAGTAGTCTGTTAAAGTCCAAAATATGGTTCTCCACTTCAGAATTTAGTGTGCCTGGTCTCACAATTTACCACATATCATTTTTAAGTCTGATGACATTGGACATACATTGAAGCTTCACTATATCAGAAGCAGGGTTTTGGCGATGGGCACTTATCCATAAAATCGAACTTCTACATGTCATGACGTAAAATGATTCAATAGATACTGAAACATTAGTAAATGCGGATTAATTTTGTATGTAATAATAGCAGCAGGGGCGTCTTTCCCATAGGAGCGCTAGGTGCGGCCGCACCCGGGCGCCGGGCCCTACGGGGCGACAGCCGGGCCGGGCGATCAACAGGAAAGTTGAATGAATCTGGTGGTAGATAGTATCTACCTACCTACTTACCTTACCCAACTACAATTGTATAAATATTACTTTTCGCCTCGTCTATTGGATGTTTTAAAGTATATTTGTTCAAATAATTTAATGTCCATTTTCCCAAATCTTGCAACGTCTTTACGCATAAATTTGACTCTTCCGGTGACAGTAGCTGGAGGCGAAATGTCTTTATCTAAACTGAAATTAATAAAAACTTACCTCCGATCAACTATGACCCAAGACAGGCTAACAAATTTGGCAATGATAAGTTTCGAAAGAGATGTAGACATTAAATCAGCTGAAATCATTGGAAAGTTTGCAAATTTAAAATCTCCTTTTCTTTTTCTTTAAAATCTAATTTAAAATTAAAATGTAATGTGAACATAATGAATGGTGATATAATAAATAAATGGGTATAATATTAATTCTAATAATAGATAGTTTATAAGTTAATATAGGTCTACCAGAAACTCATGGCATGATTGACAAGAGTGCATCTCTTTATTTCCTTCAACTTGCTTGGACATTTGTCTCATTTTTTACTTTTTTATTTGCCATCAGTATTTCTCATTCTAGTAGACCTATAATAATACTTACTTACCCCTCTGCCTACTCTGCCTACCCTTCTGGGAGACAGGCGTGACGTAGTAAGATACATACACACATACATACATATACTATAATACATACATTCATACATAAATATGCTTGCTTATTCTATATTTTTGTAGCAGTCTATACAATGAAAAATTAATTTGTCAAAATTTTTAAAAAGGGGGCGCGGTGTTGGCTTTCGCACCCGGACGCCGCATATGGTTAAGACGCCCCTGAATAGCAGTAAAGTCGATACTGTAGTACGACTGTAACGACAACAGGCACTCGCTATAAGGTAATAACTTGTGTAAGCAATCTGAACTACTATTGCACTTAAATTATTCCCGACTGATTATAGTTAAATATTTTGTTAAGTTTGATTATGACGTCACAATAAACTTTTAAATTCATATAAAATATCATTAAACGATAGTTGGACCGTGACTTAACAGGTGCTGGAGTAAGGTTAAGGAAAGATCACTTGTTAGTTGCTTTTTTTTTGCAGTCGGTTTTTTTTTTAATATTTTTATTTATAGGTACCCCGCTATTATAAAATATATTATGTGGAAATTTCAGGCTTCTACCCACATTTATCTAATAATCTGATGTTTAAAAGATTCTAAGATAGAACCTTTTGACAGACAGACAGCGTAGGCTTTGTAATAGGGCTTCGTTGGTACTCTTTTGGTACGGAACCTTATCCAACAAAATATTAGTGAACTATAGAGGATGCGCCAAAAGCGCACACAAATACACACCCACAAAACATTACCTTTCTTTGGTCTGATAAAAATACTGCCTTTTCCATGGGCGCCGCGCCAGTGTGCGCCGGCAGAATTACTTTCGCAGGGATGCATCTACGTGATACATTGGGTATAAACTTAATTTGACGACCTTTTTACAAAAAAACTTTGTTTTGTAAAACAACGTTAAAATGAAGCCTATTTTAAAACTTTTACATAAGCTTTTAGGTATTACTTAATTAAAATTTAATTTAATTTGCCTATTTTTACGAAGCCTTCCCGGCGCCTATAGTCTCTTATCATAAAGTATATAAGTACAGGAAATCCAATCTTTTATACCGCATATTGATGATAAACAGTTCACAGTGAAAGGGCTATTTATGGTTCAGTATAAAAAAATAATTGCGGCTCTAATAATGGGCCACAGGTTTACAGACTTTACGGCTTTATGCTGAGAAATCAAAGCTGGCCTTCATGGTGTCAATTTTACGGCCTTTTTTACTATTATGCATGTTTTATTGATACTTTAGACGGGAATGGCTGAAAGTAACTACTTTTCATTCGATGTTATGTTTTGAATTAAAATATCGCAATGCAGCTGCATAATTGTTTAATGTTCATAATTTATACTAGCTAAATTCCTATAGGTCCTCTCACAATAAATTGACGCTTGAGTTCGTCGCAATTATTATTACGCTAAAAGTTATTAAATTATTATTAGGCGTTTATTCAATTTAATTTATTTTATTTAACACAGCTCTTATTATAAAAAAAAAAACGCCCATATAACACGTCAAATAACTGTTTTTATATTTCTCTTTTCATTGTTAACACGAAACAGATAAGTTTTAAACGGGGATATTATTTTTTCCTTGATCTGTTGGGGCTTCTATCCGATATGGGGCACCTATCCTTCAAAATATAGAGGTTAAGTTAGCCAAACATTAAGTTAGCCAAACCAGCTTTACTATGACAATTTTATTTACTTTGACTATTTTAGGGAAAAATATGAAAGAAAAATACATAAAAAATGTAAAACTTTATTTCAACATTGACAATATCAATATACCACTCGACTAGTGCAGTTACATACACGACTACTTACTACTAAACAGTAAAATATCACTACTGTTCAATTCTCTTCGCAAAATCTTTAAAAGTAAAATTATTCTTACTTAGGTACACTATATACTTAGATAGGTAATTACAACAGATTTTCCTGACTCTTTTTTTACTAATATATATTTTAATATTATTTTTTCTATTAATATCATCTAAGTCAATGTAATAGTATATGTAAATTTGTATTTATTTTTTTAAATATTAAAGCGATTGGAAAAATTCAGTACGGGATTTTGTAGAATTTCTACCTAACTAAAGCTATACTTCTCTGCGTATCTACGCTAGCCAACTCTGCTAGGGCATAAGAATCCTTCTAGATTTTCAAAGGTTTTTTTTTCTGTAAATTAGATTCACAAGATAAAAATTACGTTTTATCTTACCCCAGGTTTTGGGTTAGAACATGATTTGGGCTAAGTTAGGCTGGTGGTCCAAGGCGAATCATTATAGGTGGTAAAACCCCATTGTAATCGCCCGTTAAGGTATACAAGGATCTATGAAGTATGTCTCGGCATGGGCGCAGCCAACCGGGTTAGCAAATGCGTCTTCTAGTGTTTTCTGTTAATATATAAGTAACTTAGTGTCAATTTTTTTTTTAATGATTTATTGCACAATATTCATTTAAAAAGAAAACGTGTTTAATTGCGCCTGCTCAATATAGTTAACGAGATCTAAAAATAAGGCAATCGAAATAATGTTGACAAATGTAAAATGTTACAAGTTAACTATTTAATTAAAACTTTAAAAATGTGTTTATAATAAATACATCACATTATAAAAGTAGGTACAATGTACCTAAACAATTTTCCTATATAAAGTCAAATATGAAAATTTATTATTGCTAAATATTTTTATCTACAGTGCTATTTACATTTATAGATAATCAAATTGGTCAAATTATTAAAACAAAATAACGGCCAGCGTTTTATAACATTTCAATAAAAGATAATTTTAAATATCGGTCAATTTATCATTAAAGTTTCATAATCAAATTACATTTTGATTTACTTAATGAATAATTTAGTGAATTATTTGAATATTATTTAGGAACTGAAATAATTACATACAAATTAAACAAAAACAAATCATTTTGCAGGTACAGTCAAGGAAATATTACAACAAATAATAACCAATAAATGCTCTTATGTAACTAAAAATATATATAGGTAACGTAATTAATATTTTTAAAACATGTTTTTTTAATGTTGCCGATCAAGTTTAATTCTTAGAACTAAACGGTTAACATGTTAAAGTAACTTCTAGGCTAGTCACACAGACAAGAGTGACTGCTAGTGCTAGGGTTGTCACACAGTTAAGAGTGACTGCGATTGCTAGGGTTGTCACACAGTTAAGAGTGACTGCTAGTGCTAGGGTTTTTACACAGTTAAAGTGACTGCTTGTGCTATGGTTGTCACACAGTTAAGAGTGAGTGCTGTTAATTTGTGAGTGTAATTGTTAATTTGTATTTGTAACACATTAAAAAAAAAGCTGTCTGTATGTCAAGACCTTTGTACTCAAGAACGCGTGGAAGTATCAAGTTGAAATTAATAACAAATACTACAGTACAGGGTGACTTAAAGTTGTTTAGAAGAACACAACTGATATCACACAATATTTGTGCTGCATAAGACAGGAATTCGAGCATTTTCTTATTTACCCCATAGCCACTCTTAAAGAAAAACTAAAAATTTAGCATCTATTAATTTTTTTTAAATTAACCAAAAACAGGATGGTCGACAATGAGGTTTTTGATAATACCTACCTAGTTATTATTTAAATACCTAACCTTAGGTAATTGACATTCTATTTAATCTACGATTAGATACATAATTATTTCAAAAACGAATATGATGTCACGTACATTTTTGGTATTGGTTGTTTTGTTTCAAATATCGTGCAAACGACAAACCAAATGTATAGAGCCATTACTGAAACTTCATATAATATTTTTTTTCTAGGTTTTTGAAATATGATCTTGAGAATTTGGAATTGTCATTGCGTAAAGCAGATAGATGGTAACAATTATCATTTTTTTTTTGCAATATACAAAGTAAAAATTTTCAGGTAAAAACAAAAAAAAAACCTAGCGTTTTATCATGAAATTTCCTAAGATCACACTGCAAAAGTACATTAAAGATAAAAATAATTTCTACAACTTACACTTATCAAATCCTAAGATAAAATTAATAGTAATTATAACGCTGTGCAGCAAACTTATTTTGTCTACCGTGTAACAATAACTTATTTACATTAGTAAAATTAGTTCAAATAACAATCATTAATTAAGATATAAATGCTGTAAAATGTGTGTTCATGGCACATTTATTATACATATAAAATTGAATGTAAGATTTAGAATTATGTTCATTAAATTATTGCAGGTACTTACTTTAGTTTTTTTTATTTAATATCTTCTTCTTCATCTTCGACGTAGAGAAGATCTTCCATTTTCGTCCGAAACTTACTGTTCAGTTCCTGCTCGACAGGTAGAGGTGATTCCTGCAAATCCATTTTATTTATTCAATTAGGTATTCAGAAACATATTTGAATCGTCAAAACAATTTCTATTTGATTTCCAAATTCATTAGGATTTTTTTATACCAGGTGTAATCAAATAATAACCTTATTTGGCTAAGCAATCATCCCCAGTAAGTGTTGTGAGTATGTAAGCATTTAATACAAGTTTAAGTTTTGAATTCCAAACTAAACCAAGAAAATCCAAAAATATTGAAGTGACAACCCTAAAATCAGCTGTTCGGATTCATGTTTCCTGAAACGACCTTTGTCGTAAATTCTGCTTAAATACCTTTAGGGACTTCTAGTACAACCGGTATAATGTAAGTTATAGTTTAACATACCTAGACATGTATATAGGTACATTTTATCATAGAATTTAAGAATTTCTTGATTTTTTCACAGAAAATATGATTGCTGTGATAAAAAAACTATTTATATTTATATTATCTATATTTTTGGATAATATTAGTGTGATCGAATTTTCGATTCCAATTTCCCCTTCATACTTTAACGGGCTTAGGACCGTCAAGAATGTTGTTTAGGTACGTAAGTAGGTAGTTTAACCTAAGGCATCACCGGTAAAACGATACCTGCATAAGGTAGGACTTTGGTATGTTCTTAAAAACACGTTTAAATGTACCTTGTACCTTTAAAACTACACAAAAATTGGAATCAACTTATTTACAACAATTAATAATTATTTACAAGACAAAAATGAAAAAAATAAAAATAATTACAAAGGTCGGTAGATAAGTAGGTACCTACTCAACGGTACCGCAATAAATGTTCAAAATGTCCACCGTTTTGTTTGAGGCACAGATTTGCACGTCTTTAAATATTATTTCGCAAACTGCGGAGTGTGTCTCTATCACTTTTCACAATTCGAAATGCTATTTTTATTCGACGTTTTAGGTCACGAACACTGACGGATTCCTCCGCCGTTTTAATTCGGCCCACGAATAAAAGTCCATTGGTGTGAGGTCTGGTGACCTAGCTGGCCAATTTATAGGGCCTTCACGGCCTATCCACCTCCCTTCAAAGACGTCGTCCAGGTAACCACGCACAGATCGTTCGTAGTGAGCTGGACAGCCGACGTGCAAGAGCATTCCACGCAAATGAGCCAATAGAGGAATGGAACGTTGTCCAGTAATGTGGTTATCACGCGTCGTATCATTTCCAGATACGTGATACTTGTCAGGCGTCCTTCAATAAACATTGGGCCTATTATGTGGTCATTTATTATAGCTGCCCAAACATTAACACTGAACCGGATCTGGTGTGCATGCTGCTTTATTTTGTGAGTATTGTTGTTAGACCACCAATGTTCGTTATGCACGTTATAAATCCCCACTCGCGTAAACATCGATTCGTCGCTCCACAAAATGTTCTCGTGCTCGTGCTAACAACCAGCGACAAAACACCATGCGTGGGTTCGGATCTGGTAAATGCAGTGCTTGTACCCGGCTGTAGTGATATGGATACAAGCCTGAGTAGTTCAGCAATCTCCACACATAATAATAACTGGTGCCGAAGCGCCGAGCTGCCTGCCTTGTACTTCTCCGAGGGTGACGATCTAAGTAGTCGAAGATATCTTCTTCGACTCGAACTGAGAGACGTGGTCGCCCTCAACCTTGAGCATGTCGGTCTTCTAAATAGGCTGTAGTCGAGCAGCTTCTGGTACGTGGCTATTATTTGGTCTGTCGATGGCACTGTGGGATGGGGAATCCCTCGCCGGCGTAAGGATTGCAAGTGTCTGGGGTCAGCGTACAAGCGTCGCGCTTCTTCCAAATTTTCCCCACCCATAAAATATAAGCGCAGCATGGCTGCAAATTCCACATTAGAGTAACGTGGTATTGTCCTAGGCATATTTATTGTGTACTTTGCGCTTTGAAACAAACAAGTAACACTCTGACGAACGCGACGCGTTGTGTTACTCGCGGTGCTACGTAGTTGCACTGAGCCCACAGACTATATAGGGATCCCAGGGGACTGAGCCCCACTTACTGAAGTCGTATGTATTTGTTGTAGGCGTTTGGGGCATTTCTTAAATGAATTTTGTAAACAATCAATATTGATAGGGTGAATATGAGTGCCAACAAAACTAGGATTTTCGTATTTTAATTATTTTAACATTTTGTTTTTATGTTAATTGAGTATCACAATCTATTAGGAATTAAGTAGACAATCTATTTAAATTAAACACATATCAGTTTATACTACTCTTTTATTTTCTCAAAAAAACCTGTACCAATAGCATCTGCTATACTTACTACTTAGTCATGCAAATTTTTTTTCCCGACATTTAAAAAATCCATCCGGTATATTAATAATTCGATCACAATAATATTATCCAAAAATATAGAAGTGACAACCCTAAAATCAGCTGTTCGGATTCATGTTTCCTGAAACGACCTTTGTCGTAAATTCTGCTAAAATACCTTTAGGGACTTCTAGTACAACCGGTATAATGTAAGTTATAGTTTCACATACCTAGACATGTATATAGGTACATTTTATCATAGAATTTAAGAATTTCTTGATTTTTTCACAGAAAATATGATTGCTGTGATAAAAAAACTATTTATCTAACTATATTTTTGTGTAGTTTTAAAGGTACAAGGTACATTTACAACATACCAGTCCTACCTTATGCAGGTATCGTTTTACCGGTGATGCCTTAGGTTAAACTACCTTCTTACGTACCTAAACAACATTCTTGACGGTCCTAAGCCCGTTAAAGTATGAAGGGGAAATTGGAATCGAAAACACTAGTAGGTATTCTTTGATACTTATTTCTTACCATTGAACAAATACAATTTGAAAATTTGTAAAAATAATAAGATTCTTTTTTTTATTACAAGTTCGTATGTTTTGTCAATACTTTTTTTATCCTGTATCCTGTCCTGTGCCGATGTAGGCACTTATCGCCGTGCGAAAGGTCAACTTAGGTTACCAGCTGCTGAGACCAATTTTAGGGTAGGGTAGGGTTTGCATAAGTTAGGTTTTATTTAGTAGGATTTTTTAATTTGTTACCTAAAGAATGTAAATGGTATTGTCAAAATTATATCACTAATAGCATTTCCTAGACCTTCTGATTACGCATTTCTTTTATCCCGACAATTAAAAAATCCAGCCGGTATAATAAAATTAAAATTAAATTTAAAAAAAAATATATTGAAATTATTATTAATTTTATCAATAAAGTATTAATAATTATGAACACAGTATTAATACAGTAAAGTACTGATTGTTACTGGACCTACCCAAATATTATGTTTTATTTAGTGTGATCCATCTAAGCCTATATTTATCTACTGCTGACTATAGGCCTCCTAGCTTCCTGCGGCTGCTTCTTGGTAATCAATGGAGGACTCCTAGCATGGTCCACAGCCGAAATAATCTTTCTTTCAGTCGGACATCCATATCATACAGAACAATCGTGAGGCTGCGCAGTGACAGCGGGCGTACACACCAGACTAACTTGACATATGCCAGTCGGGTGTTATGCCAGTCATACATTTTGTCGCGGCGCCATGACTGTCTTGACATTGTCGATTTATCAAAGGCATTGACTGACTATGAATGAATGTTTCGACTATGGTTCCTATCTGTTAATCGCAACGGCTTTCAGTCTATGATTGATATTAGGTATGTTAATAGAGAACATGCTTTCCTTTCGGATATAGGTTTGATGAGCGATATAGCTAAACTGACCATACGTCCCGTTTTGAACGAGACTGTCCCTTTTCTCGGTCCCCTGTCCCGTTGTCCCAAACAAAGCTCCGGGACGCATAAAAGTCCCGTTTTCCAAAAAGTATGGATCTCGCCGCCAGACGCGGGTGGTGCGAGACCATGTCATCAACGATCGGCGATGCATATAATTTAATTAATTATTTTAAGACGAGGATAAACCTTAATATCCCAAAACAGAAGCATCTTACTTGTTCTAGATTTAAGAATTGGTAAATACTACAAATCACAGAAAAATACAGAGGTTAGGGTAAGAAAAATCGTACAAATTTTAAAAGAAATGTCCATAAAATAAGAAAATAATTCTTAAATAATCACAAAAAAGTGCTAAAAATTAAGTTTACTTGTCTTAATTATTTTTATTTAATTTCATTGATTAGGTATTGTTTAATTTTAAAAGAAAAAAACGTCTGTAATTTCTAAACAAAGGCTAATTTTTTTTTTATAAATTAAAATCATGAATAAACCAGCTAAAAACGTTCGTGCTCTATGCGTAAGGGCCATAAAACGTGACGTGCGAAATTTAACCTTATAAGGGGAGCTTGAAATACATTTTATACTTGACTAGCTTCAACTGGCGTCTATCGTCCCCTTAATCATAACAAATTGTAAACACAAATAACAAACTTTTTCTAAATAATAAACATTAAAAAGTTGTTTTTTTTTTTTCATTGTGAACCTACTTATTGACATAAAAAAACTGATGTCCCGTTTTGAGGTTAAAAAATAAATGGTCATTTTAGATATAGCCCAGACATTGCCACTTCAACTTTGCAGACTATTCGAGCTAAATCGGTGACTGCTTCTTGTCACTAAGGATTTCTTCGCAGAGGCTAAGTACAATATCTTAATGAGACGTATCATTTCTGTGGAGAAACTACTAGTCTTCGATCAATAATTACGGAGATATAGAACTTTCTAGTTTGACAGCTGTCATCCAAAATAAAGATCTTGATGAGAACTATCATTGCTGAAAGAGAAGCTACTAGTCTACGATCAATAGTTCAATCGAAAATCTCCTCCTTTTTTAAAGTCGGTTAATTTTTAGTTTTGATTAATAATATCTCTTATGGGTACCTACAGCCCATTCGCGAACTTCCTTCTTTTTTAAAGTTGGTAAAAATATGAATATGACAGGGGGGATAAGTCCCTAAAATAGTATTAGAAAGCAAGTTCCGTTGTCTCACCAGCCTAGGGGAGACAACAGTACTTTTAAAATCCTGATGTCTCCCCCAGGGGAACCATCAGGGGGGACACGAGACCGACACCGAAATTACATTCGCTACTGTACCCTGTACATGAAGCCCTTAGCTGCTAAGTCTACGAAAATATCATGCTCGACATACTGTTTAATCGCTATAATTGGACCACGACCACTAATAAAGGCCCGTAGTCCAACAGACAGGCCAGACCGTGGACAGACCAGTTAGACCACTGCCCCGAAAAGATTTAATATACGGTCCTAACTATGCATTACAGTCATCCCTGCAGTCCACTAGCACTGCCATTGAATAATTTTTAATTACTGTTCGTACAAAAAGGTATTTCGAAAATTCGATTGAACGAAAAATAAAACTAATTATCTATTTTTCAAACGATTTGTGTTTCTAGAATGAATATGCAAGTTGTAGGTAGATTATTTACTAAAAGTGGTTTCTTTTAGCGAAAATGCTATCTACCCAGATACATATATATCAATAGTTTTATATCAATATAAAACATTCTAAAAATAGCTTATAACTAGTTTCACATTTGGTTCAATCAAATTTTTGAAATACGCTTTCTACGAACAGCAAATAAAAAAATATTTCATGGCAGAGCTAGTGGATCGCAGGGACGTCCCGAACATTTTTTTTATTTAATAAGTCCTATATATATAATTAAATTGCGTTACCACTTTTTGCACTTACTTAAAGTGAATACTATAATATTTATACACTTAGACCATAGTTCTAGAGATATATATGTGTGTCTAGCCTGGTAGGGCATGCCAGACTGCGTCTGCGTCTCTTGATACGTGGTCGCTATTCGGGAACCTTTCGTACCCATCGGTTATTAGTATATATATACACACCGGCACAATTAGCGGAACAGAAAAAAAAGTAAGACTATGAGATAATAACGCATATAATTGACGAAATCATTCAGATTGTTGGAGGGGTTCTGGATTTAACCCTCCTTTTTAGCAAGTCCCAGACATGCTCTATCGGATTCATATCGGGGGAATTTGCTGGCCACTGCATCACCGGTATACTTACGTGGCTCAGATATGCCTGTACCGATTGTGCACTATGAGCACGAGCATTATCTTGCATTAGAATAAAGTCGTCACCAATAAATGGGGCACATGTTCTTCTAAAATGTCTCTGATGTATCGATCTGCTGTCATGGTCCCTCCTGTGACTATCACTAACTCCGTGCGATCTTCCAAACATATCCCTCCCCAAACCATAATCGAGCCGCCACCATAAGCCACTGTGTGTTCAAAATTACACTGTATGTGGCGTTCTCCTTTGCGTCTCCATATTCGCTGTCTCCCATCGATCTGTTTCAAAAGAACCCTGCACTCATCAGTAAAGAGAACCTGATGCCATTCGCTCAAATCCTTTTTTTGTGTTCCGCTAATTGTGCCGGTGTGTATATTTATATTTATATATATATGCAAGGCTTCACTATATGGGTATACAAATATACATGGACCCAGACTCAGAATAACATAAATGAGGTTCAGCTTATAAATGACATGTGCGAGTATCATATCCGCGCACCTCTTTGCAGCAGGCAGCCACTACTACCAACTGAGCACTCAAATAAAACAGTATTTACATTTTTTTCAATTTTATTGCAAGCAAACACAAAGTGAGTACAAAGCCAAGCATGTGTTAATAACATTATAAATAAAGATTAACATGCAAACTCAGAAAAACAATTTAATTTTACCTTTTTTTTTATTTGGGAACACAATAATCTGATTTTAGAATGGCACATTTTACTTCTGAAAGTTTTATAAAGCTGTGCATCCACTGAATGTATTACGCTAAGCTAATAAAAATATATAACTAGTTCGAATATTAGACACAATTCTATTTAATTCGTAATATATTTACCAGAAACTGATTTCGACGATACGTATATCATTTTTACATAGTAAAAAAAGATTAAAGATTATGGTATGTATTCTTTCCGCAGAGTCAGGCTTTAACGCGCTGGAATTAATATTTAACGAAACTAGTTTATTTCTTTTTTTACATTTTTTAGATACGTATATTTCATTTTTTTTTACTTTTTATCCAGGTTTTGTTTCAATAATCCAGGTGGCAAACAAGCTTACAGCCCTTCTAATGTTCAGCGGTTATCGTAGCATAGCCTTTGGACGATTGTTACAATACAATAGAGACATTACTCGCGTGTTACGCGTATATAAGTTATAATAAATAAAGCATAGTTTAACACAATAGTGGACCAAAACCTTAAAACTATAACCCATGTAATTATAAGTCATCAATATTTATGACATTGAATATTATTTTATCAGAAAAAAGAACAAACACATTTTCGAACGAAGAAGTGCAGGTTTGCTTCATGTAAATTAATAAAAATATGAATTTTAAAAAAACAATAGCCATAGGTCAATAAACAATAAGAGATGTACCACAGACTAATATTATATTTACTCCGTAATAACGATTTTTTAGACTCTTAAAAACTAACCGCCATTTTCATTTTAACCATTTTTTTTATTAAGTAGCCCAATATTGAACTGTGAAGTACATATATAAGTACATAATAACAAATTAAATCACATTTATTAAACAAACACATGGACAAAAAACACAATAGACATACACATATAAAAATGCATTAAAATTAAAAACAATTTAAAACATGCGAGTTAGTAAGACATTAGAAAATTTATTAATTTTCAAAAACATAATTTAAAAACAGATAACACAATGCATGAATTTTCAAAATAATATTATAATAACACATAAAATAGTAGAACGAAACAAAAACAGAGAGTTGTCTCAAAAATAAAACCATAAACTTAGCATTTGAATGTACCTTTTGCAAGAATAGCACTTCATTACATTAGTTTCATAATACTGAGGGAAATACCATAAAGCCAACATTCAATTGTAAACATATCTATTTAAAATACATATATGTAGATCAAAATACTGTAAACCCTATTTTTCCTACCTGTCTCAAAATATTTAAGTGGCAACTAGGTAAAATATAGTTAACTAGCTCTCTTTTTTATTTGATTTCATATATACTACCTTGATCTTGGAGAGTAAATCACAGTTCATTCTTTTGTAGGTTAGAATATTGTTTACAAAATAGGACCAGTGAGAAAAAATATGGTTTACAAGCTTGTTAGCATTTCATAGCTTTGTTTTTTATGTAAGACGACCCTTATTTTAATGATTGATCATGCCACGTCAATTCACACCATGTTAAAACTATGGCACACTTCAGTCTTACTGCATTTATTAAAAATATTAATTTGAAAATGTTAAAATATAATTTCATTACGATCACAGGATATGCTTTTATTTGCAAATGGTCGCACTGTTAGCTATTTGTTTGCAATCAACGAAATTGTGATACAAATAATACTAACCACCAACAAAGTAATATAATGGGAACCCGTCAAAGCTTAATTATAAATAGATGTAAAAACTAGGTGTAATTATCCGAAATTGTTTTGGCATAGTGGTTTAATAGAAATGAGTACCTAGATAGACCTGGGTATAGCTTTGAAAAGTCTGTATGAGCCAGAGGTAAGCAAGAAGTGGCTCTCATACTTTACGCTATAGACGATAGTTGATTTATCACCGGAGGTCGAAATTTAGTTATGTGGTTTATACTTGCAATCAAAATGTCAACATGGACATTTCAGGAATTTCCTATATTCAAATAGGGGACTTTCTTGCCAAAACAATATATATTTTCTATATTATGTACTGTTATAGTTGGTAGGGTCGTATCGTTATCAAAAAAAAATAAAACAAAAATCAATAGAAATTTAAATTCCGGGACTTCAGGAATATCCTTATTATTCTTTAAATCACAATAACTCCGAGCTTTGTGTGCCTAGTGTGAATGTATAACGCTACTATCGCGTTCGCGTCAACGAAATATATGTATGGAAATGAAGGGGCGACTCTAGCGGACGCGTTTTGAGACGATTTTTTCTCATAGGACTTTCAATGAATACGCGAACGCGATAGTAGAGTTACAAACTTGAAAAAGCTCACACTAAGCACACTGGTCATAAATCTAGTGATGGTAGCAAAACTCCCTGACAGCTGTCATTTTAGTGTATTTGGATGTCTAGTTTGAGCTAGGTTAACACTTAGCTAGCAGAATTTTGGAATCGAACTGGATGTTTAACCGGTGAATCTGTTAAAACCATGCGTGCAGAATTTAACTAAATATAAGAATATCCGGCGGCAATCGATTAGGGTATGCCAGAGCCTTAAATGACTTCTGTTTATAGAGATAAAACAGGATGTAACGCGTAAGAGGTCTGTTCGATGTAGCCACCGGGAAAATAGGAATCAAACTGAACGTAACCGATTAAGTAGAGATATAGGAATCAAACTCAGCATAACCATTTAAAATCGTTCCAATCTGTTGCAACACAACCTTAAATCAACCGAGCATAAAAGAACAGAAGTAGACAGAAATTAACTCTTCCATATAAAGCAGTGTCTGGAGAAAAAGGGAACAATACAACAATCCAATTGGACCACTTCTAGTGAAGAAAGGGACTTGAAATAAGTTAACCGGTCACCATCGAATGCATTGTGCATGTTAACAATGGATAAACCCAAATACACTTTTTACTAAAAACCCAATTAAAAGTCTACCTATACAAGTAAAGAAACCTTCTTAAAAAATCAATTACATTTTAACTTCAGTGCAACCATTTGACGATACGATTTGTCTGTCTCATTTTTGGTTATCAAGGCATATTTAAGATTTTAATCAAATATTATGACCCAAAGAAACTAGAACATCAGCCACTTAATTAAAACTAACTCCTGAAGGATAATCCACCCGGAAACATTTCTAATACACACTATATTAAACTTTTTTTGTACCTTAAACATTTCGCTACTTAAATCGTGTAATCATTAAAATAGTCGCAAAATTTGTACATGTACATGAAATGCCAGTGAATTATGAAATACGTTATATGTTTAAATAGGAATTATGAAAAACTAAAGTTTTCATTGAAAAAATGGTATTTAAGGGATTAATTTGCTTTTTCAGGATATAGTTAATACGTGATTATAAGTATGTTAAGTAGCGACATGTTTATGGTTAAGGATACTTATTGTAACGCAGTTTGTATAGAAAATATCTGATTTAGATTCACCTTAAGATAGGCAAGACAAAGATGAATTTGAAGCAGTCAAATCGTATTGTCATATCAATTACTTTGGACTAACATGATCACAGGTTGATATATACACGCTAATTGGTTTCACTTTAAAGCTTGCGCGTTAGTGGATCGAATGCAATGGTAAGATTAAGGGAAGCGCCTTGGCGAAGTCAGCGTCCAGCACTTGTTCGGACGAGATGTGTCAAAACATTTAAATGGAGACTGAAATAAATATCATGCATTAAAAATTAATATTATAAGCAGCAATCCAAAACAAACATATACACACAGACATATACAAACATATGTTTCATGCACACTGTCCAAATTTATGTTATTTACGTAAAACAGAAGTGTTAGAATATTTACGTCGACAGTCTTTGTATGTAAAATTTATGTTAAAAGGAAACCTATGCTGATTAAGGTTTCTTGCAGAATTACATTTCAAGAAAATTGTTAACTCAAAAATAAAATAGTTTATGATTGTTGTGGAAACTTGGATTTTATACAAATTATCAAACCAAAAACATGCTAAAGCACTTTAACAAAAATTTCGAAATGAAAACCCATACAGAGCCGAACAGAAGACATCATACCTTTCTCGTAAATTTAATATAAAAGCAAAGTTAACATGCACATAGAAGAACAGACGAGGTCTTCGCCGCTGCCGACCAACAACCGTGGGTGATGATCAAACGATTCTTGTCTAAGACTGACGAAGCGGCGAAGACCTCGACTATACATCATATATTTACATGCATTAGAATACCCATACGAAATAAATAAATAAATATTTTTGGACATTACACACAGAGCGCCGTCTGGCCCCAAAGTAAGCAAAGCTTGTGTTATGAGTACCAGACAACGGATACAAATACATAAATATTACTTTTTTTTGTGAATACACAGATCATACATAAATACACTCAGACTCAAGATAAACACAAATGTTTATATTATGACGTATTTGTCCAGTGCGGGAATCGAACCCACACCCTCTGCACAGCAGCTGGCCACACTACCAACTAGGCTGCGAGGGAGAAGTTGTGACAAAGTGGCTTGAAGATTTGACTTTTGTAAGCATATGTGTAATGAAAAATATGCAGAGATGCAAATAGCTGTCAAAATTGGCATATAAGATGAATGTACAATTTTACTGTTTAATATTTATATTCTGTTATAAAACTTTGTATTTACATTTGGAACTAAAATATGAAATATACAATAGTCAGTGTTCCATGTAAATCAAAATAAGGATTATGCTACAGTTCGAACCACGAGTCTTGGGGTTTCAAGATCATTTGATGTGTTTCAAATATAGTTAATATTTATTAATTATTTATTAGTACAATTTTTAGCACATTTTTTTTTTTAAGTTAGATATTTGCCATTAGCCAATGCCGGGTAAATAAAAAGCAATCGATGAACGCAAGCAAAAGCATGCGATCCTTGCAGATGACCTTGATACCACATTTGTATGTCCTTTCTTATCTTCGCCACGGAGCATCCTATCAAGCTGAAGTTTTACACCGGGGCAGTTCCAGAGACGGAGAACGACATAAGCTTTATATCCCAAAAAATTTCACGCAGGAATAATTATACCCGAATTCCACGTAAACCAAAGACATATTAGCTTGCTAAGCCAACTTCCTTACGATAAGCAAGGAGTTGCCGTAAGAATCCTACGCAGATAACCGAATTTTGCGCAAGCGTAGCCGCTGGCAAAAGCTAGTATTTAATATACTGCAATTTAACACCAATTCAAAATGTGTGCCATATATAAATCGATTATCCAAACCTAGCGCCTACAGTACCAGGGAAAATGTGTTTTGTATAGGGCGTCTGAAGATCCAAGTTTGATAAATTGTCTGTAATATCATGATTTCATCTTAAGATATTGATAAACAAGATAATTAGGCATACATAACCCAGGGTTATATTCTGAAATATTCCTCCACGGCCTTCGAAAAGTGATAAATGTGAACTTTACGCATCAATCCATATAAATATTATAAAAGCGAAAGCAACTCTGTTTGTCTGTTACCTGTTTACACTGTACCTATTAAGATGAAATTTGGCATAACGATAGATAAAACGTCAAGTGTGAGTCGGTTTGTTTTTCTATAATTGAGGAGTTGCCGTTAATATTCCACACTGACAACCGAATGTAGAGCGGGTGCAACCGCAAGCAAATGCTAGTATGGATATATTTTGGTGACAACATTGATGATTTTGTAAAACTAGAGAAGCCAAACAAACGATCTATAAGCCGTAAAGTAGCGCCGAAGTAACTTAACAGTTCTGTGGGAATTGCAGAAGTCGTTTTTTTTTTCTGAACTCCTCCAAGTTTCGGAAGGCGCTTTAAACTATCGGCTCGAGCTGTTGTCATTGACAGCAGTCGTTAAGTCAAGTCATAGGCCTTATGGGAGGCTTGAAAATCCAGTGGCCACTAGTTCGACAACTTCCGTCAACCCGCACTAGGACGGCGTGGACTACATGGCATAAGCCTTCTTCTCGATGACAAGGCACTCCAGCAGTGGGGCGTATAGCGGCTAAGGCATCATACAGTAATAAATTACAGTGATTCTACTTTAATTACAGACAATTAACACCTTTTTGTGACTCACGGGATGTAACGGTGCGAAGGGTGAAAGGCAGACGATGAGGACAGTCATGTTATCGCAACCAAGGCCACCGGTCGCGCAGTTCGGCGCCAGACAGCGCTGCATAAGGGCTTCGCACACAGCCGCCGGTTCCCAACCGCTTAGCAGACGCACGCGGCAGAATGATATCACTTCCTGTAAAAATGTAATTGGTATTCGCAAAGTGTGGAATACTACCCGTGGAGTTTTATTATATTTACTATGCCTGAAAGCATAGGCGTAGCTTTTTTTAAGCGTATGGGTATAACATGTTTGCGACCAGGTGACAATTTCGATTACTTTCTGTATAAAAAAAATCAAAGTTTTTTTTTACCTTAACCTTGAAAATCATAAAAAAAATTAATTACAAAAAAATAGACACATTAGAATGTTTATTTAAAAGCAAGTAGGTAGAGTAACTCCACATGCATATTTATACAGCGTCATTTATTTAAACAAATTAAACATTTTCGACGACATGATGATTTTAGTTTTTAATTATTTATTACATTTGTGTGCCGTAGTCATAATAAAGTCATAAACAAAAACGTTATCTCTGCTTAGGACCATCCCCCAAAATAATCTTAGGATCTAACTCAACAGAGGTTTAAAGAAAACTAATTTTATTAAATGCTGTAGGGTTGGCACCAGAATTGACCTTTTTAGCTAATAGCATGACCTTTTCTTTTTAATAACTAAGGGGCTCTACAGAGGTTTTCATTGTACATAAATGTATCAAATCCCATTTTATCACAATGATTGGCCGCTTAAGATTAATGCTCATACGTCATTTACGACGCGAGCACCGTAGAAAAATTACCAAATTTCAGCTCAATTGGTTAAAGTTGCGGTAACAAACGTGTATTGCATAAACATAACTCCACTTACGGGTCCATAAAATACATCTTAACTGCGCAATGTAATATACTTCTAGCGCCATCTTTTGACACACAGTGGCACTTTTTTTTTTATTATTATCTTGTCTTTTTCCTTGTTAATTGGTTTTCTATATGTGTTTTCACGGTTTTTATCCCTCAAAGTGATGAGGATAATGTGATAAACTATTTAAGTCCTGCGTGACAGGTGTTGAGCCTGTCGCTGCAGCACTGCTTCTGATGGAGTGCATCTGAACTGAGGTGGCTTTGTTTAGGTACCTAAGTGTTGAAAGGTAAGGGTCTTTGCCAGTTCCCGAGGAACAACACAATGTAAAATCAATCGCACGTTTTAGAAATCGAAACTCTGGTGGTTTGCTGAATAAATTTCATGAACGCGTTGTTTCTTTGAAACAAATTTCCTAGTCGCATTTTTCAGCTTTCGTGTTTCTTAGATTTGTGTTATTTATTTGTTGTTTTGTTGTTTGCGTTTTAAATATTTCTCGATTGCATGGTTTATAATTCAATAAAATTATCATTCGATTTTTTTATTTTATCTTTATATTATGCATAAGCTCATAAATTATTTGTCAATCAAGTATATACCAAGCATTACGTATGTATCAAAAGAAAGCACGTTTACTGCTTTATAAACTGGTAATGTTACTGGCCGTTAAAATTTCTAATTTTATACGTGAAAATTTTAATTGTGGCTGCTTTTAGTATTTTTGCTTTAGGCAAAAAAAAAAACACGATTTCCCACAATTTTCCGTATTTTTTTCGAAAAAAGTTATTTTGAGTAACCATACATTTAATACACAAAATATCATTTGACATGGAAACCACTGCTTATGAAGCCGTCAAAGTTATCGCACTCTTGCGGTCAGGGACGAGTCAGTATGATGTTGCTCGGCAACTAAACTTGAGCCGTTTGTCCGTTCGAAGAGTCTACCAGCGGTTCCAGGAAACTACATCGAAAGGCATGGGTCTAGCAGACTACGTTGCACGTCGAAAATCAGAATCAGAATCAAAAAAAGTTTTAAGCAATGTAATTGACGATCAGGTAATATTTACCCGTATATTGATATCGGATGGGAGAAAACTTTGGATGCATCTCAAGTAAAAATATTTCTAAAATTATTTAAAATAACATGTAGAAACGACTACTTCAGCTATAAATTAGCCGATACATTTTAAGGGCTTTTTATTTAACAATAAAATGTATATGGGAAATGTTGTGATTTATGGTGACTACGGTTAACAGTCTGGCAACACTACACACAAATCAAACATTAAGCTAACTTAGCTCGTTCGTTACTTGGAATTCGTACCTTGCGTTTGCTTTCTAATGTATTAATTGTGTTTCTGGACTTATTGACGGTTTTGACTTGTTTTACGGTTTTTGTTTTTCGATAACATTATGATGCGAATGCTGCACGCCACTTTACGTCGCCAAAAGATCAGGAATTGCAAGATTGTTTTGACTCCCACCTTCACCTATTCTATGTAAGGAAAAATTGAATTAGGCCAATTATGTTTGATTTATAGATCGAAAGTAAAAAAAAAAAAAAATTTTGACCCTCAAAAACTCGCATAGCAAAAGGACAGTTAATTATGTATCTAAAAAAAAAAATATCTTGCATTTTTGGCGGCCAACAAAAGGATATATAAAACAAAACTTGTTTTCCAAGATGGCCACTGACGCGGCCGAACATCGCCCTGTGCCTCGCCAACCTAGTGTTATACTCAGAACTGATCTTCCTATCTCATACTTAAATATTCTGCCCTATAACCTCATGTAGAAAATAAAGTCGACTGGGTTATAGGTACATTATACGTTTGAGTTTTTCAAAAATAGAAAATTATTTAATAACTAACTATAAAGCTTATTGTAATTATTCCAAATACACAATATAATATGTTTTTTTAAGTTTTTAGTGATGAGTACGTCTCTGTATTTCAAACCAAGAGTGTCTTAGCTAACCAACGTCCATGCTTTAGTGATTGGGCAACTGTGGGCATCCATGTAAGCAGAAAACGATTGTATGAGTTATATAGTGAAAGAAAGTTTAATATAAGTGAGAAATTTAATGATTATGTTAAAAAATACTCTAAATTATTTAAAGTAATCTGTCGTATAGCAAAATCACGTTTTTTAAGTGAAAAAATTAAAAATAGTAATGATAAAATAAAAACTACTTGGAGTATTATTAATGCTGAGACTGGAAAATCAAAATCTCATAAAACTGATTTTTGTCTAGAAGTCAATGGGACTATTTTTAACTCAGAAACAGATATTGCCTCATTGTTCAATAATTTTTTCCTGGATATTCCATTCTCAACCACCAACTCACTTAACTCATCTCCATTAATAGCAGAGGCTCTTTTAAAAGAAAATGTAAAAGAATGCCCAAAAGAATTTAAATTTAGACATGTAAATCATAATGATGTTATCAAAGCATTAAATTCTCTAAAAATAAAAAATACAGCTGACCTCTGGGGCCATTCAGTTACTAATAAATAAATGTTCGTGCAAAACGTGCTTATTGTATTCAGTTGATAATTAATGTTCTTTGACAATTTCTCGTCTGAACATATAAGAAAAAATTAAAAAATCATCCAAATCGGTTCAAATATATTGATATAATAAAAGGTTTGAATTTTATAACAGAATGCATCAAGCAAGCGCGATATAAATATTTAAACAACGCCATCTGTTAATACACTTTACAAACGCAAACGGAACACATGAATCCAAATCAACCCAAACTTAATATTATAAATGCGAAAGTCCATCCTTCAAGTCGCAACAGAGCATCCAACTGAGCTGATATTTGGCACAGGGATCGTTGAAGAGACGTTGAAGGTCTTTCCTTTAACTTTTTATCCCAGAAAATCAACAGTTCCCGCGGGTAACTATAACCGAATTACACGTGGTCCAACCAAAGTCACGGTTAAGCTTGCTATAGAAAACTTCGTTAAAATTTTTGCTTGAATCAAGGAGGCAACTCAAGCTGATAACGAAATTAAGCGCGGGCGGAGCCGCTGGCAAAAGCTGGTTAACAAGTCAGATTCGTATACTTAAATAACTCCTGTGGGTAGAGCACAGTATCTCTAATCTCTCTCTAGATTCAACCCCACCCTTTCGGCGTATACACACGCATACATTTACGTTTTGTACTTTTGTGGTATTAGTTAACCAGGAATTACGCGAATTTCGTATAAGATAATAATACATGATTGATGTACTAGGACTTTATAAAAACAATTTTTTTCCTTAATTTTAATAATATAATTTAAATGATATCTTGTAAGCGCTGTTACTTACTTCATTAGATAACACCTCCCATATTCCGTCACAAGCGATGACAATGAACTCCCAGTCGTCATTGATTTGTCTTACTTGAACATCCGGATACGCTGAAAGGTTTACAAAAAAGAAATTAACAAATAAGTAATCCAAATACGACCATTCACGTTTCATAAAAAGAAAAAAAAATGTATCAACCCCGTTTTTGGAACATCAGCACGAGCATATCCTATCATGCATGATAGATCAAGAAGCTGTAATTTTTTTTAGTTACGAAATTTTGTTTTCTATAATTTTTAATATGAAATTAAGCTACTGTTTGTAATAAAAGTTATATGAGCTGGTTGGGAAGGTGAATAAATATTACTTTGCTATGATACCAAATCTCTTAAGCATTCCTTTATTTGTTGATAAAATATCACTCTATTATAAATATGCACTCAATATTTATAACTGAACATAAAAATGGTTCTGATTAAAATGTGCCATTACCTCAAATTGCTATTTATCATAGTAATTTTGCAATGCATATTGATTCATAAAATGTCATCGAATTATATGATTACTTAAGTTTTTGTTGATTTCATACATTTAATTTATTCATTAAAAAGTATATGCGTATAGATGTATATGCGTTTTGCGATATGATTATGGTATAATAACAGATTTGAGTAGTAAAATAGGTATAGTTAAGGATATTAAGTGTAACAGATTTAATAAAAAAAAAAGATGTTCGGATACATCCATTCGATAAACACTTTTATCGATAAACCAATTGTTTTACTATAATAAGGTTTCATGGTGGCCTAGGAATTAAATTGGTTGACTATAATTTAAGTACACTCATTGGTACACCTCTCTCTCAGCCCCTCAAACACAAACACCAATGTAGCATGATACAATAATAAAAAAAAATCACCAGTAACAATTTGATCTCTCGGCGAAAGTCGACAGTTTCTTTTAAAAACGTAATCTCCGAAAGCCCTCGACAGGGCGAGGTTACCGTTCACCCTGTTCAGCTGCACCCACCCTCCCCCAGCTGTTATTCTCCGATGTTCCTCTTCGTTATTTGGTTTATGGTCGTAAGAGAGTGCTTCTACCTGTAAGACACACGCACAACAAAGAAAATTCAATGTCAAATAGGAATTTTGTAGTCTATGCAAAAATTATAAATCAGTAACATTTGTTTCTATGTAGGATAATCACTAGCCACTAAACCGATTCTAAACGTTCAAAAAAATGAATAAACTACAGTATGAGGAGTAACATAGGGACTGTTCACTGTACCTATTTGAGAGTTTCCACGGAAATAATTTCTTATGCGGATGAATTGCAGGGCACATCTAGTAACTTTATAAGCTGAAAACTATTTAATTTAAATATAAATATACATATGTGTTATATTTATGTATAGGTACCGACTCATAAAATTAAATAGCAAGTAATGACAATGACCACAAAGAATAAAAAAATTGGCTTGTATCAATCAACAATTGATTTTTAACATTATTTTTCTGTACACTTGCTTGATGAAGTGGCTTTTATTTCCCTGATTTTTGGTTCATGGCGTTCATGTATGTGTGCTTTGTACTTTACAAGTTAGCACCTTTTTTTTTAATCTCAGCAAAATGTAGGTTATAGTCGCATTCGCCGGCCAGTGCGTAATGGCCCCTTTTTTTTAAGCTAAGCTAAATATAGGCTGTAGGTGTAGAAGCCTTCGCCTGCCAGCGCGTTTACTTCAATGTGTTGTTCAAATGTACAAAATACATGTGTTGTTTTATTTATTTTAACACACAAGTAAGTTAAAAATGTCGTATAAAACGCCAGATCTATGGTCATTACACACTAGGCTGGCCTGGCGGCTAAGGCTGAAGACCTTCCTCAAGTGTAAAAACCAACTTAGCTCACTTGTATTCAAAAAAAAAATTCAAAATTCCTGCCACCAACCCTATTACAAAGAAAATATAAGCGGATTCTACGTAAAAAGTTGCCGTTTGACAGACACAAATAGACAACATAAGTCTTTGTTTAGTCTGCATGCTTTAAGGTATAAAATATTTGTAACTTTTTTTCATTTAGCATATATTCATCCACAACCCCTTATCCAAACCAGACAAAAGCAGCCAAGGCTCTGCAGTGAGAGTTAAATGTTTTACAAACCTGTCCACCAACGCTCGCGATCGCTCTGGAATCACCGACATTGGCACAATACAGAGTATTATCCTTGATCATAACCACAACCGCTGTACTACCTGCTACCTTCTCTTGAAGCATATCTTCTTCTAGCATGGCTTGGTCCAAATCTAGGAAACCCTGGAAATGATGTAGGAAATTTTTGACGTTTTTTTTTCTTGCCAGCCTCATAAGTTCCCACTGTATGGGCCCGGCCCACTCTCAGACGGAATTCAAATACGTCATTTTAACGTATATAGGTTCCCTCACAATGATTTTCTTCAACAGAAAATGTAAATATTTAATCTACTTGAGAAATTATGAGAAAGGCTCATTGATCCACGCCAAGCACGAACCTTGGCTTAGGGTATATTCCCAAATGGTAAAAAGGAGTCTTATCACAAGGGTTTGTAATGATACTTTGTTGTCCGTCAGTATGTCAAAGCTTTATCTTTATCTTAGCAACTACAAATGCTATATCAACCTAAAATGAAATAAATCTTTACTACCTAATTGAAAATGAGGTCTAAAATGAAGGTTCAAAATCTAAAATCACGACAAGTGAAAATCAAAAGAATAAGAAATCTCCAGTAAATATATCCCAAAATCAATTTTAATGAAAGAAACATGTATCAATAAAAGATCAATGTTAAATAATTGAACAAACACTAAGTAGTAGGCAGTGTACAGTATTAGTCATATGTTTGAAGGTCACACACAAACTGTGCAAAAGTATGATAACTTGGTAATATAAGGTTATATCACTTGGTAAAAATTATCACATTAAATTTGCTACATTCAGGGGCAAGTATATTCTTAATTAGGCTTTCAAAGTAGATAGAGTATTCACAATTAGCATTTTTGAACATTTGGATTACAGTACATCTGTACTAAAAAAACATGTTCAAGATATAAACTTTATGCAATCAAAATTGGTACAGCATTCATTTTGCTAGTTGCTAGCTAGTAAAGGTTGTATAGTATTTAGGTTTATTTTTTTTGTTTTGTTTATCCATACTTAAGACATTGATTATTTCTAAGTGATGAATACATAAACTGTCTTTTTTTTTGCAATTAGATACTTTTTGTATATTGTGCTTGTGCATATTTTTTATGTTTGTAATGGAAAGGGAGGGAGGGAGTCCTTCTATGATAGGGAGGGCATTTTCCAATATTTTAATTGGACACTGTAAGAGAAAGGGAGAAAAGAAATGCCCTTGCTGAGTTTCTTGCCGGTTCTTCTCAGTACAAGGTCTTCCACCCTATAGACTTACGAACCGATAGCGTAGTATCATTCATAAGTGCTCAATTATTTTGGCCTAAATTGAATTAATGATATAGATTGATTTATTGATAAAAGGTTGGCTGGTAGTGGCTGGATGCGGAAGGCAGAGGAACGTGAGAAGCGGCGCACCATAAAAGAGGCTTGTGTCCAGCAGTGGAAATGATAAAGATGAATTTAATTTTGTTGAATAAATAAAATATTACTACAGATCAGATCAACATTAGATTAATAACAACATATAAGTATTATTATTAATGCTTTATTAAACACAAAAAAGGGGTCACAAAAGGCAAACTGCTAGTAGCATTTTTTGCCAGTCAACATAACGTTGTGCAGGAAAAAGTGTCGGTAGGTGCAAATTATAAGCACAAATATTACAAAATGAAACAGATGAAATTAATATTTTCCTAAAAACATAGGTCATCTAGTAGAAATCATTGCTTGTTTAGTACGTCAGTTTGTATAACATATCAATATAAACATTTATTTTCATACCTAAGATAAACCTAAAGCCAGGACTTGAACCTGCAACCCTAAGTTATGTTTTCTTTCGAATCACCAACCTCACACAAAGATTTTTTTCTATATATATGTATTTCTTAATTCTATTGTGATTTGTGTATTTGTAAGATTGTTAAGATAAAACACACACTTTGGCCAGAATTTGCGATACCCAACCAAACTTAATCCCTGTTGAATCACTATACATTACATACCTTGCTATTCTAAGTGAAAGTGACATGTATAAAATTAATGTGCTGTAAATGTAAACTTAATAAATTAAGCACTGCAGTTTACTGTTACTTTAGTTAATGTAGAGATATTTAAAAAAAAAATCAAAGTTAAAAATTATACTTTTAGTGCCTTTCTACATTTCTAAGGATGGTTCTCATTAGGAGTGATTTTGTGTGCTGAAACGAGAGTATGGATACAATCTGGGCACTGGATAAATATTTGTCTTGAATCTAAGTCTATCTATCTATGTATAATATGTATGTATTTACAAAAAAAATTATCAAATTGTCTGGTACCCCTAGTACAACCCTTGCTTAGTTTAGTACCAGATGGTGATGTATGATTTTGTCCGAAACTAACATCATAAATTCATAACAACAAGGCCAGAATATCACTAATATTAAAAGTTATATTATTGTGATATTTTGTCCTTGCTCTTATGAATGTATGATAGTCATTTTGAGACTGAAAACACAATACATTGATAGCCTTATACTTTAGATAAAGTATAGGTAGAACATAATAGTAGAAAATTATACCTGTTTTAGTGCTTCTTCTACATTTCCTAAGTGGTATTCTGGCCTTGCTGTTATAAATTTATGTAAATGTTTACCAGCATACTCAGCAATATTTGCTCCTGCAAATTAATAAAAAGACTTAAGTGCAGGTTTGATTTAAATGCAAAGGTCTTTGTTTATTATTGAAAGCTAATTTATGTAATACTAACAATGTGGGTTTAAATGTATAAATCATTACAAAATGTCATATACATTACTATGAGATGTATTTGTGAGACACTTCCTACCTATTTGTAGTCACGTTTTTTGACTTTATGCTTTTGAAACAACTTCCGCTTCAACCAAATGCAATACATACTTTAAATATTTGTACAACTGTTAAAACTGTTTATTTAGCAATAAAAACATTAAATGAAAATACTCATAATGCACTAGACCAAAGCAAGTTGTATAACAAATTGGTACTCTAATTGATTGTGATAGTTTCTAACTTCTCACTAACGGATCACAATCTTATCGGCATCAAATCTTTGAAGCTTATTAAAGCTTTTGATTAAAAATCAATCAAAACTTCAAAAACTGATCAGTTTCTCATTCAGGTTTTTAATAACATTGTATTTCTAGAATGTATATAATCTTAAAATATCCTTGTGCTAACCTCCATGGCCATCATACACAGCAAAAAAAGCAGTTCCGGGGTCATCAGGTAGAGACAGGATGTGGGTATGCGAGTCGTCCATCGAAACTCGCCAGCCTTGCATACATGATGATCCAACAAGGTATCGAGAGTCCTGGCATGTTGAGGACTGTTTTTCTGTCACAGGCTCAGAAAGGGTCTGTCCCATCACTCTGGAATTAAGTAGATTTTACCAATTACTTTTGACATCTTCTGTTACGTGCAGCAATCCCAACCTAGTTCCAAACTCAAGGATTAATTATTTATAATTGTCATCAGCCTATATGGAATTTAAGGATACATGAGTTGTACTCAAGATAAGCTGTTATAAGTTTTTGTGGGATCCAACTTTAGAACCATGAATTCTATTTTATATAGATTATATAAAAACATAGTCAAAGCTTTGAACAAAATCTGTGCATTTACATGCATATATTATCACTTACAAACTTTATAAAAGTGAAATCTGGTCAATTGTTGCGGCACTGTACATAAAATATTAAGAAAATTATTGAATAAAAATTTATTACATTATTGTGAACAATAGATAAAAATTCGTAAAATAAATCTTCCAAATCAGTACTTTTCCTAATATTAAAAGGTAAACTCTCCACCATTAATATTATAATGCATTAATATATTGGAAACCCACCTTTCTAAAATACTAGTCAAAGCAAAAACATAACATTATTGTAAAAATAAAGTTAGGCAGAACTTAGATAGCAGTGGTTTTTAAATCTGCAGGTAGTCACTTTACAATAGGGCTTACCGTAAATGAGTTGACACTATTTCATTTCTTATTTATTTTAACCTCTCGAGTGTCGCCGTTCCGCGCGCGCCATCTCTGCAGAGCGTCGCGCTAATATTTCTTATCCAAGACTTTTTCCTTGCCGTAATAAAATGCTTGATAATTCAATATCTACCTAACCTACAATGATAATGCAGGTACATTTTGAAAGATTATTAAACATTTTAAATTTATCAAATAATATTGTATCCTTTTTGGAACTTTTATATATCCGTTCTGTATCCATATCCATGGCAACAACTTACATTTTCTTATTAGAATCCATTTTTAGAACACAAAAACATACAAAGAATCATAGACACATTCAAAAAAAACACATTTATTTATTTTTTTATAATTTTTCTACCAGATGGATTGACCAATCACATATCACATTGTTAACTACATTTTGTCAAGTTTCTGTCTTTTATTGGTCGACAGACTACGCATGAGCAGTTTTACACAATCTGAAGTTGAATCAAATACTTCAAGCTGGTATGAGGTACTGAGGTAAGCACCGGCGTTGCTCGAGAGGTTAATATAAATACTTACACAGACTTTGACAAATTATGCTTAGAGCCACTAACCCAGAGTGCCCAAACCATCGATCCCAACAGTTTGAGGTTGATCACCCTATATTTTTAATAAAGTTTGCCTAGTAGAAATCGCTTTTTAACAATATGTTCACATATTTGTACTTTTATATTCTAGCTTTTTATTGTGTTTCTTTTCAAATTGTGCAATAAAGAAAATCTATTCATTCGTAAAATAATATCAATGGCATCACTTTGGTTTAGAAAGCAGTTAAGGTCCTGGGAAACAATGGCATAAAGCCGCATGGGTGCTATGGTTTTTAGTGCTAGCTGTAATGTTATAGCCTGCATGCGTTTAGCTTTATTTGAAAATATTCCCAAATTTGAAAATTTTGCCGAAGACCACCAATGACTTGCATCAAATTCACATTGATTAATTTTTGTTTGATTATAAATGACTAATTATCACAAATTTAAGCATTTTCATTGAGTATAGTAGTTTTATTTACTAATAAAAAAAAATGTTGGTACAAGCATCTATATCCCAGTCATAAATTTTCATAGAGAAAATAGGTAGATCTTCATAGAGAAAAGTATGGGCACCACTGCCCTAACCCCTCAGGTATCAGGCATTTTTTGCACTTCTACTTTCTACTTTATTCTGCAAATGGTATTTTGTTTATGAATGTATCTCTAATATCATTTCAATAAAAACCCTAGAGGTGAATGTGAACCATAACCATGAAAGATAACTCTTCAATTTGAAAAAATTTAAATTTATTCAAATTGAAGAGTTATCTTTGAGAATCACATACAAACTCCTATGGATAAAAATCCTATCTCAATGTCTAAACAGCTAAACAACTACAAGAATAAATAAAGAATCACTTCTTGGGCTATGTTCCAAATCACGCCGAGTAATTATCACATGGTAAAGTTGAAAAATAAACCCGTTCTGGAACGAGTGTTTGACAGTTAATTTTTACACTGACAGGAGTGAATTTCAACCTTTTCTATGGCAGTGTAAAGAATTCAACTTGACAGTTGGAAAATTACTCTACCCCGGGCATCCCAAACCCACTTTTTTAACTTCCTCGTTGCGATTTGGAACAGACCCTTGGTAACATTTTATAGACATGGAACCCATTTGTTTTTAGAAATCAAAGCAGGTGCAAGGGTATGAGAAAATGTACTTATTTTTTTATACTCAATAAGGCAGGTATGTACTAGGTTTAAAGTGCTTTTTTTTTACTTGGATTGTAAGTTCAGAATGTTCTACTATCATACAACATAGGATTCAGAGAACCAAAGGGGGCGCAAGGGGAAAAAATATGCCAAACAAATGATTTTCAAAATATAAGCACGATAGATATCAATCTATAACTACTATACATATCACTATATAGATACTGATGTCATCATTAATATTGAAAATCATAGCCATTACATTATACTTTAAGTACTTTGCTAGTTGATAAAAGGCAATATTACTGGTGATAAAGCACAGTTAAAGAAAAATAAATTATACGAAGTCCTTACCTACAATAAATACTTAGTTTGTTTAGGAAAAATATATTCTTAGCTGATTCTGTCCCAGTCAGTTCAGCAGTACACTAATGTATCATAAAGGAATATTACTCTTATTTAGCAAAAATCTTCGAACGATATAATATATTATGGATATAAATACCTGAACAAAAAATATTTCTTTGGCCAAATAACAATAAGTGCGTAAATTACAAAATGACAAGAATGTGATTTCTTCTTTTCAAGTTATTTAGGTATTGGCTATTAGCCATCAACCTCTACATAAATAAGTTACAACATTTACAGTAAAATTAAAAAAAGATCATGTACAATTACATCACAAAACCAATCAATATTGAGACCAAAAAACCGAACAAACAAAATATTTTTTTACAAAGAAATGGAAAAGAAAAGAACTAACTTTATAATATATACCAAAATTCAAATTTTACCAACTGTATTTGCCATAAAATCATAAATTGCAGGATATATAATACGAAATTTTAACAATTTTTAAACATCAGAAGAAATAGTTTCGTTTTTAAAAAATCTTTGCAAACACTTATAAATAATTCTGTAATGAAAATGCGGAACATACCAAAAATAAATTTGGAAAATCCAAAAGTGCACGCCTCATAGCGGTCATTCACATTTAAAAAAAAAATCTAAAACAAAAACTTTTTAAACAAAAAGTTTTTTAAAATGAAATAACAAATAAGGTGAGGAAAAAATATACTATAAAATAAAAATAAAAAATATAATTATATAGATATACAGTATACAGTGGTATATTAGTTTTTTATAAATTATAATTAAACGACAGTACTTAGAACGCTAATATTAACTAGGAATCAGCACAGTGTAATACTTTATATATTAAAAACAAAACTATTCCGGTAAGATGAATTTTTCGACCAATTTCTCTGCCACATACATGGTCACATATACACACATTCACGGACGTCCAAGAATAATTAGTTTTAATGTTATTATTTATTATATTAAACAAATTAATTGTTTATAAAATGTACCATATGTGCTAGACTGATTATTTAACTTCATATTAGTGCACTCATATTATCCTGTAAATGTTATATTAAAAAAAAAAAGTCATTTAAGCTTCGAAAGACTGGGTTTTTTGACATGTCGAGAGTAGAGCACTACCTCACCGCTCCGCTTATGAGGCGTGCAATAAATGATGAAGGTCTCAAGTATAGTAGTTGCAGTATATATAATTAGCATAATTTATTATGTCTAATCGAGCCAAATAAGATGGTAATCTGCAGTGCAAAGATTATTTATACGTCTAGATACCGTGTTCAGGCACACAAAACGAGCCAATCCGAGTATTTGATTTTTCATGTACTTGCCGTCAACACTACATCATACGTAATCTGTGCGTCGACGCGAACTGTGCTCCCGCAAAAGGTATAAAAATGGCAGTTTGTGCAATAAAATTGTGTAGAAACTATTGGCAAAAAACACTTGATGAAAAAAAAATCACTTTTCACAAGTTAGTACACTTATCTGCTTGTTATATCTGAGTTACGAACGCATTTTTCAAAATTATTATTTGCCAGTGTAGCAACAAATATTCTTCTGTCCGTGTTGCCCAGTCAGAAATCTGTACCTTAAATTCCCAAGTTCAGTAAGGTGAACATTAAAACGAAAATATATTCTTTTTACCTAACGTCACATACCTACCTACATTATTTCAGGTTGATAAAGTATTTCTGTAATGATGACCACTGTGACACATTGTATTCATAGAACGTAATCACTTATGCAATTATTTAAATTTTACTTTAACACAAACATAACTGTAAGATGTAAATCTCAATGGAAAAAGTAGTATGTCTAATGTATTTAATGGACTAGGAAACTAAATTAATTTATCACTGTATCTTAAAACACATTAGTCGTTAAATAAAAATCTCTTGTCTTCACAACGAAAGGTAACGTCACACCTTGAACTCTTTGTATAAAATTTTAAATTTGATTACCTACTACTACTACTACATTAGCAAGACGGCATATGACCAGTAATGACCACGCGCAATTGGGTGTGTAAAATAATAAGGCTGTCTCATTGTCACGTTACGTCACACTTCCGCCGCGTGGCGCCGGCGTCCTACCTATCTAGTCGGCCGGCGCGGCAGATGAAAAATACGCAAACAGCAGGCTACACAGGTGCATTAAGGGCGCGTTCGTTATGGGATTAAGAGTTCCCACGAATGATTCACACTTTTGATAACGCCAGTTTTACCACCGACACCTACCGTTCGTGTAGCTTTGAAACGTTACTTACAACATTTTTGTTTATAAAACTTGCAAAACGAACGATTGACGTACACACACTACGATAAAACACACACACACTAACATAAACAATGAATATATGATGCCTATACAAGGCAGTTTGACAAATGAACACATAAACCCCACCTCCAGACATTGGTCTAAAGTTTCATTTTTCGGTGGCAAAAGTGTCAAAAATAACAAACATATTGTAAACGAACGCATGACAGTTTGTAAAAAATGATACTAAAATTTTGATATTTTTGATACCAATGCTAAACGAACGGATGACAGGTAACAGAAGTAATGAAAATAATGATTCTGCATCCTAAAACGAACGCGTCCATATTCCTGCGAGTGTCGATCCTGCGCAAAAACTTAAAATTGATGACATTAGCGGCAAATTCATGCGATTTCTCAATTTTGTTCAAAAAACAGAAAACTTAAATCCTGTATTCGTGTTAGAATAAGGAATTATTACCAAGAAATTGCAAAATTTTTATAATTTTTGAATACTATCATCCTAAAAATTGCTCACTAAAAAATCCACTAGCCACCAGCAGATACAAATTTTGCCTACCAGCTGGGGGTCTCGATCCACTAGATCTATTGGTGAAACCACTAAGTTGGCAACGCTGGACTGATAGGTATGCAGTGTTGTCAGATGATTAGATTGTCATGAAAATACAGTATTGAAATTTCTAAAATACAGTGTTTATGAAAAAAATACAGCTAAACTTGAAATAAAAATACAGTAGTTTACAGTGGTTTAGAAACCTTTATTTTCTCTTTACTCGCTATCACAATCATTACGGCCCATAGCAATAGCGCTCTATTTTATATATATGTTGGAATAAAATTAAAATTTGTTTCTTTTTTTCATCATAGAAATCTCCACAATTTGGTCGTCTTATATTAAACAGTCACTTTATGTACTCTATGGAAGGGGATTACCGGCATCGACTACACAGAGCAGGCTGAAAGCGAGTGACGATGATGAAAGTTAGATCAAAATAGATATAAAAACTTTTTAGCAAAAAAACAACCGGCTTCAAAAAGATGCACTACAAAGGTAAAAATAATTACTAATTTCCAAAATTCTGATCTGAATTATAGTTTGAAATTGGTGTCATGCAAGCAAAGTGTGCTATAAACTGTTACATAGGTACATAGACACCAACTTCAAACTACCTTCAAAAGTAGTTAACATTGGCTATTTTTTTATTAATAATTAAATAAATAAAAAAACCCGACTGCAAGAACTAGAAAGAACTTAAGGTTAAGTTATTGACAAAGAAAAAACAAAAAACTACAGGATATTGGAAAATGGATCATATGCTTGACATAATAAATACCTAATGACATAATTTATATTAGTATTTTTACCAAAACTGACGCGGGAGATAATATTCAATATACAGCAAAACTAAATGAAACCTGGGGCTTTAGACAAGTTACATTTAAAAAATCGTGCAATATCGCTATAGACAGAGCGTTTTTGAAACGATCGTGGTAAACTTATTCCTCATGTATCGAAAACGTTATTTCGTGGGCGTCGTCTGGAAAACTCTACAATAACTGTGCCAATCATCGAAAATCGTTTATTTTTTTTGTTTTTTTATTATACTATGTAGTGTGGTGTTTCATTATTACTTTTATTTTTATTCAACTTACTTATGGTTAGTTTTAAAATTAAGAATATAGGTATTTATAGTATTGAATATTAAAATGTTTTTATGTTTTAAGTCTAGTTTATCCTAAGTAGGTAATAGGTAGCTGAGAAAATATTAGGTACTTACGCAGAAACATTCTAGCTTTCTAGTAACGACAATATAGCTAGTAGTAAAAATAGCTACTATGAATCTGTAGAATAAGAAGTTAGACTAATACTTAGAACACAGATTTTAAATAATACCATCATATTTAATTCCAAAATGTTGCTTATGATGTGAAAATATGACAATAATTAAAGATTCAATATATCTAATAAGCATCTTTATTAAGATAGGTATATTTCTTCATATCGGAGACAAATAGATACCTATAATACAAATATTGATTTTTTTTTCTATCGATAGCAAGTAAGTAAACTTTATGTTCATACCTACATTTTGTTCGATTCCATTATTTTTTTCATGACGTTAAATTTAAGAAGTCTAAGCCCCCTGGTTATAAAGAATCCATGCACCTGATATTTCTTGCACGATCTTTCAACCTTGGAGCATGCAGAGCAGATTGCACTGAAATTCCTTAGAGTTCATTCATTATTGTTAAGTGAGTGTACGAAGGGAAGATAAGTAGTAAATCTCCCGATTTTTATCTGGCAAATTTCCCGATTTTATATTTTTCACTTTTACAACACTGCCACATCGTCTTTGTGCTTGGTTTGGACAATACTTAGCTATGTCATATTTTGCTCTTATCTCACGCAGTATTTGTTTCCTCTATGCTTATCTCATAATAGACATCTTCACCCTAGCCCATGTCCTTCCCCAAGTTGCCAAATTTCATCGAGATCGGACGGCCATTTAGCGTGGGAAAAGTAACAAACAAATAAACAAACAGAGACACTTTCGCATTTATAATATTAGTAGGTATGGATAGTATGGATGGATATGGATATGGGAGTGTGGGTTACATACAATTATTGCTCGTTTAATACTATAGAAACTAAATTTCTAAGATATGTCTAATTCAAAACTTATTATAATATTACAGAAAACCTTAACAAAATCGAAAATCTAAGAGATCGCCGTAGGGATAGGGACTCCTTCTTTTTATTTAAAATTCTAAATGGTACCTATTATTAATTCACCACACCTTTTAGGTAATATCAATTTCCGATATCGTAATGTAGCAACTCGATCAAGAAATCTCTTTCACGTACCTCTCTCTCGAACTAACTATGCCAACAGCTCATTCTTACGTCGTAGTTGTCACTCATCTAAGTGCAGTACAGTTAAAGCACTTAGGTACTTAAAAGAAAAAATCAAATTAAAATAAAACTCATTAATAAGTTACTGCAATATGTTACCGATATCTAAAAATCATAAAATGTTCTTTAATGAAACTTTACAATTCATTAAAATACAATTAACAATAATTAAAATACACAATACGATATAATATGTTGCAAGAATTTGATAATTGTAGACTATCAGAAAATACCATAAGTATAAAAAATAATAAAACGCTTTTTTATTAGCATACTCAATGCAAAAAAAAAAGGATTCTGATACTCTTTTTTAAATAAAAATGTGTAGGTATCTGTATATGTATCTATAGGTGTATGCGTAATTATGAATGTATGTGGTTGTGTATGTATGTACCTCACAGTTTATAACACACTTCACTTGCATGAAACCAACTTTAAACTGTAATTCAGATCAGATTTTTGAAAATAAGTAATTATTTTTACCTTTTTAGTGCATCTTTTTGAAGCCGGTTGTTTTTTTTTTTTTTGTTAAAAAGTTTTTATTCCAATTTTTATTTTACATATTGGTACTACGTTTGCCTATGAGCTGTTAGGTCACTTATCGTAATCCGATTTCATAAATGTCTGATCTGAATAACATGTACTGCTTACAAACTTGTTATTTTGCTAGGTTGCTAAAACGAATCTGCTAAAAATTAATTTGACTAAACTAAACTTAATTCAGTCTATAGGTTACGGTTTAGAATTACATAAGTGTCAAACCCATATTTTAAAAATTAAGTTTTTTTGTATTTAATGTTTCGTTGTTAACTATTGAAACTACTCCTTGAAACTTAAATAACCTTATTCATAGACAATCGATGTACAGAATTCTAATACATTCACTATTAGGTAATACCTACTTTGTAATTTATTCATATACATTTTAACCAATTAGATTATTACTTTTTTTAATATTATGTAATCGGTTTTTAAATGTTTCTAAATTGTGTGTTTTCGTCAAGAAGCAATATGGTATTTAAAAATTTGATACTAACATATATTTGTAAATATTATACAGTTTGTTTCCCAAATAAATAAATAAATAGAAATTTGTGTTTAAAATCTATTTACTTTGCATGTATGTCACAATGTAGGTATTCTAATTGTTCTGTCTAATACTTCAACGGAAGTTTTGTTGTTCAAGATTGTAAGGTGTAAAGAACTTTTATATTTGATTAAAGCTAAATATAATGTTTAATTGCATAAAATAATACCCAGTCAAAAACTGAGGTAGAGTCCACACAGCTCATCATAGACAATGTCCATTTATAAGGGTTCCTTATCCAAAGGATACAAAACGGGACCCTATTACTAAGACTTCGCTGTCCGTCAGTCACCAGGCTGTATCTCATGAACCGTGATAGTTAGACAGTTGAAATTTTCACAGATGATGTATTTCTGTTGCCGTTATAACAACAAAGACAAAAAAATAGAATCAAATAAATATTTAAGAGGGCTCCCAAACAACAAAAGTATTTTTTTGCTCGCATTGATAACGGCAATATAGATAGACGCTAGAAATATTCACAGAATATTTAGTTAGGTACATGTATATTCACTTTAAAAATAAATAATTAAACTAAAATAAAATAAATAATTATATATATATAAATATATAATATGTATACTAAAATAATATAAATAAAAAAATTTAAGGGGACCATGTTTCGCATACAGAAAACGTGATTTTTCTGCCATTTTTATAGATAATGTTACGGAACCCCTCGCGCGCGAGTTTGACTTTCACTTGGCCAGTTTTTAATTAAAGATTATAATTTTATGAATAGCGCATGAGCCGAGCAAAACGTGCCGGAGCAGCGGTTGGCGAGAGCCAGATTCGGGTCGCGTCTGTTAAACTTGGTACTTTGCGGCAAGTGCTGGAACAAAACAAAATTATGCGCGCCGCCAAAATGTGCTTTTTAATTAATAAAGCTCATTTAGACACGATTACTTTTAGAAATATTTACCAGATTTTTATAAAAGTATTATTTTTAGTTAATAATAATAATAATAAGTCATTTATTTCTGATTTTTCATCAATATATTGTTAGTAGGTACATAGGTACTTATTAAATATGTTAATAGTTCATAAGTTCAGATATTTATTAAATACAATAATAAGTACTAGATATAGTATTAAAAATTGCTGGTCTGGAACCAACATGCAATAGATTCCAATGACCTTTCAATAATTGGCTTGAGAAGAGAGTTGGGGCTGCCACGGACCCTGTGTAATAGGGAGGCCACTCTTGTGAGTTAAATAGCACAAAAACTGTCTATCCGCGCTTTTGCTATCATTCCTGATGCGCTGCAAAACGAAGGCAGCCCCAACAGTATTCTCTAAGCGTTATTATACTGAACACAGAGGGCACTATCCGATTTTCGCTTATAATTAACCTGCTCCAATAGAAGGTCTGACAATACGACTTGAACACTGTTTATTTAACTTGTTTACTACACCGCGCAAACCTCCGGGAAATCATGTTTGCCCTTATAGCCAGTGCCCTACATTTTCGCTTCATGTCAACGTCATCCGACATAACGTCAGAGACCCAGTGTCCCAGATATTTGAACTGGATTACCCTAGTCAAATCTGCACCTCCTAGCTGTACCGAGAGCACCTCAGTGTAAGTTTTTGTACCCGCCTTAAACATAAGCGTCACCATTTAGCATAATATTAGACACCATGAGCCTCTGCGTTTGTCTTACATATTATGGGCTTAGCACTACTCAGCAGCACCATATCATCTGCATAGCTGGTGTTATTGTAGCAAGTTCCTCCTACAAAACAGCCTTGGATAGGTCTAGGAAACATGCACATATAGGAGTATTTCTGCTCGTGTAATACTTTACGGCATGCTTGAAATACAAAACAGCCGTTTCAGACAGCCCTGGTTGACACCGAAACTGGTTGTCAAATAGTTTTATATGCCATTTAAGCTGTCTTTCAGGCAAGCTGTCATGAACCTTTGCTATGATTGTCGCCGATGAAATCGGACGGTTGTTCCCCTTATCTGACACATCAACTTTTATTGTTTTTCAGTATAGGAACAACAACCGTCTTTATTAGGTCCCCGGGTAAATAAGCATGCCCAACATATAAAGAAAATAACAAATTAAAAATTCTAAGTAGGTATGCACTCGCAAACCTCAAGTTTTCTATACAATGTATCATCTCACTAGCGTGTTTAGTCTTAAAATACATTGGCACTTCTTGTCCCAGCTCTTCCTCAAGCACTGAGGATTGCGATTGCAACGTGGATTCTACTTTAAAATACTCTTTGAATAAATTCGATACTTGGTCAGGGTCACAGACCCCCTCTATCTCGATTTTGGGTTCTATTTATTTGTGTTTTTCCAAAAATGTTTCAAGTACTTTACGTCATGATTTGCGGCCAAAATATTCATCTGTATTTGTTTTTCATTGTCTAGGCTCCATTTTAATTTTTAGTTTAAATATACGCGGTTTATCTTTCATGGCCTCATAAAACTGCTCTATCGGTAGCCTTCCCCAACTCAATCAATTTAAAAAGGCTAATCGAGCATCCTCATGCTTTTTTGACATGTTTGTTCCATCCAACAATATGTTTTTTATTCCCTCCCATTTTACCTTTATAGGTATTTGTTGCTGCGTCTCTTAGGATGGATACTACTTGTTTGTACATTTGGGCAATTCTATTTTTATGGATTATATTCGTACAATTCTTATTGCAACAATCTCTGATCTCCACCGGAAATCAATTAGCCGTAGCTTATCATGACACAGCCTACATACTGTACATGTCTATATGTTGCTGTGTTCTTTCACTCCATCTTACCTTGTTTTTATGCAACAGTTCCTCAGCAATCAGCAGTATTTCTTATGATTAAACCAATGTCTAATTGAATTTCTTAGGGAAAATGATCTGACTAAAAAACACCATAATGTATCATAGCTTTCACAACTGCAAGCCTGGCTGCTTCGGTAACCCAACAGTGGTCCACTTACCTTACTGAGCTGTTACAGTCACTAATAAAACTAAATCTACCAGAGTCTTTCCCTAATAATTCTACGTTAGGCAATATCCATTGTTGTTCAGTGCAATAAGTATTAAGTTTATTAAAAAATAAGGGTTTTCCATATAGCTACTCTCAATAATTGCGTTTACTTCACTTATATTCGACACGCCTAAACATTCCATATTTTTTTTGTTTATCACTGCGTATGCTAGTTAATTGCTTGGTAAGTATATAAATACCTATATGCGCCTTATGATTATGTTTTGAAATATGTTAGAAATGGAAAATAAGTAGTATATATAATAAGTTATATGTATTAGTACTAAAAAAACTGACCTTAAAATTTTAGACGGTGAAAACATAACTAGCTGTTCTCTGTCAAGCACATAAATTTTCTAATTATAAAAAAAACACCCAAACGTTTCATACGAAAATAAAATGGCACTATTTTTTTAATCATACCTATTATAATGTCAGCTTGGCATAAGAAGGTCACAGAATTAATATAGTGAATACCAATAGGTCGAAAATTGCATTCCATGTGTACACATTGGGTGCCACTATACTCCGTATAATATATAAAGTACTCTGTGCTGGGTGCGACGTGAGACGAGACTGTCGGTACTGAAAAAAAAAGACTATGGTACAGTGGTGTGACAAACTGGTCAGACGACAAGTCGGGCATCAGGAAATAATTTGGGAACATTCACGGACCTACAAAAAATTAGGTCTTTGGGAACATTAGGATGGAATTTTTGTAGTACATACAAGTGAGCTAGGCTCAAGAAATTTATATATTAATGCCAGGCTGCTCATTACAGACGATGTTGTAGGTTGCAGGCGCGTAGACAGGATTTGTATTCGGGGGGGGATGAACAGTGCCAGCCTGACGCTAGTTGTCAAGTAAAATAGACACGTTTTAAATTGCGGGAAAATGGGTTACGTCGCGACATTTCACGGCGCACTGTAGGCTTCAACATGAACGCAAGCGTAGCGAGCGCGAAATTTTTCGATTCTGATAGGTAAAGGTCAATCAATCAATGCCTAAGTGTGTGCACAATAATTCTCACTTACGCATGATGTTGTAGGTTATCATTCATTTGTAAAATTAGAAAAAATCAAAGGAAAAACATAATGATTATTTTATTGTAGGTACCTATTAACCTTTATGATTACTACGATTGTTGCAATAAAAGCCTTTATTACAGATTAAAAAAAAAAAATTCTTACAATTGCAATTCAATATACTATAATATTAACCTTCTATTGTGTGAGACCGTAAATCTGCGCACAACTGCTGCAGGATCTACATTCAAATACCTATGAATACTCAGTAGCGCCAACCCCGTAAGACGTTGGTTCAACATTGTTCCTTAAATAACTAAATGAATGGCTGACTCGCTCGCTGGTTTTTTTTTTTTTATTTAGATATTTTTCAGCCTTCTTTCGAAGCTCTGAAAGTCTGTTGGAAATTAGATCCATTTAGCCTAACATAAACATGCCATCACGCCAATAATGGAGCCAATTTGTGAGCATCAATTGAAAACTTTTACAACTTTGCTCGCCGTTACTTGCTCATTGTTTTCATTTCCTAATTAATTCGATGCATAATTTCACAGGTCTTCTGCTGAATAACACTGCTGAAAGTCGTCGAATCCTACCAGACTTATTTAAAAAAATAAACAGGCAAAAACACGTCTCCATTGTTTAAATTCGCACTTAACCCTCCTGACTTGCTCGCTCGGCAACCAGGGTTGCCTGGTATTTGATATTGCACCCCCTTGTTCGGTGTTCGGTAAGACAAAAATACCGAAATAGTACTGGTTCTGTTTTTATTTTACCCATTTGTAAGTGAAAATCAATCTTATTTGATTATTGCTATGTAAAAAACTAACAGTTCTTTGAGGTTTTTCTGTAAATTAGCCTAAAATGCAATGGTATCATTAATATTTTGCTTTAAAGGTAAAAAAATGGCGTAAAAATAATACAAATGAGCATTATTAAGGAGATACGTTAAGGTAAGTATATGTAGGTACTTACACCGTAGAAAACTAGTTCTTCCCTTGTTTGGTATTAAGTTCATCTTCATGTGCGGCACTTGTAGGTATCGGACGAAAACGTTCGGCGACACGAGCCGATCGCGTCACCCGCCAAAGTAAACCAAAAGGGGCTGACCGACCCTACGCGAGTTTTTCGGCATAAGCAAAGTAGTAGTCTAATACACAGATCCTTGTCCGTCCGGGGCGCCGACGACGGTGGCGGGGCGGCAAGTTTTGAGTGCGCCGACAAAGTGCATCAGAATATTTTAAATTTCAAAGATTTCGGGGGAGGATACGACACCCAAATCCCCCCCTCTGTATACGCGCATGGTAGGTTGCAGCCTGAGCCGTAGGCGAGAGCGTAATTCAGCCGAGTGTGTATTACGTAGAGCTCACGAGTTTCATACAACTGTATTCAATACACTTGAAGGACAGTTCTTAGTGTTAAAATGTAGTTTTGATATGTTTTTAAAAACTCATTGGGTTTATTTTACCCAAAAATAAGAACTTAGTTCTTATAAAGGCTCTCTATTGCTAAAAATTAAAGAAAAAATGTAAAGTAAAAGGAACTTGTGCGGCGCCTGAACCCCCAAAACACTCTAGATACAAAACAAAAAATATAAGTAGGCCCTGCAACGAGTGGGGGCGTAGTGCTGCTACTACTGTAAAAGCCCTGGTGTTGCAAGCGTCCATAGGCTACGGTGACCGCTTACCATCAGGCGGACCTTGTTTGCCACATTAGAGCTGGTATCGGGATGTTCTGGATGAAACTCGGCTAATATAAGGCGAACGGTAACATTTATTATTTCTAACAGCTAAAAGACAGTAATATATTATATACATAAGCTCTACATAACTTTTACGACTTTTCGGTGTGGTGAGGCTGCTTCCTATTCCTCTAGTCGTCTTCCTCGTGAATTCTGGCATAGATTATGTTTATCGTAAAAAATATGTACCAGCTCTTGAGCTAAAATAAATAGAGATAGTAGCAGCACACCCCCTTACTCGCTGCAGCAAATTTCTTTTTAAAATGTCCTTCCCTAAGCTTATTCCCATTCTAAATTTCATCAAAATCGACTCTCCGGTTCGACTGAATTCTTAATATGTCCTACCCTAAGATTATGGCAATTCTAAATATCAATTAATTCGGCTCAGCTATTCAATCGAACACTTATTTACCTGGTCTACGCTTATTCGACCCACAAATGCCCCCTGCATCAATTTGCATTATATAATCAACTTCGTTGTCGAATACAAAATCGAGTCGAACACATAGGGTTAATAGGAATGGCGCTCTTACGTTCCTATTAACCCTCTGTGTTCGACTCACACTTGACGTTTTAAGAGTGCACTGAAAATGAGGCGTAATATAAATACTAATTTTTAAATGCGAAAGTAACTCTGTCTGTCTGTCTGTCTGTCTATCTGTCTGTCTGTCTGTCTGTCTGTCTGTCTGTCTGTCTGTATGTTACCTCTTAACACTCAAACTGCTAAACCGATTTAGATGAAATTTGGTATGGAGATAGTTTGAGTCCCGGGGGACATATGATAGTATTTATCCCGAAAAACTTAACAGTTTCCGCAAGAATAACCGAGCTTAAACGAATTATAGTTGCTATAGCAAACTTAATTAGTATAGGTACGGAGTTAGCGTAAGAATCTCACGCCGATAACCAAATTTAGGGCATGTGGAGCTACTAGCAAAGTTATTTATGAAATAATTCAGAGTTATACATTGATTTATTATTGTTTTATAATCTATACTAATATTATAAATGCGAAAGTTTTAATGGATGTTTGTTACTCAATCACACCAGAACGGGTGAATGGATCTAGGTGAAATTTGGCACAGAGGTAGATTATAGTCTAAAATAGCACATAGCCCATTTCAAAATAATTCAAAAGTTTCTACGGGAATACCTATTACATTTGTAACTCAATCCCGCCTTTGCACAGAGATAGTTAGAGTCGCAAAAAGACATAGGCTATACTTTTTATCCCGGGAGTACCTATGACCGAATTCCACGTGAACGAACTATAGCTACAGCTATAGCTTGCTAAAACAAACTTTTATAATATAATGAAGGAGTTGCCGTAAGAATTCCATGCCGATAACCAAATTTAGGGTGGGCTAAGCTAAAGCTAGTATGTTACATATATGTTTTTACGTTATATTCAGTGACGGATTTACCTACCGGATTTATAACCAAAGTGTACAAGGTACCTAAAGTGGGGCGGCATATTTTTGATATCTAGATATTTACAAAAGATAGAGGGATTTCAAGGATTTGGACCATAAGTATGTTAGGACGCTTATAAAAATTAAGTAGGCATGCGGCACAGGATAAAAGTTACACCAATCGTTAGTTGACATTAAAATATACAAAAAAATCGTAAAATGACCTAAAATGTTGCGTTACTGAGTTATTGATAGTTAAATGTTCCATATAATTCGTTGAATGCCAATAAACAAATGAAAATAATGCTATTTTGTAGAAACTAAATCCTATTCAAATCATGCATAGACTAAAACAACTTACAAATTGCGTCAGTCAGTATCGTTAAAGAGGGAATATGTTCTGTCGGTGCAGTCTGTGGTTAGTATTCCTTTAACCGTGAAGCGCAAAACTAGGCAACGTGCGCTCTGTTATTATCGCGCGCATTTAGATTTTCGTAGTTTAGTTTTATTCAGAAATTACATAGTTTTTTGTGGTTTTTCAAGGAATTTGTAATACAAATAACAAAATGGCTTGTCCAATGAGGTAAGTCTTATTAACTATATTTGTTTTCAATGCTTTGTTTTAATTAGTTTAACAGCTACAACTTTTACAACTATGTATACTAAATATATTTTTTACTTATAAAACTACCTAATATCATTAAATTATCCACTTTTTTGACCTTATATCAAAAATAAAACGCGTATACCTTGTAGAGCATGCTAATTACCCCGAAAAATCTATAAAAAAGGGTAAGGCATTCTATTTTGGACATCCATCTACCTCCAGATGGATGCAACTATAACATGTGTATTTTTACATTTTTTCTTGAATCTTTGGTAGTTAGTTTACAAAAACTAGAACTACAAATTTAATAGCATTTTTTATTTCCATTTTAACTATGTAGGTTGATACCTACTACAGTAATTAAATTTGCATAGTTTATGCTTACAAAAAATATTGTTAGGCTCGAGTAGGTATATTGTTTATAAAGGTCTGTTAACAATGTGTAAAGTAGGTATAAATTGAAAATTATATAGGTAGGTGCTATGTAATGGTAGGTAGGTAGGTATGTAATGTCATTACATATAGTATTTTTCAAGGTGCCAAGGTGCTAAGGTGCTAAGGTGCCAAGATGCTAAGGTGCTAAGGTGCCAAGATGCTAAGGTGCTAAGGTGCCAAGCCAATACAAATCTAAAATGCATTAAGTTAGAGTTCTGGAGATTAAGAATTATCGCGAATTTACAAAAAATTGTGAACCTATTTTGTTCTTAATAATTTTTACAAGTTATTTTTTTAAAATTTTCAGAACACGGGTTTGAAAGTTAGAAGGATTTTTTTTTTTACTTAAGACGCAATTAACTCGCAAAGTATACATCTTAGAGAAAAACTACTTAGAAACCTTCAATTTATTTTTAAAGCCCTAGCTATTCAATGACTCCCATAACATGGGGTGCGCTACAAAAAAACGTTACTTGGTACAATGTAACCCTAAAATATTTTCTTGACAAATTTTGTAACAAATATACCTACATGGTGATTTACAAAAGACAACTTTATGTAAAATGTCATTAAAATCAATGCCAAGACTGGAATTATAAAGTTGTGGCATACAGACGGACGCCTGTACATGATGAATCTATAACGGTTTCGTTCGTTTCGTCACAGAAACTTAAAAATGGTCAGTAGTTTTGTTAAAAAATGTTATAAAATATTTTTTTAAATTCAAATTTAAAAAGTTCCTTTTATAGTTTTTTAGTATCTAAATTGACTTCTACAAATGGGCCTATGTATAAATCTGTAATATTATCATATCAGAAATTGTTTTTTTTCCTATGTATATATAATATGTAGGTATATACATTATAACAAATCCTGAATATCATGAGCACGTTGAGCAACAGTTACTACCTACCTACGTTGCTAAATTCTGAAAATATGCTTAATTTGGTTGGCTGTATGTCAAAACTATAAACCTCTCATAAGTCGTGTTCTTTTGTTTATTAATTTCAGCCTGTACGTATGCAAGTATAATTGAATTTTTCAGATTTTTCCGATAATGCGTTTACAAGATATCTGGACAGACACGATCCAAACTGAAAATCTTAAGAAATTAAGCACAATTTTTAATAAACCGTCTATGAAATCTTACAATGATTTTAAATTTTCTATTATATATTTTTATACCCCGCTCAGTAGGTACCTTCTGTTAAAAAAGTTACCCTCACGTTACATGTATTATTTTCCAAAATATCAGTGCCTATTAAATAGAGAATTCAGGTTGTAGTCTTAGATAGTTTGTTAGCAGATGACATACGGACGGACAAATAGCCAGGCAGACATGGCAAAAGTATAATAGTTCCTCACGCGTTTGATTTACGCACGCTTGGCTGATTTTTTTAACAATTAATAGGCCATGACCAATGTAATAAAATACTAACCTACACCTACGTATCTATATCTCGGACGTGGTGTAGTTTTACACGTGGTTACTTATTAGCCGGTAGCGACGGATTCCTGCTTAACTGTAATTTGATAACCTGCTCTAGTAGGATTTTTACCAGTTTTGTAATCGGATACGTGATTGAGTAATCGATCTAGTTCTCTATTGAGTAATGAGAACAAACTCTATTGTGTACTGTTAATGATTCTCAAAAATTTAACTAACTTCATCAAAACTTATTAAGACTTTTGCTACTAATAATGCCCAAGGCCCGTCTACATTTTTCTTCCTTTATGAAATTGAACACATGAAATTGAAATGGTCACGCACGCGGTTACTGTAGAACTTTCTCCTGAAAACGGTAATGTTATGGAATAAACTCCCTGTCAAGGTTTTCCCTAGGGACGTAAGACTAAAATACCAGAAAATCAGACTACTACTAAACTAACAACATACGCATAATAAATAATGTTATTAACATTATTCTTATGCTTAAACACAAATTTAAAACTTCAGTGTCTGTAATAATAATAAGCGTAGGCTCCTAACACTTTCTAGTTACCTATGTGCCACACACAACCTTACGATAAATAGTTTTTTGTAAATTTAAGTGACTTAATAAGTATTTCGCTTTTTTAAGTTTTAGAGGTTAAATTTAAGATGAAAAATTAAATAATTAATAATAAATATTTTTGGAAAACACAAAAACCGTCATCTTGTCTCAAACTAAGCAAAGCTTGTGCTATGGATACCAGACAATAGATTCCAATACATATGTAAGTTTTTTTGTAAATACATACATATTATTACACATAGAAAACACCCAATCTCAAGACAAACGCAAAAAAAACTGTCGTTGCGGAAATCGAACCCACGCCCCTCGATTCAGCAGTGGGTTCATTACCCACTAAGCCGCGGAGCCGATTACATCGATCGTATACGTACCTACAATTACATCAATGCGTTACAATATTTTTAACACCGTCCATAGTTTGGCCATAAAATTAATCATTTTTCCTCGTAATCATTAAAGCGTATATTACAATACAGTGGTGTATACGCTTCCATACGATTCCAAACTTAAAATTACATCCTAATATCTACTAACAAATGAGACTCGTAATAATGCCACAGCACGTTATAGCACACTGATGAAATAAGTGGCTGATCGTAAATCATTCCGCGACCTTTTTTGCCATCAATACCCGTCGCACGACTCTGCCACTGGCCGCACTAGTGCCAGTAAAAAAATAACTGAACTGGTTTTTTTAATTAGATTGCCTTGTCTAATTGATCTACCTACAGTATGTACCTACGTATTTGTAAATGGTTAATAGTTATTTCCGTAAAAATAATATAACATACTTAAGCCAATATAATCACTGAAATATTAAATGTACCTACTGATTTCTGTCTGCATTAGTAATTGATATTAATTCTAAAGTCACATGGACACACAAATTAATGGACACATAACATTTTTTATACTGCATTGTCACTTGAACTCAAAATAAGCACAATCCGATATGTACTTAAAACCAAATCTGCAAAGATTTACCTGTGTGAAGTTAGAAAAAGTTAGCTGAAAATTATAACCCGGCTAATCTTTAGGGCAACAGTCATCGCAAAGGGCGGCAAATACTATTATTTTCCTGTATAAATAATATTGGGTTATTAATGCAAGCAGGGTGGCTATAAGCTTTGTTTGCACATAACACGGCCCAAAGGGGATAAAAAACACCGTTCTTCCCTTATTTCCAAAGTTTGCAAGTCAAAAACTACATATTTTTTAAGGTTTCGAAATAATACAGTTTTTAGCTATTAAAAAAACTTTAAAACTCGTAATTTTGGATAAGATGTGTGATGCGAGTCTGTGTACTTATCTTAAATTTTTATGCGCTAAGAAAGGCCTTCCTTCAAAGTCAAAATTCGCCTTTTTTTCACTATTGTCGTCAACACATCATTCTAAGGCTGGATGCACTGCGTTGCGGTGTGTATTCAAAATCATAACGCATCAGATTTGGTGCGCATTTTAAGTATGAATTGTGCAGAATTTAATAGGAATTATTGGCCTTAAAAATCACTAAAACCATACGAGTTAAAGGCTTTCAGTAAAGAACTTTTTAACGAAAAAAACAGGCTTCAAAAAGATGCACTGAAAAGGTAAACATAATTACTTATTGCCAAAAATCTGATCTGAATAACAGTTTGAAGTTGGTTTCATGCAAGTGAAGTGTGTTATAAACTGTTAGGTGCATGGACACCAATTTAAAACCTTTTTAGTGCATCTTTCTGAAGCCGGGTGTTTTTTTGTTAAAAAGTTTTTTGCTGTTAGTGACATGGACACCAACTTCAAACTTTAATGCAGATTTTTGGAAATAAGTAATTATTTTTACCTTTTTAGTGCATCTTTTTGAAGACGGTTTTTTTTTTAAGTTTTTATGTTTTACTTTTGAGTGACGAATTATTTACTTTAGAGTGTACAGGCGTGACGTTATGTTGCGTAATTGCGTGAAAAATGCATTTTTATGCGAACGCAGCCATCGCGGTTGATTTGCTGTAATTTTTTGAAGAGTTCCGTTGTCTGTCTCGGAAACTCATTTAAACGGGACCATTTCGGAATAAACCCCTTTCGAACAAATCATGTCTCTTCAATCCATCTTTATATGTCGCAGTTATGCCCAAACATACATAGAAATAAATAAATATATAAACAAAGTTTCCCAAATTTAAAACTTTTTTTTACACATTTTTTAAGCAAACGCATAGGTACAGAATTGCACGGTAGGCCTAAGAAATTCTTTAAGCATTTTAAGCATTTTTTATGCATTTGACATGACAAGAAAAAACTAATATTGATTTTTAGGGTTCCGTATTTAAAACCGAATATTATGTAATTAATCTATAGCTTCGCCATATCTGTACGTCTTTCTGTTCGTCAAATATAAAGGGTTCCGTGTGACAACACTGCAAAAACGGATTTTTCCATGTCTATCCTTTCTTCCACTTGTCAATTTTAGGGTAAAAAACGTTAGCCATTATACGTTTCGTCAAATCTGTCCGTCGATCCTTACGTGGCAGTACTACGTGACAGAAACCTTAAGCAAAAAAAGGATGATGCTATTTATAACTGAGAGTGCGTGAGTAGTCCAGCTACTCACTGAGATTATCATTGAAATACATAAAATAAATTAATAGTTTATTACACATTATTGTTATCAAAAAATTCATTTTCTCAGGGTCTAAATCACTATCACGGCTTTGCTTTAGCAAAGTTGTAAACTATTCGCACTTTGAACTTTGACGATTTCTTTGCTAAAACTTTAAAAACAAACAGTGAAAAGGGGTCAGTTTCTGTACCTCATTCAAGGGGAATAAAACACGTAGCTGAATGTTTATTCAATAAGTCTGCTTTAGGGGCAGGTTTTTTATTTTTTACTTTTATGTGGATTTGAAATAGAATTATGTATTTGTTAAAAAAATTGTTTTAACTAATGTCACTTTTCTTGCTAAAACTATCAATATTTTTATAAACATATAAAAGATTTTAATGTATGTACTGCGACGTTAAAGTTAAAATATTTACTTTCCTAAACCTATCCCGCCGAGATATCCTAGATTCTAATTTGCAAATAGCACAAATTGCCCTTTTTTGTAACACAAATATTGTTCATCAGCAGCGCTACCCCACAATAATATACAATATAAGTACTATATCATTTAATTATGGAAATCAATCAAAATATAATATTTAGTGACTGATTTAGTGTTATTATGTTGTAAGACTGTAAGGAACCCTTCCTACGCAAGTCCGACTCACACTTAGAGATTTTTTTGCAATTTATCGGACCAAAAAGTCCCCTAAAGTCTGTTTAATATAGATACTACTAATCCTCTTTTATTTTAAAGATCAGCGATAGACGACATTGCCCAGGGTCAGGATGGGAACCACCTTGGCAACGAGGCTGGGATGCTGTACGGAGAATACTTGATGCTAGACAAACTCCTCAGTGCGCAGCGAATGCTTAGCGCTGAATCTTCGAAACCTGTTCATGATGAACACCTCTTCATAGTAACACACCAAGGTAAGCTTTGGTTTTTATATCTACCTAATTAGAAGATAGCGGAATATAAGCATCCAGGGAATAGGCACTAACTTGCGCAAGTTCAAGGGTTGGCAACACGCCAGTAATGACCTTAACGTTACACAAGCAATCCATCCATTTATCTCTTCTTCATCTCTCCAGTTTTTCAAAAATCATGCTATCCCGATGCTTCGTAACGACGTAAAGTAATAGTGCCTCGTGTTTTCATTAGCAAAAAAAAATATTTTTGTGGAAATATCTCAATCTTTATATTATTTGGTATAAAGAAAACCTATTGTATCATCTCCTTCCCGGCACTGCCTAATGTTACCGAAGGCCATAGTCCACATGCCATATACGCTTTTTTTTTATTTAACGTATCTGGGAGAGATCGCTCCATAGCGATAAGATCGCCATTTGTACCTGTATAGTAAATACTGTTTTTATTTTTGATTTTATGCAATAAAGTGTTTTTATTATTATTATTATTATTATGCAGGTTTCTCCGCGATGTTTTCCTTTACTGAAAAGCCAATGGTGTGAATAATCAGTGTACTTGAGAAATAAGGAAAAAGACTCATAGATACAAGCTGGGCTGGAATCTTCGCCACTCAGGATGCAAAGTGAAAATACGTGTAAAGGAATAACAACACAAAAAACATAGATTCACCATCGAATATTAGTATTTATTTCCGCTATAAGAAATACAAGTGGACTTTGGTTGGTTTTGTAATCAAATAACATTTTTTTCCTGTGAAATTTTCAGCGTACGAGCTGTGGTTTAAGCAGATAATCTTCGAAGTAGACTCTGTAAGATCACTCTTGGACGTTGAAGGTCTGGACGAGGGCCACACGATGGAAATTCTTAAACGACTGAACAGAGTCGTGCTTATATTAAAGGTATGTGTTTCTGACCATCATTTTTTGCAAGATTCTTGGATATTAATAGTGGATTAAAGATTTAAAATCTTTAAGGTACTTTAAGCATTGAAACTAATAATATGAACATGTTACATCTTAAAAGTTCATGTTCCATGGAATATTGATAGAAAAAAAGGCTTTTGAGTTAAGATATCAGGATCTTTAAGGAACTTTCTGCATTTCATTCTTACGAACATAAAAGACAAGGTAATAATTTTTTTATACCACTAAGGTGGCAAACAAGCTAACGGTCCGCCAGATGGTAAGCGGGCACCGTAGCACGCTTGCAACACCAGAGGTATCAATTGCGCGTTACCGACCCTTCAAAATCTAAACTTCTTTCTTGAAGAACCCCATACTGTAGTCCTTAGAGAAAACCTTGGCCGGCTCATTCCACAACCCAAGCGCTTGCGGGAATTTTTTTTTTTGAAAACGCACTATCCGCGACCATTTCCATTTTAAAGTGTGAGAAGTGGATTCCCTGCCGATGGCTAGCGGTGCGATGGTAGAAAGTAGTCGTGGGCGTCATTTCGAAAAATTCCTCAGAACACATCCCATTGTACAAGCGGTAGAACACACACTTGATACGGCAAGTGAGTTTGGGATCGTCGATAAATCTCATAGCCCATCGTTGAACCGAGTCAAACGGGCCAAGCTGTTATCCGGGTGCACCGGGTTTCTTTCGCATTTATGACATTAGTATGGATTCTCCCCATCTATAAGTCTGTGATACATCATATGAAGTTCATACAAAGCTTGTGACTTCACTTACGATAAACTTTAAATCGTTTCAATCTTACAAAAAAAAACTGTAAAGACAAGTGAATGAACCATTTCAGAATTTGTATTAAATTCTCGTAAAACAAGTAAAATTGAGGAATATTCAAATAAATTGGTATCACATTACGCATAACTAAGATAAGTAGTGAGAGACCATGACATTTGCCCCTAAAATCGTGGCGCATCACATTTTACTGATAAACTAGTTCAAACTAGTGACGCTATTCAGCATTATCGTTTTGAAACCTGCATAACATCTTATAAACACAAACTGCTCCATCTACAAAAACATGTCTCTAATGTCAGAGATAAACAAAGTTTCTGTTTCATTGAAAAAAATAAGAAAAATACCTACTGTGCGAAAAAGAATAGGCATAAAGAATTACCAATGTTTTGCCAATGCTAGTCAGTAAATATCCTTAAGGGCTTTTATCAAATAGTGATAGAAAATTAAAATATTAATTTTTTTCAGAAAGTGTGCCCTTTAGTCTGTTTAGAAGTCCATTCATGAGGATATGGTACCCACTCAAGTATCAGAGCTGTCGGTAGTCGTAGGCACTGATACCCAAACAATTCGTTTAAGATTGTCCTAATAATAAAAAGTCATATAATATTACAACTATGATACGATTTTTGTGTAAAGTGTAACAGGCATAGGCCTTGGGACATGTGTTGATTGATTGTGACTTGTGGTTCATGCGGGGGTGGTGAAATCGACACTAGAGAGCGGTGGACACTACTTACTTACTTGCACTTCAGCACTTGACACCTGTAGCTTATACTTAACATTGTCCAAATAGGTCAGAAATTGCATTGCAGTGTTGAAGTTGAAAGCTAGTGTAGTACCTAAACAGTAAAACCTACAAAATGAGTTATAGGTGCATCATTAAGCATATGCAACTAAGGATGACCCATAGATTAATTTGCTTATTTATGATTACTACACAGACGTTGTTGCATAATACAAGCTTTATCTCCCAGCGTTTGACATGTTGTTCTGATATGAACGAGCTGAATTTTGTTATGAAACATTATTTCTACGAAATTTTGACGTGGGTTTATTTTTTAACTATTACTACAAGTTGTGCTATAGATTTGTTATTGGTAAATAATAATATGATGATGACAACACAGTTGTAAGTCGCAAAAGTCGATGTAATATAATAAAAGTACCTATGTTTTTTTAGTTTTAAGTTGGTACTTGAACATATATCAGTATCAGTAGGTAGGGGACTACCTTCATTAAAATGAACAAAATACTTACCTACTTACCTTAATATTATTACAATCGGCACAGACATATAATAAAACCTACTTCAACAACCAAAAATATATCTAAACATATATGAATAAGCAAATCTTGGAACTAGAATTTCAAACCTAAAAACCACTCACTTTGATCTAATTTAAAATTTAAATTTTATTTAATAAAAATGACAACCAACTGTTTTTAGAAACAGTACGCGAGGGGGTAAAATAAGATTAAAAATTTGTATGGAAATTTGATTAGTTTTGCAAATAAAACTATGAAAATAGTTATTTGAAATTAACGATGATTTTTTTTTAAAAACCATCGAATTTTTCTATTAAAAGGTTGGATATTTGTATGAAAATCCATAATTTTTTAAGATGAAAATTTAAAATGTCGAGTTTCACGATTTTGATAATCATCCCCTATCTATCTACATAAACATAAAAAAATATTTCACACTACTTATCATCACCTAGCCTGATCAGCTGAAGACAGAAATTTGAAGACCTTCAAGTGGTAAAAATGTGTGTGGGGGTAATAATAAATCTATGGTGAAATTTACTTGAAACTCTGTACTATTGGTCAGTAACTTTCACGATTTTCAAAATTTCAGCTCCTAAGGGGGAAATTTGTTGGCATAGATTAAAATTGTATATTTCTATGCACGGAAAAAAAAGAGTTTCCAAGTTCTATTCCACCAAAGTAATTTGCATTCAGTCAAGAAATCCAACTATTTTGGACTTATTTTGTTCACAGAAGGCAATATTATTTCCCAGAAAAAAAATCATTTTATCAATCGAAATTGATAAACTTCTTTTCGTATGAACAAATTTTTTTTTAACCAAATAAATTTTCGTTTTAGATCAACCAAACTTAAATTAATTACCCTAAGACAGTTAATGTTCTTGTATAAAATAAATACATTTTTATATGCAACATTTTATTTTTCTTCGTTTGAAAAAAAAAAATATTTTGCTTTAATATAATTTATTTTGCGCCAAAATCATGGTTTTCTTAAATCTGCGACGTCACTTATTAAAAACTATATTTTTCGATGAAAATAATTGTATCTTAAATCAAAGCCAGTGAAATGTTCAGTTAAGATAATATTGTTTTGAATTAGAGAAAATAATAATTTTAACAGAATTTGTTAGATTCTTGACTCAAAATCTGATATTTTATGCTAAAACTATTGTTTTAGTCGAAACAAATAAAATACCTGCTTTAAAATATTAAACATTTTCGTTGAAATTTATCAACTAGTATCCCTTTGAACGAATTTTCTTTTCGTTTAAGTAAATACTTGCATTTTCAAAATTGAATGAACCTCATCACTGTCCTTCATAGGATTTCGTGTTGGCTTTTAATTTTAAATAATTGTTTATTGTAGGGTTTTGTGCGTCAAATTAGTATCAGTTTATGCGAGAAACCTACAGTTAATTATTTTCTGAGAATTGTAAAGCTTGTAGCGGATCATATCATACCGCTACAAGCAAGGCTGACGTCACGCGTCCTACATCGCGCTATCAAAGTTTCTTCTGTCGATGAGTATATATAGAAAACCGAACAGAATGATAAGAGGACCACGGCGGTCCCCAGGCATAACACCTCGCCTGGCAGGAGATCTCCTCTTTGCCGCCGCACCACAAGCATCCAGCAAACAGTCGCATTCGTCTATCAGAAACGATAAGCGAAGTTAAGCAACGTCGACCGTGGTCAGTATTTAGATGGGTGACCGCTTTTCTTCCATGTTTAAGACGGATCGTTAAATAGTCATAACAATTATAATTAAACATAACGCTGTATAATCAGCTAAAGGCGAGAATAGCTACCTTAGTGCGGGTAGACTGCCTATATGGCCCAAGCCTCCAGAAAAAGAGGCCTGTGCCTCTGCAGTAGGGCACTACTAGCTCGACAACGTCCGCTAAGACACACTAAGTCAGTGCGGTAGTGACTCTATATGGCCCAAGCCTCCAGAAAAGAGGCGTAGGGCTTTTTAAAAAAACTTTATTTAATCTTGACGGTTAACTATGTCATTTTGGACCGAAACATTTTTTGTTTTAAACTAAAATATAATGTTATTAATTTAAGAGCTGATGTAGTCTAGTTAAGAGCACTATTCTCTTGTGTGAACTAGAAATTTCTTCCGTGCAATAAAGCACGAAGTTCTACGCCCAAGAAAACTAAGTGTTTCAAATAAAGAAGCATATTTTTCTTCAATGAATTAAATATTGTTTCAAATTGATAGAGTTTTATTTACTGGTTCAATGAAATTTGATCTTGTGATAACTTCATATTATTTTAAATATTTAAGAGAAATAATATCTTAGATGAAGTAAATATTCGTTGGTGCATATATGAAACGATATTCTCTTGGCTCAACTAATTCTTTTTTACCGTGTGGACCTATTTACTTGAAACTCAATATATATTGTTTTTTTGTTTACCATTAATAGACCGCGTCTTTCAGGTTTTTAAAAATTTTACCCTTAAAGGCAGAAAAGGAGCATCAAAATTGTGTGGTTTTGTGGAATATAATATGTGTGAAATAATAATTATATTAAATTTGGTATTGATGCATGCTAGCACAATTTATAAATTTTAAGGGGCAAATTAAATTGTTACTCAATATTAATACTCTTCATCATAATTAGTCAAACACTTTTTGTCCTCCTGATGATAACCGGTCAAAGGAGCCTATGATATTTGTGGTTTATTAAAATTCAACTCCGAAGGGAATCAAAATGTTTGTCTGGGATAAAATATTTCTATCGTCAGTCAGTTTTTAAAACAATAAAACGGTGTTTAAATACACTTTCTCTATCATTCTCTAAATATTTATCTATGGGCAGAAAAAGGGTAGCAAAGTTTGGTGTATATGTTCTTTAACACAATTAATAAAACATAATGAATTTCATGGTCATTAAGACTATAACCCCTATGAAGAGCAAAGAATGGCAAACTTAGTGTGCAAAATAGTATTTTTTTATGTTAAAATTTACTTAAAATCCTGTTTTTATATATATCCAACCCTTTTAATCAACGTGTCTTTCGGGGTTTTTAAAAGTCATTCCTTAAAGGGAAAGAGCAGTGGCCAGTTTGCTTGGAAAATAGGGTTTTTATGCTTAACTCTACCTAAAATTTGATAATGAAACATGTCAAAAGCAGTGAAATTGGAAAAAAAACACATATAAATAATTAAATTTAAAACTTTTCAGTTTGTTGATTTAAAAAACTGTACAAATCTTAAATTATATTCGAGCGAAGCCGCGGGCGAAAAGCTAGTTTATCATAAAGTATGTATTTTTTTTACTACACACGAATTACTGTTCATATGGCCATAGTTGGCAGGAAAATATATTGTAGCAAAGGTGTCTCGGATTTAAAAAACTACGACTAAAAATTATGAATATTGACCGGGTTTTGCACTGGTTTACAATAATAATAAATGTCAAGTAACGTTTTCAAGATTTAGAAATTGTTTTCAAAGAGTTTTTTATTTTAAAAGTATGTTATCGTAATCGACAGCGGGCAGGCGGACATTTTCAAAAACTGGGGGGCGGCACTTATCCTTAATTCACCACTGGGTGTGCTAATATTCAAAAACATATAAAGAAATAACCTTGTTGTTGGAAGCGTCTAAGGCTACGGTGACCGCTTAGCATTAGGCAGGCCGTAAATTGGTGTTGGTGTTATAAAATATATCTGCCACCAGTATAAAAGTTTATTGTTGACGACGTCAGACTAACGTTGCAAAGGGCGAGCGTTCAAAAATAGCATGAAATGTTTTTTTTGAACACCAATACCTATCTTGTACTTACATTGTTGTTTACACTACTGTCTTTGTGGTGTAGGAACACGTTGGGAGGAAAATATGTCCACCAACCCTTAGTGAGCCCGGTAGTGGACTAAGTGACCAAATCGTCCTCGCGTAAGTTTTATGAGGCTAGGCGGACATACACTTTAGAAATATATTTTTTTGTCTTTCAGCTTCTAGTGGATCAAGTGATGATATTGGAAACTATGACACCTTTGGATTTCATGGACTTTAGGAATTACCTTCGACCAGCTTCAGGCTTCCAGAGCTTACAGTTTCGCCTACTTGAAAACAAGGTAAAATTTGAACAAAGAAAATATAACCATTATAACTAAAAAGACAAATTGCTTTATATTTTTAAATAACTAAGTTGTTATAATTTCTTGGATGCACAAACACATTACGATTAACTAGCGGCCGGTTGATTTTTATTTTAAAACATAAGTAAGACATAAGTAGTTTTTTTTTCAAATAATATTTTTATACATAAACCTATTTTCATTCTTAAAGTTTCCTTGAAAAAAGGTCGAAATATTCATTGTCGGTTGCGGCCGCTGCGTAAGGGGGCAGGGAGCCGACCGTGAGTATGAGCCAATCACGGCGGCGGCGCGGTGCGGGCGATTAATTTTCTATAATTATTTTGATTATTTTTTTTTTTTAATTCGTGATATGTTTTGAATAGAACGTTCGATTTGAATAATTCAAAAAGTAATCTACAGGTATTGAAACAGTCTTTTATAAGAAATAATTTTTTTGGATAAGGATTAATACAAAGGTATGGATAACATGGTCTAATTTTATTCGGCATTTCTATCAACTTTTTAAATGTAAAAAAGTATTTATAGTGACATAACTACAATAGTTGGACATATGGTATAGCGAAGTTTTTTGTAGATATTAATGGTCTTTAATATTGTAGAACATTTTTTTGTTCTATCATCAATAGTTTCCGCAGCGCATGCGGTGAAAGACATTTTTCACACCTTGGGTTACATTATTGAAGTTTTAGTAGGGATCCCTAATCTTCCTAGTAATAAATATAGCCTATGTTACTCAGGGATAATGTAGCATTGTAATGATAAAAGAATTTTTAAAATCAGTCTAGTAGTTTTTCAGTTTATTCGATACAAACATACAAAAATAGAAATCTTTCCTTTTTATAATATTAAGTGTAAATTAATTGCTAGTTTTTATCCGCGCGGGATTTGGTCATTATGAATTTGGATAAAAGTATTCTATTCATTAAGCTGGCCGTGTGCCATAGATCAAGTTACCTTGTTGCACCGTCGCAACGTTGGAGGAAGGTGTCACCCTCTAGCTATTACCGTAGGAACTCTCGATCTACTTAAAAGTATTCTTGGTCCATCTTAGTTCTTCCAGCTAGATGTCGCTATGACATAAATATGGCTACCGTGTTGCTCGGTTGATTTATGAATGACTTATGCCCCACGGGAATAGTATTATATAGTCTGTGCCCACGGGAGGTTCTTTTCCGCTGCTCTAAATGACTGAACACCTAAATATGTGTTTGTATGTATGTATGTATGTATGATTAAATTTCCTGAAATATACCTTAATATTCTTATTTATTTGAAGCCATTTTTAGGGTTCAGTATCCAGAGGGTGCCAACCGGGTGTCTGTCCGACCATAAAAAGGCTATATCTTTTAGACCGAAATAGGTAGAAGCCTGAATTTTTCACGGATTATGTGTTAGAATGGAAATTAACAAATAAAAAAAAGTTAAAATTTAAGGGGGATTAATTTAAATATATTTTGAAATTTAAGGGGGATTACTTTTTAATTTTTTGTACTCAGCTTGGCCTGAAACAAGCACTGCGCGTGAAGTACAACCAGAACTACCAGACTGTGTTTGGAGACGACCCTGAAGCCATGGAGGCTTTACAGAGGTAAGTACATACATAAATAAATAGGCATGTTTTATTGTAAATATCTGTTTAATTTGCAGCAGCTGCGTGGATAGAAAAGGCTCTGAGGTGGCTCTGAGGTGGCAAATAAGCTTATGACCTGCCTTATATTAAGTGATTACCATATCTATGGACGCTTGTAACTATAACACCAGAGGGACCTAGCCATTTCTCGCGTGTTGCCAACATTTGAAAAATCTAGTTACTCCCTTCTATGAGAACCTTATACTGTAGCCTATTAAGAAAACTTCAACAGGAAGATCAAATTAATTTAATTTCCTTCACTAACATTATGCTTAGGTTATCGAATGAGTTCACTGCACAGATTTTCTCTAAGGAATACGATATGGGGTTCTTCAAGAAGTAGGTGATTGTATCTTTAAAGGGCAAGCGTCCAAACTACGGTAACCACTTAACATCAATATAAGCTTGTTTGCCACATAAGTGGTACTTATATAATAAATATATGTATACATATATGACTTTGATGTGTCAGGTCAGAACAAGAGCCAGCCCTTTTAGCACTAATCGAGCGATGGCTGGAGAGAACACCAGGACTGGACGCAAAAGGATTCAACTTCTGGGGAAAATTCCAAGCTACCGTCGACACTATGATTAAAGAAGATATTGACAAAGCTACGGTGTGTTATGCCTTCTCCTATCTCTCTTTTACGCTCTTTAGCTGGTGTCGCCAACCCAAGGCTCACAGGTCACGGAGTATTTGATAATCTCAAGTGATCTAAAGCACGATTTCACGCGCAAAAAGCCTATTTCCGTGGGAACTCTCGAGCGGCTTCAAAGTATTCTTTGTACATCTTTTTCCCTACAGCTGTCTCTCAGCCAAAAAATAAGTCGAATCTATGCATCGTTACGACGCACGGGCGGAACATAGCCGTCAAAAAAAAAAGTTACCTATAGGAACTCTCGATTGTATTTTCCAGAACCTGAAATTATAAATTATAATTGCTTTATCTCTAAATTAAATGTTTGAAGGGTCGGCAACATGCAAGTGATACACCCCTGGTGTTGCAAGCGTCCATAGGCTACGGTGCCCGCTTGCCACCAGGCGAACCGTAAGCTTGTTTGCCACCTTAGTGTTATAAAAAAAAAAATCTCTATAAACTTTTAATCAAGACAAAATCCAAAACAGCCTATGTAACTTAGGGATAGTGTAGCTTTCTTAAGGTGCATTTTTTAAATTTGTTTAACAGTTCAAAGATTACCCCCTTCATACCAGCAAACTTAATCTATTCGTAATGCTTCCTGACTCACTTCTTATACGTAGTCAGTTACAGACCAAGGGATTATATTATTGTTTCACCGATCTTTTGTCTTACCACTTTAGAACTTACTTACTTTTAGTACTTTCACGACAAGAAAAAACATACATATACAGAGCCACTTTAATCCAGCAGATACACTGTTGTGGGGTTGGACTTACCACCTGTTACGCAGGACTAGAATGGTTGGTGAACAGAGGCTATTTGTTCCCTACATTATGATGTGGGTATATGTCCAGAAAGTGGTTAGTCCCATCTCAGGAATAAAACCCTGAAGATATACATAACGCGCAGTAGACCAGCCCACTGTCAGAGTTTGCAAGCCTTTTACTTGGCTTAATGACTGCTATCATATTACAAATTCCAAGATATACATACCACCACACATACAATTAAAAAAGATGCCTATTGACAAATTTGCCCAAAACTAAACGTTTTTATCTTCTACAGCGTGAACCCTTTGAGAACGTGAGGAATCACCGTCTTCAGGACGCAGAGAACCGCCGCGAGATCTATCGCTCCATCTTCGACCCTGCTGTCCATAATGCACTGCGGTCACGTGGAGAGAGGCGGTAATTTTCTTATAATTGTTAACAGGAAGCTAAGATAGTGTCCCAATCATGTCTGAATTGGATACGACTGAACAAGAGTTCTGGAGTAATTGGTTTATAACACCAAAAACGTCGGGTCGTCGCATTGTTCTCTGGCATTGAAAGATCCCTAATTGAATGAAGACAATGTGCGAATCCTACTAATAAAAAAATCCACCAAAATATTAAAAAGAATCCCCTATAGCAGACTTATGTATACCACCTATGCATATTTACTAACAGAAATTTCAACTACCCTACGTGTTTTCTTTGCTTTAAAGTAGAGATTAAAACATAATTCAATTTTGCAGTGAAGATCTGTAAATCCACCGTAGCATCCTACGGCAAGGCAAAGAATGTTTCATATGCATAGACTGATTTAGAGGGTTGTTTTTAGGGTTCCGTACCCAAAGAGTACAAAACGGGACCCTATTACTAAGACTTTGCTGTCCGTCTGTCACCAGGATGTATCTCATGAACCGTGATAGTAAGACAGTTGAAATTTTCACAGAAGATGTATTTCTGTTGCCGTTATAACAAAAAATACTAAAAAATTTAATAAAATAATATTTAAAGGGGCTCTCATACAACAAACGTGATTTTTTTGCTCGTTTTTGCTCGATATTGATAACGGCAATAGGTCTACCTATGCTTTAAATATTCACAGAATATTTAGTTATATATATATTCACTTTAAAAATAAATAATTAAATCAAAATGAAACAAATATTTAAGGGGGGCTCCCTATACATCGAACGTGACTTTTTTGCCGTTTGTGCGCGAGTCCGACTCCGTTATTCAACTTAGTTTTTATTGTATGTTGTTTATTTCTATCGTTTATAGGTTATCCCACAAGGCTCTACAAGGTGCCATTATGATAACGTTCTACCGTGACGAGCCACGTTTCTCGCAGCCTCATCAGCTACTAATGTTGCTCATGGATATGGATAGTCTTATCACCAAGTGGCGCTGTGAGTAATACTACATCCATGTCTTAAAACAAAAGCTGCTGTAAATGCTATTACTTCTATGTATATGCATGAATATGAATAAATAACGTCACGGTTTTATTCCCCGAAGGGGTTTACCAGTGGCTTATAATAAACCTATTTTCAATGACCACTTTGACAGTGACAGGTGGTGGGCCCATCGCTGCAACACTGTTTCTGTTAGCATGGTATCTGGACTAAGGTAGCTTTATATATATTCCATAAGTCATAAAGGTAAAATGAAAGACCAAGGACAGAATAAAATGCCCTTTGCTAATTCTGGAGAAAATTTAAAGAGAAAGTCAGGATTTTGGACACGGAGTAAGGATAGAAAGTAAGTTGGGGGATATATTGAATCACAATTAATCATATTTAAAAAACAAACAAGGCTTCAACCCATATTTTGGGTTAGAGGATGGTAAAATCACAAATTTTAGTTTTTCTAGGAAGGGAGAGTTATCTAAAATTACGCAGAAATAGGTGTTTGAGGCGGTGTAACCAACAAAACTTACAAACGAAATCTAATACTGGCGAAGGTTTCCCCTCATAGTTCAATCTTAGCTCGAAGCAAATGCCACTATATATGTCCAAGGAATTTCGTTATTATTGCTCTAATTAATATTTATGTAAAATAGAAATCATAGTAAATAGAAAATGATTATGTAAAGCTTGTATTGACTATAGTGCTTGTGTTCTAGATAACCACGTGATAATGGTGCAGCGTATGATTGGTTCACAACAACTCGGTACCGGTGGTTCTTCTGGGTATCAATATCTTCGTTCGACCCTCAGGTATACCATCCTTTTTAGATCTTCAGAAACGCCAATTCGCCGCAGTCATACGCGCGTAGGCGAGATACTAAGCAAACAAACAATATCTTCGTTCGACCCTGAGTATACCATCCTTTTTAGACCTTTAGAAACGCGAATTCGAACAAACAAACAAAATATGCCGTCCACAAGGACACGTTCCTTACACTCATGAAAGTCGTAATTCTTAGGTCCTTGTGAATGATGACTTTACCTTTAGATAGACCTTTTGGCAATTTTGGCCACGATTTGCCAAACTAGTTCGCTTTGTGACCTTACAAGTTTATTTTCGTAAATAGCTCGGTACTAGAGTTGATGAAGATTTCTCATAATGCGGAAGTTCCTCACTTCTTTGGGATTCCGCATTCTCTTACTCTTCCCTAATAATTGGCTTAATAAAATCCTCTTCCTCTTCCACTTCCTCATTTTTAAAAGGAATTTATGATGAGTTACTAAGTAAACATCACGCCTGCCTGCACTGCATGAAATATCCTGTTCTTTGCCCGCTGCGTATATGTATTGTTAAAGCAAATAAAAAGATAGAAATATGTACTTTAGATTTGTGTAAAAATCGCTAACAGTCTTTTAAGTTAAGAGTCCTCATAATCACCCACCATCTCAACCTGTAATTCTAATTCTTCTTCACCCGCATTCTCTTCCTCATCAATCCTGCAGTCAGTACCTAATTGGGGATCACGTGTTAAGATAAACATTTATTTTTATGAGCATCTTGGCAATTATTAAATACAATTTTTATTTTCAGTGATCGGTACAAAGTATTTCTGGACCTCTTCAACTTATCCACCTTCTTGCTACCTCGCGCATTGATACCACCTCTAGATGACACCATGAAGCGAAGTCTCAACCTTACGTGGGGCACGGAAAATAGCCAGAGTAACCAAAACACCCACAGTGATCATAATGGAGTACTAAATGGTCAAAATGGCTTGGAAGATGGTCGAAATGGCATTGAGGAGTCATTATAGATGGCCATCGCAAAATAATTTTATATTTATGAATTTTAAAGTGAATAGACTTTTGTATTTTGTGATTTTTTTTTAATATATTTCGTTTAAAATGTTAGCCTGATTGGAGGAGGATCAAGTATACAGAGGCTTAGCAACTACTTAAATGCCTTATTAGTAGATACATTAAGCGATGTAAGTTAAACACCCTTGTAAGTAAGACCAAGTTATAAATGCGTGTATCTTTGGAATAAAAATAAAAATCTAATGTATTTAAAAACAATATTACTTTTATTTAGTACAGAACAACATAATAAATACAAATTAAAACTTAAAAAGTTTATACATTTGTATAAATATATATATATATATAGCATGGACGCGAAGCAGGAAGAATTTCGTTCAATGACCGGTCACTATTTGTCTCTGTTGCACGCGCTTAAGTATTTGCCAGCTCGCTCGCACGGATCGATGACCGCCCAAGTAACATTTTAGCGTTAATAAAAGCTGTAGTGGACCCTATTTCGGTTCTGCTTAAATATTAGAGTTAGCGTATAATTTATAAGAGCTATCCTTCTGGGATTCGTGCTTTCTGGTCGCTTGCCAAAGCTGCCGAAGGGAACTTTTGCCAGTCGTCGTTACCACCACTGCGAAAGACCGATGGTGACTTGGCCCATAGTGCTAAAGAGAAAGCCGATCTACTGGGCAGTCTCTTTGCCTCGAACTCGAAAATGAACGATGAAGGCGCTGTACCACCTACTATACCGTGGTGCGGTAAGACCATGCCGGAAATCTCCATAACGCAGCGGGAGGTCAGGCGGGCGTTGCTTCCTCTAGACGTTCATAAGTCGAGTGGGCCAGACGGTATACCAGCAGTGGTGCTTAAGCAGTGTGCTCCTGAGTTATGTCCTGTACTCACGCGCCTCTTCGCGCTTTCCTACCACACTAGGCAATTTCCGTCTTCATGGAAGACTGCGAATGTGCACCCGGTGCCCAAAAAGGGCGATAGATCAGATCCATCGAATTTCAGGCCTATCGCTTTTACCTCTCTCCTCTCTAAGGTGATGGAGCGTGTGATCAACACACAGCTTCTAAGATACCTAGAAGTACACGATCTGGTCAGTGACCGTCAATATGGCTTTCGCCACGGTCGCTCGACTGATGACCTTCTAGTGTATCTCACACACCGATGGGCACTAGCCATTGAGAGTCAGGGGGAGGCATTGGCATGTAGCCTGGACATAGCGAAGGCGTTTGATCGGGTCTGGCTACGGGGTCTTCTATCGAAGTTGCCATCTTACGGAGTGCCCGAGGGTTTGTGCAAATGGGTGGCTAGCTTTTTGTCCGGCAGACGCATACGAACCGTAGTTGACGGTAGTTGCTCTGATAGCATGGACATTAATGCTGGTGTCCCGCAAGGCTCTGTGCTGTCTCCTACGCTGTTTCTACTGCATATCAATGACATGTTGGACATCAACAACATACATTGCTATGCAGATGACAGTACTGGAGACGCTTTTTACACGGGTCGTGCAAACATCCCTCTGTCCGTTGTGGAGGAAAACCGCGGAGAACTTGTGTCTCAAATCGAGACCACACTGTCCCAGGTCTCTGACTGGGGACGGGTAAACTTGGTCCGATTCAACCCTACAAAGACACAAGTGTGCGCGTTCACCGCTAAGAAAACTCCATTCACTGTAGTCCCACAATTCCAGAACACTCCCCTCTCCATCTCCAAGAGCATTGGGATCCTTGGTGTCGACATCTCCAGCGATGTTTAGTTCCGAGATCATTTACAAGATAAGGTGAAGCTTGCGTCCAAAAAACTTGGTGTACTCAACAGAGCGAAGCAGTACTTCACGTCGGGGCAAAGGTTGTTACTTTACAAGTCGCAAGTTCGGCCCCATATGGAGTACTGCTGCCATCTCTGGGCAGGTGCACCCGGATACCAGCTTGGCCCTTTTGACTCGCTTCAACGACGGGCTGTGAGAATTGTCGACAATTTGCTAAATAAAAAGTATTTCTTCTTCTTCATTCCAAACTCACTTGCGGTATCGAGCCCTTAAGTCTGAGGAGAGACTTTGCCTCACTGTGTGTGTTCTACCGCTTGTACAATGGGTTGTGTTCTGAGGAATTGTTCGAAATGATGCCCACGTCTACTTTCTACCATCGCACCGCTCGCCATCGGCAGGGATTTCATTCTCACACTTTAGAACCTAAATGGCCGCGTACAGTGCGGTTTCAAAGAAACTTCCTCCCGCGAACGCTGAAGTTGTGGAATGAGCTCCCTGCCAAGGTTTTCTGCAAGGACTACAGTATGGAGTTCTTCAAGAAAGAAGTTATTAGATTTCTGAAGGGTCGGCAACGCGTGAGTGATACCCCTGGTGTTGCAAGCGTCCATAGGCTACGGTGACCGCTTACCATCAGGCGGACCGTAAGCTTGTTTGCCACCTTAGTGGTGAGAGTTATAGAGAGTAATAACACCTTTATATCTTCGCTAAATTTAGCAGGTAAAGCCAGTATAGACCCTTTATAGTGGTTCTATATAACCTCTAGTAGAAGTGTATAACAGGTGTTATAAGATCGTCAGTTTCCGCTCGAACCTTTATTGCACCTTTATAATGGACTTTATTGAAACTTTTAGTTATATAAAATATCTATAACGGTGTCAAATAGAACTTGGATCCGTATTTTGATAGCTTATTACTCATTTGTAGCGTTTTCGGGGTCAAAAGTAGATAGTAAAAACTTCTAGTCATAAAATTACATTAATTTATAAATATTAAATAAGTGCTACTGTTCATCTACGGACATTGCAAAATTTTCATCACGAAATGTAAGTATTGTTGATTAATAGTGTTCTTGAAGTGTAATATTAATTATTAGTGCGCTTGCAAGTTTAATGTGATTGTGTATCATGTTTCTCGTCTCAATTTTGACGCGCCTTAGAAAAAATATGATTTTAAGGAAAAAAAATAGTACTAATAACCTAAAATAGTTTTTAGTTATTCAATTTCAAATGTTGGTCAATTTTAGTGACTGTTTACATAAACTATGTAAAATAATTCGGAAAATTTAGGTACCGCGTTATTTGAAAGTGATTTTGTTGATTTTGTAGTTTTTTTTGACAGAATGTGATTGAAGATGGCGAAATTTATCTTAAAGATGCAGACTTTTCTTAAATCTATTACGACACTCGAAGAACTACAACACCGGTAGTCAAGAGTAATATGCGATCTTTGGTTGAGATAAAAGAGGAACTAGGCACTTAGCGAAGACATCTACCTGCAGCAGAGAGTAAAATACCGGCTTTAGCTTTACCTACATACCTTAAGATTAGGGTTATTTACGAAGTAGAGAAATCCCAAATTTTAGCTCAGTTCGATAAATGTTTTGTGTAATTAATTTATATTTAATGTAAAGTTAGATTATAGACAAAATCTTTAAGCGTTAGAAACATTAAATGGTGTCATTAAAGAATTACCATTTGTTTAACTTACACCATAACCCTTATATCAGGATCGTACAAAACTGCTATAACTATTTAACCTATCATTGTCTTTCGTATTACAGGCATAAGCTGTATGTAAGAGTAATACAACGCATGTAGTGTTTAGGGTGTTACTACACTCTTAATTAACTCCGTTGCAGAACCAATGAAGTTAATGAAGTTGAACAACAGCCTTATGATTTATAAGCAACTCTATTATAGCAGATTTATAGCAATAAGAATTATAGGAAGTCAATGAAGATCTTCAAACAGCTTTTGACGCTGCCGGCCGGAACAAGCTTAAACGTCATAAGTATATAAGCGGCCGCTGCTACTACACTAACTGGAAAGAATATTTGACTTCGTTTTTACAGCTCTAATACAACCTATAGAGCTAAACTTATTTCATTAGTGAACTGTATCACTTTTAGTGACAACCGAATCCATTATAAATCAATAGTAGTACTCTAAGCTTCAAAATTACCTGTAACCAACGCTAAATTGTTTGTTGGGCGACCGCTGTCATCAGAAATTACTTCCATTTGACCACTGAACACAGGCTAAAGAGTAACAGGTCAATGTACGAAATTCTTTGTGCTTCGTGTCCGTGCTATAGTAATAAATACTTTGAGTGAGGTATTAGAGTACCTAACCGTTGAAAAAATTAAAAAAGCGCTTGCAATATACTAGTTATGTTCAAATCGAGCAGCAATTTTATTTGTTACGTTTAGTTATAATATGGCCGTAGGTACTTAAACTATACAGTAACTACCATTGGCTCAGTACCTTTCTCTGCCCCAAATCGGTACACTACCCTGTGTCTGTAGACTTCTCCAGGCACCAAAACTGCTTTAGAGAAGTTCTCATGATGGATAGCATCTGGGTATTTCTGGGTCTCTAAGCAAAAAGCCCCATGGCGCCTATAGCCTACTCCATTTTTGCCAATCAGTGCTGGTTCACTTGGTGCAGGGAGAGAGTTGCTAGTGTACAATTGGACACCAGGCTGGTCGCTGTACAATTCGAGGTAGCGCCCTGATTTAGGATGTATGACTCGAGAAATGAAGTTGATGTCCTAAAAATACATAAAGACTGTTAATTTAGTCCGTGTTTCTGTGTTGATTTACTAGGTACTTTGTTTTTTGACAATATGAGCCATGAGCATGAGCAGGTTTTCTGCAAGGACTACAGTATGGAGTTCTTCAAGAAAGAAGTTATTAGATTTCTGAAGGGTCGGCAACGCGCAAGTGATACCCCTGGTGTTGCAAGCGTCCATAGGCTACGGTGACCGCTTACCATCAGGCGGGCCGTAAGCTTGTATGCCACCTTAGTGGTATAAAAAAAAAAAAAAAAAAAAATAACCACTTCCATGGGCGCTGGCCAAACGACCTATTTTTGTTAGGAATTTGCGTATAAAAAACACGTTTTTAGGGTTCCGTTACCAAATGTCAAAAATCATCCCTTATTAATTCGTCATGTTCGTACGTATGTCAGAGCTTTATGATTCTCTGTACATTAATTCTTCTAATGAAAGTTTACATAAAGGTGTCTACATAAGTTTACATAAGTTCACGTATATGTTATGTGTGTAAGGTGGTTCACAAAAATAAAATATTTTTTAAGAAGTTGCTTTCCATACATTGAATGAAAAAAAAAATTATCGCGCACCTAGATGGGTTTTGAAAATGCATTTGAGGTTTTTAAGGAACTTTTTTGGAAAATTTATATTTTGCGAGTTATTGGCTTTTAAAGTTGAATAATTTGTGTTTATTTGAAGACCACTCTAACTTCTAAGAAATACCAATTAAAACTGTGTTAAAGAACATCGGTTCATAAGTGTTTTTAGATATCCGCAATAGTTGTGTACGACTCGCACTTCGCCGGTTTTTTAGTTTTTATTTTTGGAAAGAAAAAGCATTTTTTAGAAACGAAATGTTGGAATTTTACGCTTCCCTAACTAAAAAGCTCTTGCAAATCTCATAACTACTTTTGAAAATACTAAGTTAGATTCTAGGGTGCTCACTTTCTGAAGTTTGGCATGTACCAAATCTTACACCCATCTCAATACAAAATAACATACGCAATATGAAATGCAATTATATATATCTAACACACAAGTAGGTAAACAAAATACGGGAGACGGAACCCTGCAGCGGGCGGATAGAAGTTTTGCAAATATTTACAACAGGCACGTATTCAGAACTTGTAGCCCCTAACAATATTTAAAATAATCTTAATAGATTTTGCACTCTGTTTTAAGGCCTTCATTTCAAGTATACTTTTTATAAAGAATAGAAAATACAACCTGCAAACCTGGCTTCGCTTAGATATATTTCAGGTTTTATCCGCGGGTCAATTTCTATTTTATTATTGTATAAATCATCATATATATATAAAGTCTTAAATAGTAATGACGTGTAAAAAACATAATTCTTAATGTCTTTTTGGAGTTAAAAAACTGGGTTATGACATATATTTCTTTGCCGTTATTTTTACCACAGAAAACCTCCACTACAACCTGTTGCCAACTTTTATGAATGTCATGTGAAAAGACAATTACATACCTTATTGTCATAAGTAGAAACACAGAAGTTATCATCGTACAGAGTATCATCTTTCAACATGGTATCGCCCAGTTTTGTAGCAATACGAAGGTCATATGGAGTTCCTCCGACTTTGATGAAGCGTCCCGTTGGGATATAGTTTACAGTTTCGGTTATTCTGAAAATAGCAGACCAGACAAATTTGAGAATTTGCATTACTACCCGACTGCGGCAAAGCCCAAAAGGAGAGTTATCTGTTTGACCTGTATGTATGTCCGACTCTATGAACCCTGGTAATTACTTAACAGCTAAACCGGTTTTAATAAATTATATGTAGATAGATTTGTCTTAACCACCAGAGTGTCATAGTCTATAATAAAATTATTGGAAATCAAAATGGCAAATTTTAGCGCCAAATTACGTGACATTAAAAATCTTTTCGTTTCAAAACCTATTGAGTTGGCTATCAAAATAAAGAATTTTAAAAGGTGATTAATAATAAAAATAACCGACTGCATAATATTAAGAACAAAGCAGAAATTAAAACATAATAAATATTTAACTACAAGCCGACGGGACTCATTTCAATGCAAGTTCAAATAGTATACCTACCTACTGATGGCTTACACTATAGTTTGATATTAAGTTTGTTTTAATTTGTAATTAGTTCTCAATGTTTCTGCAGTCGAGTTTATTTTTATTTTTTTATTATCTTATTACCACACATGTACAAATGTACTTAATATGTAATAAATAATATTTTATTAACTAGGGTTAAAATAAAAAAAAACAAACTTTTACTTTTAAGTATCTTAGGATTTCGTATCTCTATAAGTTTCTTGATTTACATAAAAAGGGACTGAAAAATCAATGCGAAACCAGATTATAAAATAAAAATTTCTCCTATCTAATTAATATTGAATAAAGGTGTTTGTGTTAAAGTGGAATTAGACCATATATTGATATTTATTTATTTTTAGGTCTATCCGCTTACCGCATTCATTGTGGATTGTTTTGTAAACTCTACAACTTACTTCTTTTATACAGCTATTTCCTATATAAATAACTGGTAATGTAATAAAACCAGTAAATAAGTTAATAACTCACGAAAAGTACAGAATGCACACTGCTCCTATTTATCTTCGGGTAATTCCGACATAACAGCCAATATTGCAAGTAACGTATATAAAAGAGGTGATGTATCCAAAACTTTAATGCTTTAAATTATTTATTATTAATACACACAACCTTTCTTAAACTATAATATATTATACTACCTATGCATAAGTACTTTATAATTCTTTATTAAATACCTGTCAGCATTAATTGCTACAACATGATTATACAGCTCTTCTGCCCCGCCATCATGCCCAGCTAAATTGAAATACGAATGATTGGTCAAATTCACAATTGTCTTCTTAGTGGTGGTGGAAATGAATTCTACGTGGAAAGAGTCATCGTCTTTGACCTCAAATGATATGTTCGTCACCAAATCTCCTGGATAATTCTCTTCACCATCTTTGGAGTAATAGCTGAATATTACTTTATTACCGTCTACAGTTGTTTTCCAGTTTTTCTGCATAGAAGGAAGTATTTGAAATCATAAGAAATAAATTTATTTAACTGAGGAAGACACTGCAGTCCGTAATACATTTTACAACGACCACAGGCTTCAGGGCTTCAACAAATCTTATTTATACACTGTATATTTTGATAAATTAAATAAATGCAAATAAATAACTGTTATATAATACATATATCTTTATCGTTTTACTAGTGTAACATCGATTTATAATATTTATTTAAAATACCTAGACCAACTATAATTCTATTGATTCTAGTTCCATGATTGATTAATATTTTATATGGTTATTCATTAATGTATTGGCATGTATAACCAAACTGTTGACAACTTATAAATAACATGTACAAATTTTTGGATTTGGATTCTAAAATTTACATAATAATTGAATGCACCATATATAAGGAATATTACTAGAATTCCTCCTTATCACACTTTTATGCTTCCCAGTAAGATATTAAAAATGTTTATTTACATAATTGTTCAAGGGATCGTCCATAAATTACTAGAATTCGTTAAAAAAATATCATGGGGTATTTAAATAGCAAAAAAGTGTAATAAGAAGAAATTCTAGAAATTTATAGATGGCGCCTTCAATAAGGTTCATTGGAAGAAATCGCGATAATGCGACAAGTGCACCTTAGTGTACAAAGGTGTAAAGTTTAATTAAATTAAGACATCTTACTGGGATTAAGGCCGACTCCCGTCACATTACTTTCAATTGAGGGAATGTGTAAGGATAATTTTTTTTGTAGCTGAGCTATACGATTGTGTTGTTAGTCCTCCATATATTTTACTTATCTTATGGCAATGACTTAGCGATCCATCTTACGTAGATGTATCCTGGTCGGCCCCGTGACTCAGTAGGTAATAATCCGACTGTTGAATCAAGGGGCATGGGTTCGATTCCCGCACAAGACAAAAAATATTTTTTCTTTAGATTGGGTGTTTTCTATATATATTATATATGAATTTGTGTCTGTTCTCTAGAATCCATAACACAAGCTTTGCTTACTTTGGGATTAGACGGCGCTGTGTGTAATGTCCAAAAATATTTATTATTATTATCTTTGGGAGTTGTGGATGGTTATTATAGCATTTTGTGGCACAGATCTATCACGATATTTTCTTCACTGAGTCCGTGTCAAAAATCCGAACAAAGTTGAGAAAAATATCGAAGACACCGAGATCAAAGTGCAGGTCTCTGGATGAGAATCAGACGTTGAAACCAATTGTTTCTGTAATACGAATCATATTGCTAAATAGTCTTACTTGGGAAAAGAGCCACTTACCATATCAAACCCTACTATACCGCCATGCAAATGGTCCTTGCCTACATTCTGCGCCACATGGTAAGTAACATTGTCTATTACAAAGCTGGCACCAGCAATCCTGTTAGCACACCTTCCAATTGAGGCTCCCAGGTGAGGTTCGTTCCTAGAGATGTAGCTTTCAAGATCATCGAAGCCAAGAACCACATCAGCGGTCATACCATTCTTGTCAGGAACCTGAAATTTCAAAATTGAGATGGAACTTATATAAGTTATAAATAAGAATAGTTAATGGTTTATGTCTTATGGTTGTCTTATGTAATGTATGAAATAAATAGGTTTTGAATTAAGAAAATTTTTGTTTGAGGTTCCCTATCTACCGTATTATATTTTCTGTTCGGTTATATAATTGTTAGTTATTATTAGACTGATTGCTATGTATAAGAGACGTAGTTGAAGCTATATTTATTATAAACTCTATTGTTTTTATATCAACATGGATTTGCAACTTCTACTATGAAATAACACTTCAAACATGTTCATATCAGCAAATTTAAAAAACTTATTTAAATGTTTAAACTTGTTGACTTACCTGTACAGACTGAATAATGGCACCATAGGAAATAGCAGTGAGAGAGAACCCACTCTTGGTCCGCCAGGTGAACGCTTTAACCTGTTCGTCATCAACCTGCCGTCCTTGTGGCGCGAAAAGGGATTCAGTTAACTCCACCATTTCTTATTGAGTTTTTGCTGCAAGTTTGTGTAAATTTAAGTTACATGTATTTTTGAATCTATCTACCTATATTTTTTAAATTAATGTCCTAGGAGACATTTTTTATTTCATGGGAATGGGTTTTGTCCTAAACTTCATTCTTATTTCTACTGTTTGTACTGCGTTTGTAGATCATCTATATATACCAATATTTAATAAATGTTACTTAAAAATATGAGGTTTAATTCTATAAGTCTACCTTCAAGTATCTTCAATAAACAATACTTAGGATAAAATATTTACGGGAATGTTCAGAATAAATAAATACAAATGAAGATCATTAAATTGATCGCTGAAAGTATAACAATAAAAATGTGTCTCTTGGTTTTTAGGGTTCCCAAAGAGTTAAAAACGGGACCCTATCACTAAGATTCCGCTGTCCGTTCATCTGTCCGTCCTCCTGTCACCAGGCTTTATCTCATGAACCATGATACTAAGACAGTTGAAATTTTACAGAAGATATATTTCTGCTGCTGTTATAACAACAAATACTAAAACACAGAATAAAATAGATATTTTTGGGGGCTCCCATACAAAAAACGTGATTTTTTTGCTCGGTTTTGCTCGATATTGATAATAGCAACAGGTACGCTTGAAATATTGACAAAATATTCAGTTATATATTCACTTTAAAAATAAATAGTTAAATAAAAATAAAATAAATATTTAAGGGAGGCTCCCATACAACAAACGTGATTTTTTTGCCGTCATTATAGATAATAGTACGGAACCCTTCGTGCGCGAATCCGACTCGCACTTTGCCGATTTTTTTTATTCATAACACTAAAAGGCTTTACGACACCCTAAATAACAATTATTCATTTTTTCCTTTACAATGCCTAGAAATATTTTTTATTTAACACTGAAGTACTTTAGTTACTGAAATATGTAATAATATTAAACATATCATCAAAAAACAGAAATAAATCATGTTTGTTTTTAAATTTGGTCTGCCCAGCTAAAAAACTTTTAAATTGTATCCAATTGACTAAATTAAGAGCTGAAACTTCACGTTCATTACAACAAACATTAAAAAAGTAGTATATGTGATAATATAGCGAGTAAACATATTTATCTGATTATTTTTATAGACGCTTGCTAAAATAAAAGTATATAAAAAAATATTAAAAACCGGTCACAAACAACCGTATATATTTAAATACAAAGACAATTATCGTAAAACATTAACTTACATGCGTCCAGCTACGACCTCTGCTTGCAGTGAACTAAGAGAAGTTATCGCCAAAAGCAATTTATAACAATGAAGTTAGCAACCACAAAATGTTGATAATTTTCTGCTAGAGGGAACTCACTTGTACGTATCTTAGCATACACTGTGGTTTTGTAGAACTAAGGATGAAGTTTCACTATAAAGCTGGAGTTAAAAAATATATATAGCTGCAACCCCATATACTATAATTAATTAATTACTATGACACTACAAAGTAAAGCGTTATCATCCGATTCTAAAAAAATGTACTTACTAATGTACTATTAGTATATATATACTAATGTTTTCATATCTTTCAAACACATCGTCAGCTAATTTTAAAGGAACAATATTTTTTTCTTTTTTTTTTTATTGTATTTATAATTGAAAGAACTTATTTAGAGAAAAGGTTTTGCTGTTTAAAAGGGAACAACACTCACTTCAAGTCATTTTAATTTGTATTCCGTTTTGCCTAAATATCAAAAGTATTTTATTTTAAAAAATACTAATAGTACCTATTATGTACATATTTACCTTTAATGTATTGAAAAAAATATCAAATAAAATAGTTACATAAGTGTACACAAAAATGTATAATAGCCCTCTTTTTTAAAAACAACTACGGGCCTGGTAGTTAGGTAGGGCCGTAGTGTTTTTAATGGACATACGGGACGGGTACACTCATTAAAAATAGGCCTGTGAGACCTTAATACATATAGAAATACCAAACAGGTACTTTTTTAGGTAGCAAAACAACCGCATAACTCGCTTCGGCTTTAAGTGTGACACATACCTAAAGCCATCATGATATCTGTTACAACCTAAATGTTTACAATTCCTCAATAAAATTGTAGCAAAGATAAGATAGCGGTCATATTAGTGATAGGCAGAATAAATGGTCATCGTCTCATACGGTCTTTTTTTTATACCACTAAGGTGGTAAATAAGCTTACGGTCCGACTGATATGAAGCTGTTACCGTAGCCTATGGAGACCTGCTACACCAGGGGCATAACCCCCGCGTTGCAGACTTCTTTCTTAAAGTACCCCATAATATAGTCCCAAAAGAAAACCTTTGCAGGGAGCTCATTCCACAACCTAAGCGTCCGCGGCACGAAGTTCCTTTTATCATTCATGAAGTTTGCCACTGTGCTGAAGGTAGACTTTCTAGAATGAATATTTGTAGAACGGTCCCAAGTTACAAATATTCAGCGACTTTCCTCGTACATGACCAAATCTGGTAGGAGGTCGTCATTCATTGTAACATTGTTCATCTTTAAACCTTAAAAAAACAGTGGTTTCAGAGGAGCGGTTGTGGAATGAGATCCCTGCCAAGGTTTTCTCTAAGGACTACAGTATGGGGTTCTTCAAGAAAGTAGTTATTGGATTTTTGAAGGGTCAACAATGCGCGAGTGATACCCCTGGTGTTACACGTCTATAAGCCACGGTGGACGCTTACCATCGGGCGGACCATGTGCTTGTTTGCCAACTTAGTGGTATTAAAAAAAAAAAAAATCTTACCATTTTCTTAATTCTCTAAACACTTCTAAGGAAGGCATTTTCAAAATTTGAAGCCGAATCCTTATCTAAAATCAGCTTTAAAGTTCAACTTCATGAAGTTTGCCACTGTGCTGAAGGTAGGCGGCGGTAGTTACCAGCGCGGTAACGCTAAAATGGCGAACCGAGCTTCGTTGGCTAGAACCGATTTGAATAAATATAATTATCTAAACCATGAAAATATAGTAGGCTAATTAATATATGGCCGGCCACTCTCCACCCAATGAGAATATAATCACTACGTTTTTCCCCACCGCTCTCTCAAGTCATAAAATGAGTAATAGTTGTGACGTCTTAAGTCGACTCCGCTAATCCAGTGACTGGTCTCATAATACATAATAGGTTTGGGTATCTCAACCACCTGTGGAAGACATAGAATAAGGTATATAAGCTGGGTAAAAATGTTTTTATACCTTTTTTATGTGGATCAAAATGTAACAAGATTTTAATGATATCACTATTTTTCGAAGGATTTTTGCCAAAGGCCATTAAATAAAAGAAAAATAAAAAAACAGATATTTTAGAAAAAAAATTAATTATTTAATTTCATCAAATCCACGACGAAAAGCAAATAGCAAAATTTGTTAAATAACATATATTGAAAAACCTAAAATATAAGTATTCATACAATAGGATTAAGGGTTTTTCTTAACATCAAAATAAAACACATCGCTAGCGATAACACAAACATTATTTCCAATAGCTACGTAGACGTACCCGTGGTCTCCAAAATCTACTCCCCACGAGTTTCTAACGATGTAGTAGGGAATTGGCGCAGTCAAATCATAGCCCACTATTTGAACCGCATGGTTCACATATTTGCCTCTGAAATAATTTGATTATGGGTTAAGTATCTAACTAAACTTAAATTTTGATATCTAAGTTGACACTATTTGGCTAACTACACCCTTTGTTCACAAAATTTGGTATTAAGTTGGTTAATGTATTGAAGGTCCGATATTAAAGTTAATTAAACTAAAGTATCTATATCCAACTCGGATTTATAGTTTGTTATCAAAATTGACTCAACAATCTCATGAGTCCCCACCGTTGGGGCATGGCCTTCCCTCATTTCGGGCGAAAGCTATTTGGGCCATATAGTCCATACGCGGGCCTAGTGCGGATTTTGGACCTGCAGATATCCTCACGATGATTTCCTTTATTAAAAAGCCACTAATGTAAATATTAAAAGTCATTGCTACACGCCTGGCTCAAACCTACGCCCCTCAGAGCGCGAGGCGGATACCGAAACCACGAGGCCACCACCAACCTAACTAAAATAATATTATTTCATATTATTAAAACTTCTTTTAGTTTAAAAAAGAAATTATAATGTGGTGATATAATTATGAAAATTACTGGTATAAGAGTTCATAAATACGACTCACACTTGCCACTGCGTTAGGACTCCCATATACGCCTGCCCAACTAAGAAAGTGGTTCTTGAGAATACCAAGTAGTTGGAAAGTCTGGTTCTCGCACAGAGGGGCGGAGTTTGACACGGTGGATCCGTAAAAATAATTTGGTGAAGAAAAAACAACGTAATGAAAACAGCATCTTTAAAAACACGGCTAAGTGCGAGTCAAAATCCCGCACCGAGGGTTTCGTACCACCACAAAACGCACAAGCCCGACTGAGCGAGGCACCGGTTTTTATAATTTGTTGCTTTACAATAGACCTTACACTTTAATATTCCAAGTGTAAAGCTTGTCAAACATATTTCTTTCATACATAAACCCTTTAAATTTCCCTTAAAAGTATTTGGTAGTGAACTCGCTATAATAAAATAAAATACATATTATTTAACTGTTTTAGAATTTACCTAGCTACCTAGGCTTAGTATTAGGGCTCCGTTGGAACCCTTTGGGCAACCCTATAAATGGCAGATGAAGTTCGCTCAAAAGCATTGGACCTGCGTTTGCCTGCGTGGTGAACTACTGCCCAACAACAGAAGAACTATAACCATGTTGTTGGTACTATACAATATTGAAATGAATATTTCGACCATAAGAATAGGTAGGTACATAAAAAAGGACAGAAGAAACACTCATAAAGATAACTTCCTTTGTAAATAAATGCCTCTGTAAAACACATCTTATCTGCCGACTTTTTATAAGTTGGTAAGTATGAGACAGTTAGAATACCTAGGTTTTTTATACCACTAAGGTGGCAAATAAGGTAACGATCCACCTGATGGTAAGCGGTCACCAGATCCTATACGGACGCTTGAAACAGTAGGAGCATCACTTCACATCACTAGTTGCAGACCTTTAGAAAAATCTAATAACTTTCTTACTACCCCATATTAGTAGTCCTTTAAGAAACCCTTGTCAAGGAGCTCATTCCACAACATAAGCGTTCGCAGTAGGAAGTTCCTCTGAAACAGCACTGAACGTGAGCATTTAGGTTCTAAGGAGTAAGGATATATACCCTGCCAATGGCAAGCGGTGCGATGGTAGAAAGAAGCCGTGGGCATCATTTCGAATAATTCAAAACACATCCTATCAAACAATTTTAAAGGGCCAAGGAAGTACATTTGAAATTAAATTAAATTATAGATTACTCGAATGCCTACGAATCACGTCTACACACACAAAGATAATATAACTACTTACTCGCAGTTGAAATGAATAACTCTTCGCATGTAGTACTGCCAGGAAAAGGCGTTCACCAGAGCTACGACTGGTCCATGGTTGGCTATTATGTTTAGCAAATCCGTAGTTTCTGGTATGGCACTACACAAAAAACATTAAACTATTTCCTAACCTATATTTCAAAGTCATAACTATTTACTAACTAGAGAACTAATTTACTAACTAGAAATGTCAGTAAGGCTTGTAAAAAATAAGACCACCGTCGATCGGTTTCCGTAACCCCAAAACGTTTAACCTCTCTATATATTATCAAAATAGAGACGTTTCCTAAAATTCATTATACATTACATAGACAGACATAATCTGATTTTAATGAACTGTGTTATGCTGGGTATGTATATATGTATTAGCCTACTCCGTCTCAGTGGATGCGACTCTTGGCTCCTCGGACCACTGTCTCGTTCGGACTCAAGTGTCATGCACACAACCCGATCCTTCTGGGCCAACTAATTGGCGTCGTGTGTGGCACTATAAGTCGGCAGACTGGGATGGATTGCGAGAATTTTACGCATCGTACCCGTGGAGGCAGATCTGCTTTAACTCAGAAGATCCTGACGTCTGCGCAGCCGCAGTCACTGAGACAATCCTTGCTGGTATGGAATGCTATATTTCTAACCCGCGAGTAGCTGCCGGCGTCAAAAAACGACCATGGTTTAATAGGTCTTCCAGAAAAGCTAAAATTCTTAAGCAAAATGCATATGAGGCTTGGACCACGGCTCGTTTTAATAAGGATCCGAATATTTCTGAGTTAAAACGCAAATTAAATGCTGCCTCGAGGTTCAGTAAGAAAGCAACTGCCAGAGCAAAATTCCAATTCATCGGCATAATAGGTGGGCGACTTGCGAGCTATCCTTCTGGGAGTCGTGCTTTCTGGTCACTTGCCAAAGCTGCCGAAGGGAACTTCTGCCAGTCGTCGTTACCACCACTGCGAAAGACCGATGGTGACTTGGCCCATAGTGCTAAAGAGAAAGCCGATCTACTGGGCAGTCTCTTTGCTTCGAACTCAAATATGAACGATGAAGGCGCTGTACCACCTACTATACCGTGGTGTGGTAAGACCATGCCGGAAATCTCCATAACGCAGCGGGAGGTCAGGCGGGCGTTGCTCTCTTTAGACGTTCATAAGTCGAGTGGGCCAGACGGTATACCAGCAGTGGTGCTTAAGCAGTGTGCTCCTGAGTTATGTCCTGTACTCACGCGCCTCTTCGCGCTTTCCTACCACACTAGGCAATTTCCGTCTTCATGGAAGACTGCGAATGTGCACCCGGTGCCCAAAAAGGGCGATAGATCAGATCCATCGAATTACAGGCCTATCGCTATTACCTCTCTCCTCTCTAAGGTGAATGAGCGTGTGATCAACACACAGCTTCTAAGATACCTAGAAGTACACAATCTGGTCAGTGACCGTCAATATGGCTTTCGCCACGGTCGCTCGACTGGTGACCTTCTAGTGTATCTCACACACCGATGGGCACTAGCCATTGAGAGTCATGGGGAGGCATTGGCATGTAGCCTGGACATAGCGAAGGCGTTCGATCGGGACTGGCACCGCAGTCTTCTATCGAAGTTGCCATCTTACGGAGTGCCCGAGGGTTTGTGCAAATGGGTGGCTAGCTTTTTGCCCGGCAGACGCATACGAACCGTAGTTGACGGTAGTTGCTCTGATAGCATGGACATTAATGTTGGTGTCCCGCAAGGCTCTGTGCTGTCTCCTACGCTGTTTCTACTGCATATCAATGACATGTTGGACATCAACAACATACATTGCTATGAAGATGACAGTACTGGAGACGCTTTTTACACGGGTCGTGCAAACATCCCTCGTTCCGTTGTAGAGGAAAACCGCGGAGAACTTGTGTCTCAAATCGAGACCACACTTTCCCAGGTCTCTGACTGGGGACGGGTAAACTTGGTCCGATTTAACCCTACAAAGACACAAGTGTGCACGTTCACCGCTAAGAAAACTCCATTCACTGTGGTCCCATTCCAGAACACTCCCCTCTCCATCTCCAAGAGCATTGGGATCCTTGGTGTCGACATCTCCAGCGATGTTCAGTTCCGAGATCATTTACAAGATAAGGTGAAGCTGGCGTCCAAAAAACTTGGTGTACTCAACAGAGCGAAGCAGTACTTCACGTCGGGGCAAAGGTTGTTACTTTACAAGTCGCAAGTTCGGCCCCATATGGAGTACTGCTGCCATCTCTGGGCAGGTGCACCCGAATACCAGCCAGTACCAGTGCGGTTTCAGAGAAACTTCCTCCCGCGAACGCTTAAGTTGTGGAATGAGCTCATGCCAAGGTTTTCTGCAAGGACTACAGTATGGAGTTCTTCAAGAAAGAAGTTATTAGATTTCTGAAGGGTCAGCAACGCGCAAGTGATACCCCTGGTGTTGCAAGCGTCCATAGGCTACGGTGACCGCTTCCCATCAGGCGGGCCGTAAGCTTGTTTGCCACCTTAGTGGTATAAAAAAAAAAAAAAAAAAAAAAAATTTATAAAATTTTGTGAGTGTGTGTGTGTGAATTAGTATTCCTGTTACTCTTTCTCGCCACAACAACTGAACCGATTCGGCTGAAATTTGGAATGGAGATAGCTTATACTGTGAATAAACATCTTTATCTTGGTGATTTTGTCTGGTTATAATTTGTAACTTACCCGATTTTACTCTCAAGTTTTACATTGTATAAAAAATACCACTCGTATTATTGACCGTCAAACGTAACGGGTTCCGTGGCCAAATGCCAGAAACGGTACCCTTTATAACGGAGTTTCGTCATATCTGTACGTCCGTCACAGCCTCAAATTCCGCCATCTTAACATTGATTCTGTAGAAATTTTATGTAAACCGCCAAAAAGTTTTGTAGTAAAATTGAGAACAAATATATTTAAGGAGAGCTCTCCATATATTGAACTGAGGAAATTATTCCTCTATCTCTATCTATATATAGAAGAGAGATGATAAGAAATATTGAAATGAGTTATAGCAACTTAACCGGGCAATTCTTTCTCGTTCACGAAATTGTTACAAACCTATTTTACTTACCACCTCCTTCTAAAGCTAGCCAGTCTAAACCCCTTATCGGAGTGAGGTCTGCAAGCTTCATTAATAAATTTGAGAGGATAGTCAGCTTCAGACACCACAGTAAGCTTGGTCTCACACATATAGTCCAATGCTTTGAAGATGCTGCCGCCGTAACAGCCACGGTTGTACGGAATACAGTCCAGAACTTCCTACAACAGTAGATAACTGTATATTAAGAAAAAAACAAAGGATTTCATTTTATTTCTGATTGTTTTAAACAAATTAAATGAAAAAACCACTTACAATTTACACTGCGCCTTAAGAGCGCGATATAGGCTAGTACTAATATCTGTAATACTAACGCTAGCCTAGAATACACATGCCAGTAGCTTGTACAATGGCTTGCCAGCTACCTGCATGCCCATAACTGTCTCGTACATTAAAACTTTTAAGTATGCGCTTGCCTCGTCTGGCGCACTTTGCAAGTACGTAGCTGGCATTCCACTGTGCAAGTTACTGGAAAGTGAATTCTGGGCTAATGTGAATATACTTACTAAGTCATTCAAAACACATTTTCATACACACTACATGAGATGTATTTGTTCCATACTTCATGCATTAGTAATTCATACAATCATGCCTTATAACTTTATGTTTTTATGTACTTAGTCACATTTTTTGATACTTTACTAAATAATTTAACTGACTTTTATAACAACTTAATCCAATATACGGTCACCGCAGCCTAAAGACGCTTGCAACATCTGGGGCATCACTCGAAAGCTGCTGACCCAATAAAAAATCTAATAACTTCTTTATTGAAGAATTCCATACTGTAGTCCTTGGTAGGGAGCTTATTACACAACCTAAGCGTTTGTAGAATAGTCCTAGGTGTACGCAAAAAAAAACTGGGTTTTTTTTAAGTTCTAAGGCGTGAAAATGAATACCGTGCCGATGACGAGTGATGCGATGGAAACAGAACTTAGAACACATCCCATTATACAATTAAGCGGTACAACACACACAGGAAGGCAACTGGTATCCGGGTGCACCCGCCTAGAGATGGCAGCACTCGGGAGCAGGTACTCTATATGGGGCCGGAAAGGCATCATTAGTGTTAATTAGTTTTTTTTTTTTGTTAATTAGCTTCAAAAATACTAAGTTATAGTTTTTCCCACCTGTATGCTCAATCGAGGCGGGTTCAGCTTTGCGATTGCGGCCATAGACTCCATTACTCCAACAATGCTAATAGCCCAACACCCTCCGCATGAATGTTGGTATACAATCGGCCCTATAACGCCTTTTTTACGCCTAGAAAAAGGTTTAACATTTTTTTATTGTCATATAAGATTTTGCCAGCGTTAAAGTTGGTAGTAAGCTTATGCACAGAGTAAGGAATGGCTGTAATTCGTCTACTAGAATTCAGTCATAGTTATTCCTAAGAGCCCTTTTTACAGTGTGTTTTTTTAGTGTAAAAATACAAAAAAAAAAAAAAGAAATTACCAGTCAACTTTTTTAGGAGGATCATTATAATAATATGTTCTATTAATCGAGGACTCCACTGACGAAGAGCAATACATGTAACCGTCACAACTATTATCAAAATCATTGGTTGCTTTCTTTAAAAGCATAGTCTTAGCGAATTCTTTTTTAGACATATCAGAGAACTGCGTCAATCCATACAGAGCGTCCCCTACCTCGTTGAGTGTTGATATTTCACTTAAAGATTTCTGAAACATTTAAAAATAATGCTCGTTTACAAAACTAGTTGGTAAGGTACTTACTTACCTAATTTTCGAAAAGTCTCGATTGTCTGAAAATTTTCGCGTAAAATATACGTAAGTACCTATATATGTTCCTTTTACGTGCCTCGCTCGAAGGAGCCGATAAGTCTGGATTTTGGGTTTATGTTTGTATGGACAATATGTATGGAAGTATGTAAAAGTTACATCTCGATCGCGCCTATCGGCATGTATACAAATTTAATGTAAATTTAAAAAAAATCTACAAATCAGGTTTTTATGCGCCTTTAAAATAATAAAATAATTCTCCCAGTCTCTTGACATAAACACATAAATCACACATAATGACATAAACACATAAATCACACATAATGACATAAACACATAAATCACACATAATGACATAAACACATAAATCACACATAATGACATAAACACATAAATCACATACCACCACCACATACATGCTTACAGGTGAGCACGAAAAACGTGGGGCGCATCTTTCTACTGCGATACGACCTTCATTAGTGTAAAAAACTTAGAACATAAGCTAAAAGGGCGGTAAGGAGGAAATTACTAACGAGGGGCCGTAGCTAAGGCCGAAGACTTTAATGACTTGAGTTCTTAATTTGTATATCGGTCGTGTCACACAAAATATTTTTTAGTCACATTTGCGAATAAGTACCTGGAACCCCAACTCGCACTGAATCGATTAAAGTGAGTACCGTGTATTCTATTAACTCTCGCTTATTTATTTCTGCTTATCATACTCTTTCATTGATACCCATGTCGAAGGGTATCTAAAGAAACAGGTAGTCCACCATTTTGTGGTGGCGGCCATATTGGATGTACCGTGATATTGAGGCTGTTTGCAAAAAAACGGCATGATCAAATAACAGGGAGTTTTAAAAAACCTTTGTAAGATTTCATCCGGAACGATAGACAAACTCACAAGAAAGTGACTTAATAAAAAAAATAAACGTGGTAATAAAAAATAAAATAAAAAAGTGGTAAAAATATAGCATGTCGTTTTTTAGTACGATTCAGCTCCTACCTAAAAACTTCTTAGTTTCAAGCTATATCTAGAGAAAAAAAGCCCTAATTTGAGCTATGAAAATACTAAAAAAATAAATCTTTTTACCAAAAAAAAAAAAAACAACCGGTGTCATGCAAGTGAAGTGTGTTATAAGTTACATAGACACCAACTGCAAACTGTAATTCAGATCAGATTTTAGGCAATTTGTAATTATTTTTACCTTTTTAGTGCATATTTTTGAAGTAGATTGTTAAAATGTTCGTATTTATAGTAAAAAGTATTTAAGTGACGAATTAAAAGACGTACACTAAAAACATCTATACATACTCGTAACAAAATTTTATACAATCATCAACATAAAAAATATAAGACTTATATAGTTTTTTTCATGGATGCCTTTGTCATTGGACCAAATTGGATGAAATAGGACTACACGGAAAGCACTAGCTTTCAAATAAAAAAAAAATCATCAAAATCGGTTCACCCAGTCGAAATTTCTGAGGTAACAATAATAAAAAAAAATACAGTTGAATTGAGAACCTCATCCTTTTTTAAAGTCGGTTATAAAAATACACACTCAGTTGTAATAATTCATATTTAATATTAAAAATGCAAAAGTGAATTTATTTTGTCCTTACTTTACGCATTACGATAAATATTCAAAAACTTTTGATTATATAGGTTTTTTCTACTATGTAGGGGAGAGTTGGGTAATACCGAGCCCCTAAGGGAATTATCCTATAACTAAGCTCAGGTTAGGTTAAAATAAAAACGAAATATAATAGAAGGTGGACAATTTATCTGACGACACTAACGGAAATTTAAATTTATCAAAAAACAAACAAAAACAATAATTCGAGCGAATCATTAAAAATTGGGAAAGCGCAGTATTATCAAACTGGTCTGATAATATCGTGCCCCAGGTAGGTAATTGCGCACTGGGTCTGATAAAACTGCGAAAAGCATCACACAATGTGTCAGTCAGAGAGTGGAACCCTGGAGACCGAATTGGAAATAGGTACAGACTCCAGATTTCACAAAATGTTTAGTATTAACCTAAGTGATTGACAATTTGACATTGACAAGACAAGAAAACAATTATTATATTACCTAGTACTTTTACTTAGGTATAAATACTGACACTTCTAACTTACATATTCTTTCAGAGATTTATAATAATCACAACCATATTATATAGCTGGGCATAATGTCAACGCCCCCTACGCGCGGCATTATCAAACAAGATCATTTTATTTTGTAACCTCAAAAACATAAACAAACTCAAAGGATTAATTTAAAATTATTCTACACATAAGTTATACATTATTTTTACACTATAAATGAGTATAATTTATTACTGAGTGTGAACTATTCATTGACTCACCTCTTATTGAAATCACCCAAAAAACTATAGCGATCGCACGGAAAACCTGCAAGCTCGCGGCATTGCTCTCTGGATACTCGGCGGCAGTTGGTGGTGCTCGAGCAGGGTAGGGGGTACATAAAGCTATGATTTTAATAATATTGCAGGCGCGTTTTGTTTACTGTTTCAAAGAAACCGAGGGGCGCGGAATTTTCAACCGCGCGGTATTATCCAACTCTCCCCTACCGCTTTCGACGATAGAATCCCGGTTTTTTCACTCAAAAAGTTCCTAATTCGCGACTTGGCAAAAATAAAATCTGGCAACGCTGGTCGCAATCAATCAAATTGAGCATAAATTTGGTACAGAGATAGTTGCAGAGACTAAGGACATTTTATCTACGAGTTTAAGGATATTCCACGTGGACAAACTGCTATAGCAAAATAAAAGTTCCTGTAGGAATCCAACGAAGCGCGGACCCGCAGGAAAAGCTAGTTTATGATAAAGATGAACTGTTAGGTAAGGTATCTTAATATATAGTTCTTTGTATATTTGTTCCATAATATTACCAACATAGTTTTATCATTTATTTTGAATGTATGTTTTTGTGTCTTCATCACAAAAGCTGTTGTGTGTCACAGACAGACAGAAAACAAATTCAAAGTTCAAAAATTCGTTAATAATATTAAACATGTGGTATTGTTCTGAAAACCGTACTGGGCAAAGGCCAAGGGCTGTAATATTTACCTATAAAATTTAAAATTCTACAGTTTAATACCTTAAAATTCCTGAATCTTTTTCGATACTCCTTCCCAGTATAACTCTTGTTAAACTGAACTAGATAAGAATTAAACTGCATCATCAAAAATTCTTTTTCCAAACCACTGCCGTCATTTTTAATAATTCCCAAACTATTACTTTCTGGGTAACTCTTCTTGGGTTCCACATGACTAACATTTAATTTAAGTCGTCTTCTGTCTATCTTGAGAGAACTTTCATTGGACCCACCGAAATCTATCCTTATTAATATGTTTCCTTTTTTTTCTTGATAAATGACAACTGAATTGGACTGTTTTACACCAAAATCCATTTTTTCATTCTCACTGGAACTCTTATTAAATCTTTTGGGATGATCTTTTTCAAGATGGGTGTCGGTTTTTAAAACCTTTTTGTCTTGGCGTTTATTTAGACCACTGTATTTTGGACTTGGTAATGTAATTCGTAAAACTAATAGTGCAGTTAAGATCAGTAAAAAGACGTAGCCACAAGATTTAGAAACCATTTTTAATTTAAATTATTTATAACATTTAAAAGTTAAATATTTGCACTGTGTTGGCTTAAATTGTACATAATGAATTACGTCAGTATTTGTTACCGGATAAAATTATTTAAATAATTTTCCTGTAAACACCTAAGTCCTCTATTCGAGTGAGAAACGCAGAGGCCTAAAATGTACAGCAATACAAATACAGGGTTCAACATGTGGTTCAGCTTGTGGCGATTCGGCCATCATATAGATTATTTATAAATTACTTTATATTCCAGTTAATTATCCCATCAAGTAAGAAAGTACCTTCTTCATTATTCTCTGTTTCTCTATATACCCTTGTACCAAATCAAAGTTATCGTACCAATGTAAAGACAAAAAGCCTCATGGTGCCTGCCTACCGCTCGTGGAGAAATCTATTTCCGTGGAACTTTTGATCTGAACAAAAAGCACGTTTTATCCTTTGGAACCATATTGCTCATTTCTAACGTGAAGAAATAGTGCCTCGTGGTATTAGAAATAGTGCCTCGTGGTATCAGAAATAGTGCCTCGTGGTATCAGAAATAGTGCCTCGTGGTATCAGAAAATTTTAGCGCGGGAAATCGTAATCGGGATAAATTATGTCCTTCTACATACCATTCAATATCTGTGCTCAAAATGTAGGTTAATTGGACGCTCCTTTGCGATTGTAAGCAATAATAAATAAATGTATATATTGTATTAGGTTTTGCCGGCGGCTCCGCGATCATTCGGTTATCGACGTGGATTTTTAACGGTAACTACTTTTTTTAAGAGTTGTAAAAGGACATAGGTTATTTTGCCCGTCTTGATATTTCACTTAAAGATTTCTGAAACATTTAAAAATAATGCTCGTTTACAAAACTAGTTGGTAAGGTACTTACTTACCTAATTTTCGAAAAGTCTCGATTGTCTGAAAATTTTCGCGTAAGATATACGTAAGTACCTATATATGTTCCTTTTACGTGCCTCGCTCGAAGGAGCCGATAAGTCTGGATTTTGGGTTTATGTTTGTATGGACAATATGTATGGAAGTATGTAAAAGTTACATCTCGATCGCGCCTATCGGCATGAATACAAATTTGATGTAAATTTAAAAAAAATCTACAAATCAGGTTTTTATGCTCCTTAAAAATAATAAAATAATCCTCCCAGTCTCTTGACATAAACACATAAATCACACATAATGACATAAACACATAAATCACACATAATGACATAAACACATAAATCACACATAATGACATAAACACATAAATCACACATAATGACATAAACACATAAATCACATACCACCACCACATACATGCTTACAGGTGAGCACGAAAAACGTGGGGCGCATCTTTCTACTGCGATACGACCTTCATTAGTGTAAAAAACCTAGAACATAAGCTAAAAGGGCGGTAAGGAGGAAATTACTAACGAGGGGCCGTAGCTAAGGCCGAAGACTTTAATGACTTGAGTTGTTAATTTCTTTACCGCTCGTGTCACACAAAATATTTTTTAGTCACATTTGCGAATAAGTACCTGCACTCCCACTCGTACTGAATCGATTAAAGTTAGTACCGTGTATTCTATTAACTCTCGAAGGGTATCTAAAGAAACAGGTAGTCCACCATTTTGTGGTGGCGGCAATTTTGGATCTACCGTGATATTGAGGCTGTTTGCAAAAAAACGGCATGATCAAATAACAGGGAGTTTTAAAAAACCGTTGTAAGATTTCATCCGGAACGACAGACAAACTCACAAGAAAGTGACTTAATAAAAAAAATAAACGTGGTAATAAAAAATAAAATAAAAAAGTGGTAAAAAATATACCATGTCGTTTTTTAGTACGATTCAGCTCCTACCTAAAAACTTCTTAATTTCAAGCTATATCTAGAGAAACAAGGCCCCAATTTGAGCTATGAAAATACTAAAAAAAAAAAATTTTTTTTTACCAAAAAAAAAACAACCGGTGTCATGCAAGTGAAGTGTGTTATAAGTTACATAGACACCAACTGCAAACTGTAATTCAGATCAGATTTTAGGCAATTTGTAATTATTTTTACCTTTTTAGTGCATATTTTTGAAGTAGATTGTTAAAATGTTCTTATTTTTAGTAAAAAAAGTATTTAAGTGACGAATTAAAAGACGTACACTAAAAACAACTATACATACTCGTAATAAAATTTTATACAATCATCAACATAAAAAATATAAGTCTTATATAGTTTTCTCATGGATGCCATTGTCATTGGACCAAATTGAAATAGGACTAAACGGAAAGCACTAGCTTTCAAATAAAAAAAAAACATCAAAATCGGTTTACCCAGTCGAAATTTCTAAGGTAACAATAATAAAAAAAAATACAGTTGAATTGAGAACGTCATCCTTTTTTGAAGTCGGCTATAAAAATACAAACTCAGTTGTAATAATTCATATTAAATATTAAAAATGCAAAAGTGAATTTATTTTGTCCTTACTTTACGTATTACGATAAATATTCAAAAACTTTTGATTATATAGGTTTTTTCTACTATGTACCGCTTTCGACGAAATAATCCTTGTTTTTTTACTCAAAAACTTCCTAAATCCCGACTTGGCAAAAACAAATCTGGCAACGCTGGTCGCAATCAATCAAATTGAGCATAAATTTGGTACAGAGAGTTGCAGAGACTAAGGACATTTTATCTACGAGTTAATTGATATTCCACGTGGACAAACTGCTTTAGCAAACTTACTTATAAAAATTAAAGTTGCTGTAGGAATCCAACGAAGCGCGGACCCGCAGGAAAAGCTAGTTCTATGATAAAGATGAACTGTTAGGTAAGGTATCTTAATATTAATATATTGTATATTTGTTCCATAATATTACCTACATTGTCTTCATCACAAAAGCTTTTGTGTGTCACAGACAGACAGAAAACAAATTCAAAGTTCAAAAATTCGTTAATAATATTAAACATGTGGTATTGTTCTGAAAACCGTACTGGGCCAAGGCCAAGGGCTGTAATATTTACCTATAAAATTTAAAATTCTAGTTTAATACCTTAAAATTCCTGAATCTCTTTCGATACTCCTTCCCAGTATAACTCTTGCTAAATTTCACTAGATAAGAATTAAACTGCATCATCAAAAATTCTTTTTCCAAACCACTGCCGTCATTTTTAATAATTCCCAAACTATTACTTTCTGGGTAACTCTTCTTGTGTTCCACATGACTAATATTGAATTTAAGTCGTCTTCTGTCTATCTTGAAAGAACTTTCATTGGACCCACCGAAATCTATCCTTATTAATATGTTTCCTTTTTTTTCTTGATAAATGACAACTGAATTGGACTGTTTTACACCAAAATCCATTTTTTCATTCTCACTGGAACTCTTATTAAATCTTTTGGGATGATCTTTTTCAAGATGGGTGTCGGTTTTTAAAACCTTTTTGTCTTGGCGTTTATTTAGACCACTGTATTTTGGACTTGGTAATGTAATTCGTAAAACTAATAGTGCAGTTAAGATCAGTAAAAAGACGTAGCCACAAGATTTAGAAACCATTTTTAATTTAAATTATTTATAACATTTAAAAGTTAAATATTTGCACTGTGTTGGCTTAAATTGTACATAATGAATTACGTCAGTATTTGTTACAGGATAAAATTATTTAAATAATTTTCCTGTAAACGCCTAAGTCCTCTATTCGAGTGAGAAACGCAGAGGCCTAAAATGTACAGCAATACAAATACAGGGTTCAACATGCGGTTCCGCTTGTGGCGATTCGGCCATCATATATATTATTTATAAATTACTTTATATCCCAGTTAATTAACCCATCAAGTAAGAAAGTACCTTCTTCATTATTCTCTGTTTCTCTATATACCCTTGTACCAAATCAAAGTAAAGACACCAATACCAATGTAAAGACAAAAAGCCTCTTGGTGCCTGCCTACCGCTCGTGGAGAAATCTATTTCCGTGGAACTTTTGATCTGAACAAAAAGCACGTTTTATCCTTCTAAATCCTTTGGAACCATATTGCTCCTTTCTAACGTGAAGAAATAGTGCCTCGTGGTATCAGAAATAGTGCCTCGTGGTACCAGAAATAGTGCCTCGTGGTATCAGAAATAGTGCCTCGTGGTATCAGAAATAGTGCCAGGTGGTATCAGAAAATTTTACCGCGGGAAATCGTAATCGGGATAAATTATGTCCTTCTACATCCCATTAACTATCTGTGGTCAAAATGTAGGTTAAATGGACGCTCTTTTACGATTGTAAGCAATAATAAATAAATGTATATATTGTATTAGGTTTTGCCGGCGGCTCCGCGATCATTCGGTTACCGGCGTGGATTTTTAACGGTAACTATTTGATTACAGTAAGAGAGTTTGCTATAGCAAGCTATAGTTTGTCTACGTGGAAATCGGTTATAGTTATTTTTGTGTAATTTTTTTTAATTTTCCGTGATAAACTGTCCTTTGTCTCTTCAACTATCTCTGTGCCAAATCTTAGCTAAATTAGATACTCCGTTGTGACGTGAAAAGATACAAACAATCGCACTTTTACCTATTGTTAGTATGGATTAGTTTTTAAGAGTTGTAAAAGGACATAGGTTATTTTGCCCGGTACATTATTAGTACATTGTGTATTAAGGGTGGTAGGAGAAAATTACTAACGAGAGGCTTTTTAGAAGCCTAAGGCCTAAGGCATAAATAAACACACAATTGAAATGGTGGGAATAGAGGTATAAAAAACAACGCATCCGCCATATTTAGAGAATTTATGAATTAAAAAGGTTTTGTTTGAAGTTAAAACTTAGTACGATTAATTGCTCGCATGTATTGTGCGCGTAGTTCGTGTTTAGAACAACGATACAGCTCTTATAGATACTTGATAAAATATGCGCGTCATTACCGCCCGTGGGTTTAATTAACGCGCGCTTTGCTTAAAGAAAATAACATTTACAAAGGCCCGTGGGAGTAATTAAGGTCTTAGATCCCGCTTCGCCTGCACGTAATGTCACTGTTTACGAGTAAGTGTGATGAAAAGAAATATTCACAGAGGTTTCTATAGTCTATAACAGACACGACTGTTAACAATATACTAACCTTATTCAATTCCTTAAAATTATGTGTTGTACGTATGTACTATGCGTTTCAAGTGAGTTAAAAGATGGTCAGGCGCCATATTGCTGGCCAAAGTACCGTAACAACTCGCGCACAATGTGGCGCCAATCGACCAACTTTTTTGAAACGCATAGAACCTACATTATTGATATGTGATCTGTGGAACAGAAAACATTTTATACTAGACCAATTTTTACTAAACTTTCTTTTTGGTTGTCTACATTTACCTGCATTAAGAGGATACACTTAGCGGCGCCTCGCAGCGGGCTTCATACAAACGAATTTCTCATTTGCTTTTGACATTTACTGATCAATCACTGTGAAATTTCTTAGTCATTATCCCAAGTCGTATACCTATCTCTGTGGTTTTTCAAAATCTTGTGAAAAGTTTTTAATAACAAGAAATTATTTTTAAAACAGTTATACAGAATTCTAGTATGAAAAACTAGAATTCTGTATAACTTTTGAACTATAACATTTTATAGAGAACTGGTACACTGCAGACATAGATATTTATTACTAGAACATGTCTTCAAAATTTTGTAGTGTTTGATCAGCAAGTGTCAAAAATAAGTGAGAAATTCATTTGTATGATGAATCCCACTGCGAAGCGCCGCGAAGTGTATCCTCTTAAGGCGAATTCGGCCAAAGTTTTCATATAAACTGCATTCCACTAAATATCTAGACATTTTACTATTCAAACGTGTTGTTATAGTCGCAAAATATAATTTATTTATAAAATAATATACAATAAAATTATTAAATAATCGAAGTTTTTATTGGAACAACTAAATGCATGAACCAAAGGCACATAATAATTAACAGTAGTAGATACCTACCAAAGGTTTTATGGAAAAAATCGGATTGAGGCGGTGAAATTGGCATTTTTAATGTTTTTTGTTTTGGACAGTAGTCACTATATCTATAACAAATAACTGTTTTCTATCTTAGCTCGATTGTTATCTTTTATTTATGAAAATAAAACGAATTTGATAGTAAACAATATACTATTATATATAAACACTTTATTTAAAAAATACATACAAAACATATTATAGTTGTTCTAATGTCTTTTACAAATTTCCTTAATTTAAAACATATTAAATAAAACTAACTAAGACGGACCTATCTTATTTCAAATTGTTAGTAGACGTATAAATTGCACGTATAAAATGCCAAGTGTGTGATTATTGTTGTAACATTACATATACAAAAACAAAAATTGCTTATATTAAATTAAAAGGTATTATAAATGACCTCATTTATATTTATGTGGTGCGTGAATTTGTCGAATGCCTCCAATTAATATTTTTAATTTCCTATTTGTACAAAGCGAATTGTTATCGAAAGTGCTTCCACTGAAATATATTACTGTTAATAACATATTATTAGCACAATTTAATTATTTTTTCAATGATAATTCTCCAAGTTGTAGATAGAATATCGCCAATATCTCCAACAAAAAAAAATTAAAACAAAAATAGCTTGCAACTAGTTATATATTTGTGTAGCACATTTTTGAAGTTCGCTTTGTTTAAATAGGAAATCATAAATAACCATTCGCGGCGCTAGTGGACGTCAGAAACCCTCTTAATGTAATCGAATCTTATCTTAAGATCATTCATATTGAGTCCAACAAAAAAATATTATTTTAAAAACCAGACTTATAATAGTACAACTAAATAGTAGAAAATAAGCTGCTATACATCAAGGAGCAAAAAAGCGTGGGCACTCTTCAACAGAGCATCAAAACATTTTTTTCTAAAAGTTTTAATTTTTCTGTAATGCTTACTGACAAATTGAAACACATTACATAAACTTATCTTTTCTCAATTGCATTATATTGGTTTCGAACCCAGGCCCTTCTACTGCCCTGTAGAAAGCACTTTCGGCTTTCCAGCCGGATTTTCGACATTGTTTTGATTTCAAATAAAACACGTTAAGGTGATATTACAAATCTCAAAACTTAATACAAAAAAATTAAATGTTTTAAAATAGATGCAATGCGTAAAGCCGGGTCTCCTGCTCATGAACTAATGGCCAGTCAGACTAAATCAGATTATGAAGGCACTTTATATTAACATGATAGAATATATACACTAATAGTAGCCAGAAGGCACTTTTATAATATTTACTAACTTATATTCTAAATAATATATGTCAAGTTATAAATGAGCATTTTCTTTAGAGTAATTAACACAAATTATGAAAATATTTCATATACTGTGCAACAAACTTTTCTGACTTTCTAACCTCGGGTGTTTAGTCGCTAGTGTCGTTGTAAGTTCAGACCAGTTCAATATGGCAACTGTAGTTTTGATTTTCGTCCACCGGATCAGAAAAGTTTGTTGCACTGTCCACTGCAACATTTTAATCTTAATATAATAAATAATGCGGTCTAAAACACAGGCGTGCTTTTTTTTAATTTACATAATCGCACTAGTGCGCTAAGTAAAATTTACATAATCGCACTAGTGCGCTAAGTAAAATTTACATAATCGCACTAGTGCGCAAAGTAAAATTTTATTTAATCTCTCAGTGACGAAACGAAAACGACACTTATTTACCCTTTGACTTTTCTTTATAAATGTAGAATGGTAGGTAAAATGTCTCTTTCTTTCCTTTTCAACTTCTTAGCAGAATATTGTCATGGTTGCTCATACAGTCTTAGTCTTACAATTTAATTTATTTATTACTAAATTAAATTATAAATATTTAGTAGGCACTTTTATTCGAATGTTTTTAACTATACCTAGCCAACACCATTTAACATTAAATATATATCATTTTCCAAAATAACATCAATAAAAAACCACCAATAGAAAAATGTACTAAAAATATTTATGACAAGTATTTTTATGGCATAAATTACCTACCTAATTTAGGTTTTTAAAATTTTTGACATATTTATCAGCTAAAATCAGATTAAATTACCCTGCATGTCAAATAGTTATTTTTGCAAACAGAATTTACAAATTAAACAATTAATAACAACAACTAAAAATTTGAAAACTGTTAAACTTAAATATGTAACACATTAGAAAAAAAAAGTTATTGGCTACCAAACTGTTGGAACGTTTATAACTAACAAATATAGTTATTGACTAACAAACTGTTGGTATTATTAGTAACTAACAAATAAATTTGTTGGCTACCAAACTGTTGGCATTATAAGTAACTAACAAATAAATTTGTTGGCTACCAAACTGTTGGCATTATAAGTAACTAACAAATAAATTTGTTGGCTACCAAACTGCTGGCATTATTAGTAACTAACAAATAAATTTATTGACTAACAAACTGTTGGCATTATGAGTAACTCACAAATAAATTTGTTGGCTACCAAACTGTTGGTACGCTTATAATAACTAACAAAAATATTAACAACTACCAAATTGTTGGCATTTTTATGAAGCCAACAAATAAATTTGTTGGCTTCAAAACTGTTGGCATTATTAGTAACTAACAAATAAATTTGTTAGCTACCATTCTGTTGGCACGTTTATAACTTATAAATAAAAAAGGAACAAATAGCTGCATTATTATAACAAAAAGTTGCCAAAGGTAGAAAATTTTAAAAATAGCTAGTATATTGACAGTATTATAATCATTGGCAACACTTTTACACATTCACAATCGCAACTTCATTAGCTAAACCACAAATATTGCTTCCAACAGCAAGATTTATATAACCACTATCGCCAAATTCAATGCCCCATGAGTTTTTAGCGATATAGTAAGGCATGTCAGCCGATAAGTTGTAACCAACTAATTCAACCGCATGATTTAGATCTGCAGGAGCACCGCTGTAAAAAAAAAAAAAAAAAATTCATACTTAATTTTATCACTAATTTATCATTCACTCCTCGCAGCCTAGTTGGTGTTATGGCCAGCTGGCGTGTAAGAGTTTGTGGGTTCGATTACCGCACTCGACAAACATTTATGTCATAATATAAACATTTGTGTCTGTCTTGAGTCTGGGTGTATTAGTGTATGATATGTATGTATTTAGTAATATATGTGTATTTGTATCCGTTGTCTGGTATCCATAACACAAGCTTTGCTTACTTTGGGGCTAGACGGCGCTGTGTGTAATGTTCAAAAATATTTATTATTTATTATTATTCAAGGCAAAGTACAGCCTCTGTGGTTCAGTGAGTAATGACCTGCCTGCTGAACCGGGGACATGGGCTAGATTTTCGCACAGACCAAAAATATTTTTATTTGTGTTTGTTTTGAGTCTGGGTGCTTCTATGTATGTTTTCAGTGTCCAGATGGCGCTGTGTCCAAAAATTATTAAAACTATTTAAACCACTTTATTACTAGAAAGCTAGTAATTAAGGACAAATGTGTCATTTATTTTTTATACCACTAAGGTGGCAAACAAGCACACGGTCCGCCTGATGGTAAGCGGTCACCGTGGCCTATGGACGCTTGTAACACCAGGGGTATCACTGCGCGTTGCCGACCCTTCAAAAATCCAATAACTTTTTTCTTGAAGAAGCCCATATTGTAGTCCTTAGAGAAAACCTTGGCCGGGAGCTCATTCCGCAACCCAAGCGTTCCCGGAAGGAAGTTTATCTGTAACTGCACTGTACGCGACCATTTCGGTTCTAAAGTGTGAGAGTGAATTCCGTGCCGATGGTGGAAGAGCGATGATGGAAAGTAGCCGTGGGCATAATTTCGAATAATGCCTCAGAAACCAACCCATTGGAGATATATAAAGTCCAGCTACACTGCTATCCAAATTCAGTACAATCCAGTGTTGTGGCGGTGAGCTTAATACCTGTCACGCAGGACTAATGGTCGGTAAAAAGCAGCTGTCCCCCACATCAAGATATGGGTGTGATTTTAACCACTCTGGGTGTGGGGGTGCGATTCCCAGAATCATCATTTGAATATATATACCTTATTAATACGGTACTTGTTGTCATCCTATCCTAACATCCTACTAATACTATAAATGTGAAAGTTTGGATGTTTGTTACTCAATCCAGCTTCAACCACTGAATCGAGATAAAAATTGGCACACGTATAGGTTAGTCCCTGAAATAGTCCATATAATTTTTATCCCGAAAAATTCAAAATTATGACCAAACTTAAACGAACTATATGTACTGCTATAGCAAACTTCATTGGTATAATGAAGGAGTTTACGTAGAAATTCCACGCCGATAACCGAATTTAGGGCGGGCGGTGCCGCGGGCAAAGCTTGTTAAAAAAAAACGTATAACTCACGTGCAGTGGTACTGTACAACTCCACCCAAATAGTTCTGCCAAGACAGCGCGTTAACAGCCACTGATACGGGGCCGTGGAAAGCCAGCGCTTGCAGAATTTTGTCTTCTGCACCAACAAAACTGAAAAAATAAACAAGTATTAAGTAATAATACCTATAATGAGAATTATTCTCTTATTATATGAAATATAAGTATTTTTTTTATTCTTTCTTGACCAATTTTCATCCAAATTGTTTCAATATAGGTAGTTGCAAACAGATAAACTGACTTAAGACGCAGTGACTACATAAATAGCGCCGCCATAAGATATTCTTTATTTACTCTTTAAACGAAACACATTTTAAAAATGTTAGAAATCAATTATTTTGAGCTAGTTATTAGGCTATTTTTAGGATGTTATGTATTGTAACTAGATTATAGCTACATAATTGGTTTGCGACATTTTTGAAATATCTTTTGTACAAAGAAAAAATAAAGAATATCTCTTGGTGGCGCTAGTTAGGTAGTTACTGCGCCTATAAATAATACAAGAAGCCTGCCACAACTTTGTTACCCACTCGCATTCGCAATTATCTAAGCCTTCTTTCTCTAAGAAGCCTGTGCCCTGTAGTAGGGGTCTAAAATGTCTGTCGCATCTTCAATAGTTACTCCAATAACTTCTGATAATTATATTAACCACTTACTCATTACAGGTATAAGACTTGACTCGAACTCCAGTACCAGTCTTGTCGAGTTTGCAGACTCCATCGGTTAGGAGCAGAGGGTATTGCTTCTCGGTCTCCAACGGAGTTTTGGTCATGACAAGCCAGTCGAGAAGCAAGCAGATGTCGCCACCGCTGCAACCGCTATTGCCTAAACCAGCGCAGTCGATCGCCTCCTGTCGAGGAGAGCGGACGTCTTAATGACAAGAAGCTGAATCGAATTCAAAATATAGCCTACATGTTTGTCAGGTAAGCAAATTACTTCCATGACAAAAATGGTACCTGCTACTTTATTGACATATACAGTATCTATTATTTTATAATAACTCAATTAGACATGACATTGAAAAAATTTTGGGGTAGGAAATGTACCAAGCCGTCGGCGTGGGTATCTAGTTAAGTTGGTGTCCCCCCTCTCTAGAACCGCGCCTTAACCTATGTAAATGGATCTGCTATCTGTATGGCGGGGCGATTATTTAACTCCAATGATAATAGTTTTCAAGTCCATTACCCCGCGCGTAGTATTGAATAACGAAACTTACGCGCGGGGCAGTGGTTACGGTGTGAACTAGAATCAACATTGGAATTAGCAGGTAAGGGAGGCTACTGATTGCAACTAGGTACCTACTTCCTAACCATATGTTGTGTCATGATCGGTTTGTAACGTAGACCAAGTTCAGTAATGGATATTGATAAGCTGGAATGATAGTTACCTGAATACTAAGCGGAACCACTTTGCTAGTGTTCATAGCAGCCATGGCTTCAATGAGACCTACGGTACTGAAAGCCCAGCACGCTCCACACAGACCCTGATTTTTTACTGAGCCTATAACTCCTTTTGTTCTCCTGAAACGATGGAAATACAGTTCAAAGATATAAATAATGTGTTTCTTTGCGTACAGTACTAGTATGCTTGCTAGCCTTCATACGTCCCCACTGTTGGGGCACGGCCTACCCTCATAGACGAGGGTGATTTGGGCCATAGTCCACACGTGGGCCCACTGCGGATTCTAGACTTCGCAAACGTCTTTTTTTTTTCTTGACGTATGCAGGTTTCCTCATGATGTTTTCCTTCACCAAAAAAGTACTAGCATATATCCATGCCAATATTAGAAATGCGAAAGTAACTCTGTCAGTCTGTCTTTAACCTCTTCACGCTTAAACGGTATATGAAAATTGAGAAAAACCAGGATGAAAGTCACCTAAAAATTTATGTTTTGCAAGTTGTTCCCTTCCAAAAATAAAAATAAAAATGCCCCCCCCCCCCCTTCTAACTTTTAAACCGCGTGATCTAAAAATTCGGAAAAAATCACGCTTAAAGGGCAGGATTTCGGACAATATTGGTTGATGAGATAGTTTTTTTATATATCCACAACATGTCTTATACAACGGAACCCTGACTTAAAATGTACCCACAACTCGCAATTGACGATTTTCTATTACTTACTTATGCAGTCCTACAAAACGGTATAGGTACGCGGGCTGTGTCATGGGTAAAAGGGGTTTTATTGTATTTTTTTTTTAATTATCACATACTAGCTTTTGCCCGCGGTTCCACCCGCCCTAAATTCGGTTATTGGTGTAGGATAACAAAGGCAACTCCTCAATTATAGAAAAAAAAAAACCGACTCACACTTGATTTTTTCAAGTAGCCTATCTCCTTCTCCGGGACTCAAACTATCTCCATGCCAAATTTCAAATAAATCAGTACAGCTGTTTAAGCGTGAAGAGGTAACAGACAGACAGTTAATTTCGAATTTATAATATTAGTATGGATATAAGGACAAAGTGGCGCAGTGGTAGAACATTAGGCGGCCATGTCAAAGATTAGATTAGAGGCAACTAATATTGTTAGTTTATCTCGACTCTAGTTCGTGCCCGGTATGGTCGATTGTCTCATCACCTATCACGTTCGTGGGACGGAACACCATCGGTGTAACGCGATTGTTACAGACATGTTCTGTGACCCGCATTAATAACTACACTAAACTCAAAGAACGAACTATAGCTACGGCTATAGCGTAATGAACGCAGAAATCCCACGCCTATAACCAAATTTAGCGAAGTCAGAGGATAATGGAATATGAAAACCATATATATTTTCTTGACAAAGAAGCGGGCAAGCAAGTTCTGCGGCCAATTGCATTCACAGAGAAAACAAGTTTCTATATGAAAAATACTTAATAAACATACTTGTACAATATATTCCATTTTTATCCGTATTTCATATTATTTAAATAAATTATTGCAACATTTTGCGTCAGTATGCTGCAATACCTACTACATCTCTACATACTTAGCGGCGACTAAAATTATCTTAACCACAAAAATATCTTTTTAACATCTAAAAGAATACTTTATTAATTAAAAGAATATTAATTACCTACCTAAATTAACTAATTTCTATTAGCAGCTTCAACCACATACAATCGAACCACGTGTGCTAATGACCTTGGCCTTAAATAAGAGCGCCGAACACATAACTATCAAGGTTATCCGCAGTTCCACAAAATCAATTTTAATGAAATTATAGTATATCTACTAGCTTTTGGCCGCGACTTTGGCTCGACTCGTAAACAAATGTCTTTTTATCGTAGCAAGCACCTTTTAACTTTTCCGTTTCCCTAATACCTACTTACAGGGTTATCGGTCTGATTAAGCTTAAATACATAAAACGTTTCACCAAAACTAGTTTAATAGTTTTGCGTAATGCTCAAATAAATAAAAAGACAGACAAAAACATATTTTTTTTTCGTAATTATCTTCAATTTACAGACAGTTCTGTCACATATTTATAAAATCGTAGATGACTTGTCTACGCTCGACTGTGCGTGGCTGCTTTCAATCGTATTATATTATGAACTTGACGTTATCAATCAGTCTGTAGCAGTCTACTGCTAGATTGTCCGACCTTTCTAATAAACGCCACCACACCCGATCCTCCACCTTTCTCATCCAGCCACATTTGGCTAATTTTTTCAGATCATCGTCCACCTGACTGGAGGCCGACCCACGCTACGCCTAGCTATCCGTGGTCTCCTACTGGCTCCACTTCCACTAGATAGTCTCCCTCAACAGCCATCGGTTCTATGAAAAAATATGACCTGCCGCTTCGATTATACCGCTTCAGTATGCTTATTTATGGGCTATGTGACTTACTAGTAGTTCTTCGTCGGATCTCTTCATTTCTGATCACATTCTTCAAAGAAACTCCTAGCATAGCCTTCCATAGCCCGCTGAGCGACTTTTAGCTTGTGGATCAGGCCAACTGTCACTGTCCACGTTTCCGCGCCATATGTCATTACCAGCATGACGCATTGATTAAAGACGTTCGTATGGGCGACTTAAAGACGTGACGCAACTTTCCAAATGCTGCCCAGTTCAACTGAATTCTTCTGTCTGTATCTTTACCGCAGTTGTTTCTACCTAGGCACTAGGTAGAAACAGACAGTTACACTAGGTGTATTAGACATGACTTTCGTGTTGTCTACGTTCATCTCGTGACCCACTCGTCTGGAAGAACAATTGAGGATGTTCAGCATTTCTTCTGATTCCTGCAGTGATTCAGCCATTATTTATGTCATGACATTATGACATGGGTTGTCATCAGTAAATTGAAGGTGGGAAACGAACTCGCCGTTAACGGAGATGCCGCGATTTTTTCAGTTCAGCGTCTCCAAGACATTCTCCAGTGCGCTGATAAACAGTTTCGGGGACATTACATCTCTGTGTCGTACTCCTCTGCGCAACTGTATGGACTGATACTTGTCCTGTATACTTATACGGTCAATATAGCGGCTGCAAACTAGCAACAGTCTTACAGAATACTTTTTTTCAGTTTAATATCATATTAAAAGCCTGGATTTGGGCACAATTATAAGTGTGTTTAGTTTTATGTCGTTTTTATAGACTTATAGACTAATTTAGTGTCTATAGGCGAATGTCGTTTGTACTTTACAAGGCGAATGGCTTTTGTAAGTAATCATTCACAACCAAATGTAAGATTGTACAGGCTATTATTGATCATACACTAGTAGCTTGTTAGGCGTATTGGCTTATATTGCTCTACGTCCTTTATCTTACTAGCATGATTAAGCTTATAATTTTTTTTAACCTAAGATCGAACGCGCTTACTACTTGCTTCATAATAGCGCTGTGTTTGGTAAGTAAAGTAAAAACTTATAATCATAATAATATATTGTTGATTTTGTGTTTATGCAAAGTATTAAAAATAGTTCTGATAATGGCAGTTCCGTAATGATTGTAGGCTGTAGGCAACACACTGAAAGTTTGAACTGCATTAGTATGCGGAATTATTATTTACTCTAAAGGGAACCTAGCTTTAGGCAGGGCACTTTCACTCCGCGCGAGCTATAGACATTTTTCGAATCATTCGGTCTTTCTTTCATGTGTAACAAAATCACTAGGCTGTCGCACAAGTTAGTGCAGACGTCGCGCTTCAGTGCAACAACCGTTGCTATCGCTAGTGTCGCCTAAAATCATAGCATTTTAATACGGGAATTTAAAATCGACTAATGCTTTTATGTGTTACAGAATTGCAGAAAAAATCACGCTAATTTTATTCAGGTCAAAGTAGGCCTTATACTAATAAGATAACAAAAGAAGATACACTTACCAATCCACCTGCAAAGGCAATGCGACGCGCTTTGACCTGCTAATAACACAGTCGGCGCCATCACAAGACCTTTTCCTATGGTGATGCTGGTGTCTAGTTCTACTCGGTGACAACTCATACTTTTGATCAGATAAATGGATCTCTTTATACTCTGATTTCGACAAGTCTGATAACTTAGTCAGACCATAGCGAGCTTTATACTCTTCTGGACCAATTGATTGGGCATTGAGCTTGTCAATTTCTTCGAGTGAAACCTAAAAAAAATATAAAATATTGGTCAAAGCATGTTTTGAAAACCACTAAAACTAGACCCTTCATGTGGCTAAATTAAACAGCTTGGTAAGGTCTACCTATTTGTTAACATTTCGAGTTTGGTCCGTAATGACAAATTCATTAGATACCTACATAATATGAAAGTTTTTCAAAGAAATTTGTTTGATGTACGTTTAAACAAGAAAGTGCCATTGGGAAACAGTAACAAAAAAGTTATCATTTAATAAACTACACAAAACTTTAAAAGTTAACATTATTATTACTGAAAAATATAGATAACTAGCCGGTGCAGAATTTGGCCATTACACATCAGTGCAACATTACTACATAAGTCCTTTATTTACTGCTAACTGGTAATAAAATATTTCTTGTTCTAGTTCTCTAATATTCTGTCTCTCTGGATATCCCTGTGCCTTAAAACAAATCACAGTGCGCCGTTTCGACTTCCAATGAATAGTGTCCCAAATGCAGTCTTACCTAACCTAGAACTTTTATCTAGATTGGAGAGGTCTCTCCTGTCCTTCTTAATTCCTTCAGCTATTCCTGTGCAAAAAATCAGTCCGCCACGCCGCAGATTTGTTGCAACGTGAACGAACAAAGCTCATCCACCTAGCCTCCATAGAATCACACGCGGAAGAATCTATTCTTGTGGGAACTGATTTTTGTCTGATCAGACTGGGATTAACGTGATTCTAAGGTTCTAAGATAATAAATCATCCTCTTTGATGTGGCCCAGACTGGTTATACTTGGATTTTTAATGACAATACTGCACTCAAATATTATGCCTTGATTTAATAAAAAAAATTATTGATAGTTTACTACAAATTCTTTTTCGATTCAATAATTGTACACAAAATTAAGGTAAGACAAACATTTTTGTAGTTAAACTATGTCCTTAATTATCCTTCTTTTTGAGAATCTTGTATTGTTAGTAACTAAAGAGGTGTTTGACAGCACCATGTTTTAGGATCTTTATAGAGGTGTGTAGCTTGCGAGCTAAAGATAAAGAACAGGCCAAGTGTGAGTCGGACATACAAACAGAGGGTTCCATACATACCACCATTTGCGTAATTATCTTAATGTATCGCAAACACATTGCTGAATTGAAAAATGATTTCTACATATCTTCAAGATTTTTAATCAAGCTATCTAAAGACACACACACTATGCGGTAGACTAGAAAAAAAAATTATTCCCACTTTATGTGTAGGGTTTTTTTTTTTTAATTATTTTTCCACTTTGTCAGCCTAATTAATATGTATATCCATGCCAAATTACAGCTTTTAATTACTAATGGTCTCTAAGCTAAGACACGGACAGAGTGAGACAAGAAAGAAGGAATGGTATGATTTAATTGATAAAATTTGATCACTAACCATTAAGGATAAGCTTTTAACCAATTGTGTTGTTTCTTTTTTAACTATTTCACTTTATTCTACAGCGATAAGTCCTCGCATATCTGTACATATATAAATTATGTACATCACAGACCCAATGATGTACATATTTCAGGAAGGGGTTTATTTTAGTTTTGATGACAAATTAATCAAGAGTGACCATTCTTACATCTCCTTGACCTAGGTAAATTGCTGCATTTGTTGTTGTAATTTGTGATTAAGTTCAAATTTACTTTGAAAACAAAATTGTCATACATAAGTGTAATCATTTAGTTTAGATAGGGAGTTAATTTGTAATAGTTAAAAAATAAAGTGAAGTAGTTGGGCAGATAAATACTTAAATTATTAAAAAAAACTTATGGAGATAGGTAATATAATAAACTGCAAATGAAAATATAGTATTTTAAAAGATATTTGGTATAACAGATGACTTTTGTGGAAATTATTATGAATTCAAATACTTTATTGGAAATAAGAACTTAGGTTTTTCATAGTTTGACTTTATTTATTCATAGTAAAAAATAGATTCAAAAGAACTTTGTTTTAAAACATTTTTTTTTCAGAAAGTTTACCTAAAATGACCCTATTGACTATACAATGTTTGTAAGGTTGTTTTCTCTTTCTTTCTCTCACTGCAAAAGCAAACAATTGGCTCACAATTAATTATTCAGTAATCAGTGAGCTAAGTGAGCAAGCAGGCTAGATAAAACACAAAGCTAAGTGAGCAAGCAGGCTAAATGATAACAGAGCTAAGTAAGCAAGCAGGCTAGAAGATAGATACATATCTTTAGATTGAAAAGATGCATATTAATCTTTTCTTTTAACTGAAACCACGGGGACAACATGACATTGAAAACTTTTAAGTAGATTCAAAAACTAGTCATCAATTTTATGCCATGCCAACAAATTATAACTCCTTTATCATTGTTAAATTACAGGTCAGGGCTTTTATTATAGGCAAGCCAATTGCAATAAGGCTAGGAAGTCACAAACAATCATATTGAACTATAAATTTGTACATTGAGTATCTTGATTTTTTTATATACCTGCACTATATTGTTTTCACACTCAGTACTTCGCTTCTGTACGAGGCTCGAGGGTTGGACGACCACATGAGTTCCCAATTCCAAAAACTACTTATAATTTTCTGAATAATGATTACAAATATATTTACCAACAAATTCTGGAATCTTGTCTGAAATTCAGTTGCGTTGTTCTTGTAAGTTTTATTGAACTTGTCAATATAATCATTAAATAATTGATTTAATTCCTCTTTGCTTCTTGGACCGGAGAAACGCAGTGGTATGGCTATAAACAATAAACTGAAAAGCCCAATGTACATTAACCAAGTCCACCACTTTTTCATTTTTTAAGATTTTTATTATATGTTTGAACGTATCAAGGAGTATTATAATTACATCAAAGAGTAGAATAATATTAAAAAGAATTACATATACCCATAAAAAGTGTCTATCACATTTATTTGTTGTTGTTGTTGTTTTTTTTTTATTTGCCATTGTGGCAGGCAAAGAACTTAGTCCATACAGCCTTGTCTGATGTATTTTTCTTCTTATAAATTTTACCAAGTAAAGTTATTGTTTCTTATGTCTAATCCAGTTGAAAAACACTTAAGCCAAGTCATTTGTTTAATTGTCTTATCCTTGAATAGAGCGGCGTATGCCATGTCGTATGTATTTTAAATGTTAAATATCCAATCTATGTAAGAATTTGGCCTAAACCATGTCCTTTTCAGTTTATCCAATCCTTATAATTCAATCCGAGTTGTTTATTTTTCATTTTAAAGTTCAATTCCTGTCATTACTATAAACTTGTATAATATGGGAAAAGTATCAGGGTTTCGAAGTATTTCCTGGATGGAGCGCGGGATATCTCCACTGTTTTTGTAAACATTCAAAAAGTCGTCAATCATAATTAACTAGCCATCGTGAAATAAGTACACGGAAGGACTTTAGAATAAGACCTCCCGCGGAGGGGGTTGAGAGGGGGGAGGGGGTAAAAATATACAATATCCCCCGCGTATTTAAGGGTTGAAAGTGATTAAGGGGGGAGGAGGTACCCTAGAAAAGGAGGGGGCCCGGAACCCCCCCTTTTTTATATAAATTTTTAAAAATTTAACCTCAAAATTTAGGAACCAACTTCTATCAGACTGTTGAATTAATTGATATCCAATTTTCCCTGCGTAATTTAGGGTTGATAGTGAGGGGGGAAGAGGTAGGTACCCCCGAAAACTAGAGGGCCCAGAACCCCCCCTTTTTTATATATTTTTTTATAAATTTAACCTCAAAATGTAGAAACCAACTTTCTTCTGCGTATTTAAGGGTTGACAAAATTAGCCCCCTCTCCTCCGCAAACTCAATGCATTGAGCTTCTGTGCCCAACTGAGAGAAAATCATTCTCCAGTTCCACATAGATCTGAAACAGCAAAAAGTAAGTTATTAGTTTTAAACTAAGATGAACTATGACAAATGACTGCTTTTGTGGTTCAGTTGGTTGTGCTCCTGCCTACTGAACCGAGGGGTGTGGGTTCGATTCCAGCCCAAACAAACACGGGTAGAAATAAAAAACAAATAACCACAAACGTTAAGGCAGGAGCTTGCTTCGCTGCACTCCTGCCTCAACCTTCTAACCTAACTCGACTGTCGTTGGGGTGCCCTAACAAGATTTCTGGGTAGAAATAAAAAAAATAACCACGAACATTAAGGCAGGAGCTTGCTTCGCTACGCTCCTGCCTTAACCTTCTAACCTAACTCGACTGTCGTTGGGGTGCCCTAACAAGATTTCTGGGTAGAAATTAACCAAAATGACTGGCCCAAAAGTTTAAAAAAGTAACTTACCTCAATTTATCCACATATAGATTGGTACGTCTCCAAGATGAACCCGAAGTCCTCCCCTGATCTTCTTCTTCCAAGAAAGAAGGCATAAATGTGTTAGCCATGCAACTAGGACCAGCTCTCCCGCTAGGACCAGCTCCTCCACTAGGACGAGCACAAGAATCAGCCGCTGGGGCAGAAGACGAGGATGCGAGCTCAAGAGCTTGCACTCGCGAAACGTTAGTCACAAGCGGCTCACTCGAGTCTATCACTTGCACACTACACGTAGGCACTGAAGAGGAGATCGTAACAAGCGGCTCAATTGAGTCCAACACTTGCACTACACTCAACTCTTCAGGCGATGCTGCAGAACTCGACGCCATGGTAGTCACACAATTTGTTTTCGACAGGAATACGTAAAAACGATCTCAACTAAACAAAATGGCGGCGTTTTGAGTATTGTTTTACCAAACGCGCGCTATGTTTACTGGTCAATGCGTTTAATGCGGTAATTGCGTAAAAAAACGCGACTAAAAACTAGCATCGCATCACTTATAAAAAACAAAAGCAAAAATTTTACTGTAGTAAAATACCTAAATAATTTCAATATGCATTTTTCAACAAAAATTAAACCTTATTTTGCCCTATAAGCAAAAAAAAAAGCCGTAGGGATTTCATACTTCCGACTGATGTAGTCAGACCAAAAAAAAAATTTGCAATTTTGCAATTAATTATCAATTTTCATAATTTTATTTCTGAAAAACTACATAATTCCGGGCTCTGAAACTTCACACAGTTAATATTGAAAACTAGATCTATTAGCCAAAAAATTACGAACACCCAACTCGACGGGGGATATTGTATATTTTATCCAAAGGGGGTTTGGGGAGTTCCCCCTCTTACTGCGACTTTTTTTTTTTTTTTAATACCACTAAGGTGGCAAACAAGTATACGGTCCGCCAGATAGTAAGCGGTCACCGAAACCTATGGATGCTTGTAACAACAGAGGCATCACCCGCGTTCGACCCTTTGCCCCTCCCCCACCCTAAGGAACCATTCATTTTTAGAATAAGATTTTTTTTTTTGCAAAACTTTACTTCCACCTTATCTCCGGCACTGTGGGACTAGCAGCCCCTTCGCCGGCACTTACGCTCCCCTCCACAGCTTCGGTTTATTGGTCGCTTGCTTCGCTTCGCTCCTGCCTTAACCTTCTAACCTAACATAGCCGTGTTTGGGTGCCCCAACAAGATTACTGGGAAGAAATAAAAAATTCATAACTCAAAAAGTATTCATTTCCGTGAACTGAAATTTCAGATTTGAGATCAAAGGGTTAATATTTATCTACATTAAAAGTTTGAACGAGCTAGCGAGGAGGTCTCTTTCTAAAGCTGAGCCATCGTCGCTTTCATATACTCTGTGATCATAATAGTGCAGTCATTAAAGCGTTATTGGTCCGATTTTTTTTACTGTGAACTGATTTGCATGCAATTTTGGAATTAGGCTCATCTTACCCTTAACTTCAAAAGTGAAAATGATCTGAACTCCGCACCCACCCTGGGGGTGGTTGCCACCCCTTCTCGGTGGTGTAAATTTTTTTCTTCAAAAGATATCGATAGAAAACCTAATTTTAAGAAAAAATGTTCTATAAAGTTTTTCAAAAAACCAAATACTTGCAAATTGGCAATTGAAAATTCGGAATTTTATCACGTTTTTGTGCAATATTAAGCTAGATATTAAATATCAAAGCCGTTTTTTATTTTGTCTGAAATTTAATCGATGTATTCAATGCCGTCTAGCGGCGAGCAGATACATTTTACGCATTTTAATAAAATAGGTTTTTGTATTGCTTGAAAAAAGCACTTGGCACAAAACCAAGATATATTGTGCAAATGGGTAATTTAGGTTCATAATTATAGATATTTAATAACTTGACTACAGCGCCACTTATCTAATATTAACAAAGCTATAAACCATTGTTAATGCAAAAGAAAAAATATACAAATTGTTGTGTAAATATGACTAATCGGTCAAGTCGTTCAGGAGTTACACTATAAACAAATACCTCGACTTTTTCTTGATTGAGAGGTCCCATAGGATTGAAATCCTATCATAATAATCAAACTTAGCGCTGGAAAACACGATTTGATTGGGCGGCAATTTATCACAGGCATAGTTGAAGATATGGGAAAGGATTGAAACTCCTTTTTATCGGAAGTTCCCATGGGAATAAAACCCGGGTAAAATATTATGCAACTGAGCTGAAAATTGGCAGAAGGTTAGTTCAAGAGACCGGAATAGACCATAAACAACATTTTATACTGATCAAGAGTTCCTGGGAGAAAAAAAACTTATCGCAACATTTGTATGGAAATCCATTCTTTTTAATTAAATGGATGAACATTTGTACATGGTCTTTCGGTTGAAAACTAAGAATGACATTTTGTTGTATGTTGTTGTATTGTGTTGTATGGTGTTGCAAAGTGTTGTATGGTTTTGTATGGTATGGTATGGTAAATAGGTTTGTGTTTGTGTGAGTGTGTATGTTTTTTATTTCTTTGGCGCGTTAGTTACTTATCACCTGATAAGTTAAGAAGAGATATTAGTGTTGTACTAAGAAATCATTTTTCTAAATTAAATTTAAATTGATGGCTTGAAATAGGCGCAAAATTTTATTTGAAAATCCATTATTTTTTAACCTTCTTCTTCTTCTTCTTCTTCTCAGCCAGGAGACGTCTTCTACTAAAAATAGGCCTCCCCCCATATGTTTGTACAAAGATCGGTCAAATGCCGCCTGCGCCCAACTACTTCCGACAGCTTTAACCGGATCATCTTTCCATCCAAACCAGATGGGTATTTAGTATTTTTCAACCTACCTACTTCCTATCGATAAATGAGTAAACAAGAGTTTCAAGATTTTTGACATTTTGTGACCAAGTCTGAAAATCAAAAATGGGTATTGTATGGTTTTTGGGGTCGCTGATTACGAAAACGCGGCGGAAGTGAAATTCATTGTTGGAGTGTGATTGGGTTCAAATGCCTAAAGAATAATATGGGAGTAGTTTTTAAAGTAGTGTGGGTGTGGGTACACCGCCAGAAACGGTTGAAACGGATTTCATACAGTTGCTAAATCATTTCGCGTCCATTTCTATAACTTCCTTGGTACCGATGCATCGTAACATCGATTAGTCATCGATGTTGCTTATTGTAAATAATCGAATCTTCGAAATGACATTATTTAACATTTTATACACTTTTTCTCATTGAAAAATATAACTTTTATATAAATTTGGACACATTTAAGACAGATTTTGAACAGTGAAACCTATTTTTACTAACTGACCATTAAGATTTTGTGTTATGTAATGTACTCACAGTTATATCTTGTGTCAAGAAATTAAATATTATGTTTTAATACCTACCGATAGTAGATGTTAAGGTTTTTTTTTATTTAACTGTCAGGAAGGCGTTCTTTTCAAGCCGGGTCTCCTGCGCCGTGTTATTATAACCAATGTCATTCATTTTGGGCCGTAGCCTAACTGTTTTGTTAGCTGTTTGTGTTTTCCGAGTCGAATGGATAACTTCCCCCGCATTCGCCTACGGGGGGCCGGGGGGACAATATTATTCATTTCGTGTTTGTGCTCGCCCGAGAAACGTCACGTCAAATCGTTTTAATTAATAACTATTTGGTTGCAATGAAGTGGAATAAAGAAATATATAACTTGATAGATTTTGAACGAACGCGGTTGTAGGTAGGGTCTAACACGCAATCTACTTCTATTTCTTCTGCCAAGAACTAAATCCACTATTGCCAAAACCGCGGAGACGTCTTCCACGTCGGAACTCATTTTAAATAGATAAGTTACTAACAAAAATATTAATTGCAGTGGACGGCCTGTTTGCTAACATGTTTTACTAACATGTTAGCAAAACAATATTTTGTTTGTAACATGGCGCAGGAGACGCGGCTTCAGTGTGGTCACGTGTGTTCGTCTACCTGCAGCCCCTACCGCCCGCTGTTCGGGCTTTTGTATTCGTTGAGCTCGGCCGCAGGGACGGTCGTCGCTCTATTGTTTGTCTGTTCATTAGTGAGTTAAGTATGGTCCATCGGACACTTAAATTTAAGCATTCATTAAGGTTACTAAATGTGCATTAACTCTCTCTGAGTGTCGATTTTCTTAAGTTTTTACTAAAGTAGTATTTAAGGGCCACTTGCGCTCCTCAGGGTTAGCGCCATTTTTGTCAAGTTATAAAGTTAACCTGAGTCAAAGTCATATTTGTCTTGCACTACTACTAAACCCGGGTCACTGCCGAGTTAAATATTAAAAATTTTACCCGCATCCATCGGAGGGATAAGTCGCTAACTCCGCCATATTGCGCCAACATTTTTAAGATAAATTTGTTTTGATATCGGTTATCTGGTTAAATTTATATTATTTTTCGACTGAGTAGGTACCTATAACTACAAATATGTCAGTAGGTAAATTACATTTAATTTTCTGACGAATACATTTACTAAAACCATTTTAATAGAACTGTGCAAGAATAAAGTGTTTAGGTTTTTTTAATAGTATGAGAAAACAAAACTTTCACTCACTATTCTCAGATAATAATTATAGGTATGTACATTAAATTCCGAGGTTCATTGTTTTTGCTTCTGCTGCCTGCAGGAATTCAAGGTACCTCGTTTTTTTTCTATATTCAACACATACACATAGGCAAAGACTCCACCGTAGAAAACAATGGAGCAAGAACGAACGCGTTAAGACAACGAAAGATCCTTAGTAGGTCCATTTTTAACACTTTCTACTTGCACAATTCAAATTAAATAAATATGTATTGAATAAACCGACAGCTGAGTACCTACGTACGCGTATAATGCAAAACATGGAATAACACAATTTTTAACAGCATCTTCCATTCCTAAAACGTCATTCATAAACATCCGGCCATCGGCTGCATGGCATCTCGAAGGAGTCGAAGGATGACATAATAAAGTATTATCTTTGAAAGTTCATTGTAGAAGAAAAACAGAAATAAAGTAAAAAGAGATAGATTTATGGTTTCTAACAAGAGAGAGCAAGACCCATATATACTTATGCAGGAATTTCTTATTTAGGCGGTTTATAACAGGATGCACATTTATTTTTATTATGTTGTCACTTCTGAGGAATAGTTAACTTTCTGCTTCTGCAAGACAATTGACGAGTTATCTAGTCATAGATATGACCCAGGTTTAGTTATTTAGCTAGTTATTTATTTAACCCTGAATCTTCCGCAAGTCGGCCTAAGTAATCATTAAGAGACTCTGAGTGCGGCAGTTAGTCTTGTATGGGGATCTTCGAGAAAGAAGTTATTAGATTTCTGAAGGGTAGCCAAGCGCGGGTGATACTTATGGTGTTGCTAGCTTTCATAGGCTACTCTGACCGCTTACCATCAGGCGGACCGTAAGTTTGTTTGCTATCTTAGTGGTAAAAATATATATATATATATAAGTTTTACTTGCAATCACACACAAAACTAAAAACAATTTAATTATCATTATTAATTTACCTACCCTTTTCAAATGAATTTTTAGAACAATCATTGTACTCAGAAGAAAATTTACATTTTTATAATTATATTTATTTCCTTCGAGAACCATAATCTAAACTACTCACTTCTGTAGGAAGAACACAGATCAAAGAGACTCCAAAAACCGCCAACCCCGAACACACTTTATACCTTTCGCACTATTTTTCTATTTTATTTAAGTTTGTACTGTAATCATCTTGTGATTGCTTTGTGATTAATTCAAACACCATTTGTTGATCATATAATAAAAAATGCGATTTTTCAGCTTGCAAGTGTTTTTATTTATACTATACAATAAATAAATAAATAAAAAAAAACCTGGGCTGGCCACGTCTGTCGGAAGAGGACCAATAGCCGATGAAGCAGACGTGTCCTAGAGTGGAGACCGCTTATGGGAAGGCGAAGCATGGGGCGCCCTCCAGCCCGGTGGACCGACGTCCTTAAAAGGGTGGCTGGTGGTATGTAGATGCGGAAGGCAGAAAACCAGGAGAAATGGCGCGCCATAGATGAGGCTTATGGTAAGTGGTTTAATTAATAAAATTTGATCTGTCAAAAGTGTCGAGTCTACTTCACCTCCCCTATTAGCGGCTACGCCGTCTTCTGAACCACAGTGTCATGTTACCACCTTTTTTTTATATCGATGGTAGTAGACCGCACCGTATCGAAGATGTAATGCTCGCGTGTTCAACCTAAATTTTTTAGCGAACAAAACGTATTTCCTAGTGCTTAATAAATAATAGACATTAGAGACAAATAAAAAAATGTTGTGTAGGTACTGCTAATTTTGTGTTGATTTTTAAAATTCAGTTATAATGAATGAATTACTGTATTCATGGTTCTTGTATTGTGTAGACCTATATACACTTTTTGTGCATGGATAAAGAAGTTAAATTCGTCAAAGGAAGTAGGTATATTTTAACATGTATTAAACAAAACTAAATTAACATACGTAAAATATCGAAAAGCATTTCTCAATTTTTTGCATCAGCTTTTATTGAATCAAAGGTCACGAAACTCCATCTATGCTCGATAGAGGCTCCAACCCCTGTTGTCTTTCGACAAAAAACATCACTGTACTTATCTAAGATATCATTCACTGTTGCCTGGGTAGCTGTGGGTACCATAGATCTGACGTAAGATACTAGATAGTCTAAAGAAGCTCCCAAAGGATGTACCAATAGGAAAGCTGTCAAAATGCTGATGAGTTTGGCTTCGGACGGTAGCACGCTTGGTCCAGATGTGATAACTTTTGAATCACTTGGAGTTAGTGGCGGAGGTTCTGGTTTAGTAAGCATGGATAGTTTAGGAGCCATGGATGGTAACGGAGTCTTTGCAAAGGATGGTATCGGCGGTGGCGGCGGCAATGGTGGGTAGACCTAAAAACAGAAATTTATCAATGGAATGAGTGTCGTTCTTGTAGTTAAAACGAAAAAATAACAATTGTTTATACTACGTACATGTTTATTAGTACCCTGTAGAGCTTGTTGAGCGATGAAATGTGCTTTGAACATTTCGAACTTGCGCTCAACTTCTTCTTTAGCGAGGAAAGCTTCGTTTTTGTAGCCTTCGAGTTCAAAAGTTAAATTCTCATTCTTTGTCTGGAAAATTAGAAAGCATATAGTTAAATACAATATTATGTTTAAATATGTATTATATTCTATTTACCTTAAGTTCTTCATATTTATCTTCAGGAACCATTTTTTTCCCAATTTTATCGCATGCTTCATCATCGAATATCATATTGAATTCTTCTTTGAAACTGTCGACATCCTGAAAACAAATTCAGCTTATTAACATTTAATTTATGAAGATAATTAAGAATCATAAGAAGAAAATCGGGTTAGGTAGCAGGTTAATCAATAAATTGTACTGTCAAGAAACTTGAAGTTATTTACATTTTTTATGTAACAGGGTTGTAAGAATTATTATTATTACAGCTATAGCTGCTTCAACTCCCATTTCAGCTTCAGTTCATTCAACTACTTTAGCAACTGCTGGGGTTTATTTATTAATTCGTTTTCCAATATTTTATTTTTTAATATATAATATGATATAAAATCAGAAATGTTAATTTTATATATTAATTTTATATTAATACTATTTTCGTTTTACGATTGAAGCTAGCATGTAATATCAATTTTACAAGAATGCAAAAACAACAGATTTCTACCTTCTTCGGTAGAAAAAACAGAGCCCATTAAAGGTCGGACGACAGACAGCGTCGGTTTAGTAATAAAGCCCTTATAAATAATTAGGGCCGTCGGCACACTTTTGGTACGGAACATTAAAAATGGGGAGTAAAGGACGAATAAAAAAAAAGATATCCCTAACGAAGGATCTGAAATTACGCCAACACATTAAAAAAGAAAATTTGACATTAAGTTCCTGATTACCAAGATGCTCCGCTTCCAGAAATAAGGCTTCAACTATAACTTCAGCAACGTTAACTTACCTCATTTCTAAACAATTTAAAAAATCAATTGAATATTGAGGCTTTAACATTTCCCTTTTTCTTCTTATTTTGCCGACAAAGTGCTGTCAAGGTTACCGCTCTCAAACTGCAGCTATTGTTGATTCTTAATGCTTAAACAACTTACGCTTTCATGTGGTATTTTTGTTGATACATGTTTACGACTATTCGCTGAGATTATTAATGATACCACATAGGACAAAGCCAAAGGTTTCTTCCAGTTTATATTAATAGAGTAACAGTTCGAAAAGTCTTGCTTATTTCTGAGTCACTAATTAGTCACATATTTAATATAATTCACATGGGCCATGGTTGTTATAACCATCTCATATCCGAGAAAATTTTGACTTGTATGATGTGAATTAGATCTTACTTACTTGGATGATGCACTGATGGTCAGTGTCTGCCAACGGAAGGAGTAAGTCATCTCTACATATTTACTTTGTACCTAGTTTATTAAGTATGTAAGTTTTTCAATACGTTGATGACCTTACTTACGAGTTTCGAATACAAGTGCATAAAACATAACTACTACTAAACTTACCAAAAGTAAGTATCTTCTAATTTGTTTAGCTGCCGAATCCTCCAAGGCCAGCACTGTATTTTATGGCTAAAATTACTTAGTAATAAGAAATAGTCCCATTCAAGTATGAACCATAAAACCAAAAGAAAAAAATGTTACGTTACCAAGATAAAATATTGAAAAATTTAACTACTAGTTTTACTGGAATCAAATAAAAACCTGTTGCTCGAAATACAAAGTAATAAATAAAAAATCGTAAAACATGATATATTGCAACAAAATTTTCTGACCTTGGGTTATTGTAAGTTTACACCATTTCAATATGGTGAATGTAGTTTTGATTTTTAACTACCGGGTCAAAAAAGTTGTGCAACAAACTTTATTCAAATTTATTGACTTTCTTATGTTTTTATGTCAGTTCATTTCAGGACTACCTGATGTAATACTGGACGTACCTCAGACATTTTCAGCCATATTTCGATATTACGGCGTTGCTGTTTGTTGAAGTGATCTGACACGCGTTGGTGTTTTGCTGCCATGAAAATTTTCACTACCTGCTCGACTGTTGTTAACAAACAGAAATTTAAAACGACAAAGACATTTTATATTCTTTGTAACCAACAATGGTTCTGAAGAAATTAGTAGACAGGCAAGTACTACTTTTGATTTACATATTTCAATTTGACATATTTTTTCCTACTTGTGAATGGTTACCAGCAAAATATAAAATGTCATCAAGTAAGAAAAATATATGTGAAATCAGAGAATGTAGTAAGATATCTTTAAAACAAAAATCAAAGAACAATAATTTAAATAGGCTCTCGCGGTTTGCTCTGTTTTTGGTGTCCAATTTTTGAGGGTGACAAATATGAATAATAATGACTTTAGCTAAAATATCTGTAGCTAAAAAATTGTTAACATACTAAAAAGTAAAAAAAAAAAATCGTATACACAGGATTATTGAGCCAATAAAGATTGCTACAATAAAGGACATAATATGTAGAAGTTTTCCATTATTTCGTGTTTAAATCAAAAGAGCTAGGTAACAACACATGATTATCACGCAACACACTTGAGAAACTTTATTTCGTAATTACAATTGATGCGGGATGATTTTTATGCACTTTCATACCATTCTCTCTATTTCACAAAACAGTTTTATCAGTGAATGCTAATTTAGGCAATGAATAAAGAGAAAGTTTGAAGAACAAGTAGTAACAAAGGAGAATGGGCAATATAGGAACGTTGGTCTACCTACAACAACAATAAATATAATATGTTATTAGAAAACTTATTGATGGTACTTAATTTTATAATATACAAAGCTAGAGAACCACTCACTGACTGACATAATTGTTCTCCCGGAGTCTGAATGTGAATTCAATGAAGTGAATATAATGTAGTGGGGGTTTGATCTACATGGTACCAGGAGTGTGAGAAAACTGCCAGATGTTCAAAATCTGCTCCTAACTAGCGCGTCAGGGTGCAGCCCGCCTAAACTATGGCATTTCAAGGCATACTTTTTTATCGATGTGAACCTACACCCTGGTCCAAATCGATCACCGGTGAAAAAAATACAAAATGGCGAAAAACAACATTGCCGCCATAAAAACATTCAACGATGCATATCTCGAAAACTATTTGCTATAGGAGAGAGGTGCCCAAACAAATGTTGTAAAGAGAACAAAAGAACAACTGCCCGACGAAAAAAAAAAACTAGATGGCGGATTTTAAATAACGGTCGAAAAAATGTGAACAAATTTTTTATACGGTCATTTTTGGGGTCGCTGATACAAAATATGAAGTTAATTTTTTAATGTTCCACAATTTCAAGATGGCCGCCATAGTGGTGTTTTATTGGAGCCTATTGTTCTCCTAGAATGAGTCTCCAGGGGTGAAAATTATATTCGGGGGGTTTGATCGAAATGGTCTCGTGAGTATGGGAAAACTTTCAGATCTTCAAAATGGCGGAAAACAACATGGCCGCCAAACAAAACATTAAATTCAACGTAGGATTGTAAAGGGCAATAAGGACCAACTGCCTGGTGGAAAAAAATTCAAGATGGCGGTCGAAAATATTTGTTCACCGATCCGGCTGAATCTTTGCGTCTAAGGTTTTAGGGGTCGCTGACACTAAATATTGAGTCGAATTTTTGATTTTCAAAAATTTCAAGATGGCCGCTATAGTGATGTTTTATTGAAGCCTATTCTTCTCCCAGAACGAGGGTTTGATCGAAATGGTCCCGTGAGGATGGGAAAACTTCCAGATCGTCGAAATCTGATCTTCATCAGGAACATTACACCACAAAGATCACTTAAAAAATAGTTTTACTAAATGGACACAGTGTTGTTGGCAGTGGGGTCGAGACATATTTCACTCAAAGCGGAATAGAACGATTCTAATGAACTCGGATTAAAGTAGCAGCACTCTAAACTAAAGTCCATTCAAATAAAAGACCGTCCATTGGGACAATTTCGTCAATTTGAATAAGTCGTACCGTGTGCAAATGTAAAAATAGGGCATAACTATGGTGTCGCTTTTGTAGCTGCAGCCAATAACTTAAGTATTGCACTGTCGTTCTATGATTTTTTGAATTTTATGCCTTTATAAAAAAAAATAGTACTCACTTAAAGCTATTTTTATTCCGTTTTTATTGTGTTGGTAGACCGATTCGCCAATTCTCCTTTCGTAAAATCTAGTTTGCCTAAATTAGCTTTTAGTTAACAGCTTTTAGTACACTAACCACCATGTTGTAAACAATAGTCTGGATCGTTTTCGCAATACCTTAACTCGAAATTAGATAAAAATATCACTCGTTAAAGTTTCATCAAAAAACGGTGATCACCCTTTAATTGACTTTTTTTACAAGTCAGTTTGAAGTTACGTTATTTGTCTTGAGAAAGCACGTCAAGTCAGCAACTCTTCTACCATCGATCTGTGTTAAAAGAGAGCAGCAACGGCAAATCAGCAACACTCGGCTATAAACGTGGAATGTGTAAAAATAGACAATTTATTTCCTGTAACTAGCAGCATCACGATACCTCCAAAGGCTATTGAACTCAGAAGGTCTCGTGCATTACTCATTTACTTTCTGGTAAATGAGGAATCACGATGTATCAGCAACTCTCGGCTACATGGTGTGTGGTGTGTATAGCTTGATTTTGTAACTACTTCTAGTAGAATCACAACGAACTAGCGATTCCAGCTAAAGTCTGTAATATATAGTTTGAATGTATTATTGGTTTCTGTAATACTAGTATGACGGACCAGACTAAGCTTTATAGCACGGATGTGTGTAATGATCATAACTAATTTGTTCTTGAATTAGCAGAATCCCGACGCCTCAGCAAGTCCTGGTTATGATGAGTGTGCATTTGTAATTTATTTTCTAGCATTAGTAGAATTACGACGACTCAGAGCTATTGTGAATAATGTGTGTAAACTTTGTTGGTGGACTAGTACGACATCAGCATACTTACGGTATGAATGTGTAAAATGCATTAGTATCTAATTAATTTTTTGAAACTAGTAGAATTACGACGGCTCAGCAACCCTAGTAGAAAGAGCGTAATGTGTAAATGCTATTTGTTGCAGTAAGGCAGGTTTATGATAAATGAGTAGTATGTACACGGAAAAAAAAGAGTTTCCAAGTTCTATTCCACCAAAGTAATTTGCATTCAGTCAAGAAATCCAACTATTTTGGACATATTTTGTTCACAGAAGGCAATATTATTTCCCAGAAAAAAAATCATTTTATCAATCGAAATTGATAAACTTCTTTTCGTATGAACAAATTTTTTTTTAACCAAATAAATGTTCGTTTTTGATCAACCAAACTAATTTATTACCCTAAGACAGTTAATGTTCTTGTATAAAATAAATACATTTTTATATGCAACATTTTATTTTTCTTCGTTTGAAAAAAAAAATTATTTTGCTTTAATATAATTTATTTTGCGCCAAAATCATGGTTTTCTTAAATCTGCGACGTCACTTATTAAAAACTATATTTTTCGATGAAAATAATTGTATCTTAAATCAAAGCCAGTGAAATGTTCAGTTAAGATAATATTGTTTTGAATTAGAGAAAATAATAATTTTAACAGAATTTGTTAGATTCTTGACTCAAAATCTGATATTTTATGCTAAAACTATTATTTTAGTCGAAACAAATAAAATACCTGCTTTAAAATATTAAACATTTTCGTTAAAATTAATCAACTAGTATCCCTTTGAACGAATTTTCTTTTCGTTTAAGTAAATACTTGCATTTTCAAAATTGAATGAATCTCATCACTGTCCTTCATAGGATTTCGTGTTGGCTTTTAATTTTAAATAATTGTTTATTGTAGGGTTTTGTGCGTCAAATTAGTATCAGTTTATGCGAGAAACCTACAGTTAATTATTTTCTGAGAATTGTAAAGCTTGTAGCGGATCATATCATACCGCTACAAGCAAGGCTGACGTCACGCGTCCTACATCGCGCTATCAAAGTTTTTTCTGTCCATGAGTATATATAGAAAACCGAACAGAATGATAAGTGGACCATGGCGGTCCCCAGGCATAACACCTCGCCTGGCAGGAGATCTCCTCTTTGCCGCCGCACCATAAGCATCCAGCAAATTCGTCTATCAGAAACGATAAGCGAAGTTAAGCAACGTCGACCGTGGTCAGTATTTGGATGGGTGACCGCTTTTCTTCCATGTTTAAGAAGGAACGTTAAATAGTCATAACAATTATAATTAAACATAACGCTGTATAATCAGCTAAAGGCGAGAATAGCTACCTTAGCTCGACAAAGTCCATATAAAGGCAGTGCGGGTAGACTGCCTATATGGCCCAAGCCTCCAGAAAAAGAGGCCTGTGCCTCTGCAGTAGGGCACTACTAGCTCGACAACGTCCGCTAAGACACACTAAGGTAGACTGACTCTATATGGCCCAAGCCTCCAGAAAAGAGGCGTAGGGCTTTTTAAAAAAACTTTATTTAATCTTGACGGTTAACTATGTCATTTTGGACCGAAACATTTTTTGTTTTAAACTAAAATATAATGTTATTAATTTAAGAGCTGATGTAGTCTAGTTAAGAGCACTATTCTCTTGTGTGAACTAGACATTTCTTCCGTGCAATAAAGCACGAAGTTCTACGCCCAAGAAAACTAAGTGTTTCAAATAAAGAAGCATATTTTTCTTCAATGAATTAAATATTGTTTCAAATTGATAGAGTTTTATTTACTGGTTCAATGAAATTTGATCTTGTGATAACTTCATATTATTTTAAATATTTAAGAGAAATAATATCTTAGATGAAGTAAATATTCGTTGGTGCATATATGAAACGATATTCTCTTGGCTCAACTAATTCTTTTTTACCGTGTATATGTAATTAATTTTCTGGCACTAGTAAAATAGAGATGAATCAGTAACTCTCAACTATCGTGTAAAATTATATGACCATTATTTGCTAAACTAAATTACATCAACCACTTACGGGTGTAGGTGTGTAAAGTGCATTAGTAATTTGTTTTCTGGAACTAGTAGAATCACGACGGCTCAGCAACTCCTGGTGGGAATGTGTATCGTGTCTCTGCTAGTCCGGGAAAATAAATTGCATTAATTTGTTTTCCGGAACTAGCAGAAACACAATAACTTATGAACTCCTTGCTTGACAAGCAGCCATTGATTTTCTAAATGTGTAGAGCAGAGCACTGGCTGATAACTTTTTTGACATACGTTGCACGGCGTACTTACGACTAGTTCCAATTGAAACAAGTTTGACAACGTCGGCAATATTTAGACCAGTTGTTGGCTAAATAAGAATCCATAATAGATATCATAAATACAAGTTGATTCTAACGCAAGCCTTATAAGTCTGTCATTTTTTGAAGTTTATTTTTTGCTGTTTATTAAATATACTTTTGTATAAATGTATGTATGCATATCTTTAGGGTTTTTATTCCCAGAAGGGGGTATCCAGTGGCTAGATACACCCACATAATATTATAGGGGATAGCCTTTTTATAACAACCACTTTAGTATTGCGTGGCTAGGGGGTGAGCCTGGGGCTGATGCAGTGTTACTTTTTTTTATTTTTTTACACGGTCCGCCTGATGGTAAGCGGTCACCGTGGCCTATGGACGCTTGTAACACCAAGGGTAACACTCGCGCGTTGCCGACCCTTCAATACCCCAAACTGTAATCCTTAGAGAAAACCTTATCTGGACTAAGGTAGTGTATTCCATTTGTCATAAATTACTAGCTTTAAAATAATAAACAGTTAAATAAAAGACCAGGGACTGAATAATATACCCCCTATGGTTTTTTATCAATGAAATGGTACAGGTATGGTGTATGAAATACCTTCAGACGATTTTAAGTGGTTCAAAATACCTTGGGTACTGTTGGTTTCCTCAAAATCAGCACTGACATGAACACGCTGCGTGAGCTTAATTTTTCAAAGAATACTGATATGTTATTTATTTATCACTTACATTGCAATAGTATTAGCGTGTATTTTTCTTTCATAGAGCTCTTCATGTTCATAAATTCTTCATCCAGTTGCATTTTCTCATTGAACAGTCTTCGAACTTGGTTATTGACGGTTTGGATTAGAGAATAGAAAGTGTTTGCATTTTTTTTGTTGCATTCGCCACGCTCTAACCATGTTGCTAATATCTACAACAAAACAATATTGTTGTTTTAAATTCTAAACTTTTTGTTAATACATATCTTGGGTTACAGAATTGCTTTCTACCCGACTGCGAAAGCAAAGGCAGGCTTGGGTTTTAAGTAAGGCTCGACCGAGATCTCGGTCTCGGTCTCGGTCTCGGCATTCTCGGCTACAAATCCAACCGAGAAATTTGTCTCGGTTCTCGGCTAATTATTGCCGAGGTTCTCGGTCAGGTCCGAGATTGTAACTTTGTTCGGATCGGCATTCAAATTTTACCGCGCATGGCCACGCGCCGCATCGCGAAGTCGATTGGTGTAAGTACGTGAGAGAGCTGAATTGTGATTGGTTGAAGTCCCGGCTGCGCTTTTTCAAGATGTCGAAACTCGGTGGAATAGCACTTACCTACTTAATGATGGAACGACTGCTTGAGCAAAAAAAATTTTTGAACCTATACCGTATTGAAAAATGACGCATACTAGAAATTAACAGTGATGAATGGAATTTCATGAAAGATATAGTGAACGTTTTGCAATGCTTTTACAAATTCACGTTGGATATCTCTTCCTACTCGTCCTGTGTTTCAGTGGTAATGTTTAATGGTAAATTGGCGCCAACACAAAACATTCAGTCCTTTAATGGCCAGGAAGATGATAATAAAAATCACGCAGAGACGATGAAGAGCAAGCTACTGGATGCACTTAATGTTTAAAGTTTTTTGCCACTAGTTACTGCAACACTGATCGATCTACGGTTTAAAACTAAATATCTAACTGAAAGCGAAGTTAACTTCACCAAGCTTCATATTATCGAAACTCTCGCTATAAATGAAAATGTAGGATCAGATTATCTGCGCCGCCTACTAGCGTAGCAAGTAAACAACTGTTTAGCAAAGCTGGACAATTGTATGACGAGAGGCGACACTCTTTGAAGAGCGAAAATGCCGAAAAATTGCTTGTTTTATGTTATAATATAATGTTATTTAACTTTGATTATTAAAACAGTTCATTTTGTTAAACAATTAGTATTGTATTAAAAATTTAACAGTATTAAAAAAAATTTTTTACACGCTTTGTCTATTCTCGTTCTCGGTTCTCGGTCTCGGTCGAGATATTATTTTATTCTCGTTCTCGGTCTCGGTCTCGGCCGAGAACGAAAAACCCATCTCGGTCGAGCCTTAGTTTTTTAGCGATATATAACACATATTAATATGGTTAGTGTAATAAATACGGTGTCTATACATATCATGTTTTAACTCAACTGTGTAAACGACTCACACTTGACGTATTCAAGTAGCCTATTTCCGTTCGCGGGACCAAACTATCTCCATGCCATATTTCATCTTAATTGTTACGGCGGTTTAAACATGAAGAGGTAACAGACAGGAAGACTAACAGAGTTACTTTTACCTTTATAATATTAGTATGGATTATTATTAAAAGGAGCCCACGACAAAATCCTCAAAAGACAATATTAACTTACTGGTGCAGCTTCTGCAAACTTATCCTCATTTTTAATCTTTTCAATAACAGCAGAAAGACTTGTGGGAGTCAGAGGTTCTATTCTTGGTGGTGTGCGATCTCGCTTACCTCGCTCATATTCAATTTGATCTTCACGGTTCTAGAAAAAATAACTGTCTTTAAAACTAAGTTGAGCACTAGACAGAAATAAAGCCGGCTACTCACACACCTACCGCACAGACAATATAGAGTACACAACGGGCAGAGCAATCTAGGACGCCTCTCTGCTTACATGCCCGCCGTTCAGTGTGAGAGTGAAGTAAGAAAAGATAAGTGACTTGATGATGAAGTTAATACTCTCGATACACTTAAGCAAATGGAATGGTATGGCAATAGTTTTAACTGCTTCTATTACAAAAAAAAACAAAAGGAAGTACTGGGTTAAGAAATAGGTACTGAAACAAAAAAAATTGCCACATAAACGTCATGCAAGAACTAGTAGTAGATGATTTTTAAAACTGTTTAATACTTTATGTCCTTTATTTTCCATTTTTTTATTCGTAATCACCACAATGCTCTTCCCCAAATACCCAATATGTACAAAACTGAGGAAAAAATTGCTTATCCGAGAATAAATAAGTAAGTTGGAGATGGCATAACTGCTAAGAGTGGCCACTTTTAGCAGATATACCATCTACAACACAGATATGTATATTATAATAACAAAAGTTCTAAAAATAGCTTATAACTAGTTTCATATTTCGTTTGAAGTTTTTAAAATACACTAACTCTACGAACAGTAAATGAAAAATATCCAATGACAGCACTAGTGAACCGCAGGGATGGCCCTAACCGAGCTACACATGCAAGTGGTGGGGTGGCAGAGACTGACCAAGGCAGCTACCTTGGTATTCAGGGGGTTAGAAGACTCAGGAAATTGCCCCTGCTTGCGCACACACATCACAATCACAGATTAAAAAGGGTATTACATGTCATTCTTTTATAAACCGGTTTTTTTTTTTTGCAATCTTTATTGCTGTAAAATCTAACCTATAACAATATTTTTTATTTCATCACTAATAATTATCAATTTTAATTATTAAAAATATTAGCATAATTCAAAATAGCAAAACAAAGAACTAATTTGAGTTTAATTGTGACATCAAACACTACAACAACAAACATATTAGCAGGTGCAAATCTTATTGTATTCATACACTTAGTACAATACAATACTAATACAGTAATGTTTGTTTTTTTAGCTTTAAAAAGGTCATATGTAACAACATTGTGTTTTAACGTGTTTTTTTTTGTTTGAGTCCCCTTGATCAGTTTGATCTTGATCTTTGACTTCCTAGAAGGAAAGCTTTCAACTGTTTATAGTTATTCCTATAAAAATATTGAAACTTCATCTCCTATTTTGCCCTCCTCCCTTTAGGGGATGAATTTAGTAAAATCCTTTCTTAGTACATAATTCATCTTCCCTATTATCCCTAGTCATCCCAACCTCTACACCCTAGACTGTCCTTGTGGCCAGCATGTGAGTAAATGGCTAATAAAGGAAACTAATCATACTTACCAATGCATAATCAATAAATAGAGTATTTGCTTCATTATCTGACTGGTCAATATATTTGAAACGGTAACCTGTCAGACAGAATGAGAGCTCCACAGACTCTTGCTTCTCAAAGCGTATGTTATAGAATCCTTTTATAAGTGTTTTTATGTCAGTTACAATCCCAAAACGTTGGAAAATTATATTTAAGATATTATGATTGACATCAATTGGCAATGCTCCTACAAATATAGTCCGACAACCAGGTGGCCTTTCTCTCCGATTTAGGGTACTTGTGTTGGGTAATGCAGGTAAAAGAACAGCGTCCCCCACAAAAAGTGGCTGATGTGGTATCAGAGTTGCATCCCACATCATCTGCTGTGATGCCAACATTTGCTGATTCATTAACATCATATTTTGATCTGACATGTTTGGCATCATGGGCGACATGTTTACCATGTTGGCTAATTCCATTGGTTGCTGACCCATCATATTAGGCATCATATTACCATACTGCATCATACCTAAAATATTTATATGGATGCAATTATCTTTAAGTACTATGTGGATTGTTAACCGTTACTCTAAACTATGTCCTCATGTTATTTAATGTACTACATGCAATGTATTTGCATTATAAGCATCATGTAAAGGTCTGTGATGGAATATTGTCTAGTAAATTAGATCCATATCCTAGGAAATAAAACAAATAAATAACTGTGATGCAAACTGATTCAGAAAATTTTTTGCTATGTTATTTAAGTATTGACACTAATTCACTTGAAATTTGATAAATCCATGAAGTTAATTACTATGTTTACCCTATTTAAATATTTTTAAAAGTTGTAACTATGGGAGCAAACATACTAGACATCGCAGAATCTATTGTAAGCTGCAGGTAACAAGTTTACTTTTCTTCTTACCTGGCATCATCATATTTCCAATTGCATTGAACTGAGATCCAGGTGTTGGCAGCAAAGCAGATTTCTCATTATTATCATCCCATTTGGTTCTTCTATCTCTACGGTTACTGGAAGCATGGAAATTTTTATTGTTCCTATTATTTCTGTCATTACCGTCTCTGTCATGTGATCTGGAACGTTGATGCTGTCTATCTATAAAATAAGTTTCAAATAAATGTCTTTTACTTATATATATTGGACTTAATGTGTTAAGCAAAATGTAAAAAAATCTAAAATAAACTGAAAAAAGAAAATCCATATTGACAGAATGCAACACTGTGATCTATAATTGCAAAACTGTGGGAAACACCCTACCCTTTAAACTATCAATCTATCCTGAAATTCCATTTATCAACCCATTGTTCTGACAGTGTTTTTCACAGTAAACCTGGTTAAGTGGTTCCATTTATTTTAAGAGTTTAGAGTTGACTAATTTAAAAAAAAAAAATACATGACCATCTTGTAATACCAATAATTGCATCCGAAATTGAGCTGCACAAAGAGTGGTGGCTGGGAATATTTATTTATGATCTCTTTATTACACAAATTAGAAAAAAAATGTACAATTGGGGGACTTGGTGCTGTATACATTTTCTGCAAGTCAACCAAGAACATGGTGTAGAAAAAATTTATAATTATTTGAGTAGGTGCTTTTAAAAGTAACACCGTAATAAGAAGAGTACTGTATGTATGTATTTACAATAAAAAGATATATAAGTATTTGAATCTAGATTTAGACTACATTTACAAACTCACTACGAGTGAGTCTTGTGCTGCCTCTTTCTGTACTGTAGAAATATCTAATTGCTATCCTGCTGTTAGTGCTACTCGGGTTAACATGAGAGCTAGTGCATCCTGCAATGCTAGAATGGCTGTTTCGTCACAAAGAAAATTTACTTAAGTCTTTTTCTTTAGTCCTCAGTGTTCCACTTTCGATAATCCAACCAAAATTTGTTGTTTGTACATAAAAAGGCAAGTGTGTGGTTAAAATATTGATGCCGACGCCTCATCACACAAACAATAGTGTAGAAAAGCATTATTTTTAATTTGCTTAAAACTAACCTTTTTCAAAACGGTCATATTTATAATCAGATTTCTTGTCCCTCCAGCGTTCAGGCTGTCTAGCACCACTGCTATCTTTTAAATTATCTACTTCTGCATCAAAATTGACATAAGCATTGTTTCCTTCAATCTGTTGTTCCGGTAAGATAGGGCCTATTAATGGTGCATCAGAACTCATAGTGTTTATATTCGTCTGCGTTCCGTTTATTGCATTATTAGTTTCAGGCATCATCACGCCCATCATTGATGGCATAATGTGCATAGGTCCCATCATATTTGGCATCATTGGTTGCATACCAATCATGTTTGGCACTGAATAGTGCTCATTACCCTGAGAATTCATTTTTTTAGTGTAGCTAATCCAGTTAGTTTTATTTATGTTTTGGCAATTGTATATAATAGGCACGTATAATACATTATTCTTTACCAGTCAAGAAACATAGAAGAAATATTATGACATCAAAGAAAATAACATTTATAAAACGTTGTTGTTGGTTTATCGTTTACGTCAAAAAAAGTTAATTATGGCTACAATTACAATACCTAATAAAATTTAGCCCCACACATTTTTTTTTAATTCCAAACTATTTGACAGATCCAATCAGTGCTGCCACCTCTCTGAGGCCAATCAGCGCTGAAAGCGCTAGATTCGACTAATTTGCTTTAAAAAAAATAGCGCTAAATTCCGCTAGCTTTGCATGAACAAAAAATGCATAATAGTAGGAAGGTTTTATTTATTTCAATACAAATTGGCATAATTTAAAATCTAAATTAATCTTAATATTAATAAGTATGGTTAATCGCTTTCGATGTCAGAAGGATCCAGGTTGAGTTGACTGAATTCCTGAAGGTCCAGGTTGCACATCGTAAACCAACAACCACAAATTATATAGTATATGCCAACAACCAGAAATAATTTATATTAGTTGGGGAATACCCTAAACAAATGGAACCGAAGCTAAACTAATTACGGTGTTGCTGCGTTATTCCTACTTTTTGGCAAGATTGCGACGTGATTACAACTAAGTTTGGTCTGCCATAAAAATGCGCTATGTTTTCCGCTAGGAGTTAATATTAAAATTTAGCGCTATGTGTCCCAAAAAAGCGCTAGATCTAACTCCAAAAGCGCTAAGGTGGCAGCACTGGATCCAATACTTTTACGTTTGTTTACCTTTACATATTTTTTGTTTGTTCTTAAGCATAGGCCAAGATCTTACAGCATGTTGCCAGTGGTACTGCCTAGGCGGGGTGTTCACAAGCGTAAGGAAATTTGATCGCGCACTCAACCGCCATCTGTTGTAGCGCCCAACTTATTTTCAGGGCAATATTCCGAGACCTTCACGTCGGCGTTCCCGCCATCCAGGCCACCTTCAGCTGCATCAGTTGCGTCCGCCATTATCTCGTCAGGTGACGAATATTTCGATTATACGAAACTACCGAAGATACTGTCGCCCATAGCTGCCACCCCACCAGGTACGAAATCAACTCCTACTGAGCCGTCTAGACCCAACACTCATAAGATGGTGCAGATTAAACAACCAGTGCAACTCCAAAGCAGTCCCAGCACAGGGTAATGTAAATGTAAACAACAATGTACATCTCAACGACTCTGATACATCGGTCCAATCTCAGTCGTCATTATTACCACCAAGCTTCCCGGTCACCCCTAGGGACCCGAGACTACACAGGAAAATTCCTGCGTTCAACCTGAGCCCGCAAGAGGACATCGCGACAAAAGCGCGGGCATCAGCACGCCAATCTCCATCCATACCAACAAAGTTAACCAAGCAACCCCAAGCGAGTGTAATAGAGGAAAGCTGGGCATCAGTATAGAGGCATGGCGTCCTAGACCGGGCCCACCTCAATGTCATCGATGCAAGCATTTGGCCATGCTTCCAAAAACTGCTTCCGGCCACCAAAATGTGTTCATTGTGGCGAAGGTCACCCTGCAAGCGACTGTCCTAGAGACAAGGGAGAATAACCGAAGTGCGCCAATTGCGGTAAAGGCCAACACCACAGGCAATGCCCAGTATTCCCTAAGGAGGTAAGAAAGCGTGGCATAAAAATACCTCCCCCCCACCTAAGCGGCTAAGAGCTGCGGAACAATCACGAGTCCCGCAAACTACGACAGAGTCTCTACCCCAGAAGTACGAACTTACTTCTGCTCCCACGCTCATACTTCTTGCCAACCCTGCCACAGAGAGAAGCAAACCAGTCCAGAAAAGAAAGAGGACACGTAAACAGAGGAAAAGGGCCGTAGCGAATACTGAGTACTCACAGCTCGTCCTACAGACTGCAACTCTATGCATTTTTAGTGATCGGTCTATAATACATCCCAGATATTTGACCTAGTTATGCTATTCTGTGGGTTGGCCCCTCAACTTTATTTTAGGAGGTAAGTTGGTTTTTTGGCTTGTGAGTATTTTTATAGTTTTCCCCACATTTATTGTAATTCTTCATTTGTCCAGCCATGGTGGAAGAAGCCTAGTGAAGGGTAGTGCTATGGTCACTACAGAAGCCAAATTGCTCAGGTTTTAATTTAATAAAGGGTACAACCAAGGGTACTTTTAGGTAATAAACGTTTAAATCATTTTGCTATTTGAGATGGCAAGGTTATAGGTCGGTAGCTGCCGGCTTTTCTTCTATCTTTCCCTGGTTTGGGGAGGACTATAACCTTTTCCACCTTCCACTTGGTAGGGAAATGTCCTGTGCGTTAGATTTACAAGTAAGTGCCACTAACGTTTAGTAAGGAAGCATAAAAAGGTCGAGGTTAGAAATGTATACATTTTAATTTTGCAGTTTTTTTTAATATTAGGCTGCGTACTGACGATCGATTTTGTTTCAGATGTAGTCGTGCTACGCTACGAAGTAGGTGTCAAAATCTTTACATGATCTCGCACGAATTGAATAAAATTTTCATAATTGGGTATGGACTGACCTTTTAAAGACATTTCAAAATTTTTAGCCGTTTCTGGGTGTAATAATTTAAGACTGATACTAATTGAAGAAAAATGTGGCTGATTTTAGCCATTTTTAGGGTTCCATACCTGAAAAGGAAAAAAGGAACCCGTATAGGATCACTTTGTTGTCCGTCTGTCTGTCTGCCACGACCCTTTTTCTCAGGAACATTTGAAGGTATCACGTTGAAATTAATATCAAATACCCTTAGTATTTCCCTAGTCTACGGTCCCTTGAAGCTGTAAAAAAAATCAATCTTCTGTGTCAACGCAATACAAAAATGCGGCCATTTTGACGCATATTCAGGTATTCAGTTATTCTCAAATAAATCAAAACCTAGGGTTCTTTCCGATGTCCTAGAGTCATGAAATTTAACACGAAGCAAAGTCTAACGTCACAAACAATGTCAAAATCTTAAATTTAAATGTGTATTTAAAACAAAAGAAAGGTAAGTGCGTTGCCGACTCTTCAAAAATCCAATAACTTATTTCTTGAAGAACCCCATACTGTAGTCCTTAGAGACCATGGCAAGGAGCTTATTCCACAACCCAAGCGTTCGCGGGAGGAAGTTTCTCTGAAACCGCACTGTACGCGACCATTTCGGTTCTAAAGTGTGAGGATCAATTCCTTGCCGATGGCGAGCGGTGCGATGGTAAAAAGTAGCCGTCGGCATCATTTCGAACAATTCCTCAGAACACATCCCATTGTACAAGCGGTAGAACACACACAGGGAGGCAAAGTATCGACTTAAGGGTTCGATACGGCAAGTGAGTTTGGGATCGTTGACAAAACTCACAGCCCGTCGTTGAACCGAGATGGCAGCAGTAGTCTATATGTGGCCGAACTTGCGACTTGTAAAGCAGCAACCTCTGCCCCGACGTGAAGTACTGCTCTCTGTTCAGAGTTGAGAAATTTTTATATTTCTATTCTCCTCGCGCTGCCGCGATGTTGCCCTCTCTGTCTGTATATTGCTCTACTCGCGCAATTAATCGCGACGCTCCGTTAAGACCTAGGTCTTTTGACTCGAGCCAAAAAACCGACAAACATGGAGCGGTGGGCATGACGAGGAGCATAACGTACGGCACAGACTATTAACACACTCTAAAACGGAGGGCATGACGAGTAACGTTGCCAGACTACGTCTCTGCTTCTTCTCCTCGCTACTTTCCATGTCACTCGACGAGTGTGTGGCAGGCATAAACTTCGAGTTCTGTAACCTGCACTATGGACTGCGCAGTAGCCTCAAAAAGTTGGCCACACTCTAGAAAGAGACAAATTTAATTTGTGGTTTCTTTTCTCTTAGATTGGACCAAAGTTTCGCTTTGTCTCTGTCACACTAATGCGCCCTTTTTTATTCCACATCTTAACACGAAATGCGCTGTTCATTTCTCTTTATCTATGGATGGTGGCAGAGCTATAGGAAGAATACCGTAGTATATTCTCTTTTCCGTATATATAATGTACTCTATGTCTTTGAGAAGGATACTTTTATCTGTGGATGTTGGTAGTTAACTCAGTTTATTTATTGTTTTATTTGTTTATTGATTGGATTTCCATAATAAGAATTCTTGCAATTTTCGGGTTCTCTTGTCTATTTTAAAATATGTGTTAGGTTTGACACCAATAAGATGTGGTAAGTACTGTCGGCACCTACACTCGAGCATTACCATTATTATTCTAAAGAAGTTCATTTAATAATAATGGCACAATTTTGTAAAACCTGTACGGCACGAAAGTCTGGCATAAAATTTCCGTCGAATATAAATATTTAGTGTTTACTCATGGGTGTAAATAAACAAAGGTAATTTTACACAAAGAGTGGCGACAAAAAGTGGCAGAGTCTCTTAGATCCTTAGGGAGTTGGGGTGTACAAATTTTTTCCCTTGCGCCCCCTTTTAGCTACTCTGACCCCTTAGGGCGATCCATCTACTTTGTAGCAAAGTTGTTAGCGGTTTGCGTTTCATTAGATTTTAATTGGAAATTTAATAGCAAAATCGTTTCATCTAAGCATTGCGTTTAGGTGGAACGGGTATTTTGCGCTAAAATGAGGTTTCACTTTTAAATTGCAATGCCGCTCAGAAAGAGCATGCCTCCAATATGCCCAGATTCCAAGATATCTGCTCCTCAATTGCCTATAGTCAAAGCTGCCCGATGTCTGTTGCCTGGAAGTCGCTGCTCAAAGATTTTTGTGTTACCCAAAAGTGGCTAACTTCGAAATAGCCTAAATCTAGCTACTACCTCAAGATTTTTTTGTAAATATTTACTTAATTGCTTGGGCACAAGCTATTTTTGCATAAAAAATATTTTAATTGCATAAGAAACATCCCATTACATAAATTAATGCAAAAGTAGGTGGGCCCTAGTCTCACATAACACTCATACATCCAGGATATCCTTGGTGAAGTGGCATGTCAATTTAGTTCTAGTAACTTCAGTTCTATGGGATTTATCATGTATAATTACCTATTTAAAAAATGTTAAAATATTAGATTATTTTCAGTGATCATTTTTTATCTAGTAATCATGTCATCTAATTGGTAGCACTCTTGCAGTGAGTTGATTTGCCAGTGCTGCACACTTTGCTACTGAACAGTATATGGTGGGCTGAAGTACTGTTTGTAAATGGCCTTGCATGCTGTATATTATTTGTTTTCAAAATTTCAGCTCATCAGAATCTTTGCCGAAAGAATTTGAGAAAACTGCTGAGGTTTTACCTTTTACCAAATATGGTATATCAACAATTAAGGAATTTAAAAAAGCTGAAGAAGAAATTCAAAATTTGGAATGGTTAAAAAAGGTTGGATTATCAGATGAAGAAATAAAGCTATACCAAGAAAATGAAGCTGGCTACACTGGTTTACATGAAAAGATGGAACAAAGTGTCTTAGAGAGTAAATTGACATCAATTTATAGCAAAATAAAAGATTTTCAAAGCAAAAGTTCAGGGTATGTGTAATTCTTCTAATTCTGTAAAGGGCTTATTTGCCTTCAATTTGTTTAAACTTAATTATGAAGTTACTTAAGTTATAACCTATCACACAGTTAGAAAAAGTAACAAATTTTTGATAACATTGAAATGTTAAATGTACTTACATAACTTACCTTTTTTTAGACAAAGTAAAAACACTCCATGATAAGAGTATAAAGTTAGTGACATTAGTTATGTGCTTGTAGGAAATTTGTATGGTGTGTTAAAGAATATTGCTATTATCTTCTAAACTCCTTGCACACGCAAGTTCGCATTACGGGGTTAAGGTGTATGAAGCACCTCATCAACCAGTTAACTGGACGTTCAAGGTGTTATGACAAGATTGCATAACAAGACTAGAAAATTTGCCAGTAAAATAAAAACAAAAATATTTAAATCACAAATTTTTAAATATCTGTCAAATATCCACAATAATATTGAGCTAACATTATTACTAGTTGCTTTTTTGTATGTTATTGATAGCAAGTAATGTCATAAAAGTTTAAAATTCATCCATTGCTTTGTCCCCACTACAAGGATACAGGCCCTCTCACTAGAGAAAGAAATAAAAAATAATTTTGTTCAGCCACTCAACAATTAGAATTTTTAACTCAGGGTGCTATGCCTGTGTTGGGAAAAATTTAATTGCAATTGACAATCAATCAGTTAAAACAGTTAACCAAAATATGTTAACAATTTCAGCTGAGCTATTGTTAACATATTTCCTTGTATGTAAAAATTATAAAACACTACAACAACTTACAACTCCAAAATTTTATTTATAGCCACTATGTGATAGAACCAAGGTAGTCCATGCTAAATCATATTAGCTACGTCATGGTATTCTATATTACTTGTGCTACATTGCCTTAGTTTATATGTGAGTTCAAATAGATAATCACACATGTCTGTGTCAAAACTTTAAGGTAGTAGGCTGCTCAGCTGAAAGTGTTATGTAATTGCTGCAGTCAAAAATTTACAATTAATTAATGGTTAATTGTGGCTAATGCTTTTAAAAATTGGTCAGTTGTAAACTGCTGCAGTCACAAATAAAGATTAATCAATTGTTAGTTGCAATTAAACTTTCTATGTTTTCTTTATAATTTCTGTGTAATATGTTTAAAATTTATGTGCTTTGTATGAAAATTAATTCATAATTATCTAGTGGCGGCGATAATTAGACTCTATGCGCCTTAACTACTACCCCCATATGTCAACAGCTAAATTACAAATCAAAACAACCAAAATATTGTAAAGCTATTAAAATATTGTGATTCTTTAACCATTCAGAATAGGTAGTGTTAAAAATTTATATTTTTATCCATCAATCCAAAACGGAAATTTTGGCTTCTCAATTAGTTTAGATTGTTGTTATAAATCTGACTTTTGCCTCGGTCACCCTGAGGTAAAGAAAGTATAATAATCATGCTCATATACTTTAATTTCAGTTCAAAACAATTTGAACAACCTTCAACATCAAAAGATAAACCTTACAATATATTAGACAAATTTCAGAAAAACCCATTAACATTTTATCCAGAGGGACATCCTATGAATGACATAAAGGAAATTGAAGAAAGCTTGTTTGGACATCTCAAAAATGACGACATTATCCCTATAACAAAAAGGCGAAAGATTTTGAGAAGGCTCGAAAGGAAGAAGGAAAGAGTATTATCACAAGGAAAAGACATTAATATAGGTACCATAGACAATCTGACTGTAAACAGACCTGGGAGTTTATGGGACATGAAAGAAATACCCATCAAATTAAGGAAAAACGGAGACCGAAAAAAGGAACGCATTTTAGGACCCAAAAAGCAAACTATGTATACTTTAAAAGATAACAAAATCGTCAGATTGGAACCTGTGGAAAGAGAAATCAATGGAGAAGAGGAATTCCGTGCAGTGGATATTGTGGTTCCAATTAATATGGCAGAGCAGCAATTATTAGAGGGCACTAAGATGAGTGTTGATGATATAAAGAGTATTGAGAGATTTAAAGATTATGAACCTGGAATGCCATCAAAGGTATTTATCTTTTGGATACTTTATTTTAAAAAACCTTGTGACCAAAGTCGCTTTCTTAGCCGACAAAAAACGCCGTGCTCGCGCTACCTGCGTCTTAACGCCGCGAGCGCCGAGCCAAAGCTGGTTAAACGCCATAAGAACGCGTACACAAAATAACAATTCGTTACTAAAAACATGGCCAAGTTAGGTATCAATATGTTTTAAAAACCTAGTGCATATATCTATCTCTGAAGTGGCATCCATTAATTACGTAAGATTGCCAAACACGCACTTACATGTCCATGTACGTACCAGTGCCGCCGGCCGGCACGTGAGATTAAGTGCGTAGTTTGGTACAACGCCACAGGTTTCTAATGTTACTATTCATTATCTTAAAAAAACAATAAAACTTCAAAAAACATAAGAAAAACTTGTGCAGTAACACATTGGTCATTATTTTTGAGGGTCATGGGTACTGGTAGCACAGTGGTAATTGAGTACCAAATGAGACTCTTTTGTGATATAAAAACCTAGGAGGGTGGGGAAATTCATAATAAACATTGAGGGCCGGTTGAGGACTAACGTAAAACTACTAGGAAATATTTTTGTAAGTATTTTAGGCACTAAGTAAAAAGTATTTTGACCCAATTGCTGATTATTTTCAACAGGTGCTGTATCTCAAGAATATAGCTCCTTCAGTAACCCAGGATCAATTATCATTACTTTTTAATCAATTTGTATTGGAGAATGGTGGACCAATCAACGTGACCTTGTTAACTGGACGTATGAGAGGGCAAGCTTTTGTCACGTTGCTGAGTAAGATTTGTCTTTATTTCCCTAAATTTTGTCACGTTGCTGAGTAAGATTTGTCTTTATATCCCTAAATTTTGTCATGTTGCTGAGTAAGATTTGTCTTTATATCCCTAAATTTTGTCACGTTGCTGAGTAAGATTTGTCTTTATATCCCTAAATTTTGTCACGTTGCTGAGTAAGATTTGTCTTTATATCCCTAAATTTTAATGAATAACAAATCTAAATTAATGTGTTAGGTACAGGAAGATAACAAAGATTTCGTGATTTATCACATGTTAAAACACAAGAGATAGGAAAAAGTATAATTTTGCTATCCTAACATAATAATTGAGTATTAGAGTTTTCTATGTTTGTTACTTTTTCATGCCAATACTGAACCTATTTGGTTAAAGTTTATAACTCTGAATTAACGAATTTTATCTTGGGAAATTCAAGTTACCTCAGGAAATAACTATTACCTAACTTGTATATCTTGCTATAGCAAACTTAGTCGGCTTCGTAGCTCAATGTGTGATGACCGACTTCTGAATCGAGGGGCGTGGGTTCGATTCCCGCACAAGACAAACATTTATGTGGTGAACATTTGTTTGTCTTAAGATTGGGTGTTTTCTATGTATAATATGAATGTACTTACAAAAAAAAGTATGTTCTTGTATCTGTTGTCTGGTATCCATAGTACAAGCTTTACTTAGTTTGTGCTCAGATGGCGCTGTGTTCTAAATGTCCAAAATATTTATTTATTTATATCAAGGAGTTACGATATACGAATTAAGTGCGGGTTAAAGCAAAGCTAGTATTCTTATAAAAATAAAATACAAGAATTTCGAAAATGTATTACAGATAAAGACTTAGCAATACGAGCTTTAGAAGAGATAAATGGTACAGTGCTTAGTGGACGACCCATCATAGCGCAGTTCAGAAAAAACAGCAACAGGATACAGATGGAGGAAAATGGTTAAAAGTCAGCATATAAGAAAAAATTTTCGTCAAAATAGTTGTTAAACAAAATGTATTATTGAGTTTTATTACATAAAATTTTATTTATTAGTTAAGGTGAATCAGATTTTTTTTCATACAAACTTGCGTTACACTAAATATCACTAGTCATGAAACCTTATTATTACCATGTATCGCTATTGAGGTAACAGACAGAGTTACTTTCGCATTTATGATATTTATTATTATATTATATTCATGGATAGTATGGATAGTTTTAAGTATATGTATGTACATATGATTGTGCAAGAATATAATTATGCTGGCGCTAATGCCACTAGTACTATTTATATCGGAATACTCGTAAATATCTAAATTCCTTTACACGATAGCTACATAAAAACAAAAAAAAAAATGACATGTTTGACTTTGTTTTTAGTAGGTAACTAACTTATTTTTATTACCTACTAAGTGTTTCAGTACAAATTGTATACTTGTTAGCTGATTATCAAAGTATTGTATTATTACTTTAAATGGAACTTCTTGCCAGCTCTTTTTGGCAGAAATTAACATTGTTAACATTGTATCGACGATTTAAAAGTGTTTTCAGAAACCTATTTGAAAATATATTATTTGATTTGATTTTATTTGACAAAGTAGCAAAAAGCATATTAAATTCCATATTTAGTAAATCACTACATTTCTACATATTATAAATTTCCACCGCCGCCGCCTCGGTCTGTCTGTCTGAACGCGATAAACTCAAAACTATTAAACGGATTTTTATACGGTTTTTACTAATGGACGGATAATGAAGAAGGTTTAGGTGTACAATTTATTAAGGGTTGTGTGTAAATTTGCTGAAATATATAAATGATTGTAGAAGATATCGGAAATATTATGCCGACTGGGAGCTTTACTGGCCGCGTAGACCAATAGTTTTATGAAAACAATGTATTGCGAAATTATTCCTCTTAAAAAGATCTTTAGCAATGCTTCACATTACTTAACATTTTTTACATGTTTTCTTCTAATTAACACAAAATAATGAAAAAATATATCTTATTAATATACCTTTTGACCTTTTAATCTGAATCTCGAAAACGGCTCTAACGATTTTCATGAAATTTTGTATGCTGGGGATTTTTGGGGCGATAAATCAATTTAACTAGGTTTTATTTTTAGAAAACGTCGTTTAATCCGTGTTTTCAGGCAATGATAAACTGAAAAATATGACTCTTACATACATTGGCGAATATTAATACTATTATTTTTACCGGCACAGAAAGACTAAAGCTAATTGACAATAGATGGCGTTGTTAAAAAAACGAGCAAAGCTCGGTCTTCCAGGTACTGATACTAATATAAATACGAAAGTAACTTTCTGTCTGTTTGTTACCTCTTCACGCTTAAAACGATAAAGATGAAATTTGGCATGGAGATAGTTTGAGTCCTGAGAAAGGACATAATGTTAGACGGTTTTTTTTCTTATATTGAGAACTAGCCGTTAAAATGCCTTAATACCGCGGGGAAAAGCTAGTAGCGATATATGATAATGTATATACGGGAGAGGGACTGTAAAGAAACACCGTTCGCCGGGTCAGCTAGTAATTAACTGTTTTCATTAATTAATTAAAAATGTATGAAACCAACAAAATTAATATATTTTACGAATACAATTTTTTTAGAAATTTAGTGCACTAAAGATTGTATGAAAAAGTTATCAGATTCCACTTAAAAATCCAGATGTTTTTTCATATATTTTTTTTAATATTTAATATATATATTTAAATGAAACTACAAATAAAGGTTAAATTCAATATTTAATAATTATAAAAATAATACAAGTAAATTACCAATGTTGTAGTGTAATTTTATTATTATACTATTTATTCTAAATATTACATATTTACTAATATTATCAATGTAAAACTCATAAACTTTTCTGTCGTACAAATATGTGTTATTTTATTTATTCACTGGGAATGTCATTGGTACAATTAAATTTCCAATGTATGATCCGAACTGTAAGTGACAATAATGCTTTTAGAACAAATTAGATTCTTCAAGAACATATCCCAACTTTGTAAAATACAGAAATAGGTATTTGAAAAACATTTTCTGTCGCGCTAGGACGTGGTCCAAGACACATGTGTGATAGAGACAACTGTACTTCAGGCTGATTTTACTTAAGGTGCGTTCTATTGACGGCATTGATTCTAGTAACATCGCATAGGCATTGAAATCGTTCTGTTCACCAAATATAAACAAACAATATGGCCGTTCACTATTTGACAGCGCATCCACTACTCTACCTCCTGAGCATGTGCAGCCAATGCGTTAATTGCGTTCCGGAAGTGACGTCATAGCGCATTCATAGTTTGGTCAACAGAATGATCGAATGTGCGCATAGACAGCATTGAGCTCATTCAATGCGTATAATACTTGTCAATAAAACGCCACTATAATCACAGTCATCAAAATCTGAGTATCTTAAGACATATTTATGCATAAATCTATTGAAAAGTATTGAGTTAAGCTCCATTCATAAAGTCAATAATGTCATTTATTACATATTTCTATAACACTAAATTATTTAATTAACCTGAGTGTCCTTTGTTGAGGACTTGCGACGTCGCTTCACGACGCGCTTCGACGACGATCATTCGGACTCCTTTTTGGCCGGTGGTTCTTCTGCAGACAAACGAAATAGAAATACAATAGAAAAAAAAAACTGGTTGCACTCCGGGAGTGCCGGCAGAACTGAAAACATACTAGCTATTTACTTCCCATCACTTCGGATACATATTTATTTATTATAAATAATAATGTTTGTTTATTTACTTTTTTGATGTAGTATATTTGACATCTGAATCTGTCATAGAATAAAAATCCCATATCCAACCTCCCTGTACTACTCATAATCGCCATATACTAAAAATAAAAAACTTACATAATGTTAATAATTCTGACGCGAGTTCCGTCTTACGAATTTTCTATGAATTGTCCTTTTTTGAAGCTTCACTTCAAAAACATACAACCTGGATATAACATTTTAATATGTGTTTTTTCATCAACCCAATATCCTCTTACTTTTTATTCTTCCTATAGAGTTATTTTTTTTTACTCATCATTAAAAAACTGCACAACGCCGTTAAAGACGGTTTCACTTCAAAATAATAAAAGGCGTGGCATTATGGTTTCCGTCTGACGATCAGTCTGACGCGAGTTTATCATTTTTACCCATCACAAAAACTAAGCTAGTGTAAATAAATCTGACGCGAGTTCCGTCTTACGAAATTTCGATCAGGACACGTGACCTGACGCGAGTTTAATATTTTTTACCCATACTAAAAAAAGTGCACAACGCCGCTAAACAAGTTTTCACTTCAAAAACGACTTGATTATGAGATGGCATAAGTAAATCTTGTGTTAAAACGAAACTTCTCAGGAATGACAACTATCTAAATAAACTTAAGAAAGTAAAACATCTGAGATTTTTTTTTTTGTAAAAACCATAAATTCACGTAGTTTGGCACATATCTACAAATACTACGAAAAAAAAAATGGTAAGAATCGGGTCACAACTGACTGATCCACGGCGTTGTATTTTCGGTCGCGTCGCCCGATGTATGTAACATCAAACCTTTCGTACTACACCGATATTATCCGTCAATACGTCTAGCGACACGACCGACAAGACGCCACCGAAGACCGTAAGATTCCAAAAAACGTATTTTATTATTCACTAGCTTTTGCCAGCTCCGCCCGCCCTAAATTTGGTTATCGGCGTGGGATTCTTAAGGCCACTCCTTGATAATACTAAAGAAGTTAGTTATAGCGAGCTATAAGTTAGGTTCGTTGGTGGAATTCGGTTTAGTTACTCCTCGGGATAATAAGAAGCCTTTGTCTTCCATATCTTCAACTATCTCTGTGCATAATTTCAGTTTAATTGGATGCTCTGTTGCAGCAGCATTGAGTGACAAACGGCATAGTTATTCCCGTTGGGAACTCTTAAATATTTTTCCAGATCCATTTAGTGGTTGAAGCGTGACTAGTAACAAACAACCAAACATCCAAACTTTCGCATTTATATTAATGCGGAGGTTCGTTTAAACTCTGTTATAGTTATTCCCGCGGGAATTTCGGATTTTTCAGGATAAAAACTATCCTACGTCTTTCCACAGGACTAAACTATCTTCATACCAAATTTCATCTATATCGGTTGAGCCGTTTAAGCGTGAAGAGGTAACAGACAGAGTTGCTTAGTTATTATTATGGATTTACTACCTTTGACGTCATGATGCGCTTGATGTGGATGCGCAAGATGTGGTGCGTGCGGCGCGTAGTGCTCTGCGGGGGGCGCGGGGTAGTAGGGGTGAGGGGGGTAAGCGGGGAAGCCGCTCGTAAAACCACCAGGGTAGTACCGCCCACCGTAAGGCGCCCCGTAACCGGGAACAGCTGGAAACGGGATGGATAGTTAGTGCATGTAGAGACAAAAAGCTTAATTTTTCTGTACTTCTTTCGTATAATCTAGGTTTATGTCAGGTTATTTTATTAGATTAGGTTTATGGACCCATGGTTATGATATTTTGTGGCCGTTTTGATTTAACATTGATTTATGATTACATTTTTACAATATGCACTTACAATAATAAAGATAGATGTCGCTACTGGCTCCCTTTTACACTATTTTTTATTTAGGTATGTAAATAGATATGGATAAAAACGGCCGCCATTTCATTAGGCTTTGTGAACAAAATGGCGGCTAACCTGGCGGCGGAGGGCCGGCGTGGGGCGGCGCGCCGGGGTGCGGCGGGGCGTTCGGGTTTGGTGGAATCATCATTGCTGGAAAAATAAATGAAATATGTATATAACTAAATGAACATATGTACATAAATAATCTATTTACGTTCAGACTCCCTGTCAATTGTTTGTATGGATTTTAATAACCATGATGTGGTGGCGAGGCCATTTGCGTCGGCTGCGGTGGCACATTGGGCCCAGGAGGTGCTGCGTGGCTGACACCAGGGGGCATGGGGGACGCGGGTGGCATTGCGAGAGGACCGTCCTTCATTTCTGTTTTTTCTTCTTTGACTGAGGAAGTTAAACCAGCGCTATTAGATATTAAATTATACGAAACAGCGGACATAACAAAACGTGAAGCTCGTATAAGATTTTTCAAGCACTGTGTCAATTTGCACGCATACATTAAGGTTCCGTGGGATAAGAATCAACTTTGATAGTTAATAACTCGCAAAATATACATTAAGAAGAATAATATGTATATTTTTGAAGACATATCCTACGACACGCCAAACAATGGACTCCGCAAAATAAAAAATTAACCGGGTTCAATGTATGGAGAACTTCAATCTTCAAAAAAAAAACAATTTCCTCACTGTCATTACAAAACTTAATGGCTTCAAACTAGACACCTTTTTGTAAAATATCATCAGAATGAATACAAGGACGGCGGAATTGTAAGGTCATGACATCTACCCTTATACACATTGGACATGAAGAACCTATAAGAATACCGTTTTTGGCATTTGGCCACAGAACCCTAAAAAGTATAGGCTTTTATAAAAATATTTGGATATATACCTATATAGAAGGAGAGTAATTTTACCTAAAGACTCCGGTGCTAGGTTTCCTTGTGGGTTGGGTAATTCCTGTTCTTTATTCTTCTCATTATCCTCAGACTTGAGCTCCGTAGTGTGATTATTATCGGACTTGTTCACTTCTGAAGTGGAAACTTTATCCACCTGAGTTGGAGGATTTGGTCCATTGGCTTCTTGTTTCATAGGCGACGTTTGGTCTTGATCCATTGGCTAGAGATAATTATTATATATTATACCATCATAATTATCGGTTATCGGCGTGGAATTTCTACATCAACTTCTTAATTATACTAATGAAGTTTGGCAGTACCTGGAGATCCGAGGCTCGCTCTTTACAACGCCATCTATTGTCAAGTAGCTTGCGTGTTGCTGTGGCGGTAAAACTAATAGCTTCACTACTCGCCAATAGATGTCAGGAAGAGACATATTTATTTCAGTTTATCATTGCATGAAAACACAGATAAAACGTTGTTTTCTAAAAATGAAACCTAGCTAGATCGATCGATTTCATGAAAATTGTTGAAGAAGTTTCCAAGATTCAGATTTTAAGAAATATATATATATATATATATATACAAGAATTGCTCTTTTAAAGGTATTAGATAAGCTATAGACATAGTTTATTTAAGCTCAGTTATAGATGTTCCCGTGGGAATTTTTCGGAATAAAAACTATCCAATGTCCTTCCCCGGGACTTAAACTATCTCTATGCCAATTATCATCTAAATCGGTTCAGCGGTTTCAGCGTGAAGAGATGACAGAGTTACTTTCGCATTTATAATATTAGAATGAATATATAGGGTGTTTTCCCCTTAAATGAAACCGCTTCTAAGATAATTATTACTATTGATAGTGTAATTATGTACCTCATCTTTAAGTGATCCTTTCTCCACAGCGTTAAGCGTGAGCGGCTGAGAGGCGGGGTTGATACCGCGTCGCATCTGTTCTAAAGCCCTCTCAACCAGTTTCTGGAAAGTCTCTTCGTCCACAGCTGGTTTGCAATGCTGTTGATAAACTTATTATGTAATTCCAGTTTTTGCCATTTACATCAATAGGGTAGCCGACAAAGTTGACAAGGTTATCAGATTTTGATGAAACTAATTTACGATTTGTTAAGAGCCTTTTACTAAAGAACGCGTGGAGGTATCAAGTTAAGTTAATATCAAATATTAAAGTCTACGGTCACCTAAAGTTGTAAAACAATCAGGGTTTTGTCGCATATTGTGACACAAATAAATAAAAACATATATGGGGTACTTCCCTCGGTGCGCAAGTCAGACTCGCACTTGGCCGGTTTTTTATATTACTGGTTAAAATTCAAAATACTTTTGTTGCTGCACATATGTATGTAAACGCAATATTTTTTAACGCGCCACCAAAAATTTTCTAAGAGTACATTCGTGAGGTCACTAACCTTGTACGGTTTGGTATGGAGTGTTTTAAGCTCGGTTTAAAAAGGAAATAAGTGCATACCTTTGAAAAAGTAGTTATCAGAGAATCCTTTTTCACTGATGAATATTAACAATTAAATTTCATAATTATGCATAAAAAATTGAGGCAACTAGCCTATTGATAAAGAGAATTTAGAACTTATGAAATTATTTACGTCACTACAAAAACGTTTAAGTCAAAATCGATAAGTGCCCATAAAATACATACATGTCAACTACCTACTTATATACATATTTCTACCAAGACATATATTGTGGAGGACTATTTATCTCCAAACTGGAACATGTTACAAAAACGTAAAATGCGTTGTAAGCTTTACCTTCTTCAATTCTTCTTGAAAACTCTCGCTGCTTTCCATGAATTTCCTCTTCTTTGCCTCGAACTTCTCCTCAATTTGTTGTAACTCATCTTCCAGTTTCTTCTGGTGCATCGTCAAAGACTGCACTTGTTTCTTCAAAATCTGAAAGTGAAACTTATTTTTTTTGGTATCAAGCTCGTTGGTATCACTCAAGCTGGTATAACTTAAACCCAGTCTGAAGATAGGCCCAGCGTCGACTCGATCGCATTTTCCCCTCTCTGAATTTTCTGTTTGTTAGACACAGTCGGGTTACACATTATTTCAGAGATAAGAAGTTGAACTTCCTTGCTGAAGTCAAAGTCAAAAGAAGAGAAGAATAAAGATTCAAATAATGTTTTTTTAAAACACTTTTGAGTCGTCAAAATTATTAAATGTTACAGAACAAAGCCTTCTTGGCTTCCAATCTAGCTATATGTGGGCCTCCAGTAAAGCTTTGTGTCTAGGGTAATACCTAAGAATGCTGTGTCATTTACAAGATTTAATCTTAAGGGAGTTCAGTTCAGATCACAGTACAAGTTTAGGACTATAGTTCTGGTTCAGAGAACTACTTGGAGCGAACCTGATATGTGCCTACGTACCAGCCTACCGCAAAAGCGGGCTTATATAAAAATGACGACGCTTGCCGTACGTATTTTACTTTCCTCCTGTCCTGTGCGCACGGCGCGCGAACTACGTACTTTGTCTTTATGTAACACTCGAGTCATTAAAGACTTCGGCCTTCTGAATAGCCTATCGTTAGTAATTTCTCCTTACCACTCTTAATACACAATCTACTATTGTTTAATATGATAGGAAATTATTTAATTAAATTGCAGCCTTTGGTGATTTAAATGAAGTGTATTAATAAAGATTTAATTTACCCACGTGGCAAGTATGTACAAACTACATACTAACCTGCATTCGAGCGGTTGTGACAACAGAGCGGACATCCGGCACTACAGTGTCTGAGAATATCTCATTGATAAGTCGGTGGTTCCGTAGGTAGCGAGCGTAAGCCACGTGCTTAACAGACGAGCCTTCATCTTGATCTGAAAGGAATTTCTAAAAATTAGTCCAAATATAGAATAGAATACAATTTATTTGACATAAATGAGGACACACAATATATAAAACTAGCATACGTGTTTCAGTGTGATGTCAAATTTGGTCACCACTCAGCATATGCTGTGAGGAATCACGGCGATTTTCAGGGCAACTAGACTAGATAAACTAGCTTCCACCAGCGGCTCCGCCCACGCTAGATTCGGTTATCTGCGGGTGATTTCTACGGTTCGTGTTTGATTTACTTCTACTTTAAATAACATACATAACGCAATCCGACATACATACATAATCCGATCGCACTATCCTTACACGCTCAAGTATTATTATTTCCTGTACAATCGCTCGCGGTAGAGACACAAAATACTCAGGGTGCGTGAATGCGAGATAAGTGGAAAATGCATGCTTCTCCTCTTATTACTATTACGTCATTGCGAAATGACATCCATGACCCATAAAATATTTTTTCGTGTGTGTGAGAGAGAAAGAGAGATAGGGTAAGCGAGAAAGTGTGTGTGAAACAAGAGGTTAAATAATAAAAGCAATATTTACCCTCCTCATCTTCAGCAGGTTGTATGTCAATTCTTCTATCTTGCTGCTGTTGTTCCTTCTGGGATGATCCCTTCTTCGTAGAGCTCTCTTCTTCGAGATTACCTACTGCTAACACCAAATTGTTACTACATGCTTAATTAAAAAATATGTTATATCGAATGATTAGTATGAAATGTGTTTGAACACTCACAGGATATGGCTAGAAGTCCCAAACTTTTTCCATGCACAAAATAAATAAAGGCTTTACAAAAATGAAATACATTTAATGACTTTATTTGAATTTTGTCGGAGCCTAACAACAGTTTAGGACTCCTTAGTAGATATTTAATAGTGAAACCATGTTTCTAACGTCCACAGCTCACTATTAACTTTGAGTTCCGCTAAGTCGTCAGTGTGCGAGTGACTTTACAGCCAGGCTTGACATAAATATCATGCATGATATTTTGATTTAATGATCATGGGGTTATTTATACAGATGACAAAATGTAACAGCAGATTGTGTAAAATAAAATAAAACTATGCTAAAGTCATTATAAAAGATTCTTTTTCGTTCTTAGAATATTTAGAATACTTCTTATACAGGGTGGAAACGTACCAGTGATCTCACTCGATTATTTCTAAACCATACATGATATCGAAATATTGATTGTTGATCCTGAAAGTGTTTCACGAGCTCTATCCAATGGTATCAATAATGATTTATAAAATAAACGGGATCTATCCGAAAATTTGATGTTTTTAGCTTCCGTACATTAGTATGACGACATGGCACCTTAGTAAGTTTAAAATCTTATAAACATAAAGTATTTCCGCAAATAATTTTAAAGAATAACGCAATCTACGAGGTTATAATTATTATTTTATTACATTTCTTAATTTTTTTTTAATAATGTTAAAAGTGGCGTCTTCCATTTTCTGTGCATTTTCTTGCTCTTTCTACTGTTTCTCTACGAACGTTTCGTAGCATCGCTGGACTCGTTAAAGAATATCTTTTAAGAATTTGTTGTTAATTATACGTGTATCTACTATCTATTATAATTATTAATACAAATAATAATAAGTGCATAATTTATTTTTAAGTATGTACCTAAATTATAAAATATATTACTTCATGTCGCCATACTAAATCATCAAACTTCTAGATAGATCCAGTTTATTATATAAACTATTATTTATACCAATGGTTAGATCTTGTGAAGCACTTTCACTTTTATGGTTTAGAAATAATCGAGTAAGCTTACTTAACGTTGCCACCCTGTATATTCGTCACAATCATTTCTTGTGTTCTTTTTTGTACTTTTTTCACAATATACGCTGTGGTTTATTTTACATTTAATTTAAGTATATTAGTTTTTGCACTTAAAAACGATGCAATAAAAGGCGATACCAGTCGTAAATTCTTATATTACCTATAATATATTGTGTAACAAGTACATATTGGTTTTTAATCTTACAAACACAAGAAGTAATTGTGACTGAAATTATGTTTTACTAAGCTGCTCATCTTTCAATCAATTATGTTGAACTTTGAGCTTCTGTGCTCAAGGATAAAATATGTTAATCTGTAAATCGGGGCATAGTATTTAGAGTATATTTTTGCGAAACAACAGTTTTGGTTTCTATTTTACAACAGTTTTGGTTTCTACTTTACCGAGTCACAGGATTTGCGGTCAATGGTTGCCTGGTAGAGATAGCTTTTTAGCGATAAAGAAAAAGCCACGAAGTAGTACATTTGTTTTTTTTCTGTTATTTTTGGACATGTAATTCTGTGTGCAATAAAGTGAATTCATTAATTTATTTATTATATTCGTGGCACGTTATAATGAATATAAAACATTCCTTTAGAAAGTAAATAATATTATTATAATAGTATGTTTTAATTAGTGTGTAAAAATGTTTAAATATTTTAATAAGGTAAGGGGCAGTGTTATTTGACCAACCACTTTAGTCCTGCGTGACAAGTGGTCAGCCCATCATTACAACACTGCTCCTGACATAGTATACAATATATGGACTAAAGTGGCTTTATAATGACCTATACGTGGTAAATCACCAACCTTCAGTCCTTAGCAATCAGTGGTAAAATAAAAGACAACAGAATAATATAACTCCTTTGCTAGTTCTCGACCAACTTGAAAAGGGGTAAGTCAAGACTGGACAAATTGACACAATACTGTGGCTTTTTCAAATAGACTGAATGTGACTTGAATACAATGCATCCAGGTACAGAATATGTTAATGGATTTTTTATTCACATGTAAATTATAGCTTAAAATAATTTAATGACCCTTTGCCAGTTCCTAACAAACTTGAAAAGGGGGTAAGCTAAGACTGGAAAAATAAACTAACACAAACCTGTGTTTCTTTGAAAATAGACTGAATGTGACTTAAATACTATGCCTCCATGTACATATATTCTTAATATATTAATGTTTTTTTGAATTTACATTCAAATTATATCTTAAATTAATTAAACTTTAATTATAATTAATTAATATAAATAAGACGAACGTTAACTCAATGCCATGCAATTCAATTGTATCCCTTACCGACAGCTTTATTCTTCGCTGCAATGTAGGCCAGGTAAGCGGGGGAATTGTGGTATGCCTTCAAGCTTTTTTCGTACTCCGACTACGGGACGGTGTGTTTAATGGTGCCATTACCCCATATGTGCATGTTTGTATGAAGTGACGTGCATGTGGGACACAAAACGTGTGTTATTCCAATGTGGTGGTTAGTCACAGTACAGTTGTATCAAGTAAAAAATTTAGGTGATTTTTACTTGCAGTGGTGAAAATATACTACTGTCTTGCTCTCACTTGCGGTTTTATGAGCGTTCTCATTACTGCCACAGTCTGAGCATTTATACAGTTCGCCATCAGAGGCGTCTAGATGGAGCAATCGTGCAGTGTGCGGAGAGGCGGGGGGCAAAACAGTGCCAACTCACAAACAGTAGAGCTGTCAGGCAACGCATACGCCGCAATTAACGTTGTCGGAGTACTCGACTACTTAAAACACGATGACCAACTGTATGAATGCATGTGTTGCAATCAGACAAGAAAGTAATATTCACGTGCACTTTTACCTTGAAACATCTTTAATAATATTGGCAAGGAATGATTTTTAGTCACCATAAAAATATAAAACAGTTTTAAAATAATTTTTCTTTTTGTTGAAGAAAATATATTTATTAACAAAAACAACTTTAGACAAGTTTTTATTCAATTATACGTTATACTACATGAATTTTCTATGACCAAATGCATTGAATAATTTAGTCGGTTATTTGAATCTACCAATTAAAAACGACTTCGCAGCGGGGAAAAAAAACTGTTAAATTTAAAATCGTTCTTAATTGATACGAAATTTGTACGTATGTTTGTACAACGTCATAGTTCCTCTTTCCGAAGGCGTTAACCTGTGTCTGCAAGCACACCCACATCATGAAAACTCTCTATTTTTAACAATTTTGAAAAATACTTATGATGATTATGAAACCTTTTTTAAAAAAATTACCCTCCTTTTTGCCGGCAGTCGGGTAAAAAATAAATACAGTAATTCAAAGTTGTATACCCAAATTGGTTAAGTGAAGCAGGTGAGGTGAAATGTACATATACACAAATGTGGCCCCGACTCCTGAACTATATTGACTTGAAATTATATGGTACCTCTAGTTTTGTGGGCCAGCCACTGTATATAGGCAGGTGATGCTTGGTAAGTTTTCAACATTTCTGTGTACTGCGCCTACATCCAAAATGCACTCATTAATTAACTGTATAGGGATGTGAACTTACAGGAACTTCAGGCAATGTCTCAAAATCAACAATTCGAATTCTTAATATTGATAGATTTTGTAGTGCATTTTTTTCATAAGTAGGTACACTGGTAATCAAATAAACTTAGCCACCCGCTCCTTTAGTACTGAAACCTATTTTCCTCATAAAGCATAACATTGGGCAAAGATATACAAAAAAAAGACCTATTTTACTACAATTAAAATAATGACAAATTTAATCTCTTTGTAATCTCTCAATGAAAACAATGTATGAAGGTAAATTTTCCCTTAGAATTAAATTTTAAATGAGTAAATCAAATCTAAATAAATAAAAGAAAACACATAGGTACTTCATTGTAATTCCAAAGTCTGGTATTAGCAAAAACATAATGCAGTAAAAAAAATCCATAGATATTCCTGTAATTTTTGCCAATATTTGCTTGATACAAACCCTAGGGCTGGTATGATATGGTGATTTTTCTGATCATTTTGTTTGTTTCTGTCTCTTGCCATGTCACAATGGATACTACGCCACAGGAAACTGCTCAAGCTATCGCACTCCTCTAAGCAAGATGTAGACAACATCAGGTCGTGCGAAGGCTCCTACGAATCTTTGTTGCAACGTGTTTACAGACGGTTCTTGGAGATTGGAGCTTTCGATCGTCGACAGGGAGCAGGCAGGCCTAGGGCCACATTCTCCATAGACGATGGCTATATCAATGTTACTCTTTTGCGAAATCTGCGCCTTAACCAAGTTCAAGTTCAAAAACAACAATGTGAAGGAAACCTGGTACCACGGAGAGCTGCAACTGTTCCAAAATTGACAGCAGTGACTGGACGTTAGACCAATAGTGTTATTTTTTCTTTACTGATAAAAAAAGGGTACGAATAAAGGGGCTTCCATTAAGAAGTCATCGACGCCAAAGGGAAAGAAGTCATCGACGCCAAAGGGAATGAAGTCATCGACGCCAAAGGGTTTATCGCCGGCCTGGAGACCGTTATTCTAAGTGATGCCTTGAAGAAACTGTCTCTTATGGGAGGCTCTGTAATGGTGTGGGGCGCCATTTCCTGACAGCACAAACAACTTTAGTTTTCATTGAACCGACTGCCCATACACTTAGATTTATTGATCATCGCTACATTACTGAACTTCTTGCAGATTCTGACTGAGCAAGACTGCATGCCGCTTAGAACGTGACACAGTATCTGGGAGACGTTGCTATTCGCACCATGGACTAGCCAGTTGGTAGCCCGGACTTGAACCTTATTCAGCACTTATGAGATGAATGCAGAGCTTTTTTATCTGCTGTAGCAACGATTTCAGAGCTGCGAATCGCCCTTAAAGAAGCGTGGAACACAATCCCACAAGACTTAATTAACAGGCTTATAAGGGTTATGAATTCGAGGCTGCAGGCAGTACGTAATCTAGGCACGGGGAGAAAACACCTAATATTTTAACCAGTACTTTATTTTGCATTTCAAGTTCTTATAATTTTTTTTTATTGCTAACTAGCGATGACTGTTTCAACAGTGTAAATGACACCTTTCTGTAAACTTCTTATACCCCCTAAACACTAAAAACAATTAATTTTGACCGCCACAAAATGCCTATTTTTTGGTATAACTTTGAAACTTTGATCAATTAAGTGCAAATGAAATTTTGACAAAAATACATAGCTTACTGTACCAAAATAACGGATAGCCTTGTTTATTTAATTTCCGGTGTTATTCAAAAGGAATTAGTCGTTATTTATATTAGAATAGAATTATATTTTCATATTTCATGTCGTAAAATAGTTCACAATTCCTGTGATATTCCATCTCTAATTCCCACCTATAATTTTTTAATTATTGAACACAATTTATTAAGACCAAGGTTTTCTCTAAGTAAAACAGTATGGGGACCTTCAAGATGATTATATTTTTAAAGGGTCGGCAACGCGCGAGTAATGCTCCTCCTGGTGTTGCATGCATCCAAAGGCTGCGTTGACCGCTTAACATCAGGCGCACCGTCAGCTTGGTGTGAACAAATTAGTGGTATAAAAGAAACCCCCAGACACAATCTTTAACGCCCATGACATAAATATCATAGTTTCCAATTTATAGCTACTATAGGCTAGTTTTCTAGCATTTTGGGATCTTATGTTTACAAAATACAGACAATGACATACCTTCTCCGCTTCATATTCATCAACAAATACAGCCTTTTCCGTTTCGGGAAGGTCTCTCCACATCCCTCCAATAATCCTTCCAATTTCCCATAGTTTCAGGTCAGGATGCGCTGCTTTCACACTATCCCATACTCGTCGCGAGTACCGCATGTAGGGCATAAGGGGTTTTTCTGGAGGTTTGGGCGGCTTTGGCAAGCCTGCACCCTAGAATACGGTAACTTTTAGTAGCATGGAATGTAAAATAGGAACAGAGGTGTCATATTTTTGTAAAACCAAAGCATCTTATTATAATCAACAAGTCAATCAAAATTTGCCCCATTCTGCGCTAACTTCGTTTATCAGCGTGGGATTAATTAAGGTAAGGAAGTTTTCTATAGCAAGCTATAGCTGTGGCTATAGTTTGTACATGTAGATGTGCTTTATAATTATTCTTGTGGGTACCACATTGAGTACGAAATGCAATTTCATACGGTTTTTCGTACTGACCTGGGAGTTATTACGCACTGGGGTCTCAAAAAGTTCGATTTTCAAAACTGAGTATGTATACAACTTTGGAACTTTTTCTTGCAGGTAGTAAAAAAAGTATATTGCTTTATTTAATACCAGATGTGCTGTACCATGATTACACCCGCGTGATTTGATATAAGCAGGTGGGTGATATTTTGAAATAAGTCCGTTCAGCTTCTTGTGTTTATATAACAACTAAGAACATACAAACAAATAATCCACAATGAGGGGTCTCTAAATTTTATTGATTTATTTATTCTTTTTGTACATATATATTGTTTACCAATGGCGGGCTTAATGCCATACAGCATTTTCTACCAGCCAACTAGCCAAATAAGGCTAAACAGAAAGTACAAAAAATGTTAGTATATAAGAATATAAATAAATATACGAAATAAATTTAGCTACAAATTTATAGATTACACATACATTTCTCAGTACCTCAATAATCAATGTACTACTTAGTAAAAGAGATATTTCTGCTTTAGAGCAATAAATGTGGTTTCCTTACTTAGTACGTAAATAAAGTAAATAGACAAACTTACCACTCCAGCACCTTTTCCAATCTTCTGTGGTTGAAATCCAGGATGTGAGTGTGCAGTAGATATGAATGGGCTGGTCTTGTCATCCTTTCCAGCCTGAGAGCCCTGACTCGAGGCTGTGGCTCCGGGGGCGGAACGCCGCGCGCTTTCTGCACCGAAACGTGCCTGAGACTGGGCCTGCCATCCCCCATATCCCCCCGAATGCCCCATCGGGGGACCAGAGTGCCCCATTGCGGGCCCAGAGTGTCCCATCGGGGGACCACCTTGGTATTGCGGGTGGTACTGGTATTGGTTATGGTGCGGCGGCGGTGCATTCATACCGCCTTCAAGCCAAGCAGCGGGGCGGCAATACAATGAAAAGAAAAAAAATAAGCGTAAGGGAAAGGATAGGGAAACGGGTGGGGTAAAATCAAATATGCACTAATATCTAAATGAAATAAATAAATGAAAGTGTTTAGTGTTTAGTGATTAGGCTGAGCAAGCTATCACAACTAGCTAGTGATTTAGCATTTAGTGGGCATTTAGTTAGCGAAGAGGTCTGATTTAACACTTGTGTATGTGAAATGATAAATGATTGCTGGTGTAGAAAATTGAAATCGTGTATTACATTTTTAATTCCCCACAGAGTACCTAGATCCGAAACAGATGAATGAGTAAAAAAAAAATTTTGAAAAAAAAAACAAAGAAACAATTGGTGTCATTACCTTTCATCAAATTGAAACTCATTGGGGGCCCCGCAATCATGTAGTCTGTTTTAACATAACAAAACATGAAACAAAACCAAAAACAAGAGCATATAATGTAAGTAAAAATGCGCAAAGAATAAGGGTAACTGAAATAAAAAGTTGGTTACAACGGCTGGATAAGAAGCAGAAAGTCATGCTTTGGAGACAATGCAGCACTTCAGTTAGAGACCAGCAATACCAAGAACATAGCCTTGCCTTGGATTTAATTAACTTGTTATATGAGCTGAGTTAGTATCTAACAGGATTTTAGCAAGACAACATTGTAATCCATTAACTTTTTGAATATAATATTAGTAGTACTAGTTCAATTTCTTTTTCTTAATCTACATGATTGAAGATTTAAAACTGAACAGTGGATTTTTTTTTGGTTAAAATTAACGGAGTCTCTTTGCTGGTAAGTCAATTTGAGCGAAACCTGGTAGCTAGCTTCCAACTCAGAGATAAACATAGGTTATTTTTCATCCCAATCAAACATTACCGATTATTTAAAATTCCAAACAGGCCTAAAGGCACCAACTACATAGAGAATAATAGTCTTTTGAAATTAGATGAACCATATTTACTAAGTCAATAAACTCATGTCTCAAAAATAACCTTTTTGCATTGCTACTAGTTTAGACAGTTACTTTAATACAATATAACTAAAATTTTCCCTTTAGGTGCTGCCATACCCAAATGAGTTAAGTTTGCAACTATATGATTAATTTTGTTACAGTCCTGAGTACATGAGGTGAAAACAATTATGTTATAGTTCAAACTTCAATTAAGTTGATTTGCTAATATTATAATAATTTGGCTATGAAAACATTAAAATAAAATCTGACACTCTATTTTTAGGCTTCAATTCAAATTGTTTGCAATGCTAAGAGTAATATTACCTTGAATCTTATTTCATAAAATATATATTAATTTGAATAATCAAATTTGCTTATTTCATAGTTCAAAATACATATTTGAATTTCATACAAACAAAACAACGGAAAAAATTTAGATTTATAACGTGCAGTCATGTGCTAGTGCCTATTTTACATAGAAATGTGTCTCTTTGTATGCTTCAATTGTGTAATATTTTTTATATTCATATTTATGCCAGGCATTTTGGAGTTGTCAGCACAGTATGAGTAAGACATCTGTTTATACTAATACAAACATAAGCCTGAAAAATTAAGTAGTCAGAAATCTAATCTTAATGTGGCATGAGGATTTTTTAAGACCCCACAGATATTTCCAGACATTTTTGTAAACAATATCTATACACAAATATAAAGATTAAATAGTTTAAAGTTTGATAAATAATGGTTAAAATTTTAAGTAGGTATAGAAAAATTAGGAAAGAATACGAACGCGGATTGCTTTGAGGACTTGGCATCGACATTGATGTATTTTGTTTGTAGCTGTTAGGAGTGGCCATCGCACAAAGATAATCCCTGAAAACAAATATTAAAGTTTTTGGATTAATAAAATAAAGTTGATTTACAAATAAAGAAAGCTATACAAATATCAGTATTAGTTACCATAATCAATTACCCTTAATGTTAAATGATGTTGTTTACAAATAGTTTAAGCAACCGAATGCACAGATAACAAGTATAAATGCTAATGACATAAAGAAAATACATTGCAGCTTAGTGACAGTTTTTCTCTTTCTTTTAGAAACCGCATGGAAATACTAAACTTAAATTAATATAGTGAGTACTACTTAGGTACATCCATATTTGATAGCAGTGATATTTAAAAATTTATAATTTGGTGAAGTACAGATTATGGCAAAAAACAAACTACATGTAAGTAAAAAATTTCTTACCCTAGTATCAAAATAATAAAGAAAACTTGTAGTTCAAGAAAACAGGATTCAGATTTACTTATTAAAAAGCTACTTTTGCATAAAAAAAATAAAAAATGATCTCCTTGTACACAAATCATAAAAAATGCTGAATAAAATAAACTTTTGCCCAACAAATGGTAGTAGAAAAAGTAAATTAGTAAGTACTATAAATTCAATGACGATGATGTTTATCCTTGCAGAAAGGCCAAGAAGTAAGCCATACAGCCACATCTTCAGTAAGAATATTAATTGAAATTTGATTGTCCGAAACACATTTAATTTTCCGACAAATACATTTACTCAAACCATTTTAATAGAACAGTGCAAGACCAAAGTGTTTAGGTATTTTAAAAGTATGAGAAAACAAAACTTTTACTCTATATTCTCAGATTATAATTATATGTAACACTGAATTCCAAGGTTCATTATTTTTACTTCTGCTGCCTATTCTAGTAATAATTCTAGGTATCTCGGTTTTTTTTCTATATTCAACACATACAAATAGGCAAGGACTCCACCGTAGAAAAAAATTGGAGCAAGAACGAACACGTTCAGACAACAAAAGATCTTTAGTAGGTCTATTTTTAACACTTTTCACTAGCACAATTCAAATTAATTAGTGCATAAACCAACAGACTGGGTACCTATGTATGCATATAATGCAATACATGGAATAACACCATTTTAGAAAGCATCTTCCTTTCCTTAAATATCATTTATAAACATCTGGCGATGGGCTAGGAGTCGAAGGACGACATAATAAAGTATTATCTTTGAAAGTTCATTGTAGAAGAATAACAGAGATTGTAAAGAGATAAATTTATTGTTTCTAACAAGAGAGAGCGAGACCCAAAATCTTATTCAAATTGTTTAAAAGAACAAGTAAAGTGCTTCTTATGATGTCTTTGACTTTGACTTCGCTCTGCAGCAGTGACATTATTCTGCCGATCAGCACCAATATTTTAAAAACGAATAAGCGAATTAAAAGTATTGTTTTCAGGTAAGTACCTAAATATTATTCATAATAACTTTGTCAACTACGTGATTTAGTAAAAACCTATATATAGCGGTATGTAATAAATGCAATGCATAAATTTAATAACGTAAAAGAACAAAATAAGTGACCAGTAAACTGAGGGCCACACATACCTGTGTAGTAATAAAATTAATTTAATTTAACGTCTCTGATTCCTTGTATATAAAACTAGCACAATTTATTTAGATTTCTTTGATGTAAACAAATTGCAAAGAAGAAAGCAAGCCATATTTATTCTTTTTAATTTTTTTCCTATTCGTCCCTTAGGACAAACTAAGGTCTTAGACCATGCTGCCATTTTTATTTATTGTTTAGGTTCTAGGTTTGTTTTTCAATTGCCTGATATTCTTGAATAGAGTGGCGTATACCATGTCATATGTATTTAAAAAAAATCAGGGTTAAGGAAGGTGTGTATGTGTGTGTGGTTTAGAAGATGGTGACTTCAACCATATTTTATTTAATAAAAATCATCTTTATGTAACTAATTTTTGTCTGGTGCTACTCGTTTTAAAGTTAAATTCCTGCCATTACTATAAACTTGTATAAATTTGGATATATATATGAATTTCCTGGATGGAGCGCAGAATATCTCCATTGTTTTTGTAAACATTGATGCCCATCAATCATAATAAATATAGACATCGTGAAATAAGTACACTTAGCATTTCCTAAGTGCAGATCCATGTGTTTGTGCTTCTTGAGGTTTTGCTGGGGTTGATTCATGTTTTTTTGTTCCTTATTTTTCTAAAGGTAGATCCATTTTTCTGGACTCCTTTTGTTTTCTCTTATGTTATGGTGGTATTTTGTTGACTCCGTCCAAAGTAGAATCCTATGTTAGCATGTTAGAAGTTCTAGTGTTTATCTAAAAAGGGGACGGTGCCGTCTTAAGTATATAACCACGGACCCGAAACTATAATCTAAATTAATCCAACTTAAACCAACTCAGTACAAAATAACCACACGTCATAGCAAGGTATTTTGGTTTTTTGTGTGTTGTACGTCAGCTGTCACTGTCACATTTTGACTACCGGTCCCAGTAATTTAATACACCAGAAACCAACTTAAACTAACTTAATACGTGGTATTTCGTGGTTAACGTTCGGGACTGCTCCCTTCATAGGTATTTCTATAATGTTTTACATTATTAAACAAAGTCAAACTTTAAGAGCCATGTAATAAGAAACAATTTTTATAGGTCGTCTATTAACATCAGTCAGTGACCGACACTCAGGCGCCGCGCCGTCGCCAGTACTTTTACCTGTGTTAAAACGAACTTACACTTAGGGTGCGTTCCAAACGCAACGAGGAAGTTATAAATAATAATTGTTTAGTATTTAAGTGTTTTGTTTATCTGTACAACTAACATAGTTTTTTAAGTGTATTTGTTACTAACACACTGTGGACCATGGTCTGAAATTAACATTAATTATTATTATTAATTAAAAGTGGTTTTGGGAAGCCGGGGTAGAGTTATTTTCCAACTGTCAATGTAATGTAATGTATGCGATGTCATAGCTCTCAATGCCGTCAATAGAACGAACCTATGGCCGTTCACTATTTTGACAGCGCATCCACTGCTCTACCGCCCGAGAATGTGCAGCTAATGCGTTGAATGCGGTCCGGAAGTAACGTCATAACGCATTTATTTTTCGTTAACAGAACGATCAAATATCCGCATAGACAGCATTGAGCGCATTCAATGCGTATAATGCTTGTCAACAAAACGCCCCTATAGTATGACATGATTGTCCTCTCCATGCCTCGATTTTGACGCCATTCAGCATTTTTAAATGCCTGTTGCTTTCTTAGTCCGACGAATCTGAACAAACAAGAGCTCTAGCCATCTTCCAGCTTCATACGACCCTGGGTATCATCTAGGACCAGAGTGCTTGCCACGACCAATTAAACGAGCCCAAACTCAATGGGGTTGTATTGTTTCATTACACAGTTCCTGTAGCCACCTTCCAGCTTCATCATCAGACCGGATATCATCTAAGACCAAAGAACTAGTCATGTCAAATCAAACATGCGCAATCTTGATGGGTTTGTGTCGTTTTGTTACCTTTATAGTCACCTTCCAGCTCCATCATCAGATCAGCTCCAGGGAATTATTATTATTATACTTTATTGCATCAACATAAAAAATTTACAAACAAAACATATTTACAAATAGAGAAAAACAAAAGGCGGTCTTATCGCTTTAAAGCGATCTCTTCCAGACAACCTTTGGGTAGAGGAAATTATTGCATCGTCACCGGAGTTATAAATATTTTTATTTATTTTACCCACCGCGAGATGGGTAAATCTTGCCATAACGCTTTTCGTTAACGTTTAAAGTAATTTGTACTTGTACAAAAATAACCGGCAAAGTGCGTGTCGGACTTCGCACATTTAGGGTTCCGTACCAAATGTACAATATAAGCCGTTCGAATGGTAGAATTATTCATAAGCAGTAGGTTAGTGAACCCCTTCTTTGCTACGCATTTGACCGCTAAATCAAATTGGTTGTAATAGAAAAAAGCGGCCAAGTGCGAGTCCGACTCACGCACCGAGGGCATGGGCGTAGTGAGGTACAGGCAGGGGGGGGGCAGCTGCGCCCCCTAGGTGCCAATTACCTAAAGGAATTGTGTGAAGAACTTTCTATCAGGTCTGCCCCCCCCCCCCCTAGCCAAGCCTGCCCACCCCCCCAATCCAAAAGCTGACTACGCTCATGACCGAGGGTTCCGACCTACCACTATTTACGTAACTTACACTAAAAAAAACAAAAACAACGACGAAAAAAACGAGAATACGATAACCGTTCCTTCTTCTTTCTTATAGTTAGCGAAGAAATGTTGTATTCGACTAATTTGCCGATAATGTTCTATGACCAGGAACCTAAGATAAAAAGTTGTGTATTAGAATAGGATATATAATAGAATGGTAAAACATTGTCAGCGATTTAGTAAAGTAGAGGGGTGAATAGACATTAAGTTACACCCCTAATCATCTTTGATTCCCGAATACTGACGTAAGATTAGCGGTACGCCCCTAGGACCTCTTCAGCAGCGAGCAAGCGAGTAGCGACAAGTGGAAGTTACAGTACCTAGTTACCTACACCACGACCTCCAGTGACGACGATTTTATTGAGTATTTTTTTCTAGCAAATATGTTAGATAGTTTTAAAAAAATTGCTGCCGAAAATATTATAGGCTTATCTTGCATATAAGTACGCCCTTTTAACGTATAAAGTAACATTGTCAAGTTTTTAGAGTTTGCGCGACATAATCCACAATGGGGAAACCTACTAGTAGCAATGACCTAGTAGTTATTACAGCTGCTATGGAATCTATCTACCTACGTTTTTGATATGGAACCCAATTGTGTTTTTTATCGTGCGCGTGGCAAATAAAGTTAATAAATCAAACTAAATCCAAGGGGAAAATAGGTAGGTACTTGACTATACTGTACTGTCATTTATTATTAGAAAAAACCTTTGTTTTGTAGGTTTTTGTAATATTAGATAGTAGGTAAGAAGTAAGAAGGTACTCAAATAAATTGCTTAACCTAGACCTAATGTGATTCTATTTCGACTAAATAATTTAGTACCTAACTCTAGCAGCAGATCAAATGTTACGCGGTCACCGCTATCAGAATATAACTCAGCATTTACCTAAGTAGGTAGGTAGGTACCGTAAGTGGCCCACGTATCGGTCACTTGCCGAATTGGCACTAGTTACGTACGAGCCGGGGAGTGATTAAAACGCGCGCCAATTTCCGTGTCACGCGCAATACATGCTGCCGTGCTCAGAGGCCCTAGCGAAGTACCTCGGATTACAGATGGTGCAGAATATTTGCTAAGGTTCATTGACCTCTTTTTTCATTATTATTTATTTAATCTTTCTGCACTAACATGTGTACAATGGCAAGCTTAATGCCATAAGGTATTCTTCGCCAGCCGACCATAGTCCAATCCAGTCCAGCTTTTAATTTTTCGGCGGTGCAGCGAAAAACAAAAAAAAATAAAAAAGCGCATAAATGTGAGTTATACCAAAAAGCTTAGGTCTGGTTGTCACCCATATATAAGCTCCTCGGAGTAATACTCATAGACATAGAGAAATAAGAAGCGCATTTCCTGGCCAGATGTGAAAAAAAAGCCGCAAACGGGTGACAGAACAGAGGGAAGCGAAACTGTGGTTTCTAGTCTTCTCTAACTTTGTTTCTAATTCTACCTAAAGTGTGGCCAATTTTTTAAGGCTATTGCACAGTCCATAGGCTAGGTTACAAAACTCGAAGTCTATGGTAATACATAAATGGAATAAGAAGAATATACTAAGGATTGTAAAGATACCTACTTACAACAATATTTTACTATACTACTTACATATAAATTTAAACAATATTTATATGATAAATTAATACATATAAAATAAAATATAAAATATACAAACACCGAATACTCTACATATACAAAATACAATATATATACATACAAAATATAATTTACATACACATTCATTTTTTTTTGGTAGTTTTACCAATGACTCCAGAATAAAATTTTACATTATTACATAAGAACCTGAACATGTAACAGAAAACCAATCTTTGAAGAAGCTGCTTCAGATAGAATTCTGAAAGCTGGTGTATTTCGTCTGCGCACTATGGATGTCTTTAGAAAGGCTGTTCCAGATGCTGAGTGTAGGTATTAAAGTTTTTAGTAAAGTACCTAACATGATAAAACATCTAGGTAGGTAATAACTTATTTTGTCGGGTAAAAACCGTTTCTATGTTCTATTCTTACCCATCTTTCCCAACTTTTGGGATTATAATTATTAACCCATTGGACTTTCGGGAGAAGACGAATCGATTGAGCAATTTCCGTACATAGACGAACATATATCACTCCCATAATTTTCTCTAGTCCTAAAACCTTGTTACCCCTTTCTGGGGATTAAAACGGTGAAGATATACATACATTTATTAAATAATGCTTAGCTTTTTTTGCATATTGTAATAAAGAAGGTTAGTATCGCTTTTTTGCCGATGGGCTCACCACTTGTCACACTGAAAGACCACCTTTTTCAACTAATTGATATAACTGAGTTGTTACAGACATCATAGGCCTGACACTCACCTTTTCAGGAACCTTTGATTTTAAATCGGTCCCCTAATATTTATTGTGGTCCAGGAAATAATGTCGAAAGAAGGGCTCCTGATTACCCCGCCAGTTTTATAACCAAAAATCTCAGGGCCGTCTTCAGTCAAGTGGCATTTAGGGCCCATAGCATTTTTAAGTTGGAGGGCCTTTTTTGTTATTTCAGTAGGTAGTTGTAAAGTCGTAAACAAATATATAAACTTTCTTTAAGTGATGGTTCATTTTTTATTCGAAATCAGGAATTAAGTATTAAAAGTCTATTAATATCCAATGATTTTTATTTTAAGAATGCGTCCATAGTAGCTCGAAAAAAGTACACATCAGCATCATGCTGTATAAACAAAAATACTTACTACCTAACATTTTTTTAAATTCTTTACCCATAACTATAATAATTGCACGCCTTAGGTACAATTGGTTATTATTTGTTACTTTTCTGATTGTAATGTAATTGATTGGCTTTCCATACACATCATATAAAAATAATGGGAAAACTCAAATCTAACCAATCATATGATCAGAATATTGTTCATAATTTATCCATAAATGGACAGTGCTACGAAAATCAACTTATATATGATCTTAGTATCATATTCATTTTTTGATACTACGAATACGGTCTGGCAGATTAAAAATATGATATGATTAGCTTTTGCCAGGGGCCCGCCCTAAGTTTGGTTATCAGCGTAGGATACGTACGGAAACTCCTTGATTATACTAAGCTATAGTTAGTTACTAGGTTATAGTTACTCCCGCGGGAACTTTTTAAGTTTTTGAAATGTAAAATAGCCTATGTCCTTCACCAGGACTCAAAATATCTCCATACCAAATTTCATCTACTCGGCTTAGCGGCTCCCGGTTCATCCAGTGGTTAAAGTTACTAACATCCAAACTTTCGCATTTATAATATTAATGGGATAGCTGGTATTAATGAATTTTACTAGCGGCTCGACCTGCCCTAAATTTGGTTATCGGTTTGTATCTCCTAAATAACTCCTTAAGTATACTAATGAAGTTTGCTTTAGAAAGCTATAGTTTGTTTTAGCTTGGTTATAGTTATCCCTACGGGAAATTTTGAATTTTTCGGGATAAAAGTAGCCTATGTGTTAATCCAGGGTTAGCTACCTCCATACAAATTTTCATCAAAATTAGTCCAGCCGTTTGAACGTGAAGAAGTAACAAACATTCACAAATTTTCACCTTCATAATATTAGTGCAATTTTCAAATTTTTTAAAATCATTTTCTGTTTGTCGTGCTTAATTTTGTTTTACAGTTGACTTTTTAATTTGAAAAAAAATATCGCAGGTATGTAATGAAAAAAGTGCGGGAATTTGCAATTTTAAAAAATTGAAAGAACGAAGTTTTTTGTCTTTTAGTTGCTCTAAGTCAGTGACGGTCACATACTATATGATATACCGTTACTTATTTATTTAACATTTTAATACGAATCCCTTGAAGCAATTCCTATATACTTATAAACGCACTACTAATCCCTCTTGTAATTGTTGCTAGGAGCCACTCTCTTTCTCGGAAAACAGATAATATAATTTGACTCGGCGCCGTCATTTATTCGTCATTGTCTTATCACATCACGGTTGTAATATTATTTACTGCTGGGTTTCCAACCGCCATGGAATTTTCCAAACGAAACATACCATTTTATAGGTGTCACTGTCGCCACGCATGTTTTTGCTAGATAAGATAAATAATTGATAGGTACATTAAAACTGTTTCACGATATGTAAGATGTATGTGAAGGTTTCATTTTTGTTGTCGATAGTTAGTTTTAAAAATTGTATTGAAAAATATCAGGCATAAATTTACATACAACCTATACCTACCTAACTAAAATGAGTGGAATTTGGAAATACACGGGAATTTGTAAAGTCGAATGTTCGCAAAGATAAATTTTAACTACGTCGTATATAGTACGAGTCGTTTATTTATTCTAAAGATGACAAATATAAATCACAAATATATGATAGATATAATTAATTGTAACTTAATAATTTAGATAAACAAATTTAAACCAAAAACTTTATTGTCTAATATAGGTAAACTATAGTTTTATTAACTCGATCATTTTGAACTGCTCGGGTACGGGACAATAGCGGTAGCTACGTTCATGGCACAGAAAATTTATTCTTTAGACACTCTACGTGCCAATATTTTCAAATAATGACGGTTCTATTACCATAATTAATGTAACCTACATAATTATGAATGGTTATTCTATTTATTAGTACTACATAAACCTAGAAAGGTTTTAAGACAGGATAATCGATAATTTGTGTGTTTTGTGCAACTTCACTCCCGGACACATCTATCGGCCCACTTAGTGTTTTAAGTTTACCCGGCCGACACATGATACTTATACTATCCCGGCTTTAAACTCGAGCACAATTAGGTCGTGCCGGTGTATGTATGATCGTCAGGGAGGATATCTGCTGTCGCCGCTTTCATAGCCTTGAAGACAGGGACTTGTCGATATTGTAGGTGCGCGTAGATCACGGCGCGGTCACACCCGTATCTATGCGTGCCTCAGTCTCACAGCGGTAACACGGACTTGAATCGACACTTCAGGCACCTTAACAATTTTCTAGAGCAATATCCCACAGCAGAACTAAATATTTTAGGAGGCTCTAACGCCCACCATCGTGAGAGGCTCAGTACTCGAACCAATAAAAACGGAGGGATACCTGCTCATGAATTTGCTATGACCTATGGATTCTCTCAGCTGGTTCTTTCTCCAACGAGAGTACCAGATAAGGGCCATACGAGCTCCTTACTGGACCTCCTGCTGACTACTCTTACTACTCAAATGTCATGCACACAACTTGCTCCATCTAGGCCAAGTGTCGTGTGTGGCTTAATAAGTCAGCAGATTGGGGTGGATTGCGTGAATTTTATGCATTGTACCCGTGGAGGCAGCTCTGTTTTAGCTCAGTAGATCCTGATGTCTGCGCAGCCGCAGTCACTGAGACAATCCTCGCAGGTATGGAATGTTTTATTACTAGCTCCTGAGTAGCTGGCGGTCAAAAAACGACTGTGGTTTAATCGGTCTTGCAGAGAAGTTAAAATTCTCAAGCAAGCTGCAAAGCAACATAAGGCTTGGACCACGGCTCGTAATAATAAGGAACCGAATATTCAATTAAATTAAATGCTGCCTCTAGGTTATGTACGACAGCAACTGCCAGAGCTAAATTCTAATTCATCGGCAAAATAGGTGGTTGACTTGCGAGCTATCTTCCTGGGAGTCGTACTTTCTGGTCGCTTGCTCCCGATGGAAACTTTTGCCATTTATCGTTACCACCACTGCGAAAGACCGATGGTGACTTGGCCCATAGTTCTACTGAGAAAGTACCACGCGGTCCATTATGGAGGAAAAGCGTGGAGAACTTTGGTACAAAATTGAGACTATTCTGTCCAAAGTGTCTGACTGGGGACGGAAAAATTTGGTCACATTTAACCCTACAAAAACATAAGTCTGCGTGTTCACAGCTAAGAAAACCCCGACTGAGTTCTCACAATTCAAGAACACTCCCTTTACTATCTCTAAGAGCAGTGGAATCCTTGGAGTTTACATATCTAGCGATGCTTAGTTCCGATATCATTTACATGACAAGGTGAAGCTGGCATCCACAAAACTTGAAGTAGTTGACAAAGCATAGCAGTACTTAACCTTGGGACAAAGGATGCTGCTTTACAAGTTGCAAGTTCAGTCCCAATTGAACTTCTGCTGCCATCTCTGTCCGGGTTAACCCTGAGACCAGCTTGGCTCTTTTGACTCAGTTCAACGACTGGCTGTGAGAATCATCGACGATCCCAAACTCTCAAGCCATATCGAACCCTTAATTCTAAGGAGAGACTTAACCTCTCTGTGTGTGTTCTACCGCTTGTAAAATAAGATGTGTTCTGAAGAATTGTTCGAAATTATGCCGCCACGGCTTCTTTCTACCATTGCATTTTGCACATTGCTCGCAAGGAATTCATCCTCACACCTTTGAACCTTAATGGTCACGTTAAGTGCGGTTTCAGAGAAACTACTGCGCCGGGTCACATTAAAATCAACATCTGCTGATGAAATTATGCTTTATTTACTCGACTACATCCTTTTTTTGGTTGATGAATGACATGTGACGTAAGTAGAATAACTTCGATATTAATCATGCAATATATTTTGTATTTAGTTTCGAGTAAAAATAGTTACTTGTTTCTATACTTATGATTTACGCTGCCGTGGTTGCTGATGAAAAACATAAAAAATATCGATGGAATTAACATTATGAGGATAATTTAGCAAGATAAATTGCAGATAGGTCGAAAGGCACATGGCTGAATTAAATTTATTTGATTACTTCAAATACACACTTCGGTACACAAGCGGAACTTTTATATTCACCATGAAATTTAAAACACGGTATTATTAAAGTTCATAGTCAGGTTTGGTCGGGGCCCCGAAACAGGAGTTCTTGGACTAGACCAGGGAGGTTATTAGGAACAGTCTCGCGCTATTCAGACTCTGGAATTCGAGAGAAAAATTTACGGGTTTCGAGATTTAAGTCAGATTTCCATACATTTAAGAAAAAATTTTTCAGGGTAAAGTGGGGACGTTATTTTTGTTCCCGTCTACCCCATCGTATGGGGTATCGTTGAATAGGAATTCCAAAAACCACTCATAAGCGCGCATGTCGTTTGGATGTCTCAAAGATGAAGAACGCCTTGATAAGTTTGCAATATTCGCTTTGAATGTTCAGTTTTTAATGATTTGATTTGATTATCATTTAAAAAACTTTAATTTCAATACTACTACAACTTGGCCCTTATTATTAAATTTTAGTTAATTATTCTTTAAAAGGTTGAACTTTTATTTTGCAATTTTAAAGTCGAATTTATTTAAGTAAACATTTTAAACGTACGTACTCGTAACGTACCCACATGAATACCTAACTCAACTCCCTACCAATTCGCTTACCTACTACAATTAGCTTCAAAGCGTGCGTCTTATATCAGCAGCGGAGCAATCAAATCTGTTCATACTACGTTACTAAACATTGTGCCCTTCCCCCCTCTCAGCGACACCGTTGTATTTGGCAACATTTAAACAACCTCTAGAATGTTGGTTAATGGGGCTACTGCGGAACCCTATATTTATTGCGCGTGGCCCGACACGCCCTTGGCCGTTTTTTTCATCTATTCCACTGCAATGGCATAGACCTTTTTTCGCATGAAGAAGCGCTAGCCGTAGTCCAATTGGTACCTCCGTTCAATTAAAGACTTCCATGTTTTTGCGTGCAGGTTTTGTCACGTGAATTCAAAATTTAAATACATATATTATCTATAAATGCTCAGCATAGGTATTATTTACGCAATGCTTGCTGTGGTGTTGAAAATAGATTTGAAAATTTGTTTTTCTCACAGGTTAGACTTCGATTACTTGCCCATGTTTCGCACAAACGAATTTGAAATTCAAATGAGATTACCTATACATTTAATGGATACTTAAATAGCACTTTCTAAACTGGCTTTTCAGGTTTTAGTAACTATGATAATTTTGTATTCTAAGATTTTAATAAAAGTTTTTGTTAGTATACAAGGTCGCCGAGTCAGACAGGAAAAACATCTTATAAATTGATTATATTCTTAAGTATTATTGTTATAAAATACTACTGGATTTTAAGTAAATAGTGCATCTTTTAGAAGTCGATGGTTGTTTTTGTTAAAAAAAAATTAATTTTTTACTTTTAAGTGACCTGTTGGCTTATTTTTTCGCACACTAGAAAAATACCCAAATTGCTTCAAGCGTGCCTATAAAAATTTAAAGAGTTCCCTTGATTTCTCCATGATCCCATCCTTATATCCTAAACTGATTATCATGGGACCATGGCTGTCTATTTGTTGTACACCAGAATGTACATACAAACATACGGGTCAAAGTGAGAACCTCCTTTTTTTGAATTCGGTTAAAAATAAATAGAAATTTACCATTTCTATACAGGAAAACCTATAAGAAGTCTATGGCCTAAAACGAACAATGTAAAATTGCATCAAAACAACTGCATGATCACTTACATTGTTATGCCAAAGACATTAATGTAGACGATTATTTTATGTTGTGACATGCTGTAATAAAAGCTACTGAAAACTTTGTGTCATTAATCAAGATCACTATGTTCAATGTTTCCGACTAGTGACGAAAACACTTGGTCCTGTTTAACACAATCCTCATGGTTCACCGCTAAGACAACTTCATTAACTGTAGGTTCACTATCCTAAAACACGCCCCTTTTTCCAAGATCATTCGGCACCTTGCGACGTTTAGTTTCTAAATCATTTATAAGATAAAGTCAAACTAGCGTCCAAAAAACACGGAGTATTCCTTGTGGTAAGCCACACTTTAGCCCTAGACAGAGTTCATCAGCCAATCTTGAGAAAATGGTAGTAATACCAGCCGGTCTTTTTTGACACATAGAGACGTTTCGTCGAAAATTGTTGACGATCCCAAACTCACAAAGGTGTTAAGTTCTTGAGTAAGACACTTTGCCCCTCTGTGTGTTCGAGCGCTTGTCTTCTTAGGATTGGTTGGAAATTATGCCCATGCCTTCTATCATTCCTACCATCGCACACTCGTCATTGACAGGTAGTTCATCGTCACACCGTAGAATCTAAATAGTTACACACAATGCTGTATGAGCTACATTCACGACCACATAGGTTGTGAAATAAACTGCTTGTCGATATTTTCCATAGAGACTTCAATATGGGGCTTTTTACAATAAGGGAGTAATCAGACCAGATTTTCAAAGTATCCGAAACACACGGTCTTAAGGCTACGGTAGGCTATGACGGCAGAGATTAGTTTCTTATATCCATATGGACTACGGTAACTGCTAAACACCAAATTGACCGTACGCTTGTTTGCTGCGGTTAAAAGTAATTATAAGTGGTATAAAAATAACTATTATAAAACGAAAGAAAAAGTGTTGGCGCGTAGCAGAAAGTAAAATATTTGTAATTATGTTCAATTAAATAATTTAGAAATGTTACAATCAAACTAGAATGACATTCATTCGCTCTTAGTTGTTTAACTTAGGCATCACAAAGCTGATCAAATATCTATTAAATTCGCGTCGCCCTAACTGTTGACATAACATTAAGTGAAAGTAAATGTCATGTATAATTGAAAACAAAATGTACCTGTATTATGTAACATGTAAATCTATGTAACATATTAGTTATTTAAAGTGGTTGTCGCTTACGCATGCATGATCCATACCTAAAAATCGGTATGTCAGTTAGATTTCGTTCACTGGTAAGGTCATTATATAACTAATGTAATGACCTAGCTTCAAACCAGTTGAATAAACATTGTCAACACTGTGATCGATTCTTTATTACGCAATTAGTTTTGTGTCTGCCAAATGAGGAAAGGAAGGACCGAGCGGTGTGTAGGAATGAATCGCCTCGACCTTCAGTTTCCTTTTCATATTCATATCAAGGAAAGGATAGAAAAACGATTTGGCAAAGTTCTCTGTTTACAATGAACAGTTGTGTTTTCAATTTATTCGGCCATTTCGTATGCAAGTAAACTCACTAATCTAAAAATAAACAACATATCAGCCGAGCCCGCCTCGATGCATTAGCCCACGCCATGTAAACAGACATTGCCGCGTAGTCTACAGTTAGTTCGCTGACACCATTTGAGACGTACGTACGTTATCTGAGGAGTTATTTTATTTTTCTGTTACTAAGTGTGAAAATGGTGGTGAAGTTATCGTTCACAATGTTACCAATTGATACGTACCCTGATGTCGATATGCTGAGGTGCAAGGACGTGAATAATTTTGCAACTGAGTGCGTCGTACCGCGGCGACCTAAGCGGAATCTTCCACCGCTTCCAGAGGATAAGGAATGCAGTAGTACAGAGTTGAAGAAATGTTGCAAAGTTATGCAGCAAAGAAGGAAGCATAGAAAACAATGTCTAAGTCTACCAGCCTTGCCTGAACATGACGAGTGTTGAAGGTAACGTCACGAATGTGGGTGAAGGATTTAGAAGCCGTCATGTGACACGGTAATCATTTTAAACTTGTAAAAGAAAACATTCTTTGGAACGAAAACAATTTTAGTCAAGTCTTCAGTGACGTTGATTCCAAGGCGTTGACTTAGTAGAATTTAAGGGTTTTCTAGATTATCTTACTAAAATGTAATATTTACTAAATAGGAAGGGTCTGTGATCTGTGAAGAGCAGTTATAAAAACACAAATTAATCTGTGCAACAATTGTATTAAATTGCATCATAAGAATAAAAAGAAATTTAAGTGGTGTTTAGAAGGCACATGCTTCGAATTTAATTTAAATAAATTTATGTGAATGTGATTTTAATGATTTTAACAAAATAAAAGAATGACGTATAAGTTATCTTTGGAATGACGTAAGCTCATTAATGAAACCAATCGTAAAACCAACCTATTATTAAAAAAAATCTGTTTTCCATATCTTTGTTAGATTAACATACGGTACAAGTATTTAATTATATTATTTACAAGTCGCAAGTAAAAATTAAAAAAATATATCTGTATTTAGTATTCAATGCCTCACCTTCGCTAGTTTTTTGGCTAGTAGAATGTATGTGTGCTTACGTTGATTGATTTACGTATGATAAACAACTGTGACATCACGCAAAACAAAAACATATGGATCTGATAGTAGTGTTGATACTAAAATATCTATTAAAAAATATACATTTATATCAATGTAATTTAAAATAATATGCATTTTATAAAAATATACCAGATTGTCCTAATGATATCCGCCTCTGTAGGTAATCTAGTTTAAGTACCTATGACCTGTATTTCTACGGCATATTTATCTTCTAACGTCATATTGTGGCCCAATGGCAACAGCTTATGCAGCAGCATAAAACACATTTGAAAATATGTGCGATTAACATAGAAGCACAGTAAACAAAACCCGTGTGTTTTTAATCTCTGAATATTATTGAGTTTTATGGTAATGTTGCACGCTAAAATATAGGGCTGTTTACCATCAATATTCAGGTGTCCATACTTATACAACTTTGGAAAAATAACATTTCTTGATAGGGTAAGAAATAAAGTTAATAAAATATTTATCTCTTATCATAAACAGTTTATTGGCCTACCAATAGTTGTATAGGTACATTACAATACTATGTAAAACTAGTCATACTTTTTAATCTGTAAGTATTATACCTATTTAAGACTATGCTAGTTATAATTTGTATATGTATATGTATGTCTATAGATAAATAATTCTTGTTACCATGTAGATTATTGTAGATAATATGAGTTGTAAACGTTTTGAGTCATTATAATAGTTATATATTGATATACCACTAAAGATTAATGATACTTATAAGTACCTATTATATCTAATATAAAATAAATTCATAATCCACACATTTACAGTATGCACGGAACTTTACACGTCTTGCAGCAAAGCTGGAAATTTAATGTGTATATCTCATACCTAAATTTTTTTCACTTACTGGCAACAGTTTTGACCTTTACCTCGTATCTCAAATACAGAGATCTCAACCCCATTTGCATATGAAATTGAATATTCAGTCTTTTACTTCTGCTTAGTACATGGAGGTGCTTCGTGGTTGTGTAAAAGCAATCACACTGCTTACATTAAATTATAATGTCTATAAACAACATTGGTAAAGAAATGTAAATATAAGTAAGTACCTATTTTGATTAAATAAAAATTACTTATTAAATTATATTTTGTGATGAGTTTGTGATGTTACACGAATAGTTGTAGTTCACGTGAATTTTATTGTTGTTTTGTATTATTTTATAATAAATTTTTTTAAATACATTAATTGTTTTATTTTCTGCGCATTAGAAACTAACGAAAGGTAGTTTAGTTACCGTTCGCTGTTATTTATTTTTTCATAAACAAATAGTAAAACTTTCAATCATAATTTTTAACCTTAAACTCCCTCTTACAGCCCACTAGCGCCGCCATTAGATATCTTCAATTTTCTCTTCGTAGAAAACAAATTTCTAATAACCAAATATTTTCAACATTTAGCGGCGCTAGTTAGCTGCTTTATGCCCCTTAAGGCCAACTACTAATTTCTATGCATTAAGCTTCAAACTGACAGATTCCCATACAAATTAACATACCAATTTTATCACCGAATTTTTTTTAATCTTTTCTTAGTGAACGTAGGGCACGAAACCACACGCCACATTACAAGTTTTATCCCAGTGGTTTAGGCTGTGCGTTGATATGTCATTGAATCAGTCAGTTTCTTCTTTTATATATAAAGAATATTAAATTATTTTTAAATATGATCATAATTAAATATGATCAAGCTATATGTAAATAGCATTAAGAAATATAAAAACTAACCGAATGGTAGAAAAATCTAGTGCAAATAAATACAACAAGACTACCAACGATAAATACCATTTTCCATTACTTACATTACAAAATTATAAATGTACAATTTTGTATTGGTTGCTCGAGCGGACATAAAATTACCTTACTTTTTTTAATTTTTAGCTGGCGTTTTCACACGTATTCGAATTGTAGTAATTACTCGGCTGGGCCTCTGGAATGTGCAAAAATGCTAACGCCGCCTCCGGTCCTGTATTTCTTCGTGTATGAATGACTAGACATTGCCAGCGGCTCCGCCCGCCATAAATTCGGTTATCGGCGACTGTGATTTACACCTTAATTACACTAATGAAGTTTGCTATATCAAGCTATATCTTTAGTTCGTTTAAGCTCGGTTATAGTTATTCCCGCGGGAATTTAGGGATAAAAAGTGGCCTATATGCTATTCCAGGACCTTACCTATATGTATGCCAAGTTTCATCCCGATTCGTCTAGTGGTTGAAGCGTGAAAGAGTAACAAACATCCATCCAGACAAACTTTCACATTTATAATATTAGTAGGATGTAATGTGGAGCAAAGATATATACTTATGATTTGTCTATGTAGCAGAGGTGTGGCAGAAGAGATACAGAAAATCTACCAGGTACTCGGATTATATTGTTTTAAAATATTTATAATTACTTTTAATTTCAACGAAGATAATTTTGAACAAATAAGATATCCGCAATAGTCCACATTTTACGGAACGCTAACCAAAACGACACGCACTATGCCGATTTTTTGTATTACCAAGTATTAGGTAACTTTTCTCCTATCTATACTAATATTATAAAGAGGAAAGATTTGTATGTAAGTATGTTTGTATTCAATAGGCTTCGAAACTACTGGACCGATTTGAAAAATTCTTTTATCATTAAAAAAAGCCGAGATTACCCCTGATAAACATAGGCTACTTTTTACCGCGGGAAAATGCTTCATTCCTACGGGACAACGGGTAGTAAGAATTGTCCTTTCGTACTTATCTTTTTCACATAACTTTGTTTCGTTCGCTAACAATTGGTGTCAAAAATATCAAAATTTTAATACGATCTGTAAGGCAATATACTGTAAAGTATCCGCTTACGATTTTTGTTGTTTTTGCCACCAAAATGACACTTTAGACCCATGTCTGGAGGTGGAGTTTTGGTGTTAATCTGTCAAACTGCCTATACATATTTATTGTTTATGGTGGTGGTGGTGGCGGTGTGTGTGTGTCTGTGTGTGTTTTACTATCGTAGTGTGGGTACGTCAACCGTTCGTTTTGCAACCAATAATTTTGCTAGTAAAATTTCAAAGGTAGGTGTGTCGGTGGCAAAACAGGCGTTATCAAAAGTGTGAGATTTGATGGGAAAAAAATTACGAATTTGAAAGCTATACAAAATATAAAAAATCGATAAAAATGCAATATTTACTTTCACTTCTTTTTTTTTACGGCTCTGGTGGCAAGGTAATTCTTCCAAATGTTAAATCGTAAAACCCGTAAAACGTTATTTTGTTATGTATATTTTTTATAAATTCCTGATTGCTTGTTTATGTTTTTGTGTTTAATCTGTTATATTGTCTACATGCATAAATATGGCACATTTATATTGTAAACTTACAAAATTGCTTAAACCTATTACTACTTAATAGGTTCTTTTTTTTTTTTTTAGTTAACCGGCAGTATCTGTGGAATTCCTATGGCACTGTAGTGCTAAGTAACTTGCATTGAGCACACACATACACACACTGTACACACATATATAAATATATCTTTATATAGTTTTTATTTTATTTTTTTGTTTTTTTTAATTAATGAACTCATCGGGTTCTGAGCCCGAATACTTCTCTACTGCAGAGTCAAGTGAAGATCTTTCGTTTCTCTCTACCGATGAACACTTAAGTGATATTCTTCACGATACTTTTGCTTCCTATGAACGTAATCTGAATATATGTCATATAAATGCTCAGAGCATTCCGGCCCACTATTCAGATCTACTTACTACTTTCAATAGCAATCGAATCCATGCGTGTCCTATCTCTGAAACCTTTTTATAACCCACCCTGATGTCTACCTCGTATGCACTTCCGGACTACGTGTTAATTCGGAATGACCGCACAGGCAAAGGCGGAGGTGGTGTGGCAATATATCTAAGATCAGATCTAAAGTTTAATGTAATTCAACAATCCCCACCTAATTATTCTACTTCAATGGAATTTATTTTCATAGAAATTAATATACGTTCCACCCTATTCCTTCTTGGTGTGGTATATGCACCCCCCACTATCAACTATTTTGACCAACTAGAACAATTACTTGAAATACATTTACCTAGTTACGATCACTTTTTATTGATGGGTGACTTTAATACCTGCTTGTTACGAAATGACACAAGTTCTAATAAACTGAAAAACTTGTGTAACTCAACTAACACTAGTATCCTCAAACTAAGCCCCACCTGTAATGTCAATGATTCTCACACTCTACTAGATCTTATACTCACTCTCCAACCCGAACGTATTTCTTCCCATGGACAGATTGCTGCGCCTGGCTTCTCTCACCATGACCTAATATTTGCTTCATACAAACTCAAAACACCAAAACTTAAACCTAGTCATTTTTCAGCGTAACCTTAGCTCTATTGATCAAACCAAATTAGTCTCTGATGCTAGTTGTATCGACTGGAAACAAATCGAGTCTTTGGATTCTGTTGACAGCAAATTAGAATTATTCAATCGGTATATCACAGAACTATATGACAATCACGCGCCAATAAAGCCAGTACGCATGAAACGTTCCCCTGCCCCATGACTTACAAATGAAATACGAGCTATTGTGGCTCGTAGAGATCGTATTTCATTTGTAAGCCATGGGGCAGGGGACCAAATTAGTCTCTGATGCTAGTTGTATCGACTGGAAACAAATCGAGTCTTTGGATTCTGTTGACAGCAAATTAGAATTATTCAATCGGTATATCACAGAACTATATGACAATCACGCGCCAATAAAGCCAGTACGCATGAAACGTTCCCCTGCCCCATGGCTTACAAATGAAATACGAGCTATTATGGCTCGTAGAGATCGTGTGAAACGTAAGCATAAAAAAATTCCTACTCAAGAGAATTGGCAAGAATTTAAAGCAGCTAGAAATTATTGCAACATGATGGTAAGGAACGCAAAACGCCGTTTTATACATTATAATATTGAAAACTGTTCTGCTCCCGATTTGTGGAAAGTTTAGGTCTTGAGAAGTGTAGGAGTGACCTAAACAATAACATAGACATAAATATGCTTAACCAACACTTCTCAACGAGTTTTACTCTGATTGGTGCAATGTTGATTGTGGCATACCTCAAGGCGGCGTGCTATCTCCTTTATTATTCTCAGTGTTTATAAACACTTCTGTCTCAGTAATCAATTTCAGCCATTACCATCTTTATGCTGATGATCTTCAGCTCTACAGATCTTTTAGGGTAGACGAAGTTATAGAGTGTATAAATATGATGAATAAAGATCTTGAATCTATAATAAACTGGACTGAACAATATGGCCTTTCTCTTAACCCTGCTAAAACACGACATAATGGTGGGTAATAAAGCACTCCTTAAAAAAGTTGACCAAAAAAATGTACGACCTTTAAGTTTCAACGGGGTGCAACTAAATTATTGCCAGCAGGTAAAAAATCTAGGCCTTATAATGGCAAATGATTATTCTTGGTCACATCATGTCAGCGAGGTTAGTAATAAAAATCTTTTCGACGATGCATTCCCTATAAAGAATGAAACACTTTTTACCTCAATCAGCTAAGGTTACGCTAGTTAACTCCCTGTTACTTCCCATAATTGACTATGCAGATTTATGCTATCCCGACATAACTGAAGAACTACTTAACAAACTCGACCGCCTTCTCAACTTATGCATCCGTTATATTTTCGGCTTGCGTAAGTATGATCATGTCTCCCAATATCGTACACAGTTAAATTGGCTCAATATCCGTTTTCGCCGAAATACTCATCTTCTAACATGTATTTATGGCATTCTTAATAACCCTTTATCCCCTCCTTATTTAATAGAACGATTTGAGTTCTTAGGTTTCCAAGAGCGACAGATACGGTTTTGCCGTTCCAATCTCCTCCGCATCCCTACGCATAGTACGACATTCGGATTCGTTCACGGTCACAACAGTTCGTTTGTGGAATAATTTACCAGTAAATATTCGTAATGCAAAGTCACTAGAGAGCTTTAAAGATTTACTGCATCAGTACTATATCGACATCCAAAATACATAGGTCAGGTATTAGCGCTTTGTAGTGAACTATGCCTTAATATATATGCAATATATATACATATATGTATGTTTATGTATATAATTATATATAATTTATCCACCTTCTTATTTACATATTATACCTTATGATATTATTCTTATATACTATCTTTTATTACTTAATCTATTATCATTATTGAAGCTACTACGATCTATTACAACAAACACTGCACAACCCCTTTTTTATATCAACATTACGAATGGTTAACTGGTAGAAAATGCCTGAAGGCATTAAGTTCGCCTTTGTACAAAATTAGTGCAATAAAGAATTTTATTATTATTATTATATTAAAGCTACTTATCAGTACCTTAGTCACGTACGTCATCACTTTAAATACATGACAACAGACTAGAAAAGAGATTCACAAAATATTTACGAAGTGATTTATTTTTATTGAGCCTTGGGCCGATGCAGCCGTGATGTAATAAAACTATGAAAACACGGACTTACAACAAAACTGCGCTATAAAACAAACGCCTACGCGTTTGAACGCTACGCAGTTACGCGGAACGCTGTTCTCAGAACGTGTCCGCGTCACTGTGTAAATTAGAACAGGTATTTAGGACTTGGTATCTTGGTGATAAATTGTTAAACACAAGTAGATGTCAATAAATATATTAATTAAAGTAGTTCATGAGTTATCGGCTAATTAACACAATCCATACTAATATTATAAATGCGAAAGTAACAAGGGTGACATGGTAAACAGTGAACCACTAAAAGTTTAAACATTTATAAATCTACCTATACTTAACTTTAATTTAAAGTGAATATAATTAAGAACTATTGACATTAGACGAAAGGAAATTTATTAAACAAGTGTTTTGTATATCAATTTCAGCACCAATTCCAATAGTTTATTGGTAATATGGTTTTTTTTAAAAAGATGGCAAATGTTTCACTGTGTACCAATATAAGAACACAGTGAATTGGGGGGTGAGTCGACATTGGACCAATGTGTATACAGTGAACCATCACATTAATTACCTACCTTTATCGCATATTTATTAATAGAAATGTCTAATAAAACTATAGTAACGTTATTTTGTATTCGTCAGCAACAATTACATAAAATCAGTACAAAACAAACTAGTAGGAACTAATTTAACTTACAATTCTAATTAGGAACACTGTCTATATTAGTTAAAGCTTGGCTCTTTATATTCTGCATTACAATTAACAGTCTTTAGCAGTATTACCAGTCTTTTAATCAAATTTTAAAAGAGTTATAGCTTCTTATAACAGTTTCCATCAAAAAAACAAAAAAAATATTTTTGTTATTTTTGTCACTTTTGCCACCGAAAAATGAAACTTTAGAACCGTGTCTGGAGGTGGGGTTTTTATGTTAACCTGTCAAACTGCCTATACATATTCATTGTTTATGGTAGTGTGTGTACGTCAACCGTTCGATACTTTACTAACGTGTCAAAGCTACACGGACGATAGGTGTCGGTGGCAAAACTGGCGTTATCAAAAGTGTGAATAGTATAATTCGTAGGAACTCTTAATCCCAGAACGAACGCGCCCTTTGTGAATACTCATTCCGTTCTCTACAAGATCTACAGCTTTTTTCATAGGTATCTTTTGCATCATGTCCGCCAATTTTTCGGTTTTCCGTTTTAGTCCGACCCATTCTCAAACAAAAAGATTATTATTATTAGTATTAAATCTTCTATTTTTTGCTTACTAAAATCACAGTTGAAATGTTTATGCATAATTTTATCGGACATAATAAACAAAGTGATCTGTACACAGTGAACCATGGTTCAAATCGTAATTTTGAGCCACTGTGTGCAGACACCACTTTTTAACCTAAAAGGTAACATAACTATTAAACAAACCAAATTCAAAGGATATTTATATATCTAAGTTATTAAGGAATAGTTACTTTACACATGGAAACAGAGCAATATAATGTTACTAAAAATACAACGATTCTAGAAAGAAAATAAATGAAAACACGTGTACGGTCATTTGCAATAGTCCATACATAGTGTAACGGTTAAAATTGCGTGGGGCCATTCTTTGAACCTCGCACTCACACATTAATATTATCAGAACTGAATGATGATAACAAAGGCTTATTTGGATCGTCAGGGAAAAATAATTGAAAAGTTTCCCAATAACTTGCCAGGCATAAATTGGACAATGAGCGTATTAAAACGACATAAATATGATTATGTGAAACGCGTAGCAAGCAATATAAAGAGAGTCGTGCAGCAGTCAGTCTTGGAATACTGTCCGAGTATTTTGACAAGTTACATGATGAAGTTGATGGTTTGCCACCAAGTAACATATTTAATTACGATTGGCAAAAACTATACATTTATAGAAGGGGGGTTAAATACCCGGAACGTGCAATTAATCACTCTAAAGGCTGGCGAGCCTTGTTGTGCTGAGCCATGTTGCAGGAAAGGATAGAGATACAATCGCACTCAAAGCGGTTGGATCGACGGCCCTACTTTTAGAGATTGGTTCACGACATCATTCTTACCACACGCCAATCGGCTTAAGGGTCGCATGGTTCTGATTGGCGAAGTCGTCTCATTTAGATTTGGACGTTATAGACCTGTGCCGGAAGAATGACATCGCCTTTGTGTGCCTTCTCCTGCACTCAACGCACATATGCTAGCCCTTGGATGCCGGGTTTTTTCGATCTATGAAAACTGCATATTGGAATATGAGTGGTGGTGCACTGTGTACTACTGGGCCAATATTTACCACCTGACCCTATACCTTTCTGTTACCTCTTCACGCTTAAACCGCTGTACAGATTAAGATAATATTTGGCAAGAAGATAGTTTGAGTCTCGGAAAAGGCCATAGGTTACTTGAAAACGTCAAGTGTGAGTCGGTTTTTTTTTCTATAATTGAGGAGTTGCTGTTAAAATCCTACACTGATAACTGAATTTAGGGCGGGTGAAACCGCGGGCAAAAGCTAGTGTTCTATACATCACAACGAAATGTATTTGTTACATATTATGTACTTCTTATGTAATTAAATACAAGTAGGATGCCTTGAAACTTTTCAATTTTTATATGGTATTTAACGTTGTTTGCAGGTTTTGCGGTTACATTTGTTGACTTTTCTTAACGATAAACAACATTAGGTAAACATTTTCATGATTTAACTAACTGTCATAAACCTACCAAATGGAAATCAATTCCAGTTTTTTTTGCATTAAATACAATATCTACCTAATATAAAACATGCAAATCACTGAGTAAGGTTAAATAGTAAATGAATAAAGTGAAAAAGTAATATATTTATTCAGTCCTTTAGATAAAAATAACTATAGAGTGATGCTACAAGATTTGTACCTACAAAAACTGTGTAGAGACCTACTTACTAAAGGAATAACTTTCGAACAGCAAAAATACTGCGTTAAATACTAAGATGATAATATATAATATATGCGTACTGTTTAGTAGTAAATAGGCACTATGCATCAAAGAGCAGCCCCGCGTCAGGATGCCGTGTTTCTCTATGGTTTGAATTATAAAAAATCACGCTTTAGGGCATTTTTCAAAAAAGTTGTCCCAGCGAAAATAACGTTGTCCCACAACATTCTCAAAGAATATCAAGTGTTTATGTGTACGACATGTGACTAAAGATACGTTTAACGTATTATTAATATACTAATTTAATGCTTAGTTGTTAAATGAACCTAAAATGTTAAAAACTTACGGAAACATTCTACATTCTAACCATTATGCTTTTTCTATTGTCCCACGTAGGTTCTGCCAGAAAGCCGGGTGTTTATAAAATAATTTGGCAACACTTTTTCCTATGGTAAACGTTGAGGCACATCAGGGACTGTCAATAAATTCATATTTGCACTTTTTTACAACGGCATAGAACATGAAATAAATTAAAAACACATTTGCTGTCCTACGAAATGTTACTACATAAAAATTCCTACATAGTCACGGTGTTTTATAATAGAAGGAGCAACAAAAATCAAAAGAACGTTTTCTTAATTAAATTTGGCCACCTTCATTTTGTCTGTGGTAGCCGCCATTTTACTTTGTCAATTGTACTGTCAACAAAACTTGTGACGGAAGTTGTTGTGCATTGTTTCATCTCCATCATAGTCACTGGATTTATAAAAGTAAGCAATTATTTCTATGTAAGTTTAATATCTTATTCTTTTTCCCATAACTAAATTTCATCACAAACAAAAATTTGATTCCTCATAAGTTTCAAAATCAAAGTACAATTTTTTTTTTAAATTTTAATTCTGAGGAACGTCACGGATATATATGGAAAGATTTTGTGACGAAATGGAATTATAAAGCTTACTACTTACAGCAACTTTACCGACTACGCATAGATAAAAACGGTTATGTCTTAGCCACAATGATATAATATTAGACTAAAAAATAATATTACTATAAAAAAATCTTATAACGGGAGGGGAAGTAAATTTTTTGGTAAAATCAAACACTAATTTGTACCTAACTAATCTGATCAACCTGAAACTTTTTGCAATTTGTCACGAAAGGTGTCAGTTCAGCACTAAACAACTTTGGTTAGGAAGAATTGGTCTACAATACTGTAAAAATTGCCTAAACTATTTTCTTGGGGAAAAAAAATCATATCTTTGGTAATACTTAATGATTTTTTTTGATTTTCTTTTGGTCGTTGATAACGATGTTAATGTCTGTATAATTTATCTTTATATTTTATTATAATTTATTTATTAATATATTCCTTGAAAATTTCCGTAAAAAAAAAAAAAAAACTATTTAAAACTTTTATTTTACAACCGAAAAACTAAATTTTTTTTCAGTACAAAAAATTATTTACCTTTTTTTTTTTTTTTTTTTTTTTTATACTACTAGGGTGGCAAACAAGCTTACGGCCCGCCTGATCGTAAGCGGTCACCGTAGCCTATGGGGTAAAAACTACCACTAAATTCTAAAGAAAAAAACATCCTTATAATTTATTTTTGAAACTAATCGTAACGTTGTGTTATTATTTAAAACCAAACTTTCACAAAATTTACTTTAATAATCCCTAAAAAAATTTAATGCTCCTTGTTATTATGTAACTTTTTTTTCATTTATTAAAAAATAAGTAATTAGTTTTAAATTTTTTCTGTCAAAAATGTTTTTTAAGCTTAGTTTTTTCCAAAAAATCAAACTCTTTACTTTAAGGCTTTTTTTTAGAGCCCTTGTATATCTACACGATAACGCACAAATATCTTATCTTACCCTCTCCGTTGTGTATTTCAAGATAAATTTTTATTCAATTGTAAAACTGTCGTATGAAAGGATTTATTTTTTTAATGTAATAAGTTTTTATGGTGTCGAATAATTAATAATAAAAAAACGAAAGTTCTTGGGAACTTATTGACTGATAGCTAATATCTACAATAGCGTGAACTATGCCTTGCCAATTAGTCACGCTGAATTTCACTGCGTCACTGTCCTGTTATTTTTGGATCATTTTTTTTATTTTGTTAGATAATTAAAGCCAAAGCTTTGTTGTTAAGTAAAAGCAATAATTAAAAGGAAGATAAGTAACTAAAAATAATAATTGATGCGTCTACTTCTTGAATTTATACCATAAAAATGAGTATACTACGTTCTAACCTCGAAGTGACGATTATGACACAGATTTCCTAAAACAAACACATAACTATTAGAATCATCTCTTTTTATTTATGTGTCGCTATATAAAAATTGGACTAAACTATTAGTAGTTTTAATTTTAATATTGGATTTACATCGTGACGAAATGGAACATTTTCTTAAATGTGCCTTTACTGAAACCAAAATATCTGAATATTTCATTAGGTTTTCTTAATAAATTTGTTATAGAAGCTTTATAAAAAGATTTTCTATCGTCAATTGTTTATTTGAAGTTATTTTAAGCAACTTTAAAAAAGCTATTCCATTTCGTCACATGTACACTTTTTTTGAAAAATGCCCTTTAGCACATTATTTTGTTCGAGGCATTTAAGACACTCTGGCTGTGAAGAAGTTTACGGTGTAAAATGTAGTGTCATTGCCTTTTACTGTTGTACAAACATAAAAAAAACTAAACGGGAAATCTGGAAAGCTAATCTTGTTAGGTACAGACAGTGCCGGACTGGGACCTAAAACCGGCTCGGGCGTTTAAGACACAGTCGGGTTATACGTAATATTTTTTTTCAATTTTAAAAGCTCAGACTTAACTTGCCTCGTTGTCTGTCTTTTTGAGTTAAATCTTTGAAGTCAACTTTAGGATAGGAACGTGCTGCAGTTTTGCATGCAGTTTGGGTTCACATATAAATAAAATGTAAAGCGTAGTCTTTCTGCGACAAACTTTTAATGTAATTTTTACTAAATATGAAAAAATTTGTTGGTACTTATGAGAGAGAATGAGTTAAATAGTGAGTGACTCCCGATGAAAGTCACTGCTTTCGGCAATTTTATCAATAATTTCGTCACTATCTAAATGTCTTAATTTTTTTTCTGCCGCCTTTAACATAAAAGCATTTAAATTATCGGACGATAAGGTGCTTCTCATATGATTTTTTAGGGTTCGGTACCCAAAGGGTAAAAAACGGAACCCTATTACTAAGACACTGCTGTTCGTCCGTCCGTCTGTCACCTGGCTGTATCTCATGAACCGTAATAGTAAAACAGTTGAAATTTTAACAGATGATTTATTTCTGTTGCCGTTATAATAATAAATACTAAAAACAGAATAAAGTAAATATTTAAGAGGGCTCCCATACAACAAACGAGATTTTTTTGCCGTTTTTATAGATAATGGTACGAAACCCTTCGTGCGCGAGTCAACTCACACTGGGCCGATTTTTAGTTTTTATAATTATTAGTGTAGAAAAATCTTTTACAAGCAACTCGACTAAGAGTAAATGTAAGCATACATTTGTAGGCTGTTCCAATTAATCTGTAAGCATTGGTAGAAAGGTTGAATATATATAAAATTTTAAAGCAACAAACTGAACAATTATACCCGTACCTACGCGCCGAGTCTCACATGTAACAGACATTTCTTCTCTTTGAATTTCTGATTGCGTAATGCCTTTTATTATCATTTTCTTCTACAAATTTTGTATATATTTCCAGTTCAAAGTTTTTGACCAATCCAATGCTATTTTTTTTAGTTCAATCCGCAAATTTACAGGTCTTTTATTAAAGTTTAGTAAGTACTAAATTCATCTAATACACCAGATTGAAGTTATATTATTGCGTATATCACCGAACATTTAGGATCTACACACGAAAAATTACTGTACAATTGTTTATTTACGAAAAAAACAGCGATCCGTCTTCTGAGTAACTGTATCCAAAATGACTTTATGAACATTTACCTTGTATGCAGTAAGTATATCAGAAATAGCGTCATCCTGTGCAATCTCACCTGGCATAATTTTCCTTTTTCTAAATCTTTTTTCAGGAAGTAAAAGGATTAGTGATGTCAACACTTTAATCTAAGATAATGGAAAAAAATAGAGTGCATTATGGTTTCCAATAACTATTTCATCAATCATGCACTTTTATCATCATTTTATCGGATCAGTCATTTATTCGTTGCTGATTGCGAACAATATCATATATGTCGTTAACAGCTGCTGCTTTTGGAATAATATGAAGATTTGTGGGATATATCGAAGAAATGCAGAGATGTATACATAGCTAATTATATTCGTTACGAATATGAAGAATAATTAATAATAATAATTAATAATATTTACAGAATAATTTCGAAATTGACGAATATATGCATCGCAAGGATATAAATTAACTGTCTAAGTTCTTTTCTGCATGTGGTTTCACTCGCAGAAAAATCTATTATCACGGAAACTTTCCTATCTTCTTTTCCGTCCCTTGAGCTGTCCCTGCGCAAAATTCCAGATGATCTTACTGGTGTGGAGCAAAAGACCTTCGGGGATGGCAAATCAAACAAAAGTGTGAGAGGAACTTTCACTGTAACTTCGATATATACACGCCAAAAAATAATCTTACTAAAAGGTTTACAACAAATTCTTTTCCGCTTCCTAATTCTTAATGTATTTTCTTCTTACGAAGTTATTCAGCGTTAAGTCGGCCGATTCCGTAGTTTGAAAATTAAAACGCCTGAAAATTTAAATCAGTAGGCAAGGCTTTCTTTGGACATTTTAATTGACTATTTCTTTTATATTACCGGTAATCTAGACATATTCTAATGTTCCTCATATGGTATAAAAAGCCGAGAAAATAAATTCATAGGTTACTTGGGAACCCTGTGATTTGCGAAGCGCTTTTCGGAGAACTCCTCCCGGTAATATGTACACATAACACTTCATAAAAATTAAAAATTAATAAATCTTTTTTCCTTAGCGCTCGTTCTAGACTGTGTTAAATTTTCCATTTCAAAATCACAGTCCTTTTAAAATTATTTTCTCCGTTCCTTCCATAGCCAGTCTTTTAATATTTTCGCTATTCAACTAGCTTTGTTGTTGTTTTGTGTCGATTAGGGACCGGCGTTCACGGCGGGAAAACTGAAGCCACAAATTCAAGTAGTCTGTGTCCTCAAAAAAAAAATTACTACCGTAGAAACTCTCTTTCAGGTTAAAAGTGTCACATATTCTTCTTCGCACCTGTGCTGACTATATCTGTGCTAGCTTTTAAAATATTATTCACATAACAAAAATTTCAGGAACGTGTCATAATTTTACGACTGGTGTAGTTTGTGTTTCAGTAGAAGAATCATTTACCTGTTGCTTACGTTTACGTATCACGTGTTTTTTATAAAAAAGTTAATGATTTCTTTTTCAAAGTTGGTTACGTGTAGTGTACTTCACGTCACGTTACGTTGTAGTGGGTTGATGGCTTAGCCCAAGTTTTACTGTGTACGAATAGTTACGTTATGAAGCAAACAATTTTGTGTGAAAACAATAAACAGCGCCATCTGTGGACGTAATTAAATTACAAAATATACCGACGTAAGTTCACGTTGACTATTCAAATGCGATGGTAAATTCGTGCTTAGCCGTAATTTTAAAAACCACGTACCTGGGTAATAACTTGCTTTAAGTTAAATCATAAGAAACACACACCATTATGCAAGTCATTCACTTATTTATTTATTTGTTCACATTCTATATTTAATAGTTGCGTGATTTTTCACATTTAGCGATATGACCACTGTTCTTAAATAAAACGCCGTGGTTTCATCTGCATCTGAAGGGCCGGAGTTCAAATCCGGCGTGTACAAATGTTCTTTTACTGAATATTCAAGTAGGTTAGCCTTGGTTCGGTTATAACAGTGTACGGTTATAACAACTTCAGTGCGCTTAACATGTTTGTGGCAGTTGTAAAATTGTAATTTGTTTGTCAAAAGTATTTTTGACTGGTTCCTTTAGAAAATATTCGATAATAATGTAGTTAATAGCATGTTTTTAAAACCTCGCACAGAAAATGACGTTATAAAGACAATGTTATCCTTAAAAGAAACTAAATCCGTAGGCTTTGATTATGTCTCTAAACACATATTAAAATTATGTGCACAAGATTTAGCAACTGTTCTCACTTATTTAATTAATCTTTCTTTTAGCCAGGGTGAATTTCCAGAACTCTTGAAATAGTCTATAGTAAAACCACTTTACAAGAAAAATTTTAAAAAGGATATAAATAATTATAGAACAATAACATTAAAATCAATCTTTTCAAAGATTTTTGAAAAAGCAATGCATGTACGAATAACAAATTTTCTGACAAAACATTATCAAACCAGAACAACGGGTTTCAAAAAAATAGATCAACTACATTAGCTAGCTTTATGTTGCTACGTAGCGTAACTGAAATAATAAATAAAAGGATAGCAGTAACTGGCTTGTTCTTGGACATGACCAGGGCATTCGATTTTGTAAAACATAAATTGCTTATCCAAAAGTGTGAAAAATATGGTATACGTGGTCCTGCTCATATGTGGTTAAAAAGCTATTTGACGAATAGAAAACAGTGTGTAGAAATACCAAGGATTGATGATAATTTTGATCTCACTCTATATAAATCACCTTACATATATAATAATCTAGGTGTACCACAGGGAAGCATTCTCGGCCCGTTGTTATTCGTATTATATATAAACGATTTGCCATCTGTAACCTATCACCAATGCATTCTTTTTGCAGATGACATCTCAATAGTTAAACCAAACAATGCTAGCAACATTTTATATGAAGATGTTATTAATTCTACCGTCCACGACATTTTAGAATGGCTTGACAGTAACAACTTACAAGTAAATTTAACTAAAACAAAGTACATTCAATTTTCAAATTATAAAAGAGAATCCAGTTTTGAATATAACAAGTGATGGGCAGAAGCTAGAAAAAGCTCAATCAGTAAAAATGTTAGGATTAACTTTAGATCAAAATTGTAATTGGAAGAGCCACATCGATAATTTATGTAAAAGCTTAATAAATTTGTATTTGCTCTTAGGACTTTAAGAAAAACAGTGGGCGAAAAAGCAGCTCTCACTGCTTACCATAGCTACGTAGCCTCACTGCTAAGGTATGGCATTTTACTCTGTATGTGTATGAAATAAGTATTTTTGTAAAAAAAACATCCTCATTTATTTGCTAAGGTAGCAGATGACCGAATTCGTAATTTCACATGTCGAGAACCTGCGAAATTAAAATATCCTCGATGTAATACATCCCTATACCAGAAAAACTGCGCAGTGATGAGTATAAAAGTATACAACAGCCTTCCAAAATTTTTAAAAGACCTAACAGGTAAAAAATTTCAAATAGATTTAAAAAAAATACTTATTGAGAAAAGTTTTTATAAAGTATAAACGACTTTTTTAAATGTTCCAGCGATTAATAATATTTTATTTGTTTAACTTGGTATACTTTTATTTTCAATTTTTGACAGGAAGGTTGGTTTATATTATTTGTGCATGTGATATTTTGTTTTATAGTTAAGATTAAATATGACATTATTAGAAGTTATATTATATTTTAGTAGTAATTGTGATTGCGATGACATATTGACATAAAATGTAATTATAATAAAATAATGCTTATTTGACATTTGGTTTATAATATAATATAATTTGACTCCAATTAAATTGATGTGGCATTGGAATTAAGTTAATAAATTTTATAAGATTTTATTAATACGCCATTGAATATGTTCATATATGTAAAAATTTGCATGCCAATTTTTTGGCGAAATATGTTTGGACAATCTGTATTTAACATCTGTAATGTACCATATTTCTGGCAAATAAAGACAATTCTAATTCTAATTCTAAACTAGTCAAACTATGTTGGATAGCACTCAGTTCACCGCATTGCATAAGAGCAGAAGTTTAAAAAACTGTTTAATTGTGACTGAAAATAAGTTGAAATAATGAACTACAACTAGTTACTACTGGATAGTTCGGAAGATGATATGTTCTCAACTAACACTGCTGCTTAAAGTCCAACTTTATGTTGCTATCTCAATCCATTAATAGTTAAACCAGTTTAATATGTTCTATCTAGTAGCTCAGCAAGTATGATCGCCAAGCGTATACATATTATACTTATATTATCAATTAATCTGATTGCAATACATAGATTGTGTATTATTTGGCTATGTTATAAAATTCCTTTCCTACCTAATTGTTACAACCGCCCCTGGCAGGGTGTCGGTTTTAACAATTGCAATTGCACATAGGCTTCTAATTTTTAATTTAATATGAAGACAAAGACATTATTTATAATGTTTTAAGGCCTACGTAAATTGGCACGGCATGACAAGACTTGCAATGAATACTGTGGCATTCCCACTGTCCCACCTCGCGGGAAGTCGTCGCATGTCACGGCGACTTTGTAGGTCTTCTACTTTTTGCGTAGTCCAGCTTCAAAAAAGAAGGTGGTTCCCCATTCGACTGCATTTTTGTATGTATGTTACATACGCCATTTTGACATAGATTTTACCATATATGTATCAGTTATACTTTGCAGATTGTTATAGGCTAAATATATATATTACACGGGTAATAACGCGGTGCACAGTAAGTATTCATAAAATTGACTCTTGTTTATTAAAAAAAGGTTAGAACAAAAACATTGACACATGTGTTAATCGATACAGCTGCATTACGACGACTTTTTATAAAAAAAAAATAGATACATTGTGAAAATAATATGGTTAAGAATAAATTATTGTTGAGTTTGTTAACTTGACGAAGTTGGAAAAAGATTCATAAATCGAAGTATCTACCACGCTTTTGTCTTTTATTTACTTTGTGGATTTCAAGTTGCCAGAGATCTTCCTACTAGGTAGGTACCTATCGCCACAGACTAACAAATATTACTTGATTAAAAATTAAATAAGTTACCCAGTTATAGGATTGTGAATTGTTAACTTCTTTTCGTTTAGTTTTGTTCTTTTAGTTTCTCAGTCGTGTTGAACATCTGTAAACAAAGATGTAAATTATTATGTGACAAGATTTTTTTTACATAATATATGTCATAATTTTGATAAGAATAAAGTTGACTACCTTTTTACGGCATCGACAATATATGGTCACCGTTTAGGTATTAGATTTTATATCTGTGGAAACTAATGCTCGCTAATGGTAACGCTACCCTAATTTATTTTCTAAATACTTTGTAGGAATATATGACGTCACAAATAAACAAATTATAACCAATACACGCTACAGTCAATGTTCTCCAAGTGCAAAGGCGATAAATTGCAATGTACACAAAGCGGTTTCTAAAATTTGCAAAAGACCGTGAAACATTGATTAATACCAACATCATGGAGTCGTGAATGACGTTAGTTGTTTTGTGTAAATTGTGTCCTTATTTAAGTTACGTTTGCGTCAAACTATTGTTGTGAATGAAAAGCGCATTTGTTGCCGTTTCATATAAGGGGGCATACATACAATACAAATTGATAATCTCACCTTTTGTGACATATCTGCATAGCTAGGGCCGGACTGTCAAATTGCGGGGCCCTTGACTAACACTACTTGGAGGCCCTAGGTAATAAATCAAACTAATTACCATTGTGTCAAAAATCTGTTTTTTCATTGATGTATACAGTAAGATGTATGATATATAGCCTTATACAAATAGGTAAATAAATGGCATCGTGTGTACAAAATGGACTTTGGATTTCAGAGGAGGCTTATGCATCCAATGCATGCTTCAGAATTTCATGTTCAATTACACATTGCTGAAATTCAAGCTAAAGAAGCAAACTTTGTGTAGCCACATCGTTATGGATATAGTTTCCATTCCGTTAGCATTTGCAGCTAACCTCACCTGATTTAGACATTTAAGACATAAAGAAGTTGCTGCGTTCTATTAACCGCAAAAAAATTACTCTTAAATGAGCTTTCGTCTGCGTAGCCACTGCTGCAGTAACATCTTCAACATCTTTAGCTTAACCAGGATGCCTAACGATGGTGATGAAGATCGCGTAAAGCAGGAGGTAAAGTGTGTTAAGATGGCTTTGAGCAGTTTTTGCTTTGAAACCTACATCCTTTCCAAAGTGACGCTATCACTTGTTATTTAGGCGTTGGTATGCATTAAGAGGGGACATAAAGCTGGACAAATTCTGGATACATAGCGGAAATGAACGTAGTATGGGCGAAAAGGTTTTTTTTTTTTTTTTATACCTCTAAGGTGGCAAACAAGCCTACGGTCCGCTATGGACGCTTGTAACACCAGGGGCATCACTCGCGCGTTGCCGACCCTTCAGAAATCTAATAACTTCTTTATTGAAGAACCCCATACTGTAGTATTAAATACCTATTAATAACTCGATAAGATTGTGTCGTTTCATTGCGAAGTTCCTATGGCCACCTTCCAGCTCCATCATCAGATCAGCACAATGCCATCATAATATTGCATTGTCATGCGAATTACACATGTATGCAAAATTTGAGCTCAATCGGTAACCGGGAAGTGGATCAAATTTAATTTGCAAGATTAGTTGACAAACTCCGGGACAGGTGAAATTAAATAAAAGCTTGTAAAAATCATGTTTGTTGTATGGGAGTCCCCTTAAATATTTATTTTATTCTGTTTTTTAGTATTTGTTGTTATAGCGGCAGCAGAAATACATCTTCTGTACAAATTTCAACTGTCTATCTATCACGGTTCGTGAGATACAGCCTAGTGACAGACGGACGGACAGTTGAGTCTTAGTATTAGGGTTCAGCTAATTACCCTTTGGGTACGGAACCCTAAAAATGGTTCATATAAATTTAATCTCCGAAAATCATAACACAATAATATCCGTGCTAGACGCTAGTTAATACAAGTTTGATAATGCGTTATTTCAATAAACATTATGAAAATCCTTATAATGTTGGTTGATAAACATTGATGGATGAGATAAACTGAAGAATTACACGTAGGTAGTAGGTAGGTACTTCTGTTTCTTAAAAATTTTGTAATGTATATTTTACTATTTTTCCGATTTTCTAATAAAAGGTGTAGGAAGATGTTCCAGTTTTGCTCTAGAACTGGTTCTGTACCTTCAGAACCGAAAAAAACATATGAGATATGAGCCGGTTCTGCATTTTTTGCAATATTTCGTCCATAACGTCATCTGAAACAATAATCTTTTCTGCAAAATGTTGATCTGTCATCGTTTAAACAATCAGCATTTTAATTGATCAATTAAATGATTGTACGACTCAGTAGTACCAGCAACTGAATCATCCAGAGATATGATAGGAATTGAAGTTGAAGCAGTTACACTGTGTTTATACTAGTATTGTCTTGATATTTTATTAACGCATTAACAATCTTGTTTGTGCCGACTACTTATAACTGGTAAAAACTAGTTTATTTTACGATGTCAGGAGAAAATAATAAAGTATCAGTTCAGGTATCTCATTGGGAACAGTCTCGAGTATGCCAGACTGTGAAATTTGGAGTGAAAAATATATGCAAGTAGGTTTTACCTCTCGAGACCCGTGAAAGTACTTGCATACATTTCCCTCTCGAATTTCGAAGTTTGGTTCACTTGCTCACTACCAAGTGGAACAAAGCCGCAATGTCTCTCGCGCGTGTACCTACTGGAAGAGCTTTTAGCCTTTTACCTACCAGAGTATATTGTTACTACCTTTACTGTGCCTATAATATAACGAAACTGAACTCAAATATGGCCGCTGTGGTTGTGGTTGGTGCAAATGTTTGTGTAATAAACAAATACTCGAGAATACTTGATCAGAAAAACAAAAAAACATGGGACTATCCTGGAGATTCTTACTTATATTATAAATGTGAAAGTTTGTTTGTCTGGATGGATGTTTGTTACTCAATCACGCTTCAACCACACGACTTGGCATACATATAGGTTAGGTCCTGGATTAGCATATAGGTTACGTTTTATCCCTAAAAATTCAAAAGTTCCTATGGGAATAATTATAACAGAGTTAAACGAACTATTGCTGCACCTATAGCATGCTATAGCAATTGTTTGGTATAACTAATTAATTAATTAATTGGAGTTAATTAAGGAGTTCCACGCCAATAACCGAATTTAGGGCGAGCGGAGTCGCTGGCAAAAGCTTGTAAATGAACTAATTAACTTATTAATTTTACAAATACGAAAGTTTGCATGTTTGTTAAGCCGCGTCTCCTGCGCCCTCTAGTAGCAGTAGTCCGGTTGTTAGTCCGGTTGACCGAACTACTGAAACTTTTAAGTTGCAATAGTTCGGTTGTGACGGAGAACCGAACTGTTGATACCTTTTTAGTAGCAACAGTCCGGTTACTTAATAATTTAAACAAAATATATTTACAAACTATTTTATATCAAAAAAACATTTTGTTAAGAAAATTAACGTTATCTGAAAAAAAACAAATGAGTGTCGAAAAACAAATGAATGTCAATTTTTTTTCATCATCAACACCCTTTTTTGGAAACTAATTATTATCAATATTTAATCATAAGTAAAAAAAATATTTTTTTTGCGGCAAAGTTAGTATTAATCGTTAAAACCATAAATTTTTTTATCACACTTGCTCGTAAACAGTGTCATTACGGACAGGCAAAACCTCAAACGGGCTCTTATTTTGTAAATTTTACTTTTCAAAAGTGATAGATTTCATCAAGCTCTTCGTTTCGAACGACAGCTGTCAAACTAAATAGGCCCATATCTCAGAAACTATTTATCATTGACCAGTTGTTTTTTACAGAAGTGATAAATCTCATCAAGATCTTCATTTCGTATGACAGCTGTCAAACTAAAAAGGCTCATATCTGGCAAACTATTGATCATAGACCAGTTGTTTGTTTACAGAAGTAATAGATCTCATGAAGAGCTTTATTTCGGATGATAGCTGTCAAATTAAAGAGCTATACCTCTAAAACCACCGGTTAGTCCGGTTGACAGAACTTTCTTTAATTCGAACTTGTGCGCCATTATTTAGTTTTCTTAAAGCTAATATTAAGTCCATCCCATAGCCATATAATAATAATTTGCATCATGGTATGAATTATTATCATGACATATGTCTATTTGAAAGTCTTTCTTCACATGTACATGTATTAATATGTTATTTTCAAGTCGATAATTACTTATTGTGACAAAAATGTGTAATAAAAGAGACTTTAAAATAATTAAACGAGGACGAGGCAGAGTTTTACTCTTTTCCGGGTAACAATTCTATAAAAATTCTGTATACGCCACAAAAAGCAGCTTCTGGCGTTGCAAAGACTATAAGACTAAAAATATACGTTGTAAAGGTTACGTTACGTTAACAAAAGTAAGTGTTACTTACATATTTTTAACAGACTCAAAAAAGGAGGAGGTTATCGATTCGACGTGTGTGTTTTTTTATATGCTACACGATTACTCCAACAATTATGAATTTATTTTGATGATTTTTTTTAGTAGGTAATACTTCAGAGGTGTTCCCATATGAATTTTATCGATATTGATTAAGCGTTTTTTTTTTCAATCATCAAAAGCCAAATGCGTAACGTTAAATGAAAAAAAATCTCCTAAAGCTGATATAGGTAAGTACTGACAGAACATTGAGAAACGTGCTTCGGTTTCAAGTCGGATGCCATTTGGCAATTTTTACCCATCTTTACTGCAAATTTTTGGCATTTGACTCCAAAGCAAAGAAAGCACGCAGCGTTTTTAGGAGATTATTTTTACTTTTTAGTGTATCGACTAGTTATGCCGTTCAGTTCGTCGATGGGAAAAAAAGGTAATTTTTAACAAAAAAATCTGTTTTATTTTTTTGTTAAAATTTTATATTCCTATTTTCATTTATGGTAGTATGCTGTAGACGAATATTTACAATAATGGAATGATAACAATGATAGGTTGAATTATAATTATGTTTAAGTAAGAGGATAAAATCGATAAAACTGGTGATCATATTTGCAGTCCGGATCAATCCCAAAATGATATTGATATACTAATTAATGAAAGCATAGCGGAGGCTGCAGAAGAAAAGGAACCTGCACCCAGGGTATATCGCAAGTGTTTGGTGGCCATAAGTAATAAGGGCCTAGATTTAGCTTGTCCCATTCCCATCCCATCATTTTCGCAGAAAAAAATTACAATTTATCGCAAGATTCACCGCAATGCCAGAGTAGAGAAAATACGTACAAATTTCCTTTCTGAAGTGCAAGTTCCGCTGTTATTTTCGGACATTTTACTAGCGGATTACTTTGATGGCGACATAAGAATATTTATTTTTTGTAGCAGTCATGCACGGGCTCTTATGAAGATGATCAAAGTTTACTTTATGGATGGTACATTTAAGGCCAGCCCTATTCCAGTTTCTCAGTTATTAAGCATACATGGTGACATAGCTAGTGCAACTGAAACATATAAAATTGTTTTTGAATTGATCAAGTCAAATATTCCAGACTGGGATCCTAAAGAAATACATGTTGATTACGAAATGGCCACCATGAATGCGTTAAAATCCGAATTTAAAAATGCTTTAATAAATGGTTGCTATTTTCATTTCCGAAATTGTTTAAAGCGTAAAGCAGCGGAATACAAACTTACAGTAACCAAACACAAATACATAATTAATTTATGTTCTGCATTACCTTTGTTACCTGTGCATTCAATAAATGAGGGCTGGGACTTCATAAAATATAATGAAATAACTTCTGATGATACCCGATTTGGATGAAGCCCGATTTCATTAACGTTTGGTCAGTATTTTCCGAACGCCACAACAAATATTGTGGAAGGATGGAATTTCAAAATAAACAGCCTTATTAAAAAAAATCCAACCATGCTACAAATTTTACACGCTTTGAAAGATGATATTACTCTCTCAAAATTCCAAGTCGAACAATACAATTTATTAGAGATGTACAGTTACAATTAACTTTTGGAGAAATTTCAACACAAATATTTTTAAACCAAAAAGCTCTTTTTACGTCTTCTTTTTAAAATATAAGATAGTTTGTATAAATATTTTGTTTAAATTATTAATTATCCGGCTTTTTGGTACTAAAGGGGTGCTTTGTATCATAGTTAAGGTATTATTACTATTTTTAGTTTGACAGCTATCATCCGAAATAAAGATCTTGATAAGGCCTATCACTTTTGTAAGGAAACAACTAGTCTACGAACAATGGTTTTGAAGATACAACCCTTTCTAATTTGACAGCTGTCATCCGCAATAAAGGTCTTGTTAAGGTCTATCACTTTTGTAAGGAAACAACTTGTCTACGAACAATGGTTTTGAAGATACAGCCCTTTCTTGTTTGACAGCTGTCATCCGAAATAAAGGTCTTGATAAGGTCTATCACTTCTGTACAGAAGTGACTAGTCTACGATCGATAGTTACAGAGATACAGCCGGTTTTAGTTTGACAGCTATCATCCGAAATAAAGCTCTTCATGAGATCTATTACTTCTGTAAACAAACAACTGGTCTATGATCAATAGTTTGCCAGATATGAGCCTTTTTAGTTTGACAGCTGTCATACGAAATGAAGATCTTGATGAGATTTATCACTTCTGTAAAAAACAACTGGTCAATGATAAATAGTTTCTGAGATATGGGCCTATTTAGTTTGACAGCTGTCGTTCGAAACGAAGAGCTTGATGAAATCTATCACTTTTGAAAAGTAAAATTTACAAAATAAGAGCCCGTGTAAGCAATTAAGGTTTTGCCTGCCCGTAATGACACTGTTTACTAGCAAGTGTGATAAAAAAATTTATGGTTTTAACGATTAATACTAACTTTGCCGCAAAAAAAATATTTTTTTTACTTATGATTAAATATTGATAATAATTAGTTTCCAAAAACGGTGTTTATGATAAAAAAAAATTGACATTCATTTGTTTTTCGACACTCATTTGTTTTTTTTCAGATAACGTTAATTTTCTTAACAAAATGTTTTTTTGATATAAAATAGTTTGTAAATATATATTTTGTTTAAATTATTAAGTAACCGGACTGTTGCTACTAAAAAGGTATCAATAGTTCGGTTCTCCGTCACAACCGAACTATTGCAACTTAAAAGTTTCAGTAGTTCGGTCAACCGGACTAACAACCGGACTAACAACCGGACTAACAACCGGACTAACAACCGGACTACTGCTACTAGAGGTCCTGCGCCATGTTACAAACAAATTATTGTTTTGCTAACATGTTAGTAAAACATGTTAGTAAAACATGTTAGTAAAACATGTTAGTAAAACATGTTAGCAAACAGGCCGTCCACTGCGATTAATATTTTTGTTAGTAACTTATCTATTTAAAATGAGTTCCGACGAGGAAGACGTGTCCGCGATTTTTGGCAATAGTGGATTTAGTTCTTGGCAGAAGAAATAGAAATAGATTTCGTGTTAGACCCTACCTACAACCACGTTCGTTCAACATATATCAAGTTATATATTTTTTTATTCCACTCCATTGCAAGTAAATAGTTATTAATTAAAACGATAAACGATTTGACGTGACATTTCTCGGGCGAGCACAAACACGAAATGAATAATATTGTTCCCCCGGCCCCCCGTAGGCGAACGCGGGGGAAGTTATCCATTTGACACGGAAAACACAAACAGCTAACAAAACAGTTACGCCACGCCCCAAAATGAATGTCCTTGGTTATAATAACACGTTATTGTTAGCAAAACACGATAACACGGCGCAGGAGACCTGGCTTTACTCAGTCACGCCTTACCCATTCAACGGATCGGGATGAAACTTGGCTCACATATAGGTTTAGTCTCGGATTAGGACATAGGCTATTCTTCATCTCGTAAAAATCAAAAGTTTCCTCAGGAGTAACTAATTGAACAAACTAACGCTGCAGCTATAGTTTGCTAAAACAAACTTCTTTAGTATAAGAAGTTGCCGGAAGAATCTTATGCCGATAACCAAATTTAGGGTGGGCGGAGCCGCTGGCAAAGTCTAGTATGTTATAAATTTCTAAAAAGCGACAGTACAACAAAGAAAGAGATTATGCATTTTTTCATGGACGAATTATTGCGACAAATTAATAGAAATTAAACAGTTTTAGTAACACATCAACTTATAAGGCAGTAATTTTATAAGGACCATAATAATGGCTTAAGGCGTTAGCAACACCATGAACGCTATCAAAAAATTAATGTCATTGTGCCTTAATGTCGCACAACCATCTCAAAATAATAGGTAGTTGATTTTTTTTATACAACTAAGGTGGCAAACAAGCTAACGTTTCGCTTTATGGTAAGCGGTCGCCGCAGCCTATGGACGCTTGCAACACCTGGAGCGTTGCCGACCCTTTAAAAATCTAATCGCTTTTTTTATTGAAGAACCCTCTTGTAGTTTTTAGAGAAAACCTTGGCTCATTCTACAAAGCTTACCTAATTAACCTTTAACCTAACACAATCTACCGACACGTTTTACATTTCCAAGCCAAGGACATTTCCACCCTTGACTGGGGGAACAAAAGGTAAGTTTCCATTAAAATATGAAAGCGAGTTTGAAATAATGAATGCCTTTGAGCTACATACAACTCACGCGTGGCGTTGTGTTTCTCATTGAGGGACGCGACGTGCATGACGTAGTTTCTAGTGGTAAAAAGTGCCCTCACCGACATATGAGGTCACATGATGGTAAAATAAATAATTTTCATGAATTTTACTGTGGTAGCTTTCTCACTTACGCAAGAAAAATGTTTTTGTTTAATTCCCGCGGGCAGGGCCGATTCATCGTTACCACGGTTGACATATTGCAACATTCATTGTTTTAATTAACTCTTTAACGTGTACTTGTAATTTGATGTGCCTTAGCGATCTATATCTATATCAATTAGCTTAGTGAAAATGGTGATATAGCATTACGCAAGTATTCAGGGTATATACAGGTGCATTTGTTTGAAAAATCAGCAATCGACCGTTAATACGAAACAACACAGAAAACTCACATGCTGGTCGTCATCTACCTCTGGATTTGCAAAAAAGTCATCTCTTTCTTCTTAAATAGCAATAAATTTTCAGGAGTTACAAACAATCGTTCAATTCTTTAAAACAATCGTTTATTTTTTTTTAACGCATTTGCTCGTAAAGGGTCTCTTATTTCACCAATTTCAATATAGTATTGTATCTCATTACGCACTTGTGCGTAATTGTAATGTAAAAGGCATGAGTTTCTTTTTAATAAGGTAAAACGCACGGTTTATCAAGATGCTGTAATGTGATGTGTGATGCCCCTGGTGTTGCAAGCGTCCATAGGCTACGGTGACCGCTTACCATCAGGCGGACCGTAGGCTTGTTTGCCACCATAGTAATATATAAAAAAAAAAAAAAAAAAAAATGCTCCGTCTAAAACGAACGGTACTTTTTTCAATCTTAGCAAAGGGTTTTTATGTCAGAAAAGTGGTCAACATTTTATGAATAAAATTAACTTTGGGAGATAAAATATAATAAATAAACATTTAATTCTTTAATTTAATTAATTTTGACCATAAATTACAACCATATATCCATATCAGTAACAAAACACAAAAATATTAGTTTAATTTATTAGTAAAACTGGTTGTTTTTGTGCCTTTGCCTTTAAAAAGAAAGCGCTGATGCGCGCGCATCGCTAATTTGTGAACAAGTGAAAATTATTCTGCGCGCTTTTTTTTTTATTTATTTCCTCGCAAATATGTTACAAAACGTCGAATGACATACGTGCGCTTTGATTATTACAGCCTCTGCTTTCTTGTAAGCAATATCGCCTCGGCTGTAATTTTCAACTTACCGCACTTATATCATAATGTACTAATATATTTCATATCAAGCACCGAGAATTCCGTATAAACTCAATATATAATGTAGATAGTTCTTTCATCATGAGATTAAGTCTCGCAGGTTTAGGTTTATGCCTTAATTATCAGTTTTTGGATATTTTCCTATGTTTGTGATGTAACATCTTGGTTTTTTTGCCAAATTTTATAATTCTAGGTCAACGGGAAGTACCGTATTAGTTTAGTTTAAATTTTTATGTGTTACAATATGCGAGAAAAATAACCGTATTTTGGGCATATTTTTTTATTGCATTTACTTAGAAGCTTGGTTTTTTTACAACTTTAAGTAACCGTAGACTTTAGTATTTGATTTTATTTTTAACTTGATACCACCACGCGTTCTTGAATAAAAGAGTCTTGACAGACAGACAGACGGACAACAAAGTGATCCTAGAAGGGTTCCTTTTTTCTTTTTGAGGTAGGTACGGAACCCTTAAAAAAACAATTTTATCATACCTTTACACGCTCATGCTCATAAGTATATTACAAATGTAAATATGTACAAAGTAACACAGTAAACAGTAGCTACTTATTTTAGATTCAATAAGATGTCATTTCAAGTAGTCTGGCAGTCACAATAGTGAATGTTACGCTCATGAATGTTCTACGTCTACGTGTTTGCATGATCCTAGACAACGCAGATAAAATGGCGACCATACAAGTATTACATCTATATTCGTGTGTGTACACTTTCTGTTTGTCATGTTACGTTTAGCAGTTGGTCATGTTTACAAGATCAATATTTTCCAAAGGCTAGAATTACAACATATCGAGTGGTTCAATTTGGCGCGATGCCGACTTGTCTGGTCTGAGCCTAATGTATGTACACAGGCAGACGAAACTAAACACACAGACAGACCTACGTAACGTAATTTACTTGTGAATCAGAACTCTGTTTGCTTCAATTATTATTGATATTTGGATGACCTCTCGAATGTTAATCGATAAAACGTGATTCATTCTGACTAGGAACGTTTCTGAGACACTAAGGGTCGTACGTGGTTTTGCTCGTTATAAAAAGTTAAGTAATGCAAAAGTTTACTCAGATACCTATTCCAAATATTATGATACCATTATTTATTATGCATAGGGACCTTTTTGGAAACAGTCTCAAGCTATTTGCACTCTTGAATTCGAGACAAAAATGTATGGAAGACTTACCTCTCAAAACTGTGAATGTACTTGCATACATAATTTCTCTCGGATTCCAGTGTCCGAATAGCTCGAGACTGTTCCCAATAAACTCCTTGTGCCACTGTGGCTCAGACAAGACACCAAACCAACACGCATACGGGCAACAGCTAGCTCCTTTTGATTAAAGTACATATAGGTAGGTATAAATCGCGTTACGTAAGTTGAACCTGCGCAGTAACATATTTTTGGTTCGTTAGTACATTTGTCCGTACAGTACCTGCGCAGACGGCCGCCATTTTAGTTCAACTTACGTGGCGCGAACTATACTTCATATGCATCACTTAACAGTTCCTTTTAATGTAACTCTTTATCTGTATTGATATAGGTCATAGGTACACCGAAGTTACGATCGATAATTTGCCATACTATGTCTATCTACCTATTACTATGTATTTATTACTGCAGAATTAAATGAAATGAATAAATTAATTATTTAAATTTTTCATTTTTATTGCAGATTTTTGTTAAAATTAAATATAAACTAACCTACAATTAACAACTATTATTATATTGTTATTTTTACGTAAATTAATGTGGCTGTGGCAGAGGTCTACTTAATATCTAGAAACCTCTTCTTGCACCACATTTTTTTGTCATGCAGAATTTATTCATAACGTGAAGTTTAGATTTTAAGCTTCGCGTTAGTATTTCAGTTTTTAAACATTTCGCATCTTATTTCAATTAAAATAGTACATTACTGCCGCGGGGCGTAGCCGAGGCACTGATCACAGAGTCCCGTATGCTCAGTTGTGGCCAAGGCTTGTATAATGCTTTTCGTAAACATGTGTGTGAATTAAATCAATAACATAATAACGTACATGTTTATTAAAAGACCAATTATATTGGCAATAATAAAAATTGTTAAGGTAATTTTGCCGCCAATTCGCCGCGTTCAGATGTCGACTTCTTTTTTTACTTTTTTGAATAAATTTAATAGCGCATTCTTTTTGTTGTGCCAGTCCGAAATTTAAATAAAACTAGATGAATCAGGTCTTTAGTTATCAATGTTTGGGTTTAAAAAAGTTTGTTCCATTTTTAAATTATGTATTCGACCGCTCGAGCGCTAAAACCGCCGATAAAACATTCCGGGCCGCTCTCTGATACTTTACTGCAAGTACGATTTATCCCAAAGAAGCTTGTGCAAGATATGGTTGCATATCGTAGCATGTTTGAGAAAAACTGTCTTAGCCCCCACAAAAACAGAGCGGTGTTATAAGTTTGACGAATCTTCGCGTCCAAACGACTGAACCGATTTTGAATTAGGCTTTATTTGTTTGAAATGTGTCTTGATCGAGAATATTTTTAGTCATTATTTAAAAAAACTCTGTGCAGCCGTTGGAAGATCATCAGTTCTTCTCTAATTGATGAAGGGATATGAGCAACTTCTAAAGGTCCGATCGATTCGAAATTTGGTATATCAATTTATATATTATAGATGTAGTATATATCATTAAATTAAAAGTAATACAATGATATTGCAAGAACATAGTCACCTTAACATGATGCTACAGCATCACCTGGAATCTGTAGGATACCCAAGCCCTAACGTATATAATCTTGCAGCTTTCACGTTCACACACCAACTTCAGAATCTTCGGAGGCGGCGTAATTTTAAAAAATGGCTGGCAGCGTCATCATCGTGGGTATTTGCTATTGCTTGCAGATTATAATTAATGAAATGAAATAATTTCATTGAAATGCAACGCTTTTCTTTAGAATTGAGTGAAATTGTTTGTGAAAAAAAGCGGCCAAGTGCTTGTGTGTGTAAACCTGACTCAAAATCTCTATGCAAATCTTGTAAACATAACCCTCACTTTACTTAATGTTAACTTTTTCTGGTAATTTAATCATAAATCATTAAAATACTTACATGATTACCTTTATTGTCACATTCTTTAACTGGTTTTCATATCACGACACTGATTAAACCTAAAATCTACAGAATTTCAAATTTACAATGATAAATATTATACGTATTTATGTATATGTTGCATAGACTAACAAAGCGAAAGACGCGCGTCAAGGTCATTTTTGTTTACACGAATTGCAAACAGATTCTGAGTCCGGTTTACACGCATTCAGTTAGGGCTCCGTAAAATTACGGACGGAAATGGCGAAATTAAAAGGGTTCTTTGTTGGCTACGAAACCCTAAAAAACATACCGACAAATTTAGAACCTTTTTTTAGGGTTCCGTAGCCAAATGGCAAAAAACGGAACCCTTATAGATTCGTCATGTCTGTCTGTCTGTCCGTCCGTATGACACAGCCACTTTTTTCCGAAACTATAAGAACTATACTGTTGAAACTTGGTAAGTAGATGTATTGTGTGAACCGCATTAAGATTTTCTCACAAAAATAGAAAAAAAAACAATAAAGTTTGGGGGTTCCCCATACTTAGAACTGAAACTCAAAAATTTTTTTTTCATCAAACCCATACGTGTAGTAGTGTATCTATGGATAGGTCTTCAAAAATGATATTGAGGTTTCTAATATCATTTTTTTTCTAAATTGAATAGTTTGCGCGAGAGACACTTCCAAAGTGGTAAAATGTGTAACCCCCCCCTGTAACTTCTAAAATATGAGAATGATAAAACTGAAAAAAATACATGATGTACATTACCATGCAAACTTCCACCGAAAATTGGTTTGAACGAGATTTAGTAAGTATTTTTTTTTAATACGTCATAAATCATAAACCGCAATTTACCTTTCATTCAATCAACTCAAATATAAAAATAAAAAAAAACATTATTTTTTGTTTGTGTCTGTGAAGTACGTAAATGGTGGTAGGTACGGAACCCTCGTTGCGTGAGTCCAACTCGCACTTGGCCGGTTTTTTTCTTTCGAAGTCCGTCAAAAATCCTGTAGTTTACTTAATTCACATGTTTAAATTCACCTATATAGGTGCATTAACTATACTATTCGTGAAAATTATTCACCTGGGTGTACTTAGTATACTAAAAGTATACTTTATTCGCCTAATTCACCTGGGTGCATAAGGTACACTACAACAAGGTACACACAAGTAAATTTTATTCACTTATTTATGTGGTACATAATCTTAAACCAAGGGACACTGTCCACTTTAGCTTAAAGACAGCTTTTCCATTAAGAAGACATTTCTACTTGTACTTAGGTGATTGGATACAACCATTGCTTTGGCAAGCTAATAAGAGGGGTCTTAATAGAGCAATAGATTGTACTGTGATTCTCCCGTGTAATTTATACTTACCTATATAAGTATACCTATATTGTCTGAAAACTGCTAAGAAAGTTTAAAAAAAAAAATGGGTAAAAATTTTGTATTTTGCAATCCAAACATCTGAGCCTATTTCACTTTTTTCGCGATGTTTAGAGGCATTTGTAAAGAATTTCAGCCAGTTACAATCATATAAGAAAATCAGCCAAGTGCGTGTCGTACACCCATTATGTTAGGGTTCCTTAGAATAATTATTGCAGATCTCTGAATGAAAATATTTTATAAAGTCTGACAATTTCCTCCGTCCCATCAATCATGACCGACAAGTAACCGTGCGCTGCCGTTTCTACGTTCAATATGGCGCTGACTAGAAAAAACGTATTTCTACATGTACATGTACATGTACATGTACGTATTTCCATACAAATCTGCATCACACTAGGAAGTTTTCTAAGCTCGATAGCATATATACAACAATATCATTTTTTTTTAAGTATTCATAAATTATTTATTATATTAATTATCAAATACATTAAACGTTTATTACAACTAACTTATATAAAAAAAATAACCTAATCTAAAAATAAAAAGCCTAAACTAACAATTTCATACATATCTATTCTATTGAGCCCTTTTTTTTCATATTCTTAAAATGAGCGGTTTAAAAGTTAGAGGGCTGAGATCACATTTTTTTTTTAAAAGTTAGAGGGGTGAGATCACAATTTGTTTAACTTTAAAACCAATTACTCTTTTCATGAAGAACTACATACTGTTTTATCGTCACTATAAGTTCTTAGGGAAAAGTTCGACAGAAAACTTATTCTACGAAGCTAAGCTTTATCGAGAGAAGGGTGCTTTGAAATCGCACTCTTATAGCAATGGCAAGCGATTTATATGTAGAAAATAACCTTATGCATAACTTTTACAATTCAACTTAGAATACAACACAAAAAAAAATTAACAGACACTCAGCATTTAGCATAACTCTATACAGTTGATTTTATTTGTGTGCACCGATGGGCAGTTTGATGAAATTTTTCAATCACACATTTTTTGTTTGAAAATTTTAGGGTTCAGGTGTTTTTTAAAAAAATGTTTTTAAATTCTGAATGACACAATGTTATGGTTCATCAAGTACCAAAATATTTTCAACCTCAAACTTAAAATTTACTTACAAACACAAAATGAAACTGTTCCGAAAAATTTCGAAAATGGTTATTTTTCTCTACTCCAAATGGAGCTTGCTAATAAATAACATCAAGGCATTTATAGAACATTTAATCAAAATTGATAAATGGACAGTTAGACAGGAAAATAAATAAAAAAAATACGGAAGATATAAAAACATCACTATATTCCTTGAAAGTTATAAAAAGTGTTTTCGTAGTAAAAATGTTTGTCTATTTGATATAATGGCAGTATTCCAAGGAAATTGTGGATAAGTTAAACAAAACGTCTTCAGAGAAAAGACATGACACGATAAGTTTAGGGGTATAAAAAAAAGAATAGTTAGTTTAAGATTAGTTAGCCGAATATGTGGGTGGCTAGTAACCTGCGGCTAAATTGAAGGTACTGGGTTCCTTTTCCGCACAGGATAAACATTTATGTGATGATCATTTGTCTTTTTAATGTATCACATGTATGTATTTACTACTAGTATAGTATTATATAATCTGTGGTATTTACAAAAAAGTATATAGATACGTTTTTGTAGGTATCTGTTATATGGTATGTTTGGGCACACTAAAGATAATAGGTACACTATAACCAGATGGCGCTGTGTGTAATGTCAAAAAATAAAATGTATTTTCTAATAGTATCCCATGATTTGAGCTGCGTTGATTTTTTTTTCATCGGTACCCACAATCCAGTTCTTATGTCCTTTATCGTCAATACCAATTTTGTCAAAGAGTACCTATATATAGGTCATTGCCAAAACTCAACCCGTTGCTCATTTGCGATGAAATGGAAGTACCTGCTCACTACCCAGCACTGTCTTCTGCAGAATAGAAAAGATCAGGCTGAAATTTTCACAGATTAAAACTGGCTTTGTGCTTTAAAACACAATTTTATTGAATCTGTGTTGGAAAAGTAACATTCATTGCTTCGTTATTAAGTTTAAACATCTTTTTAACATCTCTTTTAAATTCCGATTCAATAGAACCGTGTTTGAAGTACCCCGGGAAGCCGCCATGAAGTTTGCATCGCACTGGACAACTGTTGTTCTGTACAATTGTCTGGTTCTCGTTCTACTATCACCAACCAATGGTAAAGAGTAATTCTGGCGTAGTGCCAACGCCCTCGAGCTTTAATTCTCTTGAAAAAATGCGCAGCGTGTAGTGTTAGTAACTTCCTACGTTTTTTGATCACACGTGATTTTTCGAAGGCAAACTTCTTACGTTTCTGTTTACGTTTACTGGAGTAAAGTAAATATTTTTGTTAATTTACTCTTTTCCTTATTACTCTAGTGATTTTCGCGATGATGCTTTGTTGATTTTGCTGGATTGTTTGCAAATAAGTCATTGGCAAAAATAGCCTATTTTGTAGTCAATAAAAATATGTTTACGCAAATCAACTTTTTTTAAGGAATCAGTGTATCATTTCACATGAAATAAACATTTGTTTACTGAAAAGTCGTAGATTTTTAGAATATTAGCGTCTGTTAGGTCAATGGATATTTATATTCGCAGATGTAGGCTATGTTCCAAATCACGCCAAGTAATTTTATCGCCCGGTAAAGTTGAAAAATCAACCCGTTCTGGAACGAGCGTTTGACAGTTAATTTTGACACTGACAGGAATGATTTTTTACCTTTTCTATGGGAGTGTAAAGAATTCAACTTGACAGTTGGAAAATGACTCTGCCCTGAGCGTCCCAAAACTACTTTTTTAACTTCCTCGTTGCGATTTGTAACGCACCCTAAATACGTAATACACTCATATCATAAAGAGGTATAGTTTGTAAGTTTAGATGTAGGAGGTAATTTTTGAAACTACTTATCTGATTACAAATTTTTTTTTATTGATATTTGGAATGAACTTTCAAGATATACATAGGCTATATTTCATAAAAATGCACTTTTTCTTAACGTTGCCTCGCAACGAAGAAACTGAGTAAAGCAAATGAGATCATATTTTCATTTTCTGAACATTTCGGCTATAACCATGTAAAAAAAAACCAATTTGCCGTACCAACTCGTGCAACACTTTCAGATTTCAGATCCTACTTCCAATCATCAAGAAATTATTTTCAGATTAGTTTTACCTGTAATGCGGGCAATCAAGTTTAATTAAAGGAAATTTTAAGTCTACGGCGTTTATTTTGTAGTTGTTACGACAAGACAACGCTATAGTCTTATTTTAAAACCACTTGTAGTTGGGGCGTTAATGACGCCTTTTGGTAAGTGGTTCTACACTGTGGGTCCTATCACCTTAATTATCTTTCTGGATTTCTCCAGGCCACAGCTCACTGTTTGAAGCTTTCCACGGTTCCGGGTTTTGTAGTGGTGTCTATCTTTGTTTTTTGCAAAGCACGAAATATTTTCCCTTACATATATGGCAATAGTCGTAATAAGTAAAGAAGGCAGAGTCAATATTTCAAGCGATTTGAAGAAAGGTTTAGCCGATGTTGTCTGACTTACTCTTACTATTGCTCTAACAGCTCGTTTCTGCAGTCTAAAGACACGCTGCCAGTCAGCGGAGAGCCCCCACAGTTCGACTCCATACTGCAACAGTGAGTGCACGGTAGCAAATTAACATTCTCGCACCGCCTCCCTGGATACCACACTCGACAGACGGTTAAGGGCGAAGCAGGCGCTGCCTAGTTTTTTGCATAGCTTATCAATATGCCATCGCCAAGTCAATCCCCTGTCAATTTCGAAGCCCAGAAAGGAAGTTACGAGAATTTGCGCTATCCTTTTTCCGCCCACGGTAAGGTCAACACTATCAGGCGCACGTCCAGATAAATTGAACTGCACAAAGTGGGTCTTATTCAGATTTAAAGCAAGTCTTTTTTGCGTAAAACAGTTGGATAATCGCATTGCCACATCATTCAATCGCTGTGTTAGCCCTTGCTGACAGGGAGCGCACACCACGGCTGCCACGTCATCGGCGTATATTAAAATTACTAACCATCGCGGTCACCATAGGATCGGATTGTATCTTTCCACCGTTACCTACTACTTTTTGCGATCCGTCACACAATAGGTCGGTTAACAATGACAGTGCTTCGCCATGTATCCCATAGTGTCTCAACTTCATCGCAAGCAGGGCATGATCGGCAACGTCAAATGCCTTGGACAAGTCGCAGCGCAGCACCGCCACTTGCTGGTGTCGCTCTCGGGCATCGACCACCAACGGAGTGAGCTCACGCGCAAGTGACGTTGTCGATCGTCCCGCACGGTACGCGTATTGACAATCGGACAGAGCATCAGTCACCGACAGAAAGTCAGTAAGCCGCGAACTTATACCATAATCAAATACCTTTGCGATAGATGGAATGACGGATACTGGCCTATAGCCGTCTATACTGTGTTTGGGTCCTTTCCCTTTAAATACAGGCGAAACTTTGCTGAGCTTAAACACATCCGGATATACTCCCTCTTTGATGCATCGATTAAAAATCTCTGCAAGAATAGGTGCTAAATATTTTGCTGACGCATTGAGAACGATGTACCATCGAGATACGGTGTTTTGCAACTCGCGTAACATACTTTCGATAGGGTTTTTCGACATTTTGATAAATTCCGAATTAAAATTCACGGAGCGGCGTCAATCGTGCCAACACTGCACACATCACATCTCACTAATAATATAAAAGCGAAAGTTTGTGAGTGTGTATGTTTGTTACTTCTTCACACTCAAACGGCTGGATCAATTTTGATGAAATTTGGTATGAAAGTAGGTGGATTAACAAATAGGCTTCTTTTTATCACGAAAAATCCAAAAGTTTCTGCGTGGATAACTATAACCGAGCTTAAACGAACTTTAGCTACAGCTACAGCTTGCTATAGCCAACTTCATTAGTATATGTAAGGTATTAATTCAGGATTTCCACGCCGGTAACCGAATCGAGGGAAATACTTTGGACTGATACAGAATCGAAGGTCCTAGACCCTGAATTCGATTGTCAGTTAAGAAAATAAAATTTGTGTACCTATAGTAAACATGATGAAAAGCCATTTAAACTGCTAATACTGATCATCATGCCTAATAAAATGAAATAAAATAATGTAATGAATTTATTTTAATTTTTTTTAAGATGGCCAAAATATATTGGTACATAGTAAGTAGGTCCCTACGTATAGAATGAATAGAATCGGTAGGTCTGTAAGTCTAAGCGCATCACACCTACGTCTCTCATCCGATCATGAGGTGGCATTGACATCCATCCAAATAGGACTGAAGGCTGCCGGTATTATGTCATTAAATAACGTAACATACAAGTTAACTAATGTGTACACAATTACGTCAAAGTGGATTTGCTAAAAAAGTACAAGTTACACTGACGTACAAATCTACTTAAATCATTGATGAAAACAATTTTTTTGTTTTCATCAATGACTATAATGTAAAAGGTTAGTGCCCAGAGAAATTTGAGCCACATGTTTTCTTTGCCTTGATTGAATTGTTTGTTGGTTTGAATTAAACAATTAAAAATTGTTAATATGCAGTCAATTTGTCCGGGTGGCACGATGCTAGTATTTTAAGCCAGGATAGTAAGACAACTCTAGTAAGCCAGCAAGCTAGTAAAACTAGCGTCGTGGAGACTAGTTGTCTCAAGCCAGGATAGTTTAATAGGATGGCAGTCTATTTTTCAAGCTAGTAACACCTAATTACTATCCTGTGGCTATTATTAGCTATGTGTGCACAAAAGCGATAGCCTTAGAATTAGCCTTAGATAGTCATAGAAACGCTGGTACCCGACCGAGTAAAGAAGTTATCTTTAATGTATTACTTCGCCAAGTAATGTGCAACTTAAATACTTATTCGAATAATAACGTTTCTATTATCGTTTTCGTTGTTTTTCTTACTTGGCTAGATACCCTGGTTTCATCACTAGCTTCGTGTGAACACTGAACCTAGTACAGGACCAATGGACGTCCTGTGTGTGATTACGTCGTACGTGTTAATTCTAGTTCCTTCTCAAAAATGCATGAGGGTAATAAGGCCTGTCGGCTAATAAGGCCTACCCCCTAAATTTTAAAATATAAAAGTGCAAAAAATATCACAATATGGGAAACAATCATAAAATGTTATTTAGTCTAAGAAACGAGAAAGAAAAATCAAAATATTATCATAGATCTTCAACAAGAAAAAAATTTGTATAGTGCGAGTAATAAAGCCTACGTGCAGCATCCAAATTTTTATTTGGAAGATTATTGATTTCTATGGTAAAGCACATTTGTATATATGTGACTTTTTCAGCGCCAGTTTCTTTCACTTTAAATAACAAAACGTAATTCCTAGACATCACAGGTTCAAATAAAATTTAACTAAGCAATTCTGTTACTTTTTGAAATATAGACCTTTAATACACACCTAAGGCCATATTTCCTGCACCTGTCTCAATTTCTTTGAATTAATTTAGAAATTGAAAATAACAGGGTAAAAAAACTGGTTGCCTGTAAAGTCGGTATACGGGCGAAAGTTTTACGTGACAATGATTTTATGTCTGTCTCTCTCGCTCTTAGGCGGGCGCGTGCCTCTCACTCGCTCTCATTGTGAGCGCATAACGTGAGCGGAGCGTAACGCAGTTTCTTGAAGTGTCACCCGGCAAACCAATTTATAAGACGTTGTCACGTCAAAATATAATTTTCTTCCGAGAAACTGCAGTAACAATACAAAAAATGTGACGGAGCTTGGAAAGGCTAAATAATTGATTAAATAAATGAATTTGATATTACATAGGCCTTATTACCCGCAGATACCTTATATGGTCTGGGAGAATTTCTGTGGAATATTTATAATATTTCTTTTAAAGTTAGTTAGTTAGTCAGTTATAGAAGTAACTGTGTCAATTGAATGGTGTTCTGTTTTTCGTAATTTATTTTTTATTTTTTACAAAACGTGTGGTCGCTGTATCAACTGTGGTGACACTAGTTTTAGTATACTGACATCGTGTAACAGCCCACTAGTATTGTGCAAAGTCAGGATAGTAAACCAGCAATATACTAGCTTACTTTTCCGGCTTGTAAATCATGTTTTTATATACAATAAAAAAAATACAAAATAAATGCAAATTTTATGAACCTCATCGCAGATGAGACTACAAAAATAAATCATTGCACAATGTCATATTCACACAGAGAATCAAAAGCACTAAAACTATCATTGCGTTTAGAACAAAACCATAGCGCGTGTTATCAAAATGTACAGCGCCATCTGTTGTCACTTTACTTACATTATTGCCTTAAGGAATAAACTAATTGGGTATATACAGTACAGATGGTGTTTCGATATTTTTACTTACTTTGTCCCGTAAGGTATTACTCCCGAAATTATGATTTTACCGATCTTCTACATAATGACTTCTAATAAATAAATAAATCTAAAATAATACTAATTTGACCCCTTTTCACTGTTTTTTAGGGTTCCGTACCCAAAGAGTAAATATATGATTTTAGAGGGGCTCCCATACAAAAAACGTGATTTTTTTGCCGTTTTTATAGATAATGGTACGGAACCCTTCGTGCGCGAGTCCGACTCGGCACTTGTTTGGTTTTTTTTTTAGCTTTTAGCACACACATCTTGATATTTCTAAGTGCTATTCGTTTACAAGCCGTCATAATGCTTTAGTCCCTGAGAATTTTTTAAAATTATGCTTGGTTAAATTATTTCGGACTAAACAACAAAACAAAAAGAATTACGTGGGACAGAGACATTTTTATTATGTTGGTATTTTAAAATGTAAAAGCTTAAATTGTTAAATCTTTGCTCGGTATAGGTATATATCGTTCAAGTTTTTTGCTGCCTTAATTTGTTGCTTTGTTAGCTTTATCTGTCTGTCTGTACTATATGTAACTGACAAACTAACATACTAATTATAAACAAAAGACAAACAAAAATTTATAACATCAGTTCGGAAATACTCATTACACCAGTTAATTCTGGGAAACCACAGATGACATAACAGAATATTTTAGAATAAAAAAATCCTATCCTCCTCTGAGCTCCAAAATATATCACAGATGATACTTTGGATCTGAATGAAACCAAATTATGACATGACCAAACGTGTGTACCTCATGAAAGCAGTTCCTAAGTAGAACTTTTTTTTTCTTTCTACTTAGTTCATTGCCCATGAACAATAAAACAGTAAAAATATTACATAATAAACATTTTCAAAAGTAAGCTGGCTACACCCCTCATTTGACACTTGAAGTGATTATTATGGTTTTTTTGACACAAACTGGTATGATATGGTGTTGTGCCTCTTTCATCCTGTTCAAAATGTATGGAGTAGGTAAAAACTCACGCTTCCCAGAAAAGGATTTGGGTAGAGTTTATTATTATTCTGCCATCCTCAGTGGCAGTGGACTCTGTCGTAGTTAGCTACACTCTTAATAATTGCTACCAAATCATTCTTATTCTTGAAAGACCAAGAATAGCTTTAGCCACTGAGCAACCAATTAAAGATCCTACCACTACAGATGTCTAATTAAGTGACTTGCCAAGTTCGGTTGGCGCTAGATAAATTTGAAGAAGTTGATAATGTTACAGTTAAAACTCGTTTTTCGTTAGAACGCGTTTTCCCTAGTTAGAACTAGTTTTTACTAAATGCCTTTGTTAGAACTAGAAATACCTACTCAAAACTAGAATCTTCCAACGATATATTTGATTTTCAGAAAAACTAGTTGTCCATACTGTAGTCCTTAGAGAAAACCTTGGCACGGAGCTTATTCCACAACCCAAGCGTTCGCGGGAGGAAGTTTCTCTGAAACCGCACTGTACGCGACCATTTCGGTTCCAAAGTGTAAGAGTGAATTCCCTGCCGATGGCGAGCGGTGCGATGGTAGAAAGTTGCCGTGGGCATCATTTCGAACAATTCCTCAGAACACATCCTATTGTACTATCCTATTGAAGTCTAGTTTTAAGAATAATTTAAATTTTAGTAAATTTAGTGCCTAATTATCGTTAAAATTATGTGTATATGCTAAAAATTGTTCTACAAGATATTGTAATGTTCTTATTTTGACAAATTCGTGTATTTAAAAGCAAAACTGGAATGACGCCAAACTCATCAACTGTCATCTCATCAACCAAGGATTTGAAATTTTTTACAAGAAATCATCGTTCCCGGGAAGTAGTTTGTGAGTTAGTTACAAGTAACCCTGCATCTAACTGTGACCCTATTGTGACCATTGATTTAACGTGTGATAGATCTGTAGAGAATATACCCTCTAATATGAACATTCATAACCAAATTAAAATATACAATAAGTTAAATAGGTTTATTAGGAAATCACAGAAACTTGTTAGAAAAAAATCTCATCTCTATAAATATTCAACTTTTAAAAAACAAAATAAATATCTTGTTCAAAAGTTAAAATATTGCAATGTAAAACTAGAAGAAAGTAGATCTTTATATAACCATGAAAAAAAAAAACTAAATCGGAAAATCTTTATTTTACATAAATCTTTAGAAGATACAAATTCTAAGTATGAAAGTGCATAATGTGAAATCAGTGAGCATATCCAGGCTGTGAGTAACTTGATAGATTTATGTAAATATAACACAGAGCGATTTGAATCCTTGACAAACAATCATTTGTGTGATTATGTGTTCCCGTCTCTCAAAAAGTGATCCACAGTCGGGTTTGTTAGCTAGTTCTATCCAAAAGTTGATAAATAATTGTGAAAGTCAAAATTCAAAGTACTGTATCTTGTAAAACACCTTGTCCAGAGCCTAGTACCCCCTTATCTTGCAGTACTAATAATAATACAGTGCCTGGAAACCTTAAAAAACGTAAGAAAACCTTAATTATTTCATACAAGCTTGGCAAAGGGTTCGGGGTGCTTGTTGGTAATTGTCTTAACCAAAAAGTAACAAATATCTGCACTCCCGGAGTATCATTCAGCTAGTTAATTAGTAGTATACCAACAGACAATTTGTATAGTATTACCACATTAGTCATTATATTTGGGGACAGTGCATCTTTAAAAAAGCTGGTATCCGAGTGCACCCGCCCAGAGATGGCAGCAGTACTCCACATGGGGTCGAACTTGCGACTTGTAAAGCAGCAACCTCTGACCCAACGTGTAGTACAGCCTCGCTCTGTTGTGCCTAGTTTTTTGGACGCCATGAAGCTGGCTGGCTTTTCTTGCAAATGATCTCAGAACTGAACATCGCTGGAGATGTCAACTCCAAGGATACCTTGGAGATGGAGAGGGGAGTGTTCTGGAATTGTGGGACTACAATGAACGGGGTTTTCTTAGCGGTGAATGCGCAGACTTGTGTCTTTCTAGGGTTGAATCGGACCAAGTTTACCCGTCCTCAGTTAGAGACCTTGGATAGTGTGGTCTCGTTTTGAGACACAAGTTCTCCGCGGTTTTCCTCCATAACGGAACGAGGGATGTTTGCACGACCCGTGTAATAAGCGTGTCCAGTACATCTGCATAGCAATGCATGTTGTTGATGTCAGACGTGTCATTGATATGCAGTGGAAACAGTGTAGGAGACAGCACAGAGCCTTGCGGAACACCAGCATTAATGTCAATGCTATCAGAGCAACTACCGTCAACTACGGTATGTATGCGTCTGCCGGTCAAAATGCTAGCCCCCCTTTTGCACAAACCCTCGGGCAATCCGAAAGATGGCAACTTTAATACAAGACCACGGTGCCAGACCCGGTCGAACGCCTTCGCTACGTCCAGGCTACATGACAATGCCTCCCCCTGACTCTTAATGGCTAGAGCCCATCGGTGTGTGAAATACACTAGAAGGTCACCAGTCGAGGGACCGTGGCGAAATACATATTGACGGTGTTTTTCTAGGTACCTAAGAAGCTGTGTGTTGATCACACGCTCCATCACCTTGGAGAGGAGAGAGGTAATTGCGATGGGTCTGTTATTCGATGTACCTGATTTATAGCTCTTTTTGGGCACCGGGTGCACATTCGCAGTCTTCCATGAAGACGGAAATTGCCTAGTGTGGTAGGAAAGCGCTAAGACGCGCGTGAGTACAGGACGTAACGCAGGAGCACACTGCTTAAGCACCACTGCTGGTATACCGTCTGGCCCACTCGACTTATGAACGTCTAGAGAAAGCAACGCCCGCCGGACCTCCCGCTGTGTTATGGAGATTTCCGGCATGGTCTTACCGCACCACGGTATAGTAGCCACCTGTCAACTGTCACCTTCAGTCAGCCTAGTAAATCGGCTTGTTCTTTAGCACTATGGGCTAAGTCACCATCGGTCTTTCGGAGTGGCGGTAACGACGACTGGCAAAAGTCCCCTTCGGCAGCTTTGGAAAGAGACCAGAAAACACGACTCCCAGAAGGATAGCTCGCAAATCGCCCACATATTTGCTCTGACAGTTGCTTTCTTACTGAACCTCGAGGCAGCATTTAATTTGCGTTTTACCTCAGAAATATTCGGATCCTTATTATCACCAGCCGTGGTCCAAGCCTCATAAGCACTTTGCTTTCAATATCCATCTGCAGATCTGCATCTAATTCATCCAAATTGACAAAGTCAATGTCATCTCAATCACACACGTCGAGAATCACTAGAAGGTCCGAAATATGATGTTTTCTCAAACTGGAAACAGAAATTTTTGAGTGTCGAGTGCTCGAAGTATCACACTTATTTGATGAAAATACCGTTAGATTGACTAAATGAAAATAAAAAAAATATAACTTTTCTTTTTAAACACTACTTTTAAATTATTGAAAACAGTAAAAAAAAAACAAAAACATAGTAAAAACAAATATTCATCTCGCTAATTTGTTGTCATGTCGTAGCTCGCAAAAACAATAACATTCAAATGAATGTAAACAGTGGTGAAAACTATACAACCGAATCAACTACCTACTATATTTTTTTTAGTAAAGGTTACTTACCACTAACTTACATTCTGTGCACTCGGTGTTGACTTATTACGAGCTTTTTTACGAGCTTTTTATTAGCTTCACCTGTATGTTTGTATGTTTGTATGTTTGTTTGTAACCGACTTCTTTGGGCGCGATTTTGACCCACTTTAAACGGCCAGATTTCGTTCAAACTTTGTAGATTTATTGAGGACCGATGACAATACACTAATTTAATAAAATTATTCCATTTTTCAATTTGCAAAATATGATTTTTGTTAATTTATATAATTTTCATCTATAGTCGATAAGGTAAGAAAATAAAGCACTCTCTGATGCTTCGCATCATGAGTCGTGCAATAGTGTAAAATTAAAAAAACAAGCTATTATAAATAATCCAAACTAAAAAGTAGAAAATAAATAATAGTTTAAAAAAACTAAAAAACACGCTTTTTATAGAAAACCGAACTAAAAAATAGAAAATAAATTTTAATGAATTTAAATTAAGAAAATAGTGTTAAAAATATTAATGAATATAAATTAATAATAGTGTGAATAAAAAAAAAATTATTTTATTTTAAAAAAAGCGTGGGGTGCTTTTTAAGATATTATCGAAATGATAATCACTCTACTCATATCTGTCAATAAAATATTTATAACTATTGACACCATGCACCCCACGCTTTTTTTAAAATAAAATATATTTTTTTTTATTCACACTATTATTAATTTATATTCATTGAAATTTTTAACACTATTTTCTTAATTTAAATTCATTAAAATTTATTTTCTATTTTTTAGTTCGGTTTTCTATAAAAAGCGTGTTTTTTAGTTTTTTTAAACTATTATTTATTTTAATTATAGGTACTTATCAATATCAACTATTAATTTTGTTGCCTAAAATCATACCATAAGCGGTTTTTAATGTCAAAATTAAACCAAAATTGCTATCAATTACTACCTACTATCCGTCAGTTTCCTTGACTTATTTGTAAACCTTTTAGGACTACGATATAGGCTTTAGATCGCTTAAATACATCGCTTTTGTGCAAAAACATGTATTGCAGTTGTTTGTAATGAAAGTTGGTTAAATAATTAAAGTTGGTTGTTATCAAGTGCACCGATGTTGTAGCAAAAAGTAAAAAAATGTGACTACAAAACGTTAAATTCCATACAAAAAAAATTAGGCTGTCTTCTTTTAACCGTAGGATGTTCTTCATCCGATGCACCGCAAGCATAAGAACCGAAAAGATGTTTTGGAGGAGGCTTATGCCTAGCAATGAATCAAAATAATTTACAAACATACATATCATACATAAATACACCCAGACTCAAGACAAACACAAATGCTTATTACATAAATATTTGTCTAGTGCGGGAATCGAACCCACACCGTCTGCACAGCAGCCGGCCACACTACCAACTAGGCTGTGAGGGAGTCAATAATAAATAATAGTAGTATATAAAGAAACCTTTATAAATCTGAAATCATGAAATTTTTGTTTGAAAAACACTTATGCCTAAGTTTAATGCCAACTTCAAATAAAACTATTTTAAAATCCGTACATCCTAATATTTAATCAAAAAAACCGTCTAAAGAATGAATAAAGTAGAAAATATATACTTATAATACAGTGTACATGTAGTATACTTCTTTCTTAGGGCGCGTTCGTTTTGGGATTAAGAGTTTTCACGATTGATACTTTTCACACTTGATAACGCCAGTTTTGCCATCGACACCTATCGTTCGTGTAGCTTTGAAACATTACTAACAAAATGTTTGGTTGCAAAACAATGAGTATGGGCAGTTTGACAGATTAACACAAAAACCGCACTTCATTTTTCGGTGGCAAAAGTGACGAATTTTTTCATTACAGATGATACATAAATTTTGATATTTTTGACACCAATGCAAAACAAACGGATTACAGATGACAAAGTTAACTAAAATAATGATTGCGCATACCAAAACGAACGCCCCTTATAATTTCAATTTCTTATAGTAGTTGAGGATTAAAACCGTGACGTAACCTTATACACAGATAGGATACTCAAGTTCGCTGCGGTTAATAAATTGTTGCTAGTCTATGTGACCGATTACATAGTAGATAATATATTATAGTTACTGCGCAGGTTCAACTTACGTGGCGCGATTTACACATACGATAGTTGAGGTCAGACAAATTAGTAAATTGTCGATTGTCTATGTGACTCATGACATAGTAGGTATACTCTATTTACGATTACTGAACTGTATTTAACTTGGCAGGTTTCAAACAAATAAAATTAGCAAGGTGCTCTTAAATTAATGAGCTCATGGAAACTGGCAAAACGTACTGCATGGCAAAAGTAGTATTTTAATAATGTGTTTTTGATTGTCTAATAAAGTATTTGGATTGAATAAAATAAAATAATTACACTTATGGTACAACGATGACCCACCCAAGTCCTTATCAGCCTCATACGTCCCCACTGTTCGGTCACATAATGGTGGTTTGGGTCATACATCTTTTTGACGTATGCAGGTTTCCTAATTTTTTCCTTTACCGAAATGCCAGTGGTTTGAATATTCAATGTACTTGAGAAATTAAGATAAAGACTCATTGGTACATGCTGGGTTTGAACCTCAGCCACTCAGGACACAAGGTGAAATCGAAATCCCTCGGCCACCAGCGACTTGTACCCATATTGTAAAAAAGAATTCGTTTTTATGAAATCTTTATGGATGTAACATTTCCAGCACAATTAACAGTAAAATTAGAAGAAAGAGAATTATGCAGTTAATCCCCCCCTCTTCACCTTTAAGTCGGCCTCCTATCAATATGAAAAAACCTAAAATACACTCCAATTCAAGACAGCGCTTACTATTGAAATCAGTTTTAACCTCAAAATACTCGATCGAGAAAACCATGCTTGATTTAGTTTTTAAATTAGGTCAGGAGGCCAAAATGATGTATTGGTTTGGTCTAGTATAGTTTTATATAATCTGTGGTTTAGTACACTTGTAACTAAACTGTCTATGTCTCGATTGCCATATGATTTTGGTTTCAAAATTGATTCAAAGAGTTACCATGCAGATCTCACTTAATACGTAATCTACTTGGAATTAATACAGGTGCATGTACATATAAGGTTATGTGTTCGGTTTAAGAGTCTATACTACCTAAATTTATATATTTTTTAGCAAATGTTTCGCCGGACTCGCTGAGCAGATCCTACTTAAATTTAATGAATTTGTTCTTCAGAATATGGTTTAAACCCAGAAAAACTTGGAAACACGATTAATAAACTTCTGTTCGATAAAAAAAATTCTGAAGTGTTTCTTTTTTTCACTGTTTTTTTTTTAAGTTTTGGTAATCAAATCTTCAAAGTTCTAAGGGCTTTAGACCCTGAGAAAAAGCATTTTTTGATAACAATGATGTATAATAAAATATTGATATTTATTTCATGTATTTCAATGAAAATCGCAGTTCGTTGTTATGTAGCTGCACTACTCACGCACGCTTAGTTAGTTACATATCGCGTCATCCTTGTTTTAACTCGAGTTTTCTGTCACGTAGTAACTGCCTCTTAATAATTATGTGAATATGAGTCCAACAATGTTGTTATAGATAACAGTGACAATGTGCTGTGCTTAACTCAACTCGGTCAGCTTGTTATTGCGTGATCGATTCAATTTGCCCAACGATATTAGCAGCGTGATTATTTTGCTCTTTTGGATAATATACATCGCCTTCATTGTAATATGAAACAAAAAGCAATAATGAATTGTGCACTTGACTTTCGCAAATGTTATGTGGATTAGAGTAACCTTATGTTGATCTAATACCTGTAAACGAGCAATTCTTGTATTTATGTACTTATATATCTATATATCTCTTGTATATATCTATCTTAATATATATAGATCTCGTGTCACAATGTTTGTCCTCAATGGACTCCTAAACTACTGAACCGATTTTGATCAAACTTCGTAAATATCTGTTATTTGATCCAACTTAAAAGATAGGATAGTTTTTATCTCGATATGTCAAGTGCGAGCCGGACTCGGGGACTATAGGTAAAAACCAACTTTCGCCGGGTACAGAGGGACGGCAGCGGTACAACGTTCGCCGGGACAGCTAGTATATATATATATATATATATATAGATATATAATCTAAATCTCGGAAACGGCTCTAAAGATTTTTATGAAATTCAGTATGCAGGAGGTTACAGGGCCGATACATCTATCTAGCTAGGTTTCATTTTTAGAAAATGTCGTTTTATCCGTGTTTTCAGGCAACGATAAACTGAAAAATATGACTCTTGCTTACATCTAATACACCTTTACAAAATTCTATTCGAACGGTAGGTTTATTTAATACCCTATTTAGTGTTTTTTTGCCGTTTTATATTTTTCGTTGTCTCATGAAAAAGTGAAGTTTTCTGTGTTTTTTTTTTAAATGGAAACACCGTAATTAAATAACTAATTATTGATTAGTTTACATTAAATCCTTGACCTGAATATAATAATAATTCCACGAAAGTCATTAGTTCAAGATATTAGACAAATTTTATTCAAATAAAACTGACCAGAATAAGATCTCATTTATTTTTAATACATACCTACCATATTGATAGATTTTAACATGGACGTAGAGTGCCTATGATGCGGTAATAGACAAAAATAGTTTCGAATTTGTATTGGAAGAACTAGAAATAAATATGCAAAGATTTATTGATAGACAATTTGGTTTTAAAAACCGTCAAGTGCGAGTCGGACTCGCGCACCGTTGTGGGTTCCGTACCACCATTTACGAACGTAATTTACGAACACATACAAAAGCTAAAAGGGATCTGCTAACTAAGCAGTCGGTAAGCCCGAAGTTGCTTGACTATGAATACCGTTTCCAACGACCAAATACGTTACTTACGTAGGTATTCGTTTCTCTTAATAATTGCTAGATGGCGCTATAATGGTAATTTAACATGGAAATAGTGAGCTATAATATAATATAATATAACCCGTCTCACACTTGGCCGTCATTAATTATTTGTTGTTATACTTTAGAGCTAACACTATAATCACTGCAAGTTTGAAATTTGTATGTATTACTGTTTTTATAATAGAACAAAAAAAAATTTCTTGTATGATTTTTACTTTTTTCATTTTTATTATTTGTTAGATAACCCGTCATTATAACACATTATCTGTGAATAATTCTGGCTTCTACCCATTTTAGTCAAAAAGATAGAGCTCTTTAATTGAACGACACCGACAGACAACGTTGGATAGGGCTCCGGTGGCAACCTTTGTGTACGGAACCCTAAAAATAATGACTCGTTTTGAACTTTGTGCGTCAGAACGGCACATCTTATAGCAAACCTTGTTTACCGTATCACTGGTAAATATTATTGTATCAATCTATTACGTTTCTTCAGTGTTGAATACCTGTTACATTTGTGTAAATATTTTGGTTAACGAAAGCCTTCTTGTTGTTGATAATCGTTCAAATGTCGGTTTCCTTGAGCCGAATTCGATGGAAAATTTAACCGTGTCATTGTTAAATATAGAAATAATAATGCGTTAGAATTTTTCCATTTTATTTTTGGTTTATGATGGTAGTAGTTTCTGATTGTAGTAGTTTACTGCTAAGATTGTATCAAATTCTTTTCATTAATTATTGATGATTAAAAGACAAAGACATACAAGAAAAAGCTATTTCCAATAGCATTTACTTATTGCCTCAAAGTTGGGTGGTGGGTGTCCCAGCGTCTCGACATGTAACAATGGGTCCTTTTTAAAAACGTGACCCTTCACACGGGTTAATTTGGTGAAGAAAAGCAAAGTCAAAAAGACGAGACCGCGATCCGCACTGGGTCTGCGTGATGGTCTATGGTCTAAATCGCCTTTGAACAAGTTGACGGTAGGCCATGCCCCAACCGTGGGGACGTATGAAAGCTGGCCACTATTACCTCGCGGTTTGTCATAAAATTAAAAAAAAATACTATAAAGTGTTGTAAAATATGCATCCATCCTTTCTCTATTTTAAATTTTTGCAGCGTCTAGTCTGTGATGTTAGGTGATGAGCTCAAACACGCTTTAGATGATATACCGGATTCCGAAACAGGGCCTTTTGCTGTTTATTCCATTACAGTGATACTACCAATACTATGGTGATATTGACAACGTCTTATACGTATCCCCTAACGACTTATTGCATGATTCGTGTATGAAAAAAAACTTCTAATATGTGACTCTGCAAAGCTGCACTCATTATTCGTTCTTCATAAAACGCAAAGTGCAAAGTGAAGTGTATTATTTGAGTCTCCTAAAGATTGTTAGAATAGAAATCTACTCTACTGCGCTGGCCCAGATGTTGTCCATTTAGTGGCCACTCAACTAAATACGGCCTCTTAAATTAGCCAAGAGTAAGTTCTTTACTATATTGACGTTGTGTTCCAAATAAGTATAAAAGGTACTCTATTAGATTAGGTGTGTCAGTATTTAGGACCTTTTAAATTAAGTATCCTTCTAAAATGGTGTGTAAGAGCTTAGACTACGTTCTTTAATTGAGTCTCCTTCTAAAATTATATGCAAGGGCTTAGACTTCGTTTTTTAATTGAAACAAATGCTACAGTCAGTTTCTGATTAAAATTATTGCCTTGACGGAATTTAATGTACTGGCGCAACGAATTAACTTTGCATTTTAATATAACGTAAGACACAAGCGAATACTGCATCAATAAACATAATTTATTAACCTTGTAACTTAATTTTGTTGATAATAAATAACAAACCTGTTACTATGGAAACAATGTTGTGATGACCTAAACACTTTTAGGTCAAGGAGTTAAAATAGAGTACATTATTTATTTTTTAAATTGAAAATGTGAGAAAACACAATGTGTAACCAAGGACTACATAAAATAAGTACATAAAAAACAAAAATTATTTTCATTAAGCTAGGAATAAATGTATAATAATTGCAAATACAATAAATAAAATTTATCAGATAAAAACATTTGTCTGCATAGGATTGAAGGTGAGGTTATCCTGTTTTGATCTTCTTCTAACATCTTACATAGGCATAAATATAAAATATTAACGCCTTAAATTTACATAGAGTGTACTATTTAGGAACTGACAAAGCTCAAAACACTATTAAAATTAATTTTGTTCAATTAAAATATTTGCCAAAGATGACATTAACTTTGGCTTTAGAGCAGACATTACAAATTGTTTATATAGGTACCACTAAGATAAATCGATTTTTAGTAAAAAAAATATTTCAATTTATAAGAAATAGACAATAACACGTAGTTAATTTTGTTCTAATTTTCTGCATAGCAAGCAAATAAGTGTAAAAAAATTTATATAATCTATGGCACTCGGTCAGTTTCTCTCGGGGTCTCGGAAGTTATGTCAGTGCCGAACGCATTTGCGCATTATAACACGTAATTTGGCGGCAAGAGTGCTAATCATTTCATTGTAAATGACCTAGCCTTAAAAAAAAAGCAGTCGTTATTTTTTTCGATTTAATTGCTTGATTGCATACAATTTTTTTTCTTAGTATTTATTATTATCCTAACTAATATTGTAAATGCTAAAGTGAGTTTGTTAAGCTTTCACGCCTAAACCGCTAAATCGATTATGCTGTTGCTGTATGCTTTGTATCTAGGTATTATTTTATTATATTATCTGTTATAAAAACAAGAAACGATTTTAACAACCCCCAACGAACACTCCTATGGTTTCTTACTACACACCAAACAAAACACATTCGAAAGTACCAAAATCTGTTAGCATCGGTATAATCTAAGCACCCAATATCACAAACAAATTTAACTTATTAGCCCGCCCTCATTTCTGCTACAAACAATGAAGAACAGATCTGCTATAAAAGGAGTATTCACCTTAAATTTGTATTTAGTACTCTAGACCTATCAACCTAATTTAGTCTTCCGACTACGCACACACGCAAATATAATATTTAGGCTCGAACTACATGCAGACGGAATCTCTCCGGACAACAAAACGGCTTCATTCATTAGCCCGTAACACTATAACCGAATTTAGGGCGGGTAAAACTGCAGGCAAATTTAAAATGGAGATAGTTTGAGTCCCATGATAAGACATAGGCTACTTAAAAACGTCAAGTGTGAGTGGATTTTATTAATACAATTACGGAGTTGCCATTAAGTCTACACCGATAACCGAATTTAGAACGAGTGGAACCGCGGGTTAAAGCTTAATACATAAAGACTTTACAGTGAGACAGGCTAATAATACTTAATATCATGAGCATAGGGAATTCATTTTACTGATAGCGTACAGTTAATGAGACTTGATATTTTTTTTAAAAAAGTAATTGAAAACACCAGTGTTTTTAACAGCTGCACTATCAGTATGCATTTTTTTATAAATTAGACCTTTATAACAACAAACTTTTCTGACCCCTCTGTTTTAACGTTACTATCGCGTTCGCGTCAACGAAGTACATGTATGAAAATTAAGAAGCGCCTCTAGCGGACGCGTTTTGAAACGGTTTTTTCATATGGGACTTTTAATGAATACGCGAACGTAGTGTTGTTGAGTTACAAATACGCAAAACTCACACGTGGCACACTCGTGGTCAAAACTTAAAACTAAAGTCGCCATATTTAAATGCTAAGAACTTACTAGACACTAGCGACACACCGGGTTAGGAAAGTTCGTTGCAGTTACGAATATTTTTCATTAACCTACTTTAAAAAAGGAGGTTTATGTTCGACTGTAATTTTTTTTTCAATGTATGTTCCACCGATTTCTCCGTCAATTGTGGACCAATTTTTAAAATTCTTTTTTTATTCGTTGGAGTATACTCCTGAGGTGGTCCTATTGCTGTCACGAAGTCAGGATCTGATGATGGATCCTCAGAGAAACCAAGGGCGTATAACCATTTCTTAGGTTCTTTCAAGTTATTTTATATTTTTTCCCTCATAATTTTGTTGTTTCCGAACCGATTTTCAAAATTTTACCACGTTTCTATTAAGGCTGCATGCGGTATAGGCTAGACCGCAAAAATACGCCGTTTTTGTGCAAATATAAACTATAGCATCTAAAGGATTGAAAAAAATATATGTTATAAAACTTATTTTTGTTTAGTGCATTACGTTAGTGAGAGATTTTCATTCATTGTATTTAATGAAATAAAAAATCTGGAAGTGACCACTGTGTTTTGCATTTGCTTGTAATGAAAGTTGGTTGAATAATTAGAATAGCTTGTTATCTAGTGCATTGACTCTAAGTTGTAGCAAAAAGTCATAAAATGTGACTACAAAACGGTAATAACGTTAATTTCCATTCAAAAAAATTAAAAGTTTCAAGGCGTTATTACGGTATAAATTAATTAAGAAGTATATAACATATATATCTCATAGTAATGTATATCACATTATCTAATGATATATAGTGCATTTACATACACAACGTTAGAATTACAGAAATTAGCTTTCTGGCCTATATCGCCCTCTTAAATCGCTTTCTTGTGAGTCTGTCTGTCGGTTCTTTCAACGGTTTTTTTCAATTCCTCCTGTAATCCAATCCTGCTGGAATTTTGCAAACAGCCTCAGTTCTGAAGACATCACAATATAATATATGTATTCAATATCACGGTAGATCTAATATGGCCGCCACCACAAAATGGCGGACTACCTGTTTCTGTAGATATCCCTCCACATGGGTATCAAAATAAAGTGTATGATGAGTAAAAAACAATACAACTTTTAACTATTTAAGATACAAAATAGTGGATATAACAAAATGGCGGAACACTCGCTTCTTCACGACCACCTCGACATGGGTATCAAATGAAAAGTTATGCAAAATTTATCCACTAAAGATGTAAAATGGGGGTTCGAATTTGTATAAAATTATTCGATTTCTAAGCTTAATTTAAATTGGTATTTTATTAAGATTTACGTGTTTCGCCGGTTTTGAAAAATAATTCCTTACGGGGCAAACCAGGGGATAAAGATTGGTATTAGAATTCCGTGATTTTCGTAAATAAATTATAAACTTTATTTACGAGCTTTTTTTTTCTCAAATGTCTACGTGGACGAATGTCGGAGAAAAATGCTAGTAGGTATAAGTATATTATATAAATAAAAGAGTAAAAGACTGATTGATATATCAAAAAACAGCCTGGCGAAGGACTTGAAATTTTGCGATTCTTTTATAAGTAGGCGAGCAATAAAAAAAGGATTTTGCTCAATTTAGATTTCGCTCAGGGAGTAAAATCGGGGTTAGAATTTTTACCACAATAAATAGTAGGTATTTAGCTTTTAGGTTGAAAATTAAATATTAGGAAAAATTTTTTTATGGCTTATATTTAGTCAGCAGACTCAACTATTTGCCGATTGAGGAAAAGTTATTCTTATCTTAATATATATAAATCTCGTGTCACAATGTTTGTCCTCAATGGACTCCTAAACTACTGAACCGATTTTGATCAAACTTCGTAAATATCTGTTATTTGATCCAACTTAAAAGATAGGATAGTTTTTATCTCGATATGTCAAGTGCGAGCCGGACTCGGGCACTATAGGTAAAAACCAACTTTCGCCGGGTACAGAGGGACGGCAGCGGAACAACGTTCGCCGGGACAGCTAGTAAATTATATATCCTTGTGTTACGTGCCGGTTATATAGTGTGTTTCTAAAGAAAATGAGTCATAGTTTTTTATAAGGTTAGTTTCGCCACCATTGACGTCCATTCATATCTTAGAGTTCAAAGAACGAACCACACATACAACACAAGGATAGTAACTGCAAATATTTGACAAGAATCGTGATTAGAATAAATACATCGGTTTTTGTACCCTATCTAGAATGTTCGACTACTAGTCACGTGCTTTGTGGTAAATGTACGTGGTACATTTATCTGTGGCATTTACAAAATTAGATACGGAAACTGGAAAACCAGCGCACAGTGGATAGAAAATACCATTTGTGGGATATTTTAAAAAAATAAAGAAATCTTACTATGCATTTTTGTGTAAAGCTAGTATTTTGGCGAAAAAAAAATAAATTTTAATTTTTTTTAGGAACGTGACCGAAAATGCTCTTCCATTCATCATTCGTCTCAGGCTTAAACCACTTGCGCCCATCAGTCAGTTGTAAATGGTTTTTTACCGCTTAAGATAAAATAATATAATATATTAATAATAATATTGATTTTTTCAATTCTTTTTTTTCTGTCACTTATTGAAATTTATTATTTATTTTCTTGTGTGGAATAAAAATGTTTAAAAAAGCTAACAAAAAGCATATTAATATTAACAATTTGAATGTCTGAGATACCATCATAGCAAAAGATCTCGGAACTGTACTGACTTAATATGATAAGTAATGAAGAATGCTGGAGCTTCAACCATTTTACATTTTGTTTGAAACTGTCATCTCCTCATTTATAGATAATATACAAAAGTTTTAAATAAATAATTATAATAAGATAAATAGGTTTTAATTTGACTATTTACCCAATTTTTATGATATGGTTTGTTTTTTTGCAAAAAAATAAAGGGGTCATTAAGTATCGAGCAGGTAGACAAATCAATTACTGGATCAGCGAATCAAAGGGTTGCAGCAATTTCAGAGTGAGATAAAAAATGAAGGAATCAATCACAATGGTCGAATTCAGTATCATTAACATAGGTACAGGACACACGTCAGGTTTACTTATTTACTGTTTGCTGTCAGTGGTTGCTGCTTTTATATCGAGTTAAGTGATACCATGTTTTGAGTGTTAGCTATTATCGAATTTTTTGTTCTTTAGTAAAATCTACCATTTTACTAAGTTTACAAAATTGGAATAATTTACTGCCTTATAGTAAAAAGACTGTACAGTCCTTAAGGACATTGTAGAAATTACTGAAACAATCTCACAAAATGGCACTATGACGCCAATCGTCATGAAAGAGGGTATAAACTTTCATACTTCGTATCTTTAACCTTAAAGATGCCATTGAATTGTTTCCATAACTTAACTGTGGTAGTTATCTAATGTTGACAGAAACGTGTGTCATAAAAAAAATACTACTCGTATCCATTAAAAAAACTGCTATAACTTCATTGAAAATTGTTATTTTTAAGTTTTCATTATTGTACAAAGCAAGTTAAATGCCCAATGTTTCACAGATCCTATATAAAATGCGTTCTATATAAAAGTTCTGTTTTTGAAAATAACAAATAGACGAATATAAAAAAATGTCTTTTTATGTTTAAAAGTAGAACAAAGGGTTAATTTTCATATACTTTAATATGAAGCTTAATGGTAACTTGTACACTGAGATCAAGATTAGCAAGTATATATAAAAATAGGCATAGATGTACTGCTAAAATGGCGTGGTTCCGAGGATTTCCGAAGCTATTCCTTTGCCATGGTGATGCCTGAACACTCATATTATTAGAATCCATAAAACATATGTTAAGCGTTTCTAAGCGTTGGTTTATTGGTTAAGATATAAGAGTTTGAATAAAAAGCTGTAAAGAAAAAATCATTGTATTGATAATTAGAGTAGACTTACATCAAAAACCGTTCAAAAAGTAAACTTATTTTTTACTCTTGCCTATGTCCACGAAAATAAATACTTCGTTCCACAGTGCGGCGGAAGTTTTCTTGGCCCTGCATTGTATGTATATGGGTTCTCTTTAGGCGAAATCAATGGTTTTTGTCACGTACCTGGAGCTATTTTTATCTTAGCCTTGTTTAGAGGCGTAATGACACTGTTACTAGTAATAAGTAACGAGTTGTTACACAAAAGATATTGTGATAAGTTTGCTTTGTTATCGCAATATAGTATGTAGTTAAGCGTGGTGCAGGCAGCGTAGACAAGAAAAGGAATGTACGAAGGTAACAATTTATGTAATTTGTGGTGCGAAGACTATTGTTATTATATTAGTACCTGACTATTGATGAGGATATGGAAACCAATCTAAGAAGCACATTATCATTATTAGTCACCGCTAGGGTTGTGGAATGAGCTCCCTGCCAAGGTTTTCTCTAAAGACTTACAGTATGGGGTTCTACAAGAAAGAAGTTATTAGATTTTTGAAGGGTCGGCAACACGCGAGTGATACCTCTGGTTTTTCAAGCGTCCATAGGCTACGGTGACCGCTTACCATCGGGCGGACCGTAAGCTTTTTTGCCATCTTAGTGGTTTATAACGAAAAAAAAACTAGCTTTTCGTTTGAAAAAATCACGGACAACTAAGTACAAAAGAAACTAGCCACTGCAAATGATAAATAAATAATAGATAATTATTATGAAAAGTTATAAAAGTTATAACAGCTTTGTCAATGTCAATTTGCTTTCTAACCGACTTCAAAGAAGTAGGAGGTTCTATTTATGTATGTCCACCGATTTCTCAGTTAATTATACCCGTATCAAAAAAAAACACTCTTTTACTCGAAAGAGTTAGAATTAGAGTTAATTAGAGTATGCACTCTTAAAGTGGTTCCATTGTCACGAAGTCAGGATTTGATGATGGAAATGAAATGAGGGAAATCAAGAGCAAAAGACCGTTTCTTATAGGCTATTTCAAGTTATTATTATGTATGTAGGTATACTTCGTTGTTTGTAACCCGATTTTGATGTATTTTACATATATTGACTTTTTGAAATAAGAAAGCTTTTAGCTGGATATGGTTTTACCAACAAAAATATCAGAATTCTCAATATAGTCATTGTTTTGCTCCCCAGGAGATATTTTCCTAAAAACGGTGTAACACATATTTAAGTCTTAATTTATACCCTAAGGCCAAATACCATAGATATAGAATGTACAAGATCAACCATGCCAAATGAAAAACGAAACAGAGAAAAAATTGCAAATGTGTGAGTGGAATAGTGTTGTCAAACAACACTATCGATAATTTTACCTGCACAAAATTATTGCAAACTAGCGCGCTGGTGAAATTAATTATTACCTATGCAGCGTTTACACTCGCGCCACGCAGCCTCGGAACGCGTTGTCGGACAAAGCAAACTGTTTACACGCTTGTGCTCGTACATGTGCCCAATAACATAGCGTTGAATGCAAGAGTGTAAACATACCATTAGAACCTTAACTATTAGAAATATAATCACGTCTTATAGGAAATTTAAAAATCTAATCACTTACTTCTTAAAGAACCCCATATCGTAGTCCCTCGAGAAAACCTCAGCAGGGTGCTTATTCCACAACTTAAGCGTTCGCGGGAGTAAGTTCCTCTCAAACCGCACTGTTTGTGACCATTTAGGTTACGAAGAGTGAGAATGAATTCACTGTCGATGGCGAGCGTAGCGATGGTAGAAAGTAGCTGTGGAAATTATTTAAGCAATTCCTCAAAACACAGAACATATTATACAAGCGGTAGAATACACACAGGGAGGCAAAATCTCTCCTCAGACTTAAACGTTCGATACGACTTGTGATTTTGGGATCGTCGACGATTCTTACTGCTCGTCGTTGAACCGAATTAAAAGTGCTAAGCTGGTATCCAGACTTGTGATTTGTATAGCAACAACCTTTGCCCTGAGGTGAAGCATAGTTTCGCTCTGTTGAGTACTCCTGGTTTCTTGGACGCCAGCTTCACCTTGGTTTCCAAATGGTCGCGAAACTGGATATAGCTGGAGATGTCAACACCAAAGATCCCTATACACTTTTAGATGGTAAGTGCTGTGTTCTGGATTGTAGGATCACAGTAAATGGGATTTTCTTAGCGGTGAACGCGCGTCTTGTGTCTTTATTGGGTTGAATCCTGAAACGCTTAACGCCCGCCGTGGAGATTTCTGGCATAGTCTTACCGCATCACGGTAAAGTAGGTGGTACAGCTTCTTCGTTATTGATATTCGAGTTTGAGGCAATGAGACTGCCCAGTAAATCGGCTTTCTCTTTGGCACTATGGGAGAATCAGTTTTTCGCTGTGGTGAACGACCACTGCCAAAAGTTTCCCTTGGCAGCTTAACAAGCGACCAGAAAGCACGACTCCCAGAGGGATAACTAGCAAGTCGCCCACCTATTTTGCCGATGAATTGGAACATAGCTCTGGCGGTTACTTTCTTACTGAACTTCGAGGCAGCATTTAATTTGTGTTTTAACTCAGACGTATTCAGATCCTTATTGATCGAACCGTGATCCAAACCTCATATGCAGTTTGCTTGAGAATTTTAGCTTCTTTACAAGACCTATTAAACCACAGTCTTTTTTTGACATCGGCAGCTACTCGAGGGTTAGAAATGTTTTATTCCATGCCAGCGAAGATTGTCTCAGTGACTGCGGCTGAGCAGGTGTCAGGATCTTCTGAGCTGAAGCAGAGCTGCCTCCACGGGTACGATGCATAAAAATCCCACAATCCATCACAATCTGCTGACTTATAATGCCACACACAACGCCAATTAATTGGCGCAGAGGAGACGGTTAGTGTGCATGACACTTGATTCCGGGCGAGAGAGTGGTCAAAGGAGCCAAGAGGCGCATCCACTGAGAGGGAATATCAGTTCGGACGTGTAGTTAGCACTCCTAGCCTCTATATCATGTATGCTCGATGGAGAAAGTACCAGTTGAGAGAATTTTGTTTGAGTAATTGTAAAGAATAAAAACCAAATTTAATTAATACGTCTCAATTTTTTTTATTGAAAGTATCTAAATTTAACAAATTTAACATTATTTAGTAATAATACTAAAACTATAAGAACATTAAATATAGAAACTATTTGTAAGTAGACTTCTGGTGAACAAAACACCGTCATAAAAACCAAGTATTTTATATTATTTTTCATCATGCAACCTCTTACAATTCACCCCCACCGTGCGCGTAATACATATTACATTTCTTACTAATTCTATAAATGTGGCTCGAACGGCGCGTACGATGCGGACAAATGTGCGATCACCTTTGGATGGCTATGAATAATTATCTTATTAATATTCTATACATGTATAATTACCCAACACTTCACGTCCCAAGTGGCGGAGGTTCGAACCCCGGGGACGGCGTGTACCAATGAGTCTTTTTTTACTTTCTTAAGTACACGGATTTACACCACTGGTTTTTCGGTGAAGGAAAACATCGTGAGGAAACCTGCATACGTCAAGAAAAAAAAAAGACGTATGTGAAGTCCACAATCCGCACTGGGCCCGAGTGTGGACTGTGGCCCAATCACCCTCGCTTATGAGGGTAGGCCGTGCCCCAGCAGTGGGGACGTATGAAGGCTGGCAAGCACATGTATAATTACATATATCGATACTGAAGCCGTCGGTCGCCACCTTGTCAAGCTCTATGGTAACTAAATGTCTATATATTTTACACAAAATAGTCTCCAAATCCTTATTTAACAACGAAATAATGGTACTCAGTAAATCTAGACAAAAAAAAAATGCAAATTTTGTATCTAAAAAATATTTTAAATATTAATGACGGATTACAGAAAGAAAAAAGAAAATTCCAGTCACAGTAAACAAATGACGACCTTACCGGATCTTATCGCGGGAGACATTGACATATGCACCTATTTTCTTCTGTCTTATTTTGTCTCGGGCTCTATGCACTTAATTTGGATTTCTTGCTTCCACACTTTATTGGTCTTTTTTTTTCTTGTGCGGAGATTGAACCTGCACCACTCGTTTCCGTAGATAGTCTTCACTACCAACAGAGCCAAGGAGCCGTCAAACGTATATATCTTTGCCGGAAAACGAACTCCTAATAGACTTTATTATCAATATCGATACGCATGACGTCAGTGCTAAGTCAATCTTTATCGTAACTAAATGATTACATATTTTACACAAAACATCCCCCAAATCTTGATTTAGCAATGAAATATGGTATTAAATCAAGAGTATAATGTATAAACTACAATTCAAATTCATTTTTACGTTAATTTTTCGGATAAATTCGATAAAATATAATTAACAAACAAAGCAGTAAAAAATCATAAATCACCGGTAAAACGTGTATTTATTCGGATTATTGCGACTTGAAACGTCACATTGGCTCTCAAAATAGATACCAAATTTACAATTTAAATATTCTAAAATATAAATCAAGGATTCAAGGAGGAAAACAGAAAATTCCAATCGCTATAAAATAGACCCGCCGATATCGCCGCTTATCAATGTAATTATTGTCACATTCGGCCATTTTCTTTTATCTCATTTTCTCATGGGCACTATGCACTTAATTTGAATTTCTCGCTCCCACGCTTTATTGGTCTTTTGAACGTAGTAAAAAAATCCTATGTCTATCCCAAATACCAATTTATGCATTTAACATACATACCTTTTACTCCTACCCTAAGTGGAGCAATCGCAGGGCTGACCTTCTTGTTTTGTACAAGGCTATGGCAAACATCGACTGGAGCGACGAGGTCTGTACTGGTGACGTTGTGGAGCGACGGCAAAGAGGAGATCTCCTGCCAGGCGAGGTGTTATGCCTGGGGACTGCCGTGGTCTACTTCGGTTTCTTTATATACTGAACTGCGAAGCAAACTTCGATAGCGCGATGTGGAGCGTGACGTCAGCTTTGCTTGTAGCGATACGATATGGTCCGCTTCAACGTAAACAGGGCAGTGCCTAACAAAAGGCGTAAGCGCTGCACCTGCAATTTAATATATTCGACTTAGTTCAATACATAAATTTATAACATCAAAAAAAAACATAACATGAAAAAAAATTAAACAGGAAGGCAAACAAGTCAACAAGGAGCAATTTAAATACTACCGTTAACAAGTTAAACCACTATATAATACTATGACAAATACAATAAATCTATTCAGTTCTATTTGCCTAGATCCTTCCGCTTTTTGGAAATATGTACATGTTAACCAACAAAATCACGGTAAACTGATCTTCTGCGAATACGTATATAAAAACAACACCGTGAGAACAGAGCGCAGTTGATGCATTTGCTGAAATTTTCGCCTCCATGTTTTTAAAAGCGGCTCTGTCCCCTGACTATTACATCCAAACAGACAAATTAAGCGAATCCGAATTTAAGTACGCAGCAAAGCGATTAAAGCCGTTTTCTTCCATGGGTCCTGTCGACATACCACCATTTGTGCTTACGGAATGTGCTTTCGTTTAAGCCACACATCTACACTCTTTCTATCACAACCTGTCCCCATCTATCCCATTTGAAGCTTTCTAAGGTCACACCTGTGCCTAAACAATCGCTGAAACATAATTTTGACCAACAACGACCCATTGCCGTCCTTTTAGTAATCGCGAAAACCTTTAAATTGATTTTAGCTAACCACATTAGCTCACAAACCAAGGTTCAGCTAGACGATGCTCAACACGGATTTAGAGTGGGCCGGTCCACCACTACCAACTATATTAATTTTGTTAATTACACACAGACTCAATTGGACAGACGGGCAAGCAGGTAAAAGCGGCCTACTTTGACTTCCAAAAAAACTTCTTAACAAAACCAACAACCGGCTTCAAAAAGATGCATTCCAGTTTGAAATTGGTTTCATGCAGGTTGAAGTGTGTTATAAACTGTTAGGTACATAGACACCAACTTCAAACTGTAACTCAGATCAGATTTTTGGAAATAAGTCAATATTTTTACCTTTTTAGTGCATCTTTTTGAAGCCGGTTGTTTTTTTTTTTGTTAAAAAGTTTTTATTTTTTGCTTTGGAGTGACGAATTAAAAGACGTACACTAGAAACATCCATACTCGTAACAACATTGTATACAATCATCAACATAAAAAAATAAAGACAACAAAATACACTATAATTGTTTTCTCATGGATGCCATTGTCAGAACTGAAACCAAAATTGAAATGGGACCACACGGGCAGCACCAGCTTTCAAATAAAGAAAGAATAATCGAAATCGGTTCACCCAGTCGAAAGTTCGGAGGGAACTAACATAAAAAAATGTTCCCCTTTTTTTAAATCGGTTAAAAAGCTTTTGACAGGGTTGTTAACGACATGCTTTTGGCTAAGCTTTCAGTGTTCGGTTTTTCAATAGCAATCGGATATAAACCGAGTCTCGGCTAGGAGGGATATTAATCACCTACACTTCAACACTAATAAGTGCAAAGTGATGACATTCACAAGATTTACCTCCTACGCACCACGACTATTACCTTCAGGCAGTGTACTGACCAGAGGCAATGAAATACGTGATGTAGGCCTAATTCGTATTCCAGGACTGTAGACATTGACAACATGACATTTTCTATCAGGTCTGCCCCCCCCCCCCCCCAATCCAAAAGCTGGCTACGCCCATGCCAGCATGCGCACACGCACCACGGGTAACGCGTCCACCCCACGTACGCTTGCGCTCCTTGACTCCCTTATATCATCAAAAGACGTAGATCTGTTCCAATTTACAACTCGGCAAAACGTATTCAACGCCACAAATGCCTATGTATCGGCTGTTAAAGATAGTTTATGTTTCATTTATGTATGTTTCAATGTTTTATTTATGTTTTTCTTTAAATCGAATAATAAGTTTGTATTTTTTTACGTATACATTGTGTATAATTAAAAATTGTCAGTATTATAAGTGTATTAAATTAAAATTTAGGTTAATAGTAGTTAATAAACGTTTTGGTGCAAACCCGGTAGTTTATAAATGTATACGAATAAACAATTTTTTTTTCATCAAACCCATACGTATCTATGGATAGGTCTTCAAAAATGATATTGAGGTTTCAAACATAATTTTTTTCTAAACTGAATATTTTCCGCGAGAGACACTTCCAAAGTGGTAAAATGTGTGTCCCTCCCCTGTAACTTCTAAAATAAGAGAATGATAAAACTAAAAAAAATATATGATATACATTACCATGCAAACTTCCACCAAAAATTGGTTTGAACGAGTCCTTGTAACTCGTTTTTTTTTTAATACGTCAGAAATCGTAAACCGCAATTTATTTTTCGTTCAATTAACTCAAATATAAAAATAAAAAAAAACATATTTTTTGTTTGTGTTTGTAAAGTACGTAAATGGTGGTAGGTACGGAACCCTCGGTGCGTGAGTCCAACTCGCACTTGGCCGGTTTTTCTTACTTGTCTTACATATTTTGTAAGCCTAAAACCAATACTATAACTGTATTTCACACGGACGAACAGCTACAATGGCTTTCCGTATAAATCCCACGCCGGCGCCGATAACCGCATTTAGCACAGGCGGCGCCGCGGGCGAAAGCTAGTAAAGAGATAAAGGGTGCAGAAATCAATTAGAACTTTTCTGATAAATAAATTACGGAATATGACTTCAAATACTCATTATATTGTTTACGTTGTTAAGTTCATTTAGTTTAATCATATCAGTGCAGTGATTGTCGGTGTTTGACCTAGTTTATTTGTTTATGATACTTACTGTGTATTGTAAATGCATAAAACAATTTTATTCTAAGAATAATAATCATTTTATTTAAGAAAGAAGTTATTAGATTTTTTTTTTATATAGACCACTAAGGTGGCAAACAAGCTTACAGTCCGCCTGATGATAAGCGGTCACTGTAGCCTAGCGCGTTGCCGAACCTTCTGTGCGACAATGCGGTTTCAGAAAAACTTCCTCCCGCGAACGCTTGGGTTATGGAATGAGCTCCCTGCCAAGGTTTTCTCTAAGGACTACGGTATGGGGTTCTTTAAGAAAGAAGTTATTGGATTTTTAAGGTTAACTTAAATATTTGTTTTATTATAATTTAATTATCTATTTTTAAAGGGAATGTATAACTTATATAACTGTGCATATTTCTAGCGTTTACCTGTTGCCGTTATCAATATCGAGCAAAAGCGAGCTAAAAATCACGTTTGTTGTATGGGACCGCCATTAATATTAATGTTATTCTGATTTTTAGATTATTCTGTTTGTTGTTATAGCAGCAACAGAAATACATCATCTGTAAAAAATTCTACTTTCAAACTATCACAGATAACATATTTATGAGATACAGCCTGGTGATAGACGGACAGACGGACGGACAGTAAAATCTTAGTAATAGGGTCCCGTTTTTACCCTTTGGGTACGGAACCCTAAAAAGTGCGGAAAGTCTGTGTGTTTAAGTTCGATGCTTTAATAAGGTCATTCATGTACTTAGGTCGTTTTACCATGTCAGGGTAATAATCTTTCGTCCATGAAATTTATTGAAAATTTAATGTCTGGAATACACGCAGGCCTCTACTCCTCGCTGCTATGTCTGATTTTTCAGATAAGTAGGTATATACCTAATGAAAACATCGAATTAGATTTGGGTTACAACCCGAAATTTTATAAAACAAGGGTTTGAAGTTTGAAAAGACAGGAAAATTTCGTTTAAAAACACGATGCAGTCAAAGAGAAAAGACAGGAAAATTTAGTTTAAAAACACAATGCAGTAATAGAGAACTCGAAATGTACTTAAAATTATTAAATAAATAGACACCATTATTTTTTGTTATATTTAATTAAAGATTAGTTTCATATTATGATGTATAATGTATAAATACGCAATTAAGTATCATATTATTACAGATAACAATGTACTAGTACCTAAATTGTTATTAAATATTAATGCTTTCATTATTACTATCTTAAATTATATCAGATATAAGTAACACTATTTGTGAACACTAATGCATGATTGTTTATAATATTTATTCTATAAGTAAGTTAAATGTAAACGAGATCCGCTGCCGACAAACTGTTTAAACATGTATATATTGATTTATAATAATTTGTGTAAGGATAAAATAAATAAAAAAAAAAGTTGCAATAATTGACTTATGTGTAATGAAAATTGGTTAAATGAAATTCAAGTTAAAATTATCATAATTTTTTATTAAAAGATTTCGATATTTTTTCGAAATTATTCTGCTTAAACCTATCCAGGACACCGCAGGACACTCCAAAAACCAGAACATGTCCTGGGAAAACAGCACGGTTGTTATGTTACGGGTTTATACAGGTATATTTATAAAAAGTTTATAATTCATAAGTTTTATGAATAAATACTTTTTGTATGGGTTTAAAGCACTATCACGACTATGTTTTACTACCAAAGTTGTAAACTAATAGCACTTAGAACTTTTGTTTTCTTTGCCGAAACAATTAAAATAAAGAGTGAAAAAGGTCTAGTTTAAAATACTTTTTTTAATCAACGGAAGGTCATTCAACGTGTTTCCTCGTTGGTCAGGATTTGAACCATATCCCGAAGAATGCAGTCATTGAATCTCAGCGGATCTGGAGAAACTCTTGCCAAAAAAAAGGTAGTATAGCCTCTTAAATCACCCTAATATCGCGTAGTTTTTTTTTGGTTTTAAAAACGCTATTTATTGTCAAGTAGATTTAGTGTTGCTTAACATCGCCATCTATTGTCAAGTGGTAAAAATAATAGTATTACTACTCGCCAATAGATGTCAGGTAGAGTTATATTTTTCAGTTTATCATTGCCTGAAAACACGGATTAAACGACGTTTTCTAAAAATGAAACCTAGCTAGATCGATTTATCGCCCCCGAAACCCGCTGCTTGAAAATCATTGGAGCTGTTTCCGAGATTCAGATTATATATATACATATATACAAGAATTGCTAGTTTAACGGTATTAGATGAAATTTACGGTTAGCTGCATTAGTTCTGAAACAGTTCCCCGTGATTGTTATTTTGCAAATAAGACATCGAAAGTCAATAAATTAATCTCGAAATAAAATTCCATCTGGAACAGACCTTAAAAAAACCTTTGATATCTTGAAGTCGCTTAAACTCTGAGTAAATCGCCTTTTTAGACACAAATTAGAACTTATTGTTACGTAAACATTGCATTTTTTTATGAAACCTGTGTATAACATAACTGTGTGTGTATGACTCACGCTTGAAACAGAGTCAGGAGGACGATGACCTGGTATTTTTTGTTAAAAACAACCTATAACCAGCTATAACGGCCATTTTCTATGGTTCTGTTATACATTACAGAGCCTATGTATATATATCTTACTAATATTATAAATGTGAAAATTTGTATGTCTGGATGGATGTTTGTTACTCTACTGGACGCATCGGGATGAAATTTAGCATACTTTTAATCTCGAAAAATTTATAAGTTCCTGCGGGAATAACTATAAAAGAGTTTAAAGAACAATAGATGTCGCTATAGCTTCTTATAGCAAACTTCATTAGTATAATTAAGAGTTCCACTACGATAACCGAATTCAGGGCGGGCGGAGCCGCTGGCAAAGTCTAGTATATATAAACAAGATAACTAAATAGGTAATTTGTAACTACATTGTTAAATACATTGTTGTTATTTGTTACAAGTGTATTTAATGCTCTTTGAGCTTCGTTAATAAGTATGTCTAGGACACAATAAATGAAAATAGAATCTTGTTTATGTCTTAAAACTAGTTTGAAAAAACATTATTTATAATCATGCAAGCTCACAGCTTAATTATACTGTTTTTTCTTTTATTTCTGTATTATAATAATCTGTAATCTGCACTAGAATGATTCAAGTCGTTCTGTCCTTTATTTTATAATTTATGCCTTTGTTAATGTTATGTATAGATATATAGATATATTTGTATACTCAGCTGAAAAACTGCTATATATTTATTTATTATATTGTACCTACTTAATTTCTTTTTTATTTTCTATCTGTATATTAACTAAAACTAAATATTTATATCTTGTTCACGTCGGTGTTGCCCCTTAAAAAACTAGTCCCTCATCGCTAATAAAGGTGTGCTGGAGAAAATCTCTGAATAGAGATAAGCTTTCCTATGTACATTTTTCTTTTCTATTGTTGTGATGTCTTTTGTGTTAATTACGTTGCATAAAAAATAACCAAATATAAAAAATATGTATACCAGCTGGTTTCCTACAGTGTTTCCCGCGCGATTTAACTTTGCCTTTTACAAGTACCTACAAACCGCTTCAAATCCCGCCGTGTCATGCGGTGGTTCATCTCCCTTAAGGTAAACAAACTTCCTTTCCCTATATTACTCTTTATCTTTTTATACCACCAAGTTGGCAAACGGTCCGCCTAATGGTAAGCAGTCACCGCAGCCTATGGACGCTTGCAACAACTGGGGCAAAGCACGTGATAGCGCGCGCGCCGTTGCCTGGGGCATCACTCGCGCGTTGCCGACCCTTCAAAAATCTAATAACTTCTTTCTTGAAGAACCCCATACTTTACTGTAATTTTTAGAGAAAACCTTGGCATAGAGATCATTCAGAAGATAATATCAAAAGAGCTAAAACAGGTGATCCTTATTTGCAACTAAAATACTGACTGGTACCTTTATAGACTTAAATATACCAATTGTCATGGTATTATTTACGAAAATGACTTTAAAATCATTAATAGTTTTACCCCTATTTGATACCATAGAGAATAATTTTGCAAAAACGCTGAAACACGATCTACTGCATTTTAAAGTCGTATATATCCTTATATATGAGTATATTGATAGTCTAATCTAGGTTCTATTAGGTACTATTTATTTTTCTTATGGTTCCAGTTAGGAAAACCTATTCTTTTGTTACCTGAAATTCATGTACTTATAACGAAGAATCGAATAACATGTCTTCAAAAATTAAAGTTCCAAAATTTTTTATGTATAAAATCCTTTTTTTGTAGTAATGGAATATTTTATGTTACCCGCCCTAAATTCGGTTATCGGTGTAAAATTTCAATGACAACTCGTCAATTACTTATAAAAAAACGGACTCACATTTGACGTTTTCAAGTAGTCTATATCCTTCCTCGGGACTCAAACTATCAAAATACCAAAATTCATCAGAATCAGTTCAGCGGTTTAAGCGTTAAGAGGCAACAGACAGACAGACAGAGTTATTTTCGCATTTATATTATTTATATAGATGGCTATAAAAATTGAAGTGCCAAAACTGTTGATGTATAAAACTACTTTTTAAGGAGTAATGGAACATATTATTATGTAAAAAATTGGAATGGAGCAAATACAAGTGTAATGACTATAATTTACGCAATTTCCGTTTAAACCACAGTTCATTCGCATTATAAACTTAAATTAGGGTTCCATTGAATAAGAATTATATTATTGTAGATATCGTAAAACGTGTTAACAATTTTATTCAAAAAGTTATCGTCACAAGAATATCCAAAGCTCTTATATATATATTTATCTGTCTCTTTATAAGCTATGCCATGCCATAAATGCTTCTCACTTAACATAAAGCTGTGACCAATAGTAACATGGTCACAGCACTGAGAAAAGCCCAATTTCCTTATACTTTTAAACGCCTTGTAAAATCATATTTTAATGACATTAGCGGATCATTGTAAGTATTAAAGCATATATAATTATATTTATTTGTATTATAGATATTTATATATGACTTGTATGTATTTATTTTATGTATATGTGTATTGATATTGTAGGTAGATATTATTTAAAAAATTATTTAAGTGTAGTTTAAGATATTCTTTACTCGTTAATATTACATCTTTATTTTGGTTCACCTACCTCTAATTAATTTTGTTATTATCCGCTACCCTAAGGTTGTCTGGTAGGCTTTTAAGCGATAAGACCGCCTAATTGTATACTTATGTCTACTTTTATTCTCTTTATGTAAATGAAAACATGTTGGTGTTCAATAAAGTATTTATCAATCTATCTATCTGATTTTCAGTGAGAACCTTCCGGTGGTCGATGGACTCGACAGCTATACATATATGTTACCGACCTTAATAATAATAAAAAAAGTATACAAATAAATATTCTACTACTTTTATTCAAAACCTAAGGAAAACGGTTTATTACACATTATCTTTTCCCCTTCCTAAGAAGATTAAATAAAAAAATACGCCACCGACCATTAAACTTTAAAACCGAGCGATCTAAAGGTCACGATTATAGGGCTTAGAAAAATGTTTTGGACAAAATCGGTTAATAAGTTTTTTAGATATCTGCAATAATTCTTATTCTACGGAACCCTAACTCAATACGACACGTACTTGGCAGGTTTTTTATCTTTCACTAGTCGGGGTCGTGCACGGTGCACGTTAACGCATTTAGGTAGTCCTAATTAGACCTCAGAGACCATGAAATGCGCCTCTGAGGAGCAAAAATTTTAATCAGAGTTCTGAAAATGTGTGCCATTTTTGATATTTTGTTATTAAAAGCATTTTTCTTATTTTTTTGTTTTTTTGCTTGATTACATCTGAACTTTTGATTATAATCTTTTAGGTACTTAATGTACGTACAGTTTGCAAGGTTTTGTATATAAATATTATCAAAAACTACCCCTCAAATAGGATGTCACCGTGACGTAACCTCGGCAATTAGGTTCCCAAAAATAGGGCCGGTGAGGGTAACTGAAGGTTATGAACGTTTAAAGCATTTTTAAACACTTATTAAACGACACATTAACAACCAACCCAACTCAATACACAATAGGGTACGCAAAAAAACCAAGGTCATTGATCTACTCTTAAAAATCATTTTATCTTAATTTTATTATAAAAAGAACATAAAATTTCAAATCGATTTAAAAGAAGTAGGTACCTCTTTTAAAACGATCTCTTCAATTTAAATTAGTCCGCAGAATTAAGTGTGAATAAAAAATAATAGTTAACTATAGTTGTGACATTTCAACGAACATAAATTTTAGTTCTAAGTTCAGACGACAGGAGTCGTGAGCAGTGGCTAGCCAAATAATAATAACACGTAGTAATCCGCAAACAGCATCCTGATTCAAGTCAACCAAAAACATTTGGATTCTATTTAACTACGATCTACACCGCTCCTTTGCTTTACCTTTTAAACACTAAATTTATAGACAAACGATTAAAAGCAGCAATGTAGGTCTTATTATCTGAGAACTACTTGACTTTTATCGACGTGAATTAAGGCCTAGAGATGCTATAAATACAAGCGGTTTTTTCCGGTGTTATAGGTATCCCTAAACTGGGTAAACCTAGTAACGTAGCCACGTCATATAGACCCATTAGTCTCTTAAAGACTTTGGGGAAATTATATGAACGACTCCTCCTTTCTCGCCTGAAAGACTACGTTCAGTCTAAAGGCATTCTGATTGACGAACAGTTCGGTTTTCGAGCTAATCACTCGTGCGTCAATCAAGTGCACCGCATAACGGAGCACATCCTCCAAGGCCTCAATAGGTCCCCTAAGCCGTTCAGCACAGGAGCCCTCTTCTTCGATGTAGCGAAGGCTTTCGATAAAGTCTGGCATAACGGCTTGATTTACAAGCTGTACAATCTCGGTATCCCAGACCGTCTCGTGCTCATCTTACGAGACTTCCTTAGGGATCGCAGTTTTCGCTATCGCGTAGAACGAAGTCATTCGTCTCCCCACCCCATAGGTGCAGGTGTCCCCCAGGGCTCCGTGCTTTCCCCTCTACTCTATTCCCTATTCACAAACGATATACCTCGTCCCTCGAACGTTAATGTGGCGCTCTTCGCGGACGATACGGCGCTCTACTGTTCTCACCGACACGTCCGTCGTATAAGCCTGGCCCTCCAGTCTGCCGCCAACGCCTTAGGCGATTGGTTTCGGAAGTGGAGAATCGAGGTTAACCCCGAGAAAAGTGCAGCAGTGCACTTCGCCCGGGGCCGAAAATCGGTAAAGGTCACAAGGCAACTCACCCCAGTCCACCTATATGGCCAACCCATTCCGTGGGTTAAAAAGGTCAAATATTTAGGGGTCACTTTAGACTCTCGTCTTAATTTCAGAGCCCACATTAAAAGAGTAAGAGATCGAGCAGCCTTTGTTCTCGGTCGTCTTAAGCCAATGTTAAACAAGTACAGTAAAATGTCTCTTAGAAATAAGGTGACGCTTTACAAAACTTGTATTCGGCCCATACTCACATATGCGAGCGTAGCGTTTGGTCACACCAACACTACTTCCTTGCAAGTCTTACAAAATCGCTTTATGCGAGGCGCAGTCGGCGCCCCGTACTATATGCGTAACATCGATCTCCATAGTGATTTCGAGCTTCCGACCATAAAAGCCTTCATCAAAGATGCGTCTAAACGCTACTTTGAGACGGCAGCCCTCCACCCCAATCCCCTAATTAGGCAATCTTGCAACTATGCCCCCATTAGAGGGGCCTTAGGACCGTTTAGATATCCGAGGCACGTCATAATTGACTCCGACGATGATATAACCAGCAGGCTCAAAGCTCAAGCGCCTTCAGCGCTCGCGTCCGCGATCACAGATTATAGAAATATATACAGAATACGTCGCCGCCGGCGGCGACGGAACATTAGACAGCTTAGTTTTAACACACACACACACACTCGAGCGCGCGGGTATACTAGGTTCACTAATATACCCGGGCGCTTCGACTAGTTAGATTTAAATAATAATAGGCGAGTGCTGAAGAGTTTCTTGCCGTTTCTTCTCTTCAGAACGCCTTTGCTATTTTCCGAAACGGCGGTAAAATTTAGTTAGATACAAATTTTAGTTTCTAAGAGCGGTTGCCCAAGCCGAGGTTCGTGTCTAGGACACCCTTGCGCAAACCGCCCCAACTTTTCGCTGAAGAGTGCAAGCAGCACCGCAGCAAAAGTTAGTCCGCGTGTAGTTGTAAAGGCCATCTGCGGCCAACAACAGTAGCCAGTAGATAGAAAAAAAAAAAAAAAAAAAAAAAAAAAAGGTGGCGAACAGTATTGTGCAAGCAATTGTCGTGAAAACAAGTAATATTTATATAAATACTTTTTACAATGGTTGTAAAGCTTGAAACTTTGTACGCGGACTGTCCAGTTGTGTCTCGTAGAAGATCCCGGATGGAATCCGCTATCGTTGATTGTCCGGGAAAAAGAAAACAGCGCACTGCTCTTCCAGCCCTCGTCGAAGATGACTGTGAGGAAACCTTCAAGTCTGAGGATCATAAGCCGTTCATTCCTTACGTTGAAACCCTGAGGAGACAAGAGTCAGTTTCACCACGAAGGCAGAGGCTGCGGCGGGAGCTGATGATGCCTTCTTTATCTGAAGATGAGGAGCCGTGAGATTGTTTCCACGTGTAGAGGATGAAGTTGTCAAGCTGCTGGCCGCAGCTGAAGTTCGATATTTGAAACAGATGTTTCCTTTCACCGTCTACCTACAGCAACGAAGGAGAAACAGTGAAAGTGCAAAGTTTTATTTGTTTAGTCACGAATCAAAGTGACTATTAGGTAGCTATTCGGGTGCTGACAGTGAAGATACCTATTAAATGTTTAATCAAAAAGTAGGTATTTCAGATGAGTATTTATCAATTTGCTTAAAAAAAAGATTGTGGTGATTAGCCAAGTGTTTTTACATACGTTTTGCGTTTTCTTAGCAACAGAATGATAAATATAAATAAACATTATCATTAATTAATTTAACACTTGATTTTAGTAAAGATAAACAGGTGTTTATTTAAGATAATGATAAATCCTGTATATACCTAAATTAAATATGTACTTACTTGAATGCTTTTCTATACATTGTACATGTACTTAATTACTTTAATTATAATTAAATATTTAAGATTTGTTTGATTTAAAAAAACCTAAATAGTGATTAGGCATAGTAGCTTACTAGCTTTAGCCGCGCTAAAAGGTTACCAGCGTGGGATTCCTACGCAACTCCTTGATTGTTAAGGAATTTTGCTATAGTTGCAGCTAAATTTTGTCCACAAGGAATTCGGTTCTAGTTATTCTTCCGGGAACTCGGCATGAAAGGTAGCCTATGTCCTTCTCCGTCTCTTCAACTATCCCTGTCCCAAGTTTCAGCTCAATTACATGCTCCGATGATAGGTGTTTTCGCATTTTGTAATATGTATTGTGATATTAGTACAGTGCAACAAACTTTTCTGACCCAATGAATGGGCGCTAGTGTCATGTAAGTTCACACCATTTTGTATTGCGACTGTAGTATTGATTTTCGAGCACCAGTTCAGAAAAGTTTGTAGCACAGTTTGTATGGATAATGAAGCAGAAAATTTCTGAGGTTCTACTACGATACGGTAAGTACAAGTAGCACGAACACGATAAATCTCTTATTCGATTGTGATCGCGTGAGAGTTTCGATTGTACAATCGATTCAAGTCAAATTGTTATCTAACTGTGAAAGGTTGCGGTTCAGATCATACAGCGGCAAGTTACGATCATTTGAATCTAAGCCATCGGTTTATTGAACTTTGATCCAAACGGATTTCAATTCTGTCTGGCTAAGTTAATAAAAAAGTTAAAGGGGGTACTATCTATGTCATGGTTTCTATGAAAAGGCTGCGCAATCAAAATCGGAGCAATATAACATCATTTTGGTGAATAATCTTTGCTTATATGTAGATATATAGGTAGTTTAGTTACAATAAAAAAAACCGGCCACGTGCGAGTCGGACTCGCGCACGAAGGGTTTGGTTTATACATATATAAAACGGCAATAAAATCACGTTTGTTGTATGAGAGCCTCCCTTAAATATTCATTTTATTCCATTTTTTAGTATTTGTTGTTATAGCGGCAACAGAAATACATCTTCTGTGAAAATTTCAACTGTCTTACTATCACGGTTCATGATATACAGCCTGGTGACAGACGGACGGACAGCGAAGTCTTAGTAATAGGGTACTTTATTTTACCCTTTGGGTACGGAACCCTAAAAAAGACGAATAGCGGACAAATTCAAATACGTAAGCAGGCTAGTGCAACTTTGATCTATGAAAAATCGAAATAAATAATAAATGTAGTCCCAGTGCAGCAAACTTTTCTGATACGGTGTATGGTCACCAGTGTCGTTGTAAGTTCAGACTATTTCAATATGGCGACTGTAGTTTTCAGACCACCCACTGGCAATAGGTCTATAAAAATGTAATCTACAGGTAAAAATCTTAAAACTATAAGTAAGCCGTTTTTTAGCAACTAAGTATTAAAGGGCACAAGCCTAAGTAAAAGTGGCTTTATTTAAAATGTAAGACGGGACAAAACAAGAAACGCAGTTTTATTTATTCATATCATTAGATGATTGAAGATATAACAACAGCATAGGTAGGTAGGTACCTAACAGAATGCAAATGAATTTTACAAAAAATGCAGTTACTTTTACCGGTAAGCTATTTCATACTTTTAACTGCGACTAAGGACAGTGCCGAATGAGGTTTTGTTGCTATCACATTTTTTCCTGTCATACCTGTAACAAATTACGGGTACTAAAATACTTTACCTTTCACGATTACCTGCAAGCTTTTCACAAAGTTTACATTTTAAACCGGAGATTTGATGGGCGGGTTGAAAAAATAGTATTTCATAACTTTGACGATTCAAAAGTGTTTGTTAAATCCTAATTTGAATAAAAAAAATTGACTTTGACAATAAGGTACCTTTTTGATGTCTTTTTAACCGACTTCAAAAAAGGAGGAGGTTCTCAATTCGACTGTTTCTTTATGTGTGTTACCAAAGAACTTTCGACTGGGTGAACTGATTTTGATGATTTTTTTTTTTATATGAAAGCTGGTGCATCCCTTGTGGTCCCATTTCAATTTGGTCCAGTTCTTATAATGGCATCCATGAGAAAACCATATAAGTCTTAAATTTTTATGTTGATGCTTGTATAAAATTTTGTTTTTTAGTGAACGTCTTTTAATTCGTTAAATTAAAAAAAAAGCCGCTGTTTTATTTTTTTTTGCAATAAACTAACCACATAAAAGTCCTTAACACACAATAAAGATTTCAGCACACACAGTGCAGTAATGAGGGAAGAATTAAAGCGAGCATTATTTCTCGTGAAACAGTAAACAAAGATACTTGTTTACGTCCAAAAGCAATTGCAACGTGGGAGAGCGGTAAGAACACATTTTTTTTTCATAGAGTCAAAATAGGTAAATACCTGGCATACAGCCAATACAACTCTGGAATTGATCCGAGTTTGAAAGTAGGAAGACACTTTTTTTTATATAGGTTTCATGGAACTAATATGAAGGCAAGGCAGACGAGTGAGCTAAATTCTGTAATACCTACTAAATAAATTATACAATAAAGAAAAGTCAGTGGTAGCCTAGGCTACACTAGACTTTTTCGCACAGCCAAATACATTCGTATTTTGTAACCAACCTCTACTTTTACACTTTGATAAAAAAAATTATAACATAGGACCTATTAAATTGATGCATCACACAAATTTTTATCTCGAGAATTTAAATTGACTTAGAAAAATATGATTAAACGACCAAAGACAGGTGAGACCGAGATAAAATAAAAAATTACGAAAAGACAACATTTTAAGGTCAAAAGGACTCCTAAGTGACTTTTATGTTGAATCACTCATGTTCCTATATCATTCATTTTTGACCCAACCCATGAAAGAACAAAATTACAATGTCTTCACTACTATGAAGCGACATAATACAAAGTAAAGCAAAGCACTGCTAATTTATTTATAGATCTGTACGATTATTATTAACACAAACCGGATTCACAGCCCTGACTGCAACATGTTTATTTTTCCACAAGGTAGTGACAGCTAAATCTAGGTACAGATATTTTAGCTCATGGTGTGATTTTGGTCAGTAAAACTCATCTGGTTTCGATATGGTTTCGACGTACCTGATGTCGGTAACGTTTTTGATTTATGTGTCTACGACAAAACGATGTCAAATAGCAAAATATTATGTTCTTATAATCATGCACGTGCGTGCATCCTCATATTGTATGGGAGATCTCAGTGCAAACGGAGTAAATCAGGCCTTCATACTTCTAATTTTTTACGGTACTGACCTAACTTTACATTGGATGTCCTATTAGCGTGGATTTTGGACTTTACACGTCATTTATGTATGCAGGTTTTTAAGATGTAAACGAAAAATGTACTTCAGAATTTGAGAAAAAAAAACAAATTAGGGGTAATATGAGATAATTCTACTAAAACTTCAGTTTTATGTATATATATCCCACCACCATCCCCAGAAGAGGGTAATTAGTGTTTGGATGGACACCCACATCAATAAAATAATGTAGGAACAGCTCTTATCAACAACCACTTTACCTCTGCGTGACAGGTAGTGAGCCTATCGCCGCAACACCTGTTCTGATCTGACCTGACCCGCTACTGATGCAGAGTACCTAGACTAAGATGGCTTCATTATGTCCCATACATCATAAATTGCCAGCTTTAAAGTAATAAAGGGTAAAATAAAAAACCAGGGACAGAATTGCCCTCCTTGCTTGTTTCTGATGACGAACTATAAAAAGTTATGCAGGATTGGTCAGGGGAAATAGTCACATCGAAATCAGATGACTTTTACTGACCAGAATAGCTTACAGGTCGTCGACGACCTGGCGATACGTCAGTGTTCTGAAAATAAAGTGTTACAACAACTAAAATTAGACGAGAAACATGCAAATGTTTGTCAAGCACTGAGAGCGTGATAAGAACGTGCTAAATTGTTGCCACCTCAATAATGACATGACATACCTACGCGTCATGGAAGTAGAACAAAACTAATACCTATAATCTATTATCAAATAAAAAGGTTTTATCTTTGAACAGTTTGAACTTTTTTATTTGATCTGAGCCTATAACAAACATGCGATGAGAGTTATAGGGTTATTTTATTATTCCTATGTATGGTGTTACATACCACCTTAGTTACTAACTACTTTATAAGAAGATACTCCCTGTTGTCGAAAATGTCGAAGGCAGGTCATATGAATAGCTTGGTAACTCCGACAGTCGAGAAAAGTCCACAGAATACATTTGTTGCTACTGAGTTTCTTACCGGCTTGCTCAGTAGTAAAATCATTGTGAAAACCAAGAGCGAATCCAGAACAAAAGTTTAGGGGGGGCGATCATAAAATCTGAAGGTATTTTTAGAACCTTGAATCAGCAAACGTAAGTTACTCAATCGACCCAGCTCGTGCAATTTTTGAAAAAATTAAATATACAAACCCAAGTAACCCCAAGTATATATTTATATTTAAAAGAATGTTACCGCCCCGCTCGCCCCCCGCTGGATCTGCCCCCGTTTGTGAACCGGAAGTAGAGTCTATAAAATAAATAATGAAACTAACGATTTTAAAGTGCTGTTTAATAGTTAAAATGCAAATTAAATGCTGCCTCGAGGTTCAGTAAAAAAGCAACTGCCAGAAATTAATTCTATTTTTTCGGTAGAATAGGTGGGCGACTTGCGAGCTATCACTCTTGGAGTCGTGATAAAGCTGCCGAAAAAAATTTTTGCCAGTCGTCGTTACCACCATTGCGAAAGACCGATGGTGACTTGGCCCATAGTGCTGAAGAGAAAGCCGATCTACTTGGCAGTTTCTTTGCCTCAAACTCAGATATGAACGACGAAGGCGCTGTACCACCTACTATACCGTGGTGCAGTAAGATCATGCCGTAAATCAACATAACACAGCGGGAGGTCCGGCGAGCGTTGCTTTCTCTAGAAGTTCATTTGTCGAGTGGGCTAGACACCGTGGTCCCACAATTCCTTTATGTTGATATCTCCAGCGATGTTCAGTTCCGATATCATTTGCAAGACAAGGTGAAGCTGGCGTACAAAAAAGTTGGTATACTCAACAGAGCGAAGCAGTACTTCACGTCGGGGCAAAGGTTGCTGCTTTACCAGCTTGGCCCATTTAACTTGGTTCAATCCAAATCCCAAACTCACTTGCCGTGTAGAGCCCTTAAGTCGGAGAAGAGACTTTGCCTCCCTGGGTGTGTTCTACCGCTTGTACAATTGGATGTGTTCTGAGGAATTGTTGGAAATGATGCCCACGACTACTTTCTACCATCGCGCACTGCTCGCCATCGGCAGGGAATTTATTCTCACACTTTAGAACCGAAATACAGTGCGGTTTCAGAGAAACTTCCTCCCGAGAACGCTTGGGTTATGGAATGAGCTCCCTGCCAATGTTTCCTCTAAGGACTACATTATGGGGTTCTTCAAGAAATATGTTATTAGATTTTTAAAGGGTCGGCAACATGCGAGTAATACCCCTGGTGTTGCAAGCGTCCATAGGCTTAGGTGACCGCTTACCATCAGGCGTACCGTAAGCTTATTTGCCACCTTAGTGGCATAAAAAAAAATTACTTTGAGTAAATTTACTAGCTCGACCACATTTGCCAATCCAGCATGGTGAAGTTTAATATTGTAGCATTTGGACTTTAGCCTCCCATAGTGTGGGGATACACCACGTTTGAAGCAACAATGTGAGACAGAACATTAATAAAATACAATATAGGAAACTATGTTTGATGCAACAAAAGCAGTATTGGTAATACAACGAAATAGAAAACGAAGTATTTACATATATGTTTTTATTTAATTAATATTTATATATATTTTATATTTATAATTAATACGAGTAAAAACAACCCCAAAAGAAATAAATTACATAGATATGTCAAAATATTAACAGAACACATTAGTTACGAACAAACGTAAACAAAATATGTCATTATTCTAAGTGCGACACAAAGAGAGACAGTTCTTTACTCTTTAGACGCAATTTTACAAGAAAACCACCTTAATTTGGCAAGTCGCCACAACGTCTGATGGTTTCAGAGAAAACCGGGGGACGAAAAATATTGTGATTAAGTGACCATTTATCATGAACTTCTAAAACATGTACTGTTCTCTAATTTATTACGACTTGATTACATCTTACAGAAATCACGTGAGTATTTCTCGGTGATTACTAATATTATTTATTTTTTGTCATTCGTTTTATTTAGTCTATTTTTACGCTTGAATTAACTCGACGTTTTCCTATTTTTTTATCAATTCATATATCCATATACATAGGTTTACATATATATAAATTTTATAATGGATATATGGATTGACATAACATTAGGAAAACGTCGAGTAAATTCAAGCGTAAAAATAGACTAAATAAAGCTGTTGTATTTCTGTTAGTATTGAAACAAAACATACGTTTGACTAGTAATAAATAATGAAAATTCAACTTTCTGAAACTGAAAGCTTTTTGCCCCCCTCAAGGCACAGGTAAAAAACTCCCCCAAATGACAAGCCAAAATTTCATTAACTACGGAATACTTTCCGGATACCCCCCTGTATCTAATTATATAAACCGGACTATATATAAAGCTTGTGCTATATGGATACCAGACAACAGATAGAAATACATATACCTACATATACATATCATACATAGAAAACACCCAGTCTCAAGACAAACACAAATGTTCATCACATGAATGTTTGTTTTGTGCGGAAATCGAATTCACACCCCTTTATTCAGCAGTCGGGTTATTACCCACTGAGCCACGGAGCAGATATGTGGGGGAGCTTAGAGCTTCTATTTACCAACTAACTACCTAAGTGCTGCGTGACAGGTGCTTAGCCTATCAACCATCACCACTACTGAACACTTGTCTGAAGTGGCCAGTGGTTACAGTAGTCACAACACTTCTGATACAGTTTATTTGGATAAAGCTGGTTTTATATATGTGCCATACGTCGCAAATAAGGGAAAGATCCTTACCAATTTATATATCTCGTACTGGAACTGGATGATCAGCCATTTTCTTTTGGATTAAAAATACCAAAATGGCGGCCGAGATTCTACTCTGCGTTAGCCGTATATTGCACCAAAATCACTGATATTATAAGTGGACCATTGCGTGTGACAGTTGCTTGGCAATTTGTCAACATTTTTACTACAAGATAACTACAAAAATAGCTAATTAGGCAATCTGTTTGTCAACAAACACGCCTCGCGGTGTGTCACGGCTCAGAAGTAACCACGTGATGCTACTTTTATTTTTAGTATTGTCTGAACATGGTAACACAGTGGAATGATTGCGTTAGCTTTCTGGACATTGTTTTCTTGATCCAACATTATTTTGAACGGTATATTAACCTAAACGGAAGGTATATTACAGATCATTTTATTTCATTCATTTAAAGATATAGATGTGACAAAAAATTAAATTGTGCCAGTAACTATTCCATTATTTTTACAAAGTTACTTGTCTATTGAAACACACCATTATTGGCGAATAAATCCTTAATTAAAACTAAATAACTTATTAAAATTTTTAATTAAGTAGTACCTTATACTAAAGTTTACTTAACGATATCTATGCTTGTATGATGCTTATCCTGTAAATCTTAATGGTTTAGTTTTTTTAAATATTTTGTTTTTTCTTAAAAAAAAAGAAAACGCATCTTTACGTTACTTAAATTGTCTTTGTCTATATTATTAGATATAAATAGCTCTACATTCTATTTGATACAATTGAAAAACTACACCTCAGACGTCATAGCAAAGACCTTTGAACCAATTTGAACCGGATGAACACAACACAGCTAGATTTAGTGATCCTGTTAAAGAAATAAAATCGTTTCTGAAGTATTTAGGTAGTAACGTTAGTGTTCCCATGCATGTGATCTTAGCAGGTACCATAGAAATCTATCTAGTAGGTTTCCTAGGAATCTATTCAGTAGTTTTCTGAAGGTTTAGCACAGCGTTGCAGTACATATCTATCAACCTATTGATCTATTTTACCTTTAGTGTATCTATATACCAACTTTTTTTACAATACGCAGCTTCTGAACACGACCCTGACAGTGAGACCGCTCATGACAGCTGTCAATTCCATTTCGCGCTGTTTTTCTTTGTTGATATATACAAGAATTGCTCGTTTAAAGGTATTAGATAGATTCATAATGGAGGTAGTTATTAAGTTTATTTTACTCTAAAGGCAACAAAAATGAATGAAATAAATCGAGTATGAGTCTAATCGCTGGCTGGTGATCTATCCCAAGGGCAGAAAAGCCGTGAGTATATGCATGAGTGTAATATGTTGTTCTCGACAAGCTTTAACTAAGAAAGAGTAGAATTATTGTATGGTGTTAGTTAGTAATAAATTCTAGTAGTAGCCCACATGACAAATAACACCCTCTATCTCTGGCAACCATGTTACCTGATTTATTACCTATTTCTGTAATAAAATAAATAAGTAATTATGTCTTCAATGACGTCTGAAATGTTGTGGAATGACTGATTTCGAAATTTTTCTGTGACACAGATAAGGCGACCTCTACACTTCGGCGGCGCCACAGTTTTCGGGTTAACGATGGGTGCCTTGGAGCGATTGTGTTGGCGCCAACATTTTTATTTATTTACACCCAAGTGTCTACCTACAAGGTTTGTAGGAAAGGGGTTAACTATGGTAAGAATATATTAATGGCTTATCAAGGAATCCCGAAAAAAAGATCCCACCAAAAACATTTTCATGTAAAATATTGCCAAGACGAGACCATATTGCTTGCACTGTCAAAAAGTTATCAGATATCATGTGGAGCCCAGCTTCTCACTCTACACGCCCTGACTCGACAAGCCCTTACTGCACAAACTCTACATCTTAGTCAATATATGTGGCTTGGCCATGTCATGTTGACTGTTGATGGAAACAATGTCTTGGCTTTCCACGCTCGACGGTCAACATCTCAATATTTACCGCCGCAAGGGTAGGGGGGCGGGGCACAATTATTAATTTCGTACGTATATATGATCTGTGGTAATGAATTGTTCTCTGTGGTGGTTATTTAATGGGGTTAAAAATCCATAGATAACTCATTAGGTACCAATGTTAGGTAGCGCCAAATCAGTATGCAAAAGAACCCTAGTGGTAAGATAAAGAATTTTTACACTATCCGCTAGGGTTCTTTTACCAACTAATTTAGCGCCACTAACGAGTGGTACCTAATTAGTGATCAGTGGATTTTTAAACCCCATTTACTAAATCTTCCATTTCTAAAATTAATAATACAAAGTTATTTTGACAGTAAATTTTTTCAAAAACTTCAAGAAGACAACACGTGCAATAAACAAAACATGTTTTTTTGTAGATGTTTTTGGGTAATATTTCGGCAAAACACAAGCAGTGACCTTATTGAAAAGAGTCTTGAGCTATTCGGACTCTGGAATTCGAGAGAAAAATGTATGCAAGTAAATTCTCGGGTTTCGAGAGGTAAGTCAAACTTCCATGCATTTGTGATTTCAATTCCAGTGTCCGAATAGCACGAGACTGTACCCAATAAGGTCCCAGGAGACCCGGCTTTATATATCGATCGATGTGTTTTAAACGACGTTTTCTCGATAGCGAGGGTATTTTCCTTTACAGGATTCATGCAGGATATTTGAAGAAGCATAAAAACCGGCAATTGCAAGTTGGCTTGCGCACTGAGTGGCCCGTACCTACCACCACCATTTATGTAATTAATTATATGTAATTAATCCAACAAACAAATGTGTAACTGTTTCTTGTAACGGTAATTAATGGTAGATGGCTCGGGCCCGTCTCAAACTTAGCCAGTTTTTATTATTTGTTGTTATATTTTAGATCTCACACACACTTTTATCATTGCAAGATTAAACTAGTTCATGTGACACGATAGAGCAACTATATTAAGAGTTTATAAACAGTTGTATATTTTTCAAAGTAAAGCAACGTCAGGCTTGGTCAGTTTTGGATTCGATTGAATGGGGGACCGCTTAGCGGAATATTTTTTTGTTTTTGCTTGTGTTCGTTTATTACGTAAATGGTAGTAGTACGGAACCCACGGTGCGCTAGTCTGACTTGCACCTGACCGATTTTAATAACACATGCGTATTTATGAGCAAATTTACGAAATTTACAAACAAAGTGTCCCGCTAAGCGGTCATCCTTCCGATTACTGACCATGCTCGACGTTGTTTAACGAATATCGTTTATCGTTACTGGTTTGTTAATAATATTGCTAGATGGTGTTGTACCGGTATTTTAAAATTGTTATGGCTTCGGCCCGTCTTACTCTTGGCCGGTATTTTTGATTTGTTTTTACTACTACACACTATTTTTACTGCAAGTTTAAAGTTTGTATATATTACTGTTATAACAATAGGACAGAAACAACAAAAATGTGTTTCTTGTATGGGGACCCCCCTTGAATTTTTACTTTTTTAGATAATTCCCTATCATGACATATATTCTGTTAATAAATCAGGTTTCTACCTATTTCGGTCTATAAGATAGCCCTTTAATGGTCGGACAGACAGACAGACAGACAGCGTAGTCTTAGTAATAGGGCACCCCAAAAATTAACAAACATTTGTAGAACCAACTATAAGAACTAATATTTAATCCAACTTTGGTTCAAAAACTAATCTCACTAAAATTGTCAGTCAATGAACCGATTTCAGTACAATAGCTCTAGTAACGACCCGAATATAAATAGAGAAACATTGTCCTAAATCCCAAGATATGGCTTCAATAACAACTAGGATAGAAAACATTCTGGCGCTGGCTTAGCAGATTATATTATTAAAGCTTCAAACAAACGTCTAATTTTGTAGAGTACTGAAGCAAATAGGAAACCGAAACATTTAGGTATATATCTAGTTTCGTCATGTTCGTCTATATGTTTGTCTGTCAGTATTTCAAAGCCTCGTAATTATGCTATCTTTTAATCAATTCTTATTAAATTTTACAAGCAGGTATGTTTATAAATTTTATAATATGTCATTTATTATGATGAAATTTAAATAAAAAGAGTTGAATTAACGAAGAAAAAAGTGTGTAAATAGTTGTCATCCTTAATAGTTATAGTTGTCAAAAATTAAGTCAATATAATATTTGTTAAGTAAATTCTGGTTATGTAAGAAACTATAATTAATTTTGAAAACCTATAATGGTTGTAGACTAACAAATGTGAATATTGTACAATTTACCCATATTACATATCTACATAAGGGTCGCATTCAGACCCTACTTTTTGAAGTTGGTTAAAATACTGCCAATACAATATTCTTTTTTAAGGAACATTTCTAAACTTGAGTAGAATAGTCTATTAGTTTGACTAATTAATTAGGTAGGGGGGCCCCCACGAAGTAAGAAGTTAGCCCAGGGCCTAACAAATTCACTTTCCGCCCCATCTTTAAAACCTAGGTCAGGATATATACAAATTAAAAAGTAAATTGACTGATTGCCTCTCTGATAAAAATCGGACCATCAGCGGGCCGCAGAGAAAAACCTCATTTCACCTATCGTAGTGATTTCAAGTGCACATTTTTAACTATTTCTGACTTGTACACCATTGCGAAATAAACGTATTGAAACTATAAGTGGAGGTATTTTGAGCCTTATTTTCTAAAACGACGAGTTTATTATACTTTTTCTATTTGCCCAAAGGTTGTCTGGTAGAGATCGCTTATAAGCGATAACACCGCCTGATTGTATACTAAAAGTTTATTTCTAAATTTTAAAATGTTTAAAATTCATTTTTGATGTGCAATAAGTATATATCTATCTATCTACAATGTATAAGCTGGCCGCCACCAGTTATATAGATATCCGCAAGTTTGATTTGCATAGTAGGAATAAATAAATAATTATATAAATAATAGGGAAGGAATAAATAGTTCTTCCTGTCAGAGCTCATACATCGGCGGATTATACCAATCTAGAATAAATTCATGAGCTTGGAAACGACACGTGCAATGTGTGTCAAGGCGAAAGACGAGACGACACCATGGCCAACAATATTCTCGCTCTGGGAATTCTTACTGAAAAGTAAATTTAAAAAATATGTTTTTATGAAATAAATATTTATCAAAATGTTAACAAAGTACCAGACTATACTAAAATTAATTTAATGCCCGTCATCTTGAGTGTTTTGTAACATCCAGCCAAGCATTGGCGTCGGCTTTGAGCTCTACACTGAAAGCAATGTGAAAAGAGTTATGACATTGTGACATACAGACATACAACGAACCCTAATAATCATAAATAAATACGTATGTTAAAAACATTGCCTATTTATAGTTTCATCCTACTCTGGTAAATATCTTTTGTTTTTGTAAAACATGTTCAAAATTGCTAAACAAATAAAAAATAACTTTACTTACTATAGTTTGTAAAATATTGCTTGAGTCGCGGGATAGCTTCCTTCCTTCTTCGATGTGGAGACCAGATTTCGCATTATTGCACATCATTTCTCCAGAGTCATATGTAAATATAGTCCCGTACTTATATCTAAGTTTGGCGAGGCGCCATATACAAGTTTTATCGCGGCGGCGCGCGTCCTAGTTTTCGTGTCCCATGCTAGGGCGGGAGATTTGGTGTGCATCCTTCAGAATTTGCGCGGCATGTCCTGCTTATTTCTTCATAATTTGCTATTTATGCGCCTTCTCTTCACAATTCTTAACACTTTTACGTAAAACACTGCTAAAATATACACACCGAAGCACACTTTAGAAAAATTAAACATAAAAAAACACCACTCCTTCTCAAGATGCGCGCCAAAACTCTCACGCGATAGCTGTCTGCTGTCACAGTAACAGATTTAGTGCTGAGACGATGTTGATAATCAATCATGATTACCGCATATTATTGTTTTTAATATTTATGTTTTAATATATATTATTTATTGAATATTAAAAAAACTGTTTTTTCCCCAATTCCACTTTTCCCTGTTTCTTCTTTTCGCTCTGAATTTACTAATTTAGAAACCTCTCCCGGCGGCCGTGGGCTCCGAAACTCACCAAAGATTCAACGCATTGGGGTGAAAACCACCAAACAAGGCCACATACATATTTATATAGTACACGTCCATAGATATATTTATATAGACAATACAGCGTAAATCTATTTCTTTTATTTACAACGTTACTATTTTTTCGATTAATTTTATTTTCAAAATCGATAACTAATAGTTGATGTTTAAGACAATCCGAGGAACGTCTCTCTTTTTGTGCATGCAAAAATAAAACATACATTTAACCACGGAATAGTTAAACGTGCATTTAACGGTCAGAAAATATGAAACTTGATAGACGTGATTCCAATGACAGCTGTCGCATGAGTCATCCAATATTTAAGAACTATAGTACCTATTCTTTTTAAAACTTTATGTTTTTTTTAATACTTTTACTTAATACTTTTTTGCGTAGGTAGGTGTTTTTTTAAATAGTGATGTACTTAGATAAATGAAATAAAATTTAACTCATTTCCGGTGGCCAGTATTAATAAATACTTATCTACTTTTTATATATTTTGGAGAGAGCTCCAAGCTTCCAATGGCCTGGAAGTTATTAATAAAAGTAATAAATTTCTTGATTTGCGTCACTACACAATTTACAAGGCAACCAACCTCTCCGCGCGCCGCGCTGTCTCACTCCTCAAGAGTCTGATATAAACCAGACAAACTGACAAATCATTATATTTAAAATTTAGAAATTTGGGAACCTACATAAGCATTTGGTCAGCGCTGAAATTATTTAGTAACTACGCAGGTTACTCATCACACACTTGGCTAAATTAGTAGGTACAGCACTCAGTATTTCTTATTATTCGTTTAAGGTATTTACTTAAATTTTTAGTAACCTTTGTGTTCAATATTCAGGATATTTATTTATTATGTATAGCTTCTGCCAGCGGCTTCGCCCGCCCTAAATTTCGTTATTGGCGTAGATTCTTACGGCGACTCCTCAATTATAGAGAAAAACAAACAATCAAATCTTTCCTCTTTAATGGCATAATACATTTGTGTCTGTGAAACCATGGAAATACACGTACAAAATATCAACCCAATCGGTCAAGCTGTTTAGTAGTTGACATACCGACAGCAGCGCCACCTAACAGGTCTAATTGTATTTTTAAATCATCCAGGAAACTATCAAAATACCCCTATAAAATTTCAACTCAATCGGTTCAGCCGTTTAGAAGTTATGTAAAAAAGATAAGTACGGAAGGATAATTCTTATTACCCGTTTTATAGTAGGAATTAAGCATTTTCCCGCGGTAAAAACTAGCCTATGTTAATCAGGGATAATGTCAGCTTATAATGGTAAAAAAAATTTTCAAATCGGTCCAGTAGTTTTGGAGCCTATTCAATACAAAAAAACAATCAAATCTTTCCTCTTTATAATATTAGTATAGATGTGTCAGTATCTGTGGCTCACTGGGAAGAATTATATTGGTGTTTGTCTTGAGACTGAGTATTTGCTTTGTGTAGTGTTTATATTTAAATATATATATATATACTAGCTGTCCCGGCGAACGTTGTTCCGCTGCCGTCCCTCTGTACCCGGCGAAAGTTGGTTTTTACCTATAGTGCCCGAGTCCGATATATATATATATATATACCATATATATGTATCCATTGTCTGGTATTCATACAACAAGCCCTACTTAGTTTGGGACCAGACACCGGTGCTGTGTTAATTGTCCAAAAAAAAGTTAGTATGTATTTATATCTTTACGGTTGTAATACCCGGAAGGGAATAACCAGTAGCTGGATTTACACCTAGATCATCGACTATTTACAAACCTTTTCAGTCCTGTGTAACATTATAGGTCGTTTAAACACTGCTTCTATAATAGGGTATCTGGATTGATTTGGCTATTTATAATACGTCTAATAAGTCATAAATCCACTTAAACAGGAATAGAATAATAAACCCCCTTAACGAATTATAAGTCAAGACTCGTTAAGGTGGAAATTGTTAAATAATTTGAACCGATAAAACAAAAAAACTTATAATGAGTAAGTATAATATTTAATGCTCAGTAACTAACGCAATAACTAAGAGACATCCCAGCATCCCACAAAGATTCATGCCAAAATAACACCATTTAATAACCCAAAAGCAATTTCAAAGCTTTTAATTCTAAATAGCCTCCTAAAAGATTTATACCATTACATGTTCCTCACGAGACATCATGGACTTGCGTCAATGGTTATAAAGACAGCTATATTAATCTTAAAGGCTGAATTCAGTCGCCGTTAAGTCTCATATCCAACCTATTTTAAGAACTCTTCGTGTAAATTTATTTAAATATAGTACCTGTACATTGTAAGACGTAGTTGGTGTATTTCGAAAGAGAGGTCAATCACCGGATTTCGCTTTTAAATGGAGAATTTCTTTTATTTTCTGTGAAGGAGATTGGGAATAGGGTCAACACAACTGAAATAATAAATTAATAGTTTTTGCCAATTATATAGAACTAATTATCTTTTGCTCGTGGCACTTCCCGCGCTCATTTTCTTTACAGTAACTTCTTAATATATATTGTGAAATTTGCTGTAGCCAAGGTTTCTCCACACGGAATTCCGCGACTTTTGAATTATCCGGTATAAAATTTATATTCTTGTCCGCCTTTTCAACTATATCTGTGCCATATTTTAGGTCAATTGGATGCTTCGTTGCGATACAACGTGAAGGGAGGACAAATAAACAAGTTCACTGTCACATTTATAATATGAGTTTGGATAATATAGATATTTAAATGGCAACCGTGATCTGGAAGATGCAGCGTAACACGATAGAAGACCTTAGAGCCGCAGGAACCCCACATAATGCAGGCGGTTGAAGACCGGGCATTTTTCGTAACATATGCAAAACCTACGTTCAATAATGGACATCTTCTGTCTGAAGTTGTTCCTTTGTGTGTGTTTTTCCTATTTTGTTTATTAAAACAAGTTAGAAAAAGACCAGAGACCTCAATTTGCTTCGTCTCTGTCACGGTTTTGCCACCATTTTTTTAACACCTTGCTAGGATAGGCGCTGGCCCGTTCTTTATGTCTATCAAACGCACTTGGTAGTTTGTTTTTTTTTAATTAAAAACAAGTAAAATGTCACTGCTACTGGTTAAGTGAGCATTTAAATTAACTAAGGTTACATTCCAAAGCTCATTAAATCTCATGTTGACTATTAATTGTATAATATACCTAGTTCGGTTTCCGGTAATTTGAACTAGTCTGTTCTTAATTTCGACAGTATTTAGATTAGCCTTTAGGTAAACCCAGTTTATTAAACTTAGTAACATTAGGCAAATCACCCAAATTTGGCTAATTTTAAATTTCCGCATTGCGTTATAGTTGTTGGTTAATTCTTTATGTATAAGTAAGTAAAAAAATTCCGTTACGTTTTTAAAAACTTGTCCAATCCAAATTTGCTTTTTTAGTTCGTAAAGAATATTATATGGTATATTATTGTATCCCTGGTATTTTACCAATTATGTCGTTTTGTATTGACTGGGTTCAACGACGGGCTGTGAGAATCGTCAACGATCCTAAATTCACAAGCTGTATCGAACCCTGAGGTCTGAGGAGAGACTTGGCCTCTTGGCTTGTATAAAGGGATATGCTGAGGAATTGATGGTAATGAAGCCCACGGCTACTTTCTACCATCGCACCGCTCGCCATCGGCAGGGAATTCATTCTCACAGTCGCGTACAGTGCAGTTTCAGAAAAACTTCCTCCCGCGAACGCTTAGGTTGTAGAATGAGCGCCCTGCCAAGGTTTTCTCAAAGGACTACAGTATGAGGTTCTTCAAGAAAGAAGTTATTAGATTTTTGAAGGGTCGGCACCACGCGAGTGATGTCCCTGGTGTTGCAAGCGTTCATAGGCTGCGGTGACCGCTTACTATCAGGCGAACCGTAAACTTGTATGCCACTTTAGGGTTCTAAAAGAAAAGAAAAACAAGTTATAACTATAAGGCTAATAATTTTACTTACCCAAGCATTCATTTTATGACCTTTCACAGTCAGCACATCTTTGTGAATTGCTTAAGATAGAGAGTTCTTGGTCAAACCTGACTTCAAATAAAGTAATGACCTTCTTAAATCAAAACTCAAATACCTACTTAGTTTCTTATCTCATCATTAAAATTTACGCGCATTATGTTGATAACACCTATTTACAAATGCTAAGTTTTCTGTTTTCCTATTATTGTTTTTAGTGTGGTATTTACCGATGATTACAATTAATACCACGTGTTGTGGTTATAGAGCAAGACGGTATCCCGACGCGGTCTTTACGGGGCCGTGTTGCTCTGTGTCTATGGTTGTAGTTTTAGTTGTTTTAATGATTATCTCATTACTACACTAGTAAATTTTGCGAACACTTGAGAAACGTATAAATTACATACCATCCTCTCGGAAGTTTCAAGTTGAAACATAGTCTAAAAAAGTTCATTCCACCGGCGTAGAGTTTCGTTCTGTCTTTTTCTGTGTCGTAGAAAAAAGGTTTTACATATCAGTGGTTCAGAAAGGCTCACTTTATCGTTTAAAATCTACGTGGAAAACCCTTTTTTATTCGCTTGCGCGCAAAATGTTTTTTTTTTCAATTCTACAGAAAAAGACATAATTAAATCGTCCGAAATACGGTTCGTTCTTACTACTTTATACATAAGTGATCCGTTAATAACACTTTAGTTTAATTTTTGAAACTATTGCATTAAAGATAATGTTTTGTTTAATGTTATTTAATACACAATTTATTGTAGTTTACAAACAAATAAGTTTTAAGTATAATTTTTGTTCTAAGATATTTAAAATTGACCTGGTTCAAATTCGGTACGTACCTAAAAATATTTTTTTTGGAATTACGTAGTAGGTACATAATTTTGGTTGTTTTTACTATAAACATATTACGTTTACTCAATAAACTTAGAGTTAATAATTAAAAAACACGCGTCACTCCACCAGTGATGTAAAATACAAAGGTAAGCCGCGAAAAATAGGTAAGACAGGTAGGGCACTGCAAGTACTCGCTCGAATAAGCTACTCGAACCACTAAAGCAGGGCATAGCGAGTACTTGCTCGGATGAGCGGCCCGAACTAGGGAAGTACCTCCACCTTACAAAAAACCGCGGCCATAATAACACTAACATTAAGTAGTGTTGTGTTCCTGGCGGTGAGTAAGGTTGCCAGAGCTCTTTGAGGATTCGCTGCGCGGACAGCGGAGGACCGGCGGTACTTGTTGCTGTCATTCTCGGCATAGACGCGGCGTGCTGGTTCGGCGGTCAGGGAGACCTGATGAAACGGCTGACCGCTGGCCGCCCTCAGGTTGAACGGGATCCCGAACCCAGGGATCACTTAATCTCCGCCCTGAGAGGCTGATCCGCCAGCCTGTGTAAAGTATCTGAAGTGGTAGTCGTGCCGGAGAAGGAGACCGTAGTGGACCCGGCTACTACAACAGAGGGGGATCAGGAGCCCTTCCGCCCGCCGTGCCAGCAACCATATCATCTGTGGCGAGCTTCGGCAGTCTTAGAACCGCACCTTTTGTCCTCTAAGCTGTCTGTGCAGTGAATCCCCATCCTTAGTCTTAGTTACTTTTTTTATATATTATGGCTATGAGAACGAAAAAGAAAAGAGTTTGTACAGCGGCTACTTCATCCCAGATAATGTGGATTTTTGCTACATCAGGGGTATTCACGCAAATCTTAACGCAGTCCACCACCATCTCGAGACTGCGCAGCCGACCATTCTTTTTCTAACGGAGACGCAGATATCCTGCCCGGCCGACACATCATACCTTCACTATCCCGGCTACAAACTCGAACACATTTTATGAGTCGTGCCGGTGTATGTATGTTCGTCCGGGAGGATATCTGCTGTCGCCGCCTTCATAGCCTTGAAGACAGGGACCTGTCGATATTGTGGGTGCGCGTAGATTACGGCGGCCACACTCGTATCTATGCGTGCCTATACAGGTCTCATAGCGGTGACACGGATGTAACTCGACTCTTAACGCACCTGAGTTTGACGACTGGCAAAATTCTAGAGCAATATCCCACAGCAGAACTAGTTATTTTGGGAGACTTTAACGCCCACCATCGCGAGTGGCTCAGTTCTCGAACGAATAACTATGCTGGGATATCTGCTCATGACTTTGCTCTGACCTATGTATTCTCTCAGCTGGTACTTTCTGCAACGAGAATACCAGATATAGAGGAACATACGAGCTCCTTACTGGACCTTCTACTAACTACTCGTCAGGTCGGATACTCCGTCTCAGTGGATGCGCCTCTTGGCTCCTCGGACCACTGTCTCATTCGAACTCAATTGTCATGCTCACAACCCGATCCATCTGGGCCAACTAATTGGCGTCGTGTGTGGTACTATAAGTCGGCAGACTAGGATGGATTGCGAGAATGTTACGAATCGTACCCGTGGAGGCAGATCTGCTTTAACTCAGAAGATCCTGACGTCTGCGCAGCCGCAGTCACTGAGACAATCCTTGCTGGTATAGAATGCTATATTCCTAACCCGCGAGTAGCTGCCGGCGTCAAAAAACGACCGTGGTTGGTAATAGGTCTTGCAGAAAAGCTAAAATTCTCAAGCAATCCGCATATGAGGCTTGGACCACTGCTCTTAATAATAAGGATCCGAATATTTCTGAGTTGAAACGTAAATTAAATGCTGCCTCCGTAAGAAAGCAACTGCCAGATCAAAATTCCAATTCATCGGCAAAATAGGTGGGCGACTTGCGAGCTATCCTTCTGGGAGTCGTGCTTTCTGGTCGCTTGCCAAAGCTGCCGAAGGGAACTTTTGCCAGTCGTCGTTACCACCACTGCGAAAGACCGATGGTGACTTGGCCCATAGTGCTAAAGAGAAAGCCGATCTACTGGGCAGTCTCTTTGCCTCGAACTCGAACATGAACGATGAAGGCGCTGTACCACCTACTATACCGTGGTGCGGTAAGACCATACCGGAAATCTCCATAACGCAGCGGAAGGTCTGGCGGGCGTTGCTTTCTCTAGACGTTCATAAGTCGAGTGGGCCAGACGGTATACCAGCAGTGGTGCTTAAGCAGTGTGCTCCTGAGTTATGTCCTGTACTCGGCGATAGATCAGATCCATCGAATTACAGGCCTATCGCTATTACCTCTCTCCTCCAAGGTGATGGAGCGTGTGATCAACACACAGCTTCTAAGATACCTAGAAGTACACGATCTGGTCAGTGACCGTCAATATGGCTTTCGCCACGGTCGCTCGACTGGTGACCTTCTAGTGTATCTCACACACCGATGGGCACTAGCCGTTGAGAGTCTGGGGGAGGCATTGGCATGTAGCCTGGACATAGCGAAAGCGTTCGATCGGGTCTGGTACCGGGGTCTTCTATCGAAGTTGCCATCTTACGCGTGGCCGAGGGTTAGTGCAAATGGGTGGCTAGCTTTTTGTCCGGCAGACGCATACGATCCGTAGTTGACGGTAGTTGCTCTGATAGCATGGACATTAATGCTGGTGTCCCGCAAGGCTCTGTGCTGTCTCCTACGCTGTTTCTACTGCATATCAATGACATGTTGGACATCAACAACATACATTGCTGTGCAGATGACAGTACTGGAGACGCTTTTTACACAGGTCGTGCAAACATCCCTCGTTCCGTTGTGGAGGAAAATCGCGGAGAACTTGTGTCTCAAATCGAGACCACACTGTCCTAGGTGTCTGACTGGGGACGGGTAAACTTGGTCCGATTCAACCCTACAAAGACACAAGTGTGCGCGGTCACCGCTAAGAAAACTCCATTCACTGTAGTCCCACAATTCCAGAACACTCCCCTCTCCATCTCCAAGAGCATTGGGATCCTTGGTGTCGACATCTCCAGCGATGTTCAGTTCCGAGTTCATTTACAAGATAAGGTGAAGCTGGCGTCCAAAAAACTTGGTGTACTCAACAGAGCGAAGCAGTACTTCACGTCGGGGCAAAGGTTGTTACTTTACAAGTCGTAAGTTCGGCCCCATATGGAGTACTGCTGCCATCTCTGAGCAGGTGCACCCGGATACCAGCTTGGCCCTTTTGACTCGGTTCAACGACGGGCTGTAAGAATTGTCGACGATTACAAACTCACTTTCGGTATCGAGCCCTTAAGTCTGAGGTGAGACTTTGCCTCCCTGTGTGTGTTCTACCGCTTGTACAATGGGTTGTGTTCTGAGGAATTGTTCGAAGTGATGCCCACGGCTACTTTCTACCATCGCACCGCTTGCCATCGGCAGGGAATTCATTCTCACACTTTAGAACCTAAATGGTCGCGTACAGTACGGTTTCTGAAAAATTCCTCCCGCGAACGCTTAAGTTATGGAATGAGCTTCCTGGTTTTCTGCAAGGACTACAGTATGGAGTTCTTCAAGAAAGAAGTTATTAGATTTCTGAAGGGTCGGCAACGCGCAAGTGATACCCCTGGTGTTGCAAGCGTCCATAGGTTACGTCGACCGCTTACCATCAGGCGGACCGTAAGCTTGTTTGCCACCTTAGTGGTATAAAATAAAAAAAAAGCGTGCGATTTGTTATTGACTTATGTTGTTTTCATGTTATCAATACTTAATTAAACTATTTAACAAAGTATACTTGTTTCATTCATAAGTATTGAAACACTAATAATTGTTATTCTTGTATATAAATGTAAAGAAAAACAATAATAAGTAATTAATTACTTATGAATGGAACAAGTAGGCATAAACGCAAGCGGTTAAAGTAGGCCTATTTTACGCAGATTTTAAACGATAAAGAGAGCTTTTTTGAGCCAATGAGATGAAAATGTATTTGTTATCCTGCTATCAGTGCTACCCTTTTTTTGTCTCTGGGAAATCCTCATAGACACCTCCACACTGCTGGGTAGGCGCGAAGGTTACGCTGGAATTTTACCGGCTAAAACCCAGCGGTGTCTACCAGTTGCCATATACAGGGGCCACGGGCATGCTTTCGCATTCTTCCGCGACAACACTTCCACCGCCCCTCTCCTGAGATTTAGGGGAATGGAGAAGAGTGTTACTCCATCCCCCTCTTAGAAAGACGTACTAGGAACACATCGCCCGTCTCTCCTTCCCGCGGGAACTTCCTCAAATTCGGGCCCCGCCAAACCTCTCAACCATCGAAAGCGCCCAAAGAGTGGCAGAAGAGATTACCCATACACCCGAGAACCCTCTCCCATCGCAAGTTTTTTTACAGAGATTTACTCTCCGCGGCCCGGACACTTAAGCCAATGCCAATGCTCCCGCCTCTCTAGCCCTAACTTGGTCTAAGAACTACCAAGTCACCGTCTAGCATACCTAGTTACGATTTTCGTCGGCGCAGCGGCGGCGGCACAAAGTGCCTGCAAAGTAAAGTACCCCCGAGCCCTCCCACCTCTGCATCCGCTGATGGATCCATTCGGAGAAGCCAACCGAAGCGTTTTGGCGTCGGAGGCTCCGCTCCAAACCACCCCACCATACTTCGACGTCAATGTCAAACTGGTTGCACGTAGATGTTTTTTGGTTTCACACCGGACTGGGTTGTACGGCGCTACTCAGTCCCCTCGCACAAGGCGGACACAACTCAAGGAGGGCTATCGATGCTCCTCGGGTTAACCCCAGTTGGGTTTAGGAACACGACTCCGAGCGAGTGAGTTTAAAATAAATTTATTGTTTAGTTTTGTATTTTTCATGTGTGAAATGCGTCAATTTGTTCAGGTAATGGAGTGATAAGTATATACATGCGTACTTTACTCGTTAGGTGTTAGGTTATCTATTATGGGTGTTAAGCATAGACATAAAGACTTAGTCAGATGTGAAGTAAAGCTTGTCCATAGACTTCGCTGTAATCTGTCCTATGGACTGCGCCATATTTCCAATAATCAAAATGTAGTACACCGCTCAAATTCAAATATACTTGTTTACCGCATTCTCATCACATTTTTAATAAAGTGGAGTCCAAAGTAAGTGATGGAGATTTGAAGGGGGCATCCTAACTTCTGTTTTCTAGTAACACTATCGCTCCTGATTCGCCAGAAACTTTGTTAGCCCTTTTTTACAAACATCCACCTGCTAGAGGAACCATTGCCGTTCACTATTTGACAGCGCATCCACTACTCTACCTCCCGAGCATGTGCAGTCAATGCGTTGAATGCGGTCCGGAAGTGACGTCATAGCGCAATCATTTTTGGTCAACAGAATGATCGAATGTGCGCATAGACAGCATTGAGCGCATTCAATGCGTATAATGCTTGTCAACAAAACGCCACTATATAATATCTTTAGATACTCTAAGCTCATTGTTTTATTATTGCAGTTTGACACATATATATTTGAATTCTAAATCCGCATTGTGTCGTAAGTAGGTAAAATAAAAAGGAATGAATAACAATTAAATTACCTCAGCAGTATTATGGATATAATAAAATGATATTTAGATTATATGTTATGTTAGAGTATCTTACCTACATATGCTACTTATGACAAAAATCTCATGATTGATTTTGGTTGGGCTATAGATATATTGCACTTCGGGAGAGGCTTTTGTCCTGCAGTGGGCTGATGATGAAGTTTTGTCCGAGAAAAAATATTGCGATTTGTAGTTAGAGCCCTGTCTGCATTATGCTGCAGCCAAAGACTTCGAGCTCTGTAAGCTGTCTGTATGGACTGCGCGACAGCCTCACAAAATTTGCCTCACTTTAAAAAGAAACTAAGCTACTGTTTGGCTACAGGTAGTTGACCTGTCTCCTTTTTGTAAAAAATAGAAAACGTTGGAACGCGACAAGAGACCGCAGATTCGCTGTGTCTCTGTCACACTTTGCGTTTACTTGACAGCTGTCTATGAAACGCGCTGGCCAGTATCTATGTCTATGGTTGCAGTGCAATAGTTAAATTGCTAAAGTAGTTAATTAAGGTTATGGCAAAAGATTATGGGAAAGTTATTTAGCCTAATAATAAAGTAGCAATTGATAAACTGCTGAAAGAGTAATAACATAAATATAGAGAATTAACTTTTTATGGGTCGAAAATTTAGATATAAAAATAAAATAAAAAATGGTTTAAAAATAAAATATGACTTAAAGTTGGTTGGTTGTTTGTGATTCACAATATTGATCATTTTTACTATGACAATTTGGTGATGAAATGACCAAATTCCTTATAATTTTGATTTATTGTATTATATTTTATTACTGCAAAATATCTAACATTTTTTCTTGTCTATTAATAATAATGAAATTATTATATGCCTTTAAATTGAAATATATTGTATTTACATTTTTCTTTCAACCAGAGACGCAATTTTTTAACAAAGTTGTTTATTTATTTTTTAGTAGTTATGTTATCAGGTTATTTATCATAAAAATTTATATATTAATTACGTTTTATCTATGTAAAATATTTATTATAAGTAACGTTCTTTTAAAGAAAGAGGGTTTTGTTTTCATTATTTTAACCCCTACTATTATATTTTTTTTTTGATATAAGTATATCACTAATTTGTAAACAAATAAATGTCATAGGAATATTGTTAAAAAATTTTTTTTAATAATAGAAAACAACGTGCATCTAGTAATTTTTATAAAAGACAAACTCTAACAGATTGTAAATTAAAAAAAAATAACAAAATTATAGGAAAATGACGTTTTTAGGAAAAACTCCTTGTTAAGAGCGCTCTTTGAATTGAAATTAAAAACAGTCAATTAAAAATATCCTTAGTTTATTAAGACATGTTATAGTATCAAGATATAATTAAGGTAAGTACGTATAACACAAGTCAACAACAGTATTTATATAAATTTTAAAGAATATATAAAACAGGTAGGTAAATATGTATCTACTGTTTAGTATATTAAACATTTCAACCTTTGTACACAAAATCGCAATATTTGTATCACAATACACATTTAAGGGCATTGAAGCCAGACGAATTCATACGGCACTTAGGTCCACCTCTCAGTTCCAGCACTGCCCAAGTGATCACAGCTTCCATTGCTGGTTAGCCCCGAATACTGCCTCTGACTGCTTTCAGCAGCTTTACAACTTCATCCTCCAAATCCTAACTCAAATTCAAGGCTCGTCGTCTTCTGACAGTGAAGGCATCATCAACTCTCGACGTAACCGCTCCCTCCGAGGAGAAACCGACTTTTGCCTCCTCAGGGTTTCAGCGTAAGGAATATACGGCTTATGTTCATCAGGCTTGAAAGTTTCCTCCTCGGAGTCATCTTCAACTAGAGCTGGTAAAGCGGAGCGGCGCGGCTTTCGCTTTCCCGGACACTCAGCGTCAGCAGACTGCAGCGTCGAGGATCTTGTTCGTGATACAGCCGGACACACATCCGCGTATAAAGATACAGACGTTTTCACGACCATTTCTCAAACTTTTGATTAAAACTGGTAGCTTTGTTTTCACAACGAATACTTGCAGAAAACTGCCGGCTGCCGTGAAAACTGCTCGTATTTATAGCATCGCCTACTGTGTTACAGACTAGTCTGTGTGCGTGTCGACAGACGCGACGTCATAATATGGTTCATGTTTTATTGAATGTTACACGACAAACTGACGATAGGTGCGCGTCGCAGGCAATTTGTGAAATTAACCGAATCGTAAAAGGCCCATGACAACTACGTGTTAGTGTTGTTTGTTAAACTTAGTCTACTACAGGATCGATAAATTGTTTGTAAGATAGCATACTCTGTGCTCCTACCTCTTTAGTTAGTAAAAATAGAAAAGAAATATGGTTATCCTTACTAATTTTATAAATGCGAAAGTAACTCTGTCTGTCTGTTACCTTTTCACGCTATAACCGCTGAACCGACTGAGATATAGGACGGTTACATATAAATAACCAGCTTTTGCCCGCTTTTGTAGGATTTCAACAGCAACTCCTCAATAATAAAAAAAAAACCGACTCACACTTGACGTTTTCAAGTAGCCTATGTCCTTTCTTTCCGGAACTATCTCCATGCCAAATTTCATCTTAATCGGTACAGCGGCTTAAGCGCCAAAAGGTAATAGACAGACAGTTAATTTTACATTTTTAATATTTATATATGGATATTTATATGATATCAGCAGACTTATCCCTATATACTTAGACATATTTGAAGTAACTAACTTAGTCAAAGGTTTCTTATTAATACGAAGCAATAATTGCCTTCTGTCATTCATTAGCACCACTTTAATCGGAAAACTCTACCGTGATTGAGAAAAAAAAAACTCATAATAGTGTTTGGATTCGAATTGGAAATTGGCGAGCACAAGACCAACCGGACGTAAGGTAAATATAATAAATAAATAAATATTAAATATATTGCCTTTCGATTTAATTGGCGATTTCGATTAGAATTGTCCGCAATGAGGTTAAAAATATCTGGCGTGACCGTCACTAATGAGGGCCGCCCATCCGTCTCTTGGGTTACTTTACTTTAAAGTTATCAATGGATTAATTGATCTTATGTAGTAATAATAGAATAAATTGTAAATAAAAGAACATAATTAAATTATTCAGAGACGTAGGTATTGCGTGGTATTGCTCTAGATTGAGTTCGTTCGTTTGACGCAGCCTGCGACATACGCGCCAGCGATGCGTTTCCCATTGCATACATAATGCATTTATGGTCTGCACTTGACCTGCTTCTTGGGGGATTACCAGTGACCATTATAGCTGACTCAATAAATGTTGAGTATAAGTATAGCATTTTATACAAAAATATTTTTTTCCTATAATTATTTATAAATATAAAGGGTAACGTGTGTTTTATCATTGTATATAATTTAGTATTTTGTCCAAGTACCAAATGTTCCGTACAAACTTGTATCTAGATAGTTCGTCCGTTAGGGGACTCGAGCCTCGCTAATATTACCTTTTTAGGGTTTTGTACTTAGAGGGTGCCAACGAACCCCTCTTACTAAGACTAGGTACGCTGTCTGTCTGTCTTACCGTCTGTCCCACCAATTGAAGGCTCTATCTTTTAAAGCAAAGTAGGTAGAAGCCTGAATTTTTCACAGAATATGTGGTATAATAGAAGATTATCTAACAAATAAAAAAAAAGTTAAAATTTAAGGGGGGTTTAAGAAACATATTTTCGTTGTGCTTGCTCTAGCGTAAAAGCAGAAAGACATACAAACTTCAAACTTGCAGTGAGAAATAGTGTGAACTTTAAAGTATAACAATAAGTAATAAAAACCGGCCAAGTGTGAGACGGGCCCAAGCCATTACCATTTAAAATTACCGGTACAGCGCCATCTAGCTTATCATTAAGAGAAACAGTAACACATTTGTTTATTAGAAACGATATTAAAAGTTAAGCAACGTCGGGCTTGGTCAGTACTTGGATGGGTGACCGCTTTTTGTGTTGTTTGGTACGTAAATGGTACGTCCTACGTACGGAACCCTCGGTGCACGAATCCAACTCGCACTTGGCCGGTTTTTTTGATTATTTAGATTTTTCCCCAAAATTGGATTAATAGTGGCAGGTGTTCAACGGCAATTTCGCTCGAAAACCGCAAATCGATGTAGAGTTACATGTGCAGGCTAAAGTCTACATCGATTTGCGGTTTTTTTTTTGCGTACACCTAGGACTATAAAGGAGGAAGGTAAAAATGTTCTGCTATACATCGAAATTACTTAGATACATAAAATTTTGGTATCACACCACTTACGTATTACAATACCTTTTTTTCTTTTAGTTTTTTTTGATTTTAAAATAATTTTTGCGATGTATTTTTTCCTTGTTAAATAAATATTTGTTTTCTTCTGACGTCAAATAAAAGATTGGCTATTGTAAATTAGTTTCGAAAATTGAATTATCTGGACCCTGGTGTTTTATTACTTACCAGGTACGAAATATTTTTATTATAAAACAATTCCTTAGAACACATCCTATTATACAAGCGGTAGAAGACCCACAGGGAGGCAGTTAGAATTGATGCCCACGGCTACTTTCTCCCTGTCAAGATTTTCTCTAAAGACTACAGCATAGGGTTCTTCATGAGAGAATTTATTAGGTTTTTGAAGGGTCGGCAACGCGCGAGTGAGCGTCCATAGGCTGCTTAACCGCTTACCATCAGGCGGACCGTAAGCTTATTTGCCACCTTAGTAGTATATAATAACCACATTTATAGGTAGCTATAACTTACATAATACGCACAAAAAATATAACTCTCTTGCAGTTGAAAGTCAGAGAAAAAAATCTATATTTCGGTAACCTATTACATTTTATATAACTTACAATTGCATCCAATGACAATGAAATTAAAGAAGTCATTTCCTTCGCTACATATTAATATAGTAGAACATTAACATAAATTATAATAATTGAAAAGCGAAACTAATTTATCTAAGTAAATTAAACAAATTATTCGTATATTTATGGTCGTAGTTCATACATAATTTAACACTTAAGACCATTATAGGTAATTGTCTGAAATATAATAAAATAAATAGATAACTTTAACCACTATAGGAATTATATTAATATATTATTGATCAGAAATATCCTATTCATTTTTATTACTCGTAGCTGTTAATATTTGTAAGTATTCATTGTTTAAAATAACCTACATTTACCTACTTAAAATATAATCATTAGAAAATGTATATATTATCTATGCGCAAATAATGTTTTTTTTTTTAATTTTTAATGTATTTTAATTATCTAAGCTTTGTTTTAGGTTTCTGTGGTATGACAAATATAACTATAACAACACCATAACTATATTTTTGTAATGTCAAAACAGCACTTCGAGAACCAGTTCTTTCTGAAAATAAACCAACCAAGTGCGTGTCGTGCGTGCGCGTTAACATAGGCGAAGGGTTTCGTAGTATAATTTTTCCAAGTTTTATGAAAAACTTATAAACACTATCCTGTTTAAAATAATTGTCTTTCAAATTATTTATAAAGCGTATTGAAATTTTTATTCAGATTTTAAGAAGGCATGTTTAAGAAGTTAGACTAAGAGCAACCTCAGTTTATTAATAGACCGGGAGACAGTGAAACAAAATATTAGGTCATTTGTACCAGTATGGCGGTTCTTCAGGGCTCTAACTACGTAATGACGAAAAGAAAAATGATCACACACAAATCGTTTTGCAAAAAAAAAATTAACTCCCTTGCGGCGGTATGGCGGCCATTTGGAACCGCCCGAAAAGTATGCTAAAGTGGCCGGGAAGTTGACGTTCAAACGTAAAATTTGGATACTTTATGATGAGGAGTATCCGAATCACCCCCATGTATGTTCTACGACTTTTCGTAGTTTTCGAGATAGAATTTTTATAATGATTTTTTTCGTAATTTTCACCTAACATCAGTTTTCAATTTTTTTCTATTTCTGTTGAACATTTCTGGTTCAGTTTTTTTGTGATAACCCCCTAAAAATATGGTTTATCTAGGAATTGCAGAACTAACTTAGAATTTATTCGAAAGATCAAAATTAAGATTTGAGCTCAGTACTCACAAATTTTTAAAGTATCAAAAAAAAATTAAATGGGGAGATTTTGGGTTCAAAGTAATTTTAAAAACTTCCTAAGACATTAAACTTTAAAAAAAGGCCAAATACAAATAGGGTTATCAGGGGTTCATTTTCTGTAACTGACCTTCAAAGTAAATTAAGGCATTTTTTAAGGAAAAAAAATAATTATTTTATTTAAATCTTTGAATTTGTTTGCGTTATGATGGATTTGAGTAAAACACAGTTAATTGTTAATAAGATATATTTATTCAAAGTAAATTTTCAAAATTTTGCTTTCCCACAGAAATGCACAATCTACACCTGCGCAAAAAATTATGTCTTAACTCCCTAAAAGCTTCTCGGTTATTATTCAAAGCGGTTACGGCTTCGCAAATTTTTCTTCTAAGCTCTTCTTCACTTGAAGCTTCTCTGGCGTACGGGTTCGAGGTCAGGCGAGCGTGGTGGCCAGGCAATTGGCCCTCGTCGTCCGGTCCACCTGCTGGGGTACGTCTGGTTTAAATGGCGACGCACTTGCGCCGCGTAATGACATGGTGCGCCGTCGTTCTGGAACATCATTGTCCTTCTCAATTCAAGGTTTACATCTTCCAGTAATATTGGTAAATCATCTTCTGAAAAACTTATGGCAGTTCAAATGGGCCTATTAATTCGCCATTCAAGACGCCAGACCACATGTTCACGCTGAAACGATGTTGAAATGATAAAGATCTGGCGGCATGTGGATTTTCAACGGCTCAAATATGATAATTGTGGATATTGAAAACCCCCGTTCGCTCAAATCTTGACTCATCCGTCCACAAGATTTTATTAAAATATCCGGGGTCTTCTACCTCTTCTTGCAACATAGTTCTACAAAACTCGACTCTCAATTCATAATCTGCAGGCTGCAACGCTTGTGATAGGCGTGAAAAGATTCTTCACGCAAAATATCTTGTATTCAAGATCTAGGTATGTCAAGATAACGAGCCATTGCTCTCGTACTTGTACTTCTATTAAGTTGCACTTCCTCTAGAACAATTTCCCTGCGTTCCGAATCAACTCTCAAAATGCCTTCACCACCACGTTGGCCAGGAATGCGGCCTGCCATTAACGTATTGTGAGTATTAACGAACACACGCTAGTCAGGGTAATGATCAGGTTGTGGTCCGCCTCGGCGTTCAAGGTGTTCTCTGTAGAGTCTTGCTGCTTCACGTCCGTTGCCTTGTGCAACACCGTAGAAATAATGCATTTCTGCATATTCACTCAGAGTGTAAGGCATCACTAACACTTCCAAGTAACTACAGTCCAAATCGATAGGCACAACGAAATCCAGTAACAAGCAGGGGTCAAACAAGTAAGCAGCGGCGGTATCAATAGGCAAGATAGTGGTCAAAAAACGGCAGAACGAGATGAGTAGCAGTAAACACAATGTGAGTACGACTGAGGTACGGCGCGCGGCGGCACGGAGATGTACTAATTGTTAGCGTCAATGTCAATGTTACTGTACTACTCTAACCCACTGACACAAACTAGAGAGAGTGAGATAGCAAAATTTTTTTACCTGAGCATTTTTTGATGGTAAAAATCACAACAATGAAATCATATCTATTGGGTTTTTCTGATTAAATGCATGCATCTACAAATTCAAAGAATTTAGAATTTAAGTTTAATTGTGTTTTACTCAAATCCATCATAACGCAAAGAAAGTCAAAGATTTAAATAAACTAAAATAATAATTTTTTATCCTTATAAAATGCCTTAATTATTTTGAAGGTCAGTTACAGAAATTAACCCCTGATAACCCTAACTTTATTTGGCCTTGTTTTAAAGTTAAATGTCTTAGTAAGTTTTTAAAATTACTTTAAGCCCAAAATCTCCCCATTTAATTTTTTTTTGATACTTTGAAAATTTGTGAATACTGAGCTCAAATCTTAATTTTGAACTTTGGAATAAATTCTAAGTAAGTTCTGCAATTCCTAGATAAACCATATTTTTAGGGGGTTAGGTTAGACTATGCTTATTAGTTATCACAAAAAAACTGAACCAGAAATGTTCAACAGAACTAGAAAAAAATCGAAAACTGATGTTAGGTGAAAATTACGAAAAAAATCATTAAAAAAATTCTATCTCGAAAACTACGAAAAATCGTAAAACATACATGGGCTGATTCGGATATTTCTTATCATAAAGTATCTAAATTTTACGTTTGAACACCAACTCCCCGGCCGCCCTATATGTAAATATGTAAAGATATATAATCTGAATCTCGGAAACGGCTTCAACGATAGTAATAAAATTTAACATGCGGTGTTTTCGGGGCCGATAAATCGATCTAGCTACGTCTAATTTTTAAAAAACGTCGTTTTATCCGTGTTCTCAGGCAATGATAAAATGAATTATATGACTCTGACTGACATCTATTGGCGTGTAGTATTACAATTATTTTTACTGACACAGCAACACTGGAGCTACTCGACAATAGATGGCGTTGTTAACCAACACTAAAGCTACTTGACAATAGATGGCGTTGTTAAAAAAACGAGCACAGCTCGGTCCCCAGGTAATTTAAATAAACTGTATTATTAATCGATGGCAGAATTAAAAGAATACGAATAACAATGCTTCATACAAACACATTTCTTACTTATCTTTGACATTTACTGATCATCAGAGATTGTTAAATTTTTCAGGCATATTCTCAAGTCGAATTTCTTTGTGTGTAGTTTACCAAAATCCTTAAAAAAAAATGACCAACTTTTAATATTCTTAGAGTCTATTTGATCACAAACTAGTATCCTGTTTAACTTTTAAACTATACAATCCTACTAATATCATAAATGTGAAAGTTTGTATGTCTGGATGGATGTTTGTTACTCAATCACGCTTTAACCACTAGATGCATCGGGATGAAACTTGGCATACACATAGGTTAGGTCCTGAAATAGCATATAGTTTACATTTTATCCCCAAAAATTCAAAAGTTACCGCGGGAATAACTATAACAGAGTTTAAAGAACAATAGATGTAGCTATAGCTTTGTATAGCAAGCTTCATTAGTATAATTAAGGAGTTTCACGCCGTTAACCGAATTCAGGGCGGACGGAGCCGCGGGCAAAGTCTAGTGAATTCCTATACATTTATTTCTGGAACATGTCTTTAAAAATGTCATGATGTTTTATTGGTAAGTGTCAGAACTAAGTGGGAAATTCGTTTTTAAGGCTGTGATATACAGAAACTATTATATATTGCGACATAACAAGCTAAAAGTGTTCCGATTTTATTAATTGCCTATCGAACCCTAGATTAGAAACTGGGCGAGGAGACATTGTGGCGTTGAAATTAATTCTTTTGACATTACAATAAATACGAAACCTACCTAACATATTTTCCAAAGAAAAACTATAAACTAGAGTTCGCAACATATAAATCTGCCACACTCCCACGCTAAGCTCATAATCTACACTATTATATCTTGCAAATCATAAATGAACAAAAGAAAAATTTAACTTATGATACTAGAATTAGTATTATATAATCTGTGCTTATGACTATCTTATGACCTAAGTATATGAATCATATCTTTAAATATCTATATTCTTGTACAAGTATTAATATACTTCATATTATTATACCTATAGTATCAAGATTCAAGGTAGACCTAGAGGTCGGTGGCTTAATGGTTTAGGCCTTATTACGTCTTGATGGGTGGTAGTTTGAGCGCGGCATGTACCAATGAATCTTTTTCTTGATTTCTACATTACTACATTTTTCACACCATTGGGTATTCGGTAAAGGAAAACATCGTAAGGAAACTTTTGTTAAGTTACTAACCCCCTAATTACCCTTGCCCGAGGTGAGAGTAGGTCGTGCCCTAACAATAGGACTGGAGTTCTTCAAGAAAGAAGTTATTAGATTTCTGAAGGATCAGCAACGCGCAAGTGATACCCCTGGTGTTGCAAGAGTCCATAGGCTACGGTGACCGCTTACCATCAGGCGGAACGTAAGCTTGTTTGCCACCTTAATGGTATAAAGGACGTATGAAGGAGGTTTGTAAAAATAAAACTCGAAAACCAGTGGATTGGTTTTAAAATTTCTTTCCCTGTTGTGATAGAAATTGGCTTTTTTTCTCTCAATATATTAGGGCAATAAAAAATTTAAAAAAAAATATTAGTATAAGGAATAATTCCAACATGACTTCGTCAGATTAGGGTTCTATAACTTAAAGGTTGGTCGCGACTTAATTAAGTCAGGATATACATCAGGATTGCGGTCGGGTTTTGAAACTATCATGTCTGGGTTTATTAAAGAAGATAGTTTTTTTTTAATTATAGGACTACTAGTCTTTTGGCTTATAAGAGCAAATTGCTGCGCAGGTGGTGAAAGGGGGCGGTTAGCACTTCTTCGATGTGGGTCCGCCTTTGAAACAAATATTTAAAACAAATCTGTTATTGATTGAAATTGATTGTAAGGTGACAGACGGCATTCAAAAAAATTAACAGGAACCAATGAAGGAGGTATCCCTACATAAACTATAGCTCTTTCTAGAGCGTCCGTCTTCAAAATGGCATGGGTATTCAGTATATAACTTTGTACTTTTACGAATATACTTTTGTGACACTTATGATAGTGTGACAGACTAGGAAGGAAGAACAGACGGACGCCGGATAAGCGGACGGTCTTCCTTGTCAAACTATATGGACATGTGTTTAAGCATCTATAAACGTTTGTAAAATAACTTACTTACATAGGAAGAAGAATAGGGGTGTAACATACTTAAACAGGGACAGATAAATAGACGGATGAGTTGATATCACGACTGTAAGGATGTAAGGATTCCGTCTTTGTTAGTAAATGCCAGCAACTAAGAATTTTATATTAAAAGGATAAAATGGAGCGCCGCGATTAATTGCCGGAGAAGAGCAGAATGTGGGCAGAGAGTGCAACATCGCGACAGCGCGAGGTGCATAGTGTGGCAGAGGGGACACAGCCTTCGTCTTCGATGCGTCTGCCATCGCTTTAAACGAATATTTGATTACCACTGTAACAAAATGTCAGGACTTTTCTTTAGGAATCAGACTTTTTGGCAGGACTAATTAATTATCCTTATGGTAACCCTACCCAGGACGTCCGCAGTGTCCGGGGAAAAGAAGACAGATGGCAAGCCTATCTTATATATATATTCGATTTCTTTAAAATTTGGCACGTCTCCACGTGTCCATTTTATTTTCTGGGAACTCGTCTAGAATTCTATTTGTTAAAGGTTTCTAGGTGCCTCTAAATATTTTTTATTTTCAGAGAGAAAAAATATTGAATTTTCTTTTAGTATTTTGTTATTATAATGAAGGAAAAGTAACTAAAAAAGAAAGCCCTACAGAAACTACCGCACGTAACTTCTATGTTTCTATAAAAGATTCAAACTCAGCCTAAAAAACCCAATAGTTCATTGAAATCGAAGAATTTTACTAAAAATACACGTCTAATGAAGAAAGAAATTACTACTTTTCGAAACTTATGTCTCATTTTTCACCATACGTACGTACCTGCAGTACAAACTATTATTTTCGTGCGTTGGCTTTTAGCCGGAAGACGTCCACTGCTGTACGTAGGCCTCCCGCAAATGTCTCCATAACGGCCGGTCCTGAGCCGCCCGCGCCTATCGGCTTCCTGAGGCTCTAACCAGGTCGTCTCTCAATCAAATCAAACAATATTTATTCAAATAGGTTTCTTTTTGAATCGTCAATATTATATATATATATATTATTTCCTAGCTTCAGATTTTATCACGCAAAGAAATACCAAGGATTTTCTTTCTATACATAAGGCCCATAAATTGTGATACACACGTACCTATACTATATAATAATATACCAAAATATATTTATAGCTGCATGTGTGATAATTTAAAGTTCACTCACTCACATACTAATTGTTATTATAAATGCGAAAGTAACTCTGTTCGTCTGTCTGTCTGTCTGTTATCACTTCAAGCTTAAACCGCTGTAACGATTAGGCTGAAATTTGGCATGGAGATAGTTGAGTCCCTAGAAGCACATAGGCTACTTGAAAACGTCAAGTGTGAGTCGGTTTTTTTTTCTATAGTTAAGAAGTTACCCTTGAGATCCTACACCGATAACCGGATTTAGGGCGGGTGGAACCGAGGGCAAAAGCTAGTTAAAAATATAACATTATATGCCTTGCTGTAGTTTATATTAATACATTTTAAATAAAGCTAAATAGACTACTAAGAAAAAGCTAACAACACCTCATTTGTCAAAATATGATCAGTAGCTTAGCTTATTACTTCAGTTTAACTATCGGTATATGAAAGTCGGCTTCATTAATAACTATCAAAGTATGTCAAGGCTACACTTTCCCCTACACAGCCCTGAGCTGTGACTGAATGTCGAGTTTTCCTTGAATCGGAAAATGAATGAATTTTTCATTCGGAGACTAGCCCTGTTGAGGTCATCGTAGGCGCCGCCATTTTTTCTACATGCACGTTTCTGAGAAATACTGGCTAGCGAGTGGCGACCGCTAGGGAATTTTCGTACCGCGAAGTATTCGTAATATCTTTTATGATAAATTATAATTGGAAATTGTACACGGCTTTGTAAAATTGTACACGCCTTTATAGTACCAACGCAGTAGGTACCTAATTATATGCTTTAATTGTGTAAAGAAATAGTACATTACTACCGCGAACGAAGAAAACGCAGCATAACCGGGCGATCGTGAATATGCGGACGAGACATAGCCGAGACACGCTTCACAGAGTACGGTTATGCTTCGTTTTCGCCAAGGCTTGTATAGTGCTTTTCTTAAAAAAGCGTGTTAAAAAACTAATAAATTGGCAAATGTATTGACAATAAAAAAAATAGTTCATGTAATTTTGTCGCCAATTCGCCGCGTCAAGTGTCAACTTTTTTAAATATAACACTTAATTTAATACAAAAAAATAAAATAAAATTAGTCATTAAATAACCCACCCCTGATCATTCCTGGTGCAAAGGTGCCCATAATGCTTGCAACATTACCTCGCTGTATAGCGAAGGCAATCCTTTGCACCAAGAACGACCTCCAGAGCGTGAGTCTCCTGTCACTTTATTTAGTTTGCGGCCTATTTCTCCCACTAAACACTTCGCTTCCACACTCCAACTGCCCAAGGTCTCCACTGCTACAGGTACAAAATGATAAAGCGACTCCAAGCAAGCGTATTTAAGCCTTTTTTTTGAGCACGCGTCTTCGGCAGCGGCAGATGCAAGGAGCATGGTGCGACTCAGGTGACTGGCGGCAACAGTGCTGACGCAACTTGCGTCCCAGATCAGGCACTTCCCATTTTTCCATGGCACCAGAGACAGCCCGTCTGGTCTCTTTCCATCAGACCTGCTGAGACCTGGAGGCTCAAGCAAGCAGGGGACATTAGCCGATATAAGGGCTCTACGAACTATGTCATTCAAATCTCCCAGTGCACCGCTGACAACTCAGGGTGTGATAACCATTGGCCTCCACCATGGAACCGCAGGTGCATATATGAGGTTCACCCACCTTACAGCCCAGACGGAGAGCCACCGCAATACGCAAAGAGTCATCATCGAGAAGAGTGCCCAGGTGAGGCGAAGGAACCGCTTGTAACCAAGCCCCGGACTCACTCAAGACTCATGGCCTTATCGACTCCCAACGCACCCTCTAGAAATTGCTCTTGAAGCCTCTTTACCCCCACATCAGCCCACGCCCGCTGAACATGCGACAATTCTGGGACTGTAGCACCCGAGTTAAGGGCCCACCAAGTTGACACAGCATCAGACGTAAAAGGTATACTTCCCCCGTCACCATTAGAAGTAAGTAAAACAGTGACTAGGTTGGCAACCCCGTGCGCAAACGCCAGGAAAGCCGGCACACCCACCTCCTTAGCGCACCTCCTCTTTTCTCTTTTTTAAATTAATTTTATCGCGCATTCTTTTTTTTTGTGGCTCGAGCGGTCAAATATAAAACATTGCGGGTCGCTCTCTGATACTGTACTGCAAGTACGATTTAAACCAAAGAAGTTTGTGAAAGATATGGTCGTATATCGTAGCATTCTTGAGAAAAATATATTTTATACGAATATCAAGTTTTCTTAAGATTCCAAATGATAAATTATACAGAACTATTATAGATTCGTCATTTTCCTCCATCTAACTGAATTGTAGTCTATGATCCTTTCGAGAGTCGGCTCGCATGTCATCGCATTAGGCTTAATTGGCATTGATTCTAATAAACTAGCCATACAGCTTTAATATATTTGATTAAAAAAACTAAGGGTAGCCTTCCATATAGTTTGCGCACCTATTAATGAGATGTTGTTGAATGGGTCATCATAAATGAGTCTGAAGTCGTTGATTTGTGTCCCTTCCACTCTATTCAATTATGTTAAAAAATTAAAAAAAAAACTTAAGAAGAGCTTAATACTTACTTAAGTATAAAAAACTTTTAACTTAACAATAATTAAAAAAAAGTAATTTACAAGTTTTTAAAATATCCGCAATCCTATTAAAATAGGTACGTCAAAAGTGTTTGACTAAAAATACAACGTACTTACATAAATTGTGTACACATAATAGCATTTTTTTATGTAGTCATAGATTACCTAATAACATGGCGCATACCGTGTTATTGCGTAAATGTCTACGCAATGGAAAATAAATAGATTTTTCACGGTAACTGCATACAATTACATCTCGAATCAAATTACCGTCGCACGTGCAAGAATGACGCTGTTATACGTGGACATGTCTTAAGTTTTGTTGTGTGTTTGTAAAGCAAAGCGTGAAGTAGTAAATCAGTTTTTAGGGGACCCTATTAATAAGACGCCGCTGTCCGTCCGTCTGTATCTCATGAACCGTGATAGTTAGACAGTTGAAATTTTCACAGAAGATGTATTTCTGTTGCCGCTATAACAATAAATACTAAAAAAACAGAATAAAATTAATATTTAAGGGGGCTACCATACAACGAACGTGATTTTTTAGCTCGATATAGAAAAGGGTAACACGTAGACGCTTGAAATATTTACAGAATATTTAGTTATATATATACACTTTAAAAATAAATAATTAAATTAAAATAAAACAAATGTTGTAACTCATACAACAAACGTCATTTTTTTGCCGTTTATGTAGATCATTGTCGAAGATTCTTAAATTTAAAAAATATATTTTAAGGTTTCCTATTTAAATTTATTAGAGGATTCTTCATTTAACTTGTTTTGTTGTTGATTATTATCTTGTTTTCGTACGGAACCCTAATGCAAACGTTCCATTCGCATTTTTTCCGCCCGTTACTTTTTCTACCTCTATGTACAGTTAACCCATTTTAGGTCATGTCTTTTTGGGGATGCATTGCTTAAGGGGCTAACATAAGTGAAAGTGCCCACTTTTAGCATAAATGAACTTTCTAGCCTACACATGCTTAATATATAGCGACTAAAACTTTCTAAAAATAGCTTAGTTGTACCTTAAACTTTTAATTTGAGCACTTTTTCAAAATTCCTTATGTGATGAATACAAATTGAAAAATCTAATAGGGGTGCCACTTTCACTTATCTTAGCCCCTTAAGGTGACTATCATATATAAGTATGTTAAAATAACAAGTCCTAGGTTTATCAATTGGCTATACTATATGTATATAGTTATTATAAATACTAACACTCCATAGATATAGATTTGCGCAAATTTAACGAAGAAGAAATTCGTAAGACAAAAATTTTTTTAGCTGGGCTTTTTTTTTTATTAAAAAAAATATTAACAAAAATGACTATTTACTACATTTCTATACTAGCTTTTGCCTGCGGTTCCACCCGCCCTAAATTTGGTTATCGGTGTAGGATTTAAACAGCAACTCACATTTGACGTTTACAAGAAGCCTACGTCCTCACCCGGCAGGACTCAGACTATCTCCATACCCAATTTAATCTTAATCGGTAAAGCGGTTTAAGCGTAAAGAGGTAACAGACAGACAGAGTTACTTTAGTATTTATGGGTATATTATATGTATTATATGGATTCTTGTGTTAAATAAAGCAATAGGTATTTGTCTTTTCCTAGAATTTCCAAAATTTTATGCGTAGCTTTCCGCTAAGACATTTAAAACATTGAATACCGACCCATTTCACACAATTTAAAGTAAATTACGTTACGAGCATTTATAGATTTTGCACTGGTTTATATTTGTTTTAAAATTAACTTTTGTTTTATCTTGTAGACCGCTCGGCGACGGGGAGGGAATGGCCGTTAACCTTATTGCAAATTTTCCATTGACGCAAAACGACTTTCAAGAAAATATATGCCATGACACGGTTTTATTTAAATAAATAAATATCTGTACTTGTTCGTCTTACTTTTGTAGTTTATATTTTCTTTGTTATTTAAATTATCGGTCAGCTTTATTGTTTAAGTTTTCTTTATTGTATCTAATCTACTTACCTACTATTTAAGACAAAAATAAAGCTGTAATTTTAATGTTATTTATTTTGGAATTCTTTGTAGCTGTTATCTGGGGGCACGGTTGTGCCCCGCCAAGACGAGCCAAACGAAGCGCAGGGGCGACCTTCTGTTAAGAACACATTTAAATATCTGCATTTCTGCAAATTTTCGAAACTCGCAAGGGAATCAAAACCTACAGGGTACTTCCCGTGAACTCAGAATCTTGAAATTTGGAACGAAGCAACGTCTTAAAGTACAGATAAAGGAAAAATTGCGAAAACCGAAAATTTTTAATTTCATCATATAATGAAAATATTTTTAGTAATATACAACAACATATAATAAGTTTGAACGGAAACCTTGGTGCGCGAGCCAGACTCGCATGTGGCCGGTTTTTTTAATATAAAGTTGAGAAAATATATAAGATTTACTCCTGAGTTTCTTGTCGGTCCTTCTCGGTAGTAAATCATTCCGAACCACGGGTAAAGTTTATAAAACTAATAATGAAACTGAATATTCAAAAGTGCTGTTTAAAAGTCTACTTTAATAAAAATAGTTTGAGTTTGAATTAAAACTATGTTACTTATATACCTACTACAAGTGATAAAACATGATAAGATATAACACTATGATGATAGAAATACAAAATTTAAGGTCGAATTTTTTTTATCGAACGATATTATATGAATGACAAGTGATATGAAATATTACAATAAAAAGACTATTTGTAGGGTTCGAAACTAGGTACAGTTACATTTTACTATGAAGTACCGAACAATTAAACCTCAAACCCATGCGCGTATACATAGGGGGGGATTTGGGTGTCGTAGCCCCCCCCGAAATCTTTGAAATTTCAAATATTCAGATGCACTTTTCAGCGCATTCGAACGCCACCGTCGTCGTCGCCCCGCACTGACAAGGATCTGTGTATTAAACTACTACTTTGCTTATGCCGAAACACTCGCGTTGGGTCGGTCGGCCCTTTTTGGTTTACTTCGGCGGGTGTCGCGATCGCCTCTTATAACCGAACGTTTCCGTCCGATACCTACTAGTGCCGCACGCACTCCTCGCGTTATCGGCAAGGTTGCCAGATGAACTTAATACCAAACAAGGGAAAAACTTAGTTTCTACGGTGTAATTACCTACATATACTCACTTATATAATGGATCCTCAACTACATTGAATCAAAACACTAGGTTCAAACAATAATACTGTTTATATTATTTTTACACCATTATTTTACCTTAGAACCTTAGAAAATATTAATGATACCTTTGCATATTAGGCTAATTTGCACAGTTTAATGCAGAAAAACCTCAAGGAACTATCAGTTTTTTACATAGCAAGAATTAAATAAGATTGATTTTAACTTAGAAATCGGTAAAAAAAACAGAACCACTACTATTTCGATATTTTTGTCATACCGAACACCGAACGAGGGAGTGCATCGCAATATCAAATACCTGGCAATGGAGACGTGTTTATGCTTGTTTATTTTTTAAAATAAGTCTGGTAGGATTAGACGACTTTCAGCAGTGTTATGAAGACCTGTGAAAAATTATGCATCGAAGTCATAGAGAATGAATTGAAAACAATAAGCAAGTAACGGCAACAAAGTTGTTAAAATTTTCAATTAACGCTCCGACAAATTAGTTTTTTGGCGCCATTATTGGCGTGATGGCATGTTTTTCTTTTTTTTTTTATACCACTAAGGTGGCAAACAAGCCTATGTTAGCATTATTTTAGGCTAAATGGATCTGATTTCCAAACTTTCAGAGCTTCGAAAGAATGCAGAAAATTAATTTAAAAAAAAGGCGAGCGAGTCAGTTATTCATTTGGTTCATATTGGTTATTTAATGATCACAATGTTGAACCAACGTCCAATAAAATAATCATTATGTTAGCAGTAAGGTGTCCTAATAGTGTGCGCCGTGAAATGTCGCAACGCAACCCATTTTACCCCAATTTAAAACGTATCTATTCTACATGGCATTGTTATATGCCCCCTTCCCTCCCGAATACAAATCCTGGCTACGCGCCTGCTCAAACCTCAAACCCAAAAACTTTGATGAGTAAGACCTACGTCAATGCTACGTAAAATGGGTGACGAATACACGTCAAATTAATTTATGTGGTATAATTAAAAGAACACGCAATACGAAAATTCAATTACGTCCACACATGGAATTTATGAGCTGAATACCTACCTACTCGTGTAAATTACGTGTCGTGTTTTAATCTCAGAGCATTAAACCAAGTTTTAATCAGTTACCGTCACTGATATCGATAACTGTTTTTTTTTACATCACTACAAAGTCTATTAAGGAAGATAAGGTATCTAAAGGGGTTTTTGGCGGGAATTCCCACAAATTGATCTTGAGGATCCTCTTCTCTATGGCTTACCTGTATGGTACGTTACGAAACCCATTGCTGCAAAAGTTTTTATAAATGTTGGTCATGTCCTAGGACTAAATAACACATTCAGTCAAAAAAGTATCGGGAGTGGGTGATTTGATTATTGTTCCGAATTCATATTTTTGTTTTTTTTTTTTATATAGTTAAATTGGCACATCTGTTTGAGTTGCGTCTGTTATTTAGATTAAATACAGTTTTGTTTTATCGTGTTTTGCAAATTTCATAATGGACAAAAACGTCGAACAAAGAGTTTGTCTTAAATTTTGCATCAAAAATGGAATTTCATGTTCGAAGTCTTTAAAAATGTTACAGAAGGCTTTCGTGAATCGACTTTATTAAAAACACGTGCCTTTGAGTGGTACAAAGCTTTCAAAAGCGATCGAGATGTGATGAAAGATTTGCCTCGCTCTGTAAGGCCATTAACGTCTTCAACTGAAGTTAATATGGCAAAGGTGAAGGAAAAAGTGACTGAAAATCCTCATTGTTCCAAGTTTATATGTTTAAGTTATAAGAGTCGCTGAGGACATGATAGAACAAGTCAATTCCGACCCAACATGAGTTTACGAGTTTGACATGCAAACTAGTCAACAAGTATCAGAGTGGCGCCTTCCAAATGAACCAAAACCAAAATAACCATTCCAAAGTCGATCAAAAGTGAAGGTTATTTCGCATTGTGCACTCGGAATTCTTGCCGGAAGATCAAACGGAAAACAAAGAATATTATTCAAGCGTTATACGGCGTTTAAGAGTACAAATTCGACGGAAAAGGCCTGATTTGTGGAAAGAAAATTCTTGGATTTTGCACTATGATAATGCACCTTCGCACAAGGCCATCATCGTAAACGAATTTCTGACCAAAAACTCAACAAATACCACCGAGCAATCACAATATGGCTCCAGACGACTTTTTTGTTTTTCCTAAGCTCAAATTACCACTTCGTGGCACCGTTTTCATTCGGTAGAAGACATAAAGGAAAATTCGCGACGAGAACTGAACTTAATTCCGGAAAAAGCGTTGAATAAATGTTTTGATGATTGTATTATTGGTTGACGTAAGTGTATCGTTTCTGAAGGGGCATACTTTGAAGGCGATAAAATAAAGAATAAATTACTAACATTTTGTGTATAAGAGCTTTTCCCGGTTCTTTCTTGACAAAGTAGTTTCCCCCATTGCCAGTTCCTAGAAATAAAAATAAAAACTTCGTACCTATTTGTTAGCGACGGACCACACGAAACACATAAATAAGGATAGGATAGGATAGGATATAAGGATTAAAATGTAAACATGTTTAAATAAGGATTTTTTGATAAATAAAGTCGTATTGACACAATAGGGTAGCTCTAAAACGATACGTAAAATAATAAGTTAGTAAGTTGTAAGGTTTGTGAATTATTTGATAAATAAATAATAATAAGTTGTAACGTTGCAAGTGACGAAAAATAAAGTCACAAACAACTAGGATAGAAGTATGTCGTTGGAATGTGAGATAGAGTACATAAGGTTTGCTCAACTATGTACATTTTAAGTAAGAAGGTTAAATAAATAGTAAGATATATAAGAAATAACGTAGAAATAACTTAAGGAAGCGCATGTATTTCGTAAATAATATCTCGTGTAAACTTAGTAACTATAGGTAATGTCAGTAAGGATTTAATATGTAGGATTGTCAAAAATAAAATATACGATGTAAAATAATAGTTTAGGCGTAAATAACATGTAGTGTAAGATATCTACTCAAGCAGAGTTGAGTTAAATTCTTAATAATTCTTAATAATACGTAAATAGTTAAAATCTATCAGTGTAAAATTTGTATTTGTAATTGTATGAAAAGTAAGAGCGTGAATTTTTACAAAATAAGCAATACGTTGTGGATTACGCTCTTAACCTTTTGCTTAGTTCAACAAACTCCCGCGCACTTTGCCGTGGAGCTAAACGGGGTATCTTCTCTTACACCCTGCTGGGTGATGAGGTGCGGGTGTCGGGGGAGGGGAATTTACCTCCCACCATGACCCGGGCAGAAGCTCAGGGGTGCTAAACACCCCCGGTGAAATTTAAAAAAGGCGGCCTACTTTTCAGGCCCCTTTGTGGCTAATATATTATCGCCATAAGCGATATAGAAAATAGAAAAAATAAAATACGAGAGTAGACGCCATACGAGAGTAGACGCCATACGAGAGTAGACGCCACTAGGCCGTGGAGCTACTAGGCCGGGCGTGAATTTTGAAATTATAAGCAATACGCTTGCGAGACGCCCTTTGCATTTTTTGGCTCTTAAAGCCACAGTTTGTGAGATATCTGTATGAATTCTATTTCATAATGTTTGTAAAATTAATATCTATCTGTAGGAAGTAATTGTAATGTAGAGAAAATTCATTTTTATATTTTAAAATAACAAAAACATGTACCTCCATACAAACGAGTTGTAGACAAGGACAGCAAGAATTGTAAGAGTAGTCTAGCTATAGTTTACAACCGTAACGGTAATTTTATGGCCTGCCGCTTTGTTCGAAATTGTTTAAAACTCGAGCGGTCCAGCGGTCATCGTCAGTTCGCAGTCGCAGTTCGCAGCAAGAAATCAAGAAAGGAAGAACCAACAATCAAGGAAGAAACTCTGCAAGAAAATAAGTGCTCAATTGAAGGTTCAAGAAAGAAACGCTGCTAGGAAAAAGGAAGAAACTCTGCTAGAAATTAAGTGTAAAATAAGTGCTCTAGTGTAAATAAATTCTTCACAAGAAGACTCAGCTTCACTTCGGCTATTTTATTTTGCGCTCAAGAAATCTTCGTGGTCAGCGGTTCACAAGTGCGACACCCGGCTTCACCCGTCCGGCCCGCAATACGGTCGCCCACAACATACAGTCCACTATAAACACGTCAGTGGCCTAGTCTAGTAGCTAGCTACCGTACGGTTGTCTAATTTCTACGGCGCTTCGTTGTCGTAGCTTCGTTTTAGCAACCGAGGAAGCTAGCCTACGCCCGTCGCCGCTGTGCGTGTTCGTAACAATTTTCTGGTCCTTCGAGCCGGATTTGGGAAAAAAGAAGCCGTCAACATGCCGACCACAAGATCCGATTCATCGCGTTCTAAGACGACCGAGTCAACCCAGACGAAGACTACTGGAGAGAGCAGCGGTACATCGAGAGATTGGAGCCAGTGCACGCCTACCGAAACTAGTACTGACGTTACCAGTCAGTCTACGAAGACAATAAGGACAGCCCCCCCCAGCACCAGTGCAGAAGAGTCCGGGGAGCTGAATATCGTAGCTGACACCAACAACGCAGTACCAGCCAGGCCTGCATTGCCACCGCCTGCACCGCTGCCCAAAGAAAAGGGTACAACGAATGGTCAAGTCCAAAGGAGGAACCGTGACATCGATACGCAGTCCGTCCGCTCAAATAAGAGAAGACAAGCGGAGGCTCGTGCTAGAATGGAGCTGGCTCGTAAAGAAGTTGAGCTGGCTCAAGCCAAACTAAAGCTAGCAGAAGTGGAAGCCGAGTCCGAAGAAGAAGAAGAAATTGAGATCTTCGAAAGGACCCATGAAGTGGAGGAATGGCTTGTCCAAACTGAAGAGAGGCAGGACAAGCGAAGACATCATCACGAAAGGCCAGCTCCAACCAAAGAAAAGAAGAGCGACATCCAAGACCTGGCCCAAGCTATCGCTAAGCTCACCGAAAAGGCTCCAGACACAGCAGCAGCATCCAGATTCACCGAACTTCCATACTTCAATGGCAATTGTGAAGAATGGCTGGCTTTTAGATGGTCATTTGAGGATACAGCTCCATCCTTGTCCAACGTGCAGAATCTGGCACGTTTACGAAGGGCAGTCCAAGGAAAGGCAAGGGAAGCTGTACAAAGCCTGCTATTCACCGCCGAAGATCCGAAGGAAGTTATGACGGGACTGGAAGCAAGATTCGGAAGACCTGGAGCCCTGGCCTTAGCTGAGCTAGAGAAGATGAAGAGTCTACCAAGGGTCAATGAAAACCCAAGCGACATCTGCCAATTTGCAAGCCGGGTCCGAAATGCAGTAGCAAGCATTAAGGCATTGAAGAAAAGCCAATACCTCAGCTCTCCTGAAACATTGAAGAGCCTAACTGAAAAGATGCCATCTTCTATGAAGTTCCGTTGGTTTGCGTACCATCGAGAAAGAAGGGATGAAGAAATGCCTGAGCTCATCCTACTGGACGCATTCCTCGGACTAGAAGCCGACATCGGTGTGGACTTTGCTCCACCTGAAGAGCTGAGGAGGACTTACAAGGCGGTTCCACCACAACCAAGGAAGCCCTGGGAACCCACAAGCGTACCGAAGAGAAATTGGGAACCAGAGCACAAACCAATAAACAACGTACGGGAGCCGCCTCAAGAAAGAAAGAAAATTGCCTGTACGGGATGCGAAGGCGATCATTATTTGCTTGACTGCAAAACTTTCAAAGAAGCCGACCTGAATGGAAAATGGGACATAGCGAAGAAAACAAGGACATGCTTCAAATGCCTACGCTTCCGGCACTCAAGACTGAATTGCAAAGCGCCGGTATGCAAGAAGTGCGGCAGATGGCATCACACGTTCATTCAGAGAAGCCGCCAAACAGAGCAGAAGCACCAGGCACCAGTCAGTGTTACCAACTGGGCCAGCAAGAAGGAGAAGAAGCTGAAGAAAAAATCGCTTCAATCCATACAACAATAAGTAACGAAAAGGTCTACTTAAAAATAATGCCAGTAGACGTATATGGACCGAAGGGGCATGCCAGGGTCTTGGCGCTTCTGGACGAGGGCTCAACGGTGTCACTATTGGACTCAAAGGTTGCTGAACAAATCGGAGTCAATGGAAAGAAAGAGACTCTGACAATAGAAACCGTTGGCGGAAAAATAATTAAGAAAAATAGCTCCGAACGTCTGAAAATTAAAATTAAAGGGGCCTACAGAAGAGACAAGAGGGCAATAGAGCTCCGAACAATGGAGGACCTTAAGCTGTCGCAACAGAAGGTGGCAATAGAGGACATCCGTAACTGCCAGCATTTAAGCGCCATTAAAGATCAGCTGGTCTACGATAAAGAAGAGCCCAAGCTTCTAATCGGGCAAGACAACTGGGGACTCGTAGTGACAAGAAGATTGAAGAAGGGAAAGAAGACTGAGCCCGTAGCCTCACTCACCAGTCTCGGGTGGGTGCTACATGGCTGTGACGCTGCTTCAACAGTAGCAGTGCATTTTGTCAACCACTGTCGCATCTCGAACGAAGAGGAGATCAATGAGATCGTTCGAGACTTCTTCAAATTAGAGTCCCTGGGGATCGAAGCCAAGCTGCCGAGCCATGACAGCGACAGAAGAGCCCTGGAAGTCCTGGAGAAGACAACAAAGAAATTGCCTGATGGGCAATACGAAACTGGGCTTCTGTCGAAGAAAGAAGATGAAGTTCTTCCAAACAACTGCAAGCAAGCCTTCAGGAGATTGGAAATCGTTGAAAAGAAGCTGGATCAAAACAAAGAGTTGAAAAAGGAATATGAGATCCAAATGACCAATCTCCTCGCAAAGGGGTACGCAGAGAAGGCACCGTGTAACGGCACTGATGGAAGAACATTCTATCTTCCACACTTCGCTGTCGAACACCCAGTAAAAAAGAAGCCCAGAATCGTCTTCGATGCAGCAGCCAAGTTCCAGGGAAAGAGCTTAAATGATGCTCTCCTGCCCGGTCCAGATCTACTCCAATCACTATTTGGAGTATTGCTGCGCTTTAGAGAGGGGCCAATTGCAATAATGGCCGACATCCAAGACATGTTCCTCCGCATTAAAATAAGACAAGAAGACAGGGACAGTCTGAGGTTCCTTTGGCGCGGAGAAGAAAGAAAAGAGAAGCCAGAGGAGTATAGAATGACTTCTGTCATTTTTGGTGCTGCCTCATCACCAGCCACAGCAATCTACGTCATGAACAAGAATGCTGAAGAGTACCAGGAGACCCGCCCAGCAGCAGTCCAGGCAATAAAAGAGAATCATTACATGGATGACTATCTGCAAAGCTTCCAGTCTGTTGAGGAAGCAAGAAGAGTATCGGCAGAAGTTAAGGATATCCATGAGCGGGCGAGTTTCCACTTGAAGGGATGGGCAAGCAATAACCCAGAAGTGCTCAAGGGTTTCCGAGAGAAAAATGAAAGCGCCAACCTTGAGCTTACCAAAGAAGAAAAGACACTGGGCCTGAGGTGGCTCACAGAAGAAGATGCTTTAGCCTTTAACATTGGGCTACGTAATACGCCAACAGAAATATTAGATGGCAGAAGGGTTCCCACAAAAAGAGAAGTCACGAGCGCCGTGACGTCAACATTCGATCCCATGGGCTTCGCTACGCCAGTCCTGATCCAAGGGAAGAAGTTGATTCAAGAAATTTGGCGAACACAGATTGGCTGGGATGAGAAAATACAAGAAGGCCAACAAGAAGCCTGGCAAAGGTACATAAAGGAAGTCGCTACCTTGGACAAGTTGAGGATACCAAGGTGCATTTCGCCATGCCAAAGAGAAGGGCAGCTGCACACCTTCACAGACGCTAGCGAAGAGGCATACGCGGCGTCTGTATATTGGAGGACCAGAGGACCTGAGGGTGAAACACACGTCGTGCTGGTGGCTGGAAAGGCAAGGGTCTCGCCGACAAAAACAGTCTCAATCCCGAGGCTGGAGCTACAGGCGGCTTTATTGGGAAGCAGACTAGCAGCCACCGTGGAGAAAGAGCTCAACCTCATGGTCACTCAAAAGACGTACTGGACCGACTCAAGCACAGTACTTCAGTGGGTGCAAGCTGACCCAAGAAGATTCAAGACGTTCGTGGCTCATCGATTGGCAGAAATAGAAGAACTAACAAAGCCACAGGAGTGGAGATGGGTTCCAACGAAGATGAATCCGGCTGATGACGCTACACGGAATACGCCTAGCGACTTCAATCACACCGCTAGGTGGTTCCAGGGCCCAGAATTCCTAAGGCGAGGCGAAGAAGAGTGGCCCGCCAAAAAGTTTGGTTTGGCCAAGAGTGAAGACCTGGAAGAGAAGGCAAGTCACAAGGTCACCACCATTAAGGCAGTAGAAAAGGAAACACCAGACTTAGAAAGATTCTCGAACTGGAGGAAACTGGTTAACACCATGGCAAGGGTGTTTCAGTTTATCGATGTCCTGAAAAAGAAAGTCGAGAGGGTCAACACAGCGCGAGACAAGGACGTCACATGGAAGCCGCACAATAAAAATAAGAAGAAAGCACAAGCCAAGCCGGTGATTGAAAGAAAGAAGGAACACAATTTTATAAAAATTGAAGAGGCTTTCCAAAAAAAGGCAGAAGAATATTTAATTAAAAGAAGCCAAAGTGAAAGCTTTACAAAGGAAATGAAATGCTTAAAAGAAAACAAGCCATTGGAAAACGCAAGCCGCCTACGAAAAATCGACGTTTATCTAGGCAGCAACGAAAAGATAAAACTGCGCAGTCGAACAAGAAAGTTCACGTTTAAAAACGCAGTAAATAACCCACCCGTAATAGATGGGAAACATAAGATAGTACAACTGATAATTCAGTACTATCACAGAAGGTTTTTACACGGTAACACTGCAACCGTAATGAATGAGCTGCGGCAGAAGTATTGGATTTTGGGCCTAAGGACAGCGGTAAAAGCAGTCATTTACCAATGTCAATGGTGCAAAGTCAGGAAAGGTTCGCCGCAAATCCCGCCCACTGGAGACCTGCCCGGGGAAAGGCTACAACATCACGCGTATCCTTTCTCCAATGCAGCCGTGGACTACTTCGGGCCAATGCAGGTCACCATCGGCAGGAGAACAGAGAAGCGCTGGGAAGCGCTCTTCACCTGCCTAACGACAAGGGCAGTACATTTAGAGCTAGTGCCATCACTAAGCACTAGCTCCATGATCATGGCGCTGCGAAGAATGGCAGCGAGAAGAGGAATGCCAAAGGTCATCTTCAGCGACAACGGGACAAACTTCGTCGGAGCCAACCGAGAATTGGAAGAAGCAGCCCTAGAGAAAGGTTCATACCACCAGGAAGTTCAAATATGGGGGGCGCATGGGAAAGGATGGTACGCTCCGTGAAGACGTCGCTGGCCGCAGTACTGCACGAAAGAAGTCCGCCAGAAGAGGTACTGCACACACTGATGACAGAGGTGGAACACGTCGTCAACTCGCGTCCGCTCACCGAACTCAGCATGGAGCCGGACGATGAAGAAAGTCTGACGCCTAACCACTTTCTGATTGGAAGGTCCTGTGGAATGATGGCACCTGGCGAGTTCACCGATCACGAACTAGTCGGAAAAGCCAGTTGGAGGACTGCACAGCGACTCACCGATCACTTCTGGAGAAGGTGGATCAAGGAGTACCTGCCGACGCTGATGCCGAGAAAGATCAGCGGAAGGACTACGAGCGACCCAGAGGAAGGCGACGTGGTACTCATCGTGGATGCAAACCTGCCACGAAACTCATGGCCACGTGGCAAGGTGCTGAAGGCGTACCCAGGACCAGACGGAAGAGTGAGGATCCTGGACATCCAGACGAATGGAGGAGTGCTGCGCCGCCCGAGTCGCCGTGTCGTCGTGTTGGTTCCAGCTACATCGTCGCCGCAACAGGATGGAGTGCTTCGCACTGCGGGGGAGAATGTTAGCGACGGACCACACGAAACACATAAATAAGGATAGGATAGGATAGGATATAAGGATTAAAATGTAAACATGTTTAAATAAGGATTTTTTGATAAATAAAGTCGTATTGACACAATAGGGTAGCTCTAAAACGATACGTAAAATAATAAGTTAGTAAGTTGTAAGGTTTGTGAATTATTTGATAAATAAATAATAATAAGTTGTAACGTTGCAAGTGACGAAAAATAAAGTCACAAACAACTAGGATAGAAGTATGTCGTTGGAATGTGAGATAGAGTACATAAGGTTTGCTCAACTATGTACATTTTAAGTAAGAAGGTTAAATAAATAGTAAGATATATAAGAAATAACGTAGAAATAACTTAAGGAAGCGCATGTATTTCGTAAATAATATCTCGTGTAAACTTAGTAACTATAGGTAATGTCAGTAAGGATTTAATATGTAGGATTGTCAAAAATAAAATATACGATGTAAAATAATAGTTTAGGCGTAAATAACATGTAGTGTAAGATATGTACTCAAGCAGAGTTGAGTTAAATTCTTAATAATTCTTAATAATACGTAAATAGTTAAAATCTATCAGTGTAAAATTTGTATTTGTAATTGTATGACGTACGTGGACATCTTCTTTTACCCCTGTCGGGTAAAGGAGGTACGGGTGTCGGGGTAAGGACTGACGTTTTACCCCATGACCCGGGCAAGTCTCGAGGGTGAGCGCACCCTCGGTGATTGTTTAAAGAGGGCCTACTTTTCAGGCCCTCTGTCGGCATTATAGTGGCCACTTTGTGAAAGTGGCGAGGAGGAAACGAAATAAAAACAAGCGAAAAAATAAAACAAAAAACGAAAAAACACAAGTGGAGAATGAAAAACAAAGGTGATTGGAAAGAAAAAACTAACTAAAATATGACATATACATGTAACATATAAGCCCGGCTAGTTTTTGGGCGGGATTAGCTCCCTAGGGAGAGGTCGGCCTTCAGGTGGACGGGCGTGCAAAGGCGCTATGCCCCTTAGGTGGAGGTGGGTGCTATTGTCCGCAGCGTCAAACAACCGGGCGGCCAGTCTGGCGATAAACTCACCTATTGGCTCTGCCTTTGTGTCCCTAGCAATTGTGTCATTGCGAACGTAGCGCGGAGCACCCGTTAATATCCTCAGCGATTTGTTTTGTACTACTTGAATCTTTTTCTTTTTAGTGGCGGATAGCAAGGCGTACCAAGCCGGCGCGGCGTACGTTAAACGGGACCTAACGTAGAGCTTGTATAGCCGGATTTTGGTCTTAAGTGGCAGGTCAGACGAAAATAATGGCCGTAGGGCCGCCCTGGCGCCAACCGCCCTGGCCGCTGCATGTTCAACCATTTTGGACATGCGCAGTCTGCGGTCGATAAAGCAGCCGAGGTATTTTACGCTGCTCTGCCACTCAATTACCTGCCCGCGGAATACAAGCGCTTTAGGTAATAGCCTCTGTTGGCCGGTTAAGATGGCTGCCGTTTTTGAGGCGTTAACTGCTATCCTCCACTTGTCAAGCCAGCACGGGAGAATGTCCAATAATCGCTGCATTTTAGCGGCAGCTAAGTGGGACTTACGGGACGAGCTCATGTACGCGCTGTCGTCGGCATACAATGCTAAGGTGACGTCCTGTATGCCTGGCGATAGACCGCTATCGCTAAGCGTGGGAATGTCATTAGTGAAAATCGCATACAACAGTGGGGAGAGGCAGCTACCTTGAGGGACCCCCGCTGAAATGGTCTTGATAGGGGAGTTTTTATTGTCAACCGAAACAAAGAAACTCCGCCCCTCCAGAAAAGAGGCTATTATCCGCCCGTACATAGGGGGTAAATCGGTCTCAGAAAGCTTAAACAAAAGGCCGGCGTGCCAAACACGATCAAAGGCCTTCTCGATGTCGAGAAAGACCCCGACCGTGTACCTGCCTTTGTTCATCTCAAAGGCCATATGGTGTAAAACACGAGTAAGCTGAAGAGTGGTGCTATGATTACTTCTAAAGCCAAACTGTTCTGGCCTAAGATTGATAAAGGGTGATACCCTTTTCAATAAAAGACGTTCGAACAGTTTGGCTATGTTAGAAAGTAACGTGATCGGCCGATAATGCTCTGGTTTCTGGCGGCTCTTACCAGGCTTCGGTATGACAATAATTTTGCCTGTCTTCCAGGTCGTGGGAAAGAAACCTGTGCGGAGGATCCCATTAAAAATACGGGTTAAGGCCACAAGACCTTTTCTAGGTAGCATCAAAAGGGCCGTGTTAGGAATGCCGTCAGGGCCGGGAGATTTCTTTTTGTTTAAAAAAGATATAAATTTTTTAACCTCTTTAGGGGAGATAAAATCGTCACCTCTGAGTGGGACGGTGGGGGTAGAGAGGAGCTGTTGTATGCGCTCCTCAACCAATGATGTGTGGGCGTGATCGACAATGGGATTGGGCCTAAATTGGTCCTCGAAGTGGTCCGCCAGTAAGCCCGCGCGTTCCTCAGCTGAGTACAAACGGTTACCTAGCGTGTCTACGAGGGGGTGTATGGGTGCAGGGGTGTTGGTCATACAGCGAGCTAAACGATAAAGAGCGGTATCATTGTCGCTGGCCTTTGAAATTGTACTATCCCAAGACCATTTCCGATAAAGCGAAATTTGGTGCGATAGGTCACTACCTAATTTATTTAGCTCTTTTTTAATTGACGGGCAACGAGTTCGGCACCACAGTTTACGAAGTTCTCGTTTTTGGCTAAGTTTATTACGGAGATGTACCGGTAATAAACTTTTCCCCGAGGCTGTCTTGGCAGCTGTGGTGCACTGAGCAAGTGCGGAAGAGATAGCCGCGGTAAGCGCTTGGGTGGCTGTTTCCACTTCCTGTGGAGTGGACAGGCCACCGGGGGGGAGTTTAAATGAGCTTAGTAGTTTTTGGTATTTAGTCCAGTCCGTAATGTTTTTCATTGGTGGCAAAGGTTTGTCCCTAATAGAAACTCCGAGGACCAATAAGATGGGGAGGTGTTGCGAATCAATGTCATGGAGGGTTTCTAATGAGATGGGCCAACTAATATTACGAGCTAGTGCTATGTCTAGTACGTCCGGTTGAAATAAGTCCTGAGATGGATAGTGAGTGGGAGAGCCGGGACCAATTACGACGTAATTGTGCGCCTCGGCATCATTTTTTAAATCTCTACCGTCTTTGGATGAAATTCTTGAGCCCCATTGTCGGTGTTTGGCGTTAAAATCGCCGAGTATGAGTGTGGGCGTGTCGTCGGACATAATGTTTGTAATATCGCCGGAAATAAAAGGCACCTTAGGTGGCTTGTAGGCAGCGTAAACCTTGAGTTCGGTATTGCCGACTTTTAGTTTAATACCTATCGCTCGAGTTGAAACAAAGCTTGACAGGGGTAAACTTTCGTGGACAAGGTCTCTACGAATCAGCACTGCTGTGCCCCTGTAAGCGATGTTATTCGTGGCGTTTATTTCGTCCCGCCTATAGACGAAATAATTGGGCAAACAAAGAGAATGCTCAGGGCGCAATTTGGTTTCGCCCAACAACACAATATGAATATCGTGCTGTTGGACTAATAACCTGAGGTCTGCGGTCTTATCTCTTACACCCCCCGGATTCCAGTATATCACTCTTAGATTGAAGAGAATTCCTGGACCAGGAGGTAAGTAAGTTGCTGCAGGCCGTGCAGTAGAGCGGGCAGCGGGTTTTGCCCGGCCGCGATGGCCTCAATAGCTGCATTAAGCGCAGCGATGGATGCTCTGGCTATGTTGATCGACAACGGCGGGCAAATAGCACCCCTGACGGGAGGTGCACGACCCCTAGGGGGTGGAGCGGGGGTGGCGGCAAGATTTGTAGAGTTAGTTAAATTATAAAAATTTACCTTACGGTGTGATGCGGTGGGCGGTACAAGCGGTCGTGCGGGGATGGGGGGTTGGGGGGGTTTAAAAAGAGTAGGAAGCGGGGCTTGAGGTTGGGCGCGGGGGGCGGCCACAACGGTGGGCGGGGCGACAGCGGCGGGCGGGGGGAGCGGGGCGAGCGGGGCGACGGCGGCGAGCGGGGCGACGGCGGCGAGCGGGGCGACGAGCGACGACGACGACGACGACGGTGGCGCCATCTGTGCTACGACCGAGTTAAGCTCACCTGCGCTTTCTTTCTGCTCTGCGACCTCTCTTTCTACCTTTATTGAAGGGCTGCGTTCTGTCTGACGGCAGATTGGCAGGGGGCATTAGTGTTGGTCCCTGCGTGAGGTCATACTCTTGAGCCTCCATTACCGGTAAGGGTACCGGGAACTCTCTTCGGGGCGGCGGTGGTTTCGGGGCGGGGGGGGCACTTTTCACCCCCATCTTACGCGCTTCCCTCCTGTATAACGGACATGACCTGTCGTTAGCCGCGTGCTCTCGTTTGCAGTTAGCGCACGTTGGGGTCGCTCCTCTGTCGCGCTTGCAATCCGCGGTTGTGTGGCCCTCTCCGCAGCGTACACAACGTATTGGCCTATGACAGTTAAAGAAGCTGCGTTCCCTCCTGAAACACGCCCCGCACGCGCGCCCTTTTGGCAAAGGCGTTAATCTTGTCTATATTACTCAGATTTTCTTACAGTGTGCGGGGTCTAGTACAAAATGTATGCACGAAGTGCGCGTCCGGCGGCGCGCGCGAGAATTTTTCTATCGAAAATTTTTCTTAATGTGCGCTCGGCCTTAATTTTATCCACGCAGACATATTTATTAGGCAGGCCGCATACTACGGCACATTTTTTCTTAACTTTCGGCTGGGCCTTAATTTTATTATTGTGCCATTATCACCACAGGCTGGCAACGTCAGTTTGGCGACAGACTGATATGTAGCGTAAAAATCCTAGGTCTGTGCTGCTATCGACAAATGTAAATGTACCCATTTAAGTTTATGTAACAAATGATAACGACAATTTTCAAGTGGAAAATTTTGTATATCAGTTCGGTATATCTCGGCGCCATGACGAATTTAATCCTCCCTATCTTCATGAGGGAGTCGCAGTTATACTTGTTGGTGTAAACAATATTGATAAAATACCATTTATAAAAGTAATTTGCGTATTTATGATGTTACGCACTTATGCAGGCACCAGCCAAGTGCCAGTCGAACTCGCGCACCGAAGTACCTCGATGTACTGCACGAGTTTGACTTGCACTTGACTGTCTTTTTAATTTGTTGTTTTACATAAGAGCTAACTCTAAAATCTTTATAAGTTTGAATATTGTATGTATTACTGTTTTGATGATAGAACAAAAACAATTAAAAATATATTTCTTGTATGGAGACCACCTTTACTGTTTACTTCTTTATTTTTTTTATTGTTTTTTAGGAAACCCGCCATATTATCACATATTGTGTGAGAATTTCAGGCTTCTAGCTACTTCGGTTTAAAAGCCCAATGTAAGACAACGTAGACTTGGTAACCTTAGGCCTTCGCGTCTCGGTGTGAGCTGACCCTTAAATCTGAAATGTTACAAGATGAAATCTGATAAACAATAGGCAATTAAAATACTACTTGAGTTTGGATTTCTTTTTTTAACTATTTACAGTGTAAAGCTTGTTTGTTTAGTGTTTTAATACAAAATATGTATTTATTAGTTGGCTATAATATTGTGTTTTGTTTGTAGTTTTACAAATAATAAATAACTATTACATACTGGCAATAAACCAGTAGGTATTGTAATTAGTTTTTAAAGCAAATTCTTTTTTATTTCTCTTGACGATACAACGTTCTTAGAAACCCATTTGAATAAAAAGATTTTGAATTTGGTCCTGAATAAACCTCGTTTGCACTTTCCATTTATATACAAAAATGACTTATACCTCATATCTCTTATGTGTCATGTCATATTTACGTCATACGTCATGACATCTTTGTATACATGTGTATTTATAATTGAATTTTAAAGATAATTTGACAACGTTGTTTACTTTTACCCAAAAGTGTACAAAAAATTACCTTCACCTCCCTCTTACCTACAAAGTTCGACATCGAAAACGGTCAAATAAATATAACGAATTAATTTTCCTGCTAATAAATAAAATCAACTAAAATATCAAATTTCATAGTTTTAGAGTAATTAAAAAAATTGGCCAAGTGCGAGTCGGACTCGCGCACGAAGGGTTCCGTACCATTAGCTATAAAAACGTCAAAAAGAACACTTAAATATTTGTTTTATTTTTATTTAATTATTAATTTTTATTTTTATATCAATATCGAGCAAAATCAAGCACAAAAATCACGTTTGACGGACGGACAGCGGAGTCTTAGTAATAGGGTTCCGCTAATTACCCTTTGGGTACGGAACCCTAAAAATAAAGTCCTAGTAAGTACGAAACCCTTGGTGCGCGAGTACCTAATTTTTGTTTATACATATATTATTCTGTATTTGGTATACTTTGTATAATTTTAATATTTTATAACAATAGAAAAAGTGTAAAAAGTGAGCCCGGTTTGTGCATGATCAACTTCACCAATTACCCACACGGCCCACACGTTTGGACGGGAGATACGTAGGGTAGCCAACATTTCTTCAGCGAAATATAGTATTTTTCAGACGAGGCTATAAAAAAATATACTAGACACAAAAAAAATAGTATTTTATGTAAAACGCAAAAAGTAGACGAAGATATATTTGTTACTCATTTATTTCTATAAACACTATATTTATTTGCACCTCTTGTATTTTTTAAAAAATATTTTTCTAAACTCAAAGTGTCATATGCTTTATCACATTCAATTTTTAAATTAATGCAAATCAAAAGTATCCACAATTAAAATTATTCACAAAAATATCCATTTTGTGAATGCCGAGAGGCGGGAATAGAGAGCAGGAGTAAAATTACTTTAAATAATTATCAAAATCCCAAAACCATTGTAAAGCAGACCAATGACCAAACATTCGTTTGACTTTGTTCGAAACGCAGTAAGATAGATACGTTCGGATACGCTACACGCTCAGGGCCGTAGCTTAGGGGGGCATTGTGGTCCAATGCTCTACCTTGAAATACTAATGTCCTACCTTAAAAGACCCATAATTTAAGGTATAATATATATAAATTGTTTTTCCGTACTATAAATTAATACCATTTTGCTCTTGATTCCCGCGATCCCATCCAATTACTTTCTACCTTAATTACTCACGCTCATAAGCAGGTAAAATAATGAAAGATAGAAAAATTACTTGCGCCGTACCCGTGCATGAAACCACCGCTGTGCTACCTTAGATTCAACTCTAGCTACTTCCCTGTACACGCTATTGCATCGACCAAAACTTAATGAAAAGGCACGTTCATAATTTTTTTAAATAAAAGATTTTTTGTTAGATTTCGGTGTTGAAAATAAGGTATTTTTGCGTAATATATGTTTTTTTCAACAGTATATACGCAGACCCAAAATACTACCCTACCCTAAATATTGGCAACCCTAGAGATACGACCAGTCAAGGTAAATCTTGTTAGCATTTTGTTCGACCCCTTGTGGTATATAAGCGTATATATGATACTTATTGTGATACACGTTGCAATGCACAAGTGTTTGCTTATGAAGCACAATAAATGCTTAACACGTTATGTTTCACGCTTAGCACTTTATTGGCTTTGCGACCTCCCATTCATTACCCTGATTATATAAACAGTATCATATATGTGTGTGTATGTATGTTTTAACGTTTTAATGGGGGTAACCAATAGATGGATAAATACAAACACAAGTCAAAATTTCGGGACACTCTTTCTCACCAAACATATTAGTCTTACGTAACTTTAGCCTATCGCTGTCGCAACTGTGTTTTTTTTAATACCACTTAGGTGGCAAACAGGCTAACGGATCGCATGATGGTAAGTGGTCACCGCAGCCTATAGACGCTTGCAACACCAGAGGTATCATTCGCGAGTTGCCGCCTTAAACACCTACCCTTACCAGTACCTTAAAAAATCTAATAACGTCTTTCTCGAAGAACCCCATACTGCCTTCCTTCACTTATCAATTAATTATTCTAGATGTTATAATCATTACCATATCAGCCGTCAGACTTCCATTGCTGGACATAGGCTTCGTCTTTGATTTAATAAAATCAACGAGTCACAGTAACTTACATCCAGTGGCAAGTCACTTAACACCCAACATCGCTTAGCGTCGTGGCGTGGCCGTCCCACCTTATACCTTAGCACCACATAATAAAGAATAGCACTAACTTCCACTTCGAAACAATCTTCGAACAGCTCATCAGTTCTAGCTATATGACGAGCGCATTGACTAATAAACAAAACTGCGACTAACATAGCGTTAGCAAAATACGTCAATCTCGCGCAGTGTAAATACTTTGGTTTTAGTCACAGTTTTTCGCAATAATTCCTTCATAACGTGGAGGAACTCCAAGCTTACCACTTAAGGTACCTGCGGGTACAAAAGGCCTGTCGGCTAATAAGGCCTACCCCCTAAATTTTAAAATAAGCAAAGTGCAAAAATATCACAATATGGGTAACAATCATAAAATGTTATATACTCTAAGAAACGAGAAAGAGAAATCAAAATATTATCATAGATCTTCAACAAAAAAATAATTTTGTATAGTGCGAGTAATAAAGCCTACTTGCATCCAAATTTTTACACCACTCGGAAGATATTTGATTTCTATAGTAAAACACATTTGTATGTAACTTTTTCAGCGCCAGTCTCTTTCACTTTAAATAACATAGCGTAATTCCAAGAGTCATCACAGGATAAAATAAAATTTAACTAAGCAATTCTGTTATTTATTGAAACATAGGCCTTATTACACTCCTAAGGCCATATTTCCCGCACCTGTCTCAATTTCTTTGAATTCATTTAGAAATTTAAAATTATTAGATAAAAATATATTTTTCTTCCGAGAAACTGCAATTTCGTCATAACAATACAGAAAATGTTACGGAGTTTGGAAAGACTAAATAATTGATTAAATAAATAAATTTGAAATTACATAGGCCTTATTACCCGCAGCTCCCTTAGCACCTTTGGGTTTGTACAGGAGGCTAACAATTTCAGAAAGTAGATACGTACTTACTTAATATAGGCAGAAACTGTTACGCACAGTTCTTACCTTCTGGGTGCATACATACACTATAGACATAGAGAAATGGACAGCGCATTTCCTAGCCACAAGTGAAAAAAAATGATTGAAAAGGTATGACAGAGACAAAGCGAAGCTGAGGTGTCTCTTGTGTCTTTCTAACTTGTTTTGATAAACATCAACAAACAAAGTGGCGAAAGTCGATAGAAAGAGAAAAGAGACAATTTTGTAAGGTTATTGCGCAGTCCATAGGACAGATTAAAGAACTCCAAGTCTATGCATTCTCCACATATGGGTGCGCCGCTAAATGTTTCTTATAAAAAAAATTAGTCCACAGACTGTGTGGCGACACGTGTGAGACGTTTTTCCAGCTACAAGAAGATGACGAAAATAATAATTTTCTCGGAACTGCGTATAAAAAGTGTAAATTTATGTTGTTGACAAAAATGAGTTGGCGAACTTTCTCATTAACATCTTTACTATTTATCATTATGTTTATTTAATAAGATTTTATTACTAACACTATCTTATATATTCATGAGTTTAATGTTCAAATCAATTTTATTGATTGAAATTGAAACGTAGATAACATATTCGACGGAAATTTAGCATACAAATAATAAATAATTGATTAAATAAATAAATTTGAAATTACATAGGCCTTATTACCCGCAGCTCCCTTAGCACCTTTGGGTTTGTACAGGAGGCTAACAATTTCAGAAAGTAGATACATACTTACTTAATATAAGCAGAAACTGTTACGCACAGTTCTTACCTTCTGGGTGCATACATACCCTATAGACATAGAAAAATGGACAGCGCATTTCCTAGCCACAAGTGAAAAAAAAATTATTGAAAAGGTATGACAGAGACAAAGCGAAGCTGAGGTGTCTCTTGTCTCTTTCTAACTTGTTTTGATAAACATCAACAAACAAAGTAGCGAAAGTCGATAGAAAGAGAAAAGAGACCACAGTTTCACTTTGTCTCTTTCTAAAGTGTGGCCAATTTTGTAAGGTTATTGCGCAGTCTATAGGACAGATTAAAGAACTCCAAGTCTATGCATTCTTCATATATGGGTGCGCCGCTAAATGTTTCTTATAAAAAAAATTTGTCCACAGACTGTGTGGCGACACGTGTGAGACGTTTTTCCAGCTACAAGAAGACGACTAAAATAAGAATTTTCTCGGAACTGCGTATAAAAAGTGTAAATTTATGTTGTTGACAAAAATTAGTTGGCGAACTTTCTCATTAACATTTTTACTATTTAACATTATGTTTATTTAATAAGATTTTATTACTAACACTATTTTATATATTCATGAGTTTAATGTTTAATCAATTTTATTGATTGAAATTGAAACGTAGATAACATATTCGACGGAAATTTAGCATACAAATAAAAATAAACAGGTTGAGTTTTTAAAAAACGTGCGATTCGGCCCACTTGCAGTAAAGTGTTCCCCTTATAGCTTGCCACATGTAGGGTTACCCTATCTCAGGATTTGTCTTGAGATCTCAGGATTACGGCCGGATTTTGAAAATCTAGGGATATCCCATAATTTTTAGAATTTTCAATAAAATACAATAAATTTTATAAAGCTTTAATAAAAAGTTAAAAAAACAAAAAAAAATACCTTATTTAGCTACAAAATTTATTTACTTGACTGTGACAAAAATTTGCTTACTTCATCCTCACGTGTATGTTTAAAGGAGAAGTACCAACCTTCATCAAAAAAATGTTTAAGTTTTATTTTACCACTTTCTTTATCAGGCCAACTGATTCATATATATATATCCATGCTAAATTGTAACATTCTAGTACTAATGGTATCTGAGCTAAGCTGCGGACAGACGGACAGATATACGGAACAAAGACAGAAGACAGACAGACACACAGACGGACGGACATAGAGAAACTATATAGGTTCCTAATTCTTCGTTGACTACGGAACCCTAAAAAGGTAGGACCTTAACTTATGTCATATCATTTTAATAAATTAATTCTCGATTGTTTGCTATGTTATTCAGTTTCAAAGATATTTTTGTAACAGAAAACTAAAATCTTTTGACTTCAAAATCATCGCTTAGAGGCGTTTTTCCGTTTTCGTTTTGAAATCAAAAATTATTATTTTCGTTTATTTTGTTACCTGTCATCCGTTCGTTTAGCATTGGTTACAAAAATATCAAAATTTTAGTATTACCTACTTACAAATCAGAAATTGTCAAGCGTTCGTTTACGACATTTTTGTTACTTTTGCCACCGAAAAATGAAACTTTATGCCTATACATATTCAAAGTTTATGGTAGTGTGTGTACGTTAACCGTACGTCATATGTGTCGGTGGCAAACTGGCGTTATCAAAAGTGTGAAATTACATTAGTACATTGTTCACCAAGGGGCGAAAGTGACTGATTACCGACGAGGGTGTAGTTTGGCCTTAAAACACACGAGGTGGGAATCGTCTTTCATTCCGAGTGATACATAGTGCTTTACACTACAAATGCGAGGATAATAAAATATAATTAATTAAAGTTTTTATTAACAAATATTAATTCACTTTTATAAACATAAATGGCGCTGTACCGAATAATTACAAGCTATCGTTATGTTTTATGTTGTTTATAAATAGTGAGTTATTTTATTCAAACTGAAATTGGTTCGCTATTATAATCACAGATGGCACTGTACCAAATAAAAAAAGCTATTTATTTGTTTCGTCAGCTATTAAATAGATTATTATATTATGCTCTTTAATTTTCACTTTCTTCCCTCTAAACGCCAAACGGGCAAGAAAGTAATAATCTCTGCAAACACGTACTTTCAACCCTATTTTTGACTATGCATGCAAGGTTCTTTCAGAGCATGAGCAGTGTAAAGTACTTATTCAGCGTGAGAATTTTGGATCCCAAAACGAACACACTCAATTTCCTCTTTTTACGAAGTGAATAAAAAAAAGTGTGCTTCAACAGAAATAAATGAATAGCGTGAACCTTTACAATGAAATTATTTTAGAATATTTTAGTTTATACGTATTATAAGTAATATTTTATTCGATAATTTATAATTCTCAGTAAATATTTTTTTTTAAATTAAAATGCCGCGGTCATTTTCCCGTACCTACTTACGCGCTGTTCCGAGAAAGTATGGCGCGTGGGCGACATCTGTCGTTTGCCAAATGAATTAATGAAATTTTCTTCGAAAAAATACATTTAACAAGCATTACAGTCTTTACAGTGCGACAAACTTTTCTGATCCGGAGAAATCAAACACAAACTGCAAGAGTGAACTTGCGTGACACTAGTATGATTCATCAAATCAAATCTTTACAAATGACTAAATATCAAATAGCTACTCATATAGGTGGGCTTTAATGAAAACACAGAAACAATGAAAGAAAAAGGATATATATCCTGTAATTTCAAAAGCCTTACTAATTGTAGTAAAACTGTAATATCCCATTATATACATATAACGTAGGTACCTACTATGTATGTTTACATATAGAGAGGCGGATTATAAGACTATACTAAGACTAACTAGGCACGTTCCTAGGGCGTGAGGTTAAAAAGGGGAATTATTTTTAAAATAACAAAAAAATTATTGTGTCAGTAAATACCTATGCATCCACCTACGTACACTATATAAAAAGATTATTAAATTCTATAGAGACGTAGAGCTTCCGAAGCGAGGTTCGCCTTCGTGATTATTCCTTTTAACTTCTAACTTAAATGATCTACGCCCGATCTACGCTAAACGCCTATACATATACATACGTATCTATGTACCTATGTATTCAAGACAGCAGTTCGGAATGGCTTGGATAAATTGTCTGTACACATGAGATCTAACGCAACAAATTAATGTTAGAAGCACATTGGCAGATTATTTGGTTCATCTAACACAGCAGCCGTGCCTACTTCATCTTTGGATACAAGTTTGGTATTTAAAAGTTTCGACAGAATTCCATTTTTTAAAGAAATACCGCAGGAAGAACTGATTGATAGGTATTTCCATGGACAACTACTCAGATAGGTCAACCAAGAAACTCCTGTTGCTGTAGGTAATGCAGGTTTTAGTAGCAACAAAATGTTGCTATCCTGGCTTTGAAAAGGCAGCTATTCAAAGCCTCAATTGCCCAGTCAACGGTGTGGATACAGAATTGCTGAGAGGTATTTTGGTATCTAAAACATCGTTATGAATGACCTAAGACATCATGCTCAGTTAGACAAATGTAAGTAAACATTTAAAACAGGGTACATTACTCGTAATGGCTGCGTATCTAATAAATTGTCATATGTGGAATTGGCTACGTAATGCGAGGGCGTTGTAAGGGGTCTGTTTTTGCCACCTATTCTGAACCCTGAAAACTATCGATTGCTCGCACTCTGAGGTCTCATTTCCGTACAAAAAACTAATAATATTTGGAGACCTCAACAAAAAACCAACTTAGGAATTAATTGTGAAAAAAATCTGTAGACTTGGGAATTCAAAAGAAAAATATATGTAAATTGCAAAGGAGTAGGTCTTACCAATTGAGACCCTTTAAGTACTTGCAAAGCCTAAAAAATCTTTTCATATATACAGCCGGTCATCGCGTTTGATGTAGGAAAAGAAATCGGCCAAGAGCGAGTCGGACTCGCGCACGAAGGGTTTCGTACCATTGTCTATAAAAACGGCAAAAAAAAAAACACGTTTGTGGTATGGGAGCCCACCTTCAATATTTGTTTTATTTTATTTCAATTTATTTTTAAAGTGAATATATAACTGAATATTCTGTGAATATTTCAAGCGTCTACCTGTTTATACCTGTTTTACAGATATACCTGCTTCATTTAAGTAACTTTTAATGGAATTTGTACGAAAATTTCACTACGTAAGTACATATTATAACTTGGTCGACTATTACTCGTTAGCCTGTAAAGTGTACTTCCCCGTGATAGTTTTCCTTTTAAATTCATTATATGCACTACCACCGTAATTTTTTTTACATTTACACAAACTATGATAAGCTGGACAGCTGCTGACCAGCTATATTATGTAAAGACATAAGCTAGTTGGGTGTGTTTAGTCCCCTTCTTGACGCGCACCGGACCTTACAATTTGTCCTGTCTTCGATGGCGGACTGTATGCATAAATTCAATGTTTAGACTTCGGTATAAATCGCGCCACGTAAGTTAAACAAAAATGGCGGTCGTCCGCGCAGGTACAGTTACAGACAATGGAATTAACGAATGTTTCGTGCGTGGCCCGTAATTTCTTATTTTTTTTTCTAAGTTATTAACTTATTTTGTAACTAAGTACTTACTGACTGTCGCTGCCCTGCGCCCGCCACACGAGACGACAGTTATTACGTCTCATATACCCAGTTATTATATCTTATGAAGTAAATATATATTTTTTTAAAGAATACAAGCTGCTTAACTAGAATTGTCATAAAAACGTAATATGGGATCATCTTTGAAGATATTGTACTTCTTGAACAACAGTGGTGTGGATTGTTGATCGTTAGGTGTAATGAAAATTAACAGTTAAAAAAATAAGAATAAAATAAAACACTAAGGGGTTAAAAGTTGTAAATATTTTTTTACCACTGTCAGCACCAAAACTTTGGCCAGGAGTTCCGACTTTGAAAACTTTATGAAAACTTAAGTGCGTGATTGTACCACAATCTCTCTCCCTCGCGTCCCACCGTATTCCCCACCTCTATGGACCCGAAAATGTGTTACTGCGCATGGTTCAACTAACGTGGCACGACCATACTTGCATATTTTTACCTACTCCTGAATTCAGGTGTCAGGCGTATTCGAGGCTGTTCACAATAAGCTCGCTAATATGTTTTTCATTTATTCTAATAAGTTACACCGCGATACGCTAGGCACTTATCGATGTTTTTATTTCATGAAAGTTCTAGATCGAAGCCATCGCTAACGGTAACATTGTGTAATAGGTAACTGAATAAAAACGTGTTGTGTCCTCGTCTGTTTATTGAATTGAATAATGTATACCCTGTATGGATTAGAGTTAAATTTTCATTCAGTGACGCAAGGAAACCTAATTTACAAAATTCTATTGTAAAAATTAACAGCTGACTCGTGGCTGCGTTATCTTCGTGTTACAACACAGACTGAAATTCGCATAACCTTAGTGTAGAGCTGGACCATCGTCGTCTTGGATGATGAATTATTGCTTGACTGATTTCAGTAACGTTTTTGAAAAAAAAACGTATGATTAAAATACAGCAATAGGTTTATTTTTTTTATGATTATATTTTCCAAATCGAACCTTAGAAACTACCTATTTTATATTTTAATTAAAAATCTCTTATCTGGTCCTAAAGTAAGTGATCTGAAGCAACAGCAAGAAAATAATCCTTAGGTCGTTAAAGCTATATAAACATTTCTGACACAAAAATATATGTTTAGTTAATTTAAAAAAAAAAAAAAAATTTTTTTGTTATGTACGGTAGGTACAATTAATTAACGAGAAAATTGAATAAAATAAACCACTTTGATAAAAAATAAATGCTTAATACACTAATAATACTAAATAGGAACTATAATTAAATTTCTAAAATAACTTGTTTTTAGGAAATTAACGATGCTTTCTATTTTTAGTACAAATATTTTTGATAGTTTAAAGGGTAAAAGACTTATTAGTATTATATATTTTGATGTATTCCGACTGTTCAAAAATCACAAAAATCAATAGGTAGAACCATTTTTTTAAGGTCGTATTACAGAGGCCGTTATGTTTATGAATGAAGCTGTCTCCAGTTAGGTGGAGGCCAACATGGATAGACCGTTATGAGCCGGGACAAATAGAACATGGCCGCATGACTATTTCATGAGACTACGGTTCTGATGAGCTAGCTATTGTAACATTCGTTATTTGAATTGACGTTATTCACCTTGTTTAATGACCAGTTGGTCATTGTAGGGTTGTCAACACTCAATCCAAGTTGAAATGCAAAGTATGTCATAATTATCTTCATCAGCAACGGTCACGTCGGTCAAAAATTATTTCAAGCCATATTTTTACATTTTTAGTGTTGAAAACTAATACCTTAACTAAAACTAAAAAATCATCATCTCAGGATTAAAAAGTCCTTTGCTTACCGTAAGTTTTCACAACGGCTGTTCTTGATCCGCCTACATTCAGTGGCTTACCGCGACTCCTCTAACCAGCCCCCTTATTCTAGTCAGTAAGAACCATCTGGTTCCGAGATGACTGTGAGATGCATTGTTCTCATTTTTTCATTAAAAGTAAATATACCTAAAGTAAATGGACAATGCATGTCACAGTATCTCAGAATCAGATGGTTTTTACTGACCAAAATAAGGTCGTTTGTCCGCAGGAGAGTCTTCCAGTCTCGCCACTTAAGAACTCTTCTTTTCATCCGATATCTGCTTGACGAGCGATGTGGCCTACAAATTACTACATCAGCTTGCTGAGTTCTTCGGCATTTTTTTTCAGTCAGGATTTAAGTCGAAAAGAAATTGTTTCGTGACAACCCTAACGCCAGGAATCTTGTTTACTTGAAAATCGACCGCATAAATATTTCAGTTTGATTAAAATTTTTAAACACACCTCGAAATACTCAAATTCTGTAGATATTTTGTAACTCCAATCCCATTGCGCAATTCACAGTAAGATTGGGAATTTATAAGTGCAGATGGCCAACAAGTAGGCAAGCCAAAGCTTATGACAAAGTTTTTATGACGACAGTAAATGTGCCCCACGGTTTTGTCTGCTATTACCGTAGGAACTCTTATATGTGTCCCTAATTTGAGTTTTTGCGAGTTCGTAATTGTGCTATCGCGTTCATGTATTTATTATTACTCCAATGAGGAAAAATCGTCAAAAAGACGTTTTAATAATGTTCCATTAGTTTACTACCTAGGTATGTTGTACATGGTGTGTATGTACATTAGTTTACCGTTTTGGTGTAAATCGCGAAAAACTCATTTTTTTGACCTTTGACCTTGAATAAAAAAAAATCCATACAGAGGAAAGATGGGGAACTTTCAAATTTTATTTTAATAATATTTTAAAAAATCTTACTGATTTTCAGCTTAATGGGAATTTAGGTAGCTTTACTCTTATTATTTGGTCTAATTTGACCGGAATACAATGTCCGTAAGTTAAAATGGAAAAGCCAGACTGGTACAGTCTTTGGTAAATAGACATGCTACGTCACTACGGAAAAAACCGCTTGACACCAGACGATATTTTTTGACGTGAATTGGCTGAAATCGTCTATAAACTTTTTACAAATACTTTCGACACGTAGATTATGTTCTTTTGAAGCCTTAGGTTTTGGAAACCAAAAGAGTTACCTGAAAGTGAGGCAAATCACCTTCAATTTAGTTCTTTCGACTTGCCAAAACAAGATGGGTACCTAAGAGTCTTCCTTAAGACCTTCGACGAGGAGAGGACTTTTGCTAGCTGACATTTTTTATCATACAAACAAATCTATGGCCAACCGACACCTACTTACCACTTATCAACTTATTCCATCATCTAAATGCACTGGCGCCGTGATAAGTGATAAGTTGATAGCTGATGATAACACTACAAGACCGTGATAACGTGATAAATAACTATTGTACCACCTATATCTGGATTTTTGCAAACAATCAATTCCAAATTATTAGATTTCTTTTACTGCAGCTTTGCCTACACGGAATTCGGTCATTTCCTTGGGGAACCCTTTGATTAATCGAAAAAAAAATTTCATCACAATCTGGTACTCGTTAACAGTGTCATTATATGTGCAGGCAAAGACATTTATTACTCTCATGGGCTTTTTATTTGAACATTTTACTTCTTTCTCAAAGCAAAGCGCGCGTTCACAGATCCCACGGGCGGTAATGACGCGCCTATTCTATAGAGTATGTAGACAAATATAGACATCTATTGACATGTCTATGTTAAGTATAAAAGGTCTCTGTTCAAAATATGCATCACGCGAACACTACAAGCGAACAATTACCTACAACTATTTCAAGTTTTAACTTTAACTCAAGATATTTCTCTACTTCTATTCCCGTCATTTCAATTTGGTTTTGGTGACTTTATCTTTTTTATTCACCATATATTTTTTATTTATTTACTCGGACATGTTCAAATTCAAATTCAAATTCAATTTATTCAGTTTAGGCTACAATAATTGAGCACTTATGAATGTCACTACGCCATCGGTTCGTAAGTCTACAGGGCGGGAGACCTTGTACTGAGAAGAACCGGCAAGAAACTCAGCAAGGGCATTTCTTTTCTCCCTTTCTCTTACAGCGTCCAATTAAAATATTGGAAAATGCCCTCCCTATCATCCCTATGTGATGAATAACATTGTGTATAACACGGGAGGTACGGGAATTACATGTTCCTCTTGATAATATAGACTATTTTCGCTATATATAAGGCGCTTATTAAGGTAATTTAAAGTGACAATGCCCCGGGCCCTTCTCACACTTGGCCGTGTTTTTATTATTTGTTATATTTTGGAGCTTACACTAATAAGCTTGTAAGAATATGTATTTACTGTTTTTAAAATAGAGCAAAAACAACGAATATCTATTTCTTTTATTTATTTTACATTTTTATTTTAGATTTTTTATTATTGGTTAAGTAATCCGAAGGTAATCCGCCATTATAACACATATACAGACAGACAGACAACCTAGGCTTAGTAATAGGGCGCCGTTATTGTTTTTTGCACATTAAACTTAAACACAAAAGACGTAAGTAATAATTCGACACACTAAGGCTACGTTCACACGGAGCAATTTTTCTCGTATACGAGATTTTATCGAATATCGTAGTGACACCAAAATTTGTATGGCAACTCTGAAAATCAATCACACGGCGTCTATGCAAGAAAATCTCGTATTCGAGACATATTTTTTACCGTATACCGTAGGATTTTGCCACCGGGAATGCGAGATTCCCGAAACGATTTTATCGAATGCGATGCTCCGTTGCGCTTATGTTTACGTTGATTCGTTCACACGGACAAACTGGTTTCTTGTATTCGAGACTCGCGCGGGGGCAGGCAGGCAGTTGTGTTTGTGATGTCTTTGGCGAATTGGATTGCCGATTACGATCGAGTTATTTATCACGCTCATCGAGGATCGACCCATAATATGGGATAAATTATTAGACAACTATAAAAAAAATGGCGTGCTCTCAACGACTGGCGGCTGGCAAAGCGAATCGAATAGTTGCTGTGTGAACGGCGGCCACGTCTACGGGAAGACCGCATACGTGAAAAAACCGAATGAAACTCACACCGTGTCAACGGCCGTCTCGTATACGATAAAACAGTATGCGAGAAAATATCGAATCGAATAGTCGCCGTGTGAATGTAGCCTAAAACTAGCGTTAACCATATTAAATTTTTCACGTTAGCGAAACACTCTACTATAGCTCATAAGGGCGAATATCTTAATATAATTAGTCATTTTTAGCAGTAATAGTGGGTGCTATACTAAATACCTCTAAAACCACTAGTCCAACACAATTAGTTCTTGAAATAAATTCGTGTGAGAGACTGCGTGGCGACAGAGCGGCCTTAAGACATTCCAAGCGGAGCCTGACGTTAAATATATGTATGGATTGATATAAATAGCCGAGGTCCGCTCTGAGTGGGTGGAAGTAGTTATTATAACACTGTAACCGTTACCGTTCTGGAAGTAGAAGGTAAGACGCTTAGTGGGAAGCGTTTGCTATTTTTAGCAGTCAAAAAAACTTTTCTGGACAAACGTTTTTATATAGCATTATCACATGTAATTGGAATACCTACCTATATTATTCTGCCCCAGGTCTTTTGTTTTACCGCTTATTACTTTAAGGCTGGTAATTTAAAACGTTTGTGACATAAAGCCACTTTAGTCCAGATTAACTGCATCAAAACCAGGTTGAAAAACGATGGGCTCACCACCTGTCATGCAGGATTAAAGTGGTGGGTAAGAGATGCTGTCCACCAATTAAAATACAAAATCCAGTGTGTCCACCAGAGTATCATGTGGGTGTGTATTCAGCTGGTGGATATCTACTTCGTGGGAGAAATGTATGACGCTTGACTGGTCGTAGTGGAAACAGTTACTGTATAGGCGCTCGCTACTGGCCACTAAATACTTGACCAATGTAAATCGGGCTTAATTATGGTGGGTGGCCGTCTCACATTAGATTTAATGTACTTATCCATTATCTATGTAGGATTGCATTTATTACTCACAAATCCCTAAGCATATACACGTCACGTAACACAAAGCCCGAGTGACGTCAACGGCTCAGTACACGTCTTTACACATACGGGAAACGGGACTGACTAACTATGTAAATAGTACTGAAAGTAGTTTTAGGATTCCCTACCCAAAACATTTGTCCGTACGATACAGTACCTAAAAAACGCCGCCACTTGTATGTTTAAGTAAGTTATTAGTTAATTATTTTACGCTTTTAGAACCGATGGACGTTGGGGTACCCGAGTCTTGGGGTTATCACGCGCCAGCAACTAATGTCTCCGCACGTCAAGGGAATGGGTTTGTATCACGGATTGGTAAACGCAGCATAGGTCGCCCTCCCACCAGGTGGATCGCTAGCCTGAAAAAGGTCGCCGGAAGTGGCAGGGATGGGAAAGGACTAGGTGTGCATGGTAATATTCATTAGGAAGGCCTATGTTGAGTAGTAGACTGCTACTGGCTAATTGATCTATTATATCTACAGCCACTGGATCTTCCCTAGGAACTCTACTAGGCATCTTCAAGAAGGAAGTTACTAGATTTTTTTGGCAACACGTAAGCAATGTCCCTGGTGTTTTAAGTGACCGTAGACTACGGTAACTCCCTAGTTTCGGGCGGGCCGTATGCTGGTTCGGCAAAACAGTATTGAAAAAACCTCACAGCAATTTAAAAAAATAACGTAATATCACCGCCGAAAAATTCATTTTATCATTGCTTATGTTGTGGTTATATGCCATTTGAGTTAATAATAATATTTCGATCGAATTTCCAACAACGTGTTAAGTAAAAGACAAGATATTGATAATGTAGGGCCGGCCCCAATAGGTTACCTAACCTGCCTAGTAATTCCATCGTGCGACCTCGGTCTAGCTTGGTGACTGGTCACACAGTAGAACCTTCGCAAGGCCACTGCAGTCACGTGATGGTGGTTGCTTGCTACCTTCTGGAGTTATTAATAGAACAGTAGTTACTATCAATTAATGCAGGTGAAGGTAAAAGGAATTTTTCAAGGCTGTGTGTGAATGTGCGAAAAACTATTAGCATTGGAACATTGGTTAAGGTTTTAAGTTACAGCAAATTAATATAATATTTAATCCATACTAATATTTTAAATGCAAAAGTAACTCTGACTATCTAACTCTTCACGCTTAAACCGCTGTACCGATTAATATGAAATTTGGCATGGAGATAGTTTGAGCCCCAAGAAAAAAAAAATTGTAAATCATTTTATCGCTCACTACACAAAGTCACGCTTAATTTTATACTAACTTTTCCCCGCGGTTTCACCTCCCCTTAATTCGGTTATCGGTGTAGGATTTCAATTTCAATAAAAAAAAAAAATTAAATATTATAGTAAAAAAACCGAGTCACACTTGACGTTTTCAAGTAGCCTATGTCCTTTCCCAGAACTGAAACTATCTCCATGCCAAATTTCATCTAAATTGGTAAAGCGGTTTAAGCGTAAAGAGGTAAAAGACAGACAGACAGAGTTACTTTCGCATTTATAATATTAGTATGGATTGACTCTGTCACGAGTTTGTCCTTCGTATCCTATGGTAGTAGAACCAAAAATTTTTTGAACAAATCCTACATCTTAATTAAGAAATAGTTAAAGAATTTTAAAATGATATTATTTCCGCGATCTAGCCTATATCGACTTTGAAGTTAGACGCCAATAGACAGTTTGTACCTATCTTTTGGTATTTGTATCTACTGTTAATTTTTATTTGAAAGGTTACATGAAGTTCTAATGGTTCTACGCTCGACTGGTGTCTGCGTTTTGTTGGTGAAGGGGTTCAGTAGCGTCGGACAACCCAGTTCGTACAGAGTTAATCCACAGAGTTAGGTCACACCACTTCGATGGGTTAGGCAGCAGTCCGACATTACCTTGTAACGAAGTGGTTTACATGAGGATTACCCAACAACAAAAAAAGGTTACCTAGTTTTTCTTATATACAGAACCCAAAATACACCCAAAAAAAAAAGAAGTAGGTACCTTATTGCGCTACTAAATCTTCCATATCAATTTCGTCGACTGTTTTCAATTCACCTAGTACCTATGTATAGACGTGTTAAGCCACCAACTTAGCCATAATTTGGTACAATTTTCTCTAAAAACGAGATTATCTACTACCATTATATAATATTACCATAAACCAACAAAAGTAATAAAGGAAAACGGAAATACGGAGCTGTGATAACCAACTGTAAAAAAACATTTCGTGCTGTGAATCAGTGGGTTTTTGTGTAAATTACAATAAAATGTCGCAATAGCTGGTGGTATTTTGTCACTCTCATTTACATTACAATACTTACTTTTCATTTGACAGTACGAAATACCTACATATGGTACAACTTTGAGAATATATCTATAAAGAATTATGAGTTTTATCATATATGCTTACTTAATGGCTCCTCTAAAACATTGTACTTTATACAAATATTTTACGTTTTAATTCTTATGAGATTCAAGGGGACATATATATTTGAATATTATTGCGTGGATTTGTTTTTAATAACAGATTATGATTTCACCCATAAAAATATCATAATTTTCCATACACATTTCATTTCCCCTATTCTACCCCCTAAGGAATGTGTTTCCAAAACCGTTGAAACACCACAATCTCAATTTTCAACCCTTAAGCCTTAAAAAAAGGCCTTTAGCCTTAAAAAATTAGCTTCAAAAATGACAGATTTTCTCACAATTCCAACCTCCATTTTAGGGGATGAATTTTGACAAAAAAAAAAGGGACCCAGAGCAATGGTAAATAAAACTCAATAATTATGCTTTGAAAAATTTGAATTGAATTAAATTTGAAAAAAAGTGCCACAAATTGCCTCATGAAGGTTGCAGCGCCTACGAAGATTAAGACAGCATAACATATACCAACTTTAGCAATGGGAGTGAGGTTGTTACTAGTTGAAATCGACTTGTTTAATATCGTTCGCTTAGCTCAGATTGCGTATCTGCGTTACCCAATACTTCGGGTAAAGTTGACCATTACCCCTTAAATTTTACTTACTCACTTTTTTGTTCCAAACTAGTTGTAGGTACCCACGAAAATCGTTGGAGCAGTTTCCGAGATTCAGAATATAAATATATGTACATATGTTTACATACATACAAGAATTGCTCGTTTAAATGGTTTAAAGGTATCAGATATATGGATTCGATTGCATCGAACGTCATGTAAAATAGTCTTGTAAAAATTGCATAATGCAATTGCAATATGCAGATAGTACCATTTTTTCAAAATCTGCGAATGCCCGTCAGTCAAACTATCCTAAAAATTCATGGACAGAGTTTTCAGTTGTAAGACCGTTTTCTTGTAGCTATATCGATTATGGTAGCTGACCCTTTCAAAATTTCCATCCTGTAGGTATATCTGTATATAGATATTCGGTCAAACGTCTTTCGGCTACTATTTACTTATTACATTTAAATTTTAGTTTGACATCATTTATCTACATATTACTTACGCAATAAAAGAGGGTGGCGTGATGTGATTCCACCATACGTCAATAAATTGTATCGGCCTGACCTGAATTTATAAAAATAGCAAAGTACTTTATTGGTAATGGACAACAAGATAACCTAAAACAGTATTTAATTATAGACATATTACCTTATTTATATGTACTTAAAAGGTTAGGTAAGCATTTTAGGTTTCCGTACCCAAAGGTTACAAAACGGTACCCTATTACTAAGACTTCGCTGTCTGTCAGTCACCAGGCTGTATCTTATGAACCGTGATATTAAAATAGTTCAAATTTTCACAGATGATGTATTTATGTTGCCGCTATAACAACAAATACTAAAAAACAGTATAAACAAATCACAAACGTGATTTTTTTGCTCGTTTTTCTCGATATTGATCGATTATATATTGATGATTATCGATATTCAAAAAATATTTAGTTATATATTTATTACGAAAAGAAAATTCGTTCAAAGCGATTAATTTCAAAGAATATTTAAAAGCAAGTACTTTATTTGTTTCGACTAAAATAAGAGTTTCAGCTTAAAATATTAGATTTTGAGTCAAGAATGCAACAAAGTCTGCTAAACTTACTTATTTATTACTTATACTTATTTTCTCTAATTCAAAACAATAAAATCTTAATTGAACATTACCCTGGCTTTGATTTAAGATATAATTATTTTAAACAAAAGTAATAGTTTTTTAATAAGTGACGTCGCAGATGGTTTAAGAAAACCATGATTTTGGCGCAAAAAAATTATATCAAAGCAATCTAAATCAATGCAATTAAAAAAAAAAATCGACCAAGTGCTTGTCGGGCCACGCGCAATACATATATGGTATATGCACTTCCACCGTAATTTTTTTTACATTTCCAAATAGGTACTATACTTTCGCTGGTATAGGGGGTGGACACTTGACTCCAACAAAAATTAGTACTTTTAAAGCTAAACGTTTCGCAAACGGAGCCCTAAATCAAATAATGATCTGAGCATACAGCCAATGTTTTCTGAATTCCTGTCCAACGATACCCCACACTATGGAGTAGACGAGAAAAAAAATGACGTCCCCACTTCACGTGTCTAGAGGAGGTATCCTTAAAAAAATTTTCAAAGATTTTATTCTACCACTTTGTCGGCTTGATCAATGTGTATATCCCTGCCAAATTGGAGCTTTTTTGTATCAGTAGTTTTTGAACTAAGCCGCGGACAGACAGACGGATGGACGGACGAATGGACATGGCAAAACTATAAGGGTTCCTTGTTGACTACGGAACCCTAAAAATGCCCAAACTACGGTATTTTTCTTTTTACATATTGTGACACAAATAAATCAAAACCTATGGAGTACTTCCCGTTGATCTAGAATCATGAAATTTGGCAAGAAGCAAGATGTTACATCACAAATATACGAAACAATCCAAAAGACATAATAATAGTCCAGGAGGAATCGGCGCATGAGTACCGAAAACTATTCGACCTCAATTTTTTTATGCGATCCTCTTCAAATTGCCCTTCTAATGATATAAATGCATGTTGCCATGGCGCAACCCGGTGCCATATTGTTTAAACCGAAATTGTTTAAACAATTGCAAAGAATTGTTATTTTTCAACCGGACAAATTTTTTTCATATTCTTTATTGAAATACCAATAAAAAAGGTCCTATGACTTTTAACGATAAAGTTAATATTTTTAAAGATATGAATTTTTGAAGGTTCGAAAAATCTCAAATTTGGGTCGAAACCCATGAAAAATATATTAAAAAAAAACATAATGTCTAAGAAATATTTTTTTTTAATTCTTTATACAATTGTAAATAATATTGTTAAAAGAGATTTTAAAAAATTTCATTGTTTATATCTTTTTTTTAATTGTTAATTCCGCGCGCTCGCAAGTATGCGTCGCTTACCTCTAAGTATCGCTTAACGATTAACGATCTTAAATCTTGAACGAAATAAAAAAGACTGAATAACTATGAGTAAAAACAAAGGATGATCAGTTGAGAACCGACATGCACTAACTTGTATTTTTGTTTTAAATGTTATATATAATCAATAATTTTGTCACAAGAACAAACAAAGATCTCGAGGTTTTATACAAAGAGTAACCTTGAAAGAATAAAAAATAAAGAAAAGAATCTTTTTCTTATATAGACAAAATCGTACACGCACTATGATACATGTACGTAAAATTATTTTTATTTAATTCATTTGAATGTTTTTTCTAAACATTCAAGTGCGTACCCAATATATTTTTATTATTTATAAATAATTGTGATTTAAAAAAATAGTCAAATACCATTATATCTTATTATTGTTGATATAAATGCAAAAATTACTATGATAATAACAAAAAAGTAATATAAACTAATAAAAAAGTAATTTTAATTACATGTTTCGATTTATGCTTAAATAACTTTTGAAAAATTGATTTCAGAAAAAAATTTATTAAAAACAAATTGTAGACAATTTAATAATTAATAACATTGCTCCCTTTAACAATCTTGACAAAGTTGATAGTTTTTAAGATAAATGATAAATAATGATTCGAGACACAGAGAGGCCGACGCAACGCGTGAGTCAGAGAGAGACAGCGATACTTAGAGGTAAGCGACGCATACTTGCGAGCGCGCGGAATTAACAATTAAAAAAAAGATATAAACAATGAAATTTTTTAAAATCTCTTTTAACAATATTATTAACAATTGTATAAAGAATTAAAAAAAAATATTTCTTAGACATTATGTTTTTTTTTAATATATTTTTCATGGGTCGAAAGTACCCAAATTTGAGATTTTTCGAACCTTTAAAAATTCATATCTTTAAAAATATTAACTTTATCGTTAAAAGTCATAGGACCTTTTTTATTGATATTTCAATAAAGAATATGAAAAAAATTTGTCCGGTTGAAAAATAACAATTCTTTGCAATTGTTTAAACAATTTCGGTTTAAACAATATGGCACCGGGTTGCGCCATGGCAACATGCATTTATATCATTAGAAGGGCAATTTGAAGAGGATCGCATAAAAAAATTGAGGTCGAATAGTTTTCGGTACTCATGCGCCGATTCCTCCTGGACTATAAGACTTGATGTCATGATGGAAGAACTACCTAAATATAATGATTTAGTACGGAACCCCCGGTGTTTTTTTTTTATTTTGGTTGGTTATAAAAGCGGCGTTTTGTATGACTCCATAATAAAATTCGTGTACCAATATTATGCGCTTAATGTCAATAAACCAACTATAAAGATAAGCCAAAATTTGTTTAGCTGTCATACAGATGTAGTTATATCTTTTAAGTTGGCTCAATAATAACATTGAATGCATTGACCGGAAAACAAAATGTTCTTTATATACGTACTAGCTGCAGACCGCGACGTCGTCTGCGTGAACGCTATACTATAACATCAATTTTTGTGAACGAAACCATAGCGCGATCTAATTCGACGCCAACGCCATCTAGTTAGCAAATAGGAAACATTTTTATATGATGAAAAATTATAACACATCTAGGTTATGATTTTACACGATTTTTTTACGTAAAATAAATGGCTATGTGTGAGTAGAATAATTAATAATTAATAAGCAAGTCAAATATGCTTCGTTAGATTACATGTTGTTACAGAATGCGTTGAAGAAATAAAGGTTCACTGCTCGTTCCCCGTAGGTGACAGCATGATAATATGTAGCCTATATGTTGACCCGACTTCTTAATAATATTCGTGCCAAATTTGAAGTAAATCCATGCAGTACTTTTTGAGTTTATCCCGAACATACATACAGACAAACAGACAAAAATTCTCAAAACTATATTTTTGGCTTCGGTATCGATTGTAGATCACAAGTATTCTTTTAAAAAAATATTGAATGTACAGTTTGACTTTCCTACCATTTTATTATATGTATAGATTAAAAGACAGAAGCTGAACATTTCAAAAAGAGCTGAACCGATTTCAGCCAAATATGATATAGCTAAAAAAGCATTTCACAATAAAAATTTGTCAAGTACCTACCTACAACCTACACGAAGGTTATTTTTAACTTAAATAACGGTATTATTTTGTATTATAATATAAGCTTCATTAACGCGTATCATAAAATACTTAACTAGAAATAGCACTTTACAAATATTTATATTTAGACTACCGTCGCTAGATCACGTTGTATGTACCTACTTTACTAAGTAATAAACTTATTTATTCTGGAGTTACTCCAATGTCTAATCTAAATATTACTTACCCATTAGGTTGACTTCCGTGAATCTTGTAGGCACATAATTTTTCCTGAATTTAGCACCGATACAATAAATGTGATGTATGTAAAATGGCGGTGCCAACATTGTTATCTTCGGTTTAAAAAATCGCAAATACGCAAGTTTTTATTCTTTCTTCGGGCTATGGTAGCACAATACAAGAATACCACAATCTTTTTTATAAAAAATTACGGTGCTAATTTAGAGTTGAAAAGTTTCTACTCATTAAATTAATATGTTTATAACAATTTTTTTTTATTGTAACTTTGTGCACATCATAGACTTCGAATTCTGTAATCTGTCCAATGGACAGCGCCATATAGCCTCACAAATTGACCATCCTGTAAAAAGAGACAAAGAAAATTTGAGGTCGCTTTTTTCTTTTTCTATGAACGTCCGCCATATTTTTTTTTACGTTTATTAAAAAAAGATAGAAAGAGAAAAGTGACCACAGGTTCGCTTAGTCTCCTTCACACTTTTGCGACCATTGTTTTTTCACAGCTGGCTAGGTTATTCGCTGTCCAGTTCTCTATGTCTATGGTGCACATAAAGTGCAACAAACTTTTCTGACCTTAGGTGTTTGGTCGCTACCTAACATCGCTAGTGTTGTCGTAGGATCATACCATTTCAATATAGTGACTGTAGTTTTGATTTTTGACCAACGGGTCAGAAAAGTTTGTTTCACTATACACGAAGCAGCACTTCTTTTACATTGAAATCAAAAATGGCGGTGCCATAAACGAGGTCGTGAATTTTATTTTCTGCAACTTTTTCTCGTAATAATATTATAACTTCTCTATGCAGTTATATCAGCAGAATGCAGTTTAATTGTTAATAAAACATGTACATGAGAAGCGTAAGTAATGAATGACTGTAATGAGTCAACTGCGGGTCGATTCCGTAAAAGATTGCTAACCTTTTTTGAAAGAAATAAGATATAGGTACATTGCGGTTTCGCGACAATCGATGAATTTCATACGTCATTTCAAATGCGCAATGTATATCTTATTTCTATGGATTTCAAACGAGAATTGTTAGCTTTTATTTTACGGAATCTAGCCGCTGGCACACGTGCATCTAGACTGATACGACACATTGTATGTCAATCCAATCAGTGCTAAAGTTACGTCAGAGACTGAGTAGGTAAATAGTTAGTCAATGAACTCTGTGGGTACACGGATCAGTGAGATGCAAATTGATTACGCGGCCAACAACAGTCTACAAGAACTAGGACAACTTATTGCAGTCTTGAGTTGTTGTCATTGGGACGACTGGGCAAAGTGTAATTAATTTTAATTTATATCCGGAATTGGCCAGTCCATATCAGAATTTTAACACCCTGTCCCAGAACTCGACTAAAAAACTTTAATCTTACTTATATTATAAAGAGGAAATTTACGTTTGTTTGTCCGTCCCTTTGTTACTCAAAAACGGCTGCCATTATTCAGATTTTGACCAGTACTAGCATATAGTGTGAGTGAAACCGCAGGGGGTAGCTGTCATAATTGTATATGCAATATATGAGTGTGTGTTCATGTTTAAAAGCAGCGAACTTAAAATGTACAATAATATTTTCTTTCATAGGCAAATAAATACAAGAAGTTGTTATGTATGTACCTACGCGGATAAGCCCCTGTCACCGATCGATCAGATACGAGTATGGTGGTGTACAACATACATACCTATGTATCAGCTAGATAACAAACAGATAAAAAAAACACACGAACGAACGTCAAAAATATTTAGTCACTGGGTATGAAAGAAATACTTAGGTTTACGTGCCTCATGGTTGGGTTAGGTTAGGCTTAGTGCAGGATTAAACCAGGACCCCGGATACCAGCTTGGCCCTTTTGACTCGATTTATCGATGGGCTGTGAGAATTGTCGACGATCCCAAACTCTCTTGCCGTATCGAACCCTTAAGTCTGAGGAGAGACTTTGCCTCCCTGTGTGTGTTCTACCGCTTGTACAATGGGATGTGTTCTGAGGAATCGTTCGAAATTATGCCCACGGCTACTTTCTACCATCGCACCGCTCGTCATTAGCAGGGAATTAATTCTCTCACTTAAGAACCGAAATGGTCGCGTACAGTGCGGTTTCATAGAAACTTCCTCCTTCGAACGCTTGGGTTGTGGAATGAGCTCCCTGCCCAAGGTTTTCTCTAAAGCCTGCAATATGTGGTTCTTTAACAAAGAAGTTATTGGATTTCTGAAGGATCGGCAACGCGCAAGTGATGCCCCTGGTGTTAAAATCGTCTATCGGCTACGGTGACCTATGACCATCAGGCGGACCGTATGCTTAGTGGTATTTAATAAAAAAAAACCATCTTAAATATATCATCTTATAGGGAAGGTCGGGCAAAGCGAATACCCTGGGAAAAGCAAATAAGCTTATTTAGCGAATAGTTTAACTAGATAATGCTATGGTCCCAAAGCAGGTTGTTAAGACAAGTGGCTGCTGATGATATGAAAGTTCAAATAAACAAGTAGGTAAGTTAATATATCGCGCGAGTTTCAGTAAGTTGCTTGATTATTAACAGAAGCGGTGAATGTTTTTTATAAGATTCCTGTTACTTTCAATGGAGTCAAAATATTGTACCTTGTATATTGCAAGTTTATAGCAACAAGTGATTTGGGAAAAGTTTGCTGAAATAGTTATTGGCCATATCTGCAGCCTTTATGTGATAGGTGTAGTTAATATATCCCTACATTTCAATACGCTGGTATTGCGTATGCGCTTTACCCGGTAGGGTCGGGCAAAGCTGATAATTTTCCTTACTCAACTTTTTTTTTCTTATTTTCTCATGAACATATGTGTTTAATACATTTAAAGATTGTTAAAATACACAAGATACCCGATTTCTAACTTATCAAAATTTTTTGATTTGTCAACCCGTTACATATTAGCTTTGACTTCCCCAAAGGTGATTTTGGAGGTACTATTTCTTTTTCTGTGGTGTGGGACTGTAGGTAATGAGTCGTTGTGGCGCTACTGTAACTGTCTTGTAACCGTGTCTACAGTAACAGTACTCACTCACACATATTTTTTTTTATTATCGTAAGGTAGAGTATCGTTGCATAATATCACTGTCATACTCAATGCATCACATCGATAACGACTGCATCTAATTCCGACACATTTCTTACAATGTACTTATAATAAGAAATGTGAGTTAACAACTTTTTCACTGTTAATTGAAGAGGCCATGTTTTTAATAGACTTACGTTATAAATAGGTCAAGTTGTAATCAAGGAGCAGTGACTCGATAGACGCGAAAGGTACTTATTGCCATACTTACTGTGCTCCGAGGTTTCTCTCGGAGAAACATCTTATAGGCGAGGAGCCAGCAATCCTGAAAGACCCGTCATCGCGGATTCTAAAATTTTTAATGAAAATTTATAGTTTATACTCACACGTATACAATGCGCTTGGTCGGCTTGGATTTTATTAGCCGGTAATGATTTAAATTAATTATATATGGTTAAATTCATTAAATGTTTTACCATCATCGTGGGTTTTAATTTTCCTATGGGTGATTTTGTGCAAAATGTTGTTAATTAACAATTAATTAGAAAAAAATCGGCCGACCAACATTTTTTAGCCGGAAAGGGTTCGCAACCCTATTTAAATGATATTAGAGGAGGTAAAATTTCTCCGTTATTACGGATTTCTTTTTTTTTTTTTTATTTTACGCGTTTTAATATCAGTTTTAAAAATATCTTGGTATGCCTGCTTAGAAATAGCCGGAAGAATCGCGCATACCAGTTTTCATTATTTCGCTGAGCATCATGCATTGTACTACTTTGAAGACTCTTTCTTTTGGAGTAATTTATTTTTTCTACCTCTGATTTCTCTCCTAAATTTTGAATTTTATATATATTAATATAGGAAGAAGGAAATGAAGGAAAATTTATTTTAAAAAAATTATTTACGATTTTATTCAAAAATTTATTTAAAGGAAATTTAGGTAAATTTTAATTTTAGTTGATCGTATAATAAATTAAGGTTGATACAAAGATTACGTTTAATTTAATTTTATTTATTAATAATCATTTACATCGTTATCATCCATATTAAAACTTCTTTCTTCTTCTGATGATTTTTCACCTTCTTCTTCTTCATCTTGTTGGCAAATTAAAACTTCTTCAACTTTTAACGGCGCCGATGGGCCAATGTACCACAATGGTTCAAGTTTACTGGATTCATTTAATTGCCATCCACATTCCGTTGGTTCGTATAAAATACAAATAGCTTCAGTAGCATTTTGCCACATAGAGTTTACAAACATGGTGCGTAAAATTTTTTGCATTAATGTTTTTCAACATGGAGGAATATGACTTGAATTGAAATTTATTATACCTTTATAAAATTCTTCTTTGTCACATGTACTTGCAAAAAATTTTAAAAATAATTCAAATCTTGCAGCATTCACGTCATTATTGGTTATTTTATACATCTCATTTGTAAACCTTTGTACTGAATCTGTAATTTGTTTATTATTTATGTCTTCTGGATTCGTCAAATGCTCAAACTCATTTTTTGGTATCCTTCATTTTGTAAGCAGGCGTAAGCAGGCATACCAAGATATTTTTAAAACTGATATTAAAACGCGTAAAATTAAAAAAAAAAAAAGAAATCTTACCTCCTCTAATATCATTTAAATAGGGTTGCGAACCCTTTCCGGCCTAAAAAATGTTGGTCGGCCGATTTTTTTCTAATTAAGTACAACATTTTGCACATAATCACCCATAGGAAAATTAAAACCCACGATGATGGTAAAACATTTAATGAATTTAACCATATATAATTAATTTAAATCATTACCGGCTAATAAAATCCAAGCCGACCAAGCGCATTGTATACGTGTGAGTATAAACTATAAATTTTCATTAAAAATTTTAGAATCCGCGATGACGGGTCTTTCAGGATTGCTGGCTCCCGGACTATTACCCAAGCTAATACATAAATAGGTATTCTACCCAAAGCATTTCATGTTAAGTTGTTTGCCAACACTTACAAGTACTTAAACACTGCTTTCACAGTTAAAAAGTTATTAGATCTCAAGTAAAGCCAAACCCCTAGCTGGGCTCCGAAGTAGGACGTAGCCTGTCCAAAGTCCAAAGTATATATCTCTAAATGCTCTTGACTGTACCACATTTATAACAATAAATAAATAACAATATAAGTTCTGAATCTATAATTCTACAATTCGTAATTGTATAATACAAATATATAAGCTCTAATTCTACAAACTCTACATCTTAGTAAAACGTATAGCTTGGCCTTTTCGTGATTATCACGCAAACTATTGCTTATGGACTAAAAACGTTTCGAACATTAAACGTGGATTTGGAAAAAATATTAGTGTCGCGCTAGGAACAAGATACCGATGTGCGATAGGCATAATTATCATAATCGGGGTTTAGTATTTCTGTTTTTCCAACCTTTCTTCTCAAATCCCAATGGAATTTATCAAATTTATTTATTTATTTTACACTTCTAACAACATTGGTGTACATGGCGGGCTTAGTGCTATATAGCATTTTCTACTAGCCAACCATAGGGCTTAAAAAAAACAGATATATATATATATATATATATATATATAATCATATATGTCAGATATCAATCTTAATTGTGAATGGTTGGACAGTGAATTTTTATCTGAAATCTATTTAAGATAGAATTCTTTGACTTTAAGCTAGAACAAGTTTCTTCTCTGTGCTCTGCGAATTTCTGTACGAAGCGCGTTCCAGAGTCCTATTGCCTGGACGTTGTAAGATTTGGAGACGAAACCCGTGCGGTGACGAGGAGTCGATAGAAGAAGAGTTTGAGAAGAGCGAAGCGAACGTTCGTGAAGAAAGTTGATAAACTGGAATCAGGACTTCAAATAGCTTGGGGATAAAAGATCGTTTAGAATAGAGTAGAGGGTATTAAGATATCTAGCACTTCTGCGTTGGCGAATTGGCAACCATTTAAGTTGTTTACAAAAATAGGAAATGTGGTCATATTTACGAAAGCCGAAGATGAAACGTATAGTTATTTTAAAGTCGATCCAGTTTATAAAGGAAATCAAAATGTAAGTCAGGGTAACACACGTCCGCATAATCAATGAGTGGTAAGATGAGGGCTTGCACTAATATAAGTTATGTACATGTTGGAAGAAAATTCCTAAATTTGTTAAATTGACGCAATGCACTAGTTATACCTACTTTACAGCAGACTTCTTTTATTTGGACGTTCCATTTCACATGAGGATCGATATGAAACCTAGCCTAGATCCTTAACCCTGTCGCAAAAAGGTACCGTTGCCTCATCAAACAAAACAGGTGCCAAGATATAATAATCAATTTTGGTATTCTGACAGGTGCTGCCGATAATTATAGTTTGACATTTTGACGGATTGACTACCACTCCATAACTTCTCGACCATTCACTAATGCGACTTAGCACACTGTTGATTTTTTGTATAGCTGGAGATCTTCAATTTTGGCTTGTACATATAGTTGCAGATCGTCAGCAAACAGATGATAAGGACAGTTTAGTGTGGATGAGATTGGATTGATAAAAATAGAAAATAGAAGAGGTGATAGTATTCCACCCTGAGGCACGCCACAACAGTCAGCCACGGACAACGGTCAAACAGGCCAAATAAGGTGGCCTGATTTGAACGAACTGATTGTTGGCGGCCACAGATATAAGAAGAAAACCAATGTAGAGCTGTAAGTTATAAATTGATCTTTTCATTGAGAATGGAAAGTAAGATGTCATGGTAAACTGTGTTAAAGGCATTAGACAAATCAATTAGAACGAGATTCATCCTCCATTTACTCAGGTTAAAAGGTAATCATTAATTGTGATCTGAAGTATATAAGTTTACATATTCGTACAGTGCACGTCTGAATTTTTTATAAAAAAAGCAGGTTTCTGAACTTTTACAGGGCTCAGTTATTTATACGAATAGCATTTAAAAAAGCAAAACATACAAACATAGTGACTGTAAATATATCTTTCATACATAAAATTATGGCTCTGTCAAAATCCAAGTATGAAACCGTGGACGATGTTTGCATGGAGAAGAGTAGCTTGATAAATATCACTCTTCAGCTTAACACTGTGTGAAATCTCAATCTTTGATCAACACAAAAGTATCTTCCTATGTGCCTATCCGGGACATACTATATCTATATGTGCCTATCCAGGACATACTATATCTATATGTGCCTATCCAGGACATACTATATCTATATGTGCCTATCCAGGACATACTATATCTGTATGTGCCTATCCAGGACATACTATATCTATATGTGCCTATCCAGGACATACTATATCTATATGTGCCTATCCAGGACATACTATATCTATATGTGCCTATCCAGGACATACTATATCTATATGCCAAGTTTCATACCAAATCGGCTAAGTTTGATTAAATAACAAACATCATCACAAACCTACCTATTGCATACTTTGAAAATTGTAAATGATACAGGAATTTGTGTAATGGGTTCTGTAACATACGGAGATGAAGTCGTGGCGTAGTGCTATACTAAACCTGTAGGTATGACATGTACTTGTGAAAAATCAATAAAGACGCTTTTGAATTACCTTTGTATTTTATTAAACACATTACAATGTTTGATTTAAGTATATATGTCTATTGAATGTTAATAAAAATTACACAGGTGTTCAATTTATTGCGTACCTACCATGCTCACGTGCTGCTTTTATTGCGTCGTTTACCTCTCAGTGATAATTTAAATATTTGAATAAAAAAAAACATTCAGAATTCAACTAAAATCTACTTAACTAAGTGAGATAATTTTTTTTAAATAAATAACATTAACATCTTGCTAGTTTGAAGTCAAACTTAGGGTGTTTTCAGGGATATATACCTTCACGCACGTGTGTGGCGCCTTCTTCATAAATTTCGCACGCAAGGCCACGCCGACGCGGGGCGCCTCGCTCTGATTATGAAAAAGACGCCACACACGTAATATCTCTGAAAACACCCATAATTCTGCTTATACCTGTTAAAAGTTCCTTTTGCATTCAAGATAAGAAACTTAAGAAGCAGTACTACGTGACAGAAAACTTGAGTCAAAACAAGGATGACGCGATTTGTAACTGAGCGTGCGTGAGTAGTGCAGCTACATCTTAACTCGCTGAGATTTTCATTGAAATACAAGAAAAAAATAATAGTTTATTATACATCATTGTTATCAAAAACAGTTTTTCTCAGGGTCTAAAGCGATATGACGGCTATGCTTTAGCAGAGTTGTAAACTAATAGCACTTCGAGCTTTGGAAATTTGTTTGCCAAAATTTAAAAAATAAACAGTGAAAAGGGTTCAGTATAGGATTCTTTTTAACTAAAAAAAAGCTTATTAATCGTGTTTTAACGTTTTTCTGGGTTTGAACCACAGCCCAAAGAACACATTAATTAAATATTAATCGGATCTGCTCAGCGGATCCGGAGAAAGATTTGCTGAAAAAAACAATTTTAAGTAGTATATATATATATATATATATATATAGCCTCTTAAGCCACAGACTACCCAAAACCATACACTTGTGGTATCACTGGTATCTACAGATAAAGATGCGCCCGTTGTTCGCGGGGCTTGCTGTGCGCGCCCAGCATGCCGGGAAATCACCTACATCGCGTGCAAAAATGCTGAAGAAGGTAATGCTCCCTACATTCTATAGGTACCAGATTTGGATATGTTTCGTGACAGTCTGCAAAAAATTAAGAGTAATATTGTCAAATCAAATATATACATACTAATAATGAGTATTTTTGGACATTACACACAGCGCCATCTGGCCCCAAAGTAAGCAGAGCTTGTGTTATGGTGTCGAGAAAACTGATATAAATACATATATATTACTTTTTTATTTTGGAAAAACAAACATATTATTATACATAAATTCACCCAGACTCAAGACAAATACATATGTTTGTCCAGTGCGGGAATTGAACCCACACCCTCTGCACAGCAGTCGGCCGTACTACCAACTAGGCTGCGAGGGAATCAACTAATAAATAGATGTTCTGTCTGTTACTTTATAAATTATATGTTAATAAATACATAAATAAATAAACCTACTTGTCAAGTAAACTCACGAACTTCGGATACGTAAGATAAGTTGGTGTTAGAATCATATTCGCCTCCAGGTTGTAAGTTACCCTCCTAACAATATTACCTATATCAATATTGATTAATAGTTAAAACAGACAGAATAACATGCAGATTGACTTTTGGATCTATAAAATTTACTAGACAATCGCAACGATTTCAGCAGCGTTTAGATACAGCTTGGTTCCGTTTAGTCGTAGCGTAAACCTATTTAGCTTAAAACTTTCCCCAATAAATAGGTTATCTTACGTAATTTTCTTTTAATTCGCGCTAGTAGTATCTGAGAATAACGCGGTCAGACCTACAAACCAGCTTAAGTACTTAATAGATTTTTTTAGGCTATTATACTAAATATACTATATACTAAACTCCGCTGTCCGTCCGTCCGTCTGTCACCAGGCTGATTCTTTTGCTCGTTTTTGCTTGATATTGATAGAGGCAACGGGTAGACGCATGAAATATTCACAGAATATTTAGTTATATATTCAGTTTAAAAATAAATAATTAAATTAAAATAAAACAAAGATTTAAGCAATAAAATTAAATAAGGAAACAAGCTTCTGATGTTAGGGGGTCACCACACCCTATGGACGCTTGCAACACCAAAGGCATTAACTTACGCGTTGCAGACCCTTGAAAAACTTTAATCACTTCCTAATTGAGGACCACACCCTACCTTGGCATGCATATCCATATAAATATTATAAATGCGAAGTAACACTGCCTATCTGAGTTACCTATTAAACCGCTGTACCGATTAAGATGAAATTTGAAGATAGTTTGAGTCCCGGGGAGGGATATAGGCTACTTGAAAACGTCAAGTGTGAGTCGGTTTTTCGTTCTATAACTGAGGATTTGCCGTTGAAATCCTACACCAATAACCGAATTGAGGGCTAGTGGAACCACGGGCAAAAGCCAGTGGCTTAAAATGTCTATTCTTCTAACTTTGCTGCGTAATAATTTAAACAAAACGAATTGGTATCCGAAACTCTACAACTAGTCATGTGATGACCCTTGTTCATTATCATACTTGTACACGCTGCATCATCGTGTTGTTTTGTTTTTAGCTGCATCATGATGAATTCACGACATAAACGCGTGTTAGCAGGTGATGAAGTGATGACGTAACTTGATTGCTACAAGGTAAACATAATATGGAATTGCCTTCTTCCTGACCTACATTAAGATCATTTTTCAGCTTCGTATCAACTTTATATATAGTATATTAGCTAGTTTTAGAACGCAGTTTTTCCTGCTGCGTCTAGCTGTCAGTTTCAAATCGACACGTTTAAAATTTTCTTCATTACATTTGTATATATATTAGTAGTATTATAAGTACTCCATTTCACGTAGTATGGCGGGTGGGGACCCAAGAGTTTTTAGCTCCTGGTGACAACAATAAAGTGTATGAATAAGTATATGTATGTACTTTTAAAGACATTTTACTTGTTACATTATTATTATACGCTTTATAATCTTAATAACTAGTAAAAAATTAGGTCGTTGTCGTGTGGTATGGAAAATTATTTACCCGCATGTTTTCCCGTTGTTGAGTATGTGTCAACCCTTATCTTTTAACCGCACTTATGTATATACCAATAATTACGTCAGGTACAGTGCAACAAACTTTTCTGACCCGAAAAATCAAAACTATACACTAGCGAACAAACACTGAAAGACAGAAGGTAAAAGAAGTTTGAACTGTACATAGCTGATTAGTGATTAATTAGAGACAGAAAACCAAAACAAAGATATATTTTTTATAAACACATTTATTTTTTTATACTTACACTTACTAATTACAATATCTACCTAGTTAAAAACTGAAAAACACGTACACAAAACAAGATTCGTGTATAAAAAACGTTTATTGTACACAAATAAAACCCACTGTTCCCCCAATGCCACTTCATTTATCCACGGTTTCAACTCAGGGCCAAATTGTTTTTGCTGCGGCGATTTCCATGTTTCCAATGACTTCACTTGATCTTCGGGGCCTTCGAAGAGCCATACTGCTTTCCGCATCGTATCAGCAACCTGCAGTTCACTGGCCAGCATCACGGTTCTTCATCTTCAGACAGAGAAGGCATAGCTAACTGACGATGGAGTCTTGAGCGACGATTTGAAGAAACCGACTTTTGGCGTACAAAATCATCGGGTCTCAAAATCTCCTGTTCAGGCTCAGAGATTTCTGCTTCAGAATCGTCTTCCACCAGCGCTGGTAGAGCGGTGCGGCATAGCTTCTGCTTTCTTGGACTATCCGTAACAGCACATTCAATGTTGCGACGAGGTTTGCCAACAACTGGACAGACGTCCGCGTACAGAGCGAATGCAGTTTCCATTTTCACGACCATTTTCGTATATTTAATTGAATAAAGTAAAAAGTAGTTTGTGGTTTGTTCACAACGGTTGCTTAGAGCGGAGTGTGTCGCGACGAAGCGTGACGGTTGTATTTATAGCGTCGGAACGAAACGTTTCGTTTTATCTGTAAATAAATATTGCTTCAGCGTAAATTGAAAAACAAAAGGCTAAGCGACTGCAGCGCAGCGGCACCGCACCGCTTATCGCGTTTTCTTCATGACCTGAAAATGATATGGCTTTGTAGATAATTTGCATCAGCAATCTCAAACTGAAGTATGAAACGTAAATGATAGAAGACATTTTTCATTGTACAAAAAAAGGTGAAGTTGCTTAAAATGTTTGAAGTTTTGTAGTTTACGCGGGGTCAACTATGAAATTAAGGAATGTAATAAGGAAGTAAAAAATGGGGTTAAGGGTAAACGTCGCAGATTTTTTTCATACAAAATGAATTTTACCATAATCTCCGAATGGGTGTATGTATTCCATGACTAATCTTGATATTAATGTTAGTTGTATAATCCATATAAATATAATAAATGCGAAAGTAACTCTGTATGTGTGTCTGTCTGTTACCTCTTCACGCTTAAACCGATGTACCGATTGAGATGAAATTTGGCATAGAGATAATTTGAGTCCTGGGAAAGGACATGGGCTACTTGAAAACATCAAGTGTGAGTCTGTTTTCAAACATCAAGTGAACCGCCGGAAAAAGCTAGTATATAACATGTGTAAAAACCAAAATCAAGATCCTATATTCAAACACGGTTAAAGAAACGTCAAGTGTATTAGGTGCTTATTATATACACTGTGACAGATAGACGAACACGTGTTTGACCCATAGTTTAGAACGTACCGATATAGGTTCCTAGGTACTTATCTATTTTCAGAAAATGAAAGAAACTTAAAAAAATCACCATCCAGCTAAAATGAATGATTTTGGATTCTAAACAAAAGACAAAATAATTTGAAAAAGTATTGTAATGATAAAAAACCGGCGTGTCATGCAGTCATTAAATTCCGTAGGTGAGTTCCGTAGAATAGAATAAGATTTATTGCGAATATCTATCTAAAAAATGTGAATCGTTTTCCTTTAAAATAATTTTCGTTAAAGTAGAGACTTATAAGGTTATGTTATAGTATTATTTTCAGATGTTTAGAAACACTTAATTGGTTTCAAAGTAGGAAAGGTCCCAAAATATACTTCTAGAGTACCTAAAGATTGCTTAGGATTTTGGAACCCCAAATGCATTTTGAACGCCTATCCAATGATACAACACACGATGGAGTTTTGGATATTTTTTCTCTCAACATAGGTAAGTACCTACATAAAACATCTGTACGGTGTGATAGCGGATCACAAAAGTTACTTAGATGCAAAAAAAAAATGAGAATCGATGCATAAATCATACGGACGGACAGAAATGACGAACATTTCTAAACTGCTTTTCCCATTTGAATACGGAATCCTAAAAAATGATTGTTTTTGTTGTTTTACTAGCAAAACAACAATAAAATGCTGTTATCACATCGTTGTATTTTATATTTTTATCAGTAGATAGATAACAGGACTGGCCAGTAAATAAGTAAGTGGCGCGATGGCGTGACGAAAACCGCGGCCATTTTGGTCAACCGCGGATAATTCGTGCTGCGCCACACACAAGTCACAACAAAACATGTTATCTATCAATGTTTATTCAAATAGATTAAAAAATATTCCACACATACTGATAAATAGGGCTGCCATCCGTCCGGGTTTCCCCGGATTTGTCCTAGTTTGGAGGGCGTCCGTCCGGGGAGCGTTCGGACGGGGTTTTAGCTGCAAGCTGCAGTCCGGGTGAAACCGAATGGCAGCCCTACGTAAGGGCAACTGAATAAAAACTGATTAACATGATTTGACATGACACTCAGCTTGTTTACAGGGTTCAAACATTTCATTTACTTGTTTACAGGGTTCAAAAATTTTATTCAGAATTTTCAATTACATTATTTTATATTTTCTTTTTAAATTGCATGAAATGAAATCGGATTTTAAGTTAACTCCACAAGAGAGACACAAAAGATTATTTGTGAAGTTGGTTTATAATCAGTTTTGAAATGGTTTCAGATGTTTAAATTGGTGTGGTCTCTACATCAAGGAGTTTCGTCGTTATTCCGTTGTTTACATCAAAATATTAAATTACCCAAGGGAATAATTTTGTGCTCCTGTGGTTGCTAGCATCAGTAACCGCGCTCATAAATGGTATGATTTGTTAATCGTTTGTAAATTCGGCAATCGACAAAAAGCTTTAAGGCTCTCTTCTACCACTACTACTACTCCTGTAGCTATTACTGTAGTTTTAGTAAGATTACATGACAGTTTTTTTGCGGTATCTGACCCCGAGAATATTTCGCCGTTTTACGCGCAAGTACAATCCAAGGAATTAAAGGACAAGTGATGACTATTATGTGCTAGACACCCGAAACATTCTCGGATCTATTAAAAAAATCCTAGACGACTGACTCAAAGAAAGCTTTGAGCCCATAAGAGTTTCAGACAGACACAACGAGAACATAAAACATGAGTTCAAAAACTGTTCTTTTAAAATGAAAACGTACATTAAAGTTTGGATGTAGCCTTTGAAACAATTTGATTGATGTATTTGCCGAGTTGTGTTAAATATTAATAAAGTAACTGAAAAGTAAGTAAAATATAGTAATTTTAATTTTCTCGCAGTCAATAGTAAAAATTAGAGTATACATCACGTGAAAAAAAAATCATTTGGTCCTTTGTAACCCTCACTCCGCTCAGGATTCTACTTTAGAATCCCTCGCTGCTCTTGGGATCCAACTTAGTCCCTCGAATAAAATTTCCTTTTTTTTTTCACTTGTATAATCTACTATTATTTTATTTACTTAAATAAACTTCTAATAGTAGAAGAAAAAAAGTGATATTATTAAGTAAAAACACACTATATTATACGGAAAAAGCCTTAAAATTCCATGTTTTTTTTTTTTCAATCAAGTAGGCAGTATAATGTATTTTTTAACAGAGCTAAAAGTGAATAAAAAAATATTCAAATGTCCGAGGTAACGCTCCAAAATCCGGGGTTTTTACGCTTCCAGTCCTGGGCGGCAGGTTTTAGAGATTGATAAATAAATTGTGCGTAAATAACGTGTTTATGGATTCTTTTATTTGTTTGTTACCAAGCTGTTTCAATCCAACTATAAATAAAATACAATAGTATAGGTAGGTTGTATATTCGCTGTGTTTGAAATGATATCATTTTTTTTTTCTAGATATAAGTAGGTGTGGTTAAAACCACATTTTGTAAGGAAAATAAAAAGAAAATATTAACTACCTACGTTCTAAAGATGGTTGCTGACATCCACTAGTGGCGCCAATTGATATTTTTAGTGACGTTTTGTTCACCGACATAATGTAGGTACATTATGCGCTTAATGTCAATAATCCAACTAAAGAGAACGAGTCAAACTTTGTAGTGTGCCATACAGAATTTATGTCTTTTTAACTTGGCTGGATAATGACATTAAACGCATTGAAGCAGTGAACAAAACGCACCTTTATAAATTTTCTTCTTTGTGCAAAGAGAGTTTCAAAAATGTGCTTCTACAGAAATATGTAACTAGGTATAAGCTGTTTTATCAACTTTTAATACTGTTTCTTGAATAAAAATGCGAGTTGTAGATAGCAGTTCTGCTAAAAGCGATCGTTTTTAGCAGATATGCTATCTACAGCTAACAGTTTTATGCTAATAATAACTTATAACTAGTTACATATTTCTGTAGACGCACATTTTTGAAATTCGCTTTGCACAAAAAAAGGAAAACAAAAATTTCGATTGCTTCCGCTAGTTAGCAGGGGTAAAGCTCCTATAATGGTTGTTTCCATCCCGTTTGAGTATAAGACAACAAGAACATTTAGCCTTCATTAGATCTATCGAATAAGATGAATATAAATAAATAAATAGGTATCTATTTCAAAGATTGTTGTTATATGACAGGACAGGACAGGTGCTACACCTATATTAACCCCCTGGGTATATTAACCCGAAGTGGTGAGAACTACTATGGGAAAAAAAGATAAACGAAGACGGACGATGGAAAATAAGATTATTTTTAACGATTGCTTTTTGATTTAAATATTACCCCTGGTTCACCGGTATTGCAAAAGATTGATACCCCTGGTTCACCCGTATTGCTAAAGATTGATACCCCTGGTTCACCTGTATTTCAAAAGATTGATACCCCTGGTTCACCTGTATTTCAAAAGATTGATACCCCTGGTGCACCCGTATTTCAAAAGATTGATACCCCTGGTTCACTTGTATTGCAAAAGCGCCACAGTAACCTAGTAACTAAAATTGGTACAAAAAATTGGTATTTAAATTATCATCAAAGGGATTTTTTGGACTTTTGCAGGGATCCAGTTATTATCCCCCAGTCATAGGAACGGCATGTCAAAAAAAGTAAAACATAGGGATATGGTTATTGTGTATAACTATCATACATGTAAAAATAAAAGCTCTATTAACAATTTAATTTAATTGAAATTTAATATTTTGAAGATTTCTTTGCCAAAACATTGAGATAAACAGTGAAAAGGGGTCAGTTAGTTCAAATATTTTTTTTCGAACAGAAGTTCATCAATCGTCTTTTCACGTTTCTCAGGGTTTATACCATATCCAGGTTTACTCGGATTTGGACAGCGGAGCCGGGGAAACCTTTGCCAAAAAAAATTTAAGTTTGGTAAGTAGTATAGCCTCTTGTAGACGATCGGTACCTAATGTTGATAACGCATACAAACAAGGTTGGTAATGACTTAATTAGGTACCAATAGATACCAAGTAACGCGTAAATTTATTGTTTGTGATCTAAGATAGATTTATATATTAGTCAAATTATAATCTAATTATGATCACAGATATTAGGTATCTATAGATTAAGATGTTATAAAGTGGAATGTGCGACATAATCAGATATATTTTTGCCGCTTTTAAAACATAGGAATGTATAGGTACAGTGTAACAAACTTTTCTGATCTTCACTAGGGTGTTTGGTCGCTAGTTTCTTTGTAAGTTGACACACTTTCGAAATGGCGACTGTAGTTTTAATTTTTGACCATTGGGTCAGCAAAGTTTGTATTACTATTCTAGTTTAGTATTATCACGTATTATATAGTCTGTGGTATAAAAAAGGCGGTAAGGTATTCAATATGATGTGGAATGTGGATGGAGGAGTAACCAGCGAACGGTAGGTAATCTTATTTCTTATCTGTGATGGAGGTTCGAATACCCATCCGTATAATGTATAGGTACATATTATTCTATTAGTACATATGTCTAAAACTTGAATGGTTAAATTTTATTGTAGCTCTTTGGAATTAGAAATAAGGGCGGGCTTCGAAGGGTCCTGGCTGTGTTAAGCAACAGTAGCGCAGTCACGGCAGCAGGTGCCAAGTCAGCGGCTTAAGAACAGTTAAGTGACCAGTGCGGTCGACTATGGCCTGTGCCCATGCAATGGTTAGTACAATAGCTGAGGGAAAGTGGGGAGTAAGATACCCCGATTTTGATGAATGTGACAAGGTAAAATCAGCAGTTGTCCCTATAATCGCAAAACGGCTTTAAAAATCTACTTACAAGGAAAGAATAGGACAAAATAATGACCACATAGTAAGGTATGAGGGGTGAGTATGAGGGTGGTCTGTAAAGATTCCGGCCTAACAACCATACATGCAAGACATTTTTATTAATTTTTTTTTCATAGTCTCCTTGTAAATCACACTTCTCCCAACGATGCTCCCGCGCTTTTGAGCCGAGCAGGCTCTGGCAACACTGCTCCTTCGTCTTCAAAAAGCTCGATACATGTTGTGAGTTTAGGATCGTCCTCAATTTTCATACAGCTAATCGTTAAACCGAGCCTGCCTAAATAAATTGTTAAAAAACTTGCGTATATTGTAAACAATAGGTTTGTATAATCTAAGTCAAACAAACACAGTAACTAGTTATTGTAACAAAGTTCATGGCTATGACGCAAAACTTCGCCATGACTATTGGTCTACAATAAAAACCCGCGTCATAGATTAACATCTGCGCAATAAACTGTGTTATCAAAGACCGAACTAATCGCATATGCCTAGCAATTATTTAAATATTGACACAAACTAAACTTAGTAGCTTTTAAATGAAAGTTCTTGGCAAATATTAAAGAAATAAAAAAACCGGGTCAAGTGCGAGTCGGACTCGCGCACAGAGGGTTCTGTAAAAGGTTTACTGTATTGAGGAACAAATTTAACTTCGCCGTTGGACTACTGTCGTCCCAATACATCGATATAGGTCACGGTTAGTTTCCCAACTGCAAAAAAGTTTATAGTCGCAAAGAAATATTTTTTTGTGATGTAACAACAAATTTACGATTTTCAGATTTTTTCTTTTTTGTGGCATTGTTTTTTGCCAAATTTCATGATTCTAGGTCAACGGAAAGTACCCCATAGGTTTTGATTTACGTATCGACCTCGGCACGGTCGTAAAACTATAGTTAGGCGGCCTCGGCACGTACTAACGGCCCTAGATGACGATCTCGCTATCCGGATAGCGAGATTAGTCTCAACGACCTCCCCCAATAGGGCCCTCCAAACACGACGCCGACGTCCCGAGAGCGACAACCCAAGCCGAGGCTTCCCCCGCGGGGAGCTCTTGAGCGTTGGGCGCTATATGGGCTGAGGCTCCTTCAGAGTCTCGCCCCAAAAGCCCGGTGAAGCAGTAATGGCTGCAACAGCCAGTTACAATATGCAACGAAAATAACCGTATTTTGGGCATATTTTTTTATTGCGTTAACTTAGAAGCTTGATTTTTTTACATTTTAAGTAACCGCAGACCTTAGTATAAGATATTAATTTTAACTTGATACCTTGATAGATATACAGACGGACAAAAAAGTGATCCTATAAGAGTTTCTTTTTTCCTTTTCAGGTACGGAACTCTTAACTCCGCCACTAAATATTGTTAATTTCCTTTTTGTACAAAGCTTAAAAAGTGAAAACATTTAACTCACGGGTCAAATGTCAAAAGAAGGAAGGGCACACAAAATATGTAACTTTGGAAACTAATAACAGAAGTACCGAAGAAAAAGTTACTTAAAATCTTAATTCAATTTCTAAAGATCTATCAAAAGGTATTCCAATCTAACGATAATCCAAAAATCATTGCTCAGTACAATGTAGAAGCAACAGATTTTTTTTTCACACCATCAAAACGCTATGTCATGGCGCAATGGTCATGGGAAGCTTATTAGTTAATATTCAGTAGTTAGTCCTGAGAGACATAACATTCCTTAACTTCTCACACAGGCCTCAAAATGCGGGCAAATATAATATTGACTGTTACTTTAATACATATCGTTTTAACCTAAAGAATTCCTAAAATTTAATAGAGCTCTAGAATTTTAAAGTAAAAACTTCTTTAGCAGCGTTGTGCACTTTTTTTGTGATGGGTAAAAAATTATAAACTCGCGTCAGGCTGATCGAAAATTCGTAAGACGGAAACCATAATGCCAAGCCATAAAAATTCGCAAGACGGAAACCATAATGTCACGCCATAATAGGATGTTAAACTCTATAGGACGAATAAAAAGTAAGAGGAAATTGGGTTGATGAAAAGATGAAAGTGCGGATTACACATGTTAAAATGTTATATCCAGGTCGTATGTTTTCACTGCTGCCGGCACTCCCGGAGTGCAACCCGTTTTTTCTTAAGTTTGTATCTATTTTCGAAATAATTGTTGACTACGTTTTTTTTTCAAAGTTATTTTAATTTAACTACACTTTTCTGAATAGTTTTAACTGACAATTAATTATTTATTTTGCATTTGCGTCATTGTATTATGTTATTATTGATGCATTTTATGACAATAATACTAATGCCACGTAATTGTCATGCAACAACGAATAGATTTACATTGAATATCACATTGTAATCGTCTGTTCCATTGCATTGCTACTACAATAGGGTACCATTGCCAATAACGCAGTTCTGTTGAAAAGGGCTTGCTTTGAATTAGGTATAGTCTAGTATAGTATTATATAGTCTGTGGTATAGTGCAGCAAACTTTGCTGAGACAGCGGCGGTCGCAAGTAGTACATATGTAAGTTTTCCGCATTTAATATGGTGACTGTAGTTTTAATTTTTTAACACCTACTTAAAAAAGGTTGCTGCATTGTTGTTAGTATACCTGTATAGCCAGAGAGCTATCCATACTACAACGACCCGTATAAAGAAAAATCTTGCATTCTTCAATTGACACGTGTTATTTGCCTCAGATTAGGCAATTTTTCAAGTTATAAACATTATCAACAACCATACTAATATTATAAGGCGAAAGTAACTCTGTTTGTCTATCTGTCTGTCTGTTGGCTCTTCACGCTTAAACCGCTGTACCAAATAAGATGAAATTTGGCATGGACATAGTTTGAGTTCAGAGAAAGGACCTAGGCTACTTAAAACCGTCATTTGTGAATCGGTTATTTTCTATAAATAAGTAGTTGCCGTTGAAATCCTACACTGATATTCCAACTGAATTTAGGGAAGGTTAGTTTTTTTATAATCCTAATTGTTATTTCATATATTTAAGTAAAGTATGTAGTGGTGTGTGTAAGAGATAGACTCGTCTTGGGAATAGATTGTTTGTTAATAATACACCTTACAAATAATTCGACTTTAAGAAAGTTTAAGACTGAGACAATAATTAAATACAAGTTTTCGCGCAAGTTGCATATGTTCTAATAGATACACTAAGCAAATTGCAACAACAATAAGGGGTAAATAATAACAAATATAGGCGTGCTGGAACAAACCGCCATAAATTTTTGCAATAATAATTTAAAGCTTCATTTGAAACGTTTATCTGAAATTCGCACCATAACTTTCTGTTACTTTACAAATTTAAAGTTTTGTCAATGTTTAATTTAAACTTACTAAAACTCTACTTAGTAACTTACTCAAACGTTACAATTATCATATTAATGTAACATTACTACATTTTAAAGTTATGATAAATTTCAGTGATCAGGACTGAGCAAGTCACAGAGCATACTCTTGGCGCGGCCGTTAGAGCTTCGTTTGAATGTTGCTGGAAGCTTACTAGAATGTTGCAACCTTGCATTTGAAACTTGCAAGCTCCCAAATTTAATGTTCAGCAATGTTATTGCAAATTTGGCTTGCTTAGTGTGTATAAGTATACTATGCAATTTTTCGTAGCTGCTTCTTGAAAAAGGAATCCATCTTTGAGTCCTTCTCTTTTTACTTTTTTGCCAAAGTCCGATAGTCACTCTCCTTCTATCTATATCCATATTTCGCCGTCCTCAATTCATCACCTGTTTTAACATGCCCAGTTTCGCGTTAAAATCAATTATTGCAGCTGAAAGGTGTATAATGTGAGGTTGCCTTAGATGTGTACTACCCGTATCACCTTCAATGAATGCCATTAGGTGAATCTCAGTATCGTACAATGATTTTGGTTTGGTTTCCATAGCCTCTTACTTCACTGGTAATATAGAAGTTGTTAGTTTATTATGATGAGTGATATATTATAGGTGATGGTATGTATAAAAAACTTCGTTGGAAATAAATATTTAAATCACTCATACATGGACCGGTTTAGATGAAATTTAGTATGAAGATGGTTTGAGTCCCGGGGAAGGACATAGGATTTCAGGACAATTTTTATCCCGAAAATTTCAGAAGTTCCCGCGGGAATAACTATAACCGAGATTACCAACTATTTCATTAGTATAATTAAGGAGTTTCCGTAAGAATCCCACGCTGTTAACCAAATTTAGGGCGGGCGGAGCCGCGGAAAAAAGCTGGTAAATAATGTATGCTATTGCATACAGATAGACAAAAATCCTTAAAGTGATTGCATTGACTTCGGTTTATAGTGATTTCCATACTAATGGCAAACACTAGTTATAGACTTTAACTAGAAGTTTTTCTTAATTATTATTTACATACAGACACCAGGTTGGTTACAATTATATTACAGGTATGCATGTCACGCATTCATTACCAGCTATAATATTAAGTTTAATTAATCTTTACGCATGACTAACTGTGCATTGTTAAGCAGTGGCCTGTTGTGATAACCTATATAGTGCAGAGGCGTGTTTTCCAACACGGATATTTCCTATAGAGATAGGTACCATCTGGTTGAATGGAAGAATTCTTATTGACAGTTTACTAGTGGAATATTAGATTGGTAGAAAGGTATGGTGGTAAGTATATACCTACTGGTGAACAGCACATGTGCTTTGTACACTAGAAAACACAGCGTTTTATAACTTCGATGTTTACGTTCAGTAGGTATTTGTTAACTGTCATTATTGTTACTATAATAGGAAGGTATTGTTGCTTTGTATAGCCTAGGCGTAGGTACCTAGATAATATTGAAAACAATAAAGTTGTTATGTTCATTCATCTTAGAAAGTTATAAATAACATATACATAAACAGGATTACGGTCTTCAAGAAATTTCCAATTCTCTAATTTTCCATTTTCCTTTAGGTTTTTAAGAAAATTTCTACGCTATCCCACTTAAGAAATCGTAGTTGTTTTTTTTTCAAAGTTATTTACAGATGTGTACGGATGGATTTAACACACCGGAAAAGTTCCACTTAGTAATTGGTATAGATTTCCGGTTCTGGTTGAAAAATGAACTTAAGACATATACAATAAAGATGCGTGACGTGAATAGACAAAACCGTTTCGCTCTTTGTGTACGAAACGTAAAAAAAAACAAATATTATAATGACATTTACAACACTAATTAAATCGTATGTTGGGAAGTCCCGGACTCGGATGTACCGGGAATTCCTGGTAGTTTCAATGCCGGACCGTAAAACTCGGTTCTTTAGAGTATCAAGTTAATATTCGAGACATTCCAAAAACATTTTTTTTTTCCTGAGATTTGAAATAAAAAAAACAAAAATGACATTATAAACAGTTACAATATACAGTTACAGTACCAGAGTCCACTACCAAAATCATGTGTCATCGTTTAACGTTCAAAATTGTATAAAATTCTTATATTTCGTGATACTTAACCCAAAAAAGTAACGGGCAAAAATGTCACAACTCCGTGGGGCCGCTGCGCACCATACCCGATTTTTAATCGGCCGATCAAAAAATCGGTAAGCTACGACTACTGCATATGGAACCACGCGTATTTCATTGGTCGATAGTTCAAACTGTTTTGAGACACCAAACTATCGACCGATGAGTGCGCGGCTAGGCTAAGATTACCAGAAAAAGATAATATGGAGATAGAGATGAAAAAAATCATAAGAGTTACCCAGTAACAGCTTTGTTTGCTTTATAAATTGCAGTGATAAGTAATAGATCATGATGTCTGACTATGACGCAGAAAGGTACTTATTTGTAGTAGGGACAGGGGTTAATAACACGCTTAGTGTCGTTTCATGCTCATGACACAATATCTACGCGTCTCGTGCCACGATATTTTATAAATAAATATATCTTTATTAGACAATAATAAAAGTATTAAACATTTATACATTACTGGAAATAAAGTGATTGTAAATATAAATAAAGATATTGTGTAAGCCGTAATGACGTATGTATGTTTCTTCAGTTAAACAAATGATAAAATTCTATAACTTTTCTGCAATTATTTGGCATGAGGTAAAGTCAAGGAGTTACTGAACTTAATAATACTATTTGATTTTGTGGCTTGAAAATATGTTATAAGTAAGCAGGATTGAAATTGAGCGAGTAACTCCCTGACGCCCTAGCTTGCACCGCACCCATTGCACATTAGATGCATGGAGACTGTCCGAGACTCTCTGTATCTACTACGGATTCTATACTCCGTGGTATTTAGGTACTCAATGCATCCAAGACTCTGTATATATATCAAGCAAAAAAATATAGTTTGATGCCGTAGCTCCTCCTGCCACGGTTCGAGAGGGTAGGGATATGGGCTCATGAAGCCAATCCAAAATGATTTAATGATCTACAACTACGACACCTACCCGAAAATTTACCCAATGACTTTTTTTTTGTAGTATATCAATAATTTCTTATCGGCTCGAAGGACCACTTTATTGCAAGTTTATAAAAAATGCCTTACATATGAAAAAAATCTTATATTCATCAAACTTTGTAAAATATGTCACATGTCAAATTCATCGCGGTACATAGATAGAGAATACATTCAACAGCCAGCTACATTATCCTCCTCGCCTTCGCATCCAGATGCAGAGGCTTTAGCGATGGCTGCTGGCAAGATTACAACAATCTTCGATGCAGGTCAACGAAGTATCCCATCTTTGGTGGCGACATCTACGGCACGTACGCGCCCATCACGACCAGCGAAAGTTGCTCCTCTTGGTCATTTATTTCGAGGAGCCGTCGAATCAGCTATTATAACTAAATCACCTTTGCAAAATTCGACGTGTTCGTTATGAACAACCCATGATGTGACTATTACCTGCTTCTTAACGTCAATAACACTGTAGACCTTTTATGTTTTGTGGAGTCGATTTATTTGGGCCTATGCAAGTGACGATTGGACGCAGAAATGAGAAACGGTGGGAAACCTTATTTACGTGTTTAAATACTCGAGCCGTACATATCGAGTTAGTTGCCTGTTAATCGACTGACCCAACAATATTAGTAGCTATACGGCGCATGGCTGCACGCAGAGGCTATCCTAAGCAAATTTAATTAGATAATAGGACCAACTTTCACGGAGCTGATAAAGAATTACAGGCTTTAGCCAAAGTGATAGTTCGTAACTTAGTTGAAAAGGCTACTTCACTGGTTATTTAATGGAAATTTAATCCACCTGAGCCACCGCACATGGTGGGGCGTTCAGTAAAGCCTTGTATGCTCAATAAAAGTAGCACTTTCAGCCACTCTTAAATCTCGGTCACCAAAAGAAGAAATACTTTTAACTTTACTAATTGAAGCGGAAAACATTTTTAATAGTCGTCCATTAACACATGTGAGTTTAGATGTAAACGAGGAGGCACTTACACTAAATCTTTTCTTACTGGGAACATGTTGGGCACTTAATCGTTCAGGCATTTTTTCTGACGAAGACTTTCATCTAAGGGAACAATGGTGTGTTGCACAGCGTCTTGCTGACCATTTTTGGTCACGCTGGATGCGAGAATATATTCCAAATCAAATATCTCGTAACCGATGGACAACTGACAATAATAGAAATATTAATAAAGGTGGTTTAGTTATAATAGCTGATTCGACGGCTCCTTGAAATATATGGCCAAGAAGTAAAGTATCAGCAATTCTCGCTGGTCGTGATGGGCGCGTACGTGCCGTAGATGTCGCCACCAAAGGTAGGGATACTACGGCGGCCTGCATCGAAGATTGTTGTAATCTTGCCAATTCAAAATGGGTGATTGGTCCTGAATTTCTTAAAATAAGTGTACCTACAGATTAAAGCTTTGTCCTCAGTAACTGACTGTCTTTTCAGAAAAGGCGAGTAAGATTACCTTAAATCGACGAACGAGTATAAAAATATTGATGGAAGCGGATTCAGCAATATAAGTGTGCCAGAATCGTAGTCTCGTAAGTCTACACTTACTTCGAACTTCTGCTGAAAAATGTATGTTTTACTAATAAAGTTTGCGCGTGGAACACCTTCTACCTACTCGTGAGCCAAGTTACCCCCCTCTCCCAAATCTTGCGCTGCGACCGCGCCTGATTCATTTCCATTTCTCCATTTCTAGAAAATTAGGTATTTAACTTACGTTCTAATAATGGGATAGGTATAAGTTTGACAAGTGAGTCATCTGATAATTTTATTGCAATAAATTCTTCCACAAAAACGGCTCTATATTTTATAACACTAGTAAAAACCCGTGTTTTATCGCCTACAAATAAAGCGCAAACTAAAGATTACGCTTTTACACAAAGATACTATAAGATGAGTAAGGAATATTATTTTTATAGTTTATCTGAACACGCCATGTTTGCTTATTCATGTGGCTATTTTTAGATTGTGACGTCTATTGCATGTTCCTCACACTTGGGATCATATTTTGCTGCAATATGACTCTGCCTACAATAAATAATTAGAGCTTCTATTTTACAGAAGCGTCCGCTGAATAATTTGTTAAATCTAATTTTAACTACTTGGTAACCGGTACATTAATGACTTGAATACTATACCTATTTTGTTTTACTCTGTCCTTACTCCCTGGATCGTAAAAACTGAGCCAACGTAGGCCATAATAAAATTGCATGGACTTAACCAAATTTTGGCGTCAGATTTTATGTTCACGGTTTGTGTAATATGTGGTGTATTGTGTTTCTGTTTTTGTATGTTTGTGTTTCTCTGTGTGACGTACTTATTCACTAATTCACTATGTATAAAATTAATACAATCAAAACAATGTACATACGCCGCGACCTGTCAAAGGATTATATTTACGCAGTATTTGTTTCCTCTATGGATTATATGTGACTGACTGAGATGCCGGTCCACCCAGAGTAGCGACAATCCTATTAACCTTGTCACGCGCCGCGGTCCAACTAAATTAACAAACTAAAAAGTAAATCTTTACTAAACACTCCCCATCATTATCATTAGAACTTTGATCCTCTTCAGATAGGCAGGTACTGTGAATGGAATGGAGAACATTCACCAACTTCTTGAAGATGCCTGGGAATTTTGGGATACACAGAGATACAAGCAAAAAGAAAATTAAAACCAAGAACAGAAATATTAGAAATGTTAGTGTTTGGTTTGCAGGCAGATAGGCAAGGAACAAGAATTCTCATGGCTTTAAAAATCAAATATAATATTGTTAGGTAGGTACCTATGTTTATAAATTTTTTGGTATGAACTTTCTTTTTATCCCTGTCTGCCTGTTTATATAAGATTCATAATTATTGTAATCCAATAATTGAAATAGATATTGTTACCCAACCTGAAACTGGCCTTCTAAATCGATAAGTTTTCATAATCTGTTGCTATATTTCTTTAGCCTGACTTTGCTTGAGAAAAGAGACTGACAAAACTTATGTCAACATATTTTTGGATATGTACCAAATTAATATATACCTATATAGGTACCTACCCGCGCTCCGACGACTCTCCAATTTTAATTAGTTATTTTACCATTGTAGGTTCTCCGCCTGTAGATTGGTTTTTGTTTTTCTTTAATTTATCCCTCGATTTTATTACCTAGTTTTTTTTTAGTAAAGGCGAGGTTATCTTGAGTGAAAAGATTAGCACTGTTCTACTAAATTACGTGTTATAATTCGCAATTGCGCTCTTAACTTCCGTGACCCCGAGAGAAACTGTCCGAGCGCCATTATATTAAATCATTCGCAGTTTTTTGATTGCTGTCAAAAATATAGGGAATTTGTCTTTTTCAATTTCCTACAAATAGAAAATTCTTTTTATTAGTATATTTGTTTTATAGTTATATGTATAAACAATTAATAATGTCTGTTCTTAACCCGAAGTTAATATCATCTTTGGGAATTTATTCTATCAAACAAAATTGTTCTGATCGTGATTTGAGCTTTGTCAGTTCCTAGACACCTAGTACACTCTATTTTATCAATGTTTAGGCGTTAATATTCTATATTTATGCCCAAAAAGGATATTGGAAAACACCCAAAACTAGGATAACCTCGCCTTATTACGATTTTTGTAATGATAGGGCGATAAACATACATATATTATAGATAAGACACATAAAGAAAAAACTGTTCTCTTGTACAAGTACTTATGTGGCTTGGAACACCTGTGGGTGCATTTGTCGCACCTCCCCTTCTAAATCGCCAGAAATGCTGTTAATTTATTTATTTTTGTGGTGGTAATTTAAAGTGGCCAACTGAGCTTGCGGTATAAGTGAGCTGTGGGCTGAGCCCGAAGGGAATATTTCCTATGTACTTACATTTACTACCAGGTTTATCCCCAGCATCAAAAGCTGTTTACCTACACGGTAAACCCATGCATATTCGACACACACACTTACGTACTTAGTTACTACATATGAAAAATTAAACTAACCTTCCTTCCTTTGACACAATGGTAGTAAAATTAGATTTAAGTTCAGTTACCTACTCAGTTAAATATGTACATAGCAATGAATATTTTTGTAACAACAAATACCTACATACTCAAGTTTTGTAAACACAGAAGATACCAGCTTTATTGTATGGTCTGTGGACAAACGCACTGCGGGAGGCAAAACCAAGCAAACAAGGACAAAGGTCAGTAAGAGACGATAACATTACATTCTTTTGTTTACATTGTTGCTTACTACTAATATTATTGCAATAATAAATTTATTAAACTGATAACTCAGTACCTATTGAATTACATACAATACAATGAACTAGCCAAGTGCGTGTCGTGCCCTCTAAATCCAAAAAAAAAGGCATTTACGTAGCAAAGGAGAGGGGGGAGGGGGGAAGTTTGACTCAATCAAAATTAGAATATTTCGCAAAAGGATCCCTTAATTGAAAAATGGTTTTCACACATCCGCAATATTTTTGAACGACCTATCCAACCATGTTAACCATGGGATAGACGAGAGAAATTAAATCCCTGCTTAACACATGTAGGTAAAGTAAGTACCCAAAAAAATGCTAAATTACAGCTTTCTAGTACTAAAAACACCGTACCAAATGATCAGGTTTCCTACGGTATATATTGTATTTTTAGTATTTTAAAAATAATTATAGTTTATTTGCTTTATAACAAGACACAAAAATGAAGATTTTTTCAATGGATATATTAATATGATGATGAAGATCAGGTAACTCAATGCTTTTCTGAGCATTTTCTTTACCTATTGTGATTATATTTTATCAATTAATTAATTAATAAATCGCGACGGGCTCCCAACGCGTGGCCTTCCCCTCTTCCTAGGTTTTTTGTCGATTGATATGTTGATGAAACAAAACAATATTTTTATACTTACCAATAATACCGCTGGAAATAGTATTATACAGTTTAATACAGTACTTTTGGTATTATTCAAATGTATGAAATGGAATTTCATACACTTGAAAACTCACAAAACGCGATACTCGATACGCCAATACGGCAAATATTACAGTGTTTTACCAACTACGGTTTGTAAAGTTTCAAGACCTTTTTGTTAATTTTAATTAAAATAAAATGCCTACATTTCAATTTGCTTTACCAAAAGATATCACTAAAAGCATCATTATAACTAGCATTGCATGCATTCTTATCAACTGTCCTAACTGTTAGGCAGAGCGCAGCGTGACCAGATTTAAATTGAAGATACTGCTAGTCTGGCAGGACAAAATCTATGAAAACCTGCTAAATATTTTATATTATGATCATATCATGAATTAAATGTTCGTATATGTATGAAAATTGAGATTCTAGTTAATCGGGGGTTTTTAAAAGGCATACAAAATTTCAAACTTGCAGATCAAATACTTTTTGAGTTATGGAATGTGCCGATCCAGCTAAAACTGCTTGATTCAATTAACCTGCTGCAAAACCAATTCTGCTAAAATCATAGGATTCTGCTTAATTTGGTCGCACTGCTGTTGGGGCACGCAGGTGTCCTTTCGATGTTTGCCTTCACCGAAAAGCCAGATGTGTGAATGATCAATGTACTTAGGAAATCAAGAACAATATATTGATACACGCCGCCTCCGCTACTCAGGACGCAATATACCGAAACAAAACCCTTAGGCCACCACCGCCATGCATGACGTAATAATTAAGTAATTCTGTAGTTTCTCCTAAATGTATTTGTACTGAACTACTGAATACAAACTAATGTTTAAAAGTATATTTTTCCTACACTATATCACATCCAAATTGTATGTGATAATGTAGGAAGTAGTAAGCTGAAAGTGTCATATATGTATAGATATATGTCGCAGCCATTTGGTTAAATTAGCCAGTTAATTGGAGCGCCTAGGCAGATCGTCAAGTGTGGAAAAGAAACAGAAAATGCACAGTATAAGTCATGACTGTTGGGGTTTCTCTTGTGTCAACGTAGATGCGGAGCGAACAAAGCGAGCGGAGCATTCCAGTCAAGTTTTATATGATAATCTGTTATCTTTTATATAAATATTTTATTTTTGGACAATACACACAACGCCGTCTGACCCCAAAGTAAGCAAAGCTTGTGTTATGGATACAAATACATATATATATATATTTTTGTAAATACATATATATTTTACATAAATACACCCAGACTTAAGACAAACACAAACGTTTATCACCTAAATGTTTATCCAGTGCGGGAATCGAACCCACACCCTCTGCACAGCAGCTGGCCACACTACCAACTAGGCTGTTTTCTTATAGTTAACGATCTGCCTAGGCGCTCAATTAATTATAAGGCTAATTTAACCAGATGGTTGCGGCATATATATATTACTACAAAAAAACCGTAAAGGTAAAAAGAAAAACAAGAAACATCGTACAATCTGCTAAATAGGTAAAATTCTGCTATTTTATTTTATGAGTAATCAATGCAAAAATTTGAATAAAATTTTATAGATGTAAAATTTTTTGTCAGGGATGGCTGGTAGAGCTGAAAATGATAAGGAATAATCTTCATCGCGGTCGAAAGTTTCTATTGGAGTTGGTTTCTCTGCGAGTTTCACCGGGCAAGCTGCGGAGCACATCCTTGTCCTAAGTAATACATATTTGTAAAAGTCTTTTTGACATATAATCCAATTGAGTTGAATTTTGGTAAAGAGATTGTTGAAGAGATGACGAAGGACATGGGTTTCCTTTTATTCTGAAAAATTTAAACATTCCCACGGGGATACTGATTATAAACAAATTCCACTTAGACAAACTATATCAAGGAGTTTTAGTCGAAATTCCACACCGATAATCGAATTTATAGCTGGCAAAAACTAGTCTAGTATCTATACCTAAATTAAAATGAATTATTTAAAACTTGAATAATAAATATAATTAACAATATAATATAGAAAACAGTCAGTAAGATAGTTATAGCTAGTAGAATGTATACGGCGTCCTGGTGTCGGACGCGCAATCTATATCAACGTCGAATGCTGTACGAAGACGATTTAGCGCTCTGGATCTTTTTCAGCAAAATCTGAAAGACAAAAAAAATAATTAAATATTATTAGATTGAATTTAACATCAAATCATTGGGAAGTGCTCAAGAAGTAAGGCGATCCTATTAATCTATATAAATATTATAAATGCGCAAGTAACTCTATCTGTCTGTCTGTATGTCCTCTTCACGCTTAAGATGAAATTTGGCATGGAGATAGTTTGCGAAATGACATAGGCTACTTGAGAACGTCAAGTGTGAGTAGGTTTTTTTTTAATAATTGAGGAGCTGCATTTGAGATCCTTCACTTATAACCGATTTAAGGGTGGGTAAAACTGCAGGCAAAGGCTAGTATAAATATGTCATAAAAAGAATACTTTATTTAAACCAGTCCCCTGTGGCATTGTAACGAGCTCACTGTCAGTATTATCCCGCTGTATCGCTAAGCTTAGACTCTGTGCAAGGTAAGATCCGAATCCGATCTTATGTCACCCGAAAAATTAATTGGTTCAGTGCGAGTGGGACTGGCGCACCGAAGGTACTTACTCTAAAATTTATCGACCCATCTTTTGAAAGCTATATTTTGTTGTCGCTCGGTATTCTCAGCCGTTATTAGTCACCATTACGTAGTTCACTTCGTTGGGCCAGTGTGAATCGGCAGACGTAGAGCTCAGTTGACTGTCAGAATTTTCAAGCCTCCCTAAGACCCTGACTTAACTTAACGACTGGGGTCATATGCCAACAGCCAGCTAGGATCGACGGCCTTCCTCGGGACTCAAACTATCTCCATGCCAAATTTCATCTTAATCCGTACAGTGGTTTAAGCGTGAAGAGGTAACAGACAGACAGACAGAGTTATTTTCGCATTTATAATATTAAATTAGTATGGATTTCCTTTTATGTATTTATGTCCATAATTTATTTTTAAGGTTTTATTTTTCAAAAATTGTTTTATATTGTTTAGATAATACAATCCATAAATGTTTTTATTTTTTTTTTTTATTTATACCACTAAGGTGGCAAACAAGCTTACGGTCCGCCTGATGGTAAGCGGTCACCGTAGCATATGGACGCTTGCAACACCAGGGGTATCACTTGCGCGTTGCCGACCCTTCAAAAATCGAATAACTTCTTTCTTGAAGAACTCCATACTGTAGTCCTTGCAGAAAACCTTGGCAGGGAACTCATTCCACAACTTAAGCGTTCGCGGGAGGAAGTTTCTCTGGAACCGCACTGTACGCGACCATTTAGGTTCTAAAGTGTGAGAATGAATTCCCTGCCGATGTCGAGCGTTGCGATGGTAGAAAGTAGCCGTGGGCATCATTTCGAACAATTCCTCAGAACACAACCCATTGTACAAGCGGTAGAACACACACAGTGAGGTCAAGTCTCTCCTCAGACTTAAGGGCTCGATACCGCAAGTGAGTTTGGAATCGTCGACAATTCTCACAGCCCGTCGTTGAACCGAGTCAAAAAGGCCAAGCTGGTATCCGGGTGCACCTGCCCAGAGATGGCAGCAGTACTCAATATGGGGCCAAACTTGCGACTTGTAAAGTAACAACCTTTGCCCCGACGTGAAGTACTGCTTCGCTCTGTTGAGCACACCAAGTTTTTTGGACGCAAGCTTCACCTTATCTTGTAAATGATCTCGGAACTGAACATCGCAGAAGATGTAGACACCAAGGATCCCAATGCTCTTGGAGATGGAGAGGGGAGTGTTCTAGAATTGTGGGACTACAGTGAATGGAGTTTTCTTAGCGGTGAACGCGCACACTTGTGTCTTTGTAGGGTTGAATCGGACCAAGTTTACTCGTCCCCAGTCAGAGACCTGGGACAGTGTGGTCTCGATTTGAGACACAAGTTCTCCGCGGTTTTGCTCCACAACGGAACGAGGGATGTTTGCACGACCCGTGTAAAAAACGTCTCCAGTACAGTCATCTGCATAGCAATGTATGTTGTTGATGTCCAACATGTCATTGATATGCAGTAGAAACAGCGTAGGAGACAGCACAGAGCCTTGCGGGACACCAGCATTAATGTCCATGCTATCAGAGCAACTACCGTCAACTACGGTTCGTATGCGTCTGCCGGACAAAAAGCTAGCCACCCATTTGCACAAAACCTCGGGCACTCCGTAAGATGGCAACTTCGATAGAAGACGCCGGTGCCAGACCCGATCGAACGCCTTCGCTATGTCCAGGCTACATGCCAATGCCTCCCCCTGACTCTCAATGGCTAGTGCCCATCGGTGTGTGAGATACACTAGAAGGTCACCAGTCGAGCGACCGTGGCGAAAGCCATATTGACGGTCACTAACCAGATCGTGTACTTCTAGGTATCTTGGAAGCTGTGTGTTGATCACACGCTCCATCACCTTAGAGAGGAGAGAGGTAATAGCGATAGGCCTGTAATTCGATGGATCTGATCTATCGCCCTTTTTGGGCACCGGGTGCACATTCGCAGTCTTCCATGAAGACGGAAATTGCCTAGTGTGGTAGGAAAGCGCGAAAAGGCGCGTGAGTACAGGACATAACTCAGGAGCACACTGCTTAAGCACCACTGCTGGTATACCGTCTGGCCCACTCGACTTATGAACGTCTAGGGAAAACAACGCCCGCCGGACCTCTCGCTGTGTTATAGAGATTTCCGGCATGGTCTTACCGCACCACGGTATAGTAGGTGGTACAGCGCCTTCATCGTTCATATTTGAGTTCGAGGCAAAGAGACTGCCCAGTAGATCGGCTTTCTCTTTAGCACTATGGGCCAAGTCACCATCGGTCTTTCGCAGTGGTGGTAACGACGACTGGCAAAAGTTCCCTTCGGCAGCTTTGGCAAGCGACCAGAAAGCACGACTCCCAGAAGGATAGCTCGCAAGTCGCCCACCTATTTTGCCGATGAATTGGAATTTTGCTCTGGCAGTTGCTTTCTTACAGAACCTCGAGGCAGCATTTAATTTGCGTTTTAACTCAGAAATATTCGGATCCTTATTTTAACGAGCCGTGGTCCAAGCCTCATATGCATTTTGCTTAAGAATTTTAGCTTTTCTGCAAGACCTATTAAACCATGGTCGTTTTTTGACGCCGGCAGCTACTCGCGGGTTAGGAATATAGCATTCCATACCAGCAAGGATTGTCTCAGTGACTGCGGCTGCGCAAACGTCAGGATTTTCTGAGTTAAAGCAGATCTGCCTCCACGGGTACGATGCGTAAAATTCTCGCAATCCATCCCAGTCTGCCGACTTATAGTGCCACACACGACGCCAATTAGTTGGCCCAGAAGGATCGGGTTGTGTGCATGACACTTGAGTCCGAACGAGACAGTGGTCCGAGGAGCCAAGAGGCGCATCCACTGAGACGGAGTATCCGTCCGGACGAGTAGTCAGCAGAAGGTCCAGTAAGGAGCTCGTATGTTCCTCTATATCTGGTATTCTCGTTGGAGAAAGTACCAGCTGAGAGAATCCATAAGTCAGAGCAAATTCATGAGCAGGTATCCCAGCATAGTTATTGGTTCGAGAACTGAGCCACTCGCGATGGTGGGCGTTAAAGTCTCCCAAAATAACTAGTTCTGCTGTGGGATATTGCTCTAGAACTTTGTCAGTCGTCAAACTCAGGTGCGTGAAGAGTCGAGTTACGTCCGTGTCACCGCTATGAGACCTGTATAGGCACGCATAGATACGAGTGTGGCCGCCGTAATCTACGCGCACCCACAATATCGACAGGTCCCTGTCTTCAAGGCTATGAAGGCGGCGACAGCAGATATCCTCCCGGACGAACATACATACACCGGCACGACTCATAAAATTGTGTTCGAGTTTGAAGCCGGGATAGTAAAGGTATGATGTGTCGGCCGGCAGGATATCTGCGTCTCCGTTAGAAAAAGAATGATCGGCTGCGCAGTTTCGAGATGGTGATGGACTGCGTTAAGATTTGCGTGAATACCCCTGATGTTGCAAAAATCCACATTATATGTGGATGGAGTAGCCGCTGTACAAACTCTTTTCTTTTTCCTTCTCATGGCCATAATATATAAAAAAAGTTACTAAGACTAAGGATGAGGATTCACTGCACAAACAGCTTAGAGGACAAAAGGTGCGGTTCTAAGACTGCCGAAGCTCGCCACAGATGACACGGTTGCTGGCACGGCGGGCGGAAGGGCCCCTGATCCCCCTCTGTTGTAGTAGCCGGGTCCACTCCGGTCTCCTTCTTCGGCACGACTACCACTTCAGATACTTTACACATGCTGGTGGATCAGCCTCCCAGGGCGGAGATTAAGAGATTCGGGGTTCGGGATCCCGTTCAACCTGTGGGCGGCCAGCGGTCAGCCGTTTTATCAGGTCTCCCTGACCGCCGAACCAGCACGCCGCGTCTACGCCGAGCATGACAGCAACAAACACCGCCGGTCCTCCGCTGTCCACGCAGCAAATCCTCAAATAGCTCTGGCAACCTTACTCACCGCCAGGAACACAACACTACTCAATGTTAGTGTTATTATGGCCGCGGTTTTCTGTAAGGTGGAGGTATTTCCCCAGTTCGGGCCGCTCATTCGAGCAAGTACTCGCTATGCCCTGCTTTAGTTGTTCGGGTGGCTTATTCGAGCGAGTACTTGCAGTGCCCTACCTCTCTTAAGTAACGAATTACTCCCAATTTAAATTAAAAAAAAAACTACCAAATTGTCACGATCAATCTGCCGTTGCTGTTTCTTTCTCTGCGTGGCCGCTGGTGCTGGTATTGGCTTCCTAACAGTTTTATCTTCTCTGGTCGGCACGGAACATTTGCTGCTATTTCGTGCACTTAGTATCTTGTTCAAAAGTATATGATTGTGACGCTCGATATCGCGCAGCCTCTCGTTAGGAAACGACATGTTGACACGACGTGTTTTTGGTACGGACACTGAACTGGAAATAAAAATAAACCATTTTTTTATTTTATACTTTGGCCGATGGAGCAGACGTGAGTGGACTAGAGTGGAGACCGCGTATGGGAAGGCAAAGCGTGGGACGCCCTCCAGCCCGGTGGACCGACGACCTTCAAAAGGTGGCTGGATGCGGAAGGACCGGGAGAAATGGCACGCCATAGAGCAGGCTTATGTCCAGCAGTGGACCAATATAAGCAGATATGATGATGTTTTAAGGAATTGTTCGAAATGAGGCCTACAAATACTTTCTACCATCACACTGTTCGCCATTTGCTGAGTATTCATTCTTTGCGGTTTAAGAGGTGCTTACTCCCGAGAACGCTAAGGTTATGAAATGAGGTCCTTGCCGAGGATGAACGCCCGAATAGTACATATACTATTCGTTTCAAATGAGTTGGCGCACGGTTAGGCGCCATCTTGGTGGCCGAAGTTCGAATTACAGTAAAACTCGCCTAAGACGATTTTGAAGGGACCCGGCCAGTCCGCATAACAGGGCTCAGTAAAATAAAACATATGTGGTTATTGAATTATAGGTATATTTATAAATTTGTTAGAAAGTTATAATGTTTTTTTTTTTTTTTTTTCAATATAACAGCTTTTGCAGTGCGTCTTCACTTTCCGCTAAAGCAGCGCCTTAAATAGTTTACTGCGTATTATGCCAGGGCGTTTGACAAAATCTAAGTTGACTCTCCTTCATCTACGTCGTCATCACTTAGGGTCTCCCTTTTGGTGTTATTGTGTTATTCACATATTCAATGAGATCTTCGATTGTGATCAAGATGTTCATGTGTTGCACAGATGGCGTATTAAATGGGATGACGATCGTATTAAAAATGATAAATATATATGAAAACATGCCTTAAGTTGCAGGGACTGAAATAAAATGGCGTATTATACTTAGATGAAATTAAAATAATTTGAAATTGAAATTAAAATTAAAATAATTTCATCTAAGGTATTATACGAGAAATTTTATTAAACGAGATCGTATTAAGCGAGTTTTACTGTATATAACTATTACTGAGCACCGACCGTACCGTAGCAACTCACATACGATGTGACGCTACGCATTTAAAACGCATTATACCTACTTACTACGATATAAAATTACAATGTCTCACCACATCATAAAAATTACGTGTCACGTTGTTTGTCCGCGATGGACTCCTAAAATACTGAACCGATTTTGATCAAACTTCGTAACTATCTGTTATTTGATCCAACTTAAAAGATAGGATAGTTTTTATCTCGATCTGTCAAGTGCGAGCCAGACTCGGGCAGATTAGGTAAAAACCAAAGTTTGCCGGGACCGCTAGTATTTTAATATTTTGAAGGTTTTTTTGACATTCATCATTAGCTGATCTTGTTAATATTTATCAATTTTATAGAATATTAATTAATTTATTGTTATTTTTTTTATGAGTTTTTTATTATTGTTGTACTAAAATAATTGTAAATATGTTTTCTTCTGTATTAGATGAGAGTATAAAAAAAAACAACAAAGCAATATGGCTAGTGTTTAACCAAGTTTAAGATTTATATGTTGATTTGTTAATAGTATTGCCTAGCCTAGTTGGTAGTGTGGCCAACTGCCGTATAGAGGGTGTGAGTTCGATTCCCGCACTGGATAAATATTCATGTGATAAACATTTTTATTGGTCATGGGTCTGGGTGTTTTTATGTATATGTATGTATTAACAAAAAAAAATACATAAGTATTTGTATCCATTGCCTGGTTTTCCGTAAGTAAAAATTTGTATGAATGGAGAGTTTATAAATAAGACTATAGCACAGATGCGATGACTGCTGTCATAGAGGAGCGGAACGGCAAATAAATATGCGCGTGCAACAGAGACATATAGTGACCGGTCATTGACCGAAATTCTTCCTGCGTGGTTGGCAAAATGAGGCTGTCCCCTCGATTATTATGTGTGTGTGTATCCAGCCACTCATTACCCGCTTCTAGGGATAGGAACCGTTACAATATACCTACATTCTTTCATTCATTCATTAACATGTTATAGTGGTGTAGATGATATTGTAGACAAAAAAATATCTTTGTAAGCTATATTATCTATTTAGTTAAATAAACCTTGGATAAAATAAAATGTGCTTTATTCTGATGTATTTACGAAAATCCTTACCCATAACTTGTAGATCTTCCAGAAATCGAAGCTATTTTGTTACTAGACATGGAAGCCATACTTTTGGACAACTTGACGGGAGGAACCTTTAAATTAACATTACTGTCATTATTTTGATCAACAGTATTAACATTATTCCTTTCTAAATGTTGCAGTTCCTCTTCTCCATCACTTTTATCATCTTCAAATTCATCCGAGTATGCATCTTCATCATTTTCGTTGGCATTTGATTGTGATTTGGCATCATCATCGCTTTCTGGACCCTAAAGTTTTGACAATTTCAAGTTTCCGAAAACAGTCATTTGAGAACTTTGACATTTCTACCTAATACCTTGATTTTTCTACCTATACATTAGCTGTTACAATTAAAGAGTATGGACTTCAAATAATGGTTAGCAATCATTTTCATTCTAAGTAACACCGGTTTTTTTATATTAAGTATACCAATGTGGGACTAATTTTTAAATTATCAAGTAGTTTTCAAAATTATAAAAATTTGTTTTATCCATCTAATACCTTTAAATCTGCATGAAAAACTTTTAATCTGAATCTGGCAAACGCTTGCAACGATTTTCATGTGGTTTAGTTTGCTGTGGGTTTCGGGGGCGATAAATCGATCTAGCTAGGTTTGATTTTTAGAAAACGTCGTTTTATCCGTGTTTTCAGGCAATGATAAACTGAAAAGAATAACTTCCTGACATCTATCGGCGAGTGGTAATACTATTATTTTTACCACATGACAATAGATGGCGTTGTTAAGCAACACTTAAGCTACTTGACAATAGATGGCGTTGTTAAGCAACACTAAAGCTAATTGACAATAGATAGTGTTGTTTTAAAAAATTTGCTCATTCTTCCAGGTACTTATTAATTAACCAAGTGAGTCACCAGGTACACAATAGGTTACTTTTTGATTGCTCATATCTCAAAACCTAACAGTCTGATTAACTTATAAGTTATCAATTGTTCATCATAATATAATTAGATGTATTTTTTGGATATGGATTCTATCAGCTCTCAGAATATTATTAAATCATTGACCACAAATAATGGTGAGCTAAGTCAATAAGGTTTTTCAAAAGAGCAGTGATGACCCACTGTGTACACCAGGTGGTACACAATGAATCACCCAAAAAAAAGATATAATGTCTCGACCTAAACAGAAAAACAAAATTATACAAGTATCAATTGCTTCCCAGTTATAGCATTCATATATTTTGTTAGGGTGCTGCTTTTAAACTCCTTCAAATCTCAATGTAATTAAAATATTATATCATCCATTAAAAATGAGGAGTTGTTGGGAACTATTTCGGGTGCTGAAAGTCTCCATCCTAAAAGAAGTGAGTTTGCTGTCATATTGCTTCAAAAACCTTTTGCTCAGTGTTTTTAAAAAGAAGCAGAAACATTTTCACATAAACATCCCCGGAAGGCATAATAATAAAGATCTACAAACCTTATAATCTTTAGAGATTACAGGGCACTATGACACTTTCCTTGCACTATGATCCACACAACACAAATTTAATATGTTTTCTTTTATATACATATATTATATGAATTTATAATTATAATACTTATAATATATAGAGCGTAATGTAAACAAATAAACTTTAATTAAATGCATGTATGTCTAAAATATTTTAAGCATTGACAATGTCAATATTTAATTGAAGTTCATTATGTTTGCATAATAAAAAATACCTGTCTGAGTATGCAAAGTACCTATAATAGAACTAAAATGATTATATGGAATACATATTTTATATCCAATCAAGATACATTTGTCAAATATTCGATAGGATTGATACTTGTTTGTTTACTTATAACTGAATCCCAAGTTATGGTAACATAGCTAAATTATTGAATTGAAGTTTTTATTAAGTAATAAGCAAAATTTAAGTTTTTGTGTTTTATGACTAAAGAATAATACCAACCTCATATACACAATTTTCAACACATATATTTGGTGGTCTCTTTACAGCGTCTACTATACATCCCATCTCGGACAATTCCTTAGAGAGCTCATTTAACTCATTGTTATTCTCCTCCTTGTATAGCTGTACGGTATTCATTTTGTTATTATCACCGGAAGAATACTGAACATCAACATAGCTGCTGACTGTATCTACTGTAGTACTATCCCTGCGAGCCATCTTGGTGCGGTTAAGCGTGCATTTATATTTGTAGTTATTCAAAATACTAAAAACGAAAAATATTGTAAAGCCTTGTCTACTTGAAACAATACTGGATACACATTGATAATAATAATATATAATGATAACCACCCCGGTTTTCAGACCTGGTGTATGTATAAACAACGTTAGCAATTTATGCTGAACACAAAATTAGGGATAATACACGTTCCTGGCGAAAGTTTGCACGCTAACAAACCAGGGTGCTTACTTAAAAGTAAACAACTACCTACCTTAAACTGTGAATATGTTAACAAAGCAATGTGAGAATAGTTTTATATGAAACTCAATAAAAAACAATCGTAAAAAGTGACGACTGCGTTGTTATTTTTGGCAACAATATTTATTATTTTTAATCTACCAAATGGCAGCAACTGTGGACACAGAGGCCAGCATTTCACACAGCATAGTATAAAATAAACATTCTTTTTTTAAACAATAACTCTGAAATATCACCGAATACGCTAAGTTTAGTAGTCAATAAAATCAATAAAATTTACTTAACGACAAGCAAACAAATATTCGCGCTATTAAACGTTCCATTCTTAGCTTTACTCCCAAGTTCATAAAATGTTCATTTCTAATATGAACAAACATGTTTCTGCATTACATAAATTGCTTATAATGGAACGGACGTGCTGCCATATTAAATTCATTAGTTTACCCAAACAATAGTGCCAAAATGAAATACCCAATTTCGCACGCCAAATAAAAAAAAGTTATTTATTAAATAAAACTTTAAATGTCTTCTAACACTTGGCTCAGAAGAATCAGAAGATCACAATTGAATTTACAATATTTGGTTTAGTACGGAGCTGAATTTTAACCTCCCATACACAACACCTCCGCTGCTATAGGGATGCCTACCTTTTTGCCACTAATACACAATGTGTTCATGTTCAATGAAAATTTTTGTAATAAATGATGATTTTCTTATTGAAAAAGTATGGATCTTATGGATAATAAACAATGATGTTGCCAATAAGTGTTACTATTGAATATTTAAGCATTACCCGCTAACCGCGAATGCATAGATCCGCCACTAACAAAATTCCCGCCATCACCAAATCCCTCGAAATTACCCGGTTTTCCAGTAATTACCCGAAAAATAGCAGTGTTGCGTCGTTGGACCATTTCTCGAGATTAACCGATTCTCCAGCAATTGGAGTATGCGCTTTTAAAGGCACCACTTTCTTTATTTTAACTAAATGCATGTATTGTATAGCATTTCGGACACTGACTTGACTATAAACGAATCCGCACATGGAATAGGAAATAATATATGAAAAGAAAATTAGCCCTAGACATTGAAAACTAGTGCACAGCTTTTAATATAACATCCTATTTTAAAAATATTTTTATACTATTGCTACTATTTTTATGGCCGCACCAAGGGACGCGATGATTACTTAATAAATCACATAAAATGAAATAGCGATAACTAGTAAATAACTAAAAAACTGGTTGCCTGTAAAGTCGGTATACGGGCGAAAGTTTTACGTGACAATGATTTTATGTCTGTCTCTCTCGCTCTTAGGCGGGCGCGTGCCTCTCACTCGCTCTCATTGTGAGCGCATAACGTGAGCGGAGCGTAACGCAGTTTCTTGAAGTGTCACCCGGCAAACCAATTTATAAGACGTTGTCACGTCAAAAGTAGATTTAAATTGTTATTAAGGACTTATGCTAGATCACCTACACTACAAGGCACTTTTTAAATTCTCTATCTGTAATCTGATCTTTGTAATTGTGTTGTGCTACTAGGCAATAAATCTTATTTCAAAATTTATATTATATATCGCGTTCACTGCGTGGGTTTTTTGAAATTCGACCTATTTGTGACTTAGTGAACTAATAATTTATGCCCAAAGCAAAAAATAAGACAAAAAAATAATAATAAAAATGGATAAAGACGGAAAACAAAATTCAAAGTTTTATTTATTGGTTGTAAGAAACAATAGAGGAAATCAAAATTCTGATCAAAATTAAAAATTCTTAGTAGAATAGTAAAGGTAGAAAAATTTTTCAAGTTACTTAACTATAATTTCTTTTAGAGATAAACTGAACGGGGCTTAGGGATTAATTAGGGAACTGGGGTAAATAAATAATTTTGGGAGTTGGCAACTTTGATAAGGTTGTCTGACGTTTGATAATTTCACAAAAAATGTTGATGGTCAGAAATAATAGTAAAATTAATAATTAGGTATCAAATTTGAGTAGAACGATGGTAACGATAATAAAAAATCAGTTGCTGAAACACCTATCTAGGTATGTTTCTTACATTAATAATTTAAATTTAAATAAAAAAAATAAGATTTTTATTGTTAATTAGATTATTGTTTCTATTTTTTTCTGGTTTAAATTCATATTGCACCTGTATAATAAAGACTTGATGTGATTAGGTTGTGAAAACTCAGGGTTTTGTACCGTATATGGTTTCAAGACGTTTATTATGAGTACCTATAAATGTTCCTGCTTTGTTTTGTGATAAAATAGTTTGGCATTATTTTCAGTCTGTCTTATATTTTTCTTATTATGAGTGTTGGTCAGAGTAACTAAATGGGGCCGCAATTAGGGTAGCCAGACTTGGTTTTGAGTACTGCCAGACACTTTAAACTTAAAGCCAGATATATCTTTTTCAAAAGCCAAACACAGTTTTAAATCAAGATATTACTTTTCTAATAAAAACTTGATTAGTTTCGTGTTAAAGGTGTTTACTAATCAATCATCATATATTAATTGATGTAACTGAATGCACTAGACAATGTTTTCTAAACCATGGACTGGGCTGGCCAAGCTATAAACTTAAACGGTGTATAACATCACGCACCTTAGGTGTGCCGAAAACATCATTATTATAGCAGATCGCAGAAGAACAGCGTGTAAAACTTGCTGGTACCTATTTTCAGGTAGTTATTTGCTTAAAATAGTGACCTATACAGTGTTAATACAAGGAATAAGGATAAATTGGTATCCCAAAATATTGTCTTCAAAAAGTACATAGCTTTTTTGCAATATAAAGTTTATATTTTTACACTAAAATATATGACAAAGATAATTTAATGAGAAAAAGCTATTAAAAAGTTGAATTGATGATAAATATGTTTGGAAGAATTAGAACTTAATTAATTGGGAGGCATTTATGACATTTTTTTCAACCAAAACATTGTTTATTATGTTATTACCTAGTGTACCGCTGTATTGTGTTATTTTTAATATGAAGTTGAAAAATATAAGAGATTAAGTACAGAGTTTCAATATATGATATGACATATTGTTTTTTACCTTATATTTAATACTTAATATTTTATTTATTTATATAATTGATTACAGTAATAATTATATTACTAATATGAAATTAGTCTTGTTACTAGTAGTTATTGAAATAATTTAGAAAATACAAAACGCTATAGAACAATGCGCAGCACTAGTCACGTTACCTTAATGTATAAATTCAGTCACAGCTTGATCATTTCTCAACCAAATTTAAAAAATTAATATCTTTTATATAGCTGTATCAATCGTCCAATTCTAAGTAATACATTACTTTCTAATTAAATGTAATTTACTGCTGCAATTCAATAAAATTAAAAAAGTTTTTGGTCAAAAATTTGCTTTTTTTAAATCCTACTCATATTATAAATGTGAAAGTTTGTCTGATTGGATGGATGATTGTTACTCAATCACGCTTCAACTACTGGACGGATTGAGATGAAACTTGGCATACATATAGGTTAGGTCCTGAAATTACACATAGGCTACTTTTTTCCCATTCCCGCGGGAATAACTATAACCCAGCATAATTAATGAGTCCCACCCTGATAACCAAATTTAGGCAGGTGGAGCCGCTGGCAAAGTCTTGTATAAAATATTTATAATATATTGGTTTGAACATTCACGATTTTCACACATTTTTTTTAACAGAACAGGACTTAATCGTGTATAAATATGTTTTATTGATTTACTCGACGTTTTGGACGAGCCAAAAAAATCAAAAGTTCCTGCGGGAATAACTATAACAGAGTTAAACTAACAATAGCTGCACCTGTAACTTGCTATAGCAAACTTCATTAATATAATTAAGGAATTCCACGACAATTACGGATGTTAGGGTGGGCAGAGCCGCTGGCAAAGTCTAGTATTTAATAAAGTATGGAATATACAGAAATGTTATGTTAATTATCACCTATCATATGACACCTTATTTGTCGAAATCAGATAAGTGGCTATTGAGTAATTAACCAAACCCCGAAAGCCGTCTTCCGCATATTTCCCCCTCTCTCCACCACTTTAGAACGCGACAACCAGTCTATTCTTGTCCAAGACATCATGATACCAGTTGTCGGTAGAGGACTCTTCAGTCCCTCTGAAGTCCCACAATTCCAAAATCTACCCGTCCTTGGTTGACATCTCCAGCTATGTGATCACTTGGAATACAAGATGAGGCTGACGTCCAAACAACTTAAAGTACTCAACAGTGCGAAGTAGTACTTTACGCAAACAAGCTGCTTTACTGGCCCCTTATGGTATACTGCTAGCTCTGGGCGGGTGAACCTGGATACCAGCTTGGCCCTTTTATCTTAGTTTAATAACGTTACCGAACCCTTAAGGGAGGAGAGAGTTTGCCTCATTGTGTGTGTGTTCTTCGGTCGCCATGACTAATTTTTTAGACCTAAAAAGAAGATTTTTAACAAATAAAACTTTACTACATTACAACTTGTGTACGAGTGAAGTAACGTAGACAGTCATACAATGCGCGCTAATTTAAGTCCAACTGGAAAATGTAGTGTATGATATAATGTTGTGTTAAGCACAGCGTTAAACATAAAAAACGCCTCTTATTTTACAAAGTCTGGAAACAAACTAATAAACAGTGTAAACAATAATGGCGGCCAGTTGGAGTGGTGTGACAAAGAAGCAGATGTTACAGTAAGATAGATATGGCTATATCAATTAGTGCCATAAGAAGTAGTTTCATACTTTTTTACTTAGGAAGTTGTACCCGACAGCCATCACTGGTATCAAAACTAAATGATTAATAATAAGGTGCTATGATGTGGTGTCAAATTTGCAGAATAATTTAAACTGTACATAGATATTTTTAAGCTATTAAATTGAAGGTTGGATAGAAACAGTGCGTAAGTGACAGTCATTCAAGTTCAAGGCTAAATAATCAAGAGCGCTTAAGCGACAGTCAAAATAAATAAATTATGTATGAGCTGTAATGACATCTTTCCCAATGCACGCTTACGCTGTTAAGTAGTAGGTTATTTATGGGCTATTATGACACCTTTCACAATCATTCGCCATGATTATACATTACTGTTTTACTCTGCATGGCGTCCTTGCCGTAACGTTGTGCATATTATGAAAAGGTTCTAAGGGTAGCTTTGCAATGAAGAGATGTTTATTTTTTTTTACATTTATGTTTCATCAATAACTAATAGTAGTACAGGCTTAACAAGAACGAAGTTGTATTATCTCATGAGATATCATTATAACGATATCAGTTTTTTAATTTTGACTCCCTATTTTATATGTATGTATTTACACAAAAAAAATGTATTTGTATCCGTTGTCTGGTATCCATAACACAAGCTTTGCTTACTTTGGGGCCAGACGGCGCTGTGTGTAATGTCCAAAAATATTTATTTGATAACATAATATACAGCTTATTAAAATACATACATACAACTACAAAATGGCAATTATTTACAGGTACACAAAAAATTTGTCTCCTGAACAAATCTCCCTTTCAGCATTGAGAGGATCAGGAGAGCTTCAAGACCTGACTTTAGAGGAGGACCTTTTAACAGATCTTCTAGAATTACCAGGTTGGCTTCGACTGACATCAGCAAAATGCAACAGGGCTACCTTCCGAATACAATGGACGAAGTTAAAGACTGTTCCCATAGTTTTAGTAAGTGAATTACGCTTAGTAATATTTGGTAACTGAAAATTGATACCTTACTTTAACTCAATAATAACCTGATTAGTTAGGTACTCACAAATACATGCATACATACCATCACGCCTTCTTTGCAAAGGTGTAGTAAAGCCCAAATACTTCTATTTCGTACAGTGCTGGCACCCTTAAAGATCATGTTATTCATCAACACGTAACAATGCTTTCATACATGTTCGACGTTTTAAAGTACTTTTGATCTCGAATGTTTTAAGAATGAGCTCAATTAAATCGAAATATGTTCGCCGAGTCTTGGTCTATTTTTGTTTTTACTTTTACAGCCAGTACCTCCATTACAGTGGTTAGCCTCTATTTCTTTTGCTATCTTTTGTTATCGTTTACCCTGCGTCAGTCTTTCAATTCAGGCTTGACTAACCAAATAGTTTCAGATTCAGATTTATCAGATCTAAGGAAATCTATTAGTTTTAGGAATCAAGTGATAAATATTGTATTTTCATGCAACTTATTTACATTTTATATTAATTTTCGAAAGCGATTGGATTGTTAAAGGGTCAGCAACGCACAAGTGATGCCTCTGGTGTTGCAAGTGTCCATATTCTAGGGTGACCGTTTAGCATCAGATAAGCCGTAAGCTTGTTTGCCATCTTGGTAGTATGAAACAAATATCGCGAATAAATCAATTGAACTCATAAATTTTATTTGAATGCTTGTCATTTCCCTCTTCGCCTTGCAGTTCTTTGTTTAAATCTTAGACACGCACACTTACAGTCATGAATAGGTAATTGTGTTGTCGGTTGGCTAAACATGCTGCCTGTACCCTTCAACTTTATGTTCAGTAAACTTGCCGTGATTGTTTCAACATATTGACTTACAATGCTCTGAAAGTTTTAGTTTCGTTCATATCTTAACTAAAGTAGCAGTGGTGGCGTTTTTAAAAAGTTCATCTAGGTATCTTATAAGAGGTTGCTGAATCTAATCATTATCTTACTTCCTGCTATCCATATCCAAACTAATATTATAAATGCGAAAGTGTCTCTGTCTGTCTATTTGTTTGTTTGTTTATTACTTATTGACCCCGAAACGGATCATCTTATTAATAATTGATGACAGACATAGTTACGTTTTATCCCGGAATTTTTTTCCCGCGGGAACTATACCTGAATTCCACGTTAACGAACTAAAGCTACAGCTATAGCTTGCTACGCTATACGCATAACGCTCAAATAACATTCTTTATTTACCGTTTGACCTTCCGGCATGAATTCGGAGTGCACAACACCGCGATATTCAAATAAAAGAGTCAACATGATCTGACTTCTGATCGATTTTGGCGTGGTTTTTTCGGTTTCGGTTTAGTTAGAAGGTGCCATTTCGAAGTTCGTTCATTAGTTTGCATTCAAACACGTAAACCTATGTCTCCTCACCAGTGACAATGCGTTTCATGAACGTTGGGTCGGAATTGACTTGTTCTAGCATGTCAGCGGCTCCTTTGCGATTGAATTTTTGGAGAATATTTAGGTATTTTGGGACTAGCCGAGGGGCAACTTGAAACCCAAGTGATTTTTAGGGAATGGCACGGATCTACTCGTAAGACACAGAAAGATCATTCACAACTCATCCATTCCCACAACTTTTTGACTGAATGTATATATAATTTGTAAGTAGGTACCTAATTTTATTCTGACTGCTTGTAAATTCGCTCGCGTGAACCATTTAAAAAAAAACACGTGTTTGTTGGTAAATTAGTAACATTTTCTATTGTTATGTCTAAACCCTAAATACTCGTACTTCGAGAAATAAATGGAGCCTAGATTACGCCTTTTTAAAGTTCCTTACCCAAAGGGTAAAACGGAACCCTATTACTAAGACTTCGCTGTCTGTCCGTCTGTCACCAGGCTGTATCTCATGAACCGTTATAGTTAGACATTTGAAATTTTCACAGAAGATGTATTTGTGTTGCCGCTGTAACGACGAATACTAAAAAACAGAATAAATAAATATGTATAGAAGCTGCCATGCAACAAACGTGATTTTTTTTTGCTTGTTTTTGCTCGATATTGATAACTGTCTCTTGAAATTCTCACAATTGATGTATTTCTGTTGCCGCTATAACAACAAATACTACAAATAAAATAAATATTTAAAGGGATTTCCATACAACAACGTGATTTTTTTTTTGCCGTTTTATAGAAATTGGTACGGAACTCTTCGTGCGCGAGTTCGACTCTCACTTGGCCGGTTTTTTAGTGTTAAGTTCGCACTGTGAAATTCTCATCAAAATCAATTTAACTGACTTGATATCTTCGACCCTATTTAATACCAAAATTAACTTTTAAATGAAGCTTAAAAAATGTTTTTATTAATATAAATATCATATCCATAAATAAACAGTCAATCAGACGAAAACAAAAGGCGAAGTTAAAGTCATCATTGATCATTTTTTATCTATCATAATTTTTGCATTTGTCTTTTGGATATCAGGAATCCACTCATGTATATTACTTTTAGTTTATATATTGTAATTTCTTTTGTATTTACGACTCAAAAATAAGGTCAAAATTCTAAAATTATCAGGAAAAACACTATTTTGTCTTTTATGAACGTCTCTCTACCCAGGTAAAGTTTATATATCTAGTTTATATTAAAACTATAACAATGTCAGATTTCACCTGTTATCATCTATAGTAGCACCTCCGAATAAGTAGTGCAGTAATCAACAAAATGATACTGTTTCCTTATCAGTCAATGTATATGGTTCATATTAAAGTCATCGACTTTGCCTTTAGTGACGACTGGCATGATAGTAATACGGAGACCACGTTGAAAATATTTACGTTATTTATCTTTTACGAATGTATCCTTGTATTTAATTTTTATGTCGGAAGGTGACACATTAGCAGATAGGGCACGTGCCTAAGTACTGTCACTGCTACTTTTAAGTCTGTTTCTTAAAATAATCTAAGAGCAAAGTATGTAAAAAATAGACTAATGAAGTATAAGGTATTATTTAAAATAGGACAAATATTTACTTGCGGGTGGGTGTTATTTTTGCATTAATACTTAATCGATAAAGAAATTATTTATTTATATTTATTATTATTTATATATAAAGTAAAAAAATACCGAAAATAGAAATAGATTCGTTGTAAAAGCCCAAATACGACTATTTCCATTAAAAACGCCATTGTCAGGAAATAGATAATACAGATTCGTTGTAGAGGCAAATCGTATTAAACGGACGAACCATCGGCCATTTTTCTTGGAATAAAAATCTTTACTACAGCTTTGCTCTGGAAATTATTTCTTTTTTACAGATACAGACACAGATTTTATTCATAACAATGTTACAAGTCATTACATGATAGTTCAAAATAAACTATAGTATGTCAAAATATTCAATTATTTAATTAATTCAGTTATGCTAAAGAAATTATAATAAACATTTAAACGAAAATAACAGTAATAAAAATTAAAAAAATTAGACATTTAGAATAGCTTTGCATTCACAGTGGCAGCTCAATGAATTCTTTAAAATCATAGAACTGCATGTGCAAGAGCCAGGTCCTTGGTCTCTCTCTAAATATATTAGCGGATGAAGCATCTTATCCGCTGCGGCAGACGGTTGTAGACTGCAGTACCGATCACATAAACAGAGTTCTCCGACCTAGATAGCCGATGAGACACCATGCTTAACTTTTTCCGGTGCCGTGTAGTGTACGTATGAAGTGTGCAAAACCTGCTTTATGAGTTAATATACATTAAGCAGATTTGTCCAGATTTAATGCAAGACCGTTGACTCCGAACCACTCGGACAGTTGCTGAGTCACGGAATCAGCATACATAAATATATCTCCTATCGCTATATACGATGGTAAATCATTTAGCAGTATACATAATAGTATTAGAGGAGACACGACCCCTGTGGCACGCCCATTTCGTTTTCCCCGACCAGCACCTGAGTTCTGTTGGACATGAAGGATGTCAGAAGTTTCGAAGTGGGACCCCTGATGCCGTAGTGTTGCAGCTTTAGACGAATTACAGCCTTATATGCGGTATCGAAAGCGCGCGGGAGAGATCGCAGCAGATTAACGCTGCGGGCTAACCGCTCTCCCGAGCGTTCATAACACGCCATATCATCTCCCTCACAAGGTCGGTCTGTAAGCGTAGTGGCTTTCTGACAGTATTTGTTTCCCGCACATATGTGTATCTATCACGTAATTCTTAATTCTATGAAGATTTGTGTATTTGTTAAATCCTAGTGGCTGTGTGTTTATAACAATATAAGCATTGATTCTCAGACATATGAAAAAGATCTGAATGTCGAGTTATTTGTTTGGACCTTAATATTTTCGGTAAACGAACCGCTGCCTGTACAATGCCAACATGATTATGAAAAAAAACATATTGTGGAGCGGCGGCAAAGAGGAGATCTCATGCCGGGCGAGGTGTTATGGGACCGCCGTGGTCCACTTAACTTGTACTTCGGTTTCTTTATATACTGAACTGTGAAGGAAACTTCGATAGCGCGATGTAGGACGCGTGACCTCAGCCTTGCTTTTAGCGGTACGATATGGTTCGCTACAATATTATTTTGTAAAGCTAAGCTGGTGATATCCCGCTTATTGCAAATGGAGTAAAAACGCAAGCAGGCAGCTTTTTCTTCCGTCATTCCTGAGTTCAAGTTAAACGCGATCCTAAGTGCTTCACGTGTTGTACTCATTTGTTTTACGAATTCTCACCTATTAGTTGTTTGTGTAAACAAGGTTGAATATGTTTCTAAAGGTTTCACTAGCTACCGAGCTAGTGTTTGTCGATATGACCTAGACCGAAATAATTATATTTATTTTGGTAAGGTAAAACCTGGTGTGTCAAAGGACAATTTTTATCTTACCCGGAAGATGTCTACTGTAACTTAAGCCTCCTCCATAGATGTACGTGTTTACGGTGGCAAACAAGCTTGCGGTCCGCCTAATGGTAAGCGTTCACTGCAGCCTATGGACGCTTGCAACACCTGGGACATCACTCGCGCGTTACCCTTGTCTGTTCACCTGATGATAACAAAGCTGCCCAACGCTGTTTCTTCTCCATCGGTAACGAGTTCAACGAGCAATGTGGCATGCACATTTCTAATTCAGCTTCAATAAATATAAAAAAATACCATACATTCCGTGTAAGCGCTCTACCATAGAGCTATCGAGTCTGGCTGATAAAAATCCCAACGACATCTTTGCTCTGGAAATGCGCTCGTAACGAACGTCACATATATTCAATATATTCGATTCATGTGACTTTGGTTTTTCATTGCGTATTTCATCAAAAAGAAAAGCAACATTCATTTTTCAATACTAATAGAGAAACGCAAATAAAAAACTGAATTGAATGAACAAATAACTGAAAATAAACATTCATTCAATTTATCAAAAATGTTTGAGAACCTTTAATGTAACCTATGGACACGGGTCAAGTTCATTTTGGTTTACCCGGATTGCAAAAAGATTCCGATTCCGTTCAAATTACTTGCGCAAATTACTGCCGTGTACTATGTAATAAAAAAACACAAATTACAAAGTAATATTTTTTTTGTAACTTGGTACCAAACCCCACTGTAGCAGTAGCAGTGTTTGTCATTGCTTCATTCCGGGATGAAGCGCAAGCTAATGCATACAAGCCATTTTGTCTTCATGCAGGGTAACGGCTTATCCATTGTACTACAAATGTTCTCTGTCTTGTCATGTCTTGCCAAAAAGGGGAGTCCACACAGATTTCCAAATGCCAAATTACAGCGAGTTCATTGATTAGTTCATTGGCCCACTTACTAATTATAGCTAATATTTAATCACGCAATCTGATTTGCATTATTAGTAGCATATATTGTGTATATCTTTGTACAGAACCTAGATGAAGTGCACATCGCTCTGGAGGTGTGTTCGGAACCCCGTGTAATGAACCCCAGTGCCGCAGCTGCTATGCCTATACCGGGCAAATATAGCTACATACACAAGGTAACTATGTCTTTCTGTTTAACTTCTCATCATCATAAGAATGAGCAACTGTCGTAGGAATAAATAAAAAAGGATAGTAGCGACAGTCATATACTTTTCCTTTTTGAATGTATTTACGCGGCTAACCTCTTTTCTGAAACACTTTATAAACTTCTGGCAGAAACCAGAATTAACGCTTTCTTTCATTGTATGTTGATTTAGATAATTGTCTTTTTTATACAAAAAAAACACTTAACATCGCGATAATACATTCATACTGAAGTTAACAAGTTTTCACTTTTGTCGGCAGACCTAACGACTGCCCCTGTTCTTTTCGTATGTGCCGTCATTGTTTCTGGTCATCTTTATACAGGGCTTCCTGGTTCAGCTATGTACAGCGTGTGTTTATTATTTATTTATTCAAGCTCTAAGAAATTATTATAGTTAACCCCCCTAATTTAAACTTTCACATTAACAATTAAATTTTATTACAGTTTTATATGTATAAATGTAATAATGTATATAAATCTTCAAAATATGTCCTACTTGAGGGAACCAAGAGGTAGTGTGTCTTAAACGGAATATAATTTACGAGAGAATAATGATAAATTTTTTATTGTTAAAAAATAAAAGCTAGAAAAAAAAAACATTAACATGCAAAGAAGTTGTATAGTAAAGTAAATAAACAAAGTATTGACAGTAAAAAGGTTCTAATGTATATTTACTATTTACGTAAATAGTAAACCGCATTTTTTTATAAATTCTTGACAGCGATTATTATGTAAGATGTTGAGGATACTCAATTTCGATAGAGCAATAAACAAAACAGTAAAAAGTTGAACAAAACAACTGTTGAACGACTGAATGAACACATTCAAGGTGACTGACCAACTAAAGTGTTTATCGCTTGTCTTATAGAAACTTTATTTTTATTCAAAACACTGTCTCATAAATTTATCGTTTATAACATGCAAATGTAGGCTTAAGGTTAAACGCCTTCAAAATTTTTCATACCTTTGCCTTAAGGTTAATCCGAACAATTTTTTCACAACAATTGTGTTACAATCTTTAACTATAGACATTTCGCTACCAAAACGTGTTGTTATTATAAAGCGTTCTTTACCATAGTCGCAAAACGCGTATTCATTTATAAAATGCCCGTGATATATAATAATAAAATTTATCGTATTGATTAAATGTATGAATCTACCAAAAACTTAGACAAAATATAGTTATGGATATTTAGTGTACTGTAAGTTATATGGAAAACATCTAATTGGATTCATCTTGAGAGCGTTACCCCTGTTAACTAGGGTCGCCAATTGATATTTTTATTTTCCTATTTTTATTTATTTTATGTACACAATTATAGGACACTTACAATATTGTCAATACACAAGTCAAGCTTATCTCTAGTTGAGATCTCTTACAGCTGACCCAAGAAAGTCAGAGCTGTACAAAGTACATAAATGTGAAATTTATCAGCTCTCAGAAACACCCTAAGGTTGGCTCGAAGAAATCGCACCATGCGATAAGTCCGCCTTAGTGCATAAAAAATTTATAAATTGTACTTGCTTCATATAGTTTTATTAAATGTAATGTAAGAGTTAAATAAATAAATAAATAAAAAGAGAAGGTAACACATGTGCACTAAGATTACAAAATAAATATGTAAATTATGTTACTTAAGTTACTTAATTATAGACTCATCCTAATATATAATAATTACTTATATACCTACTTAAAATAATAAATATAATTTAAATAATATTACTTATAAATACATATAACAATACAATGTTCAACTAAAATAGTAAATATGTATATAAAAAAAAGCAAAATAACATAGTGTTATAAAAATGTCAATAGATTGGCTGTCTTTTATAGTATGAGGGAGTTAGTTTCAAAGGCTAATAGCCTGGGCAATAAAAGAATTACCGTAAAAAGTAGTGTTGTGAGAAGGGGTTTTTAATAAAAGTGATGTATGAGATCTGGCTGGTTTATCTTTTGAGAAAAGAAAATTAAAATGTTTACGTAAATCGCTTGAGGTTAAGGGATTGTAAAGAAAATTATAGAGTTAAGACAGGACATGCGTGTTCCGGCGAAGACGGATTGGGAGCCACTTGAGCTTTTTCCTATACTGAGAAATGTGATCTGTCTTCCGCACTCCAAAAATGAATCGAATGCTTAAATTTTGGAGTCGCTCAAGTTTGTTTAAAAGCTTCTCTGTGACATCAATGTAACAAATGTATTCATAATCAAGGAGGGGAAGAAGGAGTGATTGCGTTGCAAAAAAAAATCTGAAGACACTTAAAATTGTAAAAATCAAAATGCGTGCGCTTTACTAACTTCATTGACCTGTGCATCCTAGGAAAGATTGCGATCTATTAGGATTCCTAAATTTTGGCACAATTTGTGTATGGTAGAGGTGTACCATAGTATATAGTTGCTGAAGGAGATGATGTTACTAAGCTACGCATGTATCTGTTGAGTACAATTAACGCTTGAGATTTTTTGGGATTAACAAGAAGCTCAAATGATTTTGCCTATTCACTGATGTGACATGAATTCCCATTGAAATTATTAATCGCATTAATTTTGGTATTAAGTTCGATGGTCGTCAGCGTACATAATGACGAAAGAAAATATGAAATGAGGAGGTAATAAGATTGCTGACAGATTTAGTAAAAATAGAGAAAAGAAGAGGAGAAAGTACGCCCCTTGCGGGACTCTAGGACCTTGCACCAATCTGATTTCCTCTTTGTACAAAGCGAATTTTAGGAATGTGAAAGAATGCATGAAAATAATGTGTAACCTGTTATAAGCTATTTTTAGAATGTGTTATGTTTCTAGGATAATACTGCTAGTTGTAGATGGCGCTTCTGCTAAAAGTGGCCATTTTTTCATTTCAAGTATTGTTGTTTTATTCAAATTAGGTTTTTACAAACACTTTTGATCAATGCTATTTTTTTAAAACCGGTCTAAGGTAGGTGAAGGAAGAAACCCAAAAATAGCTATATTACTTTAAATTTCCCAACTACAGTATTGTTGCTGTTTTATATAACTAAATATGTATTTGCTGTTACAGGTGATAGATGGAATCTCTGTGGCTGTGAATCAGGTTCAAATTGACTTCAACTGTGATGCATTCACCAGCAGTGTTCAGGTACGTTTCTTCGTTGAATTTCAGTGTATGTTGCTGGTGCGTTGCGTACTGTTTGTTATCGTGTAACTTCTGAACAACTTAACGGTACATAGGGTCATGTTCGAACAATATTTCATAACTATTCTAAAGTCTAATATTACCTATGTTAGGGCGTAGTCAAGTCATTGACATGTTAGTGGATCAAAATGTTAAGGTTAATGTTAATGTTAAGGTTAAGTGCTAAAAAAGGAAAATTACAATATCGAGTTATTAAAATTTAATGTAAAAGTTTTTATGGAACGGGAAAAGTTATCGCTGAGGTTACACCACGGATACACGAATAGTAATTTTATAAAATAAAAGTTAACGCCCGCGTCCTCTTCCTTCAGAAATTTAAAATTCACTGTGATATTATTTCTATTTCACGTACCCTTACCAGGATAAAGATTATTTATTCCATCTATCTAATCAGGAGAATAAAACCTATAAGATTTTGACTTGGACTAAAGCTGTGCCAAATTGTCAACAAAATTCTAGCTAAAACGACGTTAAAATGAGGATCTCCGTGGCTCAGTGGGGAATGACCCGACTGCTTAATCAAGGGGCGTGGGTTCGAATCCCGCATAAGACATTTGTGATGAACACTTTATGTTTGTCTTGGGAGTTTTCTATGTATAATATGTATGTTTATTATCTTAAGTTAAATAGTTTTCTTAAAAAAATGGATAACTAATCTGCCATTGAACTTCCAGGCTTTTCTTCAAGGCTTGTGTCTATGGGTGACAATATTGTGTATAATTACAGCACTGTCTCTCACATTATACTGTTATTTAAGATTAATAGTGCTAAAAAACATTGTTAAACAGATCTCCCGAGTGACGGTGGAATCCCGGACCCCTGATGGCCGCAAAGGCGACCTAAGACTGACAAGAATCAAATCGCCTGACACCGGGCAGCTTTTAATATTTAAGGTTAGTTACTAATACGTGTAAATCTTAATTTCAGGGAATTGCATTGGTCACATATACATGGTAATCACGAATTATTTAAAAATAGTTAAATCTAATACCTTTAAACGAGCAATTATTGTATATAATATGTATATATATATAATCTGAATCTCGGAACCGACTCCAACGATTTTCATGAAATTTAGTATGCTTCGGGAGCGATAAATCGATCTAGCTAGGTTTCATTTTTAGAAAACGTCGTTTTATCCGTGTCTTCAGGCAATGATTAACTGAAAAATATGACTCTTTTATTGTTTTTACCGACACAGCAACACTAAAGCTACTTGACAATAGATGGCGTTGTTAAAAAAAAAACGAGTAAAGCTCGGTCCTCCAGGTACCATTCTCTTACAGACGCTCACTTGTTTCTCAATATGTTTAGGAGTTAGAATGGCAGAGTGCAAGGATAGAAGCAAAGGCGGCTGGCGTGGCCGCTGCCAATCTACCGCCTTTACGTCTTCTACTGGGCAACACGCATTGTCGAATAGTCATCAAGAAGAGGCTAGCAGGTATGGTATATTATGCGCAGATATAATACATAATAAAAAAAAGATTCAAAAGAAGAAAGAGAAGTTTATCGTTTTCAACAAATGTAACAAAGACATTAAAAAAAATTGGGAATTTCTCACAACTGGGCATCAAGACCACATTATGATCCAGGTCTAAACCTTAATTACGTATTGAGCTGTTTTTTTTGCATTTTACCTATTATTTTCAGATTGTGCAGTGACAGGGAGTCGGCTGGTGATACGGCCAGAGCCGGTGGCTTGGGCGTTGACAGACGGACAGTTGCGAGCGGCGATGGCGTGCGCGGCTGCGCTGGCTGAACCCGTGCGTCGAGCCACAGCTGCTGCGACACGCGCAAAAGCCGCACGCAAGGTAACAAAAAAAAACTTAAACGATAAATTTTTTTAGTGTTGAATTTTTTGTATTTTTGATTTATTTTATTGATGTATAAAACAATTTGGTACACCAAGTAATATCATATAGGTAAGTTTAATTTACATTTCAACACTATACCTACATTTGTATAGACAAACGTAAGAAGTTTAGCTTTGTTGTGCGGCCAACTACCGGATTTTTTTTATTTTTATTTCAATTTTACGTTTTAAATATCAGGGAAGTAGCAAATCTCTTTGCTCTTGGGTCGTTTAATTACGCGAGTGGAGCCGCAGGCGAAACTAGAAAAATATTTTAATTGGGACACATTAAAGTATTTTTTTTAAAGTTTCAGGGAGTCGTTACACGTAATTTAGTTGTTAAGAAATGAAAACTTATGTAATGCCCAGAGTTTAACCTCTGAGTTTAAACAAAAATATTTTTTATTAGGTAATAGAAGAGCCTCGAGACCAAATTCAGACTCGTTCGTCGACGAGCGAGAAGGATATCCTAGCCAGGATGTTTGCTAAACATGACGTGAAGGAGACCTCGTACCACCTGCTGGCTCCTAGAATAGATCTGCACCTTTGTGACGACCCTGGATGTAAGTTTTATTTGCACCCTTTTCCCCAATCCTAGTGCTTAAAGTTCTTATTAGAATTTTGTTGTTTTATACAATTGAAAGAAATATTTTACAAAAAACCTAGACAAAAATAATTATATAATTAATTATTGAACAATATTGACTAGAAGAGTTGAGATACTTAAACTAGATTGTACTAAATTACAAAAAAGTTGAGTGTTGAGGTGTTGAAGTTTGCAGGCGGAAGTGGAATATAAATACCAAAATGTAGTTCAGAATACACATGATATTTTTTTGTATATAAGGCAAATTAGTTTGATCGTTTATTTATATTAATTTAATTTTTTTTTTAATAACTTTTTTATTACTGCTAATCGAAATAGGTAGTTTTTTCCCGATTAGTGTGAAAAAAACACCTTTCATGCAAAAGTTATAGTGAAATTTAAATTAGGAATCGGTTGAAAACTAAAACTAGGTTGCATTCCACAACCCATTTGGCAGAAACTATAAACCCTAGGCCGTTCCATAAACTAACAAGAACGTTTAGTGGAATGTCAACTGTATCTTGCGATCATTACTCTTCTGTTAGTAAGTGATTAGGAACGACTGGTAGGAACTAAAAAAATCGCCTTTTGAATAAAAAAAAAAAATAGTTCCGCTAAAAATTTGCGTTTATCTGATACCCAATTTTTTAAATTGAATTTTACAAAAATGGTGTATTTATGCAAAAAATTTTTGTTTTTTTTTTTTGTAGTGGGGAGGTCAGAAAAGCCGTCTTTGTCAAATGGCGGCGCTCTACAGGTGACACTTGTAAGCATGCAGGCTGACCTGTTCCCCTACCACAAGGCATCACAAGATAGGCGTCATTGGAGGGGATACAGGTGAGTAAATGACTTAAAACTTAACGAATGTCAAAAACTAAAAACTTAACACTTCTTAAGAGATTTTGGCATAATCACAAAACATCTGAAACAAAACCAAACATATCATGAACCGGAATGAGGTATTTTTAAATTGGACTAAAGTTCCAATATCATATTTGTCACAAATTTAAAAATAACCTCTCCTTCTATTTACCGCTAGCTAAATAATAACCGCTCTGCTGTGGAATAAGCTTCGTGCCAAAGTTTTCTCTTAGGACTACAAAATGGAGTTCTTCGAGAAGTTTTTAGATTTTTGAAAGCTCGGCAACGCGTGAGTGCTGCTCCTGGTGTTAGCAAGCCTCCATAGATTGCAATGACTGCTTACCATCAGGTGGACCGTTAGCTTGTTTGTTAGAGGTGGTATAAGAAAAAAAATATTCTAAACTGTCTGAAGGACTATTTCGAGTAAAATAACTGTAGAATTAATTAAAATGACTAGCAATTTCTTAGTTACTTATATCATTGTCCCTGTTAGGCTATTCAATTTAAGTTTTAAATGTCCTAAACCAAAATGGTGTTTGCAACTATTTAATGAAATCACTTAAATTTCTTTTCAAAACATACTAGAAAGTTGTTATTTTTTTTTTTATATAAAATGAGGTTAATTATGATTTGTTTCAGAGAAGCTGCGACACCTCACGGCCAATGGTTGTCTCAGTCGCTATCGTCTTTCTGCGCTTTGCTACTCGACTTGTTGGATCCTAGACCTTTGACTCCTATCAATAAGGTATTATTTCAAATAACTGAATTTTGCAGAAGTCATAATAATAAAGTCAAGTCTAGTAATAAAGGTGGTGGCCGAGAAGTTTAAATTTCACTTCATGTCCCAAGTGGCGGAGGTTTGAACCCCGGGTCGGCGTGTACCAATGAGTCTTTTCTTAATTTCTCAAGTACACTGATTTATTTATTCACACCACTGGCTTTTCGCTGAAGGAAAACATCGTGAGGAAACCTGCATACGTCAAGAAAAAAAAAATTACGTATGTGAAGTCCACGAACCGTACTGGGCCTGCGTGTGGACCTATGGCCCAAGCACCCTCACTTATGAGGGTAGGCCGTGCCCCAGCAGTGGGGACGTATGAAGGCTGGCAAGCATAATAATAATAATAATGAACTTTGATAAAATGGATGATTTACAACGATAAGAGTAGCTAAAGTTTATTGGTTTGAATAAAATAGCGAGAGACATTTTTCGTAAAGGTATTATATATTAAATACATATAAACAAAGAATAAAATATTGAAATTTTGTTTTGAGTAGCTTAAGTGTTTCCATATCAAAAAAATGAAATTAACATTGTTTAGATTGTATTGGGCATTCAAAAGTGTTTTAAGAAATCTTCTTAAATAAATATATATTTGTAATAAATAAATATAGTTTGATTTGATTTAAGAGATAGAAAGCAATTTATACAAATTAGGCTGGGTTGCACCAACTAACTATAACGTTAACAAAAGGCTGACGGCTTGCCAAATACTCGGTTAAGCAAAAAAATGGAGTGCACCATCTGACAATTGTTAAATTACGTCATAACTTTAACGTTAACAATAACCAGCCGAAAATGACTGGTTATAGTAAAGTTACAATTGACAAACCGCTAAATGATCATAATATGAGGTTATTTATGTGAAATACAACAAATTTGAATTATATTATGTGAGTAGCATTGCTAATGAAACACATTTAATTATATAGTATTTTTTTTAAATATGTAAGTACCTATCACACAAAATTTGTAAAATATAATTGTAGAAAATTAATTATATATTTACAAAAAATCGGCCAAGTGCGAGTCGGATTTCCGTTACATCCGTAAGGTTCCATTATCTAAAAAAAAAGGCAATATATTTTTTTATTTTTAAAGTGAATATATAACTAAATATTCTGTGAATATTTCAAGCGTCTACCTGTTGCCGTTATCAATATTGAGCAAAAAAGCACGTTTGGTGTATGGGCTCCCATACCCGTGAATATTTATTTTATTCTGTTTTTTAGTATTTGTTGTTCAACAGAAATACATCTTCTGTGAAAATTTCAACTGCATAACTATCACAGTTCATAAGATACAGCCCCGTGACAGAAAAACGGACGGACAGCGGAGTCTTAGTAATAGGGTCCCGATTTTTTACCTTTTAGGAATGGAACCCTATAAAAACAGTTTTTGAGAACACTAAAACAGAAAGTATCCATATTTATTTCTTGTTTTCCAATTAAAACATCAATATAGTTAAAATATAGCTGCACTACTCACGCACGCTTAGTTACATATCTCGTCATCCTTGTCCTTGCTCACGGTTACTGCCAAGCTTCATTGACTCAAAAGTAACAGAAATTAAGGACTGTTTTGTTCTGGCTATGCTCTGGCAGCTTCGCACGAAAGTTTTTTTATTTATTGTGAAAGGCATGGATTTAAGTCCTTTATCCTGGCAAAACACGTAACAATAGCATTTACAACTTGAAGGGCGGTGCGAGCCAAATTAGTGAATTGTAACGGTTAAAGTAAAAGTAATTTTAAAGTTATTTTTGACAGTTACTTTAACAATCGTTTTAGTGCAATCCAGCCTTAGAGTTATCGGTATTAAAAAACCGCTGGTTCGAATCTATGAAGGCGTGTTCACTTTTTGTTCATTGTCTTCTACAGACGTTTCCGACGGAAAGGTTAGAAGAACCTCTTTCGAACGGTCTCAACCATAAGCCAGCTCCAGTTCCTGCTCAAACCAGTGCTTCCAATGCTCCGTCCAGTTATACAACTACATCCCAAGGTAAATTAATGTTAGTGCAATAACCTTGTGTCCCGAAATGGTTAGAAAAAGTGTCGTATTAAATTTGAACGATGGAATGCATTTTACTGAATGATACTGGTATTTATTTAAAGCGTCGAATTGAAAAGAAAGATTAATTTATTTGACGTTAACTAAAACGACATAGCTACAAATAACAATTAAAAACACAATTTAGTAGTTTCGGCAAATAGCTATTTGGCACTTGCCAAGGAGATTCACAACGCTGGCTTTAAGGCCTGGGCCCCTTTTGTATTGTGTTGTGTCATTTGGCCTGTTATGTTTGTAGGAATTTAGAAATAAGAAAGAAAGTAGAGACAATACAGATAGTATTGATCGTTGAGTCGGTGAGTTTGTCTGTTAATTTAATCAAATCATATATCGAACCCTTCGCAACAAGGAAGAGGATCGGCAGATATGGTGCGCCATAGACGAGGCTTATATCCAGCAGTGGACTAATGTAAACTTATATGATTGGTCGAGCGGCAGGGGCTTTATGCGCTTGATATTAGTATGGTTTTAGTTAGTATAAATTTAATGTATTTACAAAAAAGTTTACCTTTTTATTCTTTTCAATTATCTGATTAATTCGCCATAGCACAGAGTAAAACAGAGACACAGCGGGAACATTCGTTTCATTAATTTAGTCAGTAGTCTCATTTGATAAATTGTTTACGTCGGGAAGTCATGGCGAAATGTGACGACATAGGGTAGTTGTGTGCGCTCGCCCCTCGGTCTCGCCTCGTACCTTACCTCACAATTGCTCCGTCTGGACGACTATAATGGCGACTGTATAAATGAAATGAATATTTAAACCGTGACAGAGGTCTACTAAAAAAACAAACTTCGAAGTCATTTACCTATTTATAGTTTACACAAAGCGTCGACCCGCGTGAACCACATACAAAGAACCGTATCGCTCACAAAACGATGTGGCCGAACAGCGCTGGTGCTCTGGTCATCCTGACGTGAAACGGCGTGTGTTGGCAATCTATTCTTACCTTGTGGCGAACCACAAAACTTCACTCGCCATATTAAAATGCTATGAACTTACGCGACACTAGCGACAGCCATATACCACAGCCTAGTGGTTTTTGAACCTCTAAAATTTATATAGCTACCGCTGAGTGATAGAGGTCTTGCCATAGTACAAGCTTTGCTTAGTTTGGGACCAGATATCGCTGTGTGAGTTGTCCAGGAACAATTATTAGTAACATTCTTGGTTGCAGGTTCCCCCACAAGAACGAGAATATTACAACAAATAGGGAAGCTGATGACGACTTGTCTCGTACTTAGGATAGACGACTTTACTGTTTATAGGGTGAGTTGGAAAATAACAAATCTTTATGAATATTATCTTTCAATAACTACTCTTTTAGAAATAAAGGATATTGGTATTTTTAAACCGAGCTTGGCTTATTATTTTTCCAGGTATCAACTGGTTCAAAATCTCGAGAAGCGCCAAAACCTCTGTTGTGCGCTGAAAAAGCAACTTTACCCGGTGATGCGGGACTCCTTCATGCAGAATTCACGCTTTTCTACTATCCAGGAGACGTGTGCTTTCCTGGTTAGTTGTTCTACTTCAGTCGATCAACATACAGATATATTAGACATTTTATTTGGAAGCTAGTCGATATAATTCAAACATAGATATAGATAGCTGTTAAGTAAAATATTGAATTAGTTATTTTTAAGGATTTTGTACCTTAAAAAATAAACTGAACTCTTATAAAAGATCACTGAGTTGTCTGTCTGTCTCTCACTGTCATTTGAAGCACACACATGGCGGTTTTTAACCTGTGAAGGTTACAATTTCTTCTTTCGATTGTGGTATCATGGAACAAGTCCTTGAAACTACTGAAAGGTTTCCTAAATATAAGTTTTTAGTTATTCGCGATCCATTAATCTCGTTTTATTTTTAAATTAGGTTTCCTAAATATTTTTCTGTTTGTGGTTTCAAAAAAACCCGCGATAAACGAGATTCAAAGAAAATAAATTTAAATACAGTTTCAATATTACAATTCATAATTAAGAGGCAGTACTACATGATAGAAAACTTAAGTAAAAACAAGGATGACACGATATATAACTAAGCGTGCGCGAGTAGTGCAGCTACATCTCAATTTACTGATTTTTTCATTGAAATACATGTTATCAAAAAAATGCTAAAAAGGGGACGCTTTAGCAAAGTTTTAAACTAATAGCACTTAGGTCTTTGGAGATTTCTTTGCCAAAATTTTAACCAATGAAAAGCGGTCACTCAAGGATTTTTTTATATCGAACAAAAGTTCATTAATCGTGTTTTCACGTTTTTTAGGGTTTGAACCTTATCCCGAAGAACCCAAACATTTAATTTTAGTCGGATCTGCTCAGCGGATCCGAAGAAACATTTGCCAAAAAAAAATATTTAGGTGGTACTGCCTCTTAAATCAAAGAGTGTAAACAAATGTCATTATGACGTTTGTTGTCTGTTCTCACAACACCCTATCTTTTTACCAATAGCACTGTAAGCTCGCGGATATGACGTCATATCCGAGTCAATATGTTTCAAGAGGGGGTGTTATACAATCCAATCCGTGTACTTCAATTTAATAACTCACCTTATAGCGCTAATAGTCGGGGGCGTCGCGACGGAACTAGGATCCTAGGCGTCAGTCTGTGCTTATGTTATCGACGGGGAGGGGGTGGTCCTAAGGGAAGGAAACTTACTTTAAAACTTAGGAAACTGCTACAAAATAGACAAGACCTATTTAAACTTTGAGTGCGTCACCGTGGCGGTTTCTTGTACTAAAGGTGCTTCGAGCCGCTGCATCCAGACTGACCCTAGATGGACGTCCACACTGCTTGTACACCGCCAAAGTCTACCGATTTGCACCATACTTCACCAAACTCGCGTTGATACCACGACGTTGGTATTTCCGATCGCATGCGGGCAGTACTGACTTTTCAGAAGTCCTTCACAGATCATAAACACGCGACGATATCACAAATTGGTATTTCCAGTCGAATGCGAGAATATATGAGTACACGGACACGTGTGAAGTCATCTGCGACTATTCCAGAACTAATTTCTACACCGGGCGAGAGCCGGCGCGAAGTCAATCGTACGAAGTGAAAGGCCATTGCGTCATCGCTTATCTTTACCGAACAGGAGGATTTGTGGGTGTCGTAGGCGCACATTGAACCGACTTTAGGGCGTGCCGACAGCGCTATTGCCACTTTTGGCGCAATACGGACAGCCTAGTTGTCATTGAAAAAGTGTAAATAATTTTTTCTTATAGATTTCGTTAATTAGTGTGTAAAAGCCGCACTAGTTTTATTTTTGATTAACTAAATTTACTTTTCAGTGCCTGCTCCTAAACTATACGCGCAACTAAGTCCAGTGCGGATAGTTGTAGACGTTCAGAGTGTAGTGTGGCTGGGCGCGTTCCTGCCGCACGTGGCGCGCGCACTCAGTCACGTCACGCAGCTGGAAAGAGACGCCGACACCGCTGGGTACCTCGACGTGCGCGCGCAGGCCATTATGCCAAAGGTTAACCAGACAGACATATAGAAAGATATTTAATAATGGCGCTCGATTGATAAAAAAAGCAAAATCTGAAAGACAATTCAATAAAATCCCATTAAATATTCCAAAATTTGAGAAAAGGACTGCCACATTTCCTGTTGCTTTTGATATAGCATGTTAATGTGTAACCGATTTAGATTTATCCCATACACACTATCAATCGATATACATATCGTAGCCACGAAAAGCATATTCATTCCTAATATGTTAATATATGTTTAATTATTTCATTAAAAACTGTTATTTAATAATTATGCATTATATGGAAGAATATTCGTTTTGCGACTAAGATAAATACGCCTGTATGATAGTAACACGTTTGTGTAGCGAAATGTCTATAATTAATCTTTTTGTTGCAGATAGTTTTAGAAGCAGGCTCCGAGCATATATCCCAGCAGCGTGATAGACCTAAAGAACTGCATCTGTGCACGGCGAGAGCAACCATATCAAATATACGAGAATCACCGAGAGCAAGTAAGATTTGAACCATTTTTACTATCATCTTATTTTTGTCCACTGCTGGACATACGTCTTCGTTTATGGTGCGCCATTTCTGGCGGCCCTCCCCCTTTTTTTTCTAAACACATATATTAAATAGATTATAAATAGAAAACACCCAGACTCAAGACAAACACAGTAGTGTTCATAACATATGTTTGTCCTCTACGGAGATCGAACCTGCGCCCCTTGGATCATGCAGTACTACTACCAACAGAGCCATGGAGCCGCCAGATTAAATCAAACGGACACTTAAAGTTCGTTTCATTTTGTAAAATATTGTTGCAATTATGGCTCATTTTATATTCTTTTTTTACTGAAAATAAGTTAATTTTTAATTTGTCCTTTAATTCTTGTTGATCAGACACAGCTGGTACGCGCGCGGACCTTGCGTCGATCCTGTCGGCGTTACGTCGGACAGCGCCACATTCTGGACACTTTCCTTGCTCAGCTGCTGACTTAGATCCTATACGAGAGCAGTTTATTTTGCATGCCGATAGTAAGTAACAATTAATGTTTACAAAGAGACAGAATGAAAATTCACTATTAGTTAGAATTTGACATGTGTGTAAAATGATTTACCACTTTTAAGGCTGTTCAGTCTTTATTGTCTGTGGTATAAGTGACCAAACGAAAAAAAAAAAAGTGGCAAAACGCAAGTTGCAATAAACCAGAACCTCATTTATATTTATTAAAACCAATCCTTACTAACATATTTGTAAAAGTCTGTTAGTTATTTCTTAGCTACTTGTAAAATTCAAAAACACAGGAAAATCTAAACGAATTTCACGTCGATAAACTATGGATACAGCTTGCTTTTGCATAATTTCTTTATACAATCAAGACCTTTCCGAAGAAATCGCAGCAACCTAATTTGGTGTATGAGAAGTCGTGGGCAAAAGCTAGTTCGGGTTCCGTACCTAAAAGGTACAAAGCGGGACCCTATTACTGAGACTTCGCTGTCCGTCCGTTATCAGGCTGTATCTCACGAACCTTGATAGTTAGACAGTTAAAATTTTCCAATTAGATAGACAGTTAAAATTGTCTGTTGCCGCTATACAACAAATACTATAAAACAATAAAATAAATATTCCCATACAAGAAACGTAAACTGTTTTGTTCGTTTTTGCTCGATATTGATAACGGCAACAGACGCTTGAAATATTTACAGAATATTTAGTTATATATACACTTTAAAAATAAATAATTAAATTAAAATAATACTTAAATATTTAAGGGGGGCTCACATACAACAAACGTGATTTTTTGTCGTTTTTATAGATAATAGTAAGTAACCCTTCGTGCGCGAGTCCGACTCGCACTGTGCCTTATTTTTTTAAATAATCTTTTGTTTCATTGTTTCAGACCTCGACGACATAGATAGAGGTACAGCGGTTAGTGCAGAGATGCTGTGGCGAGAGAACCGCTCAATCTGGTGTGCGAGTGTCGAACCTGTTTGGGCAGACTTCTTAGGAGCGCGGGCCACTAATTACAAACCCACTCCGTTGTTGGACGCCACGCCACTTACTGCCTGGGTGAGGGATACTTAGATACACACACTAGAACCGAAGTGGTCGCGTACAGTGCGGTTTTCCTCCCGCGAACGCTTGGGTTGTGGAATGAGCTCCCTGCCAAGGTTTTCTCTAAGGAGTTACAGTATGGGGTTGTTCAAGAAGAAGTTATTGGATTTTGAAGGGTCGGCAACGTGCCTCGCGAATGATCGATATATAAATACAGCTGAAGGGTTAGTTTGTTTTTTGTTTGAACGCGCTTATCTCTGGAACTACCATCAGTCAGATTTAAAAAAATATTTTTGTACTTGTTATCTTAATTCTTTAGGATAGCTTTTTTTTAAAAAAGGCTATAGCCTTCAGAAGCGGATCAGTAATCTAACTTGGCTAAAAGCGCTTGTAACAACTAGGTACTCCAAAGCGGATAACTTTATAGGAAATATGAGAATTTATTCCTAACTAGCTAACCGGGCAGACGTTGTCCTGCATGATACCGACTGCAGCGCCCACTGCCGGGCTGTTTTGTCAATCTAAACCATCCAAGGCGCCACCCAAACGCACACAAAAAAAATCATTTAAATCGGTCCAGCTATTTAGAAGGAGTACAGTGACATACACACGTACAGTAGAATTAAATATATAAAGATATTGCTAAAATATAGGTAGTAATGCTACAGGCAGAGTGGCTACTCTTTGCCGCTCTCCAGACTTTCCCCTCCGCCCCTCTGTTACGTTCCTGTGGACGGTCACACAAAAGTTATCGCACACATTAGCACGTGTACACACGACATTTGTTGCAAGTTGCTAAATTTTTCCACTTAAACTAAGGAGCTCTTCGTTAATATCTTATTTAAGTATTAATGTTATAGATATGCTTTGAAGAAGAGTTTTCCCGAATCTGGGTGGTCGGCCGCACATGTGGGCTCGCGGGTTTGCAGTTGAACCACTACCAACTGCTGTTCCTACTGCGGCAGTTGGAACGCGTGTCTGAAATGGCCTCCTGGCTCGCCCATGACGCCGCTAGGCAACCAGACGCTGATGCAGGGTAAGACTTTGGCTTTACCTAAAGCTTAGTTGAAACAGATTAAAACGATAGAATGTTTCCTTTTTATTCATTCAATATGAAATGTTTTGTCTTTCAAAAGTAGGATATTATATCACTTTTTTGAATTCGATAAACTACTTTGTCAAATGTTAAGCCATTTCTGTATTAATGAGCTACTTAGTAGTAAACAGTTTAGCTTTATGAACGGCCGTTCCACAACCGATGCAGGAGTGGCACTATTAAAAAATATATATAACGCCTGGGAGGATTCGCATGACGCCCTTGGAGTGTTTTGTGATTTATCTAAGGCATTTGACTGTGTTCAACATGAAAATCTCATCAGGAAGCTACATCACTATGGTATTAGAGGCAAAGCTCTAGACCTTTTGACATCCTATATGAGTAGGAGAGTACAGAAAATAGATGTCAACGGTGAAAGATCTCCGGGATCAGCAGTCACTATAGGAGTCCCTCAGGGCTCAATTTTAGGTCCTTTTCTATTTCTTATTTACATTAACGATCTCCCATATAATGTAAAAAACCATGACATTGTCTTATTTGCTGATGACACCTCTTTGCTTTTTAAAGTTAAGAGACGACAGACATGTTATAATGAATTAAATGATGCCCTTTCTAAAATTGTAAATTGGTTTAACGCTAATAATTTGTTACTTAATGAAAAAAAAACCAAATGTGTTAAATTTACATTACCAAATGTTAGTCAGAGACAGACATGTATTAATATTAATGGCGAGCAATTAGAACTTGTTAATTCAACAGTCTTTCTTGGCATAATGCTGGACTCCAAACTTCAATGGGGTCCTCATATTCATAACCTAGCCAAAAAACTTAGCTCTGCTGTGTATGCGATCAAGAAAATAAGATAATTGACCGATGTCGACACTGCAAAAATAGTATAGTTTAGCTATTTCCATAGTTTAATGACATATGGTATCCTATTGTGGGGTAGCGCTGCTGATGTAAATACAATATTTTTGTTACAAAAAAGGGCAATTCGTGCTATTTATAAATTAGGATCTAGGATATCTCTGAGGGATAGGTTTAGGGAAGTAAAAATTTTAACTTTAGTGTCGCAGTACATATATGAAAATCTTTTATATGTACATAAAAATATCAATAGTTTCAGCAAGAAAAGTGACGTTCACAAAGTAAATACTAGTAGTAAAAATAAGCTGTTGGTGCATGTTACACGTCTACACAAAATAAGTAACTCTTTTATGGGGCAATGTATACACTTTTACAACAAAGTTCCCAAGAAAATTCAAAATCTATCAATAAGTAAATTTAAATCTTTTATCAAGCAGGTACTTTGTAAAAAGGCATACTACAATATTTCAGACTATGTAAATGATAAAAATCCTTGGGACTGATGATGCTCAATTACAGGATGCATAGGTAAACCAAATTAAAATGGAAATAACATAAAATTGTACGACTAAAAATCTTTTATTTAAAACATTAATTGTATTTTAGTTTATTTAAGTGTTTTTAAAAGAGTAACTATCGAGTTTCTTGCCGGATTCTTCTCGGTAGAAATCAACAACATTGTGAACCGGCGGGAAGGTGGGAGGGTTCAAAAAATAATATTTTATAACTTTGACGATTCAAAAGTGATTGTAAAATCCTTATTTGAATAAACCATTTTGACTTTGACTTTGACTTTATACGCTACTACCGTTTCGATATTACACGGCGTTTTGGCAAGAAGAAACTGCGAAATGTAATTCCAATAGTCGAACGACGAAATGAAACTCAGACGACTTTTTAAATTTTTTAATCACTATCAAAGATTATAGAATTATTTCAAATAGTGTTGAGAGTTTTATGATATGGGGCCGTCCATTAATCACGTGAGGCTCGGAAGGGGGGGGAGGGGGTTCGGCAAAAATCACGAAATATCACAAGGGGGGAGGGCGGTTGTAGTAAGATATCACGTGTATTTATTTTTTCGTCAAACGCGCGAATTCTAAACCGAAAGCGGCGTGTAGTGTGACCTTAACTCGCTATTGCCAGTCGGAAGTTATTCTATTATTTTGGCGCCAAATACATGCGTAAACCATTACCTCGTATGTTTTGCATTAAAACAAAATATGCCTAAACTAGGTGATCTGTATAAAGACCTATTTGCAGAGTATAAGAAAGGAAAAAAAACCTAGTGTGGCTCAGAAAGAATTTAATGATTTGTGGGCTAATGCAAAAAAAAAATATTTTTTTATTTATACGTTATTAAAAAAGTTATAAATGTTATAATGCTTAAAAAATATCACTTGATTTAATCCGATATTGCAATCGTCTAGTGGCCTATGTATTCCAAAGCCTGAAGAGCATGATGGCAAGACGTTTGCTACAATTCTTCTGCGTCGGTCTCTTGGAATTACCCCAACGCACGAGGGCTTTAACAAATTACTTTATGACCTGTATTGCCCTAGTCTGCAGAAGGATCGTCAGCAACTTGTGGAAAGGACGTGCGACGTGCAATGTACTTCTGTACAAGGAAGAAAGTCAAGCAACATGTAAATTCATGTCACAAGCAACCTAATCTGAGCAATAATAGTCTAGAGAGTTGAAGGCACTCTCTCTTTCCCTCGTCCAATACAAGCAAAAATCCCGCAAGGGTCCGTGCTCGCCCCTATCTTGTACCTTCTGTACACAAACGATATCCCTAAAACGATAGGTACCCTTTTAGCCCTCTTCGCGGACGACGCTTTTTACACCGCTGGTAGGCAAGTGAATCGATCACTAAGAGACTCCAATCAAATCACCGCCCTAGGCGAATGGTTTCGGAAATGGAGGATCGAAGTGAATCCCGAGAAAAACTCCAATCTTTTTACCACTGGCTTCCCTCCGAGACCATCTTCCCTCTCACTCTTCGACCGTGCCATTCCTTGGTAAAACAAGGCCAAATATCTCGCCAAAATAGTTAGAGATCGAGCCGCTTTTGTCCTCGGTCGTCTATATCCCATGATAGGTAAGTACAGTACGATGTCGCTTAGGAATAAGCTGACTCTTTACGTCACTTGCATCCGCCCCATTTTAGCATATGCTAGCGTCGTCTATGCGTTATCTAAACGCAACCTCCATAAACTCCAGACCCTCCAAAACCGCTTCTTCAGAGAGGCTTCCGAGGCCTCCTAGTACGTCCGGAATGCGGACCTACATAGGGACTTCGAGCTCCACACGATTCCCCAATATCTTAAAAACCTGGCAGTCCGCTTTTTCGAGCGTACACATAATCACTCGAACCGATTAATTGTATGTGCAATCCACAACCTATCATCCCCCCGACACGGTTGAAAAACAATTGTTAGGCGGCCTCGGCACGTACTAACGGCCCTGGACTACGATCTGCTATCGGGATAGCGAGACTAGTCTCAACGACCTCTATTAATAGGGCCTCCTCCCTAACGCGACGCCGACGTCCCCAGGTTCGTCCCCACTCACTCGCAATCGCAACCGCGTAACGGGGAACTCCCCTGCTGGCGCTGATTCACCTTCAGGTTCGAGGCTCATGCTGGTAGAAGGGACGACCCCAAGAGCGACAACCCAAGCCGAGGCTTAAGGCCCGCGGGGAGCCCTTGAGCGTTGGGCGCTATATGGGCTGAGACTCCGTCAGAGAGAAAAAAAAAGTCTAGAGATGCACAATGTTCGTACTTCACATATCCTCACGCGAGGATCGATCGGTAGATCGAAACAGATTATCTGCGTAGTGTGCGAAAATGAGAGAGAGAGCCGAGTGGCTTGATGAAACTGACGTTGATCTTCAACAAAGCACAGTGCCAACAACTGACTTACAAGATTCTTATCCAGTTGTTAGTGTTGAAGAAAGTCTTGCTAATCCGTGGTCCGAGGCCAATGTACATTAAATATGTTCATCTACTAGTAAAATATATATTTTTCGCATGATTACACCATTCCTTTAATATTATTTTTATGCCAATCAAAAACTACCTGCAATCTTTCTTTATCATGACTAGACATTTTTATCATGGTCCTTAACTTTCTAGAATAAAATTAGATTATACCTGTATTTAAAGATAATATTCTAAATTTTTTTGGATCATTTGTAGGTACTAAAACATACACGTGATTTTGGGTGGGGGAGGGTAGTCTTAAACCTCACCACGCATCACCAAGGGGGAGGGGGGGTTAAAAAATGCTTAAAAACCTCACGTGATTAATGGACGGCCCCTAAGTGAAAAATATACTGGTATTAACTCAAACTCAATCTTTTTTGTTCAAATAGACATGTAAACAGCACTTTTGAAACGTCAGTTTAATTATTAATTAAAAAAATTACCACCGGTTCGGAATGCTTTACTACCGAGAAGAACCGACAAGAAACTCAGCATTTTATCTTTATATATTTTCAACTTCATATTAAAATACAATATAGCCTTACACTAGGTAATAACATAAAATACAATGTTTTAATTTAAAAAATATAACAAATGCCCCAATACAAATACAGGTAATTAAAGTTTTAATTTTTCTAAACATTTTTATCATTTATGTATTCATCAACTTTGTAATAGCTTTTTTCATTAAACTATCTTTGACACATATTTTAAATTTATTTGAGGGTAAATTAACCACATGTTCTGGAATTTTATTGTAGAAAACTATACTTTGTATTGCGAAAGAGCTATGTTCCTTCTGAAGACGACATTTTGAAACTACCAATTTATCCTTATTCCTTGTATTAACACTGTTTAGGTCACTATTTTTAGCAAATAAGTGACAATTGTTGTGTACATACATTATTTATTTATTATTAATATATCCTGGCAAGGAACAGTTAAAATATCAATTTCCCGAAATTGTTCCCTAAGAGAAATTCGAGGTCCTAATTTATAGATTGACCATACTGCTCTCTTTTGCAAAATAAAGACTGTATCTATATCAGCTGCCTTACCCCAAAGCAAAATGCCATATGACTATGATAGGTATCAGGGGCGTTTTGTTGACAAGCATTATATACATTGAAATGAAGCTTGGTGGATTATGGCTCTTTTCTCCAAGACGAGGCCTGCGGAGTATATTCTCAGGAGTGGAAACATACAACTGGCAACATGTGCGAGGTTTCGAAAATGACAAAAACTAATTTAATCCAGGTCAATAACAGTTGCAGTGGTGGTGCCAGCTACGGAACTAACTTTAGTGCTGCCTACCAACTGTCCCGGCCAAGAGTCATCGAGAGACTTGGACAGCGTTCCACTTGATTCTTCTAGTCTACAAGATTTGAAGATGGGTGAGTTAAGATGAACTAAATTGTGTAGCGGTGAATTTTAAAGACAACTTATGCAACGGTTCAATGTCCTAATTTTTTGTTTCGAAAAATCGAGTTTTTACATAAAATACAAATATATAGGTAAACCTAAGAAAAAATCAACATAAACCGTTTCCGAAATACGCAAATATATTGTATATACATATATATGTATAAGTATTGCTTGGTTAAATATTATGAGATAATTTAAAGATTTATATCAACGACACGCGTTTGATAGTTTGCTTTGCAGCATCTGGATATCGCGCGTCCGTCTGTCCGTCCGTCCGTCTGTCACCAGGCTGTATCTCATGAACCTTGATGATTAGACAAACGAAATTTTCACGGAAGATGTATTTTTGTTGCTGCTATAACAACAAATACTAAAAAACAGAATGAAATAAATATTTAAGGGGGCTCCCATTCAACAAACGTGATTTTTTCTGTCGATATTGATAACGGCAACAGGTAGACGCTTAAAATATATTTACAGAATATTAAGTAATATAGTCACTTTAAAAATCAATAATTAAATTAAAATAATACTTAAATATTTAAGGGGGACTCCCTTACAAAAATCGTGATTTTTTTTCCCTTTTTATAGATAATGGTACGGAACTCTACTTGCGCGAGTCCGTCTCGCACTTGGCCGATTTTTTTGGAATCAAAAAATTAAATTTAGGTAAAAAGTCCACTATATTTTACATATATTGTCGAGATCTTTTTCCCAGGGGAAAATTAATTAAAAGATTTTCGTGAGTATGTTATATTTTTAGATTTATCGCAGCTTTTGCTCGGCTACCACCTTTTACAATTGTACACTAATATTTCTATATCACCGTCACAATTTTTAATTTTCGGTAATTACCACCAAGTATCGAATTACTGTTTTCTCTGTTGTCGGTACCAAACTCTTATTACCGTTTATCGATTTCATGTATTTTCTTCGTGAAAATACGGTTGTAACGTTATCAAGTTATTCCGTTATACAATAATATTATATTATTGTTACAGGAACCTGTTAAAAGCCGACCCGTAATAGGGTGCAATATCTTCTACGTATGTTTAAAACGAGCTGTCCAATACACGCTCAAGTACAGTTATAACAAAATTTGTTTTGTGGCTTTACCCTAAAATCCTAAAATTTTATGTAATCCTTGATAGTATCAGCTTCATTTGAAATTTATATCTCCTTGTTCTTTTCAATATATTCAAATTACTATTAAATTCACTTAATGGACATTATATTTTTAAGAATTTAAATGTTTCACGTCTTTGCGTGCACGTTTTCCAAAAAAAATCTGTCTTGACATATTTTTCGATTTCTATATGTCAATCTTTCGAATACCAAATTTTAGAGTAAAAAGTAAGTATGTCAAAGTAAATAAATTTGGCATTTCTTTCATGGATATAGAAATTATAATTAATTTAAAATTAATCACGCAAAAGGGGAACTAAAGCTATTTACAGACTAAAAATTACATATTAGAACAATTCACTTGCTACAATATTGTTAGAAAATAATTTCAACCAATATACAATTGTTTTTATTAATGAATTATAGTTAAGGTTTAAAACAAATAGAATTTATGTCATAATGAACACGTATTAAATTCAGGCCATAATAAATGGTCGTATTTATATATCGTGTTTATATTTCCTGCATTTTACAGGTTCAGAAGTAACAATAGCGCCATCTACTGTAGATCGAGACAGTATGATCTTTCCGATGCAGCATTCGCTCGAAACATTCTCTGCACAAATGTTACCACCTGAGATATTCTGCGCACAAATGTTACCAGCTGAAGAGATGCCACCACCAAGTCCAGGACTTAATTTTGGAGGTAATCTATTGATATAATCAATCCATTGATTTAATGCTTTACCAAGAGGGCATATATGTAGGAAAATTTGTTTTTTTTAACAGGGGTTTTTCTTAAACCATTGACGTATTTCATTGAAAAAAACAGACACAATTCAAATAGTGGATACACCCTACTGGATGTGCAAAACATGATAATTATTCAATTTGAAAAGTACTTTATAGCCTTTTAAAGTAAATAGGAGTATAATTGTCTTTAAACATACCTAAGACATCAGTCGAGGTCGAGGTTATGAAAACTTTTGCAATTAATTTTAAAACAATTATTTTTTTCGGTATAAATATAGGAATAAGAAATAGGAACTATATTTGTCTTTCTTTCTTGTATCGTTGCATTTTTCTCCTATTCATATTGCTCCCACAGTCTCGCACTGGCACATACTCAATAGAGCCATGTGGTTATATTAAAAGATTTTAAGAACTACTTTTGTGTTTAGGTTTCTCATCAATGCGAAAAGGTTTCAACTCTCTTGTGACGTCAATAGACAGCGCTTTGACCCGCGACGATGCTCGCAGCGACGCCGCTTCCACAGCCAGCTCGGACAGCGAGCGGTACGTCGTTGTTGGGCTGGCGGCTGAGTCTCCAGATGACGCTGACAATGCCTTCAGGTACTGTATCAAAGGTATACTACTACATATCTACCATGTTATGAGAAGACTTCATCATATCAGGCGCTAGACGTCTCCACAACGGCCGGTCCTGAGCTGCCCGCGTCCATCGGCTTCCTGCGGCTCTAACCAGGTGGTTTGTCCACCTGGTAGGAGCCACCTTCCCACGCTGTGTCTTCCGATCCGTGGTTGCCATTTGAGAACCTTTCTTCCCCATCGGTTATCGGTTCGACCAGCGATGTGGCCTGCCCATTGCCATTTCAGCTTGCTAGCTGTTTGAGCTATGTCGGTAACATTGGTTCTTCGGTAAATTTCCAACAGTAAGACCACGTTTCTGTACCATAAGAAATATTTTAGACGAAAAGATCTTGCGTTGTTTCCCGAACGCTGCCCAACCAAGCTGTATTCTTCAGTTAACCTCTTTCTGAAAGTTGGACCTACCTTACTGGACAACTTGCCCTAGGTATGTGTATTTGTCGTCAACTTCGAGAGTAGCATTCCCAACAACAACCGGTATAGGCGCGACATGGACATTGAACATCACCTTCGTTTTATCCATGTTCATTTTAAGGCCAACCTGTTGGGAAACGTTGCTGAGTTCTCTGAGCATCGTGTCTAGGTCTTCCATTAACACTATGTCATCGGGAAATCGAAGGTGAGTGATATACTCGCCATTTATGTTGGCACCATATTCTTTATACCATATCCACATCTTCCAACGTAGTTGTGAACAGTTTCGTAGAAATTACGTCTCCCTGTCTCACACCTTTCCGGAGATGGATTGGTTCCGTGTACTGGTCTTGTAGTCGGACAGACATCGTGGCTCTGTTATACAAACACTTCAACACTTCGATGTACTAAAAATCAATGTGGAACCGCTGAAGAGACTGTAGCACAGCCCAAGTCTCGATATAATCGAAGGCGTTTTCATAGTCCACCAACGCTACGCAAAAAGCCCGATTACACTCCTCTGACTTCTGTAAAATCTGACGGAGCGTATGTATGTGGTCCATGGTACTAAAGTCTTTTTGAAAACCGGCTTGTTCTGGAGGCTGGAATTCGTCAAACTTGCGTTCGAGACGATTCGTAATGACCCTGGAAAATAACCTATAGATATGGCTCAGAAGCGAAATATGTCTACAGTTCTTCAGTAAAGAGAAGTCCCCCTTTTTTGAAGAAAAGTATGACCGCGCTTCTGCTCCAAGTTTCTGGCGTAGGCGTAGGTCTTGGTTATATCTGTAACCTCAACAGAATAAATTTTAACAAATTATGATTACAGACAGCGGGAGACTTTTGCCGAAATCATAACCACAAGTGTACAATGTTTCTAAATGAAGTACTATTTAACCTCGTATTTTTGCAGAGAATTTGAACACGGTCGCGTACAAAGTGGTGTGGAAGTAGCAGCCGAGGTTGTGGAACGTTCCTCTTCACCAAGTGACCACTCCGTCACCAGCTCCTGTAGAAGACGAGATGTAGTGAGTACTTTCTTCTTCCCTAGTTACTGTGAAACATACTAAATAAATATGACTCTTGATGCAACAAAATTCAAAATCGAATTGAATTTGTGTTTCTAATTGAAATTAAAAAGGTGATTTAAGTTAAGAGGAAACATCACAACCTAGCGAATGCAGAAATAGGTATTTGAAAAACACTTGCTGTCGCGCTAGAACCTAGTCCAAGAATCGGATGTGCGATAGGGACTACTGCGCCTCGGGCTGTTTTACGTAGTCGTAAGTATCAAAATTGGGGTATCGTATTCCCCACTTTCCTCTTCAAATCTCAACCCAATTTAATAAAAATTATTTCAACTTAAAGTTAATGGAGTAGTCCATGTCTGTATGTTTCACCGGTCGCCATCGTTCTCACACTTTAAAACTGAAATGGTCTTCCTCCCGCGTACGCTTGGGTTGTAAAATAAGCTCCCTGCCAAGGTTTTCTTTAAGGACTACAGTATAGGGTTCTTCAAGAAAGTAGTTATTAGAGTTTTAAAGAGTCGGGAGCCCGCGAGTGATGTCCCAGGTGTTGCAAGCGTCCATAGGCTGCGGTGACCGCTTACCATCAGGCGGACCGCAAGCTTGTTTGCCACCTTAGTAGTCGCTGCGCCTTATTTTTTTATTATTTGTTTCTATTGCTAGTATAATGGACTGCATTATGATGAATTGTTTTAAATGATGTCTTTGACTACTTTCTACCATCGCTCCGCTCGCCACTAGAATAGATTTCGCCCTTACACCTTAGAACCTAAATGGTCACGCACTGTGCGGTTTCTGAAATGCTTCCTCCCGCAAACGCCTAGGTTGTAGAATTAGTGGAATGAGCTTAAGGACTTCAGTATGCGGTTCTTCAAGAAGATAGTGATTTGGTTTTCAAACAGTTGATAATGTCCCCTAGTGTAGCAAGCGTATATAGCCTACGGTGACCGCTAAACATCAGTCGGGCAGTAAGCTCGTTTGCCACTTAATAAAAAGTATTCAGTTTTTAATCCATACTAATATAACATACAGCGTGACATCCGATTGAGCTGAAATTTTGTACGAGCATATTATTTTTATCCCGAAAAAAGACTTCCCACAGAAATACCGATCATCAAATTCTACGTGGACGAACTAACCGCTGGCAAAAGCTAGTAATTTATAAATTCTCTTCTATTTAAGATAATAACGTACTTCACAGATTTCGACTTGCACATTCCGTTTGAACAACATCCATTTGCAACACCAAAGTGTCGCCGGTAAATCATGTCTCAGGCTGGTGGCAGACAACCTCAATCTAGACGAGTGTTCTTCTATACCGTGGGATGAGTTCCAGGTAAGGAGTTTGGCTACTGCCTTATCTATCGTATATTAATTAACTATATGGCCTATGTTCATAGGGCGATGGTAAGTTGATGACCTTAAAAGATTCATATATATTTAATTAATAACGTTTTTTTTCCAATGGGCTATCTATAATAAAGTCATGTATTTAGGAGGTAGGGACGGTAAATGTGAGGAAGTCAGTGATTTGTATGCCCCTAAGTAGCGTGCAAATGTAAGTCCTATTTGTATTGAAATAGCTTATACTTTTCTATGAACATTGGCGTCGCCGACGACAATTTATCAACTTACCGTCGCGTCATCAACATGGTCATATAATCTATTAGGTAACATAATTTATTTTATCGCTGACAAACGTTCATAAATATTTACTTTTTTTTATGGTTAAAAAATTGGGTTTTGTTTCTGTTATTTTGCAAATTGTCATTTTCCAAAGTCAAAGTCAAATTAACATTAAATTAGGATTTTACAAACAATTTTGAATCGTCAAAGTTATGAAATAATCATTTTTGAAACCTAGGTTCACAAATGTTGATTTCTGCCGAGAAGAATCCGGCAAGAAACGTGATAGTTTTAAATAAAAACATTTATTTAACAACATAATTAATACATAGTTTACTAAGTAGTACATTCGTTTTTCTTATATCGGTAAGGTTTTTACAAATATTATTTGTAAAAAGTAATTGTCATACAATACTTTTTTCGTTTATAAATCATATTCAACATTTTTATTTTCAAAACAAATGATGAGTCTTTTTTTTAAATATTTTTAATTTTTAAGAAAATTATAAAGTACTCATAAATACGTAAAGGTATACATCATTATCGTATTTCGTACATTTATTTATTTTTAAAACATTTCTTATTATTAACATCTGCAGAAGATTGCTGAAAGATTTAATTTTTTTTTAATAATCTAGCATCAATATAAATGTTTGAGCAATCTTTTATCAACAATCAATCTTACAGCATGCATTACATTTATCGTCCAGTATATTTTTATAATATGTCACAAAGTTTCGTCTAGACAAGTCTCTACCAGTTAAATTATTAAACACACTTCAATAAAAAAATGTCGCCTTAGAACTAAGACTAAATAATTCTAATATAGGTGTATAAATTGTAAACGACAAAACAAAATCCAACATACAATAATTATTTTGGCTTTTTTAAAAAACTATTTGAATGGAAAAATTTGCTTGCACAGTGATTTAATTTTTTAACATTGTCTTAAAATTAAAATCTTAATAATTTCAAATCTATAGTTTTCCAGTGTGTAAACACTAAATTATTTTCTACATTATTTTTGTGAACTTTATGTCTATCTTCGTCTTCTTAAGATACAGTTTTGTTTAAGGTAAATCTAACCCTAATTTATTTATTAATATCATTACCTCATGTATCTTTTACTATAAATATTTAGCTACTCAAAATGCTTTATAACTATATATCGCTATTTATTGTATTGTAGGCCCAAAAATTGCGAGAGCATTATCAAATAACCAGTTTTTATTTAATCAATTAAATGTATAAATTTAATATAAACTTTGGATTTATAATAATTCATTGCCATCAAATAAATGTATATGCTTTTTGGGCCGCTGGTTAACAGTATTATAAAATAACACATTTTCAGTAGCGAAATGTTTATCTTTATAGATATTTAAGGTTCTGTTATCTAAAGTATTAATTAGGGTTACCCTAGGTTATTAACCTTAAGGTATTCGTATACATAGCGTAAAAAAATAGTTTCTGGTAGAGACATAATGTCGTTCTGCATGAAATTACCACATAATCATGCCACAATCAACCCTATCTTGTATCCCGTAAAACCCAAAGCTGTTTTTGACTAATCTAATAAAAACCATTGACTAAATTGGAATGCCTTTGTTTTTTTTTCTAACTATGTGTCTATGTGTGTTTTTTCTCTATGGCAATGCGCGCCCGCTCGGCTATCGCGAACGAAAAGAACCGAATCAAGGTATTTGAGAACGGTCTTTGGATCGTTTTTGTATGACACCAATTAGTAGCAGTATCATTATGTTGAGTGCCAATTAGTTTGTAGAGGTTTTGTGTCGTAGCCAAGGGGGTTTGTGTGTGTATGAGTGAATGAGACGAAAGATATTTCCGTCTTTTTCCTTGAAGCTGCTCAACTCCTGTTAGTGAATTCAAATACACTATTTGCATTCCTCATGTAAATATATGTTATATGAAGATTGAATAGCGCATCGATTTGTATATCACTCTGGAAACTCCTAAAGTTTGAATGACATTGAAACTTAGTTTAATATTGGCGGAAATATTTTTCAATATAGCTTTTGGCCTTCAGTATAACACTCACTAAAATTAAAAGTATCCACGCTAGCACGGTAGTGTTGTTTGGTTTGCTTCAATTACTTTTTTGCAAAGAAAATGTGATGGCATGACGTCATGACTTGCACTGGTTTAGTTATAATAAGTTATGTTTGGGTATTTGATGGAGTTGAAATGAAATTGTCAATATTAATAACTGAGCATTAATTTTTAAAATATCTAATCTTGGGGATATAATTTAAGGGTTCGCCACCCCTGCTGACTAGCTAGATATTTTTGATTTCCTCCTCGTATAAAGTAAATTTCAAAGATTTACTTTTTTCAAAATATTAAACTAATTATACGTTATTTTTAGCTGTAAGTTGTAGATAGTACTTTTTCAAAAGCTAGCCGTTTTTAACAGAAGTCTTAATTCTAGAAACAATAAAAACGTTCTTAAAATAAATAATTCATAACTATTTTAATATTTTGGTAGAAGTTTTTTGTAAAAAAAAATTTCGCTACACTCGCACGGTTGGACTCTTTCAAAATAAAAAAAAGAAAGTTGCTAGTTACCCAAAATGCATAGTTTTATCACTAATTTGCTAACTAAACTCTGCAGCATAATATAAACTAGTGGCCTTCGTGGTTTTAACGATATGATATACCTAATTCATCAAAATTATCATCCCATATATGTCCCGCATTTAACACTAGAAGCGCTGAAGTTTGCGACCCCCCTTGAACCGCCGCCGTGACAAATTTGTCCCATTGTATTTGATGCAACGTTCAAAAGTATAAGGCATGAAAGTTATGATTAAAACTGTTTGTATGATATTTGAAACATGTTTATTTATTTATTTTAAATCAAATCCAAGTAATAAGAAGAAGAAAAAGTAATAAAAAAAACTGTCTGATATTTTTGGGTTTATATCAAAATCATCACATCTTTTATAGTAATTATAACTGCACAAAATTATGAAAAACCTATAAACTAGATGCTACTTTTTTAAAGAGCAAATATCGCACAAATAATAATCTTTATCAGTGTATTTATTACAGACAGTTTTTTTTTGCACTTATGGCACTTTAAAATACTGACTGAGACAAAAATGACCTAGCAGCAGTTCTAGGTAGATCGTTTTTTTTTTAATAACTATTTTTGTTACAAAATTGAAAACATTTATAGCTTATAAATACAACAAATTACTAAAAATTTTAACGGACCTAAATAAAAACAATAAAAAAGTTAGAGACGATCTTGCCGGTGGGACAAAAATGGGACGGCGGCACTTTTGTGTTAAAACTCCCGATGGAAACTTTTACCATTCGTCGTTACCACCACTGCGAAAGACCGATGGTGACTTGGCCCATAGTGCTAAAGAGAAAGTCGATCTACTAGGCAGTCTCTTTGTCTCAAACTCGAATATGACCGACGAAGGCGCTGTACCACCTACTATACCGTGGTGCGGTAAGACCATGCCGGAAATCTCCATAACACAGCGGGAGGTCCGGCGGGCGTTGCTTTCTCTAGACGTTCAAAAGTCGAGTGGGCCAGACGGTATACCATTAGTGGTGCTTAAACAGTGGGCTCCTGAGTTGTGTTCTGTGCACACGCGCTTCTTCGCGCTTTCCTACCACACTAGGCAATGTATCGTCTTCATGTAAGACTTCAAATGTGCACCCGATGCCAAAAAAAGGAGATAGATCAGATCCATTGAATTACAGGCCAATCGCTATTACCTCTCTCCTCTCCAAGGTGATTAACACACAGCTACTAAGAGACCTGGAAAAATAAGACCTGGTCAGCCACCGTGGTAAAAGCCGTATTGCTTTTGCCATGGTCGCTCGACTAGTGTATCTCATACACCAATAGGCACTACTAGCCATTGAGAGTCAGGGGGAGGCAATGGCATGTAGCCTGGACATAGCGAAGTCGTTCGATCGGGTGTGGCACCGGGGTCAGCTATCGAAGTTGCCATCTTACGGAATGCCCGATGGGCTGTGCAATGGGTGGCTGTATCGAACCCTTAAGTCTGAGAAGAGAATTTGCCTCCCTGTGTGTGTTCTACTGCTTGTATAATGGGATGTGGCAGGGAATTCATCGTTCATCATTCACCTTGTTTGCCACCTTGAACGTCAGTCCACATCAGCTCTACAACATTAGAAATATAGCTGACAGTATAAAAGCATGATTTAGTGTGACATAACCTTTGTCGTTAGTCCATACCAGTATACTAATTCACAATAGTAAAAATAAAGATGACGTTAAAAAAGCATGATTTAACCTGCTCAAACCTTTGGTGTTAATCTACTTTAGCCCAATAGTAAAAAATAAAGAAGACGGTATAAAGCATGATTTAGTGTGACATAACCTTTGTCGCTAGTCCATATCAGTATAGTAATTCACAATAGTAAAAATAAAGATGACGCTACAAAAGCATGATTTAGCCTGATCAAACCTTTGTTGTTAGTCTACTTTAGCCCAGTAGTAAAAATAAAGAAGACATTATAAAGCAAAATTTAGTGTGACATAAGCTTTGTCGTTAGTCCATATCAGTATAGTAATTTACTATAGTAAAAATAAAGATGACGCTACAAAAGCATGATTTAGCCTAATCAAACCTTTGTTGTAATCTACTTTAGCCCAATAGTAAAAATAAAGAAGACAGTATACAGCATGATTTAGTCTGACATAACCTTCGTTATTTTTCCGTACCAGCTATAAAGATCTTTTTCTCAAACATGCTACAATAAGATAAGAAAAATTCTGCTGAAGAAATCGACATCTGAACTATTTTTATTATTGTCATAACAGTTTTACAATTAGTTTTTTTACATGCATGTTTGAAAAAAGGACTATGCAAGTCTTGGCCAAAACAGCATAATCGGACTCCGTGATGCGTCGCTATGCCTCGTCCCGGATACTCACGATCGCCCGGTTATGCCGCCTTTGCGAGCCGCGGCAGTAATGTACTATAACAATAATAAAAAAATGTGATAGTCTAATAAAACCTTTGTTCGTAGTCCTCATGGTAGAATTAGTTGATTTTCTATTAGTGTAAGTGTATTTAGTCAAAAAGAAACCTGTAACTTTTTGTTAAAACACAACAAACTACCACACAACAGTAATACTTGTCATGGACACATATCTAATTCTAGTCTTTCATACAATTTAGGAAAAAAATTATGTGGAAAGGTAAATTTAATAAGCTTCTTACGTCATATTTGTATGTGTAACGTATTTTGATTGGTTAAGGATAAATAATAGCCATATACATGGGTGACAATCTCTTTTCACCAACCTTTGTCTTGTGTGACAGGCAACGAGAGAAGGAATGCTAAGGGGCTTTATTTTTCATAAATAAGTCTTGGATCATCAGCTTTAGAATAATGTAAAAATAGAACACTGGGGCAGAATTATATACCCCCTTTACCAGTTTTTACCCCTTTACAAACTATAAGTAATCCCGCGTTCGACAGTATTCCTTTAAATATATCTATGTAATATATACACATAACTTATCATCGGAAGGGAGGAAATAACTCAAAAACATTATTATTTAGTATAATATTTGAAATAAGTAAACAACTTTTTTTGTTCACTTAACTCTATTTTTTTTACAAGTTTATTTAGTTTTCCGATTGATTTTTATTGAAAAAGAAAATGTACACTCTCGTGAGTGAAATCATATGCTTTCGGTTAAGTGTCCCCTTAGAAAATATAAATATATTTTAGTTCTATATTGATATTCAACAATGATAGTATAAAAAAAACCTATTAATTTAATAGTTATACGTAGCTATGTTAATTTTTTACCAAAAGTGTAATATCGTTCTTTAAGTAGGTAACATAGTTATTATAGCACCTATATCTTTGGGTTTAAGTTGTTGAGAAGTAAGTGAAGTAATTCTCTAATCTCCTAAAACAATCTAATTTTTCTAAATAATAATCTTTTATGTGCTGATAAAACTTCTTTTGAGCTTGAATTTCTTCCATTGCAATATGTTATGAAAACATAAAAATTTGACCACAGAGTAAATTTGCGATGCGTGCGCGAGCTTGGACCGAACCTCCTGTGGAAGAGTGCAAAGAATTGAGAACGCAGGAGAAGCCGCGCGTCGCCGCTAGACTTATTAGGACAGAATTACCTAGGCTGCTGGACGAAAAGGTGAGATTAAACCTAATTTGACAAATTTTTCTCAGTAAAAATACTCTATTCCAATTTAATATTTCAGAATTTCGTTCGAGAGGGTAGGCACTGCGTTCTATAGTTGTAACAGCACTGTCTGTCCGTCTATCAGTGCTTTGTAGACATAAAACTAATTAGATAATAAAATTAATGACATACTTTATAGTTGTATTACCGTTTTTACGACATAGCAAAAAGATAATGTTTCTTGTTTATACTATTTGTTTCGAAATCGTCCATAATATCAAATAATTTCTGAAAAGGTCGTACATACAGATTGACAATCAATGTTTACAGAGCCCTAAAAAGAAAAGTGCAAATCTAATTAATCCTATGAAATTTCCCACAGGGTGAAGCAAATGGATTAGCGCCATTCGAAGAGTTATTGGAGGCGCAAGTGAGGGATCTGAGCTTGGCACTAAATATGAGTACAGCACTTGCGCTTATGGAGTTCATTGAAGATGAGCTCATTGTTCCACCCATGCCGCTAGAGGTAAGTCTGTTAATTGACAAATCAACAATTAGAACCACCTCACCTCCATATATGAATAGCGTGAATCTACCGACACTACAAAAATAATGATTAGTGTACCCACGAAACCGCCTCTCCTCGCGCTACTTTATACAACAAGGACAAGCACTCTAAAATCTATGTAGGGTGTGCATAAGGATAGCACGCGCTTGTGTGAGATAAAAAAATTCTATACTAAGCTAAATTTATAACTGTTATATATTTATATACATATATATATATATATAGACATTTGAATGAAATTGGACGGTGTTACTTAATAGTCACGCATTTAGTCATACATACATTTCGTGTCCGTAGCTCACTGGGTGATGACCCGACTGCTGAATTAAGGGCCGTAGGTTCGATTCCGGCTACCTTATGCTTATTAGTTTGACTAACCTTGTGACCGTTATTCTCGACTATAAAGAGTGACTGTCCCGTATGTCCTATCGTCAGTAGGGGCCTAGATTGCACAGAGGGAATTTACTTTAAGGCTAGCAAACAGAAGGGAAATCAGACAAATTAATAGTAAACTGATATCAGTCGTAGTCACCGTGACATTGCCGCAAGCCGACGGGTACCAAAATCCGACTCAAACCGGTCAATCCCGGTGCGGTATAGAAGCTGGGAAGTAGAAGCTGTCCGATAAGTATGCACCTGGTGCACTGTCCACTAGCACTTCACCAAAACCGATGTCCCCGTGAACGAGATATTCAGTATAATATAAAACTCCGATCACAGCAGTCCGTAGATATGTATTCTGCGTTCCGAATCGCAAGCCGCGCAACCGACCGCGTTGTCCGCGTTTCCGTATAAACTAGCAAATTCGCACTGCCGAACGTGCGTTCCATGCGAGCCCACACCAAGTTCAAGACACAAAGTAAGTGACGAAACACGCTTATCCTTACTGAACAATATGTTTGTATTTATATATTATATTATAAAAGTATATATATATATGTATTTGTATCCGTTGTCTGGTATCCATATTTGGGACCAGAATGCGCTGTGTGTTAATGTCCAAAATATTTATTATATTTATTTATTTATAAACAGCTAAGCAGATTCGAATGAAATTTGACGCAATACAGACTTTATTGAAGAAAAACACACAAATTAAATTCATCCAAGTTACAGTTCCCATGAAAATAGGTTCCGAGTGAAACGGCGTGGCACTTCTAGTAAAAAAAATTATACTTAAATTCACTAAAAATAAGAACTATATATAGTATTCAAGATCTGAACTTAGCCCTTGTAACTAGTCCCAATAATTTGTAAAGTTTTTAGTGTATTTTCAAAGCTGGTTTGTATATCAACATTTTAATATGACTATTTAACTTAATTCCAGGTCTTAATAGAAAACTTGAAACTCCACATAATAGAAGATCGCCCAACTCGATCTATATCCTCTCCCGCTCCCCAGCCTTTAGACGTGGACTTGACCACCCTCAGACTAACGCGAGACTCAGCCGGTGTGGTCAGATTAGGTCCTCCAATTTCCAATCCATCCACCTTAGCTTCCCCAGCCACTCCCCAACCCAATCCTCAGCTCGAGGAAGCTAAAGAGAAGATTGAAAGGTTGAATAAGGAGAATGAGGAATTGAAAAAGAGGCTGGCAACACTCGCGAGAATAGCCGATGATAATAGAGATTTGAGGGCGTAAGTAATTTTCTTTTACTGCTCAGATATAACCAATTTTCTCCAAACTTTTTACTTCTCGTTCCGTTTTGAAACATGGCCTCACAACAATTTTTAATTTATAAAGTAAAGTGATAGTCAAGGTAATGTAACCACTAGTCCTATCCGCTGAACCGGAGTTGTGGGTTCGATTCCCGCTCAGGGCAAAAATTTATGTAATGAACATTGTGTCTGTTTTCTATGTATAATATGTATGTTGTTACAAAAAAGTATATATATGTATTTGTATCCGTTATCTGGTATTCATATATTAAGCCTTGCTTATTTTGGCACTAGACGTCTCTGTGTCATTTTTTTTTAAAATTTGCTCAGCTCTCTAATGGACTGTCTTTCAGTTTGTTTATTTCCTTATGACATTAAAAATCGTTCCACAGCAAAGTGGAAGAGGCATCAGTGCTGAGGCAGTGCGTTCACGCTGCACAACAAGAAGCAGCTAACTTGCTCGCTGATAAACAACAGCTTTTGGAAGCCATGCGTGTACTTCAGGTAACCCTATACTATAAGCAACCCAATAGTTTTGCTGTTAACATTTGAAACCAAAATGTTTTGTTAAAAATTTTTAAAACCGTACAGTATTTCTGTTACGAATTGAAATGGATATTCATTATCAAAAGATTGAAATCGTAAGACTGTATATTAGATACTTAGCTTACAGATCCACCAATTTATCTAATATCTTATTTTTTTTAAACCATGTTTTTTGGCCTGCTACAACAACCTAAGAAAGGATGGTGGAAATACGTTGTAACTCGAGGTATAGTTGCAATGGAGGTTTTTTTTAATAATATACCATAACTACAAAGGGTAAAAATTTATAGAATACTATTACACTTTTTTTTATTTCATTAAGTATATGGTCTTTGTTGGCCTTTACTTACAATGTTTTTCAACGTTTTAATACTTTTTTTATCACATCTATTCAAAAAGAGCTGGTTGGTTCCTCTTAAACAGGGATTAATGTTGCACTTTAATCCTTAGGGACGCAAAGTGATTTAAATTTGTTATGTGGAAATTATTAGTAAATGTTTCAATCACGAGATCGATCAAGAACATTGTATGAATGTAACTGGCTGCCCGCGCGCGTACCAATAAAAAAAAAATGTCTTTGTAATTGTTTACTCAGATTTGTATTTATGATGATACTTTAAAAAATAGTGCGTTTTCAAGTACTGATAGTGAAATAAATAAATGTACTATTCTTATTTATAAGTTATACTTAGCTCTTTCCTCATAGAGAGTGATAAAATGTATAGTGTTGCAACATAGCGTTCGAAAAATCATTACTTGTCCATGGCTTATCGCCACAACGCGATTTATATCATAGAATGTGGTTTACCAGCATCCTTCATCCCTCACCTACCAATATGTACCGATAAGCTGTTGTAATAGATAATTGGTGTATAAGGAAACCTATATTGTAATAAGACAACTACAGTGAATGTACAGGTTAAAAGACAATATGTCTATCTTTTAAACTTTCTAGGACCCGCTTTACCTCAGTGTATTAATCGATCGCAAAATAATTTTACCTGCGCTCCGGATTCTACTCTAGAATCCTTCGCTCCACTTTGGATTCAAAATATCGCCCTCTTTTGGAATATTATGGTAACTCAACACTACAAAGTGAGTTACAATTCCTTGCAGGCGTCGATATGACAAAGTAACGTTTGCTTGTATAAACTGACGGGTCTAACACCAGTTCGTTCGGGTATTCTCGGGTTGTATGTATGCACTTGACTATGTAGCAACACCATGGTGTTGAAAAATTAAGTTATCGAACGCAGCCCAGAAGTGTAGTTGGTTTTTTTTTGTCGAAACTAGTTTTACAGATAAGGTGGTATTCGTTTTTTTTAAGTTCATATTCAAATATTTTATATTTCAGGAACAAGTATCAGGGTTTCGTGGAAAAAGATAACGACCACGCACATCGCCGCAATGTCTCGACTGTACGGCATGTTGTGGCGACCAAAAAAAATAAATGTTACCTTTTATATGGTTACCATACTCCCTAGTCAAGTGTGTATTTCGGCGACAGTGACGGTCGAAACGTTATTACCCGTCCAAATAGACGGGTTGCAGATTATTTGGTGTAGTTACTTAAAAAATATCTTCTTTATTTGCACGTCATTTTTAAATAACTTAGGTCTATAAATAAAAAAAAATAGTTCAGTATCAATTACCGCACGAGAAAATTTCTCTTGTTTTTTTTTTAATTTTAAGAATTTATAAATGAAGATTATTATTGCGTCCTTAACAAAATAACAATCTTTCATGGACAAATTGTTCCAATAGGTCTTAAGATATGGAGGAGCAAATAAAAGCTAACCTACATATACGCACTCACACACAGACATTACTAAAAATAATGACAAACGATTTTCCAGGACTCAAAACGTAAAGAAAACGCAAATTTAGCGATTTCAATTTTCGGACCTATTATAATAACTTTCCTCAAGAGAAGTTAATACCAAAAGAATCTATAAAATTTATACTAAAAATGGATTATAATGAAATGGATATAAATTAATATAAGGCGTTGTAGATAGTGCGCGTGGAGTCGCGGTTAAAAGTTGAATGTTGGTAGAACTAACTCGAGCGGCTGCTGTCGATCGGTTTTGCTTGGCGCATGTCGTCGCCAGTGATTTTCCTGCAAAACGAGATTTCTATTATTACTATAGCTGCTATTCACACTTGTCTAGGGTCTCAGCTCTATTAAAATTGTGGACGCTTTATCATTATAAAAAGAACATGGAAAAATCTAGGATAAATTCCAAAGTGGATCTTAATAGACTGATTTCTAAAATGGCTGAAAAGTTGAAATGTTAAGTGATTTATATATGCTTATAATGTTGTGAATATCCATAAGTGTTAAATTACTGAAATGTTTTGAGGTAGGCAATAAATATGTATAACAGTAAACCTACTGCGTTATCTCTACAATAAGTAACTGTATTACAAGTTACTCTAAATTACTTAAACCGCGTCCCGCGCAACTTATGTACTGGCTACTGTTAATGACATTTTAACTTAAAATATGTTTAGGGATTTCGAATGTTGATATGTTGTCTTGATATTATAGAAACGAAACCAAATAAGTTGTCAAAACGTGTACATAGACAATATATCACGTCAACCAGTGACATAATCATCTATGTCAACAGTAGTGGTTATAGTGGAACCAACTTTTCTAAGCTGGTGGTTAAACATCAGAACTACAGTTGCCATATTAAAATACTGTGAAATTACGCGTCAGACACCCGGTCAGAAAAGTTTGTTGCACTGTAGATTCTTCCGGATATGTATGCAGTATCGAGGAAAGCATCCTTTTCCTAACCGCACCGCCTCACCTCACTTTTGTCGGCTGTTTTTCGCAAAGATGACTTTCTTATAGTATTCTGAGTATTTAGGTATTAGGGAAGTTAAAAAAAATAGCAAGTCATGAGTTATAGTGTAACAAACTTTTTTGACCCGGTGGTCAAAATTCAAAACTTCAGTCTTCATATTGAAATGGTGTGTTCATACAACGACACTAACGACCAAACACCCAAGGACAGAAGGTTAGAAAAGTTTGTTGCACTCTATCAGATCTTAAGCGTTAATTTTTTTTCGGGCGTTTTTTATGTCCACTTGGTGGTGTGTTCAGAAGCAACAACTGGGTTTGTGACAAAAGAAAATTTAGAAAAAAAAATTATTAACCTTGTTCTTCTCTAAAAGTGTGTGTGTGTTTTTCGCTCTTTGTTTGTGAATGCCGCCTTGTAAATAAATCTCTCCCATCTTTTATATGTATATTTATATTTGACAAAAATTGATAATGTTATTAGGTAGGTAGGATATATTAATATTGTGAAATTGAAATAATAAATAACCATAATTCTTCTGTCTGTAGGTTTACTACTATTTTATTAGTTCTATTGGTAATAGGAATGTTTTGCAAACTTAACTGGCATATCTACACTAATGTATTAAAGTTTGTAAGTTTGTAAAACGTAAAGTTTGTGGGTTTGTACGTAGAGGGTAATCTCTAAAACAAATTATCCTATTTCAAAATTATTTAACCAATATTTTGAATGGACCTTCATAGCCGCGTTTAAAAGCTCTCTCTACCGAGGTAGAGTTCTGCGCTGTCTCTTTCTGTACTATAGACAAATGTGTTTGCTGTCCTGCTGTTAATGCTACCCGGGTTCACCAGAGTGGGGTTTATGAAGCTCAGGGTGGAAATGGGCTCTAGGTTAGAAATCCCACATCGGGAACTATATTCGCCGTGTGATAAAGCAAGTTTAGTATATTTGGCAAAGGAAAGCTATTGGTGTAGGAAGCAACTAAAATGTCTATTTTGTATAACAAATATATACTACTCGCATATTATCTAAAGATAATTTGATCTGCCCTACCCTCACTGGTAGGGGGACTTATGTAGATTATTAACTTATTTGTTGTTAAAATATTTAAGAGTTGAAGATGCTCATTTAATCTATACAGCTATGTATATAAAATTTATAAAAATGGTGAGGTTTACAATGTCACGAGTTTTGAAATTGGAGTGGCAGAAAACTCTTTTGGCGTCAGGATAGCCCGTTATAGGCTATATAACTTCACGCGACGACGTTAAAGAGCTGAGCAATAAATGAATTCAGTGAACAGCTAGTTTTATTATATTAGGAAGTATTAAATCATTGTTATGCTGAAGAATAATCATATTTAAGATATTCTAACTATAGTTAGAAAACTTTTTTAATGCGGTAGATTAAAGAAGCTTTGAATCAAATTATGTAAGAAAATAATAACATGATCACAAAGTTATACAAAAATATGTGCTTATATATATTGTTTTTTTTTTTTTAGATTTAAAGTAGGAACAAAAAATTTAGTAATTTTGCTATGAAAATGAGTTATTTTTTGATAATTTTATTGATTTTGTTTGTATTATATCTGGAGGTTTTTTTTTTGTTTATTTTATAAAGTTGGCTAGTTAAATTATTGCGTAATTTAATAGAATAATATTCCTATCTTACTTCAATATTAAAATAATAATATCATTCCATAAAAATTAGTAATTATAAATCAACATTGGAAAGTATTAAAAAATATTTCTTTTATTTTTGTGTACTTAAACCATAGAGTACTAGTTCTGTAATCTGTCCTATGGACTGCGCAATAAGCTAACGAAATTAGCTTCGTCTCTGTTACACTTTTGCCATTGTCTTTTTGACCATTTTTTTTTCACAGCTTACTAGGAAATGTGCTGTCCAGTTCTTTGTGTCTATAACTTAAATTGAATACAAAATATTTTTTCTTTTATGTAAAAAAAAAATAAAATAAACTACATTATGGTCAAATGCCAGAACCTATCTTAGAGTACCGTACAAAAAGGTACCAAAGTGACCATACTTCATCTAAGCCGTCTGTATGCCTGTCATAGTGCTGTATTTAAATTTATTACAGGCTAAAGGCACTACAGTTAAAGCGATTGTGATGTGTGTGCTCCGTTCTATGAGGATTTATTTTCAAACTTGAGCAAAAAAACTGTAAAGACAAATATAAATTTTCGCTTCGATTACAAAATTGTAAAAGGAAAAACTACTGCAATGATTGCTTAGTAAATACTATTAACTCATTTATATAATGTGACCGAATCAACAAATTTAGGATCTATATTTTTTTTTTATTACATATTTTCAGTGTTAGTCATTTTTGACAGACACGGTGACACGTTTTTTTTATATATGACACCTGCACCGCTCTGTCCTACCAGAGTAAGTTATCAAATATATTGGTCCTTTTGCGAAATGATCCAAATGCGAAGTGATCCAAATGAGAATGAGTCCAAAAGCGAAGTAGTCCATATGCGTATATTTGGTCTTAATGCGTCGGAAGCTTTCAAGCCATAAAGAGTACTGAATGGAGTTCAGTCATTGTGAAAATTATACAGTGAGATTTAATTATAGATATTGTAAATCCAGTGTAATTTATAGTTCATAAATATTTTTGTGCCAATAAAGCGCAGACTGCTTGCATATACATATATGTAAATATTTTAAATTCAGAACAAAAAGTATTTTTCTTAATGTCTAGTATTTGTTAAGCCATTGTTTTTAGGAACAGTCGATGTTTTTGCAGCTTCGCCATTCTTAGGCGAGAATTGCTTGATCTTTGCCAGTAGTCAGCCCGAGCGGTGAGTGTTGGCTTATAACTGACGAAGGGGCGAAGACCTCAACTGTGCATAGGTGCACTTAAAATGCTTGCTAAAGTTAATTGTTTTTTTTTGTAAATGTTTATTTAAAATGTATTAATCACTTGTTATATGTGCAATACATATATAAAATTGGTGTAATTATCATTAGAATAATTTTTATATATTTGTCTCTTTATAAAAGTTAATGACGTTTGTGCCTATATTGATGTTTTAGCTGTTGTGTATTAATTGTGTATTTGGTCTTTGTAATAAACATTTCGTGAATGGCTATTGTATTCATTGAAAAAATATGATTGCTTCTTTTTTTATTTTTATTTCCTACTACAGTATTTACCTGAGGCTAAAGCCGCGCAGAAAACAGGCGTCGCCGGCTAAAGGAACTCAACGATGAATTGGGTTAAAATACCAGCGTGTCTTACGCTTAAGAAGATATCATAGGGACATGAGCTAAAAACGCGTCTTTAGCAGGAAAGCGTATTAAGCGAGGATAGCGAAAATAAAACATTACTACTAGACTAGTGTACTTATTTAGTGTGTTTAATTATCAAATTACGTTTCATCATAGTATTGTTATATATATTTATAATGAAATAACTTAAAGTAATCATATTTCCAAATAGATTTTGATTCAAACTGGTAACTGAAGCTCAACACTAACTGTTTAATTTTTTTGTTTGTGATTTTTCATCAAAAACATGCAATACATTCTTTACCTGAAGTGACAATGCTTTTCGCTTGCATTAAGTCGGTAACCGCTACAGCTGCCACATGAGATTATGAACGTGTACAAATAGCTTATTAAATAAAGAATAAAAAATTTAGAACATTACATAAAATAAAATCAATTTAAATAATACATACATAAACATGCAGTAATTTAGTAGGTACTTTCTTTTCGATATCGGCACCGCCAAATGTCTGTTGCAGCAATGCCTAAGGAAAGGACAGTCTAATCATTCAGCGATCATATTCAGGACAGAATTGGAGCTGCTACGAACTCTGCGTAGGAAGGACGCGCATCGCTTTCGCATAGTCATATGGAAGCAATCGATGCGTGCATCTGCAAACATGCCAGAGGCGCTGCAGAATCGTGGCAGCCCCAACACAATCCTAAATGCATTGTTATACAGGACACGGAGGTCGCTGTACCGTTGACCACAGCTATAAATTAAAACACAAAACTATAAATTAAAATACACCTTTAACCTAATTTAATACTATGACGAACCTCAGTTGTTGCACGTCTTGTCAATGGTATTGTAACAAAAATGCCATTTGGTGATCATAACGGAACGACCGTTCAGGTGGTTCGCCTCCGGTAAAGGACCGGATGATGTAGGAAACGATGGAAGTTTCTAGGCATCCACTACTAGGTCCATTACTGTCGATTTTATTTTAAATAAAGAGATCAAAGAATCTCTGTTAGTTTTGACAACTCAATGTCAAAACATTCTGCTTCAGGTACTGCTTGGCGTGGATTATTAAAAATCTGCTCGTAGATATTTTCAAATTAGTTTGAATTTAATATCATTTTTTTAATCTGCAACACAGTTGTTTCAAGTGCGTTGTGTTGACTGCTTTAACGCGTATAATGTCATAATCCTGCCAAGTTAAATTGTCATAAATTCTGTATAACACAGTACAAATCTTGGTTCATTCTCTTTGGTAGGATTACCGCATTATGTACATTATGTTGGTCAACAAATCGCCACTTTACTTAACATCCTTTCAGTAATAAAACCGTGCGAAACAATTTTTTTAATTATTTTTATTTTGTTCTGTGTAATAGTGTATTATTGGTAAGTCACTAATCATTATATTTTCTTGTCACGCAGCACGGTTTTTTAGTAACTACTACTCGTTACCTTTCAGCTCTGTACCGTAACTGAGGTCTGGGAGAATGCTTCTCTTCGCAACTACTGCGAGGGTCGGTGTGCGTGTCAGCCTTCTAGCGATGTCAGCACTGAGGGAGGCCTGGAGTGCTCTATACTCCAAATCCTCGGCTTGCCTGGAGTGCTCTATGCTCCTAATCCTCATCCTGTACGGTAGCAGTGCTTCAGCCTGAGCACCGCTGATCACCGTAGCTACTTCTGCCACGTACTGCTTAGCATCGTGACAGTCACGTGCGAGTAGTATAATATTGGGCACTCTAGACCACCTCCGTGTCATCAGGCTCACTCCGTTCGCCTGCACTCCGGTGGCTTAGCGTGCCCAATATTATGTTTTTGAGATCAGTCATCGTTCGCCTTTTGAAACACGTTGTCCTTAACACGATTACAGAGAGCCCGTGGTAAGATCACTCTGTGAACCGTGTATATCCTAAACCTTTCAGTTGGAAGACCCGTGGTAAGTTCTTCCTGGGGTGCCCGTGGTAAGATCAACCCCACCGAAAGGAATTCCTAACACGTTCAACTTGGAGCCCATGGTAAGATCACCTTATTGAACGCGATACCTAAAACACGATTACAGAGAGCCCGTGGTAAGATCACTCTGTGAACCGTGTATATCCTAAACCTTTCAGTTGGAAGACCCGTGGTAAGTTCTTCCTGGGGTGCCCGTGGTAAGATCAACCCCACCGAAAGGAATTCCTAACGCGTTCAACTTGGAGCCCATGGTAAGATCACCTTATTGAACGCGATACCTAAAACACGATTACAGAGAGCCCGTGGTAAGATCACTCTGTGAACCGTGTATATCCTTAACCTTTCAGTTGGAAGACCCGTGGTAAGTTCTTCCTGGGGTGCCCGTGGTAAGATCAACCCCACCGAAAGGAATTCCTAACACGTTCCACTTGGAGCCTATGGTAAGATCACCTTATTGAACGCGACACCTAAAACACGATTACAGAGAGCCCGTGGTAAGATCACTCTGTGAACCGTGTATATCCTAAACCTTTCAGTTGGAAGACCCGTGGTAAGTTCTTCCTGGGGTGCCCGTGGTAAGATCAACCCCACCGAAAGGAATTCCTAACACGTTCGACTTGGAGCCCATGGTAAGATCACCTTATTGAACGCGATACCTAAAACACGATTACAGAGAGCCCGTGGTAAGATCACTCTGTGAACCGTGTATATCCTAAACCTTTCAGTTGGAAGACCCGTGGTAAGTTCTTCCTGGGGTGCCCGTGGTAAGATCAACCCCACCGAAAGGAATTCCTAACACGTTCAACTTGGAGCCCATGGTAAGATCACCTTATTGAACGCGACACCTAAAACACGATTACAGAGAGCCCGTGGTAAGATCACTCTGTGAACCGTGTATGTCCTAAACCTTTCAGTTGGAAGACCCGTGGTAAGTTCTTCCTGGGGTGCCCGTGGTAAGATCAACCCCACCGAAAGGAATTCCTAACACGTTCAACTTGGAGCCCATGGTAAGATCACCTTATTGAACGCGATACCTAAAACACGATTACAGAGAGCCCGTGGTAAGATCACTCTGTGAACCGTGTATATCCTAAACCTTTCAGTTGGAAGACCCGTGGTAAGTTCTTCCTGGGGTGCCCGTGGTAAGATCAACCCCACCGAAAGGAATTCCTAACACGTTCAACTTGGAGCCCATGGTAAGATCACCTTATTGAACGTGATACCTAAACACGATTACAGAGAGCCCGTGGTAAGATCACTCTGTAAACCGTGTATATTCTAAACCTTTCAGTTGGAAGACCCGTGGTAAGTTCTTCCTGGGGTGCCCGTGGTAAGATCAACCCCACCGAAAGGAATTCCTAACACGTTCAACTTGGAGCCCATGGTAAGATCACCTTATTGAACGCGACACCTAAAACACGATTACAGAGAGCCCGTGGTAAGATCACTCTGTGAACCGTGTATATCCTAAACCTTTCAGTTGGAAGACCCGTGGTAAGTTCTTCCTGGGGAGCCCGTGGTAAGATCAACCCCGCTGAAAGGAATTCCTAACACAATCGCAATTGGTTGACAGACCCATGGTAAGATTCCGCCCGGGGAGCCCGTGGTAAGATCACCCCACGCCAACCGCGATTGTTTAATGTTCCAAATTAGTGAACAGATCGAACGATCGAATTCATAATAAATAAAAGAAAAAAATTAAAAAAAAAAAAAAATCACCTTTACCTTTTGAAAAACCAAATACCTTTTACCATTTTACCATAGAAGAATTACCTGCAGGTGTATAAAAAATAAAACAATGTTGGAAATAAAACAATGTGGAAATATCTACAGCTCAATCAAAGTTCATTACTGCTTTGAGTGAACTATAGAGTTTTGGTAGGATAGGTTTTTTTTAATTTGAACAGGTTACAAAAGTAAATACTTTTCTTTATAGTGTAGTGAAGTCTGGTCTGGTAAGAAGCATAGTACCTGCGAACAATAAAATATATTAGCACTGACAAGGTTCTTTTACAGTTATTAAAAATATTGAAAACCAGCGAGTTACCTGAATGTCCCATGTAGGTACTTGGGTCTTAAATACTTGAAAGCTGACAGTTCTTAAAGTCGCAGCACTGTCTTCTCTGTAAACAATTTAAAAAAATATAATTATTATAGTTTTACGGTGTTTTTCTATACAAATTTTATACCTTGAACACAGGTACCTACAGTTTTGACTAATAAAAAGGAAACTAGCAGTAAGATAACAGGGATTTTTATTTTTAAGATGAAATAATAAATTAGATTAAGGCATTGAATCCGTACTAAGGAAGATCTAGTGCAGATCTAAAAAAAATATAAAAAAAATAAACTGTTGCATTAATTAAATATAAATAAAATCATGATAATTGCAACAGTGTTATAATACTGAGAGCTGAGCTGAGCAAAAACCATTGTGAAAACGTTAATTACATGTCTAATAATTTTATCAGCATATTTTTTTATTTTATCCTAATATAATCAGAATATTTCCAATGAGCAATAAAATGTTACATTAAAAAAATCTCTATTTACTTGACAAAATGAACAACTAAAAATTATATATTATTTATTTTTAATTTTACAATAAATAAATAAGTAACACACTTTACTTACAGTATATAAATAAGTAAGTACTGCTTGATCACTTTTCTTGATTTTGGTAATTGCACTTTCACTAATTAAAGTTTTGAGACGTGTTCACAGCGCTACAAGTTTCTATGAGAAATGAGTTATAATAATTATTATAGAAATAATTCTCACGGTTTGCTTATACTCCGACCAATGAATCTTGAACACTTCGGAATTTAGAGCAATTCAATCGTGTTTAGTATACGTTTTAACACCAGTATCTTATTGTTTTGTAGTATAATATCTAGGTTATATTAATATATTCTCACATACTTACAAATATGAGTGATTAATTTAACTGAAAAAAAAACAATTTGTTTTCACATTCATTGAGAAAATAAGTTTTATTATTTTTAAGCAAATTTTATATTATGCAAAATTTTAGATGATTTGTTCATAATAGCGAATTTAGGTTATTTGTCCCTACCACAGAAGCAAAGCCTTCGTTAGATAAAGGAGGCTTAGGCTATTGGCCACCGCACCGGCCGGCCGCAAATTGGTGGATTAATTTAAGTACATAAATATATTATAAATACATTTTAGTTAATATAGTTCTATGTGGGTTCGTAACCGATTTGTCTTTTTTATAATTTGGTATTTCATTAATGTAATATTTTAAAGTATCATGTATAGTTCAGCGACAAATACATAAACAAAGAGCCTTGCAAGCATAAAATAGTATCACGAACATAATATGAGAAGTTCATCTATTGCGAAATGTTACAGTCAAGTTAAAAAACATACGATAGTAAATATATCCGTATTGCTTATTTTTATATAAAGTTTTTGTAATCTTTGTTGTATAGCGAGTCATATAAGAAAAGTACTACTTAGTGTTTTTTTCCCTCTTTTTATGAAAAAAATCATACAACGTCTCAAAATTAAATTATTGAAGTTATAAGTACAATAACTAACGAATCCAGTTTTCGAAAACATAAGTTTAAATCTAAGTTTTTGTTTATGATTTTTAAGTGTGGTATTTTGCCGAAATATGTGTTGAGAGGGGTGCAATTCGCGAAGCATTAATTTTATTTGACAATTAGTATTTTATAATATATGAAGGAGTTAATAAAGGATAATTTTAATAAGAAATGTAACTTAGATTTTTAACCATTTGGTCAAATGTCTACAGTGCGACATTTTCAACATTTTACCGCGACCTAATATCAATTTACTACACATCCTTTGACGCAAGGCGACAAAGAATACCTAAGCGTGATAATTGCAAAGTATGCAATATTATTGATTTAGGGTTCGATTGGGTTCAATTTAAAAAAATCAAACGGTACATTTTATCTAGTCATGAGCTGTTTGAGTAAAATTGAAAACTTCGTTATAGACGTTATTAACTTTAGACATATTTCAATTTTAAACAACTGAATAGTATAGAGAAGGTATAAAGTTATGTGTTAAGATGATTTTTAATGTTTGTCTATGTGTAATTACATCTGCAGGAATTATTTGTAATTATTACCTAGTACATGTCAAATTATTTCAAACCTCTAATGATAAAAAATAGGAGTTTTAAAAGGTAGATATCGTAGTAATAAAAATTAGGTGTTGTTATGACTCGCTCTTGACCGGTTTTTCTATTTTTGCTGACGAATCTATATTCAATAGCTTATAAGCTCACACAGGCTACAAGTAATTACATATTTTTTTGAAAATTTGTGCATTAAATACAGTTGCTTCCGGTGTTAAATTCAGTTATTCTGATATTGAAAAATGTAAGTAAGTACCTACTTATAACAAAAAATTTTTTTTGTTTTTAAATGTTTTTTTCTTATAGTTGATTTTATTATTTCTATTTATTTCACAGGTCTGACTCAGAGTTCGAATCCAGCCAAGAAATCCTTGCGGTGGCGCCTACACCTCCGGTGTCTTCTAGAAAACTCTGCACATCCTCAATCGGTGCAAAAGCAGTGAAACCCAAAAACATCGCCTCATCCCGTAAGCGCCTTACATCGGATACGCTAAACGAAAAGACAAGGTACTTATATAGTTGTGTTTCTATTTTAAAAATCTTTTGCTAAACTTAATGTAAAATTTGAAATAGGTATACATATACTTTACCTTTTCTGTGGTGTTTGCTTTGTAGTAGCACGAGCGATGATGTGACGTATGTGATGATTCATCATATCATAACGCGTGCAGGCAAATACATGTTTGATGATCGTATATAATTTGTATAATAGATTGTTATCAAAATAGATTATTTTTTTAAAATGTTTTTATTATTTGTTATATTAAATTGTTTTTATGATAGTACCTATTCATTACCGATTGATAGAATGTGACCCTTATTACGCAACCATAAATAATGCTATTTTATTTTATTTCTTTTTGCACCACCAAGGTGGCAAACAAGCTTACGGTCCACCTAATCTTAAGTAGTTACTTCATGTCAATAAGAAGATAACTTTATTTGTTGTTTTGTTCCCAGTTCAAAAAAGAAGAACCGAAAAGACCTCTTCACAATTTTAAATTTTGAGGAAAAAGCATCGAGCAGCAAGAAGAGTGTTCACAGTACAACATCCTCTTTTACATCGCGCGTTTCAACAGGTCAGACTCGTCGCGTTGGGAACTTTCAAGGAGACTTCTTCATTGATTTGAAGATTTACAACACGGGTGACGTTCAGGACGCTCCACCAGAGGAACGGTACAAGAAAGCCCTCGCAGCGGTAAAGCTACAGTGTGAGAGCTCTTCCAATGAATGGGGGGCTATACAGGAATTTCTCGCTATAGCCTTCAACTTGTTTAAGGATAGTGAGCCTACGCATTTTAATAATAAGTTAAAATTTACCTAAAAAATATATTAACAATGGATTTATCTACATTATTTTATTTTTGAACTCACGCATTATACATTAAATATTCATGAGGTTAATATAAGTATTTCATAACAACTTTCTGATATTTTGGTTTTCGTTAATTCATTAAAAAATGCCTTTCTGTTCTGTTTGTAGCGTATCTGTCAATAATAAGTCATGGACTGGTCACGTAAGGAGCAATACTCATAAAAAAAATGATAAAACTCAACGCCATAGCGATGGGGTTGAAATTATTAGCTCGGCGTTTCGTCGACGCATTATTTCCTATAGACTAGTGGCTTTTGAACCTATTCCAAATAATTTATCTATGTTTTTAAACTCTCTTCGTAGTAAAATAATGTTACTTTTGAGTGAAAACTTACAAAAACATACCTGTCTAAAGGTAAATTTGGAGTTATTTTCAATTTTTGTTTTGTTTAAAAATAACAAGCAAGAAATTAAGTCCTTCAGTACAAAAAACATACCAATTTATTATAATTACGATTTTAATAAGTTTTTTTCAAAAGTTGTTAATACTTTAACAAAGAAAGTTGAAGAGTTTGAGCAACGTGAAAGCGGTTGGGCCTTCCTAAGTGCTTCACATTTGGAGGTAAATGTAAACCGTTACCAACCGTTGCGGGGTGGGGAGGGGTCCACATTTATACAACTGCCGAGAGTCATAAAGAATAAAAAGGCTTGTCTTAACATTCAGAATAACGATGAGTTTTGTTTTTTATGGAGTGTTATGGCAAACCTTTACCCAGCAAAATATCATTCTGAAAGAGTAACATCTTATCCTCATTTTCGTGATGTTTTGAACATAGATGGCATGTCTTTTCCCGTTACGTTTACAGATATCCACATTTTTGAAAAAAATAATCCACAGCTTAAATTCATAATTTTTGGTTTGCAAAACAATAAGACCATAACGGGACCATTGTATAAGTCTGAAAATATAAGTAATAAAAAAATCATACATTTGTTGTTTTTTGAAAATAATGGTAAATCGCATTACTGTCTCATTAAGGATTTGTCACGGCTTGTTCGTAAACAAATAAACCATCACGGGAAACTGTATTTTTGCGACACGTGTTTAGTATTTTTTAAAACACAAATCGAAGTTGATAATCACGTTTGTGGTGGAATAGTGACTTTATTACCGGAAAAGGGTTCAGTAATCAAATTCAAAAATTATGACCGTAAACAAAATGTCCCCGTCGTAATTTACGCGGACATGGAAACTTTATTGAAGCCGTGCTATAAAGAACCATCAGGCACTTCGAATACAGAAACGTTACAACATCATATTCCAGCAGCGTTTGCTTATCAAATTGTTTGTACAGCGGACCCGAACCATAATCGATATGTGTCTTACCGCGGCGTTGACTGTATTGAAACATTTATCGATTATCTTTATAGAGACGCGCGTAAAATACACCAAATTCTATCTCAAAATGTTCCTATTATTTTTAATGAAAATGATGCAAAAGATTTTAAAAATGCTACCCTTTGCCATATTTGCCGGAATTTTTTATTTGGTGACAAAGTGAAAGATCATTGTCATATATCAGGCCGTTATCGTGGTGCAGCTCATAACTATTGTAATTTACAATACAAAATTCCCAAATTTGTACCGATATTTTTCCACAATCTGGCAGGCTATGACAGCCATCTGTTTATCAAAAATCTAGGAGAAGCTCCAGGAGTGATAAAAATCATTCCTAAAACTAAAGAGAACTATATCTCATTTACTAAATTCATTCCAGTTTCCGATGAAGAATTCATTCAGCTACGATTTGTAGATTCTTATAAATTTTTAGGCACCAGTTTAGAAAAGTTGGCTAAAACTTTAAAAAAAGAACATTTTATACATCTTCGTAGATGTTTTTTAAATCCAACTCAATTCGATTTAGTTACACGTAAAGGAGTTTATCCTTACGAATATATGGATAAATGGGATCGTTACAATGAACAGAAACTTCCTAAAAAAGAATGTTTTTACAGTTCTCTTACTAATGAAACTATTTCGGATGAGGATTACGAACACGCGCAAACAGTTTGGCGCGCATTTGATATTTTAAATCTCGGTCAGTACACTGATTTATATTTGCAAATTGATGTGCTTTTGCTGACGGATATTTTCGAAAATTTTAGGCAAACATGCAAACGTCACTATCTTCTCGATCCAGCATATTACTTAACAGCAAGTAGCTTATCATGGGATAGCATGCTTTTTAAAACAGGTGTCGAGCTTGAACTCATTGGAGATTTAGAAATAATTAGAATGATTCAAGCCGGTATAAGGGGCGGTGTTTGTATGTGTTCGCACAGATATGCAGAAGCTAACAATAAACACGTTTTACACTATGATCCTTTGTTAACTGACTCATATATAGTCTACATAGATTGTAATAATCTTTATGGATACAGCATGTGCCAAGCTTTGCCTTTTTCAAACTTTCGTTTTTTGAGTCAATCTGAAATAGTTAATTTTAATGTTAACAATGTATCAAATGATGCTGATTACGGGTTTATACTCGAAGTCGATTTGATTTATCCTAAAGAATTGCATGGAAAACATAACGAGTTACCGTTTTGTCCAGAAAAAAGTATTCCTCCCGGAGGGAAAACTTCTAAACTTATTCCGAATTTATTCGACAAATATTTTTACGTAATTCACTATGTGAATTTAAAAACTTGTATAAAACACGGTTTAATCCTTGAAAAAGTGCATCGCGTTATTACGTTTAGGCAGAGCTCTTACCTAAAACAATACATCGATCTAAATACAAGTTTAAGACAAAACGCAAAATCGGAATTTGAACAAGACTTTTTTAAATTGTTAAACAATAGTATCTTTGGTAAAACATTAGAAAACAACGAACGAAGGGTTAAGGTACAGTTAGTGAATCAATGGTCTGACACCCAAAATAAAACTAAAAAGAAAAATAGCGCAGACAAATTAATAGCAAGTCCGAGTTTTCATAGTGTTTCAGTCTTTACTGAAAATTTGGTTGCTATACAAACCAAGCCTGAACAGATAATTTTAGATAAGCCTCTATACATAGGGTTTACAGTGCTCGAGCTATCTAAAGCTCACATGTACGATTTTCATTACTCTATTGTTCAACCATTTTATGGTAAACGCGTACGCATGTGCTATACTGATACAGACAGTTTCATATATCACATAAAAACACATGACTTTTATAAAGACCTAAAAAAACATTTTATACAGTACTTCGATACTAGCAATTATGGTTTACAAAATGACTATGACTTGCCACTAATAAATAAAAAAGTTCCAGGTCTTTTTAAAGACGAAATGGGAGGGGATATTATTACAAAGTTTGTAGGCCTACGTTCTAAATTGTACTGCGTTAAAACTGCAAACAGTATTATTAAAAAAGCTAAAGGTGTAAAGACATGTGTTGTACGAAATTTAAGTTTTTCAAATTATAGAAAAACATTGTTTAAAGGCGGTGTCATAAAAAAAAAAAATATTTTATTCAAATCTATAAAACACGAAGTGTTCACGCGTAGCGTTAAAAAGATTGCCTTGTCAAGCAACGACGATAAGCGATTGGTGTCAGGAGATAAAGTGTCTACGACAGCATGGGGTCACGTGTCTATTTTAGGGGTATAAGTTACTTGTCAACCATATGTGTCTTAAAACATACATACGAATATAACGGTCTACAGTTAATAATTGCACTATGGGGCGACATCGATTTCAAACCAAAAGTCAAGATATTGCAAAGTGATTGTGAAATAGTAACATTAACCTCAAGTGATTTTGGTTATATTAAAAATATTCTAAATTTAAATACTTGTGATATGCATGAATTATATGTCTTTTTATACTGTGTAAAACTGTGTGATTACGAAATTGTTACAAAAGTACTAGGTATCTTAAAAAAATTTTACCGTTGTATGTGTATATATTTCGATTATCTTTTAAGTTTAGATGAATATGTGTCTGAATGCATTACACGTTTTAAAAAAATTATTAAACAAGACACACTTTCTTCCGTTGAAAACATTTACTATAGACTATTGTGTAATTGTAATACCGAGTCTTTGGTTGAAAATGAAATAGTGACTATTGGGTTTGATTATTTTTTACCTTTTGTAATTTTCAACTTATAAATATTTTAAAAAATTGTTTAATAATTGTATAGTGCATGATTATTGAAAATAAATTTATGTATGTAGAATTTGTATTTTTTATTTATTTTCTACCACTATACTTGGAAGATACCATTATACCTGCTATTAGTCTATCTAGAGCAACAATTAACCAGTCCAGACATGATTTTTAATGACGCATGCGTATTACGTTGCATTGTTGCATAGCGTGCGAGCGCGGGGAGCGGGGCGCGTTGTCTAGTATATGGTGCATGGCATATGCCTAGCTCTTAGCTCATTACGTTCTTCGCGTTAAGTGCGGTCACATCTATATCAGTATACACGAAATCATGTCTGAAGTTCGATCAATGCAAGCTAGTATGGTGGCAGTTATGGACTCAAAAATACCAAAGTATTTAGTAAAAGTTGAAATTTTTGATGCAGTTGATAAAGCAAATGATGTGCATTTACGATCACGTATTAAAACTCAATATATAGTTTATGATGAAAAGGATAATATTCTATACAAGGCATCCCAATTAATATACCAAATAACGTCTGAGCTAGGAGAGCGCAACGAAAATCTGTGCAACGTAAATCTTTTCAGGTATGTAGATATGTTTTTATATAATAGCTAATTTTTACTTCTCCTTACTTTTAAGTCTTTGAAATGGTATTATTTCCTTTTACAGAAGCAATACACTAATCATTTTTTGTTTTGTTACAGATAATAACGCTTTGTTTCATGTCAAGACAAGATACGGATGTCAAAATAGCCTGCGCTGCGACAATATCTTAGTAGATAAATATGAAATCTATTTAGAAATATAAAATGTACAAATTGAAAATAAAAAAGTATATTTAAAAAAAGTGTATTATTTAAAGTCTCACTCACATTTCATTATTAGCATTTTACTCTGTAGATGTCCACCCCATAGTTAAAATTATCCTTTCACATTACCTTTCTTGTATCCGTTTCATAAATATAATAAAATTATAAGTGATGGATTGGTTAAGGTTCAAAAATAATACAAAAAAATATTAAACTATTTATTTATTTAGTAAACAAGTAAAAAATTTACACATTTTCAAAGTACCATTTCTTAATACATAAAACATTTTTTAAAGCGCATTCTTTTTTATGATTTTTACAACTTGTTACAGAACCTACACTACTATATTTATCGTACAGATTACCAAAGCTAGGACAACCTATCTCCTCAATATTTGAAGACTGACACTTTTCACAGAGTAAATTAATCCATTTTTTCTTTTCGTCTCCTTTCGTTATGACTTCCTTATTTTTCAAAAATGATTTCATTAGTCTTAAGAATTTATAATAATCTATGTAACCTTCGCTCCAATAGATACCTCTGTTTCGTTCAATCCATGATACTGTTTTCTTTTCTTCATCAGTTAATTTCGTGTACGGGTAAGGAGGCTTAATCAAAAATACCCGAGTGTTGTTATATTTGTCAGAAATTGCAAATTCTTTTATGATAAAATCATTTTTGTAATTTTTAAATCCTTGAACATCGACAAAATAAGAATTCATGATATTTTACGAACGATGTTACTTAAAGGTTTATATTCAACTATACAATCGTTTAGTATTAAACTGTAAGCAGATGTCTGATCAGGAATTTCTACATCACTTTCTAACTCTAATCGAATGTTTACTACAGGCCCACTCTTTAGTGATTCTGGCTGACGAGCACAATCAATGACAAATAGCGGCGCTTTTTCTTTAAATTCTTTCGTGCTTAGCAACGGTTCAGCTCTACGACCATAATAAGACTGTTGAAACTTAACGTATTGTTCATATATTAAAACAAATCTATCTTCAGAAAAGTTTGCATTTAGACATTCATAAGGAAAATATGTTGAATTCAGAAAAACTTTAACATCACGTAAATTACAATGATCAAAGTGCGACATATCTTTCAAAGCATCATTTTTTCTACCAGTTTGCAAGCCTACAATAACATATCTAGGTTTTTCTATTTGAGATGAAGTTTTGATGGTCCAGGTATGCTTGGTGGTTTTAGCTAACGTATTTTCATATAGGTCCCAATTTCTAAACGTTAATTGAATGGTGCGATCCTTTTCTAATAGTTTAAGAAAATTTATTCGTTCTCGGTCGGAGACCTTAATATGCGGAACACGCCAGATTATTTTATGTATTTCAATATCGTCTATAACTTCTCCAGTATTTAATTTGACCGCGTTTAGATTTGTGTTACTGCGCAACATGACAAGTTCATGTTTACAATTAATTATAACTTTCTTGTAATCCTCAGCAAAACCTAAAATATTGCTCAACGGTATAGATGCTGAAAATCTTCCACCATGCATATTTTTTGTACCATCAATGTCCCAACCCCAAGCTTTTGAAATTTTTGATTCAGTTTCATTCATTGATAATAAACTTTTCATTGTTGTGGTAACGCCAGCATTTTTCACTTTATCAATTTCGACTCCATTTAATTCATATCGAATATCTTGAAATAAATATAGAAGGGGATTGTTTGTAAATTGAACACTAGATACTTTTTCTTTTGTATCTCTTTTTATTACATTTACTATTCCTTCTAAGTACAAGGTACTTGCGGAGGGCAATATGTATACATCTTGCTGATTAATCGGAATTCTAATTTCATCGTTTTTGTTAAAACTTGTGACATAAGGTTTATACGAATGAGTTTCGATAGCCTCGATAGAATTATCGTGAACAGGAGGATTGATAATGTTTAAAATACTCATTTTAATAGGCCAACTAATTTTAAAAAGTTTATGTTTTCAACGCTTAATTTTTTTTTCTTGGTATGTGTTGTTTTACGAACACCACTATTATTACTACGCGTTTTAACTGGACGTTGTTCGTTTTTATAGTAATCAATCATTTCTTCTTGATATGTAAATACAACTGAATTTCTTCACCTCTTAAATTTATCAAGTTATTCTTTATATCCAATATTCTTATGTCTATATTGTTAATGGTATTCCTATTTACAGGAAAATAAATAATGTTTTTTGGTATTTCTATTATTCTATAACCTGGAGGAACATTCGGAGAAAACTCGTGGATGATGTGACTGGAAACTCCGTTTATGTATGAACCACTGACTATGTCACATTCGACTCTGATCACAGTTGTTGATAAAATGTTAACTGGAAAGCGGGACTCGTGCAATTTATTAGCTTTTAACAATACTTCACCAAAACCTAACAGGTTACCAAGTGATGACCGTTTTTCAAAATGAATATCTTTAGTACAAAATATTGTTGTCTTTAAAGTGTTATTGTTACAATATAATTTTAAGTCACATTTTTTTATTTTCGATTTTAAATAGTCACAAATATCTTGAAGTTCGTATGCACCTTCAGGGATTTCTATTAGTTCATTAGTCCCATAATGAAATTTATTATTTCTGCCATCAATATTCGGTAAGGAATTAAATGTAGATAAATGTAGCAAGGCACACTCATATTCACCATCAAGTTGTAATGTAGGAAAATAGTTCGTCGTCAGAACAGAGGTGTTACCTGTTATAGACAGCGTGAAGGACATATTGCTATTGGTAACAGCAGAACTAATCAGTCCGAATTTATACTACCGTTTTTACCTTTATCGTACATTGTTTCCAGAAATTGTGCAAAAACTTTAAACATAGATGTCCGCAATTATATGAATTAAATTTTTGGAACTTTGTGTAATTGTAAGTTATATTGTTTGTGTCTAAATATTTTACTAATTCAATCGGTGGTTTTAAATCTCCAAAACTGTCAAAATACTGACAATATTTATCAATCTTTGCATAGGCTACCCAATGAGTTCCTTGATTCTTGTAACTATCCAAATTAACTATGCCACATTCAACTTTTTTCACCTTTCCAGGTAATCTGTCTTTCATATATACTCCTCTAAACTCTGGTATTTTTGTTTTTTTGGCATGTTCTAAGATGTCATAATTTGTAAGTGCTCTCTCAGGCAGCCTGGTTCTCAGTTTTTTGATGAATTTAAAAATATGCCATTGCCTTTTTTATATGGTTTAATATACAATCCTTTACCTAATGCTACAGATTCCATAATTTTATTATGTCGTTCAGACTCCTTAAAATTTTGTTGAGCCATTTTATAATCATTTATTGATTTAGCTATACCTGCCGCACCTCCAGCTAAACTACCTAAGGCTGACAGCCCCGCAAATATTGGGATCAAAGGTAGAATGCCTCCTGATTTCGGAAGTGGTATAATACGTGGTAAGTGCACACGGCATTTTTTAGGAAATAATTTCTTGGCTGCTAAATATGCATATTTAATAGCAGTATTACTATCTTTATGTTTAAATTTCTTAATTTTTGATCGTATTTTGGATATAATTTTTTTGAACTTCTTGACTCCTGCACCTGTTTTAATTTTGGCTTTCATAACTTTGCTAACAAGCCATGATGCAAGTTTTTCACCTTTTCCAGAGTCTTTTGATTTGAGACGTTTTCTTGCCATATTTAGTAATTGATTATCTGCTTTGTGCCGGTTCGACAGATCTGAGAAATTAGAGTATGCAATATCGTGATGCATACAAGCTTCATCTAATTTGTTTACCCCCTTATCACCCTTTAATAACCGTTCTCTTAGTCGTGTTCCCGGACCGCAATAGTTATATCCTGGTAAATGTAACTCAAAAGGAAGATTATTAATTAAATTATTTACAAGTCCTTCTCCTTTCATTTCTGAAAAGAAAGTGATAAGTACCGAAAACTGTAGATAGTATAAGTACGTTAAATTATTTAACAAGTTCATTTCTTCTAATCCAGCAATTTTCGTTATCATTAAGACCCAACCATTTAACAAACAACTTATCTCTGTTTTTTCTAATAACTTTTTCTACTAAATACACGTTAGGACAGTTTGTTTTTTGAAGTTCTTGCTCATAAAATGATCCCATTATTATTTGTTTTTTGCAATCTTCAATAAGATAAGTTGGTGGGTTAGTGTTATTAACTTTTCTAATAACAAAAAGTTCAGTAGTCCAGTTAGGAGTATATCCCTTTTGAAATATTGTTTTATATTTACTAATGCGAACAATATCTCCTACTTGAAATTTATTTTTATACGACGTAAATGACTGTTTCTGGGACTTGTTGATATTATTTAAAACCATCATTTCATTTTCTTTGTCAACTTCGCATGGTTTATATTGGGTGATGCGATGTTTGGTATTATTATATGAAAGCATAACGTCTTTTATAGTATTTCCAATCCATCTTTTATTTCCATTGAAAGTAAAACATTTAAATAACTGATTTTTAATAGTTTTAATCAGTCTTTCGACAATAGAAGCTTTTTTAACTGAATATGATGAATAATGATTTATTTTAAAAGCATTCATAACTTTTTTGAAAGATTCATTGTAAAATTCTGAACCCATATCAGTTTGTAAATTATTTGGACAACGACCACTTAAACGTAAAATGTTTTCAAAGGCTGTACTGACCTCTTTCTTACTTTTCGTTTTTAATGGTACAGACCAAGCATACTTCGAAAAACAATCAATAATAATCAAAATAAAACTGTAGCACTTATTATATTTTTTAAGATTATTAAAATCTATGAGATCTGCTTGCCATAAATCATCAATCCTTCTTAAAATAACGTGACGCCGAGGAAAATTTTTTCGTGCTGGTTTGTGGATTTCATTTACCACTTGATGTTTGCTCATTTTTAATCTTAATTACTATTTTATCCAAGTAGTCTTTCGTACAAAACCTTTCTTCAAACTGTTTTAAATACATTTTTATATCGGTTTTTAAAGTTTCTGTAAGAGTTTCAAAATCTTTCTTGCTACAAAAATTTTTACATGTGTGATCTACATATTCCTTGTTGACAGCATCATCAGACTTTATAGGTGACTTCACACCTACTAGTCTTGCTGATTGTAAGTCAAAACTCCCACTATCTGACTTTAACAGTGCTTTATCAGCAAATTCAAATATTTCTGAAAAACGCATTCTTTTATGCACATGGTGACCAAATTTATCAATATTCATTATGAAATATAGAACGTTGCTTTTATGTTGAAAGGTAAACGTAAAGTAATAAAAACCAATACATATTTATCTAATTTATAATACCACTTTCTCGCAATTCTTCTATAATAGATATTATTTCGTTATCCAAACCCGAATTTCCAGCATTTCTAGAAGCTGTCAATAACTTTAGTCTATCAACTAATTCATTAGGATCGTCCCAGTAAACATAATCAGTATTCTTTTTTAATCTTTTCATCAATGGCAACCCTTGTCCGACAAAATCTTCGTCAATATTGTCATCAGTACTGACGGATTGTTTTCGTAATTTGAACAATGGTTTTATAACAGTTAGATATTTTCGTCCTTTGTTTGATTTTAATGGCTTATGGGGATCAAAGTCCCTACGATGAGCATTTGTGTTCAGAAGCATTGATTTATAATTTTGCAAATCTTCACTTGTCACTAAATCTAAATCAGGCATTTTCTTGAAAAGTAACTCTACCAACCCTGGTGTAGAACTATATACTCTTCCAGCAACTGAAATCTCTCTATCGGTAACATTTATGCGAACTGATCCCATCATAAGTTTTCCGCGCTCTCTTCGAACACCGAAGGGGACATCGCAAAAGGCTTCTGAAGATAGGGACCATGATGATGTATTCTGTTCAGGAGTTGATACTGATTCAATTGTTTTAAAGGATTCATCGCCCTCATCGGAAATGTTATTAATGTCGGAACTATCGTCTTCATCAGATGAGCGTTTAGGTGTTGAGACCATAGAATTTCTATTTACAACAGTTTTATCCATTATTGTTGATTGCGGAGATGCATTGATACCAATTATATTATTATAACTATTTTCTAATGTATCATTAGCTAAATTTAGTTTTTCACTCCCTATCATTTTATTAAGCGGATTGATGATAGGTTTGAAAACTGTTTGTAAAATTTCATGGTTATCAGTCTCCATTGTACGCATATTTTTTACTTTCCGCTTAACTGCTTCCGCTGCTTTTACGATTTGTGTTTTTAATTCCTTTTCCATATTAATGTTGTCTGTATACTTATATATTATATCTCTCAATAGTTTACGTATATAACCTTCAATAGTAAGTAGCAATGAAATAATGAATATAAAATACAATTTTATAGACATTTATAATATCACTAATCAAATATTACAAAGGTATCAAATTTTTTTCTATAACACCCGTTACTTTTTGAACAATCTTTGTTTATAACTAGATAGTTATACGCTTCACTCCATATTTTGGAACACATTTCACGAAATTCAATCCACTTCATATCTGTGTTGACGTGCTCATCATATATGTGTCTTAAGTTGATATCATCCTGCTTAAATAAAACTAAAAGATTTGCATTGTCTCGAATAAGCTGTTTAGGAATTTTGCTATACGTTTGATTTAAATAAAAACAATCTATATTCTTATGACGACCCATAGCAAAATAATCTCGAATGTTTGTTTGACTTTCGCATGCTACGTCATCAAATATTATTACCGAATTCGGTTTTGCGTCCTGAGGACTAAGCACATCTTCATTATCACTGTATTTTGCGTAAGACACGGCTGGAACAAGATGCAAAACTCTTTCTAAGAAGACATATTTCGGTTGATGAAGTGTTTTCGAATAGACATATACGTTTTTAAAACGTAAACCATTTTGATGTAATAGAAGACCGATAACCAAATTAGTTTTTCCACTATTTGACGGTCCACAAATTATACAACGAACGGTATCAGGTAAGAGATTTCCATGGCGATGAGTTGTGTTTATAGTATCTGGACAAATTTTGTCGAGCTGCAGGGATTGACTTTGTTTAACAAACTTCATTGTGAACTAAATCAACAGAGCATTTTGCCTTGAATGACATTAATGAAAGCACTCTTTTCGTTTTATAGCAGAAAATAACAAAACAACTCCAGTCACTCAAGGTAAACAGAAGATCTCAAAAACATAATATTGAGCACGCTAAGCCACCGGAGTGCAGGCGAACGGAGTGAGCCTGATGACACGGAGGTGGTCTAGAGTGCCCAATATTATACTACTCGTGCGGCATTGCAATGTGCCATCACACACGGTAAATCATTCTCCAAAGTGAATATCATCTCCAAGTGCAAAAATTGTGTATGTGCTTCAAGATAATATTTTCTGTAGACGGCGGACGTGCGTGCACAGACGAGACTTGTTGTTGTTCGTGTTCTGCGTGTTTGCGCCTACGTGTAAAGCGCTTGAAAATAGACGGTTGCCGCTTTTTCAGCGGCTTTTCGGACGATTTCGGTAAGCGCTTTTATTCTCATTTTTGCTCGGCAATTCACTTGCCGCGGATCGTTAGGTCGTCAGTTCCTCAAGGGCGGCCCCTCCGGGGCCCCCCCCCACTGCTGCCTGTCGACGTAGAGGTATGTGTTTTTCGTGTAGTTTTTATAACCTCTAATAATGCCGCCCCCCGTAGCAGCTCCCCCACCGGTACGCAGAGGTGGCGTACGCAAACGCGGCGTATGGCTACGCTCCCAGCCCACAGCCGCCGTTGTGGCGCGAAACTTATTCACCGGCGAAATATCAGCCGCGGACCGGCCCTTTTCGGTCGCGTTCCCACCTTCTCGGCCCCCGTCTAGGACCTCTATGGCCTCGGCCATATCACAGACGTCGGTGTACTCGGCCTCTGAGTCCGGCGACGAGATATTTAGGGACGAGGACCTCCCTACCCTCCCGTCGATGCTCTCTCCCATAGAGGACACCCCGCCCCGGCCAGACCCAAATTCATCCACCACAAATAAGGACAGTACGTCAAAAATAACGCCCCCCATGTCAGCACCGCGGAACTTGAACCCGCCCTCAATTCCTCTACCGCAAAGAGACCCACGGGTACGCGGCAGAGATACACGGCCGAGACCTTTTGCTCTCAGCCCTTCCAAGGACCCCACCGAACGTGCCCGACTTGAGGCAAGAGAGGTAATTGCCGATCGGCAAAAGGCTCTCGCCAACCAACCGAGTACTTCCAAAGCCGCCGTAGAGGTGTCTCATGACCCCACCCCTGTGGAAGGGATGGAAATCTCTGAAGTTACCCCCCCCCAACCTGTCGCACCCTCAACGCTAGCGCCGCCTAACGGTCGCTCTTATGCCCAGGCAATAAGTAGCCAAACCGCAAAAGCTTCGTCGTCACAAATTGATGCTCAGTCGGCTAGCGTTAATGCTAGTGCCACTGACCCCCAAAAAAAAGACAAAAATAGTCACCCCCCCATTATTGTTGAGTCCCTGCCTCAGTGGTCGACCCACTTAAAAAAATTACACACAATTTTAGGCCATGCCCCAAATGCCCGTCCCTTCGGTAAAGGCGTACGCTTTTTACCTAAGTCGCCAATCGAGTATCGAACGGTAGTGGCCTACATTGACGAGCTGTCTAAGCTCGATAGCGCGGTACACTGGTACTGCTACAGCTTAGACAGCGACCGACCACACAAGATTGCCATCAAGGGGCTACCGCAGGATACCTCGCTTGACTAACTTGCTGAGGACCTCGCCCTCGCCGGCTTCCCAGTATCGCACGTTCGGCAGATTCCTGCAGTTAGGGGTCGACCTAACTGCATCTACTATGCCCAGCTTCAGCACAGGCATATCCTTGCCGAGCTGCAACAGCTGTACGCAGTTAACGAGCTGCTCAGCATGCCTGGCATATCGATCGAGGCATGGCGTACTCGCCCCGGTCCGGCGCAATGCCATAGGTGCCAGGCATTTGGCCACGCCTCTTCCAACTGTCACCGGCCAATCAAATGTGTGCGCTGCGGCGGCGAGCACCCGGCGTCTGACTGCGACCGGCAATCGGTTGCAGTTAAATGCGTCAACTGCAGGCAAGCGCACACGGCCAACAGCCGCTCGTGTCCCGTTTTCCGGCGCGAGGCGAGACGTAGGGGGGTGACTATTAACCCTCCGCTGCCCCGTAACAAAGCCCAACGGGCTACAAATTTGCCCCCGCCAGCACCCACTCCCCTGCAACAATTGCAGCCGCAGGAGTACGACCTGTCCTCGGGCGCAAATTTAATGCCCCCCGCCAACCCCTCCAAGGACAGATCCCAAGCTCTCGGGAGAAAAGAGGCCACGTCGGAAAAAATCCGCCCCCCAACCCGCAACAACGGTACCGGCTATTACTGCGGTAGCGCCGGATACACAATTCGTCCCCTACATTTTTATGCCCCCCCCCCAATTTGCGGACCCCCCGCAACCCCCCAATGCGTCTCAACCACCCGTCACAAATCAACCGCCAAAATTAAAACCACGTACTGTCGCTGCGCATCAGCATCAACCCCCCGCGCAAATCCGGCCTAGCGGCACACAATACACTCAGGGCCCACCCCGCATGCAAGCTGGTGCCCTAAACGTAGCTAGAGCCGCAATAGCGGCACTAAACGCGGCCATAGAGGCCATCGCAGCCGGCCAAAATCCGTTGCCAGCCCTTTTTAATGGATTGGCACAACTCACCACAATTCTCACGTGGGAATTTAATGGGGCCTCATCGGGGCCTTAAATTGAGAATTGTGTACTGGAACCCTGGGGGCATAATTGGCAAGACAGCCGCCCTCAGAACGTTAGTCCAGGAACACGATGTTCACATTGTGTTACTGGGCGAAACGAAACTCCGAGGTGAGAATGAGCTCCGTATTCCAAATTTCTTCACCTATAGGCGAGACGAAATTTCTCCCGCTAATATGGCCTTCAGGGGTACGGCTGTATTAATTAGACGTGACCTTATTCACGAATTACTACCCCTTCCCCATTTACCATACACTCGGTCTATAGGTGTAAAACTTAAGGTCGGCAATGCGGAGCTTAAAGTCTTCGCCGCATATAAGCCACCAGCAACCCCCTTCGATCCAAGTGACATCGACAATATCTTTTGCGATGCCACCCCCACACTTATTTTAGGTGACCTTAATACCAAACACCAACAATGGGGTTCACGTATTTCATCCAAATCGGGTCGTGAACTAAAAGCAGATGCTGAGAGCAAAAACTATTTAGTCATCGGTCCAGGATCACCAACGCACTACCCCTCTGCTGACAATCACGCACCGGACGTATTGGACATCGCCTTAGCCCACAATATTAGCTGGTCAATGTCGTTAGAGGTCCTCCACGACACTGACACTCAGCATCTGCCAATCTTATTGATCCTTGGAGTGTCCGCAACTGGCAAACCGCTCCCCAATCCACGTAGAATCACAGACTGGGCCATATTTCATCGCGCCATGCTAAATTTTCAACTCCCGGCTGGTGGCATTTCTACTCCCTTAGAAGTCGAAGAGGCAGTTAGTAGTTTTACAACTGCCATTGCACAGGCTCTAAGGGAGTCCACCAATGTCTCAGCCACAGCTTCCGGTAAGCAGTTGCTACCAGCGCATCTCCGCACTAAACTTAAAACCAAGAGGGACCTCCGAAAACTCTGGTGCGACAGCCGTTGCCCAGTGGTGAAGAGGGACCTCAATAAGATTAGCGCGGAACTATCCTCTGAAATCGCTAACTTTAGGCAAACCGCATGGGACCAGGTTATATTTAAAGCCAGCGAGAACGACACGGCTCTCTATCGCCTGGCCCGTCAAATTACTCAAACACCTGCCCCTATCTGTCCACTCATTGACCCCGCTGGTATTCGTCATTACCACGCAGCGGAACGCGCGGCACTTTTTGCGGACCACTTTGAGGACCAATTCAGGCCGAACCCCATTATCGACCCCAACCACACGTTAGGAGTTACAGAACGCGTAGAGCAGTTTCTCGCGGCCCCAGCCCCGCCACTCAGAGGTGATTATTTTATCTCGCCTAAAGAGGTTAGGAAGGAGGCCTCTAAGCTTAACAAGCGCAAATCACCCGGTCCCGACGAGATTCCAAACACAGCGATCATCATGCTGCCTAGGAAGGGTCTGGTGGCACTCACCCGTATCTTTAATGGGATACTGCGCACTGGACATTTCCCATCCTCATGGAAGATTGGCAAAATCATTGTTCTCCCGAAACCAGGGAAAGATCGTCATCGCCCAGAACATTACCGACCGATTACACTGCTGTCCAATTTAGCCAAGTTGTTCGAACGCCTACTATTACTTAGGATATTCCCGCATATCCAGCTTAGGCCTGAACAATTTGGTTTCAGAGACAGCCACAGTACCACTCTTCAGCTTGTACGAGTGCTCCATCACATGGCCTTCGAGCTAAACAAGGGCAGGCGCACAGTCGGAGTCTTTCTCGATATGGAGAAGGCTTTCGATCGAGTTTGGCACGAGGGCTTATTACACAAGCTGTTAGAGACGGACATCCCACCGATGCTCGGGCGAGTAATAGCCTCGTTTCTGGACAAACGAAGCTTCTATGTCTCGGTCGAGAACAACCAGTCAGCATGTAAACCCATTAGAGCAGGGGTACCTCAAGGCAGCTGTCTATCGCCACTGCTCTATGCGTTATTCACCAACGACATCCCCACTCTCAGTGACTCCGGTCTAGCTGAAGGTGTTGAAGACGTCATCCTAGCCCTTTACGCGGACGACAGCGCCTATATGTCCTCCTCCCGCAAAGCTAGCTTAGCAGCCAAAAAAATGCAGCGACTATTGGACACTTTGCCTGGCTGGCTGGACAAGTGGAGAATAGCCGTTAATGCCAGCAAGACAGCAGCAATACTGACCGGCCTGCAAAAGTTTCTCCCACCGAAACTTGTGTTTCGAGGGCAAGTTATTGAGTGGCAACCCAGCGTAAAGTACCTAGGTTGTATTATAGACCGCCCCTTGCGCATGCGCAAAATGCTAGACCATGTCTCAGCTGGCGCGGTCACGTCACGGGCGTGCCTCAGACCGGTACTTTCCTCTGACTTGCCACTCAGAACCAAAATTCGCCTGTACAAGTTGTACATACGGTCGAGACTAACCTACGCAGCCCCTGCCTGGTACGGTCTTCTATCTTCTACCAACAAACGTAAGCTCCAGGTTGTCCAAAATAAGTCGCTGAGATTAATCACCGGCGCGGGACGCTACGTCCGCAATTCCACCATCGCTAGAGACACCAAAACCGAGCCACTCGCAGAGTTCATATCTGGTTTGTCGAAACGTTTATTCACCCGCGCTGACAACAGCCACCACGTACACTTAAGGGGCATAGCACCCCTACACGCCCGCCCGCCGGAAGGCAGGGCTCTCCCCCGAGAGCTTATTCCTGTGGGTGAATAAGTTTACTTATTCACCCTCCTATCTCCTTACCCTCCTCCCTTCATTTCATTTCCTTTCATTCCATTTTTTTTGCCCATCTCGCCTCTATTTTATTTCTGCTTTTATTTCTGTTTTTATTTCGCTTTTATTTTATCTTATTTTCATTTTTTGTTTTATTTTTTGCTTCGTTTTTATTTTATTTTAATTTCGCTCTTTTTCTTTTTCTTTTCTTTTGCTTTGTTTTTATTTTGTTTTTATTTGTTTTATTTTTCTGCTTTTATTCTGGCGCCTACATAATATCTACTGTTTTTTCGTAATCGCTTCTGGCGACAAAATTATTACCCACAAGGGGGCCTGAAAAGTAGGCCTCCTTTCTAATATTTCACCGGGGGTGTTCAGCACCCCTGAGCTTCTGCCCGGGTCATGGTGGGAGGTAAATTCCCCTCCCCCGACACCCGCACCTCAACACCCAATAGGGTGAGAGAGAAGAGACCCACGTTGCAATGTGCCAGCCACGTGCGGCATAGCATTGTGCCAACTTACTAAAGCCTTGGCCGTACACTACTCACTACACGTCGTTAGGTCACCTAAAGTCAGTCCCGTCTGCGTCTACCTACTTTGGCGGCGGAGACCTGCGGGGTGTGATCAACATGGAAGATAGCTCGGGCTCTAGGCCGAAGAAACTAATTGTATATTCTATCTTTAATATATGCTTGAAAACAGCACACTTAGAAATCTGTGTAGGCAGGCTTACGGTTTCTCTATCTTTCTGTTTAGTTAGTTTTCTACTTATGTAAAATAGATAGTTACTATTTATATATATTAAGGGTTAAGAATCACCTTAAGTGATTAAGTTACTACTGACCATTAAATATTGTTATAATAAACTGTGAAAGAGTACACAGAGAGTATACATTATAACCTGCCTTACCCTTGAAAAGTATTTTCTTTACTTGCCTCTGAACTAGTTCTTCCTAAATCTCTATCTCCTGAGCACCTAGCCGGTGCATTCGGTAACAGATAACTCCTATCCTGTTATATGATGAAGATGATTTATTGCACTTCAGTTTACACAAACTTTACAAAATCATTATCGTAAGCTGAACTTCAGTAATCCGTTTAAATCTCGCTGTAGTCGTATTCAGGTGTAATCGCTTTCCGAAGTACCTACTTCTAAACGCAGTTTAAAACCAAAACTGAACTGAACTGCGGCGACTTGCGCCGCCTTTTATACTTACTGACAAGAGCGTGATGTGACGATTCGCGGAGACTATAGCACTATAATTAAAACAATTCGAAATAGCTCCAGACTCCAAAAAGTACCTGACAATTTCTACACACCAGAGTTACTTCCAATACAAAAGAATGCCGTTCGGCATATCGACAGCACCTTCAATTTTTCAAAATTTTCTTGATAGCTACTAGGAGACACCTAACTTTGCAGTTTATTTCGATGACATTGCATTGACAGGAAAAGACCTAAATCAACATATAAACACACCAAAGTACTGATCCGGCTTAAACAATTAAAAATTGAAAGTTAAAAATTCAAAACTTAAAAAATGCACCTTCTTGACGTAAGGAATCGAACACCTAGGCCACATAATTGACGGACACGGAATACGTCCAACAAAATGTAAGATGGACGCAATTTCGAAGGCTTCACAGCGAAAGAATTACGATCATTTCTTGACCTCATTAACGATTATAAACGATACATCCCACATTTACTTGGAATATGTGCAGATCTAAAAGAATTTACTAGGGGTAAACAGAAATGGCGTTAGTCTGACCACGAACCACAAGTTTTTGAACGCGCTAAATCAAAAATTGCAACCGCTAAAACACTGTTAGCTGATGACGAAAACCGACCACTCTATTTTGCATGTGACGCATCGGAAAAAGGTGTTAGAGCAGTTTTATATCACAAAAACAAAGACATTGAACAAGCCCTAGCAATATTGTTTGGTATCAAAAATTTTTGAGGAACGAACTTTATACTAGTTACAAATCATAAACCGTTAATTCATATATTGGGACCAAAACTTAACCTATCCAAACTAGTAAATAACACACTAGTAAGAACTATGTTTCTCTTCCGGATTTCCTTATTTCGGATAAGATCCCTTAGAAACACTCTGGCTCCATTGCGCGCTGTGCGACCTTGTACTTGTGGACCATCCCTGCTGTAATTGACCACGTTTCAGCGGCGTAAGTCTTCAGACTTTGCGGCATAGGCGACATGGAAGACTTGACGAAGCTTACCGAATGCTGCTAACTGGATCCTCCGGTGGGCTTCCTCGTCCAGCTACAGTACACACAAGTACTCTTATTTAGTCACAACATCGAAACGCCCCTGCAGACAAGGAGACACATAGACCTTATGAGGCCCCGACTTCTGCCTTCCGGCTTGACAGCTGTTGCTGCTGCTTCACAGGTTCCATGCTCATCTACATCACTTGCATCTTCATCAAACCTTGTTACATCATCTCAACCTTTGTCAACCACTACGCCAGATTCAACCCCTTCTTCACAACCTGTTACTTTCCTATCAATCTTATCCTCACCGCCTACGTTTCCGTCTCCTAAGGCGTTATCTTCAGTGTCGCAATCACTCACATCTATATCATCTCTACTGTCATCACCGGCTTGCAAAATACCTTCAACAAGTGTTACAGACTACAGAACCTCAACCCCGTTGCAGCCAGCGCCTAGGACATCCACCTCGGCACTTAATTTGAGGAGATGTTACTTAGTCTAAATGAGGAGGAATGTCATGTCAGAGTTGACTTATGTAAATATAAACAAACAATAAAGACTTGTTCCAATACGAAATGTTAATTATTCATATTACATAGTTCGTTCACGGCAACATCTAAAGGAATTTTTGATTAGCAGCAGGCAGCACTACAAGGAACGGGCAGAGCGTATATCAGTAATGGCAACATTTTTAGTAATGGCCGATGTTTTTGTTCGTGCGGTTGCAAAGACAATCGTTGCCGAATTCTTGTGTTGAAATCTTTAAATTCATTATAATATAATACTTTTAGTGATTTGATTAATTCCCATATACATTTGGTGTCAATCTGTGTTACGTGCTAACTGAAATTTACAGTGTTAATGCAGAGAATGTTTGTGTCCTTTCTGTAATAGGATCAGTGGTCAATAGTATCTATTGGATTATTAACGGATTACAATATTTTATTCAAAAGGAAAAGGTTAGTCAATTTTGTGTTTACATTTTAAGTTATTTCGTAGTGTCATGGCGATAGACTAGTTTTTTTGCCACGGAGGCGAAACGCGTGATATGCCTCTCGCCAACCGGCTTTAGAGATAACGGGGACTTAGATCTGATTGCGCAGATTCTGTTCTGATAACACTCTTTATATTACTCCACCTTACGTTCCTTGTACTGTGGGCATTTAGGAAGGATATGACAATATTTGGTAAACGAACTCCCAGTTTTTGATAGTTCTTGGATATTAATTTCAATTTTTAAATAGGCATTAGTTACTTGATATGACCGTAATGGATACTTTGACTAGATGTGTGAAGTTATTGCCATTTTCATATTTATGTTTATGGTTAGAGTCCATCCCAATTGTACACCGAAAACTAACAACAATCTTTCTTCAAAATTACCATGAGATTGCTGAACCACAGGTTTCAGATGCGAATTTAAGACATAAGGGCCACAGAAGTTGCATAGTATCCATGATCTTTCTTAATGCAGAAGGTGTAAAATAGGAAAATCCATACTAATACTATAAATGCAAATTTACTCTGTCTGTTTGTCTGTTACCTCTTCACAATTAAACCGCTGAACCAATTAAGATGAAATTTGCCATGGAGACAGTTTGAGTCCATAGAAAGGACATAGGCTACTTGAAAAAATCAAATGCGAGGCAGTTTTTTTTCTATAATTGAGGACTTGCCAGTGAAATGGAACCACGGGCAAATTTGGCATTGAGATAGTTTGAGTCAGGGGTAAGGACATAGGCTACTTAAAAAATTACAAGTTTGTTTGTTTTCTTTAATATTTAATTTCTTTTTGTATTGAAATTCAAATGCTACACCAATAACCAAATTTAGTGTGGGTGTAAGAATTGTGTGTAAAGCTAGTTGTAAATAAATTGATTTTTTATTTAATAACACATTGTGTTGTAATGACTAAAATATCTTTATTCAAAATAGCTATTAATGCAACTTCGACTAAATGAAAGTAATTTTAATAATAACCTATCAAAACAGCAAGGTCAGAGTATTAAAATCCCAATTTCATATAGTTGCATACAAGATTTTATTTCGGACTCAGAAAATAAAACAATAACGAAAATAAATTTAGTTAGAAAACTGAATGTTTAGGCCAAAATGATGCTTAATTTGCTGAGTAACATTGAGTAATGTGTTGCTAGAATATTATTTTGAACATTTATTTAGTTATCTATATATTTACGTTCGTTATTTAAGATTAGGGTAAATAATATTTTAGGGATATAAAAGCATCTTCTCCTACACAAATGAAATACAAAAATCGGCGGAAAAAAGTCTATACTGAAATACTGGTGCTAGGTTAGGTTTAGTTATATTTTTAGCAGAGCGCAGTGGAGCCAGGGGAAGCCCCTGAGGGGTGTGTTTAATACATACCTATCAAAATTTTTCAAAACATACAAATTTCATCTTGTACAAAAATAAATATTGTTTCCATTGACTTTTGCATTTCATTTGTGTGTTTAGGGGATGCTTCTTTATCGTTTAAGACATTTTTATGCAAAAATAGCTCATGCCCAATAAGAAAATATTTACCAAGATGAGGAACACCTAACATACCCCACATCAAAAGGGTATTGAGAATAAAAAGTTTGAAAATATTGGTTTTCTGTCCATTTGTGTCCTTGGTAATTTTTTTACTTCACCACATAATTTTTGATAATGTGTTATCAAAAAAATCTGTCTAAATCTAATATTATAAATGTGAAAGTGACTTTGTTTGGTTTGTTCTTCTTTCAGGTTGCAACAAAATCCAATTGAGCACTTTTTTTTCTCTGGTAAAAAGTTCCTTCTTGAATAACTATGACCGAATCCCCTATGTACGAACTACAGCTACAGCTATAACTTGCTATAGCAAATTTCCTTACTATAATCAAGGATTTGTTGTAGGAATCCCATTTAGCGCATATAAAGTCTGGCTAAAGCTGGTAAGCTATGAAAATTTCTATTTCTCACGTGAGACAACATAGGGATCATCCTCTGTGGCTATATTATGATAATATAAATAAATAAATAAGACTGATTTAAATTTTCTTGTAAAAATAAATATTTACTATCATCTGGTGAATTTTGAGAAACCCCAAGTCATTGTGCATTTGAAAAATATCTGCCACGTTTCTAGATCCAGTGGCTAACCCTGGATACTTCATCGCTTAATTTGTGATGACGACAAAAAGAAAGAAATGTGTTTTTAAATGCTCAAATGCGTGCATTTTCCATATGAGCGGTAACAGGATCGAAATAGAGGGGAGGTTGACAATAGAGAATGGCCATTGCTGTGGCCACACCTATGCTGTCCCAGTGATTTGGGCTGTACATTTATAGCATGATAACATGGACATTAATGCTGGTGTCTTGCAAGGCTCTGTGCTGACTCCTACTCTGTTTTTACTGCATATCAATGATATGTTGGACATAAACAACATACATTGCTATGCAAATGACAGTACTTGAGATGCTTATTACACCGGCCGTGCAAGCATCCCTCGTTCCATTGTGGAGGAAAACCGTGATGAACTTGTGTCTCTAATCGAGATTGGTCTGTCCAAGGTCTCTGACTGGGGACGGGAAAACTTAGTTCGATTCAACCCTTCAAAGACACAAGTCTGTGCACTAAGAAAATCCCATTCACTGTGGTCCCACAATTCTAGAACACTCCCCTCTTCATCTCCAAGAGTTCAGTTCCGAGGCAAAGGTTGCTGCTTTACAAGTCACAAGTCTGGCCCCATATGGAGTACTGCTGCCATCTCTGGGCAGGTGCACCCGGATACCAGCTTGGCCCTTTTGACTTGGTTCAACGACGGGCTGTGAGAATTGTCGACAATCCCAAACTCACTTGCCGTATCGAGCCCTTAAGTCTGAGGAAAGACTTTGCCTCCCTGTGTGTGTTCTACCGCTTGTACAATGGGTTGTGTTCTGAGGAATTGTTCGAAATGATGCCCACGGCTACTTTCTACCATCGCAACGCTCGCCATCGGCAGGGAATTCATTCTCACACTTTAGAACCGAAATGGTCGCGTTCACAGAAACTTTCTCCCGCGAACGCTTGGGTTGTGGAATGAGCTCCCTGCCAAGGTTTTCTCTAAGGACTACATTATGGGGTTCTTAAAAAAAGAAGTTATTAGATTTCTGAAGGGTCGGCAACGCGCGAGTGATGTCCCTGGTGTTGCAAGCGTCCATAGGCTAAGGTGACCGCTTACCATCAGGCGGACCATGGGCTTGTTTGCCATAGTTAGTTAGTAGTATTTTAAAAAAAAAATGTTAGTCAGCTAGTTAATTCTATAGTATAGTAGTAGAAATACTTTATTACAAAAATTAAAATAGACAAAAGACAATATAGGTGGTCTTATTGATAATAAGATTACGATTTCTTCCAGACAACCTTTGAGCAGAGGAAATTACAAAATGAATATGGGGGATAGGGAATAGTTACGAGGGGTGACCCAATTAAAATTAGGGAATTTTAGTTAAAAAAAAAATATTTCTCTACATAGTCTCCTAGCAAGTCCATACATTTAGTCCATCTTTTTTCTAAACCCATAATTCCCTTTGAAAAAAAAACTTTGCCTTGACCCTCCAAAAACACCTCTACATCAGTCATCATCTTGCTATCGTCGACAATTTTTTTGCCTCGGAGGTGTTCCTTGAGCCGAGAAAAGAGGTAAAAGTCACTAGGTCTGGCGAACAGGGTGGGTGTTCGAGCAATTCAGATCCCGTTTCTTGAATGGCAGCCATCGCGACGGGGCGGCGTTTTAAGCCGGTGCGTTGACTTGGTGAAACAACACTCCAGCTCGCAGTTTCCCTCGTCTTTTTTCCTGGATAGGCTCCCGCAATCTTCTTATTTGATCTGCGTAGTAAAAGCCCGTAACAGTTGCTCCCTTTTTCAAGTATCCCACCATAATAATTCCTTCAGCGTCCCAATAAACGGACGCCATAACCTTTCCTGCCGAACTGGACACCTTGAATTTCTTCGGCGTCGGGGAAGAGGCTCTTTTCTAAGTAATTGACTGCGTTTTAATTTTCAGATCAAATAGTGGATCCAGGTCTCGTCCATGGTCACGAAACGAGACCAAAAAAAATCCTGATCCTCTTGGAACTTTTCAAAATTCACCCTCAAAATGTCGACTCGTTTTTTCTTTTGCCTTGTCAGTTAACATTCTCGGCACCCAGCGTGCAGAGACATTTTCATATGCAGTTCGTTCGCAAAGATTCTTTGAACACTGCCATATGAGATCCCTGTGACCTCAGCTACATACCTTATGGTCACTCTTCGATCTGCCAACACGACATCTTCAACTTTTTACGTTGTCTGCAGTGTGGGACGTGGATGGGCGTCCCTCGCGATGTTCGTCTTCTGTGGATGATCTACCCAGCTTAAGCTCCTTTGCCCAGCGCGCAACTGTTGAATCCGGAGGAGCATAGGCCCTCAATGTTTCCACTAGGTTGCTGTGTATGTCTTTGATAGACATTTTTACAGTTACAAATATCCGATTATAATTACTTTTGCGTCACCCCTTGTATATAAAAAAGATGAACACAATGTGAATCTATAAAGTGACAAGTGACAATGTGAAATATCAAGAATTTCAATAAAAAAACTTGATAATAATAAATAATAAAACTCTAAAAGGCCATGTTACTCAGGATAATAAAACAAGAGTAAAACATTTATGTTACCTTACCCAGTTGAATAAAATATAAATACCAAGGATCAAGGACATACCTTTCCTGTCTCAATAAGGTATGTGTCGCGGGTGAAGGTGCCCTACATAAGTTCTTAAATGGATTTGGGAATTAGTTGGTAAAGTTGCACAGAGCAAGGTTGCCACTCACTCTGATAGTTTTACTATAGCTTCAAGGACAAAAATTATTAAAGTGTTTCCTGATTTCTAGATTTTCTCCTTTAACAACATCGCTTACATAATAAATGTTATCCCCTTGTCATTTTACTATTGAACAAAAAATACCCATTAATAGCACTTAGGCACTAACAAAGTATTTCGTTTTGTGCTTGGTTGAAATTACAAGTAGGGGTAATTTGATTTATCACAAATCATGCTTATTTTTTTTATCAACTCACCAAGGATGCTTTACCTACAAAATAAATTATTTTTTTGAAAAATCTCGCGTGAGATCAATGTAAGTGGGGAAGGGTTCGAGCCAAATCTTATGACATATCACCTAAGAGGCAGGGGGAGTCGAAAAATCGCCTCACGTAATTTATGGACGCCCCCTTCAAGTCCGGCAGATACTCCCAGAGATTATCGCGTTCAAACAAAGCCTTACTATACTAATTTCGTGTAGATGAGTATTATTTTTAACACTGTACATTACTGCTAATGAAGTTTACAAGTCAAGTTATCTACCTATTATTATGTTATGCAACATGTGTGTCAGACATTAAAATTATTTATTTCATAACTTAAATCTTGCAAATTCGGCCTAGATTATACATGTGCAAATAACTTGCAACTGAAGGGGGCGTGTATGTACATGTAGATCGTTGACTTGACAGTAACAAGTTAATTTAATCAAGTTGTCAGAGTAACTCCTCGTTGTTCATAACTTAAATTCCATTGAATAAACCAATTCAAAGTTATTAATTTATATAGGTTCTAAACTCTAAAGTACAACAAAGTAAATAAATACTTAATAATGTATTACAAATACAACGGAACTGTGAAGGTGAAAAAGTCTAGGTTTCTTTTTTATAGGAACCCCTAAGGTAGCAAATAAGCTCATGGCCCGCCGTTTTATTTACGCATTACCGACCCTTTAAAAATCTTCTAACATCAAGCCTATAGAGAATTTACTGCAGACAGAGAAACTCTTCGTCCTGCCCGATCGTCCGCCAATTTTGAAATCGGAAAGAAAACTCAGAAATTATTTAACATTTTGATGCAACAGCTCTATCATGCCGACTGAATTCCGGATGGAAACTTGCCTTATTTTTCAGTCTTATTGCAACACGGCGGCGCAGGTTATTTCCGGAACCGTAACAGAAATTGGGCCATGACAGCTGCATCCGTACGATTTCTTCAACAGACCTTGTAAAAATCGTCCAATCTACAATTTCTGTACTTTTAATTTAGCTTATTATTTCTTATGGATGTTTCCTTAACACAAAATTGTTAATTGTTGTTTGCCTTCCTTTTCAAAAGTGCGATCGACCTTAATTGGCAGATTATTGCTTCTTATTAAACCTTTTCGCAATTTGATACAAGGTAGTTTAGTTAGAGTTTCCGAAAACGATTACGTTAGGTACCTACGGTAGATTTAAAATGTTAGCAAACAAGTACATTATGATACAAGTGAGCTAAAGGTTGCGCTTTACAGACGAGCATGTGGCTTGCAGCGCGAGCCGAAATCGAGGGCGTAATTCAGCCGATTGTGTGTTGAGCAGAGCTCACGAGCGTCATACGACTGTTTTCAACGCACTTGAAGAACAGAAAATACGTATATTAGACTTAAAAGTTTGCAAAAAGTTAATATTTGATAGAATCTAAGCGTTTCAATATGTGTTTGACAAATAAGTTGAATTTATTTTTCCAAAAATAAAGTTAACGGTGCAGTAAAGGTTGCTTTATGAGCAAGTGTGTTGAAAAATAATTTATTAGTGACCCTAATAACTAGAGATCATAATGAAAAAAATGAACGTTATTTATATCATACTACATACTAAGTTCATTAAAAAAAATACAAAATGTCTCAATGTGGTTAAATAAGATATTGTGGTTTACGATATGGGAAACATATTGACAAACCTACCTTAGTCGATGGGCTCACCATCTATCACGCAGGACTAAGGACTTACTTAAGACCCTATAAACTGCGCTCTAGCGCCGCCACTTTATTGTTTATTTATTTTTCGTGCAAAACGTATTTAAAAAAAAAAGGCTGTAAAAATTTAAAATACTTAATCATAGTAGATAGATTTCCGGGTAAGAGAAGTCCAGGTTGTCAGAGACGTATCTGGGCGACATAAAATTGGACTGTAATAGTATTCCACTATCTGAAGAACGCAACAAGGGATCGCATGTGTTGCTGACTTTTGCCTAACTGATCATCAAACTTCCCTACGAACTGACATAACATCACGCCTGTTTCCCAAAAGATCAAAGATTTCCACTTGACTACGATCCTGGCACACTTCGTTTGCTTCAGCCACACGCATCAATGCTTTTATACACGTTCGACAGCTTAGACTACGAAGATAGCATCAAATGATAACAACTTAGTCACAATCCCCTTAAAATACTAACGTCAAAAAATGAGTTGATTATTTTTAAGATTAATAACCGGGTCTCTTTCTTTTATTTGTTTTCAGTAAATATAAAAAATAGACTAGTTTTAATTCAATATTGACTTGCTTTTCTTGTCCAAACTGCAATCAGACACGTCAGAAATGATTGCACTGATAACTGCAAGATTTAGACAATCGGGACATGTCTTGTTTGTCATCGTTCGTATATTTGAGTATAACACAAAAAAAAAACCAAAATGGCGATCTAGGTCGACGCGTAATTCCTAAAACTAACAAAGAAAACAGCCTATAGAAGTATAGATAAATGAAGATTTTGATGTAAACAAGAGGAAGGTTTAAGGTTTGGTATGGTTACAGATTCAGTTGTTACCTCAAATGTTGTTTGAACCTACTGGCCTCTCCTTAAAAAAAGGAGGCTTAGCCCATAATCCAGTCCGGAGTGCGCCCGCCCAAGTCTTCGCAAACCTACCGATGGTCGGGAACTGTGCAATATTTACACGAACCATGTCCACCCCTCTGTATCTCCGTTGAAATTTATGCTTAGTGTTAAATCCTAACGCCAAACGTGATTTAGATATGGGCTTCGTTAACAAGCGAGCCTTAAGAGGGGGCATTAATCCAAACGAATTTTGCTAACAACGCGGAAAATAAATGAAGAATGGGCGAAAAGCATTAAAAATTATAACTACTATTAAAATATTGACTAATATTATTTGTATTCAAAATTTGATAAAAGCCTAGGTTTTGTATTAAGCAATATTATAATGAAATTCCAGTTAATATATATTTACCGTCTTAAAAATAAATCTAACATTGCTGACCACTAGAGGTAACTGTTATTTTTTCTTTCGAGAAAATTTTATTGCATTATTTTTTTGCTGATAACAGACCTTGGAATAGTGCAGTATCTGAATGTTTTTTTTCTGCTATCCAGTGGACTTAATTTACACACATTCAATTATTCTGTAAGAAATTTACCTTTAACCCTCTCTTAAACGAAATTAAACTTAAGTTCGAATTTGGGTCAGCTGAACCGTACACGTTCAAGTTGCGTGGGTCTAAGTCATGTTAATGGTTTTGCCTCTGGTTTTTAAACCGAACATATTATTTGAATTTCTTTGAGTATCGATTACCTATGCTACGCTATGCTAGTTTAGTTTTGATTGCTACAGAAATAAAAGTTTGAATTTGATTCAGGGATAGGATTATTCCGTAAATGTTAGCTAATAGCACCCATTTGGTTTGAAGTTCAGAGCCCATCTAGCATCACAAATATCTTTCAGTCCATTCTTGCTTAACAATAATAAACAAACAGTGATCAATACAGAAATACCTCACTTCTCATAAGTTCGAGTCCACTCTTCCGTAATTATTTTTGATCACAGAATTAAAATTTCATCCATGAGAATGCAACAGACAAAATAATGTACTTATGTTAATGCTTATTTATTTGCAAATGTAATGAATTATTATTATTTTCAGAATGTTGAGAGCTGACAAAGCGAACTGTTACTTCGGAAGTATAGTTTTTAAATGACATAAAATTACACGCCAAATTTTCTGCCCTGTTTTGTCCTTATTTACCTTATAAAGGTGAGCTAGTTCTGCAGTCACAGATCCACTCGCCGCCCTCTCTTAATGACAAAAGTTAAATTTTCAAGTTTCAATTTTTATACTTGAAGTAAACAAAATGTTTTTGAGCCTTTTGGACATTCCACACCACATTTGAAATCAAACCGCATACCTTAGAACCTAAATAGTCGCGCACAGTACGGTTTTAAAGGTTTACGCTTAGGTTGCGGTAAGTACTTCCTGAATGTATACCATCTCCGCATTGTCTTGAACATCAAATACTAAATTGATTACTCCACGAAAACGGTTGAGTTCGTAGTCGTATCAAATTGCGCAAAGCCGATTTCGTGTGGCTAAGCATTAATTTACCATTTGTCAACATATAGGTTTACGAGGTGTTTTGTTTCAAAGCATACTTTGCTGTAGTTGATATGACCAATATTTAAATTATTTCATATGCTTATTCAATATTGTGTGTGGGGTGTTTTAGGAAAGAAGTTATTAGATTTTTGACGGGTCGGTAAAGCGCGAGTAACACCGTTTTCAAGTAGCTTATGTCCTTTTCCGGGACTAAAACTATCTCCATGCCAAATTTCCTGCGGTTCCACTAACCCGAAATAAGATCATCGGTCTAGGATTTCAGCGGCAACTCCTAAATCATAGAAAATAAACCGACTCACAATTTTTAGTAGCCTATGATCTTTCTCAGGTCTCCAAACTATCTCCATGCCAAATTTCATCTCAATCGGTACAGCTGTTAAAGTGTGCAAAGGTTACAGACAGACAGAGCTACTTTCGCATTTATAATATAAGTATGGATTATTATTGCCTATCAATCAATCTTAAAATAATCCGCGAAATAGCCTTTCGTTTTAAAGATCCAACGAAAATGTGTGCAAAACAAGATTGATTACTGTTGTGTTCTTTACGTGTCTCGCTACGACTCCGAAAGTCTTTATCTCCTATATCTGATATGATAAGTTGATCTCATTTGAGCTGTGTGTACGTAAGGCATGGATACGGGGTCAACTGCTCAGCGACAGACAAATTTACCTGGTTTCAATATGTTTGTGACTTACTTTGCTACTTTACATAGTTCGTGTATACTTTCGTGGTTAAAAATGAGAAGAAAAAGAGCACGTTTTCAGAAGAGAGAGAAGAGAGAAGAGAGAGAAAGAAGAGAAATCATAATACTTATGTTAGCAGCAGCCTTAGCATAAGTTTAACTACATAGTATTTGAATAGTTACGTAAAGTTTCGTAAACCTAACAATTCTATATGAAATAATTGATTAGCACCATTTTTGGGCGCAAACTACATGTCCCATACAAATTTTAGTTGTTTTGTGTCAGTTCACCCTAAATATTCGATTCGATAGTACACTCATGCTATGCCCTTACATGAATTTTAGTGACTTATTTATCAGGATATGTACTGTTGTTTTTATTATCGCTACCAGACAGGCCGTATGCTTGTTTGTCACCTAAACAATAATTAAATTAATAATAAAGCAGAACCATGCAGATAAGTTTCTTGTTCAGTCGAGAAGCCATAAGATATGAGGCCCTTTCGTGATGAGGTCGTCGTTTTGGTCTCCCGCGGAGACAATCATGTCAACAATCTGGACAAAAAGATACAGCAACAAGGTTAATATTTAATAAAGCCGCTGTAAGAGACAAGGTGACGCGTAAACTAATTTAATTTTTAACTGCCTCCAACTCATTTTGGACTGTTTCGCTTGCTATGTAATCAAATACGTTCTTTATTTAAGGCTCAGATCAACATAAGAAAAAGCATTTTTTTATAAGCCACTTGAATAATTATGTGTGGATAAATCCCCACATATAGTCGAAAAATAGTGGTCAAGTCAAAGTATTTATTTAGTCAAAGATTATTTATGTTATATTTCGTTGAAGTGATTAATAAAGGTCAGCTCATACCAAGACGCGACGCGACGTGAAGCGGCTTGAGCTGACCATGTAGTCTGTATTAATAGATCGAAGTTTTTGTCTCAAGAACAATGGCTATTCTGGAGTTAGAAAATCTAATGATTGAGGCTTGGAATGACATTTGTCGCATATTGAGACAAAAATAAAAAAATAAATAAACGGGGGTACTTCCCGTTGACATAGAATCATGAAATTAGGCAAGAAGCAAGATGTTACATTACATAGAAAAAAAAAACAAAAACTGATAATTAAGGCATAAAACTGTAAGACTTATCTCATGATGGAAGAACTATCTACATTTAATAAGTTTGTACGAAACGCTCTGATGATGTGATGTATTTGTGTTACTTAAAGACGTAAACCTAGTGAAATCAAGTAACGAGAATGGGCATCATTCTTTATTATAGTCACAACACAACAACAAGAAGGTTTGTAAAAAACAAGGCAAGTCACCATACAAATATCCCGTTCATTTTTCAAATTAGCTGAGGAAAGATTCATCAATTACCTGGCACAGTCGGTGCGATGATGAATGATACTTAGGCTTGGCAGACGCCAAGTTATGCCGTTTTTTTTTTTCACTTAATGGTTTTGACCCACCATAAGTTTCCAGACGTGGTGGTCATTGTACTTAGTCACGCGATGCTAGGCTCTGGCGCGGCCGTTCGCGTTTCTTGTATGCTACTTTTGGGTCTACACACTTAAATTCAGTCGCATGTGATATTTTTAGTTAATTTTAACGGTATCTACTATTTTCATGTCATTATTTTGCATGTAGTATTGTAGGTATTAAAAGCGCTCGTTGGAATGTAAGAAAAGAACAAGATTACTTTTTGAAGTGAAAACTTCTTTAGCGGCGTTGTGCACTTTTTTTGGTATGGGTAAAAAATTATAAACTCGCGTCAGGTCATGTGGCCTAATCGTGGAAATTCGTAAGACGGAAACTGTAATGCCACGCCTATTATAATTTTTATTTTTAGTATTCGCGATTATGAGTAAGTACAGGGAGGTTGGATATGGAATTTTAATTCTATGACAGATTGCGATGTCAAATATACTACGTCAAAAAAGTAAATAAACAAACATTATTATTTCTTGACAATGTCAAAGACATGTCTTGTGACATATTTGAGTGTTAAGCGCGAATCGTGTGTAAAGGTTTTCACTTCTGCCGGCACTCCCGGAGTGCAACTCGTTTTTTTTTTTTTATAACGCAGCTAAGGACTATAGTCTATAGACTAAAGCCCGCCCGGATGTTGAGGTGTTACCGTAAGCGTAGAATATGGACGCGTGCAACAACAGGGTAGACCCTAGGTAAAACCATTAGAATTAAATATTTTTATTCATAATGAAAAACGGAATACATAGACAATTGAATTGTGGAAATAAATAGTTAAAAATATATTATAATTGAAATCTTCTAAAAGTCTTAAAAGCTTTAACAGTTTGGCTTAGATTGCTTATTATTATTTTCATTTGGTTTATTAAGTTAATATACTTTTCCGAACTAGTGCGGAAAGGTACTTCAGTTTTTTTTTAACTTATGTGGGAAAGTATAATATATATACTTTACTTTTTCACTGTAAGTGTGCAGTGTACAACTTTCTTCAAGCCATATTTCATTGGATAAATTGTATGTAATAGGCAATGTTTTCTTCTTGTTAGTGCATCCAGCGGTTATAATATTATCTAATTAAACAGCCGGTGCACTAACACAATTATAGGATTGCGGTCACCAGTAGATTACGCGTTCAGTGTCGCTGCAGAAGTCTGTTGGGTGCTTACAGATTTTGCTTATGAAATATGTAAATGAATTAAGATGAGAAAATCGAAATGTAGTTTTCGCACACTAAGTGCATGACAGATCTAATAAGTAGTAATATTTTGTGTAGCAAGTAGTATTCTCAAAGATTTCTTAGCGGTGTGTTTGTGAATTGTAAATGCTTCGTCATGCTAGGCAACTGTTACTTGCTTAGCGACATTCCTTCCCCCCTGATCAGCCAGATACGTCCCCCTTGCTGGGGCACGAGATACTCTCACCGAAAGAGGTTTGGGCCATACGTCCATAGTTCACACGCGGGCCTTTTGCGGATTGTGGACTTCACATATGTCTTTTTGACGTATGCGGGTTTCCTCACGCTGTTTTCTTGCACCAAAAAGCATGCGAAGTGAATAATCAATGTATTTGAGAAATTAAGAAAGACTCATTGTTACATGCCGGGCTCTAACCTTGGCCACTCAGGAAGCAAGGTGAAATCGAAACCCCTAAGACACCTTTAAGCATGACTCCTACGTTTTGGTAACTAAGCTAATCTTAAATTTTTGCTGTGTCATAAATACTCATAACATGACAATATTCATAAGTTAATTTCATCAGTGTTGGATTTTCTTTGTCGTAAAAGACTTGGCCCAAAATAAAAACTAACATGGCACTGTCTATCCTGCAAGAATTATAATACATTGGCTAGCAGATTACAGAGAGTGATAGTTATTTATTTATTTATTTATATTCTTTATTGAACACCAAAAGTATGAAGTTATTTAATAACTTCTAACATTATACGATACACTACTTTATGTTGGCAGCATATTTTCAAACAGCTGTTTTACACTCATCAACTCTACTCCAGATATTTAAAAATACGCAAGGTATTTATTCGAATGTACCTAATTTACGTTTACTCTTTCCCACGATTGCGAAGATGTATTCTTAGTACGAAGTGCGTTTTGCTGCTTTTTTTCATTCATCACATCATCATTTACTACTGAAGCAATGCAATTTGTAATCATCTCTACTCGATGATGTGGCATTTAAGAATAAACCTTATCTGTTTCAAAATAAGTGTGAGATTTGATCGTCTCTGATTGTGGAATATTATTTGAAGCGATGTTAACGGAGGGCTGTCCAAGGACGTCCATTGTCGATCCGGCCGTTTTACCTCTTGGACGATTTCTAGATAAAAGGCTGGATAGAACGTAGGGTTGTCAACGTGTCATATATATATAACAGAGTTAAATTTATTACCAATTACGAATTATATAAAATAACAGTCTTCTGCATGCTTGTTACGAACTTTCTGAGTGGATCGGGGAATTTACATAGTGTAATACTTTTGTATTTTGCCATACAAATATGTGATTGTGTGAGTGTAGTATTGTGTCGAATAAAATACGTAGATATAATTATTAATATAATAAATAAATAAAATATAAATATTGGGGAAGTGGGGGTGTGCAATGTGACACATCGCACACCATGCTTTCCTTCATGTTGTGGATACCAACCAATGGGTACAAATACATGTATATATACTTTTTTTTGTAAACACATACATATTACACATAGAAAACACACAGTCGTAAGACATACACAAATGTGTATCACATAAATGTTTGTCTTGTGCGGGAATCGAACCTATGCCCCTCGATTCAGCAGTCAGTAGCCGACGAAAGTTACTTGAAGGTACGAAGAAGGATATATAGGCTACTTTTTATCCCAACAAAATTAAGTTTTCACCGGAATAACTATAACTGAATTTTACATGACGAATTAAAGCTATAGCTTGCTACTTCAAACTTTTTTATTATCAAAGTACATTAGAAGAATACAATTCGGAGCGCCTCTCAGCGTGCTTCATACAAACGAATTTTACACTTATTTTTGACACTTGCTGATCGAACATCACGAAATTTTGAAGACATGTTCTAGTAATAAATATCTAGGTCTGCAGTGTGTCAGTTTTCTGTTAAATTTTATAGTTCAAAAGTTATACAGGTTTCTAGTTTTTCATACAAATGGTTTAAAAAAAAAGATCTGTAGTTAATATAAACATTTTACAAGATTTTGGAAAACCACAGACATAGTTATTCGGCTTGGGATTATGACTAAGAAATTTCACAGTGATTGATCGGTAAATGTCAAAAAAAAATGACAAATTCGTTTGTATGAAGCCCGCTGTGAGGCGCCGCGAATCTTATCCTCTTAAATCTCACGCCAATAACCGAATTTACCGCAGAAGAGCCGCTGGCAAAAGCTAGTAAGATAATAAAAGTTTGTTTATCGACCGTGATTTTAACACCAACCTCTGCCATGACCCGAATCAATTCACCTCTGGTGGTCTACACCTTAAAGATTAACTATTAACTCAAATTCATTTAATTTAATCAATCACCATCGTTAATTAGCCGTGAAAATGTATTGTATTGATTACTGGCCTTAAGTTTTATTTAATGCTTTTTACTATTATAGGTCGCCATTAAAATATTTTAGTCATGCTGGTTTGAATGTTAATGGGGTGCTTAGTTATTTGTTTTCGATTAAATTCCTTGTTAATGACAAAGTAGAATCGGTTTTAAAGTACCTAAGTTGGTAATTTTATACAAGTTCTGTCTGTTTATTAGCCAGAACTCGAAGCGTGGCTAAAGAGCGGGTAAAAAGTCCGACGAATTCTGCATACAACGCGGAATATCAATGTAGTATGGGCAAAAAACATTAAAAACATTTTATTGCATTATGTTTTTGCTAATATGGAGACATGGGAATGGGAAAACATGTGTCGTTTTATTATTTATTTGGACTTGATTTACTCTCTGAAAATTTAATTCTACCATAAGCAATTTACCTTTATGCCCCCTCTTTAGAGGGCTCCCAATGCGCATTTACTTTATGGGCGTTATGCTGAAATCGACGATGTTTATATCAAATAAAGTTAATTTTTCTGTGGCTAAAATATCTTGCAATTGACGGACAGCATACCGTGAAAAGTGGAAATTTAGTAGTTTCAATTATGTAACAAAAGGAGATTCAGCTCAATTTTATTGTAAGAGTGTTGTTAAACGTGATTTCTACGTTATAATTTTTATGTTTGGTGGTTTCAGGTGTGCGGATGTGACAGGGGGCTCGATGAGACGCTGCTAAAGATCTGTAGGTGGGGGGGTAGCGGCGCCACGCTGCGCGGTTCACTAACACGTAAGGTTACTCTTACTTAAAAACAACACAAGTTTTTATTACAGAAGTACGTCGAGAACCTACAACCGGGCTGTAACAAAGCCTGTTCGTCAATAATTATTATAAGGGGAGGTTACATCTAACTATTTCGTAGCAGAATTGTTAGCGGTTTGCGTTTCATTAGCTTTTGGCAGCAAAAATGTTGATTTAATCTATGTTGAGAGTTGGGTATTTTTTGCTAATTTCTGACAGCAGTCAAATGCGTTTTGTTTTAACAATAATATCATCGCTGAAAATTATCAGCTGCGCTTAGACGAAACGGGTATTTTGTGATAAAATAAGGTTTTGCTATTATATTGCAACGCCGCTCAGAAGAAACGCGCCTTATATGTAGATTTGTCAAAATTGTTTACTATCTTAAACTTTCTTTCGCCAACAGCTTGCACTCAGTACGTAGCTCCATTCTGCAATAATATATTGTCCCCCCGTTATGAGTTCTGGGAGCTGATTGGGACCAGTTTTGAGAACACCAGACTCTGGATTCGAGAGGAAAATGTGTGTAAGTAGATCTTACCTCTCGAGACTAGTCGTGATCCGTGAAAGTACTCGCATACATTTTTCTTTTGAATTTCAGAATCTGTTGCACGCAAAACTGTTCTCAATAACCTCCCAGAGTCAAATTAACTTATTAATATAATCCAAAATACGGTGGCCTCATACCGTATGACGACTTACCTTTCACACTAATGCGTACCCAATTCCAGACGAAAATTCGGTCTGAACCTAATGCAGTCACGCGATCCGGTATGTGCGGAGTACCGAGTACTCAACTGAATCGTCAGTACCTTCTAGAATCAAATAACACTGAAAGTTTTTGCCACAGGCGAGTTTAAGTCGTTTTAGAAATTTAATTTTATCTATAAACACCCATTATTATAAGAAAATATTTTCCCACGCCACGGATTAACGCAATAGTGTTTTTTTATACAATAAACTTATCTACGCAATCTACATGTGTTCAGGAGTATTAGTTTAACATACATTTTAAAAATACATGGGCTCAGTGCAAGTTAATTTTCCATAACAGGTAAGATTAGGTACCGTATTATTTTTTTTTTTAAATAAAGAAACCATATAATTCTGTAGTAAGTCTGTAGTGACTGAATGTTATCTATTTGTTTTGCTGAATAATTTTTTTTAGGGTTTCGTACCCAAAGGGTAAAAAAGGGGCCCTATTACTTACACTCCGCTGTCCGTCCGTCTGTCACCAGGCTGTATCTCATGAACCGTGATAGTAAGACGGTTTAAATTCTCACAGGAGATGCATTTCTGTTGCCGCTATAACAACAAATACTAAAAAACAGAATAAAATAAATACTTAAGGCTCCCGTACAAGATATTGATAATGGCAACAGGTAGACGCTTGATAATATTGATGATATATATTCACATTAAAAATAAATAATGAAATTAAAATAAAGCAAATATTTAATCCATACAACAAACGTGATTTTTTTGCCATTTTTATAGTTAATGGTACGGAACTCTTCGTGCACGAGTCCGACTCGCACCTGCCCAATTTTTTTATTATTCCAACTAAATATATTCTTTGTTCAAAGTATTTAGCATATTATACAAACTCATATTGTCTCTTACAACTTATTGCAAATAAATCTTTGTTACTTAAAAAAAATATTTTATATTAGTAAGTTTTTTAACTTAGACTTTGATTTGATTCCTGGGTCTTCCTATTTTTTTTTTTTCTTACCAACAATTTTTGTACTCTATCATGTTAGCTATCTACAACTAAGAAAGAAATAAGAATTCATTTCCCTAACAGGCTATCGATACATAAATCCAAACTACCAACCATGTGTCCAGTATTTGAAATTTTCCTCCAGAATTGACTACCCCTAGTCACCAATGTTAACGATCCAAAAATCTGGCTAATCCTATCACCGCTAATAGTATTATAGACCAGCAGATTAGATGATGACACGGCCCCGTTTAGCCAAATCACTCTTTCCGATTCTGCGAGGTCAGGCAGGTCATCGACCAGTGGGGTCACATGTCGCGAAGTGTGGCTGGACCGGTCGTATTGTTCTACATCCGGTCCGGTTACGGACGAACAGACTTGCATTTGAAGGCGGAAATCAATTTGTTGGCTAGATGTGAGATGTGTATGTAGATAATTTTGTTGCATTTGAATAGATGTTTTATTGTACAGTTTCCAGACCGATAAGGGCAAAGTTGTCTGCTACCTCATTATGTTGTTGAAGACAGTTGTTTGTTCCCAGTACAGCAGAGGTGCCTACTTAGAAAAAGGAGGCTTAGGTCCACCGCACAGTCTCAGTGCAAATTAGCAGACGACGCAGACAGGGCCGACGACGGTTTGTCGTGCTTTCCGAAGCTCACAAGAGCTCTGATAAATATGCCACTAGGTGGTTGCTATCCAATGACTGACCACAGCCCACGTTGCTTAATTTCGTATATCGTGTACAAAAATTTAAAAAATAAAACAAGATATAAGTGATTAGTTGATTACAATATAACATTTTAATGTTTAATTGTAAGTTAAAGTATAGTGGATTGTATTACAGGGGAGAAAAATAATGGGTGAGGGTGCTATTTTGAATCCAGATCGTAGCGAAGGATTCTAGAGTAGAATCCTGAATCCTTAGGTGCAATGAGGGATTTAATATGCGTCGCCTGAGCTTAAAATATTTTGTGAGTGATACACTCTACTTTTTATTCCCCTCTATGAAAAAACAAATAAATGGCGCTTTTAAACACAACTCATGAATGTTTAAATGATGTTTAAAGCAAAAGAGATTTATTATTTAAAATTCATTACTACCCGCTTCGGGAGCGGGAGCAAAGACGCACTTTGCTCCCGCCTAATGGCAAAAATCATCGTTTTTCGAATAGATGAGGTGAAAAAGTATAATAGTCTCTTATCATTATTTAATTATTTATATGTATACATATAATAATAATAATCATATAAAAAATAAATGTGTATGATTGTATGAACACAATATTGTGCGCTTGTCAATGATTTCATCGCCTCGCAACGTTCGTGTGCATTGCATAAATAATTTACCATCGTAAGTTATCAGTGGGCGATGGCTACCTCATACATAATTCAATAGTCAATACATTGGACTGCACAATAGATTCTGCATTACAACACGTTCCATATCGTCGCAGCCATTTAATTGTAATATTTTGTGTATTTATATCTTCACGGTTTTAGTCCTCGTTTATGGTAACCAGTGGCTGGATACCTATACATCCACATCATAATGTGGGAAGCAGTCTCTTTTTACTAACTTGCGTAACGGGTTGGAAGCCCATCGACGCAACACTGCTTATACAATGCATCTGCTGAATTTAGGTGGCTTTATGTATGTATGTACTTAAGTCTTCATTCACTTAGAGTGAGAAGAAGACAAGGGACAGGATATTACCCTTTTTAAAAAGTTCTTGACAGGCTTGGCGAAATACGGTCTGCACGTGTAACAAAAAAAAATATAACTATGAACCTGATAATAAATTGTCAGATAGGTATATTGTACCCCATCTTCACGTTGTTTATCGAATAAAAGTTCTTCCTAAACAGTTTAGTATAGTTTCATTTTAATCAGTTAAGTAGTGTTTACTAAAAATCTAACTAAAATTTAGTTGGATTCCTTCATTCCCGATCCCGAGACTACGATGTATTGAGTTTTAAATAAATAAATATAACATTAGGTTACCTGTTCCCTCATCTATTCATACACCGTGTGAGCAACCATTTTATCAGAAAATAAGTCGGACTGAATTATCCATACATAATAAAGGTATCCTAGTCGTCCTCATTCCCTGAGAAAATTCATGAAAAGGTTACAATTTGAAGCTCTATCCAGGTTTCTGAAAGAGGAAAAGATAAAAGTGTATGTTCACTTGAATTGTGCATGTGTTCTGAATACCACACAAGCAAGACGTCTCGGTATATTCTAGATAGTTAATTATATCTAATGCGACAAAAACAAAACGCGTCAACCATTAAGAAATTCGAAACTTGCACTATACAAAAACAAGCCGTTTCTGTGTCGCCTACGTATTGTTGAATGCGTCGATTTATCATGCAGATTCCGTAGCGTTGACTTGTAGGAAGCACTCCTAGTTCGCACGATATGTGTACTACAGTCGTGACTCCTGCAGTGATAATCCTGCCACGCCTGTGTTCTGGCGATTTTCGTGCTGATTTACTAGTGTTATTGCTTTCATACATGTACTACTAAATAGTGCAAGGGGTTTAAGGATCTTCGCTTAAATTAAAATAATTCTCTTTCTGGTTAAAAAATTGATCAAGTGCTGATCCAGAGAACTGAAGAAGATAGGGCAAACTGAGCTATTAATAGGTATAAAGGTATATTTTCCTTGACAAAGTCAAGCCGAAATTAAATAATACAAAAACATACAGATGCTATACTATTATTCCAAGGTCTGATATTGGCAGAATCATATAATGCAATTAAATTTTCTCTTTAGAAAAACGTCACAAAGCTACCTCTAATTTTTGTCAATTTTCGATTTATTTTTATAACAGTAAATATAATTTTGGTGATATTGCATTATAATATTTATAAAATAATACCTAGGAATGTTATTAGCAAGTTTCCAGTACAAATAATAATACTTAAGTTATTAATAGTTAATGCTTTTCGCCTATATTACCTTTATATTCAGCGTTATATGCATAATTTGCCTGGCTTTATGCCCCCTCTTAATGGGAATTGTAAAACGATACTGACGATTAATATCTACATTATCTAACCTACTTACTCCTGATATCAAACAATATTGTGTTCATTTAAAAGTCCGAATCAAATCGATTGTACAACTCAATTCATTGTGGGACGAGGTGATGACATTGATATGCGTTAAAAAAAAAAAACCAGTATGACCACTGACCCACAACTACAAGTGTGGGCGTCTACTCGGTTTTATTTTTATTCAGTTACCAGCGTAATATTGCATAATAGCTATGTGCTAAACTCGCGGCATTGTATAATGGTACCTACCTATGTTGGCGCTTGCGAAGAAATTTTTATATATTTATTTGAACCGCTATCTTATTTGCTGATTTGTTCTCCGGCCAGCCAAACGCTGCGTAACAAGGTTCTACCTAAATCGCCTATAAAATTTTAATGGCGAAACTATAGCATTTGAAAGATTAAAACAAATACATGCTATAAAACTTGCTTTTGTCTAAGTGCATTTAGCTTATTTAGTGATTTTGATTTATTGTATTTGATGCAAAAAAATATCTAGAAGTGACTATTCTTTTAAACACTTGTGCTCATTTTTAAAGCGTGTATTGCATTCGGTTGTTTTAAAAGTTAATAAAATCATTATTTGTTGTTATCCAGTGAGTTGGCTAAATTTTTAGCGAAAAGTTTCAAGACGTCGTTTTTTTGGTCGCAGAACCGATGGCCGTTGGAGCACACGTTCTAAAGTAGAGACCACGGATTGGTAAGCAAGCGAAGCGCGCGGGTCGCCCGACAGCCAAGTAGACCCATGTCTTAAAGAAGATAGCTGGAAGTGTTCCTTGGGAAATGCCTATGTTCACCAGTAGACTTCTATAGGCTAATTTGATTACACGCACATCATTATTACAAAATTCAGCTTTCTGGCTTATGTCGCCCTCTTAAGGCCCCATATACTGCCCACAAGCGCCGCTATTAGATATTGTTTATTTCATCTTCATAGAAAGCGTATTTTAAAAAAAGTGAATAAATGAAAAATGCTGGATTTATTTGATTGTAGAACATGTCTGCGACTTTTAATCCTGCTAAAAGTGGACACCTTGTTACGCCCGGATTAAAACTCGCCGACATGTTCTACATATAATACAAAACGTTATAAAAGAAGTTAACAACTAGGTAGTTAGCATTTTTATTTTTTTCACTTTTTTCTTTTACCTACGCTTTGTATGAAGAAGAAAGAAACAATGTCTAGTGGCGGCGCTAGTGTGCAGTATATTGGGCCTTAAATAGAACCGTGTGGCGATGCTAATTGTCGGTTGGCGCGCCTTTATATTATCGCGCGCCACATTAATTGCCCCTATGTCTGTGCGTGCGTTGAAGCTGTTACGTGATCACGTATGCGAGTATGCTTAGCAATATGTAAGTACAGTACGTCTATAATTGCTATCCATACTATATCCATATTTTGTAGAAATCTAGTAAAATAATAAATGGTTCAAATTTAATTGTGTGAGTCTTTATTTCACTCTTGTAATTTTTATTACGGATCCATAACTGAAGAGTGCCTCTACTTTATATACTATAACTCCGTTATACTACATGCTATATGCCTACATGCCATGGGATTTGGCCCTTCGAGACCTGCTGTACCCTGTCGTCGCACTTACTTTCGGGTAAAATTGACGCGATTGTCTTCACGACTTGTGGCGCGCTCTGTCGTGGGTGTCCTGGACTGTGGTAAGAGAGGCCGCGAGACCCCAGCATTAGAGTCTTCTTACTGGTGACAGGTTTAATAATAAGTAGTATGTATACATTACGGTTGCACGTACTCTGGTAGATATCGGGTGTGCATATCAAACATTTACCATTCATTATTGATACCTAGCTGTGCCAGTTTAGTGCTTATCGCATATACATAAATGTAACTTAATACATTATGTAACTCTATTGTTGTTAAGTTGTTACTTATCTACCAGCTTGCCGTGACTGGTTTTGTATCGGATGAAAAGATGTTATCTTTTTTTTTTACATTTGTCGTAAAGTTAGCTGAATATTTATCTAGTGGGTTCCACGGTGTGTTGTTTTTCCCATATCTAACCCCCTTAGAGATAATTAAAACATAATAGTTTATAAAAGCTGTTGTGTTTATTACCATTTACCCTGCTGTATAGATTTTTTATAGTATTTTTTTTAAATAACGTCGAGTAACAAGTTGATAAGGCAGAACCCTAGAAAAAGTAACTACGTCAAAACATAACGTGTTGTCTATAATACGGGTAAATAAGTATTTTATTTGCTAAGGCACTTCAGGGTTACGATATCGGTATAAAAATATAGGTACACCACAGTTGAAAGGATACCCCTTTAAAAACACAGCTGGCGTTATAATACTGAGTTTATTAAGATATTGCGCGTAAAGAGATGATGTAAGTTATTTAAAGGTCGTATTAGTCATTAATGTTTATATTGGAATCGACATTGTGGAATTTATTGACCTAATGTTTATTACATGAATCATACTTTTATTGATAGAGTTTGTTATGTTGTTGTGGCAAAAAAGATAATTAAACTGCTGTTATTTTATCGATACTGACTGTGATTGAACCACTACTGTGCTTGTTTGGATTTGGTTTATTTTTACCATTGCATAAGTAGGGTGTGATTGGACCACTACTGTGCTGGTTTGGATTTGGTTTTTTCTACCATTGCATAGGTAGGGTGTGATTGGACCACTACTGTGCTGGTTTGAATTTGGTTTTTTTTACCATTGCATAGGTAGGGTGTGATTGGACCACTACTGTGCTGCTTTGGATTTGGTTTTTTTCACCATTGCTTAGGTGGGGTGTTTCTGTAAGATTTTTCCTGCGATTTCTACAGTAAAGTAGTGTACGCTCACGGCGCTGCCTTTTTGATTTTTGGGATATTTTCACTTACTTGACATCCTCTGTCGCTTAGTTGGTAATGGCCTGCCTGCTGAGCTGGAGGCGTTTGTTCGATTTCCGCATTCCGGTAGCTTGTACTATTAAAATCCAAGCAAAGTAGATATTACGTATATTAGTGTACCTAAAATTACCTATAGGCAAAGTCAGTATCTAGAGGTGTATAAAGTAGATCAACTCGCGCCAAAGGTTTGTTATAGCTTGCAACTGGTGAGTCTTAGTTAGCCTGGCCGCATACTACGAGAAATTTCCGAAAGAAAAATTCTCGCGTGCGCCGGATGGGCACCTTGTGCATACATTTTGTACACTGTAAGAAAATTTCTCGTGACAAATTATCGATGTTACTTTAGAAATCAAGAAAGACTCATTGGTACACGCTGGGTTTGAACCTCTTACCCTCAGAGCGCAAGGTGAAATCAAACCCCTAGTCCACCACCGACGGCCTATAAATGTTATCTAATATACGTTATTTTAAACAAAAAAAAACAAGCAAAACCATTGACTACTTTCGATTTTGAAAAACATATGAATTATCGCAACGCACTTTCTTCAGACGAATGTTATTTCTACTTTACACACAGTAAATCAACTTTATGGCTCAAACGCAGTATATATACCCCATAACAGCAATTGTGTAATTTATTAACAATACAGGTAAAAACGAACGTACACTCTGTAATTACATTATTTTCTGATTTAACCTCGCATTAAATGTAAAACTCAATACTTAACAGCGGCGTATATGATGATTTTTTCTCCTCCATCAGTATAAAAATTCGTTTATTGTCAGTTTTTCAGTATTTCTACGTGATTATCATCGATCATTTTGCTACCGAACTGTATATCATTAATGTAGCATGTTTACTTCGCAAGTCATTATTTTTTTTTATGCTAGTAAGTTAGTAGATTGCGTTAATTAATTAAATAGACATGAAACTTATTCATATGTAGGTATGCTTAGTCAAAAACTGTAGAGAGAGAGAGAGAAAGCAGTTTGAGAGGAACTAACTCCCGCGAACACTTGAGGAATGAGCTCCTGGATGCCACGGTTTTCATTAAGGCCTTCAGTATGGGGTTCTACAAGAAAGAAGTTGTTAGATTTTTGAAGGGTCGGCAACGCGTGAGTGATGATGTATACCACGTGTTGCAAGCGTCCAAAGGTTGCGATGAACGCGTACCATCAGGTAGACCGTAAGCTTGTTTGCCACTTTAGTGGTATTAAAAAAGGTAAAGTTGACTGAGGCCTTTTTATTATGTATTTATTTCTAGTTCTTATTTTCTATTCTTATTCACTTCTGAAAATAGAAACTTCTTCGATGGAGTTTAAATATTGCTTCTTGGGCCTGTAATTTTTGTAATAATTTCAGATCAAAGAAAAACTGCGACAATTTTATAACTTATTGTTATGTAAAAATAATATATGCGTGCGTATTGTTATACCCCTAATCTCCATACTAGCTCCGCTACCCTAACCCGATGTCAGCTGTCTAGTCAGCATTTTATACTCGACGCTTCCCATCCACCTCGCCGGTCAGTCAGTCCAGTCCGATCCTTCACTCGTGCAACTTCTTTGAAAAATTGTACTTTCTATTTTCAATTTCTAATTAAATTAATTATAGTTCAATAAATTCTTTTTTTAAAAACTAAAATCCCCGGTCCGATATAACAGTATGTTAACATTTTCAGGTTCTTTCACTGACATAACCTTAATACTTTTGGAAAGGTGTTTGTCACAGAACAATTGCATTTTTGGTGTGCGATAAATTTTATGTAGTGGATGAATTTCGGGACTGTTTCTTTTTTGTAACCGACACCATTAAGGGTAAACGCCGTAGATTCTTTTTCAAATGATGAATTGATTTGCCATAATCTTCAGTTCCGTAAATTACACTTTGTATTTTGATTTTAAAAAAAAGGACATCAAAAAATTAAGTGCTCGCGGTTTTTTAGTTTCATGGGATTATAATAAGCCATTTTTTTTTGTAATTAATTGAATTTGCTCCATATAAGAAATTCCGGCACTATTTCAAAAATATAAGAAAAATGGCTTATCCGAATCTCGTGAAACCAGAAACGGAGAGCTCTTAAATTTTATACTTTTTTTTTTAATGAAAATGTAAATTAAAATTCAGGATACTTCTGAGATTATGGCAAAATTATTTTTGTATGAAAACAATCTGCGGAATATCAGCAGTTCTTTTTATGTGTAAAATAAAATAGCGAAGCCATAAGCGCCTATACTTACAAACTATATTTTTCGTTTAAATACATTCTTAAAATTTGCTATATGTACGAAAAGTAAACTAAAAATGTTTAATGGCAGGGCTAGAAGATTGTAGGGATCCCCTTAATATTTATAGTCTTATAAACATTTGCCACTATATCTGAAAGTGGTAAGAACCAGAAATGATTCGAGTCTTAACTCCATTTCTAAAAATCGATTAAGATCTTTTTTTAAATTTATAAAAGGCGGCAAAGACATAAAATTCCGCACGGTCCGATTTGAGGTATAATATCCGGGTAGCAGTCTGACTTCTAACGGTTCAGGCGACATCGCGTGTGCGCTGCGCTGCCCGATTTGGAATACGTGGGCTGTTCGTTTACAAGCGACAGGTTTCTCTAGCATATTCACCACTATTCGAATTAGAAATGCAAATGCAATGCTACTAAGTGTATATTAGAATTTCCACAATGTTTATATTTCCTTCTAAAACTGGGCATTGATTCAAACGCGAACAAGAAGTCGAACATTTAAATGGTGTTTAATTAAAGCTAGTTATGTTTGTTACATCAATCAATCAATCAATAAAAACCAATGTCTAATGTAAAGTACCGTAGGCCTCGGTAATAAGATAATAGTGGCCCTTGACCGAGCGTTGGGCCGTGACGGAAGACAATGGCGAATTGGACAATGTTCCGTGTATAATTTCGGACAAATAACGTAATCCATAAGCGCGGACGGATAATCTTCACGTAAATTCGGACAATGGCGTTTGGTGACAGCCCTATTCGTTTGGTTAAGCATATGTAAATGGAAAATTAAACTATTGAACAAACAAACAAGTAATGAATAGCGTGTGTTGCCAAGATTTCTCAATATAAACAATTAATATTTTCATTTTCAAAAGATTTTACCTTGAGGCCTGACTTGAACCCACAACCCTTAGAATCGGTCTACGTGCTTCTCCTAATTGGTTCGAGTTATTGAGATTGATTACAATGATCATGGCCAGAAATGTTTTCGAGGGCTGGATTTGTAAATCTTGGGACTGCACATGATGTCAATGATTGCAAGAAGCCTACTATGAGCAAAGTATATTAATATGCAGGCTACATTGCTCTTCGAACCGATGTGGCCGAAACAATGAGGTCAATGAAGGTTCTTGAGTGGCGACCACGGATTGGAGGACGAAGCGTGGAACCGGCTTCTACCACTTAGTAGAGGCCAGGCTGCTCAAAACTGACCATTGTAGAGACGTGAAGAAGGCCTTCATCCACATTGGATGTATATGCTTTCGTCGAAATTCTAGTCGTAAACTAACAAAGATCTGCTTCTTTTCTGTAAACGTAATTCTTACTTACTTAAGTTAATAAAGGAAGGGCAACTTATGTATCAACATTGAAGAGAAAAGGCTGCTAAAAATATTACAACGTGTTAAAGAGATTATGACTTATGATAACTCGTGGTTTAACAAGAGGAAATTGTTAACACTCACATGTTAAATAGCTTTCTCCTCATTTTAAAACCGCTATGTTTTTTTTTTAAAATCTACGCGAAATTGTATCTGTTTATTTTTTTGTTCATATTTTTTCATTTGTCTCGATGAGGCAAGAATATAAATAAAAAAAGTGCGTACATAAATTTTGAGACCCGATACGGTGATATAAATTGACGTATGTATTTTTTTTTAATATTTACATATGGCTTCACATTTTTATCTTAAGTTTAACACAGGTTTAAAAAATAACGTATTCTACTAACTAACCAACTATTTTGTAAGTAAAAAATATGAATTTTTTTAAAATAATATTGCCATTTTACTGTTCTTCTTGCTCATTTGTTACAAATCCTTTTTTAACCGGTAAATTTCATTATTTACGAAGTAAAAATGCATAATGTAAGTCCGTAAATCTTGGTAAGGTCGACCTCACTCGAGCACTTGTATCGTCTCTTGCTTGAGGCAGGTCGGACCGCATTCCTGCCGGTCATACTGGTAAAATAATATAATGTAAACGTAAATATATTTAGCTCATATTGCTATAACGTTTAAACGTTATTGCTATTAGGTTTTTCTTATTCCTTTTTTTTTTTTTTTTTTATACCACTAAGGTGTCAAACAAGCTTACGGTCCGCCTGATGGTAAGCTGTACCCAGCTGTATCGGGACGAGCATTATCTTGCATAAAGATGGCGTTCTTGTCCATGTTTACAAAAAATGGGTCAACATTTAAGATTTCATTTACGTATCTTTCTGCAGTTTAAAGTGTCATTTTTTATCAACACTCGGTGCGGCTTTCGGGAGAAATTCCAGCCCACAGGAGCCTCCGCTGTATGGTACTTTCACTTCAATGCAAGTTGGTTCTAGCGCTCTCCTGGTCTTCGGTAGACTCTTTGCCTCCCATCGTGCGTGTATAGCTTGAACCTCATCACTCTTGACCATTCATGTGTATATATGTGTTCTCTAGCGTAACTCAGTCTTAAATAACGATGTTGACTTTCGAGTTTAGTCCATTTGCAAGTCTAAATGGGATCAAGCTGGCTTCAGCAAGACGGACTCTCACTGTACACGTGATTTTTTTATTTCAACTGCCATTTGAAATTAATTTCTTAACAGTGCTAACATGACACCACTTAATGGTCCTCCCGCGCTGTCGTAAACCTTGTTCGGCTTGTTCCTGGTCTGCGAGTATTAGACCCATTCCCTTTAATCGCTGGAGTACCCATTGCACGGTTGATACTTGCTGTATAACGCTGACTGCGCCCGTCTTTAAGCATCCGGTACACTCTTCAGGTGTTAGTGACATGTTTTTAATTAAATTTGATCAATGAATTTCAGTACATGAAAGGCCACGTTTATGTGATAGAACAGAAACAAACGTAAAGGAAATGGATCCAAATTTGTTATTCGAATTCTAAAATCGTCTTTTATTTATTTATGGTTTTTAATACTATCACCAAGAAAAATCTACTTCTTATATTTGTAAAGAAATAAACTTAAATTAAGTTTGCTTAAATATTTTGAAAGTGTATAAATCTTAGTTTTTCTTAATCTTAATATATATAAATCTCGTGTCACAATGTTTGTCCTCAATGGACTCCTAAACTACTGAACCGATTTTGATCAAACTTCGTAAATATCTGTTATTTGATCCAACTTAAAAGATAGGATAGTTTTTATCTCGATATGTCAAGTGCGAGCCGGACTCGGGCACTATAGGTAGAAACCAACTTTCGCCGGGTACAGAGGGACGGCAGCGGAACAACGTTCGCCGGGACAGCTAGTTGTCTTATATAAACGAATATGGCGGATTGGAGACGAATTTAAGTGTTGGAAAATCGGCTTCTGATGTATTAAACAAATATTTTCTCTTATTAGTAGAGAATACCCTTGAATAAATGCATAAATTAACTCATGGAGATTATTTCCCTGCCGATGGCGAGCGGTGAGAATAAGATGGTAAAAAAAGCGCTGGATTCCGCAAGACTAGTGTGGTTTAAAAAAGCGCTAGATTAAAATATATTTTACATAATATTATCAATTGTTGCAAGTTGCTAATAAATAAAACATCACTTTATTGTTACTCGCGTAAAATATCAATAAAACTAGTTTTGATTATAAGTACCTACTTACTTACGAAACTTTACCATAACCTCTACTTTGTTTATATTTCTGCATATAAAATCAGAAACACGAACATCCTCAGTTACACTGACATCACTTTTTAGGGATCCGTAGCCAAATGGCAAAAAAGAGAACCCTTATAGATTCGTCATGTCTGTCTGTCTGTCCGTCATGTCACAGCCACTTTTTTCCAAAACTATAAGAACTATACTGTTGTATAACTTCTATAATAAGAGAATGATAAAACTAAAAAAAATATATGATGTACATTACCATGCAAACTTTCACCGAAAATTGGTTTGGACGAGATCTAGTAAGTAGTTTTAATACGTCATAAATCGTAAACCGCAATTTACTTTTCATTAAATCGACTCAAATATAAAAATAAAACAAAAACATATTTTTTTGTTTGCGTTGTAAAGTACGTAAATGGTGGTAGTTACGGAACCCTCGGTGCGTGAGTCCAACACGCACTTGGCCAGTTTTTTTATATTGCCGTATGATAATTCATCATGCGGCATGTCGTCAACTAGTTCAGAATTTGAAAGGGGTTAGTAACACACGCAAAGAACAGAGAAAAGTACATATTTGCGCTGAAAGTGACAAAGACGACTAATGCAAGGAACGCGAATGTATTATTTCTCGACTTTTCCCGGTGGGTTATCTAACTATAGATTGTTTTTTTAATGACTTTTTTCCAGCAATGAAATATCATACCTACCACTTTTCCTTTATCAAGATTTCGTACAAAATTGTACGAGCCTGATAGTGGCGTGTTTACGTACCTCGAACTGATAACCACAAATCTCGTATTTGTGAGAGGAATCTGGTACGGTTGGCAACCTTTTTGTGTCACAATATACGGCAAAATGAAATCGTATTTTTGGCATATTTTCTTAATGCAATGACTACTAATTTAATTTTTTTTTACACCTTTAAGCGACCGTTGACTTTGGTATTTGATTTTAATTTCAACTTGATACCGCCACGCGCTCTTGGGTAAAAGTGTCTTGACAGACAAACATTTTTTAATTGACAAATTTCGGATTTTTTCCTATATTTGTGATGTAAGACCTTGCTTCGTGTCAATTTGCATGATTCTTCAAGACAACGGGAAGTATCACGTAGCATTTGATTTAATTGTGAATGCCAAAATATGCGACAAAAATGGCCGTATTTTTTCATTGCGTTTACTTAGAAGGTTGATATTTTTACAGCTTCAAGGGGATCGTAGACCTTAGTTAATATTTATTTGAACCTTGATACCTTCACGCGTTCCTGAGAAAAATGGTCTTGAAAGACATACATACAAAAGGACAACTAAGTGATCATATTAGGTTTCCTTTGTTCGTTTTCTGGAACGGAATCCTAAAAGCTGTGGTTATGAAAAAAAAGTCTTCTAATTCCGATGCATGAATAATAAATGGCTAGGAGGGCCCCCCCTTTTACGTAAAAATAAGTATTAGAACTATTGTAAGACCTAATGATATTACTCATACGGTAATGAAAAATCTAAAATCATTCAATTTTATTCGTACGCTCTTCGCATCTCTCAGATTTATATTCAACAATGATTTACGAATATTGAATATGTTATACTCGGTTATCGACTATGTTAAAATTATTGTATTTAAAAGGACAATATGAATTGTTAATTGATGTATATTTTGTATGTGTTTTTTTTTTCGCCGCAAATGAATATTAAGTGATTGTGACAGAATCTTGCAATTTTGAAAAGACGTGGTTTTGCTTACGAGTATGAAAAAAAAGGTTTAGATAACATTAGCACCAATACAATATTGAAATCTGCGGTTATAAAAAAAAATAACGTACGTCCGAAGTGTGTGTGTGTGTATATGTGTATATTACAAGAACGGAAATTACACAACATTTGCGTGCGCACTTCGGAAAGTCGTGTGATTTACGGAAATCGTCGGCGTTAATGGCGGTTTACGCTTAGCCAGGGTTATTTACTTGTATTGCATGCAACCATTTTCAACTTACAACTGCAAGTTTAATAGATGACAGTACAATGTAACATTATTAACTCTTTTATCGCCGTAGTTGTAACTCGCTGGATGAAAGTGACTTAGCGCACTTACTTTGAATCTCTTCTTATTGTTAAATCGCCGAACAAAATTTCATAAAAATTGGTACTCTCGAACATTGAAAAAGGGGGTTAGCGAGGTGGTTTATATGGAGCATGTAATATTTACTGCTCAAAACAGTAATCAAAATCTGCTGTAGCCACCAAGTAAATGAGTTCAGAATACGAACTCGGAAAAAATAGCAAAGAAAATGTGTAAGTGGCAAATGTTACTTGCATATTATAAACCGCTTAATTTTATTAAAAGTTACTTAAAAAAATGTGTAGCTTATTGGGTAATAGCAACTCAAATTGTAGTATTTACCACAGTTTCTTTGCTGATTTTTTTGAGTTAGTATTCTGAACTCATTTACTTGATTGCTACAGCAGATTTTGATTGCTGTTCTAAGCAGTAAACATTGCAGGCTCTATATATTAATCACCTCGCTAACTCCCGTTTTCTCGGTGAACCAATATTTAAGAACCCAGACATTTATGTCTGTGTTCAAAAGTAAACTACTTGTAGCGTTCAAACTCAATCTTGAACAGAATAATTTTGTGGCAAATTTCGATCATTGTAACTAAATTTATTTTTTTACAAACTTTATTGTGCTTAAGACAACAATATTAATTTTGATCCCATTTCTAATTTGTTGAGGAGATCAAATACAAACAAACGCTGATTGAGTTTACAGACAATCTTTCTCTCGCGAACGCTTTGGTTGCGGACTGAACTCCCTGCCAAGGTTTTCTCTAAGGACTACAGTATGAGGTTCTTCAAAAAAGAAGTTATTAGATTGTTGAAGGGTTCGCAACGTGCGAGTAATGCCTCTGGTGTTGCAAGCGTCCATAGGCCACGGTGACCGTTTAGCATCAGGCGGGCCGTAAACTTGTTTGCCACTTTAGTGGTATATAAAATAAAAAACTAATTGGATTAGGATTTAAAACGATTTATTTCATTTGTTACCCCCAAATACCTGTTAATTTTAAAAATCTGAGGTCAAGCCCTATGTGAAGCAGTGGACATCTGACAGTTGACAGTATGATCAGTTAGAGAAAATTATTATTTTACTAAAACGTCCACCATATTTTTTTACATCTGGTAACCCTAGAATGATTAAAGCGTCCGCGATTCGCCGGAACGACAACCGTTAGCGCACTTTTATAATTCCGATTTCGTAAATTAAGTGGACGCAGTGAAACTGGTTTATTCAATTATTTGGCCGGATTTAGCGGTTTTAACAAAAGAATAGCTATTAGAAGCAATTTAGATGTTTAAATTTAAATTTACAGCTGGCGCCTCCGACACGCGGTGCCGCACATATGAATTTTGTATATAGGCCAATCGACATGTGTTCAGTACATAGCCAGTATCGTATCTCGCCCAACTGTCTGGTGTCTGGTTTGATTGCCGCTGTAAATGTGGTTGCTTGGTCCTGAAAATCCGAAACAATTAAATGTCGTTCTAAATTTTAAGAATGATGACTTCCAAGAAGTACGTAGACAGCAGATGCAGATACATATATATTACTTTTTTTTTTGTAAATACATACATATTATACATGAATATACCCAGACTCAAGACAAACAAAAATGTTTTTATCACATTAATGTTTATCCAATGCGGGAATCGAACCCACACCCTCTGCACAGCAGTCGGCCATACTACCAACTGGGGTGCGAGGGAGTCCAACGCTATTTGCCCAATCCTGGCTTACTTCTTATTGTTCCTCTACCTATTCTTACATTAAAGCTGTTAATTTACGACGTATGGGACATATATAAAGCTATCTCAGTCCAAATGAACTGCATCAGAAGTAGCGTTGCGGCTACAGGCTCACCCCCTATTACGCAGGATTGATGTGGTTGGTAAAAGAGGTTACCCTCGTGAAGATATACAGACATTATAGTTATAGTAAAAAATGAGTGTTAATAAAGTCATGATAGTTTTTACGTGAAACGTCTATAAGCAGTTCCTACGCGACGTTTTGTAAGGGTAATATTACCTCTGCGCTTTAGTGACAGTGGTGTTTGGCATCTATCACATAGAGTCGTCACTAAGGAAGACCTTGACATGTAATTCATTCCACAACCAAAGCGTTCCAGCCTCTAAAAGCGCACAGTGTAAGCTGCAAGGTTTTTGAATTCATCACAATAAAAAAAAAAACAAATATTGGTCGTTTGACTTACGTTATTTGGCCCGTGTGTGAGTGCGTTTTATTACACCCAACACCCAATTTATTCTCTGCGGGGAAATGGAAATCGCATTAGTGTGCGCACCGGCGGAACGGTCACGATCTCTAGTTTCGCTATTGAACCTCTAAACCTTTTTACTTCCTATCCCTTTTGTGTATTCCGGAAATAAGGATTCCATTTAAAGTACATATTCTACACCGAAATTCCTTAAACGTGACGTCATTACCTTACCTCCTTATTTGCAACTTCATGGCATTTGGGCACTAAACTACAAATTTTAACTTTTTGTTGTATGTATATTTCTACTTTCTAAATACTAGCTGTGCCCTCGAAAAAAAAATTATTCTCATGAGAACTCTCGACCGGGATATGAGGTGTGCTATGTGGGATTTTGTATAGGTATATTTCATTTGAAACCTTTCAGGCCATGTTTCAGCCGTTTATGCGTTCGTAAGTACCTAAGTCACAGACTCCCAAATATTATCGTCTGAAACTTTAACATTTGAAATATAAACTAACTAGGTATTAGAAGGATAGCAAAAACAAAAACCTTTAAATATATTTGGCATTGTTGTAAATAGTTGTTTAGTTTGAAATTTTATCTGATTACAAATTGTCTAAGTGTTGAAAATGTTATAATAGGTATTGTATGTAATCTCTTGCATCCTTAATGAATGCCTTGTTGTTATCAGTTACAATAAATATGCAGAATGACATACAACACTTGCGTATGAGATAAAGAGACAGTGAAACATTCTATTTCTATAATAAATGAGTTCGACTCTTAATTTCAATACCGCAGTAATTTTAACCACAAAATATACTTAGGATTTCTTTTTATGATAAATATATTACAGCAGTGTATTTTAATGTAATGACAATTTAAAATTGCTATAGGATGCTGTATTGTTTTAATTAATGTTACATATACTCACCGGCATACTTCGGTATTGAAAAAAAGGTACAATTATTAAATAATATCATTTAGAAATCGAGAAATAATCATATGACATGAAGAAATATCTTGTCAGCCCTCAGGACTGTTCTTCTTATCTTGGGGTTTTATTTTCTATTTCACTGGAAATCGTAATCGTTTTCAAGTCCATAATCTGTCCTTATACCATTAAGGGATTTTATTAATGGTGATTGGTTTCCCGGCCTATGATATTATAAATCCATACTCATATTATAGATGCGGAAGTAACTCTGTCTGTCTCTCTGTAACCTCTTCACGGTTAAACCGCTGAACCGATTTGGATAAAATTTAGTATGGAGATAGATTGAGTTCCGGGGAAGGTCCGGGTTTTTATCCCGAAAAATTCAAAAGTTCCTGTAGGAATAACTATACCCTAGCTGAAACGAACTATAGCTTGCTATAGAAAACTTCATTAGTAAATTATGGAGTTGACGTAAGAATTCCAAGCCGATAACCAAATTTAAGGCGGGTGGAGCCGCTGGTAAAATTCATAAATTTACTAGCTATCCGATTAATACTATAAATGCGAAAGTTTGAATGTTTGTTTCAAACACTGAATGGATCGGGATAAAACTTGACACACATATAGGTTAGGTCCTAGAATAAAAATAGGCTAATTTTCATCCCGGAAAATTTAGAAGTTTTCGCGGAAATAACTATATCTTTTGTTACTCAGTCCTGCCGCTACGGAGCATCCGATTGAGCTGAAATTGTGCACAGAGATAATTGAAGATATGAAGAAGGACAAAGGACATCCCGGAAAATGCATCAGTTTCCGCGGAAGTAACTTACCGAATTCCACGAATGAACCATAGCTGCAGCTATAGCTGGCTAATACAAACTTCTTTATTATAATCAAGGAGTTGCCGTAAGAATCCCACGCCAATAACCAAATTTAGGGCGGGCAGAGCCGCTGGCAAAACCTAGTTACATATAAAAGTATTATTGAGTTGTAGGCTTTATATAAGACGTGTGTCTGTACATCCTATACATCCCATTAATTGAAAAGGTTTGTGAAGGTAATTGAATATTACCTCAATACTCAATCACACAATAACGGCTAAGCGGACTTGGCTGAAATTTTATACATTTTATTCCGACCGACAATTCCTACGGGAATTAACCTTCTTCTGGCGGTACAGCTAGTGTTATATGTGTATTAGTATAAATGGTTGGACGTTTCCAAATTCATAACAAACTTTTCTGTATATCTTTGTCTGTTGGTAAGGCGTCACGGTAAAACTATAACTTCATTTTGATGACGAGTTTCCTCTGTTGGGGGCAATATTTTCAAATTCTCACCTAGTAGGTACATATATTCTGTACCAGATGCAATTTCGTTGGTGTTTACAGCTTGTATTCTGCAATTTAGTTAAAATATATTATGCACACTACAGTCACATAAAATTGCATAAGGCTGATTGAATATTTTACGCTACTGGAAGTATTAAGAAATGAGTTGTTTATGAAGCGGTTTAACGCAGCGAGTGCAGCAAAAACTTTAAATACGAGCTGTATTACTAATATTAAATAACATTCCAATATGATATTACTTACTTACATAAGATTTGGCGGATTTTGTAGTTGAAGACTTTGTCTTCACTAGAGACGTATATTTATTTATATTAGTTAGTACGAGGAACACAATAGGTTCTACTCTACGCAAAGCACTCGCTATATGTTAATACATGATTCATGCTTAGCACACCATCACAAGGCCAGACAACTTATATTAAAATAGCAAAGAATGCCAAAAGATTCTAATTTTAGCCAGTTAAGGTTTAAAATTCAACCAAAGTTGTTTGTTCAGCTGTTATTTTGGCTGAAATATTGGTTTCCCGCCAGACAACGCTTAAGTCAGTTTTGGTTTGATATCCGACTTACAGCGTTTTCTTTGAAATCAAAAGTGCTTGTCTAGTGAAGTGTCAACTCCAAAACTAAGTTTTTGTTATTCTTTGGTGTTATCGATAAATTAATTATTGTTCTTAAATTTAGCTTAGTTTTTTTACTAGAATTACGATACATAGTAAATACTTCTGAACCTTCATTCGCTTGCACATTTATATTAAATTGCCTAATTGAAACGCTGTTCTTTCCTTCAATTTATGAGTATTATTGAAATGTTATTTGTTTGGGGTCAATATAATTAATATTTACTTTATTAACTAATTTCTTTACAAAAAAAAAAAACTTAATTGATGTATAGGTAGGTTTAGTTGTGATAAAACCGAATAAACACTTATACTTTATAAAATCACGGACGACAGCCTTAAATCATTTCATTCACTGCTTGTGCGCACCAAATATTTAAGTCATAACATCAATTAAAGTCACTTATCAATATTATGTCATTCATTTACGTATTACATCATAGTGAAGCACTTCCTCAAAACAATTATCGATAATTCTTCCATAGCAATCCATAGAAACACCATTTTCAAATTACGATATTAAACTGAGCAGTGAACATAAATTGCGATATTAATTGGTAACTACCGTGTCTATGAATAGATTCGCGTTGTTTGTTTACCACTCGTTATCAGTTTGCGAGACGCAAGCGTAGGCCGTGGGAGTGGGACGATTGAGGAGTCGCATCTCCACGATCTCTGCTCAGCTTCCACCCACATGTGGGACGTGATTTACGTTTGCTACTTGAACTAAGAGTGACTGTGACTGTGTCGCTACCGTTTCGACTATGACATCGAAAACGAAAAAATCGAAGAACAAGTGTAGAAAGAAGGCGCATAATCTGTGGCAGTGTTTCGGGTGAGATGTGTTTTTTTATCGATATCGATGGTTTTGACAGATACTGTTGAAGTTTATGCATAAATGATGGGTGATGGATGAATGCTGACGTGAGAAAGTGTAGTTCTTAAGATAAGGCAACGGTGTTTCTTATCTTTGCACTAAAATGCATTTTTGTGCTCTTTAGAAAATGCCAACTATGAAACACAAAAAAATAGGCAATTTCTTAGACAGTTTTGGAACAAACTTTCTTATGACCTTGGGAAAGTTAACAACGTCAAGTATGAGTTAGTTAGAGTATAGCGGGTTAAAAGGCTGATGTGGACTGCTGAGCCGATTATAATGAAAATTAATGAAGGAAGGACATTGTTACTTTTAAAAACGTCAAGTGCTCACACTTTGCATAGACAGGGTAAATAAGTTCGGTTGAGTAGGAACCGATTTTGATGAAATTTAGAATAGGGATAACCTTAGGGAAGGACGTCTACTTTGAAAGGGTCATGTGTAAATCGAATAAGGTTTTCGTACTGAATGAAAAATAGGAATTTGGCAGAACCACTGAGCGAGTATTAATAAAATTTGGTATGGGGATAGCTAATTTGAGGACTAAGGAAGGAACAACTGAAAAGATATCAAATGGAGTCTGATTAGCTCATTGAGTTTTCATCTACTATATAAAAAACTGTTTTAACTGACTTCAGAAAGAAGTTTGGGTCCTAAAGGAGGCTTTTATACTCGAGAAACGTGAATTAGTATACAAAGGGTTATACTAAATGAGAATTTCAAAGCTTTTTAAGCCAAATGAAAACCGGCTATTTTTTGTAGCTAAGCAACGTTAAGCACTGTGGATTTATTACTGAGTTAGTACATAGTATAGCAAAAATAATATGGTCCAACCACCCACACCCACGGCACCACTGGCGTTTTATACTTTGTTGTTTGCTTCTATTCATTATATGACTAGCTTTGCCAGCGGCTCCGCCCGTGCCAATTTGTGGAATTCGGTTATAGGTATTTCAGGTTAAAAAGGAGCCTATGTCCTCCTCCGTCCCTTCAACATTAACAAAAATCACCTCAATTGGTTGCTCCGTTGCGGCGCTAAGCAAAAACAAACAAACAGACTTTCATATTATATATATTACTAGCTTTTGCATGCGGTTCCACCCGCCCTAAATTCGGTTATTGATGTAAGATTTCAACGGCAACTCCTCAATTATAGAAAAAAACCCTCACACTATTTCCTTTCCCAGACTCAAACTATCTCCATGCCAAATTTCACCTTCATTGGTAGAGCGGTTTACGCGTGAAGAGGTAACAGATAGACAAACGAGTAACTTTCACATTTATAATATTTAGGTTTATGAAGTTTTGAATTAAGTTGTTTCACCTACTCCGCGCCTTCCGTCGAAGCGTAAAGCTAATAACCTATAATCTCCCTTCATAAACTGAGCATCTAATGCAAAATATTTTTTTATGGAATTGGTAGCTCCTAAGATTAGAGCGCGTTTTATCATACAAACTTCTTATTATTATGATACTGTTATTAAAGATTTTTCTACATGAAGCCACCTATAAATCTGTAGGTGACGTAAAGATGGAAGCACCGTTGCATGACGTGATTCGAATCAGTATTGGCCACTACATTATCTTCGAGCTCAAGAATGGCTCATTAAAATTACTATAAGCTTATATTTACTTAATTACATCATCCCACAGTCTCACAGGTGCATGTAGGCCTTCTTCAAGGCCTAGCACACATTACGCGTTCTTGTATCGATATAAATATTTGCGTCTTAGTCCGTCCCTAGCTTATCGTGTAGCTATTTTGGAAACAAATAATAGTTGCAAACATAAGACGTCGTTGTTAGGGTTCCGGAGTTAAATAGTTGATATAAAAAAACAGTCTATTTGATCGTCTGTCTTTGTCAGGCAAGTTTCGCAACACACGCGTTAATTTGAAGTTTTTTTTTTTTATTTAAACTTAACCTCGTAGGTACCTGATTTTTTTGCTATGAAAAATTTTAAAATTAGAAGATTAGTACTGATCTGCCTTCTTACTTCATTTGTAATTTTTACACTATTGACTCATGATAATTTAAAAGCAATATGCTTTTGTGTAGGTTAAATGAATTTACAGGTTTAAGGCCACATATGTGACAGCCACGCTTAGTTCTAAGAACTAATTTGGCTACAAAGTTGAGTTATGTCGACATTTAAACTATATTGCGCGTTGTTGTAAACAGTTTTGATTATATTCTTGTCATTACATCTTAATTATTATAAATTTAAACTTATTTGCAATTTTTCAACAAAATTAACGAAAAATTTGTGCAACTTACTATTTAAGTACAAAATTTTAGATAAATAGTTAACATTTTTTATTTTATTTAAGACATGCTATGAATAAATTGTTTATTTCACTTGCCAGTTTATTAAGGTCCCGTACCTAACTTAGCCAGCTTAGTCTACGCTGTCTGTCTGTCTGTCCGGCCTATAAATGAATTAACTATTTGAATCATAATTGGCTATAAGGCTTAAATATTTACGAAATATGTGTTATGGCGGATTTCCTAACTAATTAAAAAAAGCCCAAAAGTTAAAAAAAAATAAGGTTGGACTTGTAGTAATTATATTGTAAAACAATAAATAATATAAAGTACCTAAGTGCGAGTGGGAACTGTATAGCATTAAAATTTGATTGGTTGTTTTGTCTAAATGCAATTTGCAAAATTTGTTAATCTATCTTGTCAACTCGGTTGACCGAAGGCGTATTTATTGCTAAACAAATTGACTTGACCTATCCTTTGTAACTTAACACTATCAAGATCCTTTTGCATATCTTCTATTTTTTATTCACAGTAAAATAATAAAGCGTTGATGAATTATCTTACATACCTATCTAACATTATCCTTGTGTTTATGCGAATGTTTTGCTTAATTGGAATTATTTTGGACCGCTTTGTTCCAAATTCAATTGAGCATATTCGATTGGTAAATGTATCAACATAAAATAGAAAATACTATATTAGGTAGGTAATATTATATGGCGTACCTATTTATTATACATTAGGTTTGTTAGCTGAGAATGTGTTATTTAAAAAAATCAAATATTTTTAACAAGTTATGTAATTTAGTAGATTGATTTAGATGACTTATTTTGCTTAGCATGTCTCCTACTTGGTGTACCATATGCTCTCGGTTGATACGTGAACTTATTATCCTATAGCCTCCCTCAATAAACGGACTATGCTAATCGGTCTGTGTTAGTGGTTAAATGGACCGATGGAATGGACTAAATATCACTAAAAAAGATGGTAGGGTATAGAGGGCAAGTCGCAAGTGCATCCACATTTTTGAATTGTAAGTGGTCAAATGGTCTGAATGAAAGGACTTTATCACTTAATCAAATCAAATTTTATTCAAATAGGTTTCTAAGAACACTTCTGAATCGTCAATACAATGTAAACAATGTTAATATCTGCTATATAATATATAGTATATAATATGTACCGAAACACTGAAATATATTAGTAAGCTACTAAAAACAAAGTCAAATTTATCATCAATATAACATATCAAATGCCAATTTTTTTTTTTTGTTACACTTGTCCTTGTATTGTAAATATTATAGAATGTAGATACTTATAGGATACCCAATTACTCCGGGTAAGTTTACTGTGTTTATCGTATGGGTTTACATTAGTGACCCAACATGACCGCCTGCGTATGACGGCAGCAAATGATGTTTATTTACATTTGCTGGTTTCAATTGAATAGATAAAAGGTTCATTTTGTGATAACCGGACGAAGTACCTTTGCACTGTGTACTGGCACAATGCATGCTTTTGACATGCGCCAGTGAACTGTAGAAATGGACCTGCGAAGTATAAAAAGTAATTTTCGATTAGGTATTATCATTTAATACACACATTCTTAAATATAAATTACTAGTTGATGCCACGGGTTTGCTCGTCATTTTGTAAGAATTACGTACCTAAACGATGGCAACGGGACCTTAGCTGTACCAGCTATCTAACTTAATCTGTCTGTCTGTTACCTCTTCACGCATAACCGCTGAACCGATTTAGATGAAATTTGGTATGGAGACAGTTTGAGTCCCGGGGGAAGGATATAGGATATAGTTTTTATGGCGAAAAAGTCGCGGAAATAACTATAACGTAGCTTAAACAATCTATAGCTGCAACTATAGCTTGCTTGAGTTGGCGCCGATAACAGATTTTGGGCGAGCGGCGCCGCTGGCAAAATCTAGCTGTTTATAATTCCTACTATGTATATAATAAACTCGCAATAATTATATTAAAAAGTACCTTTGTGTTGACGTTGACAGAGGGTCGGTGTGTGAGTGCCGCGGGGCCGGCGGCGGCGGCATGTCGCACCACAGCGACGAGCAGGCGCTGCTGACCGTCACCTCGGACTCCTTCTGGGAGCCGGGCAACTATAAGCGCACCACCCGTCGCATCGACGATGGACACCGGCTCTGCGGCGAACTGCAGGCGCTCGTGCAGGAGCGCGCCGACATAGAAAAGACATACGCCAAGAGCCTGCGGGGCTGGGCAAAGAAATGGAACGACCTTATAGAGAAAGGTGAGTGGTTTTATATTGGATTGTGTTCTGAGGAATTTATGAAATGATGGCCACGGCTACTTTCTACCAGCGCATCGCCCGCCATCCTCTCACCTTAGAACCTTAATAGTGCAGTACAAATAGATATTAACCTCAAAATAATTATCCTAGTTTCGATTTTTGGCACTTGAGTTCCTTAGGACCTAAGAAGTATCCCCTCAAAAGTCATCCATCACCTATAGGATGCTGGCTTCCCCTTCCTCCTCCCTTCATTTCTTCAAATGTCACCCTGGAAGTGGTTTTTGGTTTTTTTACACAGAGCTATAAAAACACTGTCAAACGGATAGATACCGTCTATTAAATTATCGACACGTTGGTTTTTAGTTCATCTTTATAAGATAAATAGTGGTGGCAATCTATGTACCTACTCTACCTATTATGATAAAGATGCAAAAATTATATATGTTTTTTGTGATATCCACAAAAATTATAAGAGCTGTTTGAGGCAAAAATAAACTTTATCATATATTATCTACAAAATATTTTTTAGTTTAATTTGATAGCGCTTATAGTTTCGGAAATTAATATGCTGACATATTTTGCAAGACATAAAATATTTATATATTTGACTTATGACATGACATATTTGTCCAGATACTGATAATTAAGATAAGGTTCAATTATTCACTTGTGGCAAAAATCAAAACTAGTTTTTTTTTATTTATTCTGAGGTTTAAATATTTTTTTCTTAAATAGCCTGGGCTACTGTGCGCGTACAAGCGTCATCAGGCCTGTATGCAGCAGTCAAGTCGCTGGCATGATCCAACTTATTTCAGGTGCTGTCCTAATAATACACGCTATCTGAGTCGTTTTATCAGCAAAACGTTTTTTATGTCAACTGGATCGACAGTAACAAACTTCAATGTAAGAATGTCTGACTGCCATGATACTCCATTTTAAATAACACCACCTGGCACAATCTCTAAGCAGTTTTCTAATTTATGAAACACTTGGCTTTGCCAGCAGCTCCGCCCGCCCTAAATTCGGTTATTGGCGTGGAACTCCTTAGCTATACCAATGAAGTTTGCTATAGCAAGCTATAGCTGTGGCTATAGTTCGTTTAAGCTTGGATAAAAAGTATGCCCTTTTCCAGGATCTAATCTATTACACAGAAACCTTCAGTTGTATTTGTATCCCTGACCCGTGAAAGAACATTGGATTACATAAAGTACGATTTATTAACCCTCTGGATATATTATATAGATGTTTGTGGAACAGTGATATCAGACACACGATATAAGTAGCAAACAGGAATGGGGTACATTCCAGTAACCAATAAATACAACCCTACCTACCAATTTATATACCGAACGAAATTAATCTAGCAACAACTAAAATACAATTACAGAAACGTCACCATAAATTCCCAGACTCCCAAGTAAGCTCGACCGCGACCGAACCGGCTCCACCTGTTTCCACGCAGGTTCCTTACAAAAGCGTTATATTACTTAAGCTTTCTCTGACAAGTCGTAAAGAGCGCGTAAACGGCCTAGACATATTATTTAAGCTCTGTGTTACGTCAGTTTACGAGGAACGCGCGAGCTTGCGCATAGCAAACATAACACTTCCTTGTATTGGTTGGATATTGATGGTTCTTGGTTATAGTTGGAGGGTAAGGATTTTAGTGGTTTGCTTTACGGAAATTTCGAAGAAAGTGCTAGTTCGTAAGTTAGTGAGAATTCTGGCAGTTAGTTCGTATGTCTTCGAGTGGATGGATGGATGACAAATAATTTGTCTGAAAAAAAACAGAATGGTGGATCTCGACATCTTTGGGTAAATATTCTTAAAGCAATAGTTTTAAGGGGGCTACTGAAACTGCGCGCTACGAATAAAAAAATATGTGTGACTTTTTGTATTTTTTTTAATTAAATTTTTTAAATGTTACAAATGAGTTAAAATTTGACTACATAAAGGTAAAAGTGCGACTACACTACGGTATTAACGTTAAAATTCATAAAAAAAAAACGGAAAGTTTTAAGACTTAATTAGGATATAGTAGGTATAATACATTACTTATGAAGTATGGAACAAGTACCTAGTCCTAGTTTTTTGTAATGTGTATGACATGGCGTAATGATTTTTAGTATCTATATTACTTCACATACTAATCACATAGTATTTAATAAATTAGTTCTCTGGCCTATATCGCGTTCCTAAATGCGTCTGCTTACATCGCCAGCGGTCAAATCTAAATGTGGCTCGTAAAATTCAACAGAAATTACAATGTATCTAACAAATTGTAGAAAAATCACCAACATAAAACAATATCAGCAAATCAGCAACAAACCACTAATCACAATACCTTTTGTAATAATACCAAATGTAGCAACCAGCACAATGATCATTGAGTAACAAAAACTCATGACAGTAACGCATAAACTATGCAATTCTCATCTAATGGACCAGCCGATCGATCTCATAAGACCAATGAAATATGCGCATTACATTAAAATCCTTTGCTGTTAAACATCTGCACGATCGCTCATCTCTTTCACAAGCGACCGAAGCGAATGGCGGTCATTTAACTAATCAAAGGCGTATGCATGGCTATAAATAATTTCCGGCGTGCAACTTTATTATTAAATTGTGTTACTGCTTACAGCTGCGCCGAGGAATGTTATGCAGAGTGAGGTTAACAAACTTAACAATGTATGTTTATATACAGCCAAACATGATTTCTGATATTTTTTTATACCACTAAGGTGGCAAACAAGCTATCGGTTGTCATCTGTCAGATGGTAAGCAGCCGCAGCCTATATGGACGCTTGCAACACCTGGGGCATCACTCGCGCGTTGCCGTTCGGTCAAAATCTAATAACTTCTTTCTTGAAATACCCTATATTGATCTCCTCAGAGAAAAATCTTGACATCGAGGTCATTCCACAACCTAAGCGTTCGCATGGGGAAGTTGGGCGACCCTTAGCAGCTATGCGGTAAAGTTAATCAAATAATATTTATTGAAGTAGGTGAATACAATATATTTAACAATGTTAATTTCTGCCAAAATGAGCCGGCAAGAAAGTCAACAATTTAAAGTAATCTATAGCATAGCAATATTCACTATCAATAAAATTCGAATAGTCCAAGTTAGTCAGGAAAAATGTACAAAGAATGTTTTTGATTGTGACACCTAGTTGTTTCGGCATAAGCAGTGTCTACATTACGTTCCGTGTCAATATATACTCTATTTACTCATGGTTATTGACCAAGTGCTGTAAAGTAAAGGTAAAATCTACAGCAAATCACTTTTAAACTTGGAGCTGTTGTAGATAACCACTTTTTTAATACCATTAAGGTAAGATAGCCAACAACCTTTAATAGCCTATGCACGCTGCCAACATTGGTGCCGCGCGTTGCCAAACCTCCAAGGATAGATATATTCTTCTTGAAGAACCCCATACTGCAATCCCTAATGAAAACATCGGTAGTTGTCATTTCACAAATTTCCAAAGTGAACGGGTCAGACCCTCTTGTTTCAAACACCTTCCCGCGCCCTTAACTAGGTTGCAAGTCCATCTTGTGCTTTGAACTGTCCCACACTCGATTTCTGGATCACAATTTCCACTAACAACCTTCTTATTCCATTGTTCATCGGTTCTATGAGTTAAGTCTTCCTATTGTCAGTTTAAGCCAGGTATTGCAAACTTGCATCTGGAGATGGCCCGATGGTAAAAGTACTTTGAGATAAATGGCTTAAAATACCTGTACCCGGGCACTGTTTACTTTTCATACATTAATTTCCACTGATCTCTCTTACCTACATCTCAACTTACTAAGATTTTCATTTAAATACAACAGTTTAAAAAAAAATTTTTTGTTAGGGTATAAAGCACTATTACGGCTTTTACTTTGGTAATGTTATAGACTAGCAGCAGATTTCTTTGCCAAATATTTAAAATTTAAAAAAAAAATAAAAAAAGAGTGAAAATGGGCTGACCTGTTTCACGTTTGTCAGGGTTTAGAGTGTTTGAACTATATCCCGAAGCACGCATTTATTTAATTTTAGTCAAATCTACTGAGCGGATCCTAAGAAATCTTTTTTTTTAATTTTGTTAGATTGGAGCTGTAAGCAAAAAAACTACAATAGGTTTGGTAATTTCATTCTTCGAAACTCGGCTATTCAATAATTTTAAATTGCTCCATCTCGATCATTATCATGTGTCACTAGTTTTTTTTGTGTCAGTATTATAAAAACTACATATATATAATTCAGTAAAATAAATAAAAAAAAAAAAGAAATCTGTTATTACAACTTTAATTGAAGGAATTTTGTAAAAGATTTTTTAAAATTCTCAGATAAAAACGTAATCAAGTTTGTTAATCATTAATTACCCAAGTATCACATGGTGCCTGTAGAGTCGCCGGACTACAGAATTATAATGAACTTGAGGCTGTACAAGCTACCTGTATAAGGACTTTTTTTTTTTTTTTTTATACCACTAATGAATTCCCTGCCGATGGCGAGCGGTGCGATGGTAGAAAGTAGCCGTGGGCATCATTTCGAACAATTCCTCAGAACACAACCCATTGTACAAGCGGTAGAACACACACAGTGAGGCAAAGTCTCTCCTCAGACTTAAGGGCTCGATACCGCAAGTGAGTTTGGGATCGTCGACAATTCTCACAGCCCGTCGTTGAACCGAGTCAAAAGGGTCAAGCTGGTATCCGGGTGCACCTGCCCAGAGATGGCAGCAGTACTCCATATGGGGCCGAACTTTCGACTTGTAAAGTAACAACCTTTGCCCCGACGTGAAGCACTGCTTCGCTCTGTTGAGTACACCAAGTTTTTTGGACGCCAGCTTTACCTTATCTTGTAAATGATCTCGGAACTGAACATCGCTGGAGATGTCGACACCAAGGATCCCAATGCTCTTGGAGATGGAGAGGGGAGTGTTCTGGAATTGTGGGACCACAGTGAATGGAGTTTTCTTAGCGGTGAACGCGCACACTTGTGTCTTTGTAGGGTTGAATCGGACCAAGTTTACCCGTCCCCAGTCAGAGACCTGGGACAGTGTGGTCTCGATTTGAGACACAAGTTCTCCGCGGTTTTCCTCCACAACGGAACGAGGGATGTTTGCACGACCCGTGTAAAAAGTGTCTCCAGTACTGTCATCTGCATAGCAATGTATGTTGTTGATGTCCAACATGTCATTGATATGCAGTAGAAACAGCGTAGGAGACAGCACAGAGCCTTGCGGGACACCAGCATTAATGTCCATGCTATCAGAGCAACTACCGTCAACTACAGTTCGTATGCGTCTGCCGGACAAAAAGCTAGCCACCCATTTGCACAAACCCTCGGGCACTCCGTAAGATGGCAACTTCGATAGAAGACCGCGGTGCCAGACCCGATCGAACGCCTTCGCTATGTCCTGGCTACATGCCAATGCCTCCCCCTGACTCTCAATGGCTAGTGCCCATCGGTGTGTGAGATACACTAGAAGGTCACCAGTCGAGCGACCGTGGCGAAAGCCATATTGACGGTCACTGACCAGATCGTGTACTTCTAGGTATCTTAGAAGCTGTGTGTTGATCACACGCTCCATCACCTTAGAGAGGAGAGAGGTAATAGCGATAGGCCTGTAATTCGATGGATCTGATCTATCGCCCTTTTTGGGCACCGGGTGCACATTCGCAGTCTTCCATGTAGACGGAAATTGCCTAGTGTGGTAGGAAAGCGCGAAGAGGCGCGTGAGTACAGGACATAACTCAGGAGCACACTGCTTAAGCACCACTGCTGGTATACCGTCTGGCCCACTCGACTTATGAACGTCTAGAGAAAGCAACGCCCGCCTGACCTCCCGCTGCGTTATGGAGATTTCCGGCATGGACTTACCGCACCACGGTATAGTAGGTGGTACAGCGCCTTCATCGTTCATATTCGAGTTCGAGGCAAAGAGACTGCCCAGTAGATCGGCTTTCTCTTTAGCACTATGGGCCAAGTCTCATATGCATTTTGCTTAAGAATTTTAGCTTTTCTGCAAGACCTATTAAACCACGGTCGTTTTTTGACGCCGGCAGCTACTCGCGGGTTAGGAATATAGCATTCCATACCAGCAAGGATTGTCTCAGTGACTGCGGCTGCGCAGACGTCAGGATCTTCTGAGTTAAAGCAGATCTGCCTCCACGGGTACGATGCGTAAAATTCACGCAATCCATCCCAGTCTGCCGACTTATAGTGCCACACACGACGCCAGTTAGTTGGCCCAGAAGGATCAGGTTGTGTGCATGACACTTGAGTCCGAACGAGACAGTGGTCCGAGGAGCCAAGAGGCGCATCCACTGAGACGGAGTACCCGTCCGGACGAGTAGTCAGCAGAAGGTCCAGTAAGGAGCTCGTATGTTCCTCTATATCTGGTATTCTCGTTGGAGAAAGTACCAGCTGAGAGAAACCATAGGTCAGAGCAAATTCATGAGCAGATATCCCAGCATAGTTATTGGTTCGAGAACCGAGCCACTCGCGATGGTGGGCGTTAAAGTCTCCCAAAATAACTAGTTCTGCTGTGGGATATTGCTCTAGAACTTTGTCAGTCGTCAAACTCAGGTGCGTGAAGAGTAGAGTTACGTCCGTGTCACCGCTATGAGACCTGTATAGGCACGCATAGATACGAGTGTGGCCGCCGTAATCTACGCGCACCCACAATATCGACAGGTCCCTGTCTTCAAGGCTATGAAGGCGGCGACAGCAGATATCCTCCCGGACGAACATACATACACCGGCACGACTCATAAAATTGTGTTCGAGTTTGTAGCCGGGATAATGAAGGTATGATGTGTCGGCCGGGCAGGATATCTGCGTCTCCGTTAGAAAAAGAATGGTCGGCTGCGCAGTTTCGAGATGGTGGTGGACTGCGTTAAGATTTGCGTGAATACCCCTAATGTTGCAAAAATCCACATTATATGTGGATGGAGTAGCCGCTGTGCAAACTCTTTTCTTTTTCTGTCTTCTGGCCATAATATATATAAAAAAAAGTTACTAACACTAAGGATGAGGATTCACTGCACAGACAGCATAGAGGGCAAAGGGTGCGGTTCTAAGACTGCCGAAGCTCGCCACAGATGATACGGTTGCTGGCACGGCGGGCGGAAGGGCCCCTGATCCCCCTCTGTTGTAGTAGCCGGGTCCACTCCGGTCTCCTTCTCCGGCACGACTACCACTTCAGATACTTTACACAGGCTGGCGAATCAGCCTCCCAGGGCGGAGATTAAGTGATCCCTGGGTTCGGGATCCCGTTCAACCTGCGGGCGGCCAGCGGTCAGCCGTTTCATCAGGTCTCCCTGACCGCCGAACCAGCACGCCGCGTCTATGCCGAGTATGACAGCAACAAGCACCGCCGGTCCTCCGCTGTCCGTGCAGCGAATCCTCAAAGAGCTCTGGCAACCTTACTCACCGCCAGGAACACAACACTACTCAATGTTAGTGTTATTATGGCCGCGGTTTTCTGTAAGGTGGAGGTACTTCCCCAGTTCGGGCCGCTCATTCGAGCAAGTACTCGCTATGCCCTGCTTAGTTGTTTGGGTGGCTTATTCGAGCGAGTACTTGCAGTGCCCTACCTCTCTTAAAATGACTATGCAGCCGGTGACACAGACCTTATAATTCTAAATTGGGCTCCAAATTAACCAGCCCTAAGCATAACAGAGGCTTCTTGACAGCTGTAAACTACTGTAAAAAAGCTACACAAGCTGTGCTATGGCTTAGAATGCTATTGCACAGCTATTAAATTCTACTATTCAGCTCCGTAAATTCCTTCAAACAGCCATGCCTACAATTAGCTCCTTTTAATCTCTAAAACACCCAATACATGTTTTATAGCTTGAAAACGTTATTCGAAATACAAAAAAAAAAAAATTATTGCTAAATATTTTTTCGTGCAGATTGTGTGTGCATGTTTACCAACGAAGACAACATTTCTATTAAGTTCAGTGAGTACATCTTAACTTAATATTAAGGGATATAATATATTATATGTTACATATATCCGTTGATTGTTGCGGATGACACTTTACTGTGATTGTATATAGGATATATTAAAGCTATATTACAGTATTAGACTGTAATATAGCTTGTTTTTGGTTATAATTCACGCTAATGTGCTACTTAGGTAGCTACTTATTTATTACGCACTTAGTAATTTTCACGACTTACCGGTTACAAGTCACAGAGGTCAAGTTGGTGAGGTCGTGAATGATTCTGTGACGAATTGACTGACAGCCAGTCAGATTATCAGATAGGTATTACGTAGATAGATTATGATTTACACAGATTACGTTTCATGTTCGCAAGATTACTTAACTCGCATTTAAATACATACGTAAGTATTACTTAAAGTTAACGCCTTGTTACACGCTGTCGATAAAATCTTTAAGCAGAATGTCTTGATACGTTGTAACTTATGATTTCTCCTTGCAAACCTGTTGCTTGTTTCACAAGAGTTGCAAGAATTGGAAAAGAAATAAGCTATAAGTTAAAAAAGTTTGTCTTTATGGTAGTTGTTTCTTCAGTCCTTTTAGAAAGCTCATAAATTTGAGTCTGTACACATAAATAGGAATACTTGTAGGTAACTGCTAATCATTTTTAGAAACTCTTTATCTTCTTTACTAAACAGGGAAGAAAGACCATAGATAAGTATATATGCTTTGATGTTGAATATATTTCAGTCATATTTCAGATGAGAAACGGTAGCTGTATCGAATAGTAAAGAGTTTTTGAATTTATATAGTCGCATGACCGATGTTGTGTTATGTTTGACCATTTCTTTTCTAAGGGATAAATCATTGATTTCAAAATTTAAGACATAATTCTGAAACTGTTGACGCTTAACCTCCTATATACTATAAAAGAACAGCGCAATAACTGTAAATATATCAATGAATTGAAATATATTATATTTATAGCGGCGCAGATATTTACATATATTGACTAACACCCTAAAGATTTACGATAGGACTGTCTAACTAATTCCAAAATTAAGTACTAGGTCCTAAAGTGCTAGTATATCGCTATGAATTGCTTTTGTTCTTTTTTTTTACATAACTTAGTAACGAAATTTATACAATAAAGTTGTTTCATCGTATTCATAGAGGTCGAATTAAATCTCTAGTTCAACACGTATTTTGTTATTTATCGATAATAATAATAAACCCTATAGAAACATATCTTCAATCGATTGACATCACCTCAATAGTTCCTAAACCGATAATTATCCACGGTTTGACTATCAATCGATAAAACTTTGATAATGATTGTGTTTTTCGTAGACGGGAAACACTTATCCTGCATTAATGGACTTATCTACCTATTTTATCGTAAGGCATTCCATATTTGTTACATAGTTATATATGTAGTATTTATAAATTATTATATAATAATTTCGAACTATCAAAATGATCCTACGGTTACTTTCTACCATCGCACCGCTTGCCATCGGCAGGGAATTCATTCCCACGCCTTAGAACCTAAATGGTAGCGCACAGTGCGAAAAACTTTCACCCGCGAACGCTTAGGTTGTAGAAAGGGTTGCTATGGTTTTTAAGGACTACGGAAAGAAGTTATATTATTAGATTTTTAAGGGTCGGCAACGCGCAAAGAATGCCGCTGGTGTTGCAAGCGCTCATAGCTTGCGGTGACCGATTGACATCAGGCGGACCGTTTGTTTGCCACCTTAGTTGTACAAAAAAAAGTTATTCAAAAGGGCATTGAAATTGGACGTTTTCATGTAAAAAGCGAAAATATTATTCCATCGCTTAACTTAGTCCAATTTTCACAAATGTTTTAACACATTGTAAATATTATGGAACACCAAGACTATACGTATTAATTGCAAAAAAAAATAATTATATATCTTAAAGAAAAACAAATAACAAATCTAAGTGATATATTAGGTTACTGATTATGGTTATCGGTGTAAGTCGATCGAAACGTCGGGAAACCAAAAACGGGAACTTATACCTAATATAATTTTTTACGCGATTTCAACTCGTTATTTGTATTCCTTTAATATATTTTATTCCGTTAAAAATATTTGCAGATTAACAAAAAATCAAAACGTGCAGACCAAGTTCATAATATTTTAAACATTTTACAAAACGTGAAAATCTGACTTAGCTAAGGGGTGGGAAAGCGTTTACGCTTTTAGTACAAAAACGTGCAGCTCACTGCCCTCTTAATTTTATCGCTAAAATTCACATTCACACAAATTCTTGGATTAATTCCAGTTCCATTGGCTTCGTCATCTGTCGCAGTTTTTAGCAGGTTGTGCAACAAACGAAACAAGAATAAAATGTTCGATGAAATGGAAAGTTGATCGCGGATTCAGAGAACCGATTCGATGACCCATTACAGATGCTACTCACGTTCGGATTTCAGTGAAGCGTTTGGGATCGTAAAGCATGCGGCTCGCATACGTGCCCGAAACTGTTGGACATTTCATTGGGTAATTTGAAAATCGAAAGTGTCTCCATTGGATAGATTGAATTTAAAACACTACAGAGAATGCTAACATTACACTTTTTATTGGGTAATTTAAAGATTGATGTCTCAGTAGTGGCAGGTTTAAATTTAAAATGCTACAGAGGATATCATTTTGCAAATCTCATTGGGAAATTTGAAAATCGAAAGTGTCTTCATTGACTGGATTGAATTTAAAACACTACAGAGAATGAACTACACTCTTGATTAGGTATTTCAAGATTTATAGTGTTTCAGTGGCAGGTTTTATATTTAAAATGCTGTGGAAGATACCGTTTTGTATATCTTATTGGGTAATTTGAAAATCGAAAATGTCTTCATTGGCTGGACTGAATTTAAAACAAACACTACAAAGAAGTGATACACTTTTAAGTGTTTTACTTTTCTTTAGGTCATTTCAAGATTTGGTGTCTCAATGACAGGTTTAAATTAAGAACTCTGTGTTGGATACCTTTTCGTTAATCTTAGAAGGTAGTTTGGTTTGGATTTTTATAGGGTAATTTAAATATTTTTAGTGAGATACTGAACAGGTTCCCGTATTGCTTTGCAAATTTCATACGATGATTTGTGATTTTAAGATATCTTAATTGGTGTCAGATTCAATTGCAGAAAATGTTTTGTTTTGACAGTTTTCACACTTGTTCATGTCAACATAAATAGTTTCACATATCTGAATTGTTAGTAGTCAGAGTTTACCTACTTTTGAAAAATATACTCGAAAGACGGTGAATTTTCATCCCACGAAATTACATCTTAGCAGATGTCGACATATGGAAGTATTACATATATTACCATCTGCTATCCTTAGCTATTTCGCCACTCACACTGCAAAAAATTACCAGTGTCGCTTGTGTGCGTAAGTAAGTTGCAAGTTTAAGTTGAATTTACAATTCAATGAAGGATACTCTTCATCTCATTAGTCCATTTGAAAATCGAAAGTGTCGCCATTGGCAGGATTAAATTTCGAATGGTATGCGAATCCATCATCGGGCGTCGTTGCACCTATTACATCACGGCTGTGTGTGTAACTAACTGGCCGTTATGAAACCTATAATTGCGAAAATGGCCCAACATTCGACTGCACTTTTGATGAGATATTCTCGTTTGTGTATACCGGTTGGTTGCTCTACAATGTTGTTCCCATACACGTAGGAATGGATGTTAAGTCGCGTGCGTTCTATGGTTAATTTCGTTTATTACCTTTTATTATAAGAACAAAGAAGCTTTAGATAAGTATACCTACTTCAGTTAAAACAAAAAATAGCTTTAGTAGTTTTCAGGATTCCGGTACCCGAAGGGTAATTAGCGGAACCCTATTACTAAGGCTCTGCTGTCCGTCCGTCCGTCCGTCTGTCACTAGGCTGTATCTCATGAACCGTGATAGACAGTTGAAATTTTCATAGATGTTTCTGTTGCCGCTATAACAACAAATAATAAAAAACAATAAAATAAATATTTAAGGGGGCTCCCATACAACAAACGTGATTTTTTGGCTCGATATTGATAACGGCAATAGGTAGACGCTTAAAATATCCACAGAATATTTAGTTACTTTAAAAATAAATAATTAAATTAAAATAAAACAAATATTTAAGGGGGGCTCCCATAAAACAAACGTGATTTTTTTGCAATTTTATAGATAATGGTACGGAACATTTCGTGCGCGAGTCCGACTCGCACTTGGCCGATTTTTACTTTTGATAATACGTTGACATTTAATTGACTAAAAAGCTCTGAAGTATTTTAACAATACTATAATGGTTCAAATATTTATAATAATATTACCCGTACGAGATTATGCATTATGGATGAGAAGATTTATTAATGTAAGATCGATTTAAGGCCAAGTACACTGTATATTTTAAATTATGGGCCACTTTTATAAAATAATACATTACCAATGATAGATTTATTGATTCAATCAAAAGTCGTTTTAAAAACTGTTATAAAGCTAACTGTTACTTTATTGTTTATTGCATCACGTTATATATTTGTTTTATCGAAAATATCGGGCAGTTCTATATTTTTTATGTCGTTGTTGAAAAACCGGTACAATGGGTGTCGTGCCGACCCGTAACGTGTTACGCAGTGTCGTTATATCTGTGGTGTCGGTGTCGTTTAAGAGAACTATGCGGTGGTGAACAGTTACCATGTTTTTTTATGGTCAAATGGTCAGGTTGGGTTACGTTAACCTTAGTTTTTGACGTAACGATTTTACAATTATATCATCGATGAGATTGTAGATAGTAAATGGTTGATCTTTCTTTCGCTTTTGTGCTACGTAAACGTAATGTATATGGTGTAATAGGTACTCATATAAGAAAAAATAGGTGAAATATTGTAGAGTATACTATAGGGGGATAGATATAGTAAACAGCTCATACAGAAAAGCAACAAAGTCGAGAGCGAGGGCGTAGAGGGGGCATGACGGCATGAGAGAGCGTCATGCCGTTTTCCGTCACGGCATTCGGTTCGATTTGACTGCCATGGCGCGCCAATAGATGATTCAGATTGTTCCTCATTTCGTCCAAAATGAAAGGTAAAGCGCAACCCAACTATAGTTAAAAACTGAAAGACGATTACTTACCTCAAATTGGTACTGTCGTTGTACCTACATGGACCACATCTGTCTGTCCTAATTGGTACTGTCGTTGTACCTATATGGACCACATCTGTCTGTCCTAATTGGTACTGTCGTTGTACCTATATGGACCACATCTGTATGTCCTAATTGGTACTGTCGTGGTACCTATATGGACCACATCTGTCTGTCCTAATTTCCTCTAAGGAGACCTGAGGAAGCCCTAAATTAAAAATAAGAAATATAAGAGGTCATAAAAAGTAAGGAATAGATCTAAAATATCTAGGTATTAAAATATAAAACACATATCATATCAAAAAGGATTGTTTGTTTGTTACGCAATAACTTAAGAAATGCTAATCTCACGTAACTTGTACTTTCAGAGGAGAATAGCTAGTCAGTCTATAAAGTGGTATAAAAAAAAAAAAACGAGTTGCACTCCGGGAGTGACGGCAGAAGTGAAAACCTTTACACACGATTCGCGCTTAACACTCAAATATGTCACAAGACATGTCTTTGACATTGTCAAGAAATAATAATGTTTGTTTATTTACTTTTTTGACGTAGTATATTTGACATCGCAATCTGTCATAGAATTAAAATTCCATATCCAACCACCCTGTACTACTCATAATCGCGAATACTAAAAATAAAAATTATAATAGGCGTGGCATTACGGTTTCCGCCTTACGAATTTCCACGATTAGGACACGTGACCTGACGCGTGTTTATCATTTTTTATCCATACCAAAAAAGTGCACAACGCCGCTAAAGAAGTTTTCACTTCAAAAAAAAAAAAAATGCTCAATAAATAACTGCCAGTTCGTAATCGGGCCTTCACAGTTATTTAATCTGTGGATATATATATAATGACAGTTTATGTAAACTATATTCTGTTCCAATATGTTTTAACCAGTTATTATCGTAAATTGCCGGCCTACAGCGGCTCTCACCCTTCCTATGATTACTTAACCTATGTAATCGGCGTAGGCTCATGCAAAATGAAATTTAAGAGCTGGCTCTAGCTGGGTCGTTATCAATATTTTTTATTATTTTCTTTAATTTACAAATTACAATTTAATTTAAAAATCACTTTATTAGATATTATGACAAATTGCATCTTTCGAAAAATAGCTCCTAAAACGATCCGTTTTCATCTTCTTTCTTCAAAAAAACTGACCACAATATTGCTCTTCGAGTTCACGTGAAATAAATAAAAAAATATATATATAAATAAATATTTCACTAACCAATGTTAACTTCAGTCCATAAAAAATAAACACCCAATATTTTTGTTTCTTTTTTCATTGCATTAGAGCTTTCTTAATGTGCATTTAAGGAAAAAGAAAGAAAAGAATGAAATGGTCAGGTTGGGTTACGTTAACCTTAGTTTTGGACGTAACGATTTTACAATTATATCATCGATGAGATTGTAGATAGTAAATGGTTGATCTTTCTTTCGCTTTTGTGCTACGTAAACGTAATGTATATGGTGTAATAGGTACTCATGTAAAAAAAAATTGGTGAAATATTGTAGAGTATACTATAGGGGGATATATATAGTAAACAGCTCATACAGAAAAGCAACAAAGTCGAGAGCGAGGGCGTAGAGGGGGCATGACGGCATGAGAGAGCGTCATGCCGTTTTCCGTCACGGCATTCGGTTCGATTTGACTGCCATGGCGCGCCAATAGATGATTCAGATTGTTCCTCATTTCGTCCAATATGAAAGGTAAAGCGCAACCCAACTATAGTTAAAAACTGAAAGACGATTACTTACCTCTAATTGGTACTTAGTGCAGTCATTGAAGCGTCTTACCTCAGATTTTTTTTACTGTGAACCGAATTGCATGAAATTTTGGAATTAGGCTCATCTTACCCTTAACTTCAAAAGTGAAAATGATCTGAACTCCGCCTATTATTTTTAAGGGGTGTAAACAACCCCTTAATGGAAAAATTGACATTGAGCCATTTTATCGCTAGAAAACATGTCTAATAGTAAGTGGTCAAATTGGCAAGTATTTTCTAACATAATTACCTCATATTAAAATCATTTTCAACCCTTTGAAAATCTTACAACCCTTGCAAACAACCCCTAAATTGAAAAAATCACAAAAAAATACTTTGGTATGACATAAAAAGATGTAAGTATAGAGTAAGTAATATTTTATATTCTCTATAATAATTATCAAATTTTTAACCCCCTTTCAACCCTTGAAAACTACCCCTTGATAAAAAATTGTTAAAAATTTTTTTTTGATAAAATAAAAAGGATTTAAATATTATTCCACACTCTCGAAAATGATTATCATATTCTTAAGCTTTTCTACCCTTAAAACTACCCCTAAATTAAAACAGTAAATATATATGATTACATATTTAAAAATAATTTAATTTAGAGTAAAAAATTGCCATTTATTGAATAAAATATTTACAAATTATATAAAATTGTACTATTATTATTCATGACTCAATGTCGGAGTTGCTGTCACATTCAAAATCTTCTGGCTGAATTGGAGGGCTATTTTGGCAGTTATCTCCACTGCACGTTCCACATGTTCTATTACAAAACAGACCAACTTTTCTGCATCCGCAAGACGCTCCACATCCTTTTTTGCAGTTGCAAAAAATCATTTTCAGCAGTTCTTGTGGTGCGGGTGGATCTACAGACTTAAGTGGATTTAATAAACCGTCATTCATGATCCACCCCCAATTCGTGAGCAATGAGCCATATTATGTATATATATACACATTACAATAGTTGTGGGTCTCTATTATACTGCGTACTTTCACATTGCTCCAAATATTCACATTCCGAAATTTTCAGTTATCTATTAAGTAGAAAAAAAATATGATAAGTTTTTGGACCATAACTCCTTCAATTTTCATGCTATCACAATTTACAAAAAACCATTGTTAAGGTAATGAAGAGGGCTACAACATCCTTCATTGCAATATATAGTAAAAAAACCTTTTTTCGAAAACGGTGAAGGGTTAAAGGGCTTAAGAGAGGCTGTGATTGAGCTGCTACACTCTCTTTAAACAATCATATCTCTGTAAATTTTTGTTTGACAGAAAAAACAAAAAGAACAAAATTGTTTGTTAGAAAAATACCTAAATTTTTTATCCGTACACTTTTATACGTATCTGTCGTCATTTTTGAGATATTATGAAAAAAAGTAGGTTTTTTAAAAATTTGAAATTTTGTTTTTTTTTATCGTGACTTTTTTGAAAAATATGTGTCCTGAAGCAGCCAAACTGATACTATCTATCAAACTCTTCATAATAAAGTTAATTCTAGGCGGAATACGATTAATTTTAATTTTGGTGGAAATGGCACTTATGAAACCCATTGATTTAAAAGAAAAAAAATTAGATGCTCCCCTTATTTGCAATACAGCTCACTTATTTTACGTGCAAAAGACTTTTAATAGTGCTTAGTTTTAAAGCTTATTTCAAGCACTACAAAACCCTTTTGTATTAGAATGCATAAAATGCATCTGCTCGCCGCTAGATGGCATTGACCATATCGATTAAATTTCAGACAAAATAAAAAACGGCTTTGATCTTTAATATCTAGCTTAATATTGCACTTAGAATACTTAATGAAAAATCAAATTGTTCATTGTTTTACCTGCTAAAATTTTGTTCTTCATAAAATTTTCGATAAAACGTATATTTTTGGAGATATTTGCAAAAAACCGATGAAAAACGTGAAAAAATTGCGAATTTTCAATTGCCAATAACTTGAAAAGTATTGGATTTTTGGAAAAACTTTATGGATGATTTTTTGCTTAAAATTAGGCCCTCTATCGATATCCGAGGTTATTTTGAAAAAAAAAAATCCACCCCCGAGAAGGGGTGGCAACCACCCCCAGGGTGGTTGCGGAGTTCAAATCATTTTCACTTTTGAAGTTAAGGGTAAGATGAACCTAATTCCAGAATTGTATGCAATTCGGTTCACAGTAAAAAAAATCTGAGCAAAAATGCTTCAATGACTGCACTAACTGTCGTTGTACCTACATGGACCACATCTGTCTGTCCTAATTGGTACTGTCGTTGTACCTATATGGACCACATCTGTCTGTCCTAATTGGTACTGTCGTTGTACCTATATGGACCACATCTGTATGTCCTAATTGGTACTGTCGTGGTACCTATATGGACCACATCTGTCTGTCCTAATTTCCTCTAAGGAGACCTGAGGAAGCCCTAAATTAAAAATAAGAAATATAAGAGGTCATAAAAAGTAAGGAATAGATCTAAAATATCTAGGTATTAAAATATAAAACACATATCATATCAAAAAGGATTGTTTGTTTGTTACGCAATAACTTAAGAAATGCTAATCTCACGTAACTTGTACTTTCAGAGGAGAATAGCTAGTCAGTCTATAAAGTGGTATAAAAAAAAAAAACGAGTTGCACTCCGGGAGTGACGGCAGAAGTGAAAACCTTTACACACGATTCGCGCTTAACACTCAAATATGTCACAAGACATGTCTTTGACATTGTCAAGAAATAATAATGTTTGTTTATTTACTTTTTTGACGTAGTATATTTGACATCGCAATCTGTCATAGAATTAAAATTCCATATCCAACCACCCTGTACTACTCATAATCGCGAATACTAAAAATAAAAATTATAATAGGCGTGGCATTACGGTTTCCGCCTTACGAATTTCCACGATTAGGACACGTGACCTGACGCGAGTTTATCATTTTTTATCCATACCAAAAAAGTGCACAACGCCGCTAAAGAAGTTTTCACTTCAAAAAAAAAAAAAATGCTCAATAAATAACTGCCAGTTCGTAATCGGGCCTTCACAGTTATTTAATCTGTGGATATATATATAATGACAGTTTATGTAAACTATATTCTGTTCCAATATGTTTTAACCAGTTATTATCGTAAATTGCCGGCCTACAGCGGCTCTCACCCTTCCTATGATTACTTAACCTATGTAATCGGCGTAGGCTCATGCAAAATGAAATTTAAGAGCTGGCTCTAGCTGGGTCGTTATCAATATTTTTTATTATTTTCTTTAATTTACAAATTACAATTTAATTTAAAAATCACTATATTAGATATTATGACAAATTGCATCTTTCGAAAAATAGCTCCTAAAACGATCCGTTTTCATCTTCTTTCTTCAAAAAAACTGACCACAATAATGCTCTTCGAGTTCACGTGAAATAAATAAAAAAATATATATATAAATAAATATTTCACTAACCAATGTTAACTTCAGTCCATAAAAAATAAACACCCAATATTTTTGTTTCTTTTTTCATTGCATTAGAGCTTTCTTAATGTGCATTTAAGGAAAAAGAAAGAAAAGAATGAAATGGTCAGGTTGGGTTACGTTAACCTTAGTTTTGGACGTAACGATTTTACAATTATATCATCGATGAGATTGTAGATAGTAAATGGTTGATCTTTCTTTCGCTTTTGTGCTACGTAAACGTAATGTATATGGTGTAATAGGTACTCATGTAAAAAAAAATTGGTGAAATATTGTAGAGTATACTATAGGGGGATATATATAGTAAACAGCTCATACAGAAAAGCAACAAAGTCGAGAGCGAGGGCGTAGAGGGGGCATGACGGCATGAGAGAGCGTCATGCCGTTTTCCGTCACGGCATTCGGTTCGATTTGACTGCCATGGCGCGCCAATAGATGATTCAGATTGTTCCTCATTTCGTCCAATATGAAAGGTAAAGCGCAACCCAACTATAGTTAAAAACTGAAAGACGATTACTTACCTCTAATTGGTACTTAGTGCAGTCATTGAAGCGTCTTACCTCAGATTTTTTTTACTGTGAACCGAATTGCATGAAATTTTGGAATTAGGCTCATCTTACCCTTAACTTCAAAAGTGAAAATGATCTGAACTCCGCCTATTATTTTTAAGGGGTGTAAACAACCCCTTAATGGAAAAATTGACATTGAGCCATTTTATCGCTAGAAAACATGTCTAATAGTAAGTGGTCAAATTGGCAAGTATTTTCTAACATAATTACCTCATATTAAAATCATTTTCAACCCTTTGAAAATCTTACAACCCTTGCAAACAACCCCTAAATTGAAAAAATCACAAAAAAATACTTTGGTATGACATAAAAAGATGTAAGTATAGAGTAAGTAATATTTTATATTCTCTATAATAATTATAAAATTTTTAACCCCCTTTCAACCCTTGAAAACTACCCCTTGATAAAAAATTGTTAAAAATTTTTTTTTGATAAAATAAAAAGGATTTAAATATTATTCCACACTCTCGAAAATGATTATCATATTCTTAAGCTTTTCTACCCTTAAAACTACCCCTAAATTAAAACAGTAAATATATATGATTACATATTTAAAAATAATTTAATTTAGAGTAAAAAATTGCCATTTATTGAATAAAATATTTACAAATTATATAAAATTGTACTATTATTATTCATGACTCAATGTCGGAGTTGCTGTCACATTCAAAATCTTCTGGCTGAATTGGAGGGCTATTTTGGCAGTTATCTCCACTGCACGTTCCACATGTTCTATTACAAAACAGACCAACTTTTCTGCATCCGCAAGACGCTCCACATCCTTTTTTGCAGTTGCAAAAAATCATTTTCAGCAGTTCTTGTGGTGCGGGTGGATCTACAGACTTAAGTGGATTTAATAAACCGTCATTCATGATCCACCCCCAATTCGTGAGCAATGAGCCATATTATGTATATATATACACATTACAATAGTTGTGGGTCTCTATTATACTGCGTACTTTCACATTGCTCCAAATATTCACATTCCGAAATTTTCAGTTATCTATTAAGTAGAAAAAAAATATGATAAGTTTTTGGACCATAACTCCTTCAATTTTCATGCTATCACAATTTACAAAAAACCATTGTTAAGGTAATGAAGAGGGCTACAACATCCTTCATTGCAATATATAGTAAAAAAACCTTTTTTCGAAAACGGTGAAGGGTTAAAGGGCTTAAGAGAGGCTGTGATTGAGCTGCTACACTCTCTTTAAACAATCATATCTCTGTAAATTTTTGTTTGACAGAAAAAACAAAAAGAACAAAATTGTTTGTTAGAAAAATACCTAAATTTTTTATCCGTACACTTTTATACGTATCTGTCGTCATTTTTGAGATATTATGAAAAAAAGTAGGTTTTTTAAAAATTTGAAATTTTGTTTTTTTTTATCGTGACTTTTTTGAAAAATATGTGTCCTGAAGCAGCCAAACTGATACTATCTATCAAACTCTTCATAATAAAGTTAATTCTAGGCGGAATACGATTAATTTTAATTTTGGTGGAAATGGCACTTATGAAACCCATTGATTTAAAAGAAAAAAAATTAGATGCTCCCCTTATTTGCAATACAGCTCACTTATTTTACGTGCAAAAGACTTTTAATAGTGCTTAGTTTTAAAGCTTATTTCAAGCACTACAAAACCCTTTTGTATTAGAATGCATAAAATGCATCTGCTCGCCGCTAGATGGCATTGACCATATCGATTAAATTTCAGACAAAATAAAAAACGGCTTTGATCTTTAATATCTAGCTTAATATTGCACTTAGAATACTTAATGAAAAATCAAATTGTTCATTGTTTTACCTGCTACAATTTTGTTCTTCATAAAATTTTCGATAAAACGTATATTTTTGGAGATATTTGCAAAAAACCGATGAAAAACGTGAAAAAATTGCGAATTTTCAATTGCCAATAACTTGAAAAGTATTGGATTTTTGGAAAAACTTTATGGATGATTTTTTGCTTAAAATTAGGCCCTCTATCGATATCCGAGGTTATTTTGAAAAAAAAAAATCCACCCCCGAGAAGGGGTGGCAACCACCCCCAGGGTGGTTGCGGAGTTCAAATCATTTTCACTTTTGAAGTTAAGGGTAAGATGAACCTAATTCCAGAATTGTATGCAATTCGGTTCACAGTAAAAAAAATCTGAGCAAAAATGCTTCAATGACTGCACTAACTGTCGTTGTACCTACATGGACCACATCTGTCTGTCCTAATTGGTACTGTCGTTGTACCTATATGGACCACATCTGTCTGTCCTAATTGGTACTGTCGTTGTACCTATATGGACCACATCTGTATGTCCTAATTGGTACTGTCGTGGTACCTATATGGACCACATCTGTCTGTCCTAATTTCCTCTAAGGAGACCTGAGGAAGCCCTAAATTAAAAATAAGAAATATAAGAGGTCATAAAAAGTAAGGAATAGATCTAAAATATCTAGGTATTAAAATATAAAACACATATCATATCAAAAAGGATTGTTTGTTTGTTACGCAATAACTTAAGAAATGCTAATCTCACGTAACTTGTACTTTCAGAGGAGAATAGCTAGTCAGTCTATAAAGTGGTATAAAAAAAAAAAACGAGTTGCACTCCGGGAGTGACGGCAGAAGTGAAAACCTTTACACACGATTCGCGCTTAACACTCAAATATGTCACAAGACATGTCTTTGACATTGTCAAGAAATAATAATGTTTGTTTATTTACTTTTTTGACGTAGTATATTTGACATCGCAATCTGTCATAGAATTAAAATTCCATATCCAACCACCCTGTACTACTCATAATCGCGAATACTAAAAATAAAAATTATAATAGGCGTGGCATTACGGTTTCCGCCTTACGAATTTCCACGATTAGGACACGTGACCTGACGCGAGTTTATCATTTTTTATCCATACCAAAAAAGTGCACAACGCCGCTAAAGAAGTTTTCACTTCAAAAAAAAAAAAAATGCTCAATAAATAACTGCCAGTTCGTAATCGGGCCTTCACAGTTATTTAATCTGTGGATATATATATAATGACAGTTTATGTAAACTATATTCTGTTCCAATATGTTTTAACCAGTTATTATCGTAAATTGCCGGCCTACAGCGGCTCTCACCCTTCCTATGATTACTTAACCTATGTAATCGGCGTAGGCTCATGCAAAATGAAATTTAAGAGCTGGCTCTAGCTGGGTCGTTATCAATATTTTTTATTATTTTCTTTAATTTACAAATTACAATTTAATTTAAAAATCACTATATTAGATATTATGACAAATTGCATCTTTCGAAAAATAGCTCCTAAAACGATCCGTTTTCATCTTCTTTCTTCAAAAAAACTGACCACAATAATGCTCTTCGAGTTCACGTGAAATAAATAAAAAAATATATATATAAATAAATATTTCACTAACCAATGTTAACTTCAGTCCATAAAAAATAAACACCCAATATTTTTGTTTCTTTTTTCATTGCATTAGAGCTTTCTTAATGTGCATTTAAGGAAAAAGAAAGAAAAGAATGAAATGGAGAAATGGAAGCTTTTTAGGATTAAAAGATGAAGCAAAACTTAAAATTGTTTGGCTTATGTTCATTTTAATTTTGGACCTATGTCTGATTACTTTTATAATAAATATATTTTATTCAAAAAAATCATAGACCTCTTTTATATTTAATACCTAAATACCTCATATTCAAGCAATGTGCTAACCCACCTGCAACATAATAAGTACCTCATAGTCCAGTCGGTGAAGACAAAAATATACAAAAAGCTGCCAATTTTTTTTTCATCCTTTACAGTTTGCTCTCAGTTTCCAAGAAATTTGAAGATCTGTTTAAAACTTAATAGTTTTTTTTTTCTTGTCACCAGGCCCAGAATACGGTACAATGGAGGCGGCGTGGAAAGGCGGTATGGTCGAAGCTGAAAGATTATCAGACCTTCATCTCGGCGTCAGAGACAGGCTGGTCAATGACGTCATAGCCCAAATAAAAAATTGGCAAAAGGACACGTATCATAAGGTAAGTCAATATTTCCTTTTTCTGGTTTAAAAGTTAATTTTCCTAATGAATTTTTTTTTTTTTTTTTTTTATACCACTAAGGTGGCAAACAAGCTTACGGCCCGCCTGATGGTAAGCGGTCACCGTAGCCTATGGACGCTTGCAACACCAGGGGTATCACTTGCGCGTTGCCGACCCTTCAGAAATCTAATAACTTCTTTCTTGAAGAACTCCATACTGTAGTCCTTGCAGAAAACCTTGGCAGGGAGCTCATTCCACAACTTAAGCGTTCGCGGGAGGAAGTTTCTCTGAAACCGCACTGTACGCGACCATTTAGGTTCTAAAGTGTGAGAATGAATTCCCTGCCGATGGCGAGCGGTGCGATGGTAGAAAGTAGCCGTGGGCATCATTTCGAACAATTCCTCAGAACACAACCCATTGTACAAGCGGTAGAACACACACAGTGAGGCAAAGTCTCTCCTCAGACTTAAGGGCTCGATACCGCAAGTGAGTTTGGGATCGTCGACAATTCTCACAGCCCGTCGTTGAACCGAGTCAAAAGGGTCAAGCTGGTATCCGGGTGCACCTGCCCAGAGATGGCAGCAGTACTCCATATGGGGCCGAACTTGCGACTTGTAAAGTAACAACCTTTGCCCCGACGTGAAGTACTGCTTCGCTCTGTTGAGTACACCAAGTTTTTTGGACGCCAGCTTTACCTTATCTTGTAAATGATCTCGGAACTGAACATCGCTGGAGATGTCGACACCAAGGATCCCAATGCTCTTGGAGATGGAGAGGGGAGTGTTCTGGAATTGTGGGACCACAGTGAATGGAGTTTTCTTAGCGGTGAACGCGCACACTTGTGTCTTTGTAGGGTTGAATCGGACCAAGTTTACCCGTCCCCAGTCAGAGACCTGGGACAGTGTGGTCTCGATTTGAGACACAAGTTCTCCGCGGTTTTCCTCCACAAGGGAACGAGGGATGTTTGCACGACCCGTGTAAAAAGTGTCTCCAGTACTGTCATCTGCATAGCAATGTATGTTGTTGATGTCCAACATGTCATTGATATGCAGTAGAAACAGCGTAGGAGACAGCACAGAGCCTTGCGGGACACCAGCATTAATGTCCATGCTATCAGAGCAACTACCGTCAACTACAGTTCGTATGCGTCTGCCGGACAAAAAGCTAGCCACCCATTTGCACAAACCCTCGGGCACTCCGTAAGATGGCAACTTCGATAGAAGACCGCGGTGCCAGACCCGATCGAACGCCTTCGCTATGTCCAGGCTACATGCCAATGCCTCCCCGTGACTCTCAATGGCTAGTGCCCATCGGTGTGTGAGATACACTAGAAGGTCACCAGTCGAGCGACCGTGGCGAAAGCCATATTGACGGTCACTGACCAGATCGTGTACTTCTAGGTATCTTAGAAGCTGTGTGTTGATCACACGCTCCATCACCTTAGAGAGGAGAGAGGTAATAGCGATAGGCCTGTAATTCGATGGATCTGATCTATCGCCCTTTTTGGGCACCGGGTGCACATTCGCAGTCTTCCATGTAGACGGAAATTGCCTAGTGTGGTAGGAAAGCGCGAAGAGGCGCGTGAGTACAGGACATAACTCAGGAGCACACTGCTTAAGCACCACTGCTGGTATACCGTCTGGCCCACTCGACTTATGAACGTCTAGAGAAAGCAACGCCCGCCTGACCTCCCGCTGCGTTATGGAGATTTCCGGCATGGACTTACCGCACCACGGTATAGTAGGTGGTACAGCGCCTTCATCGTTCATATTCGAGTTCGAGGCAAAGAGACTGCCCAGTAGATCGGCTTTCTCTTTAGCACTATGGGCCAAGTCACCATCGGTCTTTCGCAGTGGTGGTAACGACGACTGGCAGAAGTTCCCTTTGTTACACTTCATGTATTAACCCGTCACGCGTCCAAGGTCCCACAGTGGAACCTAAGCGACTTGTGTCGCGGGGGAATTTTTTCAGGACGACTTTTATCAGACAGGCTAATTGTAAGTATTCCGAAGTGAAGCCAATGGCCTGTCCTACGTTCTAGTATTTTTGGCTGGACAATATTTTGTGCGTTTAATATTTTTTTATCAGAAATTGTTTTGGTAATTTGATCCGGCCGCCATTTATATTGCGCCGTTTTGAGTTGGATTTTGGATTTTATTAACAGTAGCTTAGAGTTCATTTTGACCCCTGGTAATGTGCTATATATAAAAAACTATGTATTTTTTTAGTAAATAAATTTATTATTACTTATTATATTTATCATAAACTTATTCTTATTACTTTTTTTTATACTGTATGTATTAGGGAACATACCTTAAAATAAATAAAGAGGAATAAACATAATAAAGTTAGGTGTATGTCCGTTTGTATGCGGCAAGGGCGGATAATTTCCTTAGTATGGGGACGCTTGACGGGTTAAGGGGCATATAGCAGCTAACTAGCGCCGCCATTAGATATCTTCAATTTTCTCTTGGTAGAAAACTAATGTGATACGTAGTTAACAATTCTGCTAAATAGTTTATAAATAGTTTTATATTTCCAACATTTGGATTTTAGAAATTCGTTTTCTACGGAGAAAAAATTGAGGAAATCTTAAGGCGGCGCTAGTGGGCTGTAAGAGGGTCATAAAGGCTGCGCACTACCCAAATGTGCAGTTTTCTGCTCGATTATAAAATCGATTCCACCGAACTACTACAAACTGGAAATTTTCAACTTTCATAACATATCTTTACACATACTTTTCCTAGAAACTTACTGTATTTGTACAGCTGATCCTCTCGTTTTACTATTTTTAATACATAACTCCTTATCAACTAATAGCGGAAACGTATCCTACTACAAGCCAAACCACTAAGCTAAAAACTTACTGTAATAGATTTTCTTTAACTTATGTGATGTAAGCGTAATTAATTAATTTCCACTTTTTACGCTATGCTGTTCGCGAATTTGCAAGATATTTTTGTCACAGGAAAATCTACTTTATTTGAGATCGACATCGGAGATTTCAGCATAACGCCCATCACGCAAACTTAAATGTATATGCGCATTGGGGGCCCTCTTAAAGAAATATTCCCTGAGGCGACGCAGACTAAAAGGCGTTACAAAAACTAAGTTTGACCCTAATTTTATTACTAGATCATGACTTTTGAATTTCAATAAATGGACTCTTAATATCATGCTGATTTAGGTTTATTTAGCTTAAAGTCAAACCCTAAGTTGAAAAAAGAAAAAATAAACTTTGAATTTAACTTAATACTTTATCTTGAAATGTTCAAAGTTACTTTTTCAAAAAGACGAAACAGTTCTTTCTTCTCGTTTTTCGTTGAATCTTTAAAACGTAACGATATTTCGCAATTATTTATAAAAATAACTAATAGGGAAAAACAATATATTTATTTGATAACTATCGTAGTTTATCTTATGATCAAATTTTTACTGATTTTTCGCTAGTTTTTTAGTAGTTTTAAGCGTTGGCTGTCGCTGTGTCGCTAGGCAGTAATTATATAGCGCCATCTCTTTGCTTATTATGCAGTGACACTTAGATACACTATTAAAATCGATGATCAGATACAGAATAAGGAATCCAACTACTTTTGTATGGAGCGCACTGCGGGTAATAAATATCCTGTTAACTACCTAACCACTGATTTTACGAATATGGACAAGCAAGACAGTCCTACGATAGATTTACGTGATATACAAACAGAGGGGACCGTACATTGACAATCACGAAACCCTAAAAACATTGAAATACGTCTTGTATCTCAAAATACACAGGTGGAAGAAAAGTGGTAAAATAAAAGACCAGGGTCAGAATAATATTCCCCTGAACCTTTTTTAGAGAAACAATAAAAATGTTTTTTACTCAACTTAACAGCTAAAAAAGGCAAAATTAAAAGTCTCACACAGGTATACTTATTTTTTTCGTCTTAACGATTAATGAAGTTATATTGAACTCGGCTAAAAATACACGGTAAAGGTTCCCTTCGTGCTAAAAATACGTAAAAGGTTTGAAAGGGATTCAACTCGTCTTTTTGAGATTTATTTGATTTTCATTGGCCCTTTTTTTTAAGATTGGCTTATCTTTATTAAGCTAAAACTCTTATTGTTATTCAAATAAGTAAATCTTACAAATATATCAGTCTTTAAATAATCTCCGATTCTACTGTACTAATTTAAAAAAAAAATCTTGAAGATATACTCTGTTTATATGTACTATGCCAGACTGATTCATCGTCAAGAATACAGCTTATTAAGAAAGCTGTTAAGATGTTTTTAAATTAAAATATTGAACTCGACCATTCAAAAAGGTTTGTATCTGGTTGGAACTTGTTCAGTCATTTAGTATACCTACTCAATCAAGAATTTTATAAATCCCTAAATCTTAATATATATAAATCTCGTGTCACAATGTTTGTCCTCAATGGACTCCTAAACTACTGAACCGATTTTGATCAAACTTCGTAAATATCTGTTATTTGATCCAACTTAAAAGATAGGATAGTTTTTATCTCGATATGTCAAGTGCGAGCCGGACTCGGGCACTATAGGTAGAAACCAACTTTCGCCGGGTACAGAGGGACGGCAGCGGAACAACGTTCGCCGGGACTTAGTATATATATATATATATATATTGATAAAATATAAAACATCTAGCTTTTACTAAATTTTGTTAACGGCTTAAGATTTCTAAAGCAACTCCTTGAAGATTATAGTAAGATAGTTTTAGTTTAGTTTACACAAGGAAGCGTTCGTTTTGGGATAAAGAATCATTATTTTCTTTACTTTTGCCACCTGTCATCCGTTCGTTTAGCATTTAGTCATTAAGATAATATATACTTATTGACATTAGTATCAAAATATCAATATTTTAGTATCATCTGTAACATTTTGTCAAGCGTTCGGTTGTTATATATTTGTTTTTTTTTTTGTTACTTTTGCCACAGAAAAATTAAACTTTAGACCCATGTCTAGAAGTGGGGGTTTTGGTGTAAGTCTGTCAAGCTGCCTATACATATTCATTGTTTATGATAATGTGTGTGTTATCATCGTAGTACGTCAACCGTTCGTTTTGCAACCAAAATTTTTGTTAGTAACGTTTCAAACCTTTACGAAGCATAAGTGTCGGTCGCAAAACTGGCGTTATCAAAAGTGTGAAAAGTATAAAACGTGAGAACTTTTATTTCCAAAACTAACACGCCCTAAGTATAATAGAAAGAATTAACAACAAACTGGCGGAAGTGCGTGTACACTGTACATTCTCGTAACTAAAACTACACGTTTCGTTTGGAACTTTGCCAAATGCCCACAAGAGTTACGCGCTGACGTCGACAATGATGTACTCCCACCGCCTGGTATAACATTAAATTGTGTGGTTCGTTAAACTTCATTAACATCCTAAGTATAAACACTCGGTAGTGATCGTAAACATTAACCAAAACATTACTTAACTAAAAGCTACTGTTACTGCTTTTACTATGGCGTGCATGTGCATGGGTGAAAGGAGATTTGTACTCTTTTTTAAAATACCACTAAGGTGGTACTCAAGCTTGCGGTCCGCCTGACGATAAGCGGTCACCTCAGCCTATGGACGCTTGCAACACCTGAGGCATCACTCGCGCATTGCAGACTGTTAAAAAATCTAATATCTTCTTTCTTAAAGAACCTCATACTGACGAAGAAAACCTTGACAGGAATCCCATTCCACAACCTAGGCGTTCGCGGGAGAGAAGGAGTTTGAGAAAGTTAGCTCTTTATCATAAGCCCAAGTCGCTAGGTGTAGAAAATTTAGCTTTACGTAAAGGTAGAATGTAGAAGGGGGATTGTTGGAGCAAAGGATTTCTTCAATAAAGGACTTCTAGGATGAACCCATAGAAAGTTTACAAAATTTCCCTTTTTTGTTTGGTAACGATAGGGTGGCGAAACTGTGGTTTGGTAGCTGATAATATAATCTAAAATGTATTGCTTAGGGAAGTTGTAACTGGTAGGAGGACAGAAATATTTCATTATGCCCCCCGCCAAGAGTTAGCCAATAGCAAATTACTACCGTATATATTATGTCTATCCATTTGTCAGTGCCTATCTGCTGATCTATAAAACTTGAAGATCTAGACCATGCTAATTAAATACTGCTAATTGTAAACCAAATTCTATAATCTGGCGATCTAGAAAATCAACTCGGACCTACTATTGTAACAAAGACGGTTGACCTCGTTTTTTGGCTTATATAATACATTTCTGCCTACAGGTTTTTTATAACATTGCATATCACCAAACTTCAGCACCGCGCGGCAGGTATGCCACGGAGGGCCACGGCATCTCGCCAGTGTGCGTCAGCCTTAGTCAGTAGTCAGATTCTAATACCTTTAAACGAGCAATGTATGTAATCTGAATCTCAGAAACGGCTCTAACGATTTTAATGAGATTTAGTATGTGGGGGGTTTCGGGGGTGATAAATCGATCTAGCTAGGTTTATTTTTAGAAAATGTCGTTTTATCCGTGTCTTCAGGCAATGATAAACTAAAAAATATGACTTCCTGAGATCTATTGGCAAGTAGTAATACTACACATCAACACTAAATCTACTTGACAATAGATGGCGTTGTTGAGCAACACTGAAGCAACTTGACTATAGATGGCGTCGTAAAAAAAAACGAGCAAAACTCGGTCCTCCAGGTACTTAGTTTTAAATGCATATAAGATCTTCCCCGGTGCTTCGACTTTTTACCGATGGCCGTTGTAACGGATATATGTCCTAAAAGTTGAGACCACGTATCGGAAGGCGAAGTGTGAAATTCCCTCCAGCCTGATAGACTCATGGGCTTAAAGTTATGGCCAGAGGGGGTTAGATTTGGAAACCAGAGTACCGCCAGAAATGGCGCACCTTTCAGAAAGCAGTCCAGCCCAGCGGTGGCCAAAAATAAGTTGGATAATGAAAGCATATCGCCTTGTTTTTATTTGATTTGCTATGTTGACTGATAAAGGCGATTGTTTACCTTCGTTGTTGTTTCTGAGCGTGTTTACTGGCTCGTTTATCTAGTGCTCTATAAACAAACGCCTCACGAGCAAAGGGAGCAGTATCAACAACTTCAGTATATTTTATGTGGTTACTTTGGTATTTATCGGGCCGTTGATCTTATTTTTTGTTTACATTTGTATTTACAGAGTTACTCTTTTTTTGAGTGTAGAACGTTAGTACGTCTCTCGCAAAACGAAGTTAAGCAACGTCGGGTGTGGCCATTATTTAGATGGGTGACCGCCTAGTGGCAAATTTTTCTGAGCTCCTCCGGGCTTCGGAGAGCACGTAAAACTGTTGGTCCTGGCTGGCTGTCATATATGTATGACATCAGTCGTTGAGCCAAGTCAGATGCCTTATGGCTTTTATTGGCTTGAAACCTCTGCCAGTGGAGTGGCCACTAGCCCGACAACGCCCGTCAACCCGCACTAGGCCGGCATAGTGGACTATGGCCTAAGCCTCCTTCTTCAGGGATGCGCCTGTGTCCTGGCAGTAGGGTATATAACGGCTGAGGCGACTCTTATTTGTAGCTTTTTTTTTTGGTGGTTACAGGCAACAAATTACTTGAACCGGTAGCTACTCGACGCCATCTTTTTTTAAGTCAACGAAATTGATAATGAAATTGTAGAACTGTTAACAATAATCTTTTGCCAAACACATTTTATTGTTGTTTGTTTTTACCGGAATCCCAATTTCAATCGCATTGCGAATTGTTTTAGAACTAGGTACCGAATACTAATAGAGATGGACGTACGTATATGTAGGGATTTAAATTGATTTCAGAGTTACCTTGCTGATATTTAGAACTCAGTACATGTACAGAGTTCTAAATCAAGAAGGTCATTATTTATAAATAAGAGATTTGTAATTACGAAACAAATCCAATGTTGGAATACAAATTATTGTACTTTCTACGTAGATAACCAAACAAGAAAGCTATTGTTTAAAATTCATCAGTCAGGTGTTGAATTAAATCTACATGACTTTGAATCACTTTAAAATCGATTAATTCGGTTTAATCCATGTTGATAAGTTGCCCCTAAAAGACAGTTATGTCTGTACCTACCTATGTAAAGTGTTTGTTATTCAGTTAGGTGCCGTACTGGTACTTTCATTTTCATATCTACTAGTATAAATACGGTCTGAAAATGAATCGCTTTTTATGTGCTGGTTTTACTAACGGTGATAAGGTTGAGTGACTGAAACCTTGAAGGCTTTACGTTGTTATCGGCACGCTGTTAGCACAAAAGGTTTTTTTTTTTATCTACTAGCCTCTGCCCGCGGCTTCGCTTGCACTAATTTTAGTTATCGTCGTGGGACCCATACGTTAACTCCTTGAATTTAGAAAGCAAGCTATAGTTCTTCTACGTGGAATTCAATTATAGGTATGGGCTCCGTGGCTTAGTGGGTAATGACCCGACTACTGAATCAAGGGGCGTGGGTTCGATTCGCGCACATAACAAACAATTTAGTTTTTGTGTTTGTCTTGAGACTGGATGTTTTCTTTATATATATATATATAAGCTTTGCTTAGTTTGGGACCGGATGGGTTTTTTTTATGTCCAAAAAAACAATCTCACTCCGGAAACGCCGGCAACGTGAAAACATACAACCTGGATATAACATTTTAACATGTGCAATCCGCACTTTCATCTTTTCATCACCTCAATTTCCTCTTACTTTTTATTCGTCCTATAGAGTTTAACATTTTTGTCCCATCACAAAAAAAGTGCACAACGCCGCTAAAGACGTTTTCACTTCAAACTTATAATAGGCGTGGCATTATGGTTTCCGTCTCAGGAATTTTTATGGCGTGGCATTATGGTTTCCGTCTTACGTCTTACGAATTTTCGATCAGCCTGCGCGAGTTTATCATTTTTTACCCAAACCAAAAAAGTGCAGGACGCCGCTAAAGAAGTTTTCACTTCAAAAATTTATTCCTGTAAAACCTTTTAATTTTTCACGGATAAAAGGTATATGTCCATTTCTGTCTCTTCAACTATCCCCATGCCATTTCAGCTCAATTGCGATGCTGGATGCTCCGTTGCGACAAGAAGGAATCATAAACAAACAAACAACAAACAAGTCGCATTTTATAATATTAGTATGGATATTGTAGCATTGTTAACGGTCTAGCTTCTATGCAACCTTGGTATTAATAGAAATGGACAGTTTCCTTTATTAGCATATCCATCAGATTACGTGGCAGTTGTTTAAGGTTCTTCTCCAATTAACTCCACGAACATTCACGGAGAAAAAAATCTAGTTTAGACGACCAGAATATTGTGAATTTTACTACAATATTTTGTATTATATGTGACAATATTTTATGTCTTAAATTTTCTAGTAAAAACAATCAAATTTATCATCAACCGAATTGTTTTGTGAACCAGAATGTCTAGAGGCGTGTTATTTTTATTCCCAGTCTGAAACTTGCAATGGGACAGTGGAATCGATAGTGGAACGAGCAGAAACCTACACATTTGAGTAGGGCGCACCCTTAAGAGGCTAGTGCTGGACGCTAGTGACGTCAGTGCGATACTTTTTACCCCGCAGGAAATGAACTCCGCGCGGGCGGAGACCCAGACAAAAGCTAGTAGTTGATTTAGTAATAATAATAAAAACTTTATTGCACAAAATCAAAAATAAAAACAGTATTTACTATACAGGTATAAATGGCAATCTTATCGCTGTGGAGCGATCTCTCCCAAATAATCTTTAGGTAAAGGAATTTAAAAGTTCCAAGATAGTGTGTGCGTTGAGATAAATTAATAAACAAACACAAGTATAAATTAATTATTAAACAATGTAATATTATAAATATTTATATAATATAATAATATACATAAATATGAATTAAATAACTATGTAAGTAGCTTTTAATTGGTATGCACTTCATGCAGTTATGATTAATCCCTCATGTACATGGTATGACACGAGCGTCCGACATAGTGTTCTACAAACATGGTTTTGATGAATTAAACAAACTGTAATCCTGAACCCTTTGTTGGTCATGTTGGTGATGCAGTGTCCATGACAGACAGATGGACGGAAACGCATGATTTCACATGTGCTACTGGGTTCGGTATTATTATTTAAAAACGTCGTACGTAATAGTTAATATCCGGGATTTTTAGTTCGTTCTTGTGTAGCAAATTTCACAGATTCCTTATAAAATATTAAAAACAATGCGGTTATATCAGACTTGTTGTTGGAATTGCGTAGTCAAAGTGATATTTTGTGATTTTTTTTTCGTGCACTCCCATTATGTGAGGACTGTGAGGTATTTCGGTTAGGTCTCCAAAAATGCATTAATAGGCTTCTTTAGTATTTTTCCTCTATAGCGCATACTTTTTAAGATTTCACCCATTCTTTACCCCTTTCGCTTTAAAACTACGTGCTCCAAAAATCACCTTTACACATTCTATCAAAGAAAACAATTTTCAACAGAATTGGTGTACAAGTTTTTCAGTTATTCGAAAAAGTTATTATTCTACGGAACCTCAACTTAATTTGCACACGACACGCACTTGGCCGGTTTTTAACCGTATTATCAGAAACATTGTAAACAACAATTTATGCCTTTCAAAACAGTTACACGTGTAGGTAAGTTCTGCACATATCTTGTAAAAAAATATATTTTCTGAAGGTTATAAAAAAATAAGGTAAATTCTATTGTGTGTGTAAATTATTTTTATCATTACATATGTTAAAGAAGTCAAGGGTAACGAAGGGGAGTCACAATAATACCTATTTAATTGAAATTCAAAGACATTGACCTTAAAGCTGTGTTTACAATCACACGTTAAATAATAAATAACACGTTAAATAATTAATACTGTCAAGCTGTTATATTTTAAAATAGGTATTTAATCAAATTTTTAAATACATGCATTGTCATGGTTGTCACTTCAATTTTGGAGTTCAATAAAGAATTAAAAAAAAATAAAAAAGAAGGTCAACTGTAAAATCCATTACAAAAAAAGTTTTATACATATATTTTCTGCAAAACGCAAGCAGAACATAATGAGTTAGTAGCCCTTAAACCGTTTTTTAGGGTTCCGTACCTCGAAAGGAAAAAACGGAACCCTTATAGGATCACTTTGTCCGTCCGTTTGTCTGTCAAGGCCCTTTTTTTCAGGAACGCGTGGAGGTATCAAGCTAAAATTTTTATCAAATACTCAGGTCTACTGTCCCTTGGAGCTGTAATAAAATCGAATTTCTAAGCCAACGCAATCAAAAGATACAGCCGTTTATGCCGCAAATTTTCGAAACTCGCAAGGGAATCAAAACCTATAGGGTACTTCCCGTGAACTCAGAACCTTAAAATTTGGTACGAAGCAACGTCTCATAGCACAGATAAAGGAAAAATTGCGAAATCCGTAAATTTTTAGTTACATCATATAATAAAAATACTTATAATAATTTTGTACGGAACCCTCGGTGCGCGAGTCCGACTCGCACTTGGCCGATTTTTTTCCTCAGATTGCTGTGAATTAGCACATTTATCACGCGGGGTAAAACTGCAGGGCATCAGCTAGTATTGTATAAACACTATTTGGTTAAATGGCAGTTTTACACGAAAAAAATATTATATCGGTAAGAGAAACTGAGTTACTTCTTCGATCTAGAGACTTCAATTGTAATTTTTTTTTCTGGGGTAGGATTCTTCCCTTATACCATCCACACAAGCCTCATACGTCTCCACTTGTTAGGGCACCGCTCTGCCTACCCTCGCCCATTGCGGATTGTGGACTTCACATACGTCTTTTTTTTGACCTTCGCAGGTTCCCTTCACTGAAAAGCCAATAGTGTGAATATAATCAATGTTACTTGATACATTAAAACTGACTATTTGCGTTCACGCTAGGCTCGAACCTCCGCTACTGAGGAAACAAGTTGAAACACCTAGGCCACCACCGACCTCCTTATTGCATGATAGGGTAATATTAAACAAATCTAAAGAAGTTATTATTGTGACCTCGTCTTTACATTGAAGATGAGTCACAACCACCCATTGTTTCCACCAAACAATCGCACAATAATGCTGACACCTGACTACTTAAATATATCAATGACATGTTGAACATCAACAACAGATGACAGTATTGGAGACGCTTATTACATGGGTCGTGCAAGAATCCCTCGTTGCGTTGTGGAGGAAAAGCGCGGAGAACTTGTGTCTCAAATCGAGACCACTCTGTCTAAGGTCTCTGCCTGGGGATGAGAAAACTTGGTCCGATTCAACCCTGCAAAGACACAAGTCTGCGCTTTCACCGCTAAGTAAACGTCATTCACTGTGGTCCTACAATTCCAGAACACTCCCCTCTCCGTCTTCAACAGCATTGTGATCCTTAGTGTGACATCTCAAGCGATGTTTAGTTCCGAGATCATTTCCAAGACAAGGTGAAGCTGGTGTCCAAAAAACTTGGTGTACTCAACAGAGCGAAACAGTACTTCACGGGGCAGAGGTTGCTGGTTTGCAAGTCGCAATTTCCGCCCCATATATTTCTCATATCTCTAGGCGGGCGCACCCGGATACCAGCTTGGTGTTTTTGACTTGGTTCAACGACGGGCTGTGAGAATTGTCGACGATTTCAAACTCACTTGCCGTATTGAGCCCTTAAGTCTGAAGAAAGACTTTGCCTCCCTGTGTGTGTTCTACCGCTTGCGTACAATGGGATGTGTTCTGAGGAATTGTTCGAAATGATGCCCACGGCTACTTTCTACCATCGTACCAAGGTGCAACCTGCCAAGGTTTTCTCTAAGGACTACAGTATGGGTTTCTTCAAGAAATAAGTTATTAGATTTTTGAAGGGTCGGCAACGCGCGAGTGATACCCCCGGTGTTGCAAGCGTTCATAGGCTACGGTGACCGCTTACCATCAGACGAACCGTGAGTTTGTTTGCTATTTTAGTGGTATAACAAAAAAAAAAAAAATATTATCCACTAACTAACTGCGCTAACTTTTCAATACCTAATGATTATATTGTATTTAGGTTCTTCGATATTATGTGTATAACTTTACTTTTGTTAACATTTTGTGATTTTTCCTAATAAAAGCTACTAAGCTCCACGCGCCATAAATTCGGTGAAAGGCATGGAACTCCTTTCTTTCTTTCTTTTTTTCTGAACTGACATTGCAGTTGGCTGTTGCAGCCATTACTGCTTCACCGGACTTTTTTGGGCGAGTTAAGCCCGTATAGCGACCAACGCTCAAGGGCTCCCCGCGGGGGGAGCCTCGGCTCGGGTTGTCGCTCTCGGGGGCGTCCCTACGACCGGCGTGAGTCGTGAACCCGAAGTTGAGTCACCGCCAGGAGGGAAGTTCCCACGCGGGTGCGGTTGCGATTGAGTGGGGGCGAGAAGCGCCCCGGCACTCTTTGATACCTCGTGTATCCGTTTGGGCGCCGACGAACCCGGGACGTCGGCGTGGTGTTTGGAGGGAGGCCCTATTGGGGGAGGTCGTTGAGACTAATCTCGCTATCCGGATAGGGAGATCGTCATATGGGGCCGTAAGTACGTGCCGAGGCCGCTCTGAGAAAAATTCCTTTCGTGATCTTTCCTTATATTAGCAACTGAGCTCCGGCCGCATGTAATTCGGTTAAAGGCGTGGAACTCCTTAAATTAGGATGACAAACAAATGGAGTTTGCTACTAATGAAGTTAGCTGTAGCTATACTCGGCTAAACTCGGTTATAGATATTCCCGCGAGATCCTTTTTTTAGGAATAAAAAGTAGCCTTTGCCCTATTCCAGGAACTTGGCACACCTATTCCGGAAACCATATGTGTGCCAAGTTTCATCCCGCTTATTCCAGTGGTTCATCACGCTTTGTGATTGAGTAAAAAATATCCAAACTTTCACATTAATAATATTAGTAGGATTCCAAGTTTGCAAAGGCTAAGGTGACAAACAAGCTTACGGCCCACCTAATTGTTAAGCGGTCACCATTGCCTATTAAAGCTTGCAACATCATAGATATTACTCGCCTGTTGACTACCTTTAAAAATTTTATTACTCCTTTCTTGAATAACCCCATATCAGGGAGCTCGTTCCTCAACCTAAGCATTCGCAGGAGGAAGCTCCTCTGAAACTGCACTGTTCGTGACTATTTAGGTTTCAAGGTGTGGGGATGAACTGTCTGCCGATGGCGAGCGGTGCGGTGGTAGAACACATAACCCGGTATCACGTCAAACAATTCCTCAGAACACAGCCCTTCCATTATACAAGCGATAGAACACTCACAGGCAGGTATTCTCTCCTTAGACCTAAAAGGGTTCGATATCCTTCTTTCAGCATAGCTCAACATGCTCTTGACCGGTTATCTCACCCTTTGTTTTGTGTTAAAACCTGTTCAGTGGCATTCGACCTAGCAATACAATACTTGACCCCATGAGCTAATAAGATTTGTAATAAATGACCTCCAAGCACCTTGACTCTATCATCATGACCTTGATGCATATCCTGTCATGTTTTCGATGAATTATATCTATATATTTTTAGTAGCTTTTGCCCGCGGTTCTACCTGGCTTTAATTTTTTTATCAATATATTAAGGTTAATATATTAATATATTTAGATTATCGGTATAGGATTTCAACGGCAACTCCTTAATTTATGGAAATAAACCGACTCACACTTGACGTTTTCAAGTAGCCTATGTCCTTCCCCGGGACTCAAATTATCTCCGTGCCAAATCATCATCTTAGTCGGTACAGCGGTTTAAGCGTGAAAATGTAACAGACAGACAATCAGACAGAGTTATTTTCGCATTTTTTATATCGATGCTTTCGCACTTATAATATTTGTATGGATGATATATAACATTTCGTGTGACACTCACATGTTTGCGATACAATATATGTCTGAATGTTTTAAGATGTGGGGCGTGTTCTGTGACATTGACTTTGCCATACAATATAATACAGTAGCAGTATTTTCAACTTCTCTTGAGGGAAGTTATATTATAAAAGGTCCAGAAATCGAAATCGCTAAATTAGCGTTTTCTAAACGTTTGAGACCTGGTGAATTTTTTTGCTTCTCGATATCTCAAAAACCAATAAACTAATTTGTCTCGTGAACACATTAATCGATACGCCAAGTCATGACTTTAATCTAAAAAGAGTTTGAGTAAAATCGGTTAAGCAGTTTGTTTTTTATAGCTTAAAAACTGTTTTCTTTTAAAAATGGCAGAAAGGCAAGACAGACTTAACAAAAATCTATATATGGAGTACTGCTGCCATCTCTAGGCAGGTGCAACCGGATTAATTTGCCTTGCGACCTTGCGACACGACTTTTAAAATCACAAGCCGTATCAAACCCTGAAGTCTGAGAGTTTGCCTTCCTGAGCGTGTTTTGAGGAATTGTTCGAAATGATGCCTTCGGATACTTTACCATCGCACCGCTTGCCATCAGCAGGAATCCATCCTTACACCTCACAATCGAAAATGGTCACAGTGCGCTTTCAGAGGAACTTTGTCCCGCGAATTATTAGGTTGTGGAATGAGATCCCTGCCAAGGTTTTTCCAAGGACTACAATATTCAATTCAAGATAGAATTGATTAGATTTTTAAAATGGCGGTGATGCCTGTCTAGTGTTGCGAGCGTCTATAGGCTGCGGTGACAGATTGCCTTCAGGCCAGCTGGTTTGCCATCTTACTGGTATATAAAAAAAATGGGTTCCGATTTTGCTACAGAACTCTAAAAAGGAAGCATTCTAATGTAAATCAGGCAATAGAAATTCCATTTTAAAATAAGAATTGATCTTACAAGTGACTATTCTATTCTTTTAAACAACTGGTTGTAATCATCGATTTTGGTCGATTATTTACAAATCAGCATTCCGATATTATCAAACATTTATGCGAATTCTAGTACTCAAATTAGTTCAATGTCGTAAATTTTTTTTTTGGATATTCTGGTCAATTTTATTTACGAGGTACCAACGCCTACATTTCCATAATAAAACATGTATATACTTTCCGTTTTTAGCGATACAAGCTTTTTCTAATGGCTTTTTTAACAACTCGACTGGTGAATTAACGTAGTTTATTTGCCTTTCACCTGTCACTATTGCCAAAATAACTGGAGAAATACGTCGCTTATAATATTAGCCTTATTTCAACTATGTTGGAGGAAAGCCAAAACAGTAATTAATTTGTAAAAGAGAAACATGTAGTTGTCGTTCTGGCGCTACGAGTATGGATACATCATACTTTATTTATAAATAGGACTAGATTTTATTTCTGCCTATGTAGTAAACCTTTAAATAGAACTCGGTACATTTTCTGCCTCTGTATCTTCAATAGCACTACCTTTATTAGTGCCTAAGTAGTGGAACCTTTCCTTATATGTATATATAGTAGTAAATTTTATATATAATCAACTACAGGTAATCAAGGGATTAAATAATATTTATACCGGGAAAAAAATTATGATTTTTTTTCCAAAAACCTAAGACATCTAAGTACCTATACGAAAGGAAACTCGGTCTTTCAGTCCATGGTTGCCACGCCAAAACCGCTCTTCCTCTTGTAATCGAGTTTGCCCATTGCCATTTTTATGTCCACATTCTTTAATACGCCACCTTAAGGTGCATATATCAGCTAACTAACGCCGCCATAACTTATGTACAAAGCATATTTAAAAAACTTTATTACATTAAATTCGGTATTTCAACAGCAACTCCTTAATTATAAAAAATACCTACTTACACTTGACGTTTTCAAGTAGCCTATGTCCTTCTGGACTCAAACTATCTCCATGCCTTTACCCACGATTCCAGCCGCCCAAAATTCGGTTATCTGTGTAGGATTTCAACGGCAACTTCTCAATTATAAAAAATACCTACTCACAGAGTAACTTTCGCTTTTATAATATTAGTATAGATAACACTATTCATAAACTATTTTAAAAACATTTTTTGATGCACTTAAAATACGTCTATTTGTTTGATTTATCGGCCACAAAGTTAATGGAAGCTTATTGATGTGTTCGAAAAACAATAGAATAGTGACATAATTTCGAAATAGATAAAACATTTTTGAAATAATATGCTTTTTACGAAGAGGAAATAAATAATGTCTTACGACGGCGCTGGTTAGCTGCTTAAAGGAAAGGACCCTTAACTAATTCAGTTACTATCTAATATTACTTCATTCGTAAGTCTGTGGTTAGTGCTAGAACATCAGTTTTTATTGGAATTGTTGGAAACGGCCGACGAATATTACGCAACTTCGCATAAAGTGTGTGCGTAATGCAAATTCTCAACCGCTTGTTCACCACTTAACATATTTATATTAGGTATGCCTACGTTCTCCTTTATGAAATTGCTGGATATGTATGTAGAATATTTAGTAACATGAGTGTAAAAATAACTAAGAATTATTTCAAATATCACGGTTCATATTCTTCTTAACGATTGATATAAACTAGATTCTTATTTTGATTAGTTGAAGGTTTCCTTGATCGTGGGTTTTGGTTATATTTTCAAACCTTTAAGTACCACTAAGGTGGCAAACAAGCATACGGTCCACCTGACGGTAAGCGGTCACCGTAGCCTATGGACGCTTGTAACACCAGGGGTATCAATCGCGCGTTGCCGACTCTTCAACAATCCAATAACTTCTTCCTTGAAGCACCCCATAACCCAAGCGTTCACGGTTATCGGCGTGGGATTCTTACGGCAACTCCTTGTATATATTAAAGAAGTTTGTTATAGCAAGCTCTAGCTGCAGCTATAGTTTGTTCAAGTGGAATTACTACTCCCATGGGAACTTTTGAATTTTCGGGGATACAAAGTAATATGTCTTTCTCTGTTCTGTTTTCAACTCTCTTTTTTTCAAAGTATCAGCTCATCTGGATACTGAATTGAGTAACGAACCTTATAGGCATTCCCGCGGGAAGTTTTGCTTAAAAATCTATGTGCTATTCCAGACTATAATATGTATCTGTGCCAAATTTCATCCTAATCCGTTCAGCCGTTCTGACGTGATTGAGTCATCATAGATGAGTCAAGTGGAAAATTAGGTAGAAGTGTGAAGTATTATAGTCTTTTATAATGGGTAATGACCCGACTGCTGAATAGAGGGGCGTGGGTTCGATTCCCGCACAAGATAAATATTTATTATTTGTGTTTTTCTTGAGACTGGGTGTTTTCTATGTATAATAGTATGTATTTACAAAAAAAAATTATATTTAGTACCTATATAAATAAAAAAGTATATATGTATCCGTTGTCTGGTATCCATAGCACAAGCTTTGCTTAGTTTGGGAGCAGACGGTGCTGTGTGTTATGACCAAAAATATTTATTATTATTATTATTAATATGTATTATTATTATATATCTTTTATTTCATGTACAGACTGAAAGTTAATTTAATAATATTTCCCAATATGCTAATCGCAAAAGATAATTTTTCGTTCAAGGACTCTGCCTAATCTGGCCAAGCCCAGTATAATTGAGCTGTCAAACTAAACTAAAATATCTTGCAAATTAAAGTTAGTTAGTAACGGATTTCAGATACAGGCCACATTGCCCAGTTAGCAGGAAACCGCTAATTTTAGTGATATACGCGACAACTCGGGCCGAGCTTATATTATAGTGTTCTATCTTAATTCTTAATACCATTTATGGCGTAGCCATGGTCTTTATGAGAGTCGTAATTTATGCTTAATGTGAAAAAAAAAACATGATTTATTATGAGATTATACATACAGAAGGCATAACGACAAGTATTTTTTAAATTTAACATCAAGCAAAGTTGCCTAAATTACCTAAGTATATTTTTGTGTTATTCGGTATTTATACAGTCGTCATCCAATTAAGGAATAATATCTATCCCTTTCCTTCTGCCATGTTCTGAGGGGCGGGAGTTCGATCCCGGGTGTATACCGATGGGTTTTTTTTGTCTAAATTTCTCAAGAACATGGTTTCTTTTACACTATTAGCTTAATCTAGTAATGGATAACATCGTGGGGAAGCTTGCATATGACGAAAAGGGATATTTCTTATATAAAGTCCGCCATCCGCACTGGGTCCGCGTTATGGACCTTGCATGGCCCTAATCGCCCTTGCCCAAGGGTATACCAGTGCCCTAACCTTACGATCCTATGGAGGCTGGTAAGGTAATGCCTTATACCTTAATCCATCCTGCTAGAAAATAACAATTCGTGACATAAATATTTTTTTCTATAAAAATATAATAGACATAGTAAAATTTGAAACGCTAGTTTAATACAAGTTTTACTTATCTCAGCGTCTGTTAACATGGTGTCTATTGTGGGATAGAGTCTCTCGTTCTCTTTAAAGTTTGGGTGTTGGCAGCGTGCCAGCCAAGTTTGAATGGGAGTGAAAATAACTCGACCACGCTGACCTTTGTCTCTCAGATGCGCATCTGCAATTTATTTCTCTTTCTTTAATCGTTTGGCTTTTTTTGCGTGGACATGTAATGTCATACTTTTGTTAATATTAGTTAATCTAGCCGATTTAAAACAAAAGAAAAATTTAGCTCCTCAAGCAGACATTGAACTAAGTATTGTCTAAGTCTTCGTTTTAAGTACTGACTGCGGCTTATGAAAACCAGCTAAAAAGAGACTTTCCGTTTGTGCTGACCTAAAATCTTGCAATCTCTCAAAGTAAACTCACCAAAAAAGCTAATTTCTAATTCTGTGGAAAACATGACATTTATTAGTAATTACCTACATAATTATGGTAAGTATACGTATATATGTACTATATGTACGTAATACGGAACCCAAAAGACACGTTACAAATCTTAATTCGCACTTACGACAATTTTTCATGAAAAACGCATTTGGCAGTTGTTTTTGAATGTGACTAAACCGAAAATTTCTTAGTTATTTTATTAGACATTGTTTACTTATGTTTAGGTACTGATTATCTTTAACACATACATATTATTGCGCAATTCGTGATAATTAAGCTCATGGGCGAAAATATCGCACTCAACGGCCATGTGCAAACATTGCTAATCGATTGTAAAATAAAAAAAAACGAGTTGCACTCCGGGAGTGCCGGCAGAAGTGAAAACCTTTAAAACGATTCGCGCTTAACACTCAAATATGTCACAAGACATGTCTTTGACATTGTCAAGAAATAATAATGTTTGTTTATTTACTTTTTTGACGTACTTAGTATATTTGACATCGCAATCTGTCATAGAATTAAAATTCCATATCCAACCACCCTGTACTACTCATAATCGCGAATACTAAAAATAAAAATTATTTTTATTAGTTTTTTTTTAATTTTATTATATTATTATGACTGCTACCGTCGCAAAATATGTAAAACTGACCAAGTTAAGACAGAGGGCATGGATGGACAGCCAATAAAACGTTTAGTTCGTTGTTGCCAGGTTTGTTAGAAATTAACCTAAATACAATTTCAACCGCAACATGTAACACGATAGGTGCGAAATTGCTTCAATTTCCAAATGCGACGGAAATATGTCAAGGTCCTGACGTTTTGATGTTGTGTGTCGTTATCACCATCTTAGATTTAGTCGGTAAACATCTTGTTAAGGGGCCAGTTTAGGATGTTTATTAGTCATTTGAATAATGAGTAGGGCATTTTCATTTAAATTAGATGAGTTAAATCGAAGAATTTCATCTTTTTAACAGTGATAGAAGTTTTTACTAAACGTCAATATTTTTCTCCTATCTTTATGAATTACGGGGTCAATACTGTTCTTTACTAAAATTGGTGATTTTTCTTTTTTCCCCCCTATGGTGTTTTTGATTATTATTATTTATATATGTACAAACTTATGCTTCTCTTTTCACTAAAAATCTTAAGCCAAAATGCTAAATCTGCAGTAAGTAGAAACCACCACCTACTCGTATTTGGCTTGGCTTAATTATTCTGTTAATTGGGAATAGTTTTATTTACTTATAATAAGAATTTTCGAATATAATAATTGTAATAAATAAATTTGTCTGAAGATACTTATCTTTTCCCAATGTTCGTGAATAGTGTCAAGAAAATTCATTTACGTTCGTATGAATGAATGAAACGATTTGCGTTCGCTAAACGTCCCTGGGTTTTATTTAGAATTTAGTAACGACTAAATAAAATATAGTATTTTTTTTTGACAAATAGTTATGATTTGTTTTATTTATTTTATGTAGAATTTAATTTAGATTTCATAATTTGATTTACTGTAGAGATTTCGAAAATTTTATTATAAGATAAAATTGAAACATACATAGATTCACGAACCAAGATTACACTACTAATATAAAATAATTTAACTACCTCGCAGCCTAGTTGAAAGTGTGGCCAACTACTGTGCAGAGGGTGTGGGTTCGATTCCCGCACTTGACAAACATTTATGTCATAATATAAACATTTGTTTTTGTCTGGAGTCTTGGTGTATTTATAAATGATATGTATGTATTTACAAAAAAAAAAGTAATATTAGTAGAAATTGGATGTACTTACATCTTCAGGCTTCATTGTCCATTTCTCTGTATTATGCGACTAGGAATGGGCTAATTTGTTAAAATCATATATTCGTAATTTTTTTTTTGGACAAACATATTTGTTGTTTCAATATTTCAAGTTAGTTATTTCAAGTATCGCACCGCAAAAGTTTGTACCGCCTCATACTGAAAGAGGCATTAGGTCCAGCACAAACCAGATGTTAATCAATTTGATATATATATTTTTCCCTTAATGCCTCATATTTTTACCGTATTCAAAATATTTGCATAGTCCAATAAACCATGCACTCAGCAATTATTACATTTATGCATAACTTGCATGTGATTTCGATTAGACACGCCGCATACAGTCTAGTGGGTGTGCCGAAGAATAAATTAACAGTATTCGCCGCCGTCACCAGCGACCTCTATCGAAATAGAAATCTTGTTTGTTTCCGAGAATTGCCTGTTTATGATGAAGATATGACACGTCACTTAAGAATGTTTCCGTCTGATTTTTGTGGTAAAAGGCTAATTTATTAGTACATTACTGTTAAAGCCCTCAAAGTAAGCCTTTGCAGGACAAGTAGCGTTTGAAGGACGAACCGTGAGGTAAGGTCCTTCGATAATACAAATCAAGCAATGACCTCACGGCCGAGACTTATACTAAAATACAATTCGCGAAACAGAAATTTATACAATTAATTTGAAAATAACAATATAAAACCAAGATAGCCCACCTCTAATTTCTTTAAATCCAGCGCCGACCGGTATAGTCACTGGCCAGTTGGATATTTGAAAAAAAATAAAAATATTTTTTTTTTTATTTTGCGTGTTTATCTTTATGGAATGAAAGTAGTATAGGAATTCACTGTCGCCTTTTCTGTCCTGAATTGTTTTTTTTTTTAAATTTATTTGCAATCTAGAATCGATGTCCTTCCTTTTCTTGAAATTTATTTACAAAATATATGTTTATAAAAGTTGTTTACTCACATACGGTATTTAAGTTTCAAAGGATTCATATATACGGTAATTATCACATACCACAAAATAATACCGGTAAAGGAAAGTACCGGTTGGACACAGATTTCTTGTATGATAAAAAAAGAAAAATCAAACGATTGGACCAATTTTAAACTTACGTTCAGATTTTTCCTTTTAATACACCAGATGGGTAAAGGCTAGGTTTTATTTCTAAAGGTGGTTTCGCACTATGTATATATGGGAACGGAAATAGCAACTGCAAGTAGGTAATTATGATATAGTTCTCTTTATTAATATTGCCTTCAATATTAATTGATAATGTTTAACATATACTGTATAAATTATACAACGTTCGTTTGGATCGTATTTCGCAATTGTAAATAAATGCGTTCTAGGCTAGACATGTGGTGCAAAATAACCTTATGTTTTGTACGTGTTAGATCCGAATCGGTAGTCGTCATTGTTTTTATAGCACTAAGGTGGCAAACAAGCTAACGGTTCGCTTTAACTTTAACCATTAGTAAGCGGTCACCAAAGCCCTATGTACGTTTGCAACAAACAACGGAGGCGCATCACTTGCGCGTTCCCGACTCTTTGAAACTCTTATTATTTCTTTTCTGAAACTCCATATTGTAGTCCTTAGAGAAAACCTTGGCCGGGAGCTCAATCCTCAACCTAAGCGTTCGAGGGAGGAAGTTCCTCTGAAAGCCTTTGAAAATATAATAATTTCTGAAAACTCTATATTGTAGTCCTTAGAGAAAACCTTGGCAGCGAGCTCATACGACAACCCAAGGGTTCGCGGGAGAAAGTTCCTCTGAAACCGCACTTTACTTTATTAATTGAACAACCTAACAGAACTATCGTGTTCTTCTTATTAGGTGAACCATTATGAACTTTAACTCAGTTTTTTTTTGAAGTAAACTTTTAAACAGTACTTTGGAATCATCAATTTAACTATAAGATAGCAAACTGCCGATTAACGTATGTAAAAGGTTTTTCATCTCTCATACTCTGAAAGTAGACCAAATATTATCTAAAAAGTGGGTGGGAAGTAGTAAATGTTGGCCTTAGGGCCGAAAAGTAAACAAAGAAAATTAAGTCATATAAGGCAAACTCAATCACCTATACACTTCGATGAATAATAGGTATACTTATTTTTAACTTGGTTGTAGATTATTTGTTTGTTATGTTATTTAAGACACCTGGTTATACCAGATATGAGGTTTAATACTACCGGACAACCGCGTTTACATTAATTTAGGTAGATCATGACAAATTAAAGTTCTTTTTCATATTCGGCTTGTGTTTACTTTCCTCATATTCAATATAAAAAGTAGTGTTTAATTTGGTTGAAAGGCCCATTTCAGACTCGAACTATTGGCGTCAGAAATGGGTGCCTTTCATCCCTTAGGTAACAATCGATTATTAATGTAGTTCATTTTACTTTCGTTATAGGTTCCTTGCTTTCCGACCGCTGTATATCATGGGACAGGTTGTGATTATGGACTACTGCGTAAAAAACTAGTTATTTATTCAAATTAAATCTTATTATCCACCCAACATTCTGCTTCGAACTGGTTTCCGAAATCAACAGCTGTCCCGTTCGACGTTAATATCGGTTTTATTTTGAATCGTGTAATCCTCTTGGAGGTTAATTGTACAGTATGTTATTGATCAACGAAATATGAACCGAAATTGAGTCATATACTAGCTGTGCCCGCGACATAGTTCGGCCAGGCCACTGAATTGTGTCGAGTAGGGGAGCGAGGGGCTTGTTTTAACAGTTCTGAGATCTATTGATTAAATTTCTACTTAATAAAGATGGATGGATACTGTAACTCTTCGTCTACCAAATCAAGTAAAAATAATACCATAACTATAGTTCATTATTTTACAATCAATTATTTTCTAGAAGAGGTGCGGTGTTACAACTTACCTCGTGCTTGTAACGACAAAAAAAAACGCCAATAATACCTCATAATACCTCTTATCATTTATTCTTTGTTTATTTTTAACAAAATTGACAGCTTTCTAAAGTAAGTATTATGTAATTCTTATCAAAAATCAACTCAAATACACTTTTTTAGTAATCAACACTTTAAAATTAAGAAATTAACAGTTTTATTTAGTTAAACACTACTTATAATCATAATGGCACTTTTAAATCACAGTAAGTAATTAAGTTATTTATATCTAAGGTATGCTTCGTTATTATCTCTTGTTAAAAGCTATCTAACAAAGTATTATACTTATGTAAGAATCAACATTTGGTGGGTTTCATTATAATTAAATTCAGTCTTCATCTGAGCTACAATTAACACTAGTGTTTCTTGGTGGCGTCTTTGGTAAAGGTCTAATCTTCGATGGCGAGAAAGTTTTTTGTAGACTGGACAACTCGGAGTTGGTTTGTTTGCAGTTTCGATTTGGCTTATAATTTCCGTGGTGCTTATATCTACTTCAAGGATAGAATCTAATAGTTCCGGATTTTCAAAGATATATTATGTGTGACATCTGGCTCTTGTGTAGGATCTGGACGATCAGTACACTTCTTGGCCTTGTGTTGCCCGCTCTGACTTTCTTTTATACACCTTCATTCTAAAACAAAGGAAAAAAGTAGGTATCTACATCATAACTTGGGGCATGTTGTAACACGTTACAACAAGCCCGGGGATTTTGTTACAACTAACCCTATGGTATGATGTTTAACATTTATCAAGATAACTATTTAAACAATTTAGCAATCATAAAAACTGTTAAACATTATCAGAGATAGATAAATTTGAATGGAAATAAGATATAGAATTTTGAAATTAGTGGATATTAAAAACGCAAACCGAAATTTTACGACAGTACAATTTTTATATTACCTGGCAGAAATGAAGCTGGACACTGGCTATGGCAACATGAAGCGGCGCGGTCAATTCGAGTCAAAGAAATTCGTTAATAGCGTTTAATATCCTAGTGAAAAGAGCGTGTTACTAACTTACTCCTGTTACAACAAGCCCCTCTCTCTCCTACCTACATTTTGCGTCCCTATTCCATTGACTGACAAATTTTTTCTTGGCTTTAATCCAGTATTACCTTTACCTAAACTTTGTTAACCGAACTTTATAATAATAAATATTCCTGTACTCACAGCGCCATCTGATTCCAAAGTATGAAATGCTTGTACTATAGGTTCGTTACATGTAGACAATTATAGGTATATTTTGTACTATACTATATGGGTACCAAACATAATGGATACAAATACTTAAATACTTCTTTGAAATATATATACATAATAATAAATAAAAATAAAATTCTTTATTGCACTAATTTTGTACAAAGGCGAACTTAATGCCTTCAGGCATTTTCTACCAGTAAACTATTGGTACTTATAAAAATAAATAAACATACATTTATACTCAATTCCTATGTTATTAAAGCACAAACCTTCGCATTTTAGTGTTTCCTAAAAAACTACTTAAAAAATTACTAAAACGTACTTCTATCGAATCACATCGGTGTCCGTCCTTGTCACCGATAATTTTCTTCTAAATGTTGTGTTTGACGTAGGAAATTAATTTTTGTCATAAAAATGTGAATACAAAAAGTATTTCAATTTATCCATTAGTCGACACTGAGCGATTGCAGAATATGCAACTCAAAAGCATTCGACAAAGATAACGAATAAACGGCGATATCGCTGGTAAGTGTTAGTGACATAGGTTCGTCTCACTCTTCAGAAGAGAAGTGTTTTCTTAGAACACGGATTAACCAAGATCGAAAACAAACTTTGTTGTAATATGTACGGAACACTTTACGTTTGATTTGCACGCGGCCGTGTTTTTTTTTTTGCCTAGAATTGGGTTAAGCTCTTTCTCAATTTACATTAAATTTTAGAAAACTACTAATTATATTAAATTCCAAAGCTTATTACCTTTTAAAACCGTTAAATATTTTTATGTTACCTCTAAGAATGGAACTCATTAAAACACTGCTACTTATCACTAAATCCCCAAAAAATAATTAAAATTCTTTTATTCCGCCATTTTGCCACTAGCGAAAATATGGCGGTATGGCACGCGGAAGTTAACAGGTTTCATAGATTAAATTTATGTGCAGACTTGACACATTTATTTGAATATGAAATTTATTGATGATATAACAATCTATTTGAATAAACATTTGATAGTTTTTATTCATTCAAGAATTTTATATATTAAGATTAAATAGTTTTGTACTAGATATCTAATAGTTGTGATATTTTTATATTTTAAAATAAAATTTAATCAATATTTATTTTAGTTTGGAACTTATAATTTTTTTTTTTTTTATGTTTTATATTTTTTTATATAATATGTATACTATATTTTCTGCTCTCTAACTCATAACTGTTCGAACGAATTGTTTTGTAATGATTAATATTATAAAATAAATAAATTACTATTTGTACTTATGTGTGCCATCGATGGACTACCAATAATAATAATAAATAAATAAAAAAATTTGGACATAAAATACTGCGTAGTCTGACTCCTAATAAAGCAAAGCATGTGTTATGGATACCAAACAACGGATGTAAGTACATATATATTCTGTTTTTTCGGAAATACATACATAACTACACCCAGACTCAAGACAAACACAAATGTTTGTCGAGTGCGGGAATCGATCTGACATTCTCTGTACAGCAGCCGGCCACACTACCAACTAGGCTGCGAGGATAATAATGCTTAAGTAAGCCATTAATGATAAAACCCTCTAAAGCGATTGTAGTGGACTTTTCAAACATCAAAGGTAGCAGTCGTAACAACCGTAGAGATGTAGAGTAAAAATTTCTTTTGAGTGGCATATGTTCTTAAGCTATCAAAACTGGCTCAATAAGATTTTTTGGACATGCATGGATTTATCCTTTTTCAGAATTTTCGCAGCGTTTTGTAGGGAGTGTATGTACATCGATGGGCTATACCGATATCCGCAGACAAAACCGCGCGACATAGTTAGTAGTTGATAGTAAACATTCTGTATTTATATACGGACGGACTGACAACGATTTCTTTCAATAGCTAATTATCGTACAGTTTTATACGAAATCGTAGAATATTGATAACTGTTCGAAAGACACAGCTAATGGTTTGATAATTTGTCCTTTAATTTTAAACTGAATTTTCAGAAATTAGCACAGTCGTAAAATGTTTTTTTTTTTGCCCCCCAGTCAATGATCCAGCTCAAAGAACGAAAAGAAATGGACGAGGCATTCAAGAAGGCACAGAAACCATGGGCGAAGCTGCTGCAGAAAGTGGAACGTACCAGGCTAGAGTACCACGCGGCGTGCAAGCAGGAGAGGACGGCGCAGAACCAGGAACGAAACGCATCTGGCGACAGCTCACTAAGTCCGGACCAGGTATGGAACTTACGGTGATAGTGTTAGTATAGTATACGAATCCAACAGCTAACCTTAAGGTGCTTCCGACCATCTTTCTGTCATACAAACTTTGTTACATTTAATATTTTTAACTAAAAACGTGTCTTTATCATAAATCACTATTTACCATAGTCGCAAAACGAATTCACTCATAAAATGCAAGCAAATTATTAATAAAGGGCTTTTATTGAATTTAAATAAAGTACGAAATCAACAAAAACTTAAGTAATATCATAATTTACTGAATCATTTAATGATAAACAGCAATGTATGATAATAACGCAATTTTAGCGGCTACATGTCTAAAGTTATGAATTTTTAGTGGACCGAAGGTTGCATAGGAAAAATCTGAATCGAATTCACCTTAACCCTTTTTCATCGCGAACTTCTTACCCAAAATATTGTTTTTGCAGACCCCACTCAAATTAGCTGTTACCTACCTTTATCAAAATCAAATATAGTTAACTATATTAAAATTGTACCTAATGCTCTGCCAGTGCTAATATTGATTATCGGTGGGGGGGAACTCCTAAATATTAGTAAAGAACTTTGTTATAGTAAGCAATAGCTACTGCTATAAGTTCGTTGAGGTGGAATTCTGTTATTGCCTCAGGAGCCTCGGTCCTTCTCCGTCTCTTCAATTATCTTTGTCAAATTTTAGTTCAATTGGATTGTATATCAGGTCCTTGTATAACATACAAATAATCAAACTAACTTTCGCATTTGCAATATTAGTAGTAGATCTAGTTTCAAAGAAAGTTATGTTCAATGTACCTGTTATAATAACCAAACCCAACTATCTTCGTTACTGCAAGTATTTGTTTGTTTCAAGCTACCTAGAAAGTTTTACCTTCAAGTTGATTTCCCAAGTCGCTGAGAGAATATAGACGTAGTTTAAAGTTGAAAATTGTATTTCTTGTTTTATCAAGAAATTAATTTCTGTATTTCTTATTTCTTGAATGTTATGCCATTTTATTTTACGTATGAGCACCTAAATTAGATTTGTATTAAAAACAGTGAGCAAACTTACGCAATAGTTCCTAAACTCCATTCAACACAATTTCATTCTTATAAACCACCAATTATTTTGCGGTATATAGTATGAAAAGTGACTTAACCTAGTACTTATTTTTTTTACCTATATACCTAATATTTCGTGACGTATTTACTTCAGATTACCTAGGAAATCACGATGTACTGAAGAAATATATTTATTTTGTTTTCTCTTTGCCCTATTTTAAACTAGAACAAGTTACCTGGATCACGAATGACCCCGTTCTTCCCAAGTGGTGTCTCATATGTATGTCTCATCGTGTTCATTTAAAACTTCACGTTCCTTTGGTTTAGAAACACTGCATCGTCAGCGTGGAATTCGAAACAAACTCGCTTTGTTTTGGGAAAAACCCTGGTATAAAAGTACCTTATGTCCTTTTGATTTTTCTTCTATCTATTGGAAAACATAAATTTATGAAAATCGGTCCACTAGTTTAGCAAATACTCTTTTTCATTATAACAGTAGTTAATGGATTTGTAAGCAGTAAAATGTATAAACGACAAAATAAATTTGTTCTTCGTTTCCCATGGAGTTAGAGGTCAACAATCAGTCAAATTTTGTATAAAAATAGCTGTTAAAAATGCCCATGGTCATGATAACGATATACCTATAGATAGAATCGACCTTGCTTCTTCTTTATTACTCTGTTTTCTATTGAGGATATAAGCGATTGTATCGAATCTAACGCTTGATTTGGCTATACTGGTTTTAAAATAACACTTATCGTTGTTAACAACGTTCTCGTTCAAGTACAGTTAGCAAAGTCGTCATCTTATCACTTCACAAAAGAAACTCGCTAAGGTCGAGAATCATGCCCAACGCAAGGATCCCTAAGTTATATGCTTCATCTCCAAAATAGATGACAGAGTGGCGCAAGTGGGAAAACAAGTATATTATATTATATAGTATGTACGTAGGTATACTCCCTTAGAACTGGTAGCTAATTAAACAGTACATTGGTTTAGATCCTATTTGAGGGAAACTCGAAACCCCCTCTTCGCTATGTCACTGGTTGCGTCTCAGTTACTGTGGCGTTCTATCAATTGAATCATCACCGTCGATCCCCGTTTTAATGTTGTTTGACATTTCAGTAGTAGGAGTAACCTTCAAGAGCTCTAAACAGAGACAATGTCAAAGGGGATTCAGATATGGTAGTATGTTATCCGCACTTACTTACATCGAGGCTATATCGAAACATAATAAATTCATAGTCAAGTTTGTCAACCCCTAATCTCTCATCGTGTTTTTTTCTTTCGCGTCGATTTATTTTCCTAGTCATAGCAGAGTGCAAAAATAGAGCGAAAAGTAAACGTCCGTCGACGGCAATTGCCGTTTAATTTTAATGTCTTGTGAAGTCGTGTTTACTCTTAACGACACGTTAACGTACGGGAAATAAAAGTGCTTTATTACGAGTATTTACGACATGTCGTTACTTTTCTTTAATACCTACGTTATCGTCTCTGTTCTAACTTATTTGCTAAGCAAATAATTGTTTAGCAATTACCATGTTTTTTTTACGTTACAAATTTCAAAAATTATTCCCTATCCCATTAGGCAGAAAATAATTTTTTTCGCGTATTCTTGTTTTATTTTAACCGACTTCAAAAAAGGAGGAGGTTCTCAATTTGGATGTTTATATATTTTTTTTTATGTATGGTCGTGCATAACTCTGTCATATATAGACGGATTTGAAAAACTCTTTTTTAGGTTAATGATTGTATTAAATTTTGTAACGAGGACCGTCGTTTCTAGTGATGAAAAAGGTGCACTAAAAAGGTAAAAATAATTACTTATTGCCATAAATCTGATCTGAATTACAGTTTCAAGCCGGTTGTTTTTGTTGGTAAAAGTTTTTTTATTATACATGTAATTTGGCTCTTGTTGCCTCTGAGTGTCGCTTATAAGTACCTAATATTAGCTTAAAGTCGTATCTGTAAGTGTAAAGTTTTTTGATATTTAAAACAAACACAATTTGTCATTGATCCGTGGAGGACATACCTACAACATAGATGACCATTCGCCCCAGTTACTAGTTATCCAATCGATACTATTGATTTGTTCCAATACTTACCAACACTACGAATGTAAATGTGAGTTCGTTTGTTTGTTTCGTTGCATCATCGGTCTTGTATCATCTTACCTCTTTGTGTGCCATCGGCTGATTATAATATCTTGTAAGATAACTATTCACCCCGTCTTGTGTGATTTCATTTTTTTAAAGTTATACATTTTTCAGCCTAAATTAAACCTTTAAGAAGAATGTATTTTTTTTTTGCACTGCCTGTTCTGTTTTCTTAATAAGAGGAATCATGAATTTTCGTAACACTTATGTGTGTATATTTCATATAAAAAAGCCGGGATATAAACAAGTAGTATTTAAACTTAAAATAAAGTTGATTCAGCTTCTATCCTAGTTTGCATTCTTCACTCTTTGTAACATACCTATTATTTTTTTGTAATTAAAATTAATAAAATAATAATTTTAATTATATCATTCAATAATTCAGTGTGCTTATATAGTTTGTAAAAAAAAATATCTAAAGACGCAATGTAAGGAACCTGTTGGCATTGCACGTATAATAGTGGTATCTCTCCACAGTAGCTTAAAGTTGTCATGGGAAAATGAAACTGTCATCGGACTGTTTGTGAAATAACTGAAACTGAACTTTAATAACTTAAAAGTAGTGCTTCTGCGAATGGTTTACATACAACTTCAAATCTAGGGCAGACATTTGTCATTTCCCATTGTAATTTAAAGTTGGCAGTTGATAGAAGCCAGTAATTATACGTATTTTTATTGTTAATTAGGGTCAAAAAATAATAAAGTATATAATTGACCGTGAAAGTTTAAACTAAGGATGTTTAACAGCGATCATAATTATATGAATGTCAAATGTTTTATTTTTTTTGAATTCAAATAGTTAAAAGGTAGTTTTTAACGATTATTTATCGATTGATTACTATAAGGTTAGATAGAACGATCACGTTTGGGTGTCTATTCTAGTGAAAGATTGCGTTACCTCCGTATCTTGTCCAGATAGCGTCGTCTTTTGCGTGTACGACGATAAGGTGATAAAGACTGGTAAATACTCTCTACCATGAAATCTTACTGGTATCGGCTTAAGTTTTGAAATTCCGATGTCCGATACCTACATTGTTACAAAGGCGATATTTATTGTTTTTTTTAATGACGAAATTAGAAAATGATTTGGGTTCGGTTGTTGCGGTCGGATTCATACAGGAATTTGGCTGGGTAATAAGTGTCAAGGTGTCCTATGTGTTTCTTCATCCCTCGAGTCTCGCCTTTGTTTTAGTTGCGGCGTTAAAGGAATATTTTACACTTTCACCCCCTACCAAAAAATAATCCTGTGAGAACCCGATCGGTTTAAAAAGAACCTATGCTCTTCCCCATCTCTCAAGCGATTCTTCTGTCGATAATCAGGTCCAATGTATGCCTAATTAGAAAGTTCTACAAAATTGGCCTCCTATTTTAGGGTTCCGTACCCAAAGGGTAAAAATTATTCCCCTATTACTAAGACTTCGCTGTACGTCCGTCCGTCACCAGGCTGTATCTTACGAACCGTGATAGTTAGACAGTTGAAATTTACACAGATGATGTATTTCTGTTGCCGCTATAACACGAAATACTAAAAAACAGAATAAAATAAATATCTAAGGGGGCTCCCATGCAACGAACGTGATTTTCTTTTTTATAGATAATGGTACGAAACCCTTCGTGCGCGAGTCCGTCTCGCACTTGGCCGTTTTTTAGAAACCGGTCTTGCATGAGACATGCGTAGTCTAATGTCTTTCCACGCGTTGCAGCTGCGTGTCGATATGTATGTAGGCCCGGGATAGTTAACGCCGGTACATGTGAAAGCTCCCATAATGTCTACACTTGGACCACCAGAAATCGTTGTTTCATTCCGAAAATAACCTTAACATTCCGTCTAAAAAAATCTAACAATTAAAATTTAATGAATTTATTTTGTATAATTCACATCGTTTTTTACGGTTCGAAGCAAAAAACGGAACCCTTATAGATTCGTCATGTCTGTCTGTCTGTCCGTCCGTATGTCACAGCCACTTTTTTCCAAAACTATAAGAACTATACTGTTGAAACTTGGTAAGTAGATAGATGTATTCTGTGAACCTCATTAAGATTTTCACACAAAAATAGAAAACAAAACCATAAATTTTTGGGGTTCCCCATACTTAGAACTGAAATTCAAAAATTATATTGAGGTTTCTAATATAACTAAATAGTTTGTGCGAGAGACACTTCCAAATGTGTCCCCCCCCCTCCCCTGTAACTTCTAAAATAAGAGAATGATAAAACTATAAACAATATATGATGTACATTACCATGCAAACTTCCACCGAAAATTGGTTTGAACGAGATCTAGTAAGTAGATTTTTTTTTAATACGTTATAAATCGTAAACCGCAATTTACCTTTCATTCATTCAATCAACTCATCATAAAATATTTTTGTTTGTGTTTGTAGATTACATAAATGGTGGCAGGTTCGGAACCCTCGGTGCGCGAATCCGACTCGCACTTGGCCGGTTTTTTTATTTTTTTTTGAGCATTTATATTATTTTTGTGATTAATACTAAAAACATGCTTTACTTTGCAACTGTGGTTGTGTGTAACCAAGCAGAATAAAAATCTTAACCGAACTAAACCCAGGTTACAAAATTTTGGACTTTTTGGACAAGAATTTTATGCCACATTTCGGTCTTTTTTTTGTAAAATATCATAATACATATAAATATCCGGATTCCTCCGTGGATTTATCACGTTTTCGCATCGACACCACCGACACGTACACAGTGTTTGCTAAGAAAATAAACGAGATTGAGCTCTCGCCTGTTTCAACACTCAAAAGGAGTCCAGAAATAAAACACTTGCGGCCTTTCACCTAGCATCCGATACGTGACGTCCGATACACCCACTGGCTATTTTTTTTTTTATACCTCTATGGTAGCAAACAAGCTTACGGTCTGGCTGATGGTAAGCGGTCACCGTAGCCTATGGACGCCAGCAACATTAGGGGTTTCACTCGCATGTTGCCGACCCTACAAAAATCTAATAACTTTTTTCTTGAAGAACCCTATAGTGCAGTCCATAGAGAAAACCATGGCAGGCAGCTCATCATACAACCCAAGTGTTCGCGGGAGGAAGTTTTTCTGAAACCGCACTGTACGCGACCATTTCGGTACCAAAGTGCGAGAATGAATACCCTACCGATGATGGCGAGCGGTGCGATGGTAGAAAGTAGCCGTAGGCATCATATCGAACAATTACTTATGTATTTGCACAACTTCGCAACTAGGTTTGCCAATTGTCCCGAATTTTCCGGGACGTCCCGCTTCTGGGTATCATTTAAGCCGTCCAGCCAAGGACCCTTGCGGGACGCCTGCTATTGTCCTGAAAATTTAAACAAACCTTGTCCTGACAATTACGAACACAACAAAAAGAAATCGTTCAAATCGGTAGAGCCATTCTCGAGTAGGTATGCTCCATCATACATGAGATAATTATTTTTAATTAAATATAAATAAAATAGAAACAAACCTATTATTTAGTAATCCAATAAATGTTTTCTCCCAAAAACTTGTCTTGCAAATTAACACACAAAAGATGGTAATACTAGTCTTAAATATTGTTTTTGGAAATTAATGATGCGGCATTACTACGACCACAATTTTTGGTATATTTTAAAACTATAAAAGCGAAAAGATATTTGCCGAATTACTGGTCAAAGAAGGATGGCCAATTTGACCTATATGACCAATAACAATAAGCGATATGTCATTAGAAAGTTTCTCCAAGTTTTACAACTTTTTCTATAGGCTGTGAGTATCAAATAGCTGTGGGAAAAAGTTATCGCTATTTAAAGTCTGTGCAAGTTAAAACTTTACGACATAAGTTTTCTTTAATAAGCGATGCCGAAGCACGCCAAAAGATTTTTTTTAAACTTTTTCGAACAATTTCACACACATTTCAACAATGAAAAGAACTAATTATTAAAAACTGGGTAAGCTATAAGCTATTTTCAGAACGTTATGTATTGTTTCTAGAATATATCTGTGAGTTGTAGACAGCGTTTCTGCTAAAAACTGATTTTAAATTTAAATATGGAACATAAAATGGGTTCCAGGGCCATACTTTTTTGCTCTTCCTCCTTTGTTATTCCTTGCTCATATCATATTTTATTAAATTTAGTGAATGTCTCTGTTAGTGTATATATTTAATCTCAATGCGCACTTTATCTTTATTTTATTCACGAAAATGTAAATTAATTCATTTTTCTTTTATAATTTTTAAGATGTTTATACTTTTAAAGAAAAGAGTAATAAGTAATTACGGAATTGCTCTACTTTGTTGAAATTGCTTATGTTTTATTTATTTTACTCTGTTGAATGAATCTTTCACGACGAAAAAAAAATTACATAACTTATCCATAAATTTTAATGCCAACCTATATTAAGGTTAATGAGACTTTTATTACCACTCAAATAAATAATAATTTAAAAGTTAATAAAATACTGCTGGATAGTATTTTGTTGTTGTCAGGAGGTCGTCAGATTTGCTATAGGTGCTAATGTTTTTCCCAAGGGCATAACCCGACCTTGAGACCCAAAGACCTCAGACTGATGGGTCACTGAACCTAGTAGGTAGGTCTTTTATTCAAGTAATGCAGAATAATCTTAAAAGTGTCATGCACACAGTCATCTCGGATCCAGATGGTTTTTACTGACTTGAATCGCCTCTCAGGATCTTCATCCTGTTATAAGTCGGGTTTGATTACTATCGTCAACATTGTAGTAATGTTATTGTTTGGATACTAGCACGATTTTAGTTTTTTTCTTGAATTTGCAAATCGATTACTTACCTGCTACATAGAGGTTGGGTTACATACAAAAAAAGTATTAAAAAAAAATATCTTACCTGACTGACTTAATTTAAGGTTCGGTTAAAGCAAAGACTGAATTTTTTTTATTGTATTGTTTGTTACTAAATTCATAGTAAATTAGTTTTATTACCTTTCTAATCCGACAGCAGCGGAAGCGTTACGTGCTAAAATGCGGATAGTTTTTGTGTATACAATTTACATGCCAATTGTACTGGTTTTTTCTCTCACAATTTTACTTTTTTTTTTTTGTTTGTTTTCTTGTTGAATTCTGTTTTGTTGAAATGTCTGTGTTTTGTATTGTGTAAAATTGAGTTGTTTATATCGATCGATGATTTTCTATTGCGTTGATATAATAATACACTATCACGCCAGTTCTACTAGAAGGGCTTGGTCATGGAACGTAAACTGTGTGGTCTGTGTTACCTTCGCCTTTCTGTCATTAATGGTTGAATTTTTAATTATAAAACTCAAACTATTTTTATTCAACTAGACTTTTAAACAGCACTTTTGAATCGTCAGTTTAATTATTAATTTTATAAGCTTAACCACCGGTTCGGAATGATTTTGCTACCGAGAAGATCCGGCAAGAAACTCAGTAGTTATTCTGTTATATTAATTTTAACTTCATATTAAAAAAATATTAAATTGCCGAAACACGTCATGTTCTATAAAATGTTTTAAAGAGTATTAAGAGGGCGACATGGGCCAGAAAGCTATTGCTGTAATACCAACGATGTGCATGAAAATGTATTAAAAATTATTACACAATGTTATATACATTACTATGATATTCGTTATATATACTTCTTAAGTAATTTATACCATAATGATACCTTGAAACTTAAAATTATTTGTATGGAATTTAACGTTTTACCGTTTTGTAATCACAATTTTTGATTTTTTGCTACAACTTAGAGTCAATGCACTAGATAACAAGCTATTCTAATTATTTAACCAACTTTCATTTCATTTGCACAAGTGTTGAAACAACGGTCGCTTCCAGATTTTTTATTGCATTAAATACAATAAATGAATATCATTCAGTAAGGTAATGCACTAGACAAAAGTAAGTTTTATAACTTATATTTTTTTCAATCGTTTATGTTGGTATTACAGTTCAGCCACAAAAAAAATGCACAAAAACAGCGTATTTACACGATCTAACCTATATCGCAGTCTTAATACCAAATTTCATGTATATTTAAAATATTATTTCCAATATAACCTAGTAAGTATATAAAATAATATAAGTATCTGTATGTAACCCGGAATCTTCAAACAGGCAGTTTCTTAGTAACTTAAAATAAGTGTTATAAACAAACAGTTTTCCCTCCTTGTAATATAATAGTACCTGGGACCAAGCTGTGCTCGTTTTTTTTTTAACAGCGCCATCTATTGTCAACTGGCTTTAGTGTTGTTGTATCGGTAAAAATAATAGTATTACTACTCGCCGATAGATGTCAGGAAGAGTCATATTTTTCTGTTTATCATTGCCAGAAAACACGGATAAAACGACGTTTTCTAAAAATTAAACCAAGCTAAATAGATTTATCGTCCCCGAAACCCCCTGCGTACTAAATTTCATGAAAATCGTTGGAGCCGTTGTATACATATATACAAGAATTGCTTGTTAAGGGTTTTTAGAACAAAAAAAATATAGATTAGGGTGATGAACAAAAACAAGGTACCTACATATTTTACACATCATGTTTAGTTTAAGCCTGTCCATTTAATTTAATTTCTCGCGTCGTAATTGGTTAACTACTAAAAATATTTCATATGGAATTCATTCACATTGAGGTTTGTAAATGTATATTTTATCTATATTAGCTTTAATTAATGGATCCGTCGAAAAACAATTTACTTAATTGACTATTGACGGTTGTAATCACAAAATATTCAATAGGTACTTTATAATGTTTGGTTAAAGTTTAACAAAATTTGACAGTTATTTAATATCCCTTGACCAATCGAGCATATATTAAAACAGAAGTAAATTCAGTCATGGGAAAAAAAATCGTTTGTCTTTGAAGGTTTTCTTTTGACCAATCGAGCAGATATTAAAAACAGAAGTAAATTCAGTCATGGGAAAAAAATCGTTTGTCTTTGAAGGTTTTCTTTTGACCAATCGAGCAGATATTATAAACAGAAGTAAATTCAGTCATGGGAAAAAAAACCGTTTGTCTTTTAAGCTTTTCTTTTCACCAATCGAGCAGATATTAAAAACAGAAGTTTATTTCGTTTGTCCTTAAAGCCTTATCATTTCTGTATGATAGTATAACTATGTTTTTACCATTGCCACTCGAAAAAGGGCATCCTATTCATCGTTAACAGTGAATAAAACTCACTTCTACTCACTGAAGGAATAAAATCATTTTGAATTTGGAACAAGCGCCGAATTGTTCGAATTATACCCCGTCTCCAATTCTGACTTGCTGCCTTAGATTTATCTTAGAATTTTCAAGGGGTATATTATTATTCTGTTCCTGGTCTTCCATTTTATCGCTTATTACTAAGAAGCTAGTAGTAATTAAACTTATGGGACATTTGTATATAGCCATCTTAGTCCCGGATACACTGCTTGTGGCGATAGATTCACCACATGTCGCGCAAGGTTAGTAAAAAGAGGCTGTTCCCCCCATGTTCCCAATGTGGAAGTGTTTCCAGCCACTGGTTAACCCCTTCGGGGAATAAAAACCGTCACGTTATATACAACTATGTATGTGTGTCATTGCTGTTCCAATCCTTCAAATCCAATAACATTTGTTCACCGATCCGGCTGAAACTTTGCATCCGGTGGTTTTCGATTTTTCGATTCCCCGAAATTTCAAGATGGCCGCCATATTGATATTTTATTAAAACCTATTATTCTGCCAAAAGGAGTCTCCGGTAGCGAAAATATTGTATTTGGATTTGATTAAAGTGGTCCCGATAGTATTCTAATCGTCAAAATCACTCCTCGTCAGGAACCAAACTCCAGCAAGACCACCTTAACACCTAGTTTTACTATAAAGTTGGTAGTTTATGACATATCAGACGTATAAAGCCCACACGAATGTAACATATAAAATACCATAGCCGAGTTTATGACATATCAGACGTATAAAGCCCGCACGAATGTGACACATCAAATACCATAGACGAGTTTATGACATACATATCACACGTATAAAGCCCGCGCGAATGTGACATATAAATACCATAGACGAGTTAATGACATATCAGACGTATAGAGCCCGCACGATAGTGACATATAAAATACCGTAGACGAGTTTATGACATATCAGACTTATAGAGCCCGCACTAATGGGAGAAATAAAATACCATAGTCGAGTTTATGACATATCAGACGTATAAAGCCTGCACGAATGTTACATATAAAATACCATAGACGAGTTTATGACAAATCAGACGTATAGAGCCCGCACGAATGTGACTTATAAAATACCATGACGAGTTTATGACATATCGGACATATACAGCCCGCACGAATGTGACATATAAAATACCATAGACGGATGCAATAGGTGTGCGCACGAAACTTTACTGTGGCCAGCGTCTTCTTCATCAGCGAGGCTTGAATTTTGTTTTTTTTTTTTAATTGAACTATTTACATTGTAAAGCTTGTTTGTGAAGTGTTATAATATTGTGTTTCGTTTGTAGTTTTACAAAGAGTAACTATTGGATGACGGCAATAAACCAGTATTGTAATTAATGTTCCAAGAAAACGATTAGACTAAAAACATTGGAATTTTTATTTAAATCATCAGAGTAACCGTTTACCTACCATAGGATTCTCTTCCACATTTATTACTACGGAATACTTTATCACTTAAGTACCTACTTACCAGTTACATAATCTGGATTCTGATAAAGAATGTACATAACAACCATCAATTATAGGTGCGTATCTGATCTGATATTAAAAAATTTCCAGCAACTCATAGACGTCACTTGAATACAGTCACATTTCTCAGAGCCGAGAATTTGCTTATCAATAAAAAAATCTTGTTGAACATAAAAAAAACCAACCGTCAAAATGGATGTTTTTAGTGCACGAAAAAAGCAATTCGTCACTAAAAAGAAAAACTTAAAAAAAAAAAAAACAACAGGCTTCAAAAAGATGCACTAAAAATGTTAAAATAATTACTTATTTCCGAAAATCTGATCTGAATTACAGTTTGAAGTTGGTTTATATGTACCTAAGAGTTTATAATACACTTCACTTGCATAAAACCAACTTCAAACTGTAATTCAGATCAGATTTTTGGCAATAAGTAATTATTTTAACATTTTTAGTGCATCTTTTTGAAGCCTGTTGTTTTTTTTTTTTTTAAAGTTTTTCTTTTTAGTGACGAATTGCTTTTTTCGTACACTAAAAACATCCATATAAGTAACAAAATGTTATACAATCATCCACATAAAAATTAAGATTTATATGGTTTTCTCATGGATGCCATTGTTAGACTGGACCAAATTGAAATGGCACCACACGGGAAGAAGCACCAGCTCTCAACATCAAATAAAGAAAGAATCATCAAAATCGGTTCACCCAGTCGGAAGTTCTGAGGTAACAAACATAAAAAAATACAGTCGAATTGAGAACCTCCTTTTTTGAATTCGGTTGAAAAGACGATAAGAGGACAAATTAGTCTCTTGAAGAACTACAGAACCTTAATAATTATAAATAATAAAATTTAATAAAATTTGTAGGGATCCGTATCTCAAAAGGGAAAAAACGACATCCTAATTTATGATCATTTTATCTATAGGGTCTTCCCTTTGACCTGAAATCATAAAATTGCCAACAAACATGGTCACACAGCAAAAGTAAAGTAAAAAAGTATGAAAATCGTAAAATTTGTAACAACTATGCCACGTAGAAAATATATTTTTTGCACTTACAAACTTGCATTTGCAATAGGAGAATTAACTATGACCTATATCGATGCATAGGATTTTTTTTTTTCAACTACCAAGTTTGTCCTTTAACCTACTTTTGTTATAAGTTGTTACGGAACCCATGCCTTTTTTTTAGTAATTTATGTTATCTACATTAATTCTCAGTACTGGTAAAACTATTACGTGACACGATACTATTAAGTATGGCTCATGAATTGGACACCATTGACCTGGGCTAATGGCAGTAACTGGTGTAACTTGGCTTGGCTCACTTTTAACCACGACCACGGCACGAATGACCTAGCGTTTTTGCTTAGGCTTATAGGTTTAGTATAGATAGGGGCGTTTATTCGCAACCATTCAACGCATTGTATGCGCTCTATGCTTCATACGTTAGGTACGTGCAAGAAACTTTTCTCACCCGGTGGTCAAACATCAAAACTACATTCGCCATATTAAAATGCTGTAAACTTACGCGACACTAGCGACGGACAACGGGTCAGAAAAGTTTGTTGTACTGTAAGTATAATCGATACGCTTGTCAGTGATGCGGACAAAGATGCCTATGATATTGCAAAGTTGCAGAAGTCTAAGAACTGTATTAGTTTTATGAAAAAAAATTCTTGAATAGGTATACAGTCGGCCAATCGCTAAAGTATACTAATTGAATTTTGGATGGATCGTTAAAAGTTTTATTTATTAGCCACTATTAAAATATCCATTCGTTAATTTACCGTGTTAAGGCAATTTTACTGGCTTTATATAAAAAAAAATCTGCCAATGTATAGTAGTTTATTAATTATACATTTTTTTTGAGAACTTTACAAGCCGCAATATAGCAACATCGAGGACCGACAGTTTAAATTGCCCACCGAAGCACCATCAAACAGATATATATAAAACTATTATTCTCGTCACAATAATGTTTTGTAAGTTAATACTTACGTTGACTGACGCTCGAATCCCTAGGACATGCCCTAGGATATTAACATCAATATTAAGCCCTTTCTGTCAATAGCTTATAACAATAACTAAAGTACTAACTATTATCTGATAAATTGTAACAATGAAACTCGACTAAACAATACCTATTTATTAGAAGTAATATTTATTGTTATCCCACATATTATTAATTAGTAAAAAGTAAAAAAAAAATCGGCCTAGTGCGAGTCGGACTCGCGCACGATGGGTTCCGTACCATTATTATCTATTTAAAACGGCAAAAAAAATTACGTTTCTTGTATGGGAGCCCCCCTTAAATATTTATTTTATTTTAATTTAATTATTTGTTTTTAAAGTGACTATACAACTAAATATTTTGTGAATATTTTAAACGTCTACCTGTTGCCGAAATCAATATCGAGCAAAATCGGGCAAAAAAATCACGTTTGTTGTATGGGAGCCCCCTTAAATATTTATTTTATTCGATTTTCAGTATTTGTTGTTATAGCGGCAACAGAAATACATCTTCTGTGAAAATTTTAACTGTCTAACTATCAAGGTTCATGAGATACAGCCTGGTGACAGACGGACGGACGGAGGGACAGCGAAGTAATAGGGCGTAATAGGGTTCCGCTAATTACCCTTTGGGTATGGAACCTTAAAACCCAACATATCTGTGTCTGATTTATTATACTCGTACGAACCATAAAAAAATATATTCTTTATGCAGACTTTTTTTTTATTGCTCGGCTCCTAAGGCACGTAGCGTGATGTTAAATAGCCTTCCTCAAGAATTTCAGTCAAACTTGCCTGTATTTTTAGTATTATATATAGAGGTAGTATGTTGTTGTATACCGTAATTGCAAATTCCTTATTAAATTAGTTTTTGCAATGGTAACAAAACTGGTGGAAAATATCAACTTGCCCCCCCACATTACTTACAAAAGTATCGTGCCGGAGTAGTTATTAAAATTAACAACTATTTTATTTATTATATTGAACTGAATTTAAATCATTGGTTAAGTACACGTAAGTTTATGCTGTGGCTATTTTATTTATTACACCACTTGTCTTGAATGAATGAGATGTGTTATCAACGAACAACTCTAATGTTTTTCCTCAAAAGAATAGGCCATCTTATCTCCATATACATCAGCGATTGTCTAACTCTCCCACAATCGACTATACGACCTTAAACCTACCTTTATTCCCCATTGTCTCACAAACGATCAAACAATGCTCTCGAGACGCATGAAACGCATCGTTATTCGATTAATTGCATTCTTACGCGATTTCGATTAAAATCACGTACAAGTCATTGCTGTTTGAGATTTTGTATTCGTCTCCGATGCCGGCAAGGGCAAGTCTTTGCGTGTGTATGTCCTTTAAGAGGCTGGCCAATGCCAAGTGAGACTTTTTAAAATAGAAAACAATCAAAAAACGCGATAGCATTATTTGATACGATAGAAAAAAATGTGTAAAAGACCTCTGAATTATCTATTAATTGGTTATTAACCGCTATTCGTTAACGTATACCATTAAAATACATATTATTATCTAGCTAACTAGAAAGTCCATAGTTGTTACTATTTTAATATTTGAAATCTAAAAATTCGAGTTAGTTTTCAAGTAAATACCTAACAACCGATTTGACGTTCACATTGACTTATACTGAAAACTCTTTTTACTCTTTTATCTCGCTCAATTGCACGTGATATTAAAAAGCTGTGTTTCAAATTGTCAAATGCCGTAGGTGGGCAAATCCTGAAATTTCAAGTCAGGGTACCGGGTCTTAAGGCTGCGCCCTTCACAAAAGTTGCAGTTTTTTTGCTAGTTTTAAAATCGATTCCAGTGTCATATTACAAGTTTTAATCTGGATAAAAATTCCCCTAACATCTTATACTAAGAACCTTCTATATATATATATATATATATATATACATACGCATTATAAAATTTGCAAATATTTAAATACCTAAGTAAAGCTTATTGCCATGTGTTCAATATTTGTTAAGTTTTTAATTCGCTGTAGAAAATAGAATGTGACACGATTTCACAGTTTCTCGCGTGTCATATAAACATTAAATACAATAATATGCAGTTATGATCATCAAAGAACAATTTAAACTGAATTATTTGTTACTATAGGTACTACTTTTGTATAAGAAACAATTTGTGTTGACATCATTTTTTCACTACGACTTGCAGATCATTCTTGTCTTACTTGCATGACTGGTAAATATAAGAGAAACGTTTTTACTTATATTTGCGTACTATGTAAGGTACAATTGGAGGTAATATAGAATACCACCAAAACGGTACAAGGCATAAATCTATATATATACTAAAACAACAAAGTTCAAGAGTTTTTTTCTTTGTTTTTATTTGTTTGAACATGCTAATCTCTGTAACTTCCTGTCGGATTTGAAAAATTATTTTGCATTTGATAGCCCAATTCTTAAGGATGGTTATAGGCTATTTAATATCAAGCTACAACGCTTAAGAGTCGAGCAATATAAAAAGACTTTGTTTTTTTGTTTGAACGCGCTAATCTCTTAAACTACCTGTCGGATTTGAAAAATTATTTTTGCATTTGATAGCCCAATTCTTAAGCAAGGTTATAGCCTATTTAATATCACGCTACAACGCTTAGGAGTTGAGCAATATAAAAAGACTTTGCTTTTTTGTTTGAACGCGCTAATCTCTGAAACTACCCGTCGTATTTGACAAATTATTTTTGTATTTCATAGCACAATTCTTAGTGAAGGTTATAGGCTATTAATATCGCACTAAAACGCTTAGGAGTCGAGCAATATGTTTTTTTCTTTGAACGCTCTAATCTTAGAATCTAACAGTCGGATTTGAATAAATATTTTTGCATTTGATAGCCCAATTCTTAAGGAAGGTTATATAAAATCACGCTAAAACAGAAAGAACGCTAAGCGCATATTTAGTAAAAGCACGGACGAGCGATGCGACCAGGGACCTTATTGGGAACAGTCTCGAACTACTCGGATTCTGGAAATCGAGACAAAAATGTATGGAAGTCTGACTTAACTCTCAAAAACCGTAAATGTACCTGCATACATTTGTCTCTCTTATTCCAGAGTCCTAATAGCTCGAGAATGTTCCCAATAAGGTCCCAGGGATGTCAGCAACGGAAAGGGCAGAACAACGTCTGCCAGGTTAGCCAGTAGTTATTTATATACATCAAAATAACCAGCTATTTATACCTACCCTTTTAAATATTTTTGTTTTCGTGTCTATCGACGGCGGCACTTTTGCTAGTCATAAGTTAGCTACGACAGTTTTTAAGAAAATACTTACTTTCAACAGCTTACTATAAAATTGACTCTTTGTATTAAGATTCCTAATATCCCCTTAACCGTTGACAACTTATGTCATATATCTTGTTGTCTTAAGAATGTGACTTCTGTGTATTATTCTTTATTCTGTGGTTTTGTACGAGCGTGTTTACTCCTTTTTAGTTTTGAGTAAATAGTTACATTTGTTAAATTAATATTTTCATAAGTTCGTAGTTTTTCGCATTTTCTAGCTGTTACAGAAAATACGTGAAAATTAATTGTTAAGAGTTCTACACAACAGTAAGATGGTAGATAAATTCTTGCTTTTGGAAATTCCTACATAAAGACGAAACCATAATACTTATTCCTGACTTATTGATCCAGTTAATTCGCAGATATCTATCATAGGAATAGACACATTTTGACAACTCATTGAATGCTATATATAGCCCTTGTCTTGCAACAACGAAGGGCATAAATGAAACCCATGGCTGTAGTGTTTCATGCCCTTCGGCCCTATGCCGCATTAATCGTATTTATTTTTGGTCCATTGAACGATCTAATGCGTCTGTCTATTAGAGGTTAGGGCCGATTCAATGCGTTCAATGATTGCGAATATAAAAGTCCCTATAATAACATCAATTGTGAGGTTGAATGTTCGTATTATCCATATCTTTCTAAAAGTAATCTCGTCTGAGATAATCGTGTCTCGGTTGACACATTCGCACCTTGCCTGATAGCGACGTACTCCGATCTCACTATCGTAGCGTTATCGCCGATTGACAAGCCATATCGTGCTTCCTCCGAGAATAACACAACAAGGGAATTACAAGATCACGATTTATTTTTTACACAAAATTATTAGAATTTTAATTCGCACACATAGACATACATACGTTTCATACATTTACACAAGTTCTTAAGAGAAAATATCGCGCTGTTTTTCCCCATACAAACGTATTCCCCTTGCCTCTTCCGTTTATTTAGTTTTACTAGCGAAAACATCCTTGGAATTTTTAAAAGATCCCCCATTACTTTTCCCTCTCTATTTACGCTAGTGACAATGAACGACACTAAAGTCACCTTCCTGTGACAACGCTTTTAAAAAATAACTACTTAATGTGATACTATAAAGTAAGTTGTTATTGCTGAAGTTTGATGTCTTATATAAATCAATTAAGAAGATATTCTCCTGAAAGCGCTTCATACAAACGTTGCTTACGTTTGTATTTCGACTCCATTTTTGTCATTTACTTATCCAACACCGTTCAATTTTTAAGACATGATCAAAATCCGAATATTTATGTAGGTACTTAGTTTTCTAAAATCTTGAGAAATGTTTACCTTGAAATATAATTTTAGATTATTTGTATCGAAGTCATGGATCCTATTTAACTATTAGACTAAACAGTTAAATAAAAAACTGATATTTATGCCTAGATAATTTAATTAGAATCAATAAATTTCTGCGAAAATCATTGTCTAACTACACATTTATATGGATCGCGCTGTGGGAAATAGCCTCTTAACATCACAAACAAATACGGTATTTATTGTTAAGGTAATTTCTTCAGATACCAAGTTTTTCTAGTGCAATTAAAAATAATTATTCGTAGACGAATGACATAATAATAACTTAACCGCAAATCTCTTAATACCCAATGTTTGCTCAAACGTTTGTCAATCAATCAGGCTTAGAAACTACATTATCTTTCAGCGCCACACTCATTGCTTTTTAAACCAGTCAGCTGTACTAAATAACTGTTACAGTAGATTAAAAAATATTTTTTAGTTAAAGCGACAAGGTACCATGCTGAGTAGTGCTGTGCTGCAGAATGGAACCGTGTCATAATTACCAATAATACTATCGTTATGTAACTTTATATCTGGGGCGACCTACATTCCCACCTGCAGTTTTGGTATTTCATATAGTCTATGCTTGGATTATTCTTTAATCTGTGGTCTGAATTAAATAAATAATGATATTGATTTTTTTATTGATGATTTCGAACTGCTTATCTCGTGATTTTACAATTGGAATAGTGGTACGTTTATGGAATTACTTCGATGTCCATTTGTCCGTCTGTCCGTAAAATTTAGATTGATTTTACATTGCGTCTTTTATATATCAGTACCTGGAGGACCGAGCAAATAGTCGGTTTTTTAAACAGCGCCATCTATTGTCAAGTAGCTTAAGCGTTGCTTAATAACGCCACCTGTTGTCAAATAGCTTAAGTGTTGCTTATTAACGTCACCTATTGTCAAATAGCTTAAGTGTTGCTTATTAGCGCCACCTATTGTCAAATAGATTAAGTGTTGCTTATTACTACTCGCCAATAGATGTCAGGAAGAGTCATACTTTTCAGTTTATCACTGCCTTATAAACACGGATAAAAAGACGTTTTCTAAAAATGAAACCTAGCTAACCTGACTCAAAATCTATAAACATAACCTAACTTGTAAACATAACCTAACTTTGCTTAATGTTAATTTTTTCTGGTAATTTAATCATTAATCATTAAAATACTTACATGATTACTTTCATTGTCACATTTTTTAATTAGTTTTCAAATCACGACACTGATTAAACCTTAAATCTACAAAATTTCTAATTTACGATGAGAAATATTATACACATTTATGTATATGTTGCATAGACTAACAAAGCGAAAGTCGCGCGTCAAGGTCATTTTTGTTTACACAAATTGCAAATAGATTCTGAGTCCGGTTTAGATCAATTTATCGACCCCGAAAATAACCTACCCTACATACTAAATTTCATGAAAATCGATGGAGCCGTTTTTGAGATTCTCGTTTAAAGGTATTAGATTTTCCTACGTCGTAGCTATACAAAAATATAATAGAAGTCCATCGAAATCCGACATAGAATGACCAAAATTTGCTATGTATATTTAACGCATTTTTTATTTTAAATTGACCTATGACTACGTAGTTAGATAAACCTAGAAAGTTTAGCGCGTTCAAACATACAAACTTTTTATATATTGTTATATTTTCAACTTAACTCATATACTTATTGTTTTAATTTTATTGAACTGCAAATATTAAATTAATCATTTAATTAACTGCCAGATTCACGATGGACGAAGTTGAAATTTGCAGCAGTAAATGGAAGCAATCATTTTGCAATCTAATCAACAGTTACCTTCACCCAATAGTCGATATATATAATTATCGTAATCTACCTAAACTTCTGGAATTTAAAGATAATAATAATCTTTGATATCTTGCTAATTTTTTGATTTTACCTTTTTGATATAATTGCAAACTTAGCACCGAGTACTACGTCGTTATTGGGAACAATCTGATAATAACAGAAGAAAATATAATGTTGGTATTAATAAAAGGTTAATTTGTGACGCTATCATTTTATTAAACACAGCATACTAAATAAATTAATGTAAGTTAACAAGCCTATACCACAGAATATATCAGACAGAATGCTCACTCCCCACTAAGCGCTTTATACGCATCGCGTACATCCGAGTTCAAGGTATTTCAAAGGCAAAAATTTTCTTGAACTCTTTTTTACGCGACGCGACGTTAGTGTCTGGGGAAAGAGTTTACAGCGGTTAGTGTGAAGTAAGCCATCTGGTATATTCTGTGCCAATACATACATAATGCGCCTGTATTTGTGCACGGCCCTGTGTACATACAACGCACACTACTACAATTAGCATGATTTGGGTTATGTTATGAAGCCGCAAAATTGCATGGAACGTCAATAAAAATAAAATTATAATTATCTCGAAACCTTAACCTAACATTACAAGTTTATAAATCAAACAGAAAAGCAATGTAGGCCGCAATTATCTCAGATTTGAATCTGGCGCTGACTCAGCTTCGGGTTAGAGGCTCACACTGGACGAAGGGACGACCTCCTACAGAGTCTCGCCCCAAAAGTCCGGTGGAGCAGTAATGGCTGCATAAGCCAACTGCAGTCAGCTCAGAAAAAAAAATATGGATGATTTTAGTGACTTGAATAGGGCAGCTCTACCTTCTTAATAAAAATAAAAATAATTTTTTTTTTTAGCTACAAGAAGTTAGCTAGCTAGTTTTTTTGGTCTACAAAAGCTATTGATTCTTCTAGCTACATGACCTGCAATTTGCCAATTATTTCAAAGCTATGTCAATTGCTTGGGTTCTCGGTGACTGCTTATCATCAGGCGGACCGTTTGCTACCTAAGTGGTATAAAAATATAATGTCTTTATACTTTGTGGGAAGTTTTAGTAATATTATTGCGCACATTTATGTCCTTTCTGTAGTTGTTAGCTATGTGCCGACCGAAGATCGGTTCCTACTTCCACATTTATAATATTAGTAAGAATAACTTTTTTATGCGTGAAATACGCCATAATAAAAAAGAAATAGTTTATAACCAACAGTGGGTAAGTACAAAGTCTTCTAGCACGGTGGTGTTCGTTCCCATAGCATTGAACCAATAGCACAATTTCCTTCACAAACAATCTCGCGGCTTTCTTTACCGCATTCATTTTGTCTTATTATATTATTACGCTGCACATCGCACCCATTTTGCGGTTATACTTATTCTAATTGACTTTACTATGTTATCTGTGTGTTTTAAAACGCTATTTTAATATTTGTCATGGTTTATGACGTCAGTACCTCGAGTAAGTACGTGACTTTTTATCATTACATTCACTGCTCATATACAAACTAATATACATATATTTGTAAATGTCTGTTTTGTTTAACTTCGCTGCGAAGCAACCAATTGAGATGATATTTGGCATAGATATTGAAGGGACGCAGAAGGACAGGGGTACATTTAATCCCGGAGAATTCAAAAGTTCTCATATAAATAACTATACACACCAGCACAATTAGCGGAACAGAAAAAAAAGTGTGACTATGGGATAATAACGCATATATTTGACGAAAATGTAATTAGACACAAAATAACAAATTGATTAACATCTTTTAACAACGACTTTGAAAAGTCTTCGTTATTTTTTATTGAAAAATAAAGAAATTTGAAATAAGTGAAATTTTTAGATGATTATGAACCATCACAAAAAATAAAAAAAAGTAAGCATTAAATGATTTAACAATAAAATTAAAGCAAAATTAATAACGAGTGTTTCCCCCTCTTGCTCTGATTACGGTTTCCATTCGTCTGGGCATGCTACAGATTATGTTATCGATGATTTCTTGAGGCAACCGCTCCCACTCCTCAAGTAATGCGTTTCCAAGTTCATTCAGATTGTTGGGTGGTGGCATTCTGGATTTAACCCTTCTGTTTAGCAAGTCCCAGACATGCTCTATCGGATTCATATCGGGGGAATTTGCTGGCCACTGCATCACCGGTATACCTCCGTGGCTCAGATATGCCTGTACCGATTGTGCACTATGAGCACGAGCATTATCTTGCATTAGAATAAAGTCGTCACCAATAAATGGGGCAAATGGTACAACATGTTCTTCTAAAATGTCTCTGATGTATCGATCTGATGTCATGGTCCCTCCTCCGTGCGAGCTCCCAAACATATCCCTCCCCAAACCATAATCGAGCCGCCACCATAAGCCACTGTGTGTTCAAAATTAGACTGTATGTGGCGTTCTCCTTTGCGTCTCCATATTCGCTGTCTCCCATCAATCTGTTTTAAAAGAACTCTGCACTCATCAGTAAAGAGAACCTGATGCCATTCGTTCAAATCCTTTTTTTGTGTTCCGCTAATTGTGCCGGTGTGTATATAATGGTCCTAGGTGTACGCAAAAAAAACCGCAAATCAAATGAAAGGGCTTGATGAGCCAGTTCTTAAAATATACCACACTATTACCTTTGGGCTACTTTGTTTCTTAAAATCCAAAAAGTATTTTCAAAATATACCAAGTTTGGGCCCCTTCGAGGTAGAAGACGGCTCAGTATTTTTCTCTAATATATACCTTAAATGATAGTTTATATCTTCATTTTTAACCCGCTGAAAGCAATTTGGAAAGTATTAAAATTTAGTATTTATTTTGAATATACCAAGTTTGGGCCCCTTCGAGGTAGAAGACGGCTCAGTATTTTTCTCTAATATATACCTTAAATGATAGTTTATATCTTCATTTTTAACCCGCTGAAAGCAATTTGGAAAGTATTAAAATTTAGTATTTATTTTGAATTTTTGAATATTGCAATGTGAGACGGTTGTTAGAGACCTAGAGAATTGTTGTTACTTAGAGACTAGGTAACTTATCTGTACGGTTGGATAAAATTTGCTTAACTAAGCAAATAATAAAGAAAAAGAAAATTGGAAAAAATGTCTATGGGATTTTAGTGTGAACTCCAAAACATAACTCACAACTCTAACAAAATTAAAAGATTTTAGTGTGAACTCCAAATCATAACTCACAACTCTAACAAAATTAAAGATTCCTCTTTTTGTAATACCTCTATAATCGTTCTATTCACGTCGGTATCGGTCGGGGGTTTTTGTAATACCTCTATAATCGTTCTATTTACGTCGGTATCGGTCGGGGGTTTTTCCGGAAACATTCTGGGTTGTGGTCGTAGCTGGTCGCCGTAATTAATCAAATAAATTGTGTAGTACCTATTTAAATACACAATAGTATTCGTGCCTAATATCGTTAAAGAGCTCTCGTAGGTACCAATTACGAAGTTTATGTACGTGTTATGGTAATTAGTATGAAAAATATGGGGTTTTGGTTATAACTAAGTGACTGGTTTCATGTTAAAAAGTTTTTATTATGTCCTTCCAATATCCTGTATAATGCAGTCGTTGTGCCTTGCCCTTAATTCTGCAAGGATTTTTAAGTCTTAGTTCATATATAACTTCGTTACGGCTAGGCCATAGGCCAACAGTCTATTCCAGCACGTAGCTTTTGTATGTATTGCAAAATTAGTAATTACACCAGGTGTATGGGATGGCCGTTTCATTCAGTCTTGAGCACATCTTGAAGAAAAAGTGTAAAGAAGTGTATTCTATAACTGTATAATAGAATGTTAAAAAATTACACATAAAATGTTGAAAAACGATACAGTGTTTCAGATCACCAGTGAGTCTGAAGTCTTGAGTTTCGGCTGAGTTCCAAAAATCCTCTGCGGGAATCGAACCTACGCCCCTATAGGTTCAGCATGCAAGTCATTAATCGCTGAGCCACATTTCGTTTGATTATCACCAATTCTTATTATGTAAACGTTTTTTTACTTGTTTGGTTTAGTTGCGAGAGTTTTGACGTATTACATAACTTATACAAAATGTAATTATGACGACATCGCGGCGGTTTGCATTGACCTAGAAGCGGCAACACTACCCGCGGCACGTGTCGGGATGTAGGAAGTTGAATGTCAGTGTTGCCCCCTCCCAGACGTACGTAACGGGAAATTGTACGTACGTGTCACTGACGTTTTTGAAGTTGTGTTGTTTTGCTCTGTGTGCTTCTATTTTAAGTCTTTTATTATTATTAGGGAAGAATATAAAATGACAAAAGGTAACATTAAGCGTGTATTTTGTTTTTTTTTTTATAATAATTTTTAAATAATAAAAAAACTACATGTTTTTTTTTGACGTATCTATACATTTTTCATTTGCAAAACGGTATTTCTTTAAGTAATAAGAAGGAAATACCTAAACTCGCACTAGTTCTGCCCATCGTAGCCAGAGCCGCCACGTGACTACCTAAACCTCTCACACAACGAAATTATAGCTAAGATACTATATGTTTGAGACTACCTAAATGTTGGACTCTTCAAAGAAAACATACCATAATGGCCATAACTAAATAAAAATAGTTATTTATATTGATGATTTAGCCATCGATATGGCCTGTATGATATGTTTTCATCGAGGAACCAACCTTCAGGGAGTCTCAAAAGAAGACCGATTATTTCTTAATTCTATGAAAATTTGTGTATTTGTAAGTTTGCTATACTAGCACTTCATAAGTCCCTAGTAGTTGTGTATTTGTAATGAAATAAAAAAAAGTAAATATGAAAACGTTAAGTGTCAACCCTAGCATACAGTAGCCATGCAGCGTTGTGTGTGATGGATAATTTTTCACGTTGACGGACAGACAGGGGTGTGCACGACGTGTGTTCCACCACAAGGGGCGCCTTGCACTTCATTTAACATCTACATTTGTTACATACTGTATATCAGTATTTACATAAGTACTGCACATACAGACTGCGGGCTACTTTTCCAACTCTATTTTTCAGTAGTAAATAATATAAGTAAAGTGTTCTTAAAAACCTTATAGTACAGCGGTTATGGTACCGGACACAAAGTACCTAGTTTTTATATTTTTATTACATATAAAGAAATAGACCTTAATATTAAAATGGTATATTTTATTGCATGCACCAGAGATTCATGTTGGTAAGCTGGAAGTGTGGTTTTTTGTGTTGTTATTGCTAGTAATAGTTGTATAATAGTCTAATAGTTGTATTAACTTATGCTAGTTTCACACCCCTACATACCTGTGTACCTACACAGCGTACTATTTTTTTCTAGCTCTTGTGGTTGAGGGCTAAAAGGAATTGTAAATTTTGTACTACACGTCAAAAAACTGCACTTGTCCCACCAGCCGACCTTTTTTTTGCCGATTTTAACTGTAATTATTGACTGTAACAACTGTAACTTAACTTAGGGTCACTAGTTTTAACTCTTATTTTAAATACGCGTAAAGATGTATCAACACATTTTTAACTTCTTAAAGTTAAATTTTTGCAACCCTAATAACTAAACAAAAAATGAATTGAATACAAAAATAGAGACAGCACTTTAAGGGCCCTCTTACACCCCACTAGCGCCGCCATTAGATATCCTCTAAAAAATGCTCAAAATGGCCACTTTTAGCAAAAATGCCAGCTACAACTCACAGATATTGTTTGGAAACTATATAAAACCTTCTAAAAATAGCTTATGACTAGCTTTATATTTGCGACATTTGGATTTTAGAAATTCTACGAAGAGAAAATTGAGGATATCTAATGGCGGCGCTAGTTAGCTGCTATATGCGCCTTAATATTTTTTTTATTTCACTATCTGTGCCACCCCTCTTAGTATTTTTGAGCTGCTGGCACTCTTTCATTTTTAAAGAGAACTATCGTCGTAAATATAACGTAGGTACAAGTGTTCCAAGGAGAAAAAATATCTTTATTCCACGTTCATTATCTCCGCGAGACGGCGTCGCCGGCGGATGCTACAAATTGCACCTTTGCCACAGCCTCCGCAAGTATCTATGTCTACCTACCTATGTTATTTCAGTAAAATTCTCCCTCCGCTCTGCAGCTCTTTTATAGATAGACTACTATATAGTTGTAGTCGCACGCTAGAATGTAAGAACAGTATTTTTTAGAATATATTTTTTACGTCAGAACGTAGAATTACTAATTACAATGCAACAAACTTTTCTGACCCTGTTTATGGTCGCTAGTGTCGTGTAAGTTTACACCATTTTAATACGGCGAATGTAATTTTGATCTTTGGCCAACGGTTTAGAAAAGCTAGTTATAGGTACAGCATAGGGCGTTATATGTTAAACAAGAATTATGAGAGAGATCATTCATTTCTGCAATTTAACGAATGCTGTCTGCCTATGGTAATAGTTCTAAAAAAAATAGTTAGGTAGCAATTACCGCACGAGCAACTTCTATTCAGAATATTTTTTTTTATATTTCAGAATTTATACATGAAGATTATTATTGCGTTTTTAAAAACAAACCGCTGGACCGATTTTGCTCAAATTTCTTTTCACATTTAAGTAATGACGTGGCGTATCGATTGATATGGTCACGAGATAATTAAGTCCATTGGTTCTTGATATATCGAGGGGCAAAAAATATACACATTCATAGACATCACTCTAAAAATGATGGAAAACGATTCTCCAGGTCTCAAAACGGAAAGAAAACGCAAATTTATCGATTTAGATTTTCGGACGTATTATAACTTTAATAACCATTCAATACCATTTATATATTTATTTATTATTAATATTTATTTCTATTTTACCTTTACGACCGTGTGGCGCAGCCAAGTATTGCCATGTCGAAAGTTCTGGGTTCGATTCCCGGCTTAAAATTATTAAAATTCATTTATTGTAAAAGTTGCTTTGTGCTTGGTGCGGCGATAGACTCACCACCCATAACGTTAAGGACAGAATAAAATAGACGTTACGAGCTGTTGACGTTCGAATATCTCTGACCACTCTTTCGGGAAGAATTGTCTTAACTATGTTCTCTATCTTACGCTTGATCCTGAAACGCAACGAGCATTCACAGCTACTACTACAGTTGTGAAAAAAAATGGCGATACTTAGGTATACTTACTTACCCTAGCAACTGTGGCACAAAGACACTTTTAAACAAAAAATATTCAACCAATGATTATCTTCTTTCTCTCAGCTTTTTTTGGTTCTCTTCTAGACTTAAGTCCCTCCATTGTAATTTTTTCCGTGCCTTCCGCATCCAGCCACTCATTTAAGGTCGTTGGTCCATCGGGCTGGAGAGCGCCCCACGCTTCGCCTTCCAGTACACGGTCTACACTCTAGCACGCGTCTGCTCTATCGGCCTATGATCCTACTGCTGCTTCAGCTAGCTGATTCTAATAATATTTAATATTATTTTCAGGTTAAGAAAATGGCGGAACGCGTGTCGAAATGTCGCGAGGACGTGTCTAAGAGTCGAGAGAAGTACCAGTCGGCGCTGGCGGAGATCGGCGGCTACAACCAACGTTACATTGAAGACATGACGGCGGTGTTCGACCGGTGTCAACAGATGGAAGCCCACCGGCTGACCTTCTTCAAGGACGTACTCTTTAGCTTCCATAAGTGTCTCAACATCAGCCAGGAGCCCTCGTAAGTTCACTTTTTGAATTTATACCAACACTAGACTTTGCCAGCGGCTCCGCCCGCCCTAAATTCGGTTATCGGCGAGGAACTCCTTAATTAGGTATACTAATTTGCCAGCGGCTCCGCCCGCCCTAAGTTCGGTTATCGGAGACTGATTTACTGCTTAAGTACTCTAATAAAGTTTTCTATATCAAGCTGTAGCTATAGCTATTAATCGTTTAAGCTCGGTTAAAGTTATTCCCGCGGGAATTTCGGGATAAAAAGTGGCCTATATGTTATTCCAGGACCTAACTTATATGTATCCCAAGTTTCATCTCGATACGTCTAGTGGTAGAAGCGAGAAAGAGTAACAAACATCCATCCAAACAAACTTTCACATTTATAATATTAGAAGGATCATAAATCCAAGAGTTTGGATGGATGTTTGTTAACCAATAACGCCAGAACGTCTTAACGGATCTGTTTGACATTTTGGCACAGAGATAATTTTGGTTTGATAAATTAGTCTGGAATAGGTCCATAGTTACAGCGTGGTTATTTGCCACTCTGTAACAGCTAAAAAAAAAAACAAGTTGCATAATAGTTGTATTCCGTTTCGCAGGTGACCTTGATAATAACTACAGTGTCACAGTAGATGTGACATTTGTTTTCACCTCAACACAGCGCAGGGTTGACGGTCTATTTTTGCTTCCATCTGTTTTTTTACTTGTTAAAAATAAATGCTACATGTTTTTGTTGAATGATAATAGCATTTTAAAGTTTACGCATGTTTGTATTTTGCAAACACGCGCCCGCTGAAGGCCGTCGGATTTCAACCTCACACGTACAGATATGCGTTCAACAATCCAACTCGGGTTAACCCTGGTAGTACTGACGACAGTAAAGCAAATACATTTCTACAGTAAAGAAAGAGACAGCACAAAACTTTAAACTGGTAGAGTGAGTTTTTGAACGCTGCCCAGGAATAGTCGACGGTGTGACCATGTGTAATCATAATCGAAGTCGGCGTAGGTCTACGTCCTGTGTTGCTAATGTTCTAGTCAAAAAGTAAACTAACTGAACATTGTAACGTGAATGAGTAAACATAGACTTATCCAGTTAAAACGATTTTTATTAACGATTATGTTGCAAGACAAAAAAAAATATTTAAGAATTTAAGATTAATGTACTAGGACTTTATAAGTCACTAGAAGCTGTATGTAACGTTCGTAAAGAGCGTATTTCCAGAGCAAAGATGTAGTTAGGATTTTCATCAGCCAGACTTGTGCTTCGATAGCTCAATGGTAGAGCACTTACAGGGAATGTAAGAGTTACAGTTTCAAGTCTTTGCTCGAGGTTAATCATTTGACTGCATCTTTGCTATAAAAGTATTTATTTATATTGATGTTATGATGTTAGTCACGGCATGTATAATATATTTTCTTCTAAGATTCTCACCTTCAGGGAGTCATAAACGAAGAAAGATTATTTCTATGTACGTATATTTAAATTGTATTTCTTAATTCTATGAAGATTTTGTGTGTTTGTATAATTGATGTACTAGGACTATATAAGTCACTAGGACTGGTAAGATTTTAAATATTTATAGAATTAACATAAAGATAAATGAAGGTTAACTTGGACACGGAGTGCATCACAACATCGTGTGGATTAAAAGTTTTTTTCACATTATCGTTAACACTAACACTGAGTCAACTTCATACATGGTAAAGATGATTCATTGACGTACATACCTTGATTTTCTGCAACTGTACGCTGCGTTAATATTAATGATTCTTTTGTAAATTTGATATGTTGTTTTTCCGGTTTTCACTTCCTTTCGATGACGTAAAATTCGTGACTGAAATGACCGTAGGTGTGTATTCAGGTGCTAGTTCAATGTCGTGACCTGTTGGATCACATGGAATATTAAATTTTGTATAAAAAATATTTTTTACACACCTGCTCTTAAACAGTGTCATTATGTGCTGGAAAAGCAGGTGCTAACACTTTAATAACTCCCACGGGCTTTTTCTTTGTACATTTTACTTTTCTCAAAGCAATGCAAACGATCATAGATCTCACGGGCGGCAATGACGCGCCCAAGTATGTATAAAAGCTGTGTGTTTAAAAATATGAACTACGCACACAGTACAAGCAAACAATTACAAGTTTTAACTTCAGCCGAAAAGTTTTTATTCATAAATTCTCTAGATATCTATCTGGCAGTTGCGTTGTTCTATTCTATTCCCGCTATTTCAATTGTGTTTTAGTGAGTTCATTTATTTATGTCGTCGCAAATGTGATGTAAAACATTGTGTGTAACACGGGCGGTACGGAAATTACAAATTCGAGTCAATAAAGCCTTCGGCTCTAGTTAGTAATTTTCTCCTTACCACCCTTAATACAGCTATTTGGATAGTTATCCTGAGGTATATTCAATACTCTGTAGAAAATTACAGATAACAGATGACTTTAATTCTAAAACGGTAGTAAGTAGTAACTTATAGCTTGTTAAGTGACATACTATACTATATTTGAGAAATAAAGCATTCGATTTAAATAAACTTGTGTGTGGTTGTTTTGATTCTACTGCCTTAATTTCATAGAAAACCTCAGTTTCTAAAAATATTCACTACTAATTTGGAAGCAGAGTTTGGTTTTAATATAGCAAAAAAAAAAATTGTTTTTCTCTTTCCTGTTATACTAAGTATACTGATGAAGTTGAATGGTAAGGAAAGTGACCCCCAAAATTCAAGATTCGTTGGGCATAATTGCATAGAAATGTGCCCGGTTATGTTACAAATATGTCAACTTAGGATGTTTTAAGAATTAAATATAAAATGTTGACCTTTTTTTTCCAGATTACCGCAAATATACGAAGAATTCCACCACACGATAAACAACTCGGACCACCAGAAGGACCTTAAGTGGTGGGCGAACAACCACGGCATCAACATGGCAATGGCCTGGCCACAGTTTGAGGTATCTTGGCTTAGCGTTGCTCTTTAAAAGCTTGATCGCTTATTACGTAACTCGCAACTGTTTAGCGATTGTAGCGAATGAGGTTTCCCAAGGGACTACATACAACAAGGTAGTGAAGGATTTTAATACTAAAATATCTTTTCCGTTAATATATTAATCTATAGCAAAATAATATATCAGTTAAACTTATTTTATGTATTACGACATTTGTAATTTTCTGGTTTAAGAAGTTATTAGATTTTTAAAAGGTCGGTAACGCGCAATTGATGCCCCTGGTGTTGCAAGCGTCCATAGGCTACGGTGACCTTTTACCATCAGGGGGACTGTAAGCTTGTTTGCCACCTTACTTTAATATTACACTCATCTAGCGAAAAAAGTAATTAACTTTATGTATTTGATGTAGGTTTATATTAACCATATAACAGTTGCGAATTACGTAAAAAAGCCACTTTGCATTGCATAATACTCGCATATGATTGTCAAAATGTATTTAACTTCGCATCCTATTTACTTATTGAATGCTTTACCTTAAATCTAGACTTAGTAGGTAGGTAGTCGAGTCTGGTATTACTTTAGTCTACGGTTGCATTGATACAAATAGACTTTTCTATTAGTTGTTTCCTTTCCTTAGCATGTGTTGATTTATATATTTGATAATTATTTTTTTTTAAATATATAAAAAACCAACTATAAGAACGCGCCCAAGTAGTGACGAAGATGTACGATTGTAGGCGAAGGTTTAGGTTGTTTTGAATGAACTTAAATACTTAATGTATGCATAAGTTACAAGAACTGTTCTGAAATACACACGTGTATTTATACGTGGATACAAGGTTCCAGGCGAGTTTCTGTAATGTATCTTTACCGTCGATAGGAATCCAAATAGTAACGAAGATGTACGATTGTAGACGAATGTTAACATTGTTTTAAATCAACTCGCATACATGTATATGTTTGAGGTACAATTTTCTCCTAAAATGTACATTATACGTAGATACCAAATTCGAGGGGAGTTTTTGTATAGGAGAGCAACCGAGTGGTAACGGAGATGTACGATTGTAGCAAAATATTAAGAATATTTTGAAAGAACTATCATACATACAATATATATCGATCGTGGTACAAATTTGTCCTAAAATATACACGTGAGCATGTAAACGTTGATAACCGAATCGAGTTTCTGTCGATCGAGTATCTACTTTTAATATAGAAGAGCGTCCGAACAGTGAAAGATGTTCGGTTGTAGCCGAACAAGATTTTTTAAAATGAACTTAATACTACTACTTTTCTAAAATATTTAAGCGTAATAAACCTTGTACAAACTTAAGAAGGTCAGTAACTAATACTAATCCCAATATTGAGACAAGCTTATTGGCGTAAGATATTTAGGTGTCTGATCAAACATTGACTCATATTTCTACGCGACCCGACCTTAAGATTACATATCTCAAGATATCACATTTAAACTAGGTTTGTTTATTTTTCAAATGGGCTATGAGTATATGAATAAAAATTTCACACACCTTATTTTTTTTTAGGAACAAATTAAAATGTCAAAAACTCAGCCATAGTTAAATTCTGGTGTGAGAATAATATGTGAAATGGAAGTGTTCAGTTATGAAAGAAGAGGTTGGTAAAAATCTTTGATATGTAGAGTTGAGTTGAGAAGTTAAAGAAAATGTAGATAAGAAACTGTGTTGATGAAAGTGTTGGAGAATAAAAGAATAAAATGTATTAACACTATTTAAGGTAGAGAAGATTAAATCAGGGTTGTTACCATAATAAATAGAGCCATAATATATTTTTAAAACAAATGTGAAACTGAAAACGTTGACCTAATTGAATAACGTTGAAATAACAAACTTAGTGGTGTCATTCTATCAGCAAAGTGGCAGATTGCCTTTTTATTTACAACCTTGGCATGAGTATCAAACAAGAGTGTAGAATATTATAAAAGATTTATTTGAATAATGTTTCTTTAAATTCTTAGGTATTTTATTCATATATATATGTATATTATTCATATGTATTTGTAAATTGAATTGTACTTTTTATACGTATCCAAATGATGTTGTAACATTTAACGCCCTTGAGTTGCTTACGATTTTTATTTATCTGATCCGCTTACGTAAGGAGGAATCGGAGGATTCACCCGAGCCGGTGCGATTCAAATACCTTCCACAAGCCGCTTCGGCGGTTATAACGAGAGTGGTAGAAACTGCCAGAATGAGACCGATGTCCCAAGCGTGGTCGACTACTGTCCGCAGACTCAGACGATCCCTACCAATGTTCTGCTTCGGAGGGGATGAGAGGTCAAGCAAAGTGGCCCCTTCTGTCGCAAGCTACGGGAGTAGCCGTTGCTATGGCAACCCGCTGTTTATGGTACGATGTCACGGTGTCGGAATTATGTTAGAATGGGGGTAAGACTTGGGGTATGATGATGTGATATAACATCTGATTTGCACCTTGAAATTTTTTTCTGACTAGGCGGCTTAAAAAATTTGTCCGTTTTTTTTAGTTTAAATTAGCACGTTTAAAATGTTATATGTTTTGATAAGCACGATGGTTTAGTAAGGTGTCACTTAGAGCATACACAGTGATGGTCAATTGGTCACTGACGGTAAACGACATCGTTCATTCATGGTACACTGGCACAGTTCACTCTCATCCCCTCACTATGAAGCAAACAAAACCATCATAAAAATACCTAAGTATTTATATGAGAACAACACAAACTACTTTGGAGTGCAAAATTTTTTTTTTCTAAAAAATAACGAATAAAAACGAATATATTATAACGAAAAATAATGAAGTTTATTTTTAAACACAACCACATCACTATGGCTTGGCTTGGATGCATCATCCTAATATAAAATATAAAGATGTTTGTATTAGTACTATACACATTGGATCAGGGCTTTCTAATTCTCAAACAGCCAAATTTAATATATATTTTTTATATTAGGCAAAACAAATTAAAAGTAAGCTTTAATGATTCACGGTAAGAGCCACTTTAGTAAGTCTATTCTAAATTAAAAAAAAATGCGTCTATGTAGCTGGTTTAGCAGTTTTTTCGCAGCAATGCAACCGATTTAATTTTCTTCGATAGTGGCATGATATTGTATATCGTTAGATATCTCCCTCTATTATAGAATTTCCATGCAATCCGCTTTATATTTACCCTATTAACCGTCACTAGCTTTGAGTGGACGTGTTATTGTTTATTTATATTTTTTTTTAATTTGCATTGGCTTCCATGCATATGCCGAGACTTTGGGACTAGTAACAGTCAAAAATTTAATGTGATCTATTAGAAAAAAATAGCCACATTAAACATATATAAAAAAAAATAGCCACATTAAACATATAAAAATATGGCAACACTTTCATCAATTCATATAAGTTCCGAGGTTTAAAAAATACAATATCCATGTTTTCTTAAAAATTTTAAAAAAAAAACGGTCCCAACGTATCGGTGTATCGTGGCAAGTGGTGGTGCCGCTTGTGACCCGTGTGTCGGTGACAGGAGTATACCGAGGAGTTCCGAGACATCGCTAAGGGCAAGTCCAAGGAGAGCCTTCCCACTGGGCCCATCACGCTGCTCAACCAACGACCAGTCAGCGAAGACGTACGTTACTATGCCTTAGACGCACTGCACACTATAAGAATGACTTCCTGTGTCTTTTAAGGCACTCATTTAATATAAAGACTAATAGTTTATCAAGACGTTTTGTCTGTAAAGAATATTGATGAACTTACGTGTTCCACTGCATCACAAATACTTATAAGAAAAGTCTTATATGATACAAGAAGTTAACTTATAGTGAGCAATCGGGCTTAATATTGCATCTTCAAAGAGAAAAGTTATGTTTTTTATTTAAAATTGTTAATTAAAACCCCGGTAGTTTAAATAAAGTTGTCAGTGTGTACACTTTAAATTCTCTTTTAAGGTGCAAGAACATTCATAAAATACGACTTTACTTATTTCTACTTAGCTTACAGAAAAAAATATTAAATTATTTAATTACCAAGAAGTATACATTTTGATGATAGAATAACAGGTGAAGTCACATTTAAATTAATTATATTATTTACTTTTAGACGTATTGCAGGCCAAAACATTGTGGTACAATGAAAACTTTTCTTTTTATTTTAAGATGGCAAACGGAATGCAAAATAAGCATTTATGTTTTGATTCGAAGCCTGTTTCATTTCGGACAATGTTTAGGCCTACGAATAAAATGAGAATGAATTTGTAAAACAAAGATCATTTTCAGTTTGATTTAAGTTATTTTTCGCTTCACGAAGCATTATAGACACACATTTTTTATTTGCTGTTTCGATGTTGCATGTTGGATGTCGCTTTTTATCGAAATGCAAATCGGCATGAACCAAAAATTAATACTCTAACACTTAACATATTTATTTACTTTGTAGATTTTTTTTTTAATATAAATATTTTATGAAATATATTCTAACGTCCCCAATTATCTAAATATTTCTATGTATATTTATTTAAAACTAAATATGTAACAGTAACATGCCTTCGCCCAGTTCTTTTTGCTAGTTGGTTATAGATAATAATAAAGTTTGTCTATGGTACAGGAGTTGCCACCAATAACTTCGAACAACAAGGCTAACGCTAAGACTGCTAACCACACGGAGCCGATCGGGAACAATACTGCCAACAGCACAGCAAACAATACTATAGACAAGAAAACGATCAGCGCGCCGATAGCTGTCACGTAAGTTTCAAATTTATTCGTCAAATATTATGAATGTAAAAGTTTAAATATTTGTGTTTCAATAGCACAGAGAAAAAAAAAAAAATTTTTGTCATTTAAAGAATAGAGTAAGTGTTGCCACAAGCGCTGTACTCCCTGTTGCGGGGGGCGTGACAACATTTGTGACAATTTGGCAATTGAAATTATATTTATTAGGTAAGGTAAATATAATTGCTTATTATAAGCTGCGGTGTTCTTGCATATCGAAAAGGAATCATTAGGTACAGACTTTGCATTTAAAATGAGTTGACCGACTAACCATAACAAAGATTTTTTGTTAAAATGAGTTGACCGACTAACCATAAAAAAGATTTTTTGTTAAAATGAGTTGACCGACTAACCATAAAAAAGATTTTTTGTTAAAATGAGTTTACCGACGAACCATAAAAAAGATTTTTTGTTAAAATGCCAAAAAAATGAATGAAGGCTTTGGTGTCTCGGGATAAAGCACGAGTCATTTTTTGATATTGTATCTCATATGCATATAACGTACACGGCTACTTCAAAGTTTAACGGTCGTGGTACAGCACTTGCCGTAGTACTATAGTACCTTTACTAATATTCCTAATACAAATCTGTTCCTGATTCCGTATATCAACAAGATCCTTAAACCTTCTACTCCTCCCAGTATAGAAAAATTGGAAATCTACGCGTGTCCAATGGGTAACCTCTTAGGAGAGTGTAGCCGAAACTTTAATACCACACCGGATCAACTGGTGCGGCTGGCATTCTGCCCAGACTCAAGCGACAGTACCAGGTTCACAATAACCGAAGTCACTGATCAAATGATTATGTTAGTTTGTTTTATTTAACTGGTAACTGGTAAATGTATTTTATAAAGTGTTGTTTGGATGAATTACAGAAATATATTAGTTTGTAAATTATAAGTGTTGTTTCTGATTTGAAAGATAAAAATAGTGAATAATTAGGAGAAAATAGAAAATAGTAGTTTTTTTTAGTTACTAAATTAGTAGGTAATTTATTGTAAGTTTTGAAAAGTAGATGCTTAATTTATATGTTTTTTATATAGAGAAACGGGTCGTACAGAAGTTTAGTAATGGTTATACAAATAAATAGTTCAATTAAAGATCCAAAAAAATGTAATTTTAACAACAGTTTGGATTCATAATAATCATATTTTTTATGACAAGCCAGGCCATTACCAACATACAAAAACCGATCAAATACGTGTTTTTTTTTTCAAATTGTAGACAAAATAAAAAACACCGAATGGCGGCCCTCTCACCATAAGAGGGCGTATATGCAGGAAATCTGTTTTTTTCAACACGGAAAAGGCTGGAGGTCGTGAAGTAGTCCAAAACATGATTGATTGCATTTACTTTACTTAATGGTTTTTTTTTCTAGTGACTTGTCGTGTTAGTTTTGTCTGTATTTCTACAGGCGTGGGCACTTAAAGTTCTAACCTATTCCAATCATGAGCGGAGAGTGGCTATTGCTGTTTTTTCACAAATATAGTATCTAAAGATATCTTAATAAAAGGTTATGAATTCTCTATCAGGAACGGTACAGCACCAGCGGCGCCGAAGTCCAACAAGACGTCCCCAGCAAAGGATTCCGTGAAGCAAGATAACCCGTTCGACGAGGAGGAGTGGGACGAGCAGTCAGGTGGTCCGCTTACTGACAACGGGGAGCCAGGCGTGCCCGTTCGAGCGCTTTACGACTACACGGGATCAGAAAGCGACGAACTTAGCTTTAGACAAGGTAACTAACTAAACTCAAAACACACGAACTGCCGCTAAACGACTCCCGTGCCATCTATTGCAAATCGATTGTACTAGTTCAGAAATAATATATAAATACAATTTTTTATTAAGGTCATTTTACTATATGTCTAAAAATCACCAAATGTGATGTGAACGTAAAGTCATTTACAGGAAATATCCCGCTGTTTTCCACCATACAAAACGTAATCCCATGTTTCCTCCCTGGATTCAGACATAAGAGCTTTTATTTTTTTATGTTTGATAGATAGATATACACAATCACTATGTCTGTATGTTTTTTTTTTTATAGGCCATTCCTATAAAAAACTGGGGCCCTGCAAAAGTTCAGAAAAAACCTCTTTTTTATGACATTTTTAGAAGTCTGCTATACAAATATGAAAACTATTTTTTAAGAAATCTAAACATACAGACACGGACTATTACATTAACTTTAAGGTGAAATATTTTTTATTAAATTTGGTTGAGATTTGGAAGAGGAAAGTGGGGAATACGATACCCCGATTTTGATACTTACGACTACGTAAAAAAGCCCGAGGCGCAGTTGTCCCTATCGCACATCCGATTCTTGGACCAGGTTCTAGCGCGACAGCAAGTGTTTTTCAAATACCTAGTTCTGCATTCGCTAGGTTGTGATGTTTCCTCTTAAATAATTAACTTAATAATTATGCATTGAAAATTGAAAATGAGACAGCTGGCTTAATCTCCCTACACCTTTTTAGGGTTCCGTACCCAAAGGGTAATTAGCGGAACCCTATTACTAAGACTTCGCTGGCCATCCGTTCGTCCGTCCGTCTGTCACCAGGCTGTATCTCATGAACCGTGATAGTAAGACAGTTGAAATTTTTACAGAAGATGTATTTCTGTTGCCGCTATAACCTCAAATACTAAAAAAAACAGATAACAAATATTTAAGGGGACTCCCATACAACAAACGTGATTTTTTTGCTCGATATCGATAGGGGCAACAGGAAGACGCTTAAAATATTCACAGATTATTAAGTTATATAGTCACTTTAAAAATAAATAATTAAATTAAAATAAAACAAATATTTAAGGGGGGCTCCCATACAACTACCGTGATTTTTTTTGCCGTTTTTATAGATAATGGTACGGAACCTTCGTGCTTAACTTCGTGCGCGAGTCCAACTCGCACTTGGCCGTTTTTTTTTAAAACATTTTTAAATTAAACCTTTTTTTTAGGTGACTTATTCGAAAAATTGGAAGACGAAGACGAACAAGGTTGGTGTAAAGGTCGAAAAGACGGTAGAGTGGGGCTATATCCCGCCAACTACGTGGAACCAGTTGGACACTAGTGTAACTACAAACTACAACAGCTGGTACCAGCAAAATCGGACTTTTTCATCATTATCCTCCCCTCTGTTCTTTAAAATTAATCCGCTTTAGTTACCAATGACGCTAATAGGAGGAGTTTTTTAGTTATTCCAGTTTATGTTAGAGCGAGAAAATAAATCTTGATACAAATTTAGGTTCCCTAAAGTTTATTCCTTAATTTTAAATGCATATAAAAAGCGCTTAGAACAATTTTCGATTGATACGTAAGTTTTGGTGCGGTTTTTTTTTTTAAAAAAGTGGTTTTGTACACCTATTTGTATTTATGAAATAGAAAGTATTTAAAAAAAAAATGTATTTGAGAAAAGTATTATTTTATAAACTCAACACAATTTAACTAAAAATTATTTTAAATTAACAAATTTAAAAATCCGTGTAAATAGACGGAGGCGACACTGTTTTACAGTTATATATGTATGTGACTGAGAAATTTTTCGAAAAATTGTACGTACCTTATATGTTTTTAATGAATATTGTACCTATCTAACAAAAAATCCATGATTCAATGCAAGGATTTTTTTGATAACGTTTCACGATAGCTATATTTCACATCGATTTTCGATTATGATATAACAATTACTGAATGGTAATAAGCAAGCTGTAGGTATAAAAGGTGTCTAGGAGACAATGCGCATTCGTTATCAGATATCAGGGTCGTTCTATCTAACTACTAATTACCAGAATTGTTAACGGTTCCCGTTTCATTAGCTTTTGGCGTTTTGTTACGATATATTACTACCAAAAACCCACCTCCCTTTTAGGTATTTTGTGCTACTTTTTGATACCTGTGTAAGTAAATCTTTTTATAAAATAATTATAACCTTGTTTTTTTCAAAAAAAGAAATGTTATTTTCGCATTATAAACTCTATGTCTTTGTTATAAACTACAAAATACTCAAAATAGACTGAACTGTCAAAAAATTACCAAAATGCGTTTCGTTTTAACAATTATATCGCCGCTGAAATTATCAACTACGCTTAAACGGAACGAGTATTTTGTGCTAAAATGAGGTTTTGCTATTAAAAATAAGCCAATTTTCACCAATTAAAATAAATCAAAAAATTCAAAGAACGTTTTACTATCTGTTTTCGAGGGTTTAAAAGGGCTTTAAAGGCGCTAAACTTCAAGTTAGGGTCTTACTTATATTAGTAAGGTTTATGGGAATCAGGTTTGAATTTGAACACTTAATGCAAAAAGGCCTACGTTCAGCAGTGGATGTATTCCAGCTGAAACAACAAATGCCTTAACGCATACTATAGCTTGCTTATTATTTAAGCAACGAACCAACCAAGTATACCATTTTTCTATCGTATATTTAATCCGTTATGCTCTATGGACCTAAATATATCTATGTTACTTTATAAAAGTTGTATGATCATTTAGGAGATTGTGTAGAAATAAAAATTATTGTATTAATTTCTGTGTATTACGAAGTGGTATTAGATATTTTTGGATGTTTATTAAGTAACTTATAAGACCAAAAATTACGATACATTTAGAAGCAACTGATGCACTTTAAATGTATGTAAAAGGAAATGCATTAGCAATGTAAAAACGTATTGCAAAACCTAGTTAAGCCAAATAATGTAAGCCAATATGATAATGTGGCAATGATTTATATTTTGTGATATAAATGTCGATGTATATTGCACCGTAGAAGTGGTTAGAGCTATGTGGCTCTTATACGTGGCGTTTTTTGGTTATGGTTTTTTTTTTATTATTTGATTTTGGATTTTTTTTATTTTGTAAGTATGTAAAACATACTCTAATAGCATCTAGGGGTGCGTTCCAAATCGCAACGAGGAAGTTAGAAAATTGGTTTTGGGACGCCCGGGGTAGAGTAATTTTTTCACTGTCAAGTTGAATTCTTTACACTGCCGTAGAAAAGGTTGAAATTTCCTCCTGTCAGTGTAATAATTAACTGTCAAACTTCCGTTCCGAATCGGGTTGACTTTTCAACTTTACCGGGCGATAATTACTCGGCGGGATTTGGAACATAGTGGACTAAATATTTATAATTAAAAAAAAACGGATTACGCAGACTTTAGTTCTATGTCTATTGTTCATTGCGTTTTATGAGCTTAGAGGTTACCGAAAATTAAACATGGACTCAGGGACAACAGCTCTGACTAAAGCTAAATGTAAATGTTGAATTATAAAACCCAACACTAAAAAATACTTATATTGCAAATTGCATTTGGGGTTAGCATTGTTACATATCGCGCAAAACTTGAATGCGTCTCGAGTGAAGTTAGGTACATAATTTCACACTGGTGTTGTTAAGGACAGTTAACTACTCTATACTGATTTGATATTAAACAAAAACGGTCGACTACAAGTTTTATTATATACCATTATTTACGAAGAAATATTTAAATTACCCTAATATAATTGGCTCGATATAAAATAAACCTAGTAATGGAAATGTACAGCATTTTTTTTATCATAAATATTTGGCTGAAATTTCTGACATGTTATACTTTAAGTTGTAATTATTTTTAGAATTAACAATCATTCGCGACTAACTTCAGAGACGTATTTAAAATTGGCGGCTACTGTAACCGTTAACTTTTTAGATGGATTTTTTTTAAATGATGCAAGTAAATTTGTTTGATGTCAATTTGACACCGAAATCGAACTCTAGAGGAATCCATGCTGGGACATGTTCTCTCGAACGGGTATTAACTTATATTATCAAAGTGTGCAATTTTATATCTGTTTTTGAAAAGCTCTTCTAGGGTTGAAAAAGAGTTAAGGTTAATATGAGTCAGATTTTAACTATGCAAACTACTTTGCACTAAATGTCACTTTAAATATTTCATCATTCAAAATGCGTTATTATCATTTACTACAGTCGCAGAATCATAAACATTTTTTTTTTGTGAAATTAGTTTTTCTTGAATTCATATTTTTATGTGATTCAATGAAAATTTTGGTTAACAGTTGAAAGTTGGTTCACTTGCATTTTTAAGAGAATTGTGATTTTTGCGACTATGGTGAATAGCGACATGATAAACGCATTTTGAATTGCAAAATGTTTATAGACAAAAATATTAGTTTAACGCTGTTTGTATGGAAAAAATTTTTATTAGGATTCACCTTAAGCCTTAAAGTCTTCAATTTCATTTCTTTTTTTTTTCAAAAGGTGTTTTAGGGTTTAAAAGAGTTAAATATTACGTATTTCGGGCAAGAAACGCTACGTATTAGATACGATATCATAGCTCGATTTGTACATACATGATTACATATTCCTGTCGTACACATATTTATTTCATATTGTATATAATGTAAAATGACGGAAGTGCTAGTATAAACGGGGGCGCTCGGTTGCTTTATACAGGGCCTAACATTTTTAATAGTATATTCATTATCTATATACAATTTTATATATTTTACTAGTCTACGTTAAAAAGTACATTATAAAAAAATAAAAAGGATTTTTTTATTTAGATATTTAAAAAAAATTCGTTGTATTCAACTAAGTGACGCTCCCTCGTTTTAGGTTTAATAACAATAATTAATATATTATATGAAAATGTTTTACCTATTCTTTTCATTTTACCTCGTTTTAATTGTTGTACGTATTGTAGAGCGTTGTGCGGAGCCGACGCCGGCAGTTCATCAGTTGACTTGTGTTTGTATGTCGCGTGGAGTTCACACATAGTCTTAGTCCTGATTGTTTTTAATTGTTATGGTTTTAGATACCTCTTGTGAAAATTATTTGTAATATATTATTATCAGAGTCGGGTGGTTTTGGACCACGTATGTTAATATATTATTAATATCGGTCAAATAAAAATTGTTACATATGATATTTTTTTGTTTTATTCAGTACTATCTCTGGACCAAATAGGAAATGCAATTTCAATTGATTTAGATTTAACTTGTTCGATAATCGGACGAGATCTGGCAACATTACGAGCACATTTAATGTCTACAAGCTGCTTGTAAATTTCTATTCAAATGAATAATTAATTAGTTTGATATTTTTTAAGATAACCGATTATATTATTTCTACTGTCCAGAAGTAACACTAAAATTCTATGTTTATTTATAATGTTTTAATATTGTTGTTATAATATTTTTTGGCCGGAAAATGTGAGAATTACATTCCAAGAAGAGTTAATGCGGGTGTTCAGGTGAATGGGGCGCTGCGTACCTTTATAAGCAAGCAGAAAGGCATGTTTAGTTGTTTATAATGGTGTTCTAGTCCCAAAACTGTTGTATAGAATTGAAGTTGGGTATGGCTAAAGAAGTTTAAAAGTAGTATTTATGCCGTGGAAATAAGAACATTGAGCAGTATGTGTGGCAAATATGACAGAATAAGATATAATGTGTTACAAAAGTGTAGGTAGGCAGGTATGCACAAAACAAATTTATAAGGCCCTAGCCCCCATACGTACATATTTCGATCAAATTGAGTCCGTTCTTAGAAAAGGCGAGGTCGAAAGTATTTTAAACCGTCGAACGTGTATAAATGCATTGATGCGCTAGATGAAGCAAAATTGTGTGTAGCAAGTGAAAGTCTTTTGCCTCTGCTTGCATATTTGGAAAACAGGTTTGTAGTATGTTATCAGATATTTAAAATTTTGCGAGGTCTCGTTAATGACTGCAAAAATCAACTGAACTATTTATTAACAGGTGATGCCCATTGAAGGACCAAGATAAGACTTGCTTCAGTCTCGTCTTGCACCTTCTATCCAAAATTAAATTATAGTAAGATGAGGTCTACGACAGCTGTCATTGGAAGCACTTCTATCAAGTTTTCAGATGGTAAAATGTATGCGTTACAATGCCATACTATATTATTGCGTGCACAAAAGAGACGTTCCTTGGTTTGTCTGAACCATAAAGTATTATCGATTTTCCAAATAAAATCAATCGAAAAAATAGTTACTTTTATAAATTTAAATACAAGATTTACGTTTTAATATCTATATTTATATTATAAACAATCATTGGGTACGAAAATAAAATAAAATTCAATTTAAAAATCTCTTTATTTGAAGGTACTCAGTGCATTGTTAAAGATACATCATCGTTTTATCTATGATAATAGCTGTACAGTCAATAAAAACATCTAACAGATAGCATCTACGAAACATATTCATTTTACATTTCTACACCAACAGCAATAATATAAGCAAATAGCTAAATTTAACTAAATTACAATACCAAAAAAAAATGTATTACCTACCATGTAAAGCCACATAATTATTTCTATTCGACTTCATAGAGTAACCATTCATTTGTAGGTATCAAGCTGAATTAAGAACTACATTGAATTACAAGGCAAATTAATATTGCTCAATAAACAAACTAGCAAATATTTGTGACCACTACTCTTATAAAAGCCATCACTGAGCAAACGCATCCTGTGCACTCGGTGCGTATTTGGCACGTTTAATCTCTATTTTGCGCCAACAGGCGACACACTATCGCAAATTAACATAAACGTGTTTTCATTTCTTAATAATGACTGCCTACACAATGGAAATCTTAAATTTAGAGATAGAGATAAACCAGACGATTTTTTTAAAAAAAAAAGACCCGATTAATACTCACAGTACACGAAAACGTACCTTTTTGGATGCCAACGTTTCGGTGAAGAATGCAACTCCTTGTGGCTAAGTCATGCTGTGACCACGAGGAGGTGTATTTATTTTCCACTATCCAAAATGAGTTAAAGCCAGAAATTTATTTCGGTTGACTCTGAATCAAATGATATTGTTTAATAACAAAAGATATGGTAAACTCTATGGTAATGGTATAAAAGAAAAAAAGTATCCTAGTAGAATGTCCTAACCAACACTGAGTCGTCACAATGATAATAAATTTCTATGAAATTACAAGAAATGAAAACACGAAATCATTCGAACCCTCGACGTGAAATAAGTGCAATTCGACAAAAATATTATTTTTACTATTAATATTAATGGAAGGAATTTCTGTTCAATACATACATGGTTTTAAGAATATTTATTTTTTATAAATGAAAAAAAAAAAGATATTATATATAGATTCCAATTTCTTCATCGAGTAAGGGTTCGTTTTGGGATAAGTTTTCACGCTAGATACTTTATACGCTTTTAATATGTCGTTTGTGTAGTTTGAAACATTTCTTACAAAATTATTATTTATTGGTAGCAACCAATGCTACAGATAAATAATTGGAACGGATGACATGTTACAAAATAAACAAAAATAATTTCTTATCCCAAAACGAACACACTCTAAATATAACTGTCTCAAGAAATAATATACCTATTGTAGATATTTTTTTTTTGTTTGATTTACAAACGCAAAAAAACAGTCTTCTTGACATAAACTGTATCACGCCGAGTCACAAAACTGATATGTCAACACAAAAATAACTTATTTACAAATAATACAAACATCTAAGGGTAGGTCACCGTACACACGGACCAGTCATTAAATTTAACGAGATTCCCAAAATATAGAATATAAGTAATATCTTTTTTCATAAATTCGGGGCTAGGCAAAACTAACGATATACCAACTAATCATTTATATAAAACAAGTTTAATAATTAAAAGGCACTAAAAGAAATGTTCTTTATAAAACGTCCAGATAGAAAAAAAAAATAAAGCTCATATTTATTAAAAAATATTTTTATACAACATTGTCGAGTGATACTACGGACGTTTAAACATCGCTCATTTACGAAAACGCTAATTTCAACATGTTAGTCAATATTATAAAAAAAACCTTAAATACAAATAATGGAACAAAAGTCTTTACACAACAATTTAAGGTGAATATGACAATTGTTTTTTTTTTCATACAAATTGCGATATAAATATCTTTAACAAAAAAAAAGGGCATGTTCATACATTAAATGCCAGTGATTTTTTGAATATTCGCCGTTTTTTTTAAAATGAAATGTGTGAAATCGGAAAAAACTTTCGTTTGATAATTCAGCGGCAGTTTATGAATGTATATACTTTTTTCGACTACGGTAAATAGCGACATAAATATAATAACGTATTTTGAATACCGAAAATGTTTATTGTTACAGATATGTAATATAACGCAGTTTGTATAGGAAAAATCTGATTCGAATTCACCTTAAGATAATAAATATTTACAAATACTAACGTAACAATATTACTAAATCTAACATTTGTCGACAGATATAATAAATACTTGAAGTTAAATATATATTCTATGCACTATGTTATATTAATTATCTATTGGCAACAATGCCTTGTCGAGATCCAAATAATATAAGACACAAGCAAAATGCTTTTTATCATAACGTTCAAGAACGGTATCTTTGAGAAAATTCAGAAATAAGTGAAAATACTGGCCGCCCATATATCATATAAAATAATCATTTGTATTTATATTAGTCGAGTTGTCATCTAAATGTAAAAAACATTATATTTTGGATGTGTGAAATTCAAAATGTTGATGTGTCAATTTTGATTTTAAAACGAAACCTATATAACCAGGATTTTTTTGAAAGAAAAAATGGCAGTAACAACTTTGCAATCAAATTATGCAATAACGTCAAATACTTTATGGTAAAACTTTGCGACACATATATTCGATATTATCTGAATCATATTTATATACGTACTGTATAATTTGATCATAAACTAAAGAAAACCATCGTGTTTTTCTTTAATATAACTGTCAGAAAGTTACAGAATTCTTAGTTACCCTACTAAATGTCACCGTCACAAAGCTATACACAGCCGAGTTGTATAATAGTAGACACACTGTATAGTGAAAATTTGCCATGTTTAGACATATAGTCGTTAACTTTTACTGTAAGCAGGCTTGAAGTTTCTCGATCCACTCTTGAGCGGCGTTAGCGTCGCTCGCACAGAAGTTGTATGTCCGTCTGCTCGTTCGTAACTGTACATTTATTTATATTAAAATATTTATTCTCTTCAAAATATGCCACGTAAAATACTTTAAAACATATTCGATGATAATGATTTAGATTATATGTGTTTTTTCGGCAATTCGAATCAGCCGTTATACGCCCCACTGGCACAGGTTTCTCCTTCTAGAAGGAGGCTTAGGCCTGATACGGGTTGGCGGGTGATATCGATATAGTGTCCACTCGACTGTCTGAGCTTTCAGAGGCCTTACCTCTGACTTGACTTAACGACTGCTGACATATGACTAACAGCCAGGACCGACGGTTTTAAGTGCCTTCCCAAACACGGAGCACTGGGCGGTCACCCATCCAAGTAGTGACCGCGCCCGACGTTGCTAACTTCACATATCGTTTCCGATAGACAAGTATCAGTGGCCACCAGCTCCTCATCAATTTCAGCAATAACATTACGATTGCAATACAATATAACTCTATATAAATCTAAGTAAGATTTTTTTTAACAACAAATTGATATTCCAAAGTTACATGTTGAAATACGAATACAAAGAAATTTCTCACAGTAACTCTATACATTGTTTTTATCTTAATTATGTAAAGTACAATTAAAAATAAAACTATTTTAGTCAAACAACACTAAACCCATAAACAGTGGTACTGCGCGGAGATTTGCTCACCAGCTCACCACCTTGTTACGCAGGAAAAAAGCTGTCTCTCTCCATTATAATATGGGTGTGTATTTAGCTACTGGTTACCCCAGTCCAGGATTCCGTGAAGTTAAAAATATAGTTGTACTTACATCGAAGAAAGATCTATCATCGCACTTCTTGGGCGGCCCCGGGGCGGGCGGCGCCTGCGTCACCGTGATCACATCTGCTAGCTCTGTTTACACAACAACAATAGGTAATTAGATAACATAAGTCAGTTTTTAGGGTTCCGTACGCAAATGACATAACGTGAACATATACCATTACCAGGCTCAAACGTGCCCACTGTTATACCCACTGTGTGCACGGCCTACCCTCACCAAGATTTGAGTCATATTCCACACACGGGCCCAGTGCGAATTGTGAACTTCATATACGTAATTTTTTTGATGTATGCAGATATTCTTAGATATCTCTCTTTACCGAAAAGCCAGTAATAATCATTGGTTAACGCCGGGCACGAACCTCCGCCGCGAATATTTAGTTAATTAATAGACCTCACCAATAAAACCTTTGCAGTGTGAATCTTCCATCGCGTCGTAATATCGGAGCTGATGCTTTATGGAATCCAAAACGAACCACCTATGGTAGAAAAAACCTAATTTTAATTTCAGACATATTTACGAGTTCAGTGACAAAAATAAGTAATAGTACTTATGTACAGTAAATACAGTAATGTACCGAACCGCTCCGGTCAATGACATAACACGGCAGGCACGCGCGCGTGTCGCAAGGGTTGGGGCTGATGATAATAGCGCGCGTGGCCTTCCGCGCTTCCGTTAAGAATTCATGAATAATATCGCTCGAATTGAGCTCCAAAATTTGCACTTCTTACAGTATTAATTACAATACAGTACTTTTACACTTGTTTTTGTCTCTACCATAGTTTAATTAGTAACAATTTCTAAAGAATAAGTATAAATTTTTAAATCTGGTTGTATTATTTATATGGACTTTTATGTCACAAAAGTGCGCCACAAAAAAAAAAAATTTTTAATGTTTATTTTAATACTAAATATAGCTGTTTTCTTTAGCGATTTATTTTTTATTGTTATAAAGAAATGTTAGCAATTGATCAACAAAAAAAAAACATACATAAATGTGGTAAAAAAAAATAGGGTACGGTAAATGGTGGTGCGGAACCTTAAACATAAATTATACCTTTGTTTCCACCCTTTGAGTAGCGCTCCGCGTTTGTACAGATGCCCTTCGTGCGTTCGATTCTCAGCGACGTTCGACGAGAACTGTTCGTAGTACTGCTGGGACGACGACTGCAACGTTGCAACACCTAAAACCAAATTTCATCATTTAATAATTTAGTTATTTGTATAAAATTCACAGCGTAAACATATATTCATATTATTGTAATCACTTTACTATGATAAAGTAACAGGCGAAATTTAGAAAAGTAGATTACATAATTGAATAGTAGTACTATATAATAGAATCCCATACTGTCCCAATCCTCCAACCTTTAAGGCACATAGTAACTACCCAACTAGTCACCTAAAGATAATCTTTCTTTCCTCTTTTTACAAAACACATTTTAAAAATGGTACAAATCAATTAGTTAGATCAAATTACAAGCTATATTTAGAACTTTATGTATTGTATCTGGAATATATCACTTTTACCAGAAAAACTATCTACAACTCGCAGATATATTCTAGAAACGATGTTAAAAATAGCTTATAACTAGTTCTAAATAAAATGTTTCAAATTTTTGAAATATGTTTTGTACAAAGAGAAAATAAAGAAAGCGCTAGTTAGGTAGGTACTGCGCCTTAAGCGTTCGCCGGAAGATGTTTCTCTTCTTAAGCTATTTATAAATATCCTAGAACGGTGTGTATACAAGAATACACACCTGTCCCCTAAAATTTTTATTTCACCTAAAAGTGACTACGTTTATCATTCTAAACAAACCGTTACGTATACACTGACTGTTGGTGAGCGAGGCGTGATGGTCCCTGTCTCGATCTTTGTCCTGTGGCGGCGCCTTGTACTTGGTGCATGGCAAAGCGAACGCGTCGCCGCAACGCTCGTGGCACGCCGCGCCACAGTCCACACAACGGACACCAGTCTGGAAAAGAAGATTATAAATCATTTATCAAAGCGTCACGGATACTTCCTTGCCTAAAGTTACGAAGTAAACACACAAAATCGCGTGACACATGTGAACGTGACATAAATAAACTATAATTTATTCAATATGGTTGGGACGTTCGTGTCTGTCTGTGCGCACGAATTTTGTGGAAGCAACATATATAAAATCATAGTATAGAAAAAGATAGTAGATCCTCAAACAAACATAATTATTTCGCGTCACACAAGCACGCTTCCAATCACGATATCCATACGTATACTCCGACACATAGATCTCACTGTGGTGTGTTTCTTAACATCCGAACGCAATTCGGATCGTAGTCTTCTCTTCTAAACGATCTATTGTTAAGACAAACGTCAAACAAACAGGTCGTTCAAATCTTAGGGTAACAACTCTACAATCCAGTTAAAGTTTGTACTGAGGTTCTGGACTCGCACCATTGCTTGTCCCCTCTACAGTAGATCACACACAATACAGCGCGACGAATGTGCGAAAGAAATGGCATATCGATTATTTGATGCCGGCATATTGGCCTTGAGGGTTTCGTTCTTAGGTTTCTCTCAGTATATGGTACTTGTATGTACACACCTTCAAATATTTGCACTTACTTTTACTAGGCAGTACCGGCCTCCACTACCCGTTTTGGATACACTTTTACAGTTTGTACAGATAGCGCGGTCAGGCGCGAAATTGGCACGCTTACGTCTTAGCTATATATACATCTATTGTTATATCTTAATATATATAAATCTCGTGTCACAATGTTTGTCCTCAATGGACTCCTAAACTACTGAACCGATTTTGATCAAACTTCGTAAATATCTGTTATTTGATCCAACTTAAAAGATAGGATAGTTTTTATCTCGATATGTCAAGTGCGAGCCGGACTCGGGCACTATAGGTAAAAACCAACTTTCGCACAGAGGGACGGCAGCGGAACAACGTTCGCCGGGACAGCTAGTTTCTTTATATATTATTTTATAAGCTTACCTTGAGCGGTCCCCAGACGAGGTCCGCGCAGTGGTCGCACTTAGCGGGCGCGGCGTGTGCGGCGGGCTGCCAGCGGTGCGCAGGGGCAGCGGGCGGGGGGGCGGCCGCCAGCCTGCCCCGCACCAGCACCTCGAGCGTGCCACGCTTGTGCGTCGCCAACGTCGCACGTCGGACCACACCCGATGACATGGAAGAGTTGCGCTGAAACACCGGTTTATACTATAAGTGGAATAATATCTAATAGTGGGTCAGCTCGGTCGTTCGACAAAGCAAATGACGAAGTGCATGCTGTATGAAGGAAAACTTCGCGAGTTAGTTAGCATCGTTTTAGTTGACTTGTAAAATTTTATTATATTAGCGTATATGGATCTCCGTAAGTTGGTATTCGAGAAAATCTACATTCACCCGTAGATTGCATTTGAAATTGATGATCAATACCTCTATAGCACGGACGCTAAGCAGGAAGAATTTCGTTCAATGACCGGTCACTATCTGTCTCTGTTGCATGCGCATAATTATTTGCCGTTGCGCTCCTCTATGACAGCGGTCATCGCATCTGTGCGAGTGCGACGGCAAATAATTATGCGCGTGCAACAGAGACAAATAATGACCGGTCATTGAACGAAATTCTTCCTGCTTAGCGTCCGTGCTATAGAACCTACCATTCCACATTCAGATCACAAATCTGAAATTCGCCTGCATATGTTACTAAGTGGATAGCATTTACGACTCATAAGATGTGCGTTAACTTCACAAGCGGACACAGAATCCTGACAGATGAGCGACGCCAATAGATGCTATAACTTATACTGTGGTTCTTGTAAGATCAAAGTATTGTTACCTGGAGCTCAGCAGTGTTGGGCAGGTCGAGCTGGTCCCACCGCACGCGCCACTTCTGCGGCAGATGTCCCAGCTCGAGTTCCAGCTGTCGTATTCTCTCGAGGAGAGCGCCGAACGCGTCTGGCATGCAACGAACCGTGCTGTCGTACCTAAAACCATGACATTTATCTTCATTTCGGGAAAAACATTGAACTAAATAGCTTATTCTCTTTTTTATTTGCGAAAATAAAATAAACTTACAAACATAAAAGTAACATAAAGAATGTTACTTTCAATCAAATGCTCATTTATCTAAAAATATATTAAATCAAAAAGAGACTCGCAAAAAAATGTTTGTCCTTTCCTTAGTAATAAAGTGATTTAAAGTACCAGTTGTATTTCATTCTATATTAGCAATACGATCTTTTCCACAACGTTTTAGAACTAAATGTCACAGGTAATAATCAAGAAGGGTTTTTAACGACATATTTCTTGTTGCTCTTGGTCGGTGAGCTCATTTTTAGCCATACACCTTACCGCAGGACTAAATTGGTAGGTGTGTGACCAGCTAGTGGTTAAAAAAAAAACCTCGACTTCCTTGCACTAATATGGTGAACGTTACATACCCGGCGGTAACGACCCTACGTTGTGGTCGCGAATCCATGTCTACGGGGGTAAGCACCTCGAGGTCGTAGGGTGCTCCGTGAGACAACTCCTCGCTAACATAGTACTCCCACACTTCCAAACAATTAATCGAAGACACGGGTCGCAGCACCTGTAAAAACATTGTTAATTTTATCGGTTCCTTATAAAAATGGTAAAATTACAGAAATGATTGTCCTGTGCAGGAATCGCACCCATGCCCTCTTGACTACGGACAGCCTGCCTACCGGCTAAGCTTTTTAATATAATATTCTTGTCACTATGTACGTAAAATGTTCACCATGGATGTGTATGTCTTTGAAGTTAGCTACGAGATGCGAGGCAACAATAAATTTAAGGACGAGACCGGTATGAAGTAACATCGGGAGGGTTAAAGTACTAACAGTAGTGCTAAAGTGTTAAAAGTCTCAAAGATCTATGATGATTACTGTATTTTAGGTGATTTATTTTTAATTTTTTTTGTTTTTGTTAAAACCGTAGAGTCAACATATGATAGAAATTATAGAGATTATCATATAAGGTACTCAAGAGGGTGACTGGCATCCATTAGCGCCGCCAATTGATATTTTTATTATCCTCTTTGTGCAAAATAAATTTCAAAAATATGCGTCTACATAAATATGTAACTTGTTATAAGCAATTTTTAGTTTAGAATGTATTATTATGTTTCTAGGATAAAACTGTGAATTGTAGATTTTAGCAGATATTATATAGACGCTCATTTTTTAAATTTGCTTTGCACAAAGAGGAAAATAAAAATATCAATTGGCGACGCTAGTTAGCAGGGGTAACGCTCTTAAGTTGTCTGCTATGATGTTGTTTGATGAAATTTACAAAAAATAAAAAAAAAGGATCACTTATTGTCAAAAAAAAGTATTAACTTACCGGATTATCCAAATCGGGCGTGTAGAGGAAGTTATAGAAAATGGGAGACTTCTGGTGTTGTTTGTCGATGTGGTCAAACAGCGAGTGTCCATACGTGGGGGTCCGGGGGGATGTACCTCCGTAACCACCCATTTCTTCTTCGGATCCCGCTCCAGTTTCTACACCCTGTTAGAAAGTTATTTATTTAGTCATCAGTTACCTTATCTATTCATATTCTATTGATTTATTTATTATCTTTGCATAAACAAAAGTGTACAATGGCTGGCTTAATGTCTTATAGCATTCTCTAACAGCTAACAATAGAAACAACGGTAGAATTCAACTAGAGTTTATATATATATATAGTCATGTTCTTTATTTTAATATCATGTCGTAAATCTGTTAGGCGAAATTTATTTTTAGTTTAAAAAAAATTAAACTACTAATATATTTACTACTACTTCTCTTTGGACACTTAGTAGCTATTACATCCCAGGTGTAAATACTAACCAATCTGCTTGTGTCGGCCCGCTTGTCATCGGCAGATGCTATTCCCAGCTCTGCTCTTTGCGCCTCGTTGTCCAGAAGAAAAGTACGAAACCGGCACGACACGCAGTGGTATGCCACAAAACGGAGATAAAAGTCGTTGAACTCAAACGCTAAAGGAAATTGTTTTTGGAGCTGAAAAGAAAATATTTTAAAATAATACACAGATTTTAAAATATTTTGACAAAGATAATTGTATAAATAAGAATAGGACAGACTTCGATATCCTAATATAATATAATATTGTAAAATGTGAAAGTTTGTCTATTTATTTGTTACTCAATCACGACGTACGCATCACGCAATGCAATAAATATGGCACAGAGATAATAGTTGAAGAGTCGGAGAGACTTTTCACTTCGTGCTACTTTTTATCTCAGAAGTCATTCCCACGGGAAAAACTATATATCCCAGGTGTAACAACTTATATAATATGCGTGACTTTAACACTACTAGAAAAGCAAGTTCAATACTTTTTAAATGTACACTGATGGAAAGTTTATCTACTGAGCGCATACCTGATGAACAGCATCCAAGAACATGAGGAATGTCGGCGTGAATCCTTGTTGAGGCGTAGCAGCGATGTTTGATCGCTGCTGGAACTTGTGACCTAGAGCCAGCCACTCTTTCTCCACCAGTATACGGAATCCTTCCAGCGTTCGATAGTACGGCTCTAAACAGACCTGTGCCAGCGATGATATCTACACAAATAAAAGATAAAATTCTTTTACTCAAAAACGCTAGGAAAACTTTAAATTACATTCGGAAAAAAGGACACTGGAATGACATCGAATCCGGATTGCTAATAAATTAAAAATAAAAACTTTTCTGAACAGAAAAGGCTCCGGTAAAATCCTATACTATTTTCGTTGCATGGCCTGCTAATCTTTTTGTTTTTAGGGCGCGTTCATTCTGGGATTAAGAGTTCCCACGATTGATACTTTTCACACTTTTGATAACGCCAATTTTGCCACCGACACCTACCGTTCGTACAGCTTTGAAACGTTACTAACAACAGTTTTGGTTAAGAAACTTGCAAAACGAACGGTTGACGTACACACACTACGATAAAACACACACACACTACCATAAACAATGAATATGTATAGGCAGTTTAACAGATTAACACAAAAACCCCACCTCCAGACATGGGTCTAAAGTTGCATTTTTCGGTGGCAAAAGTGGCAAAAATAACAAAAATATCGTAAACGAACGCATGACAGTTTGTTACAGATGATACTAAAATTTTGATATTTTTGATACCAATGCTAAACGAACGGATGACAGGTGACAAAAGTAATAAAAATAATGATTCTGTATCCCAGAACGAACGCGCCCTTAATCCATCTAATTGTAATAAACAAAGGACACAATCCTCATTCGCCCAACTGAAAGCACAGAATAATTCTACATTTTTCCAAATATCGAACTGGCAAGTTGCACATATTTATAAGCTACTTCATGCTTTGGAAGTTAAACCGTCAGTTTTGGCCATTGCAATACCAGTACCCTTATGTTCAAATCAGTAATGTTACGGACATTTGCATACGCATCCGCCATCGGAAAACATTCTAATAATTTTTAACGCATCTAAACCATAGATAAATATCTAAAAAGTTTACAATAACTGATAACAACGTTAGGACTTGCATGCACAAATAAATAAATACACGTTACAGAAGTAAAGTACACAAACCTGGGCAGTAACATCCCATCCATCTTCAAGAGATAGCAAGACAGAAGATCCTTGCAGATCTAAGAGATCCACAACAGCTCCCGACAGCTGGAACAGTTGCCGAAGTTGCCACAACCAGCCTGACTCTTCTATCAATCTGCAGAACACAGAAAATGTTATAAGGCGTTCCATCTAATTACTTCGTAGCAGATATTGTTAGCGGTTGACTTTTAGCGTTTCGTCTGAGCGATTTTGCTACGAAATGTTACCAAAAACCTATCTCGGGATGTGGGTATTTTGCGCTACTTATTGATAGCTGTCAAATAGGAAAGTGATCCTTTGAGAAAAATAGTTATGACGTTGTTTTTTTGTTGAAGAAAAGTTTATTTTCGCATAATGTATTCTACTTCTTTCTTATAATAAAAAATACTCAAACATATACACACGGAACTGTCAAAAAAAGACGCGTTCGTTTTAACAATAATAGAGCCCTTGAAGGTAGTTTTGGCACGCATCTTACGAAGGAGTGGTGTTTTTACTGTTTTATTTTTCTTAATAAATTTAGTGTGTTTCGATGTGTATGTTTTAGCAGTGTTTTACGAAAACGTGTTAGGAATTGTACAGCAAAGGCTCATGAATACCTAATTATGAAGAAATAAGCAGGACATGACGCGCAATTTCTGAAAGATGCACACCAAATCTCCCGCCCTAGCTTGGAACACGAAAACGAGGACGCGCAACACCGCGATAAAACTTAAATATGGCGCTTCGCCAAACTAGATATAAGCACAGGACTACATTCAAACATGACTCTGGAGAAATGATATGCAATAATGCGAAATCTGGTCTTCACATCGAAGAAGGAAGGAAGGAAGGAGCCTCTGAAATTAGCAGATGCGCTTAAACGGAACGGGTAGTTGGTGTTAAAATGAGGTTTAAGTATCAGGATTTTTATATTTTTGAAATTCTATAAAATATGACATAACTATTACCTATAATTATTAACAAAATATATATTATTCCTTAATATATTCTCTTTGTTTCTCTAGAACCCGAATTTTGATAACACTTTTGGTTTTGAATTAAAATAACAAAATGTAGGTAGCATATTTTGATAGAACTGTCTTATAAACTTCGAGTGATTATGATATATCGATTTAAAACTAAGACACATGTGACAGTGAAGTGCACTATTTAATTATGTAGATCAATTTTTTTCAATTACATCTGTATTTTTTGGAAAAAATACGAAAATAGTATTATTTTACAATTCTTTGGTAGCGGTAGCTTGCGCGGGCGACGGGCGGCGGCAGAACGGTTGCGGTCTTTATGCTGAGAGCACGTATACCTTTTTTTCTTAAATTTGTAGCTGTGCCGACTAAAGTTTTCAACTCAGAAAAAGGACGCATGTTTATTTGTGGAAAGACGCATTATTTTATTTAAGAAGGTAATTTAATTTAAAATTAGTAATTTAAAGTTGTTAGGTAATTGTGGTCATTTTTTTATTTGCGTAAATATTATTGACCTACATATTGCTATAGTACGTATTGTTACTATGTTTGTGAAAAACGTATTCGTTTGAATTGTGAATAAGCACCTACCTATTTTCAAATTAGTGTTACTAATATCAATTATAACAAACATCGAAAAGGTGCAAATATGCCAAAGCTAAATAAACTGAAGCGATGTAAACTACAAAAAGTTGGGAAAATTAAGTAAGTACTTATTGTTTTTTAATAATATAGATGCATAGGTATTGATAAATAAATATTGTTTGTATGGAAACACCTTAACAATCAGCTTATTCAGGAAATAAATACAACAACAAATTTTTTACCATTGCCACTCAAAAACGGGCATTTTATTCATCGCTATAAGTGAATAAGTGAGTGAGTGAAGTATTAGTTTTATTATAATCGGCTCAAAGGTTCAGCCTAAATGACAAAGTGACGCTTTCGCCTTATGATATTAATCTGCGCAAGAAGCGTCAAAAAGGTCAAAAGACATACATAGCTGTGAAGTAGCGCTGTCGCGAAACAATCGGTTAATTCCTCATTCTCAAATCAAAGGTAATTTGTCCCAAAAATCAAATATATCCCAAATCCTAACCCTAAAAATATCCCAAGAATAAAATTATTTATTTAGGTATAAAATAAAAATTACCAGTTGTGATAAACTGATGCCCAGCCTAAATAATCTATGGCATTGTCACTGAAGTGCTGCGCACTTCCGCTCGGTGGCTAAAATTTCGTAAAGAACTAAAGGTGGGAGGGGATTAGTGGGGAAAGGGGAAACACAAATGCTCAAGGTTATTGAAATGGGAAACGCTCCTTTAGTATCAATCTTAACATAAATTATCAACACGTATTAATCTTCTATTCGAATGTTATAATAGATAATGATACTATTTATGACATATTAAGAAAAACAGTGTTCACTGTATATATATGTATATTAGAGACTAAACCCGACCTTGACAACATTACTGACCTCAAAAAGCCAGGTTCTTCAGGTTGCGCAGGCGCTGAAGGCACGGCGGCGCGCATTAGTTTCTTGAAAGCGTGTTTAGTGGCGCGCGTGTCCGGATATTCCACAGGGACGTGTTCGCACCCCGCCACCCCGCTGCCCCCCGCGCCCTTGTCCGATACCACGTATAAAGCTGCCCTGCGTACCGTGCCGCCATCACCGCATACTGAAAATATCATAAGAGACTTAAGAAAATTCTGCTATCATCATATAGATACGTTCTTTTATAGTTACTTTTAAAGCCATAATAGTGCGTTGCGTATTAAATACTATTTTAAAAACTGATGATTTTTCTAAAAATGCTACTGTACCTACTGTCTCTTATAGCCAGATATACCATAAACTAAAAGAAAAATATTGTCGGATGCAAAGTAATAAACAATGTCGTAACAATCTGATATGAGGCAAGTTTTCATACCCGAGTCAACGTCTGCTGTAGAAAGCCTTTGCCGCGGCGCGTATAGGTCTAAATGTGAAGGTTGGCGCCCTTTCAAGGAGCCCCATCGACCAAAATGCCGCGCACCGGTATTAGTTCCTGTCGTGGTCGCCACTACAGTACCCTTTCCGCCACTGTTGCGGCCTAAAACCCTGAAATCAAAATTTTGAACATAACAAAGCTTTGATACATTTAACGTGGTACTAAATATAAATAATACTTTATTCGTTTATTCAAGTTTAATAAACAATGGTTATTACATTCTTTATAAATTAAAGACAAAAAATCTACTGCTTTGCATTAATTAAATGAACAATTTAAACAAATATTGTTAAGAGTTTCTCAAGGTGCAATCTTAAGCCCTATATTTTATATAATATAGTAATTACCCTAAAGTGCCAGCTGCTTTAGATAGCAAAGGCGTGTGATTAGTAGGTTGATGGTCGTCACAACAAAGTAATAAGGAATCCAAACTTAAGCTAGAGTCTTCAAAATCTCCCCTCGATGCAGGCGTACAGGCTACTAATGTTGCTAAGTAACGTTCCTGAAATCAAGATAAAGAAAAAATAAAGCATACACCAAAGTTGGCACCAATATCGGTCCCATACAAACGCAAAACGTGTAAACGGGCAAGCATAAATAGGCCGATCAACGTTGAAGCCAACGTATGGAACCAATGTAACAGAGAAAATCAAATAGAAAGCAACCTGCTCTAGACTAGAAGTAGTTTCTGTTCCACTCTGCGCGTTCCCAGGCGTCTGATGGCTTGATGATTTCAGCATACCCATCACTCCTTTGTGGTGAGAAGCTGACGATCTGTAAGACATTATAAAGGAGAGAAAGTTTTTATTTTTGACATACTAAATCTCGGCTTCAAATAGTCTGAATCTTTCTCACACCATTTTCGAGTAGGGAATTAGTCCTTTTTAAAAATTAGTCTGGTTTACATATCTGCTGTGGTATGGTTTCCCAACCAAACCCATTTTAAGGACAGATATTTTTTCTAAAAGACTAGAAAAGCTCATTTGTCATGGTAAAACAATGTAGAGCTCAAAAAAGAGTATATTGGAAGACAAAAATAATTTGGTTGTTTTATTATAGTTCAGAACAATTTCATTGACCTACCCTCGTATATTAATTACATCACAAGATTTACATATTGCAAACATTTTTGAGAAAATAAAAGTTTTCTTAAAGAAAAAGTGAACATTACGTTTTTGCGGTTCCTAGTGCGTACCAATAAGTTAGTACATACCTAGCCAGTAGAGCGTGTGTCCTCGGATGTCTCCACGTGATGACGGGCAATCGCCCTTGCCGGTAACAGCGGGATATCCGACGCAGGGACTCGTCGCCAATACTCTCTGGCACTGGAATCACAGCTGGGTAGCTGAAAACCAAAGAAAAATTATAATATTGACTTGTCTGAATATTGTAATGTCAAATGTCAAGTATAAAGTGTATTTGTATGATTTTTGTTTCTGAATAAAGAATTGAAATTGAAATTGAAATTGTCTTGGTCGTAGCTTGAGTAGATTAAAATATTTGTATATAATAATTTTAAAGACGCTTATATTATACTATATTTAAATGTGTTTAAAATATTTAAATTTAGTATAATATAATTAAATTTGATTAAAAAAAAACCGGCCGAAGTGAAACATTGTTATGTAAAACAAAAAGTTTTAGTTTCTAGTGTGTTCTTTGATGTCTATAATTAACTAAATTTCATTTGGTGTTCATTCTTATTTACGCCAAAATTAAGAAATTACGAAGGCGCTATTTGGCCGTTTTTAGTAATATTCTATTTTTTTTTCTGATCATCAATCTGAACACTTTAGCTTCTAGTACAACTCTTGAGCCAGACATTTTTTTTTTCGTGGATGCTACTTTAGGTTTTCTGTATAAAATTATCAAATTTCCAAAACACGATTTCCTATTGCTGACCCTTAAGAGGGTTCCTGACGTCCACTAGCGCCGCCAATTGATATTTTTATTTTCCTCTTTGTGCAAAGCAAATTCCAAAAATCTGCGTCTATATATATATTAAGTTAAACGGTAACATGAAAAAGTTTGTAACTTAGAGAAAGTGTATATGATCGTAGATGTATACCTTCTACACAGCGTGTAAACAGCGTTGGCGTGCGCGAGTCTAAACGGCGGGTGCGCCAGGTTGAGTCTCGCCCAGTCCCGCGCGTACGCCCGCTCTCTGACCCGCTCGAGCGTGCGCGCCGCTGGCACTTCCGTCGTTTCTGACCCACCCAAGTCCAACTCTTCCACTGTAGCAAAAAGTGACAGATTTTTTTTTTAATTCTCCGTTTTTACAATAAACAAATCAAATTTTGATGAGATAAAAAAAGGTAAAAATAGGGTAGTTTAATAATGGAAAGTAAAACGCATTCGTATTATAAAAGCTCCATTGTCACTAAGTGAGTGTGTTGATAAGGTTCATTATATAAAACTTATGGTTTAATTAATGATACTTTGATATTACTAATCTCGAAACTGGCAGATGATAGATAGTATTCAGTACATACATGAAAGCGTGTCCGCCGATAAGGAAGACATAAGCGGCGGCGAGGTGAGGGACCTGGCGTCAGCGGACGGTAGCACATATTTTTGTCGTTTCGACGGCTTCGGTTTCAAACCGGCCCTTCTTGCTGTCTTCAGTAAAGTCTTTTTTGCGAATCCTCTGTGGAAAATAATTTTATAATGATGATAAGTAATTTCCTTAAAAATATTTTGGTTTAAATATACCTATATAATATTAAAAGCATCATTGCTATAAAAACATTTATTTTCATAGATGATATATTTATAATGTATTTCTCAATTCTTTAAAGATTTGTGTAATACTGATGTAGTTTATAGGACTTTATAAGTTACTATAAGTTGTATTCGATAGTAAAACTCAACCGTCTGCGTCGAGTTACCGGTGAATGTGAAAAGCCTATACATTTTTAAACCTATTAACTCTAAATTAGGTTGACCACCTATGGAATTCCCTACCTTCTTCTATTAGGAAAGCCCAGAAAGTAAATAAAAAAAAAACCATTATGTTGTGTAGTAGCAATTGCTCCATGGCGATAAGTCTACATTGTAAGTTAATAATTGTTTTTTCATCTGATATACGATAAAGAATATTTACAGCGCCTAAAAGACAGTAATTTTATAAGCATATAGCGTTTTAAATGTAATATATACTACTAGATATGGAATATATAATAGATACTAGACGACTATAATAAATAAATAAAAACTTCCGTCACTTCTTTGTGTATTATCACATATAAAGGACCATACTTACTTAAGTGTATGCTGTTTGGGTTGATGAATGGCCGGCGGGGGGACGGGACGTGGGGCAAGCGCGAAGTGCAGCAGAGGATGCTCCGGGTGCCTCAATCGTCCCAACTGCTTGCGAAACGCTTCCGCTTGCTCGCTACTAACTTCTTCGTCCAACGCTACCTGCGACAAGCGAACAAACAATCACTTTACACAATGAAATAAACAAGTTATAAGAGAAACCTCATTTTGTGCGCAGAATTTCATTAGCAAAAATAAGGTTTCGAAAACTATAAATGGCCATAATTATTATATAAATTCTATAAAATGTAGCAGATATAAAAATAAATGTACCTATGTAACTAATATTCCTTCCGATGTCATCATATCAATATTACATTGAAACTGCGGGATAAAGTTAGTGAAGCAACAAATAAAAATTCTTTTTCTCAAACATGCTACGATATGCGACCATATCTTGCACAAGCTTCTTTAAGATAAATCGTAGTTGCAATACAGTATCAGGGAGCGACCCGCAATGTTTTATATTTAACCGCTCGAATGAAATTTGAAAATGAAACGAATTTTTTTGAAGACGAAAATTAATAACTAAAGAGATAAATCATTCAAGTTTTATTAAAATTTCAGACTGGCTCAACAAAAAGAGTGCTCCATTTAACCAAGTAATTTAAAAAAGGAAAAAAGAAATCGACATATGAACGCGGCGAATTGGCGACAAAATTACCTAAACTATTTTTATTATTGTCAATACAGTCGTCAATATAATTAGTTTCTGTACATTCATGTTTGAGAAAAACTCGGCTATGCCTCGTTCCGCATACTCACGTTCGCTCGATTACGTTGCGTTTTCGGGCCGCGGCAGTAACGTACTATATTTCTCTAGATGATCATAAGAACGGATAAATAAAACATACATATCATAAGGGTAAACGATTTCATTATAAAGTTATTAATACAACAGATAAAGCGAACAAACTTACCTTGATGAGTTGAAACGTGGCAGATCTAAGCTGCAGCCCCTCCTGCGGCGACTGCTCAAGGTGGGGAAGGTAGTGGGTTCTAACTTGCTTCTCGCGCGTCAGGGAGCATAGGGGGAACGATCGGACCACGGTCTGTTCGCACGCTGTAACAAATTTATATGAACAAGAAATTATCACGCATGGTACAAATCAATAAAAAATACGGTTGTTTTTTAGGGTTGGGTAGTAGGGTCCGTCCGTCCGTCCGTCTGTCACCAGGCTGTATCTCTTGAACCGTGATAGTTAGACAGTTGAAATTTTCACAGATGATGTATTTCTGTTGCCGCTATAACAACAAATACTAAAAAACAGAATAAAATAAATATTTATGGGGGCTCCCATACAACAAACGTGATTTTTTGGCTCGATTTTGCTCGATATTGATAACGGCAACAGGTAGACGTTTAAAATATTCACAGAATATTTAGTTATATAGTCACTTTAAAAATAAATAATTAAATTAAAATAAAACAAAAAATTACAACAAACGTGATTTTTTTTGCCGTTTTTATAGATAATGGTACGGAACCCTTAGAGCACGATTCCGATTCGCACTTGGCCGATTTTACATTAGTCAATCAGAGACAGTATGCGAAGTTAATCAACGTCGGGCTTGGTCACTAACTGGATTCCCGGCACATTTGTCTGCCACGTTAAACAGTCAGTCGTTGCAGCAAGCAAAGCAGTCGTAAAGCCAAGCTTAATGAGAGGTATGAGCCCCTGCAGTTGGGGTATTACGGACAAGGTGAGAAGATTGATTTAATTCTCAAGACTTAAAAAAAATTCTAACTACTGGTAAATAAAAAAATATCATGGCTATTTAGGAGCCCACTTATAGGGCTGTCGAATCGTCATGATGAAAGATACGTTGTACTTACCAAAAGGATCGGTAGGCGTGCCTTTGAAAACGACTCGATAGTTGGTAAGAAATAACGCTCCTTCTGCCGGTAGTAGGGGCGTGTGTCTTCCGTCAGCGACAAGGAATGCTCGCAGTGCAGGCGCCGAGACTGCTTCACCGGGAACCAGCGCCGGCGCCACTATACGCGGCTGGGAATCAAATCAAAATTTACTAATTAAACCACCTGCTACCAAAATTCGATGTTTAAATAAAGATTAATAAATGTATTGGTTAAAATAACTACGAAAGTATAACTGAAAAAAAAATGGTTACTGTGCTATCCGTAGGATATAGAAACATGCCATCGGCGACTTTTTGTAGATATTTTTAATATACACAATTCTTTAGTACATCATTTTGATATATCTTAAGTTTAGTCAGCCTTAGCAAAAAGCACCCAAAATCGTATGTTTTTAAGAAATATTAAATTTTTTATGTTTTCTGTAAATATAAATGCATGTATAAATTAAAAACCACCCGGTAGAAATAATCTGAATGAAGTGAAGTTGAACAGCATCAAAATCTTTTTTTTTGTTATTTTTCAAAAATATCGCGCGCCCCTTTGTGATCTCGCGCCTTACGCACGTGCCTAGTTTGCCTCAGGGATAATCCGCCTCTGGTAACAGCACAACTTTTCGTCAAACCTTCCATATCTAGAGGGGTAGATCGTAAGTATTTGATGATGTTGGGTCGTGTTAGCATACGGTAACAATTTTATTATCAGCCCTCTGCAGTCCACCAGCAGCGCTGCCTCTATACGGACCAAGACATGCCAATGCCTCTCCCTGACTCAAATACGACTTACCTACGTACCTGTAACCTAAAGTCATCTTTTAGTGCGATTGTAAGCAGTTTCAGGGACATGTCATCCCCCCGTTTTATTTCTTTGTGTAGCAGTATGTTTCTTGTTTGACTGTTTTGTACTTGAACTGACATCCTTGCCAAATTATACAGGCATCTCAAACACCTTGATGTGTTGAGCGAGTCAACATTTTTAGATTTAAGAAATATTTGACATTGTTACATGTGTCGTAAGTTCTCAAACGAAAGTAACGACCTCCACTATAATTCTGTTCTATAAAAAAATTGCTTTACATCTCACTAAGCAAGAAACTTTCCACTGAAGCTTCATGAGTTAGTGCTGCCGAATTCCAGAGTCCGAATACCTCGAGGTTGTTCCTAATAACCTCCCTATATTACCGTAGATTCAGTGACTATTACAAATTTCAATAAACGAAAGGTTGAGTTGTTTATTTTTTGAGCCGTGATCTTGGATGACACATGTCACGGTCTGTCTATTATTGTCTAGTTAATCAACTTAATCATAACTACTAGTTATGATGAACGACATACATATCTTAGGCTCGCTGGAAACGAATGAACCTTTACAAAAATTGTAATACTATTCGTTAAAAAAGTTTCAATAACAATTTTAATAAATATCGTGGGAACTATGAGTTATGGACTAGTACAAAACCATATCCTGTATTTATTATGAACAACGCCATCTATTGGCACTGTATTCCGTTTATTTCGTAAATACTGTCACTTGCGAAGTCCCTTAATTTAATACAAGAGCATTAATCAAAAAAATAAGGCTAAAAACTAAACTGAGATCAAAATAGTTTATAATAATACAAATGAGCTAGGCTGCCCATTACATACAGTAATTCAGTCGAGTATGTATTGAGCAGTGCTAACGAGTGTCCTACGACTTTTTAACACACTTGAATGACAATAAATACTTATATTAGTGTTAAAATGTTGAAAAAATTATATTTAATGAAATCTTATCTCTGAAATTATCACATGCGCTTAGGCGAAACGGGTAGTTGGTGCTAAAATGTGAATTTCCTATTAAATTGCAACGCAGCTCAGAAGCTTCACGTAAGGTCTGGAGTTCTTTTAGCTGAATTTCAGTCTACGAATAAATGTATTTTTTACCTTTTGCACGGGTGGTAATCTCCGACTCTCTCTTGCCACCGCATCTAAGGTTTCCAGATGCATGTGGACTACTCCAGGTATCATCTGATGTAAACACCTCACATGTTCTGCTGTCACTCCACCTTCCGTGCATACCTGCAGAGCAATACTCAAGTAGTTATTTAATTTTATCTTGGATCCATATCGAAATTCAATTCAACCACGCACAGCCTTAAGTCGACTGATCCGAGCTATATCAGTATTACAAAAATTGCATACCTTGTCAACAAACCTGGATACCATTTTGATGACATTGTTTCCGGCTTCCCCAGGGTCTGCTTCTTCAAAACCAGACTCTGCGTCTGCACTGTCAGATTCCGCCACACTGAAATTAAAACTTAACCTTTCAAGATGAATTATAAACTTCACACGTTTTTTTTTAGTTACTATTAAACTTTCCTTAAACCTGTATTTGTTGTTGTCACTTATTAGCTTCTCAATTTATATTCTATGGGTATATGTATCAGATATGTATGTATAACATTACGGTTTAAATTCCCCGTATTGGTTTACCAGTAGCTGGATACACACCCAGTTCACAATGTGGGAGACAATTTCTTTTGACCAACTACGCTATGCTTCTAATACCTAGTCTAAAATAACTCGCATATTAAAAGATTTAAAGTAATAAGTGGTTAAATAAAACAGCGGCGTAAGAATAATAGTTAAATAGTTCCTGACGAAAAATAAGAAGTCACGACTGTACAGGGAGATGCCGACTTAAGGCGCATATACCAGTTTAATAGCGTCGTCATTAAATACTAAGTATTTATTCTATATTTCTACAAGAAATGTATATATATGATAAATGTACTAATTATAATTTATGAAATAAGTCATAGGCCATTTTTAAAACGTTTCGTGTTGCTACCGAAGTTAAAGTTACCACTTTTAACAAAAAAAAGTTACCAAAAGCTCACAGATATAGTTTCTACAGACTAGTTTCGTAACTTCTATGTAATACATGTTTGAAATATTCTTGGTACGAACAGTAAATAAATAATATCTAACGGTGGCGCTAAGGTCCTTAAGTACATAAAGTTAATGCCGTTAAGGGTGTGAAAGATTTTTAAGGCTTTGTGCCCTTAGGCAACCATAACCGACCCTGGTAAGTCTATTTAACTCTGAGGGCTCTATGGTTTCTTTGTATGCATTTAAATACCAAGGCAGTATACTCCACTAGAAGGTGACGTTGCTCATTACATAAAATCTATGCAGTATTTTTAAACGTAATGTGCATTTTTTATACAATGATATTGTCTTTAACAGATGTTCGTTAAAAAAATTTCAAAAAATATGTCATTTTTATGTCTAAATAAAGTAGTAAAGTTCGCAATTTTCGTTGTTCGAGCCCAGTTTGGTTGGTTATAACGACAATAACACAGTATTATTTGCGTTAAATTTGATTAAAATCATAAAACCAAATATTAATAATGTTCGTTAACTATTTTTTTATAAAGTGATTTACATTTCTATAATAAATTATTTAAATCAGCGAAATTTCGCCAGTTTTTCCATACAAATTAGTATGGCAGAACGTTAAAATCCGTAAAAGGCCTGGCAGATGCTTGAATCCAAAAACTATTACTATTATATTTACTATGTGTCGTTGCACAATGAAGAAGTCGATTTTGTCTAAATTAATTCGATCATTACATGCATAAACAAACGCTTGTAACTTATTATTGACCTTCTATACCAACCAAGCATGGTGATGACATCATTAGTGGAGTGTACTTCCTTAAGGTCCCACACTTGCATATACAGACCTTGAAATGATAACAAACAGGTCGACGGAAAGACAAACGCACTTATACATATACACAATAGCGTCAAGCATGAATTAAACAGTTTACCTATTAGTTATACTGTTGCTAGCCCTGTCAGCTTCGTCTCCCCTCGTCTCCGCTCTTCTACCAGCGCCCTCTAGCGGCAGAAGCAAGTAAACCATTCTATTCGCGTAATGTATGGCTTGACTGTACAATGTCGACTCTTCACTTGCTATTATTTCTCGTTGTTTCTCTGTGTACAAAAATACAATTATATTCTCTAGTAAGGAAATAGGACGTTTTGCATAAAGCAAACACAAAAATCAAGTTATTTTGCTGAGACAACGCTACCAGTTCATATTGATTGCGATAATTTAAATGTCAAGCCATCATATTATGAAAATAAAATTATAGTATATTAAAAGAAAATATATTTTTTATCATCAGTTATCATTCAAATTAAATAAATAAAGAAAAAAAGATAGCTGTTGCATACATTAATCTACTTAAAATAAAGCTAATCTCTGTATGCCACAGCTATTCATGCCTTCATAGTAGTTTATACAACACGTGAAAAAAAGGGAATTAATTTGAGGGACTAAGTGGGATCCCGAGACCAGCGCTCGGGATTCTAGAGTAGAATCCTAAGCGGAGCGAGGGTTACTAAGGGCCAAGATGAATTTTTTTTTCACGTGTTGGATACTCTTATTTTTACCATTAACTGCGAGAAAATAAAAAGTACTATATGTTACTTACTTTTCAGTTACTATTATGATATTTATCACATTTTGGAATATGTATATTCGGAAATTATTGGAATATGTATATTCGGTAATTATTGGAATATGTATATTCGGTAATTATTACCGTGTGATTAGAGAACAATAACATAAAAGAACCACAATAATAATTAAAACAGATTAATATTATTTCAAATTCAAAATGTTTTTATTCACTCAGTGAGATAAAGTGAGTTTTATTCACTGTTGAATATTATATATACATTGATGAATAAAATGCCCTTTTTCGAGTAGCAATGGTAAAAAAATAGTTTTTACGCAATTTGTGTGTGTCTGTGTGTGTGTGTGTGTGTGTGTGTGTGTGTGTGTGTGTGGGTGGGTGTGGGTGTGTGTGTGTGTGTGTGTGTGTGTGTGTTTGAGGGTGCGTGTGTGCGTGTGTGTATGTGTATTGATGGAAGTGATATTTAGACTACGCTATAGTAATAATAGAAATCAGTGTAGTTTGTTCAGCCCTGTTGGTTTGTGCAACCATATGTATAATGATTCCAAGTCCGTAATTGGATGTCGGTTATATTATGTCATCATATTATGTAAATTCAATTGATTATAATGCATTAAACAATAGATCAGACATTTCCAAATTACCTGGAGGCAGCGTTGGCCATAACCTCATCTGTTCAGCTGCTATTTCTAAAGCACTCGGCTCTTGAGCTTTTAATAAAGATATGTATTCTTCATTTTCTCTGTAATAAAAAAGAAATATATTTAAATTTTAGTAAATTAAAGAATGTTTATTCATTTCGAAATAAGCGTAAAAAAGTCATTGTAGCAGTACATTTACGATAATCCGCTTTTGCACCTTTCTTTTAAACATTTTAGTTAAATATAAAAAAAAATATTTATAGAATTTGATTTAACTCATAGGTAATAATATATTTGATATATATGTATGTTTTGTTTTAATTCCCAATAGAGGGTTACCTGTGACTGGATATCTCTGTGCTCACATGAATTATGATCATGGGGGGACAGCCTATTTCACCAATCACTTTAGTTATGCCTTACATGTGGTGAACGGAACACCGCTTCTAATACATTGTATCTGGACCAAGGCAGCTCCAGATAATATATGTTCCGCAAGTGGTAAATTACCGACTTCAAAGTTAATAAAATATGATTAAGTAAATAAATAATAATAATTTATATGACCGGACAGAGTAATATACCTTCTTTGCCTGTTTTTTGAGAAACTATGAGAAGTCAGAATTGGGAAGAGTTTATAGTTATTTAGAATGGTAACAAGTAAAATATTTTCATTTAACAAATTTTTCGGGTCTGTTTGGACAAATTTGACGGCAAGATTTTCTTTTTAGTCACCTCGGACTTGGCGCCCTCGGGTAGCGAGTAGGACTTGGCAGGTACAACGCTTTGATATCTCTCTGGACGTCCTGGTAGAAAGCAGCCTCCCAAAACTGCTGACTCGTCCAGACTTGGTGTTCCTATACACAGAGTGAGTAATTTGTACTACAGTATATAATTGTTACCATAGTAAATTATTTATTTATGAGACAGGGAATTCATCCTCACACCTTACAACCTGAATGGTCACGTGCAGTAGGGTTCTAGAGGGACTTCCTTTCGCGAACGCTTACGTTGTGGAATGAGCTCCCTGCCAAAATTTTCTCTAAAAACTACAAAATGGAGTTATTTAAGAAAGAAGTTATTAGATTTCTGAAGGGTCAGCAACTCACGAGTGATGCCCCAGGCGTTGCAAGCGTCCATAGGCTGCGGTGACCGCTTACCATTAGGCGGAATCTTAGCTTGTTTGCCACCTTTGGCGTATAAAGAACAAAAAAGACAAGTTTAGGTTAGGTATGTAGTCTATGCAGTCTATGAAAGTATGTTAACATGTTCCCATGTAGCTCCTAAGCTACTGATCATATTTTGACATTAGTCTTAGAGTTCCACGTTTCATAGACTATGAAACGTCACATTAGTTATATATACGGGAATTATAAAATGATTAAACTAGAAAAGAAAATTATGATAAAACAAATGAGAGTTTTATGGGTAGATGCCTAATATGTATAATATTTTACTAGTTAATTTTAGCAAATAAATAAAGATGTAGATTAACCGACCTGTATGCACATGTAGGCGTACTGGATGACGCCGGTGCACAGCTTGCGACAGTAAGCGGTCGCGAGCGGCAGCATCGCCGCGGCTATAGAGTGCTCGTCCATCGCCGTCGCAGACTGCAGGGCGCAGTTCATCAAACTGCTCACAAAATGTTATTAAATTAGTACACAATACAACTCTTAATAACGTTTTGCTGTTTTTGCAACAACCTGGTTATTTCATACAAGAAATTCTTATGCGCGCATGACTAACACTTTAAAAACGAAAGAACTGTATGCGAACGGTGACAGGGTCGTCACAGAGTATGGAGCAAACTGGAGAGCACCATACAACTAAATTGGTCAAAATCTAATGTTGACTTTTAGCGTTTCGTCTGAGCGGTTTTGCTACAAAAAGTTGCTACCAAAAAACCCAAGTCAAAGGGAGGTGGGTATTTTGCGCTACTTTTTGACTGCTGTCAAAAGCCTTTGAGCAAAATACTTACGGGCTAACGGGTAGTTGGTGTTAAAATGAGGTTTTACTATTAAATTTCAACGCGGCTCAGAAGTAACGGCCTAAAAGGGAATCACAGCGGTGCGTAAATGTGACAGGTTAAGACAAATCTAGCGCTGTCTCGCTTTATTAGCGTTTAAGAAAACTTACGTGATATATTCTGTTACAGACAACAGAATTTAATGCAGTATGCTCACTCAGTGCCGCTTTCTGGAGTAAATCTCGCTGCTCCTATGTTTCTGTTATGGCTCGCATAGAACACGCACAGATTTGCACGTATGTATAGACACGTCATTCGTTTATGCAGTGTTAGTTCCCACGAATATGTTTATTGTATGAAGTGTCCAAGTTGTAGCAGTACTCAAATACGTTAATATTCGTGGATAAAATAATATTTATTGCTGATAATCATTTGTTTAATAATCACAAGGAAATCCCCGTGGTTTTACTCGCGTAATTCGATAATGCTACTGATATTGATTATCGCCGAAAGTGTAGCCAAAGAATCGGGATGAAAATAGTTTGCCATTTCCGAAAATACGAGCTATCTCCTTGTCAAATTTTATCAAGATCGGTCAACAGTTTAGCCGTGGAAGGTTAATAGACAGAAAGGCGCAGGGTTAGGTATGATAATATAAAAATAACTAGTTTTTGCTATTCCATTTGTAAAAAAACAAATGCCGGTACAAATTTAATGACTATAGCACAGACGCGAAGCAGGAAGAATTTCGTTCAATGACCGGTCACTATTTGTCTCTGTTGCACGCGCATAATTATTTGCCGTCGCGCTCGCACAGATGCGATGACCGCTGTCATCAGAAATTACGACTATACGAAGAATATACGACTTAATAGAATTAATTTAAATAGAATTTTGTACATTGACCCTTTAGCCGCTAAAGGATCACTGTACGAAATGATTCGTGCTACACTTCCGTGCTATAATACAAATACGCCTCTGAAGAAAAGCTTAAAAAACTAATACTTAAATAGTTTTAAATAAGTTTGAATATAAAAGAACTGATTTCAAACCAGCCCACAAATAGTTCCTATGCTAGTTATATAAATAAAATCAACACAACTGTACCTCGCCATTCTGTTGAATGAATTATATTAACAATTTACCCTGGTTTTACTTTGGATTTTAAATATCAAACACATACATCAAATCTTTACAACCTATGACGCACGACAGGGGGTTAATCCTTACGCATTAGAAACTAAATAGTCACGCACAATGCGGTTTCAGAGGAACTTTCTCTCACGGAGAAACGCTTAGGTTTTGATGGAGCTTATATCAAGGCTTTACCTAGGTACTACAGTGGGTGGTGCTAACTTCTTTGAAAATCTAATCAATTGTTTAGTTTTCTAAAGGGTTAGCAATAGGTGAGCAATACACCTACCTGATGTTACAAGCGACTATAGACTACGGCGACTGCCCAACATCAGGCGGGCCGTATGCTTGTTTGCCTCAGTCTTATAAAAAACCATTAGCAAGCAAAATGGGCATTGTTTGTTCCCAATCGCAATGCATTTTTTCAGACAACAGACAACGGTAAAATATCAGAATTTTGAAAGCTTCTTCAGATTGGCGTTTCTTTATGTTTTAACCCTTTGTAGCCTTGCATAGATTGTAGGTAAGAAATATTTCTACCGTTCGATCGCCTGCCACATTAATGTAACACATTTAAAAATGTACCCCGAAAGAAAGTAACTAATAGCTAGAAATAGACTATCTTATCTTTATTTTTTATTTTTAATACCAATAAGGTGGCAAACAAGCATACAGTACGTCTGATGTTAAGCGGTCGCCGTACCACCGGACGCTTGTAACACCAGAGGCATCACTCACGCGTTGCCAACCCTTCAGAAATCCAATAACTAAAATGGCTTAATATGTCCTTAATCACTAACTTTAAAAAAAATAAGTGGTTAAACGTGAGACCAGGGACAGAATAACCACCTTCCCCAGTTATTAACCATAAAATTAATAAGTTTGTACAAAACAAAAAAGTTAAATCGCGCGGGAAAAACCGCAGGAAACCCTACTGCAGAGGTATAAATTATAACATCGCTGCATTACGTGTTAGATGATAACTATATTACATTAATTCAAGTGTATTCACATTTTTATTGATTGTTATCATTATGGACTCTCGACACGTTATGTACAATAATGACACGTTAATATATATTTCATTTGAATAGAATCGACATGCCATTTTGTATTTGTATTTCATACACGCAGGATATATTAAAATATGTACATTAATATATTTTTACGTATCAGTATATTTCTTTACATAATTGTTAAAGTTTCGGCCGCAGGTGATCAAATGTTGGTAAGAATAATGAATAATTAAAAGGCATGTAAAGTAAACAAATTAGCATAGTTTCGGTTAAGTGCGTGTTAATAACGCAGTACCTGGGGACCGAGCTTTGCTCATTTTTTTTAACGACGGCATCTATTGTCAAGTAGCTTTAGAGTTGCTTAACAACACCATCTATTGTAAAGTAGATTTAATGTTGCTGGGTCAATAAACTTAATAGTATTACTACTCGCCAATAGGTGTCAGGCAGAGTCATGTTTTTCAGTTTATCATTACCTGAAATCACGGATAAAACGACGTTTTCTAAAAAAGCTAAATCGATTTATCGCCCCATAACCCGCTGCATACAAAATTTCATGAAAATCGGTGGAGCCCTTTCCGAGATTCTGCTGATAAATATATATACATATATACAAGAATTGCTCGTTTAAAGGTATAACGCATTAAGTTAGGATTCCGCATAATGAGAATTGTTGCGGGTATCTAAAACTTTTATGAACCGATTTTGACTGAAACAATTTTTGTCGGTATAGTATTTTATAAAGCCCTATTATGGTTTTATTATATGGTTATATGGGTTAAAAGTTAAAGGATAAAACCAACTAGGGAAGTGTAATACCTTATAACTCGCAAAATATAAATTTTAGAGAAAAATCGTCTTCGAAGCCCTATCCATGCGCGGAATTACCCCCTACCGCTAAAAACAACCGCAATAACTTGTCATAGCTTTGCATAAGTAATATTAATACATAAAAAAATACATAAGGCTTTATATAGGAGCCTAAATATCCATTGTTAGAATACAAATTAAAATAAAAAATGTAAAAATCGATTCCGATCCCGAATTTATATTTTGATTTTTACTTAGTGCAAAACAGATTTCAGTACAAATAAGCTATTTTTAGAACATTTTGCACGAAAGAATATTAGTTACGTACCAGTGCATTATTTTTAGAACGCTTTGCACGCAAGAATATCAGTTACGTACCAGTGCATTATTTTTAGAACGCTATGCACGCAAGAATATCAGTTACGTACCAGTGCATTATTTTTAGAACGCTTTACACGCAAGAATATCAGTTACGTACCAGTGCATTATTTTTAGAACGCTTTGCACGCAAGAATATCAGTTACGTACCAGTGCATTATTTTTAGAACGCTTTGCACGCAAGAATATCAGTTACGTACCAGTGCATTATTTTTAGAACGCTATGCACGCAAGAATATCAGTTACGTACCAGTGCATTATTTTTAGAACGCTTTACACGCAAGAATATAAGTTACGTACCAGTGCATTATTTTTAGAACGCTTTGCACGCAAGAATATCAGTTACGTACCAGTGCATTATTTTTAGAGCGCTTTGCACGCAAGAATATCAGTTACGTACCAGTGCATTATTTTTAGAACGCTTTGCACGCAAGAATATCAGTTACGTACCAGTGCATTATTTTTAGAACGCTTTGCACGCAAGAATGTTAGTAACGTGTTTTTTGTACGAAGTAGATATCTAAGTGATATTTAGAATATAAAGTTGGGACTAGTTCAAGTATCTAAGGGACCTTAAGACGTAGCTGTACTAGTCACGCACGCTTTTGTTACATATTGTATGATCCATGGTAGGTATAGTGTGGCAATTTAGATCTTTTCTGTACCGGCGGTCAGAAATCAAAACTACAGTCGTCATATTGAAATGGTGTAAACTTGACAACGACACTAGCGACCAAACACCCAAGGTCAGAAAAGTTTGTAGCACTGTACGTGGCAGTAACAGGGTTATCCTGTTACAAAGTTAGTTTTCAGTCACTGCACCTGGAGTCTATTGACTGTCAACCGAAGTATTTTAAAGAAGGGCCAGTGACTTACGGGTTTGTTGTACTCAAAACTTTAATTAAATTATTTCAGGGTAAAGGTATGTGGCGCGTACTGAACGTAATGAAGTGCGACGATGACGAACGTTACCAGTACAAGTACGACGTGGTACGGACGAAGTTAAATCGCACCCATGACGGTTTCAATGCCAAAATAACATTCGAAGGATCAGTAGATGAAGATGCATTTGGAGTAAGTATACTTTAAAACTAATTCAACAACCAGATGTTGTCATATTGACAACTAGTCAAAGGCCTTAAATGGCGGTTTGAAAATTGTGACAGTCACAGACAGGCCACTATCTTGACGTTTGCTATATGGCACTGTGCTAGTCAAGTGGACAATGGCCTAAGCCTCCTTTCTCTAAGGAGATAACTGTGCCCCTCCTAGTGGGACGAGCCAACAGCTGAGGCAGCTTCCACTACCACGTCCGCTCTAAAATAATGACGCACTGGAATCTCGGCTTGCACATAAACATTTTTCCCGCTTTGCCTTTGTCGTTGTTCTTTGTCAACACACTGCTGTGTTTAAGTTCAGGACCAGAACATTGTGTGTGTGTGTATTTTATGACACATACACATTATATGTCTGTTTATTTAATTATTGTATGGCAAAGATATAAAAAATGTGAATTCGATTTGTTCTATAAAATTTCTATAAATTCATAAGTTCACGGAGGGCGAGTTCAGCGGGCTTAGTATGTAGTAGGTTTTTTGTACCTTTTTATTTTGTGGTATTAGAGCCATATCTCACCGGGACGTCGCCATTTTAGAAGCATTGCCAGCCCAGGGTGGAGCCGCTATGCTACGTTTGGCATCCGCAGCGACTGTGTTGTGCTGGAGACGATTCCACGCAAATACATTGTCGTTTATCGTCCTTCAGTCACTCGGTCACCAGTTGCGTCGCCAAACGGTTTTTTTTTGTTAAAAATGGCCGCGTTTAATATCACAGATTTATTTATGAAATAACCGCGTCTTGAGATGATATTAAAACTTTTGCTCAACTGGCGACCGTTTTGGCTACCTTCCAAGAGTCACCAACACAATCTGATGGCGACGTTGCCATGGTGTCCCGATGAGATACGGCCTATTAACCAAATAAATTTCTCAAACAGATCCGAATAGATATATGCAAATACGTGGACGGCGGATGCAAGCCTTATCAGGTGATGGCGGACGATAGCTTCTGTCGCTTCATCAACAAATACGCTCAGAATAACGTCGAGAAGGCTTTCGCTATGGCGGGTGTCGATCCACCCAACTGTCCATTACCCTCGGTAAGTTAATTCAACTGAGATTAATACAGACTGTTTAGAAAATAAGTTGTTAACTGAATGTTTTTTTAAAAGAGTAACTATCGAGTTTCTTCTTATCAATATCGAGCAAAAAAAATCACTTTTGTTGTATGGAAGCCCTCCTTAAATATTTGTTTTATTTTAATTTAATTATTTAGTTTTAAAGTAAATATATGACTAAATATTCCGAGAATATTTCAAGCCTCTACCTGCTGCCGTTATCGATTACGAGCAAAAAAAAATTACGTTTGCTGTATTGGAGCCCCCTAAATATTTGTTTTATTCTGTTTTTTATTATTTAGCGGCAACAGAAATATATCATCTGTGAAAATTTCAACTGTCTAACTATTACGGTTTATGATATACAACAGACTGGTGACAGAGGGACAGCGAATTAGTAGTATTAGGGTCCCATTTTGTACCCTTTGGATACGGAACCCTTACAAAACCTTTTTCCCGATACGTATTGTCCAAAAAATAAATATATTTATATAAAAAAAAAGAAACTAGGATTAAAGCTTCTCGTATACTCATTAGCGCTATTAATCAATACGGAACCCCACAAGCGGCATACCTAAACTGCTACTTTTTGTAGGCTACGTCAAGACAGTCATGTCTCTGCGACAAAATGTATGTTTATTATTATAAGACATAGGCTGTTTGGTTGCGTTCGTTGCCGCTCACCTACTTCACAATTACCCTGGCTAGACACCCTCAATGGCCGTGTGAATGATATTATTGTTTAGTCTGTGCGCGTTCAGCCACACAGTGTCGCTACTATATAGAAATTGTACGTGTAGTTTCTTATACTTTAGTATTGCTACAGTCGAAAAATTCATGACATTTATACAGACAGTCATAGCTTTTGATGGCTGGACAATACCCGACTAGCCAGATGTGACGGACAAAGGCTAGTCCCCACCCCTCCCCCCGTCTCGTCGCGCAACCTATTGATAGGCGACTTCGATAATTGGCATTAGTACATGTATGTATACAGTAAATAGATCTGCATTAGCCGTCCTAAAAGATATACCAAATCACCAGCTCACTATTTTTTTGGCTCTACTCTGTCGATCCGACTATTATTTAATAATGTTTCTCTTTTAAACCCTGACCGAGCCTTTAAAAAAACAAACAACGAATTAGCAAGCCCCTAAGTGCTCAATCAATTTTATTAGTTAGCTTAATATTTTAGGGTGAATACGATATAAAGCACTACATATTCGACTACAGCGAGTTACCAGAAGACGGTATATTCGGTATGTTCGGAGCCAAAGCCTATATGCTCAAAGATAATGAAGAAATGGGTTGCGTAGATGTTACTCTTGAGTTTAAGGAAAATGACCATGATGATGACGATTCAGAAGAAGAGAAATAAAATTAAACTTGTATTTTACTTTATTATTCATATTGTTTCATAGTTATTAAAACTATAAAATTATCATGGTTTACTTCCTAACTAACAATTGTATACAATAAAATAGAATGTTTGGTATTTTATTTTTTCTTATTCTACTATTCAGGCTACTCATACGAATTGAATGCGCTCAATGCTGTCTAATGCGCACATCCGATCGTTCTGTTGATCAAAAATGAATGCGCTATGACGTCACTTCCGGACCGCATTTAACGTATTGGCTGCACATGGCCGGGGGGTAGAGTAGTGGATGCGCTGTCAAATATAGTGAACGGCCATATTGTTTGTTTACATTTGGTGAACAAAACGATTACAATGCCTATGCGATGTCATAGCTGTCAATGCCGTCAATAGAAAGCACCTTAAAACAAGTTATAAAGAGACAAGACACCGTAGATAAGAATCGTCTTTGTAACACTTTTACGACATTTTTTTTTTTAAATCTGGCATAGAGAATAGGAAATGCACTGTCCTATTCTCTATGTCTTTGATTAGCACCAATGCCGTAATTACTCTGTTTTTTAAATCGTCTCGGTTTTTTTTTTGTATTTTTTATCGATTCATCCCATAGGCATACATACCGAACAGCGCATTTCTTAGACACCTGTGAAGTAAAAACGGTCGCAAAAGTGAAAAGGGGAAGAAGCGAATCTTTGGTATCTTATCCCTTTCAAAGGTTGAATTTTTATTTCATAGAAAAGACACAGGTAGTTACAGCATATAAACTTTATCTCTTTCTAAAATGTTGCCAATTTCGTGAGGCTATTGTACAGTCCATAGGACAGATTACCGAACTCGAATTCTGTGATTTATACCTAAGAACAGGCTGAGGTCTTAGGCCATGCTCATTCGTTGTATGATTCATTCCTAAGAACAGGCTAAGGTCTTAGGCCATGCTGACAAGTCTTTAGTTTACATTCGTTGTATGATTCATTCCTAAGAACAGGCTTAGGCCATGCTCATTCGTTGTATGACTCTTTCCTTAGAACAGGCTAAGGTCTTAGGCCATGCTCATAAGTAGTAGGATTTATTCCTAAGAACAGGCTAAGGTCTTAGGCCATGCTGCCAAGTCTTAAGTTTACATTCGTTGTATGATTCATTCCTAAGAACAGGCTAAGGTCTTAGGCCATGCTGCCAAGTCTAGTTTTCATTCGTTATATGATTTATTCCTAAGAACAGGCTAAGGTCTTAGGCCATGGTCATTCGTTGTATGATTCATTCCTAAGAACAGGTTAAGGTCTTAGGCCATGCTCATTCGATGTATGATTCATTCCTAAGAACAGGCTAAGGCCTTAGCCCATGCTGCCAAGTCTTTAGTTTTCATTTGTAGTTGCGTAGTATCTGTAGTATACTTTTACATTAATGTCTTATATGCATTTAAATAAACTAAAATATAAATATGCTTGCGCAATTATAGAAATATTGCCCCGCCATTGTAAGTTTTAGTTTGTTTTTGTTTGCTCCTTACAAAAACATTATTCCCTATTAAATATGTGATACTGATTGAAGCACTGAAAACACTACACGTCACTATATATTTCTACAGCAGCAACGAACATTGATAACCAGTTATTACACAACAGACAAAACAATAAATAATTCTATTTTTTCAGTCAGTAATTTTTTTTATTCAAATTAGGTTTTTACAAACACTTTGAAATCATCAAACTTAAGTTTTTAAAAGCTCTAGTTCACAATGTTGATATTAACCGAGATCCGGCAAGAAACTCAATAGTTACTCATCTAAAAAAAAAACATACAAATACCATCAATGTTTTTAATAAAAAATTTAAGCCATACAATTTTATGTTATTTCCATTTTAATTTGGTTTACCTATGCGTCCTGTAATTCAGCATCTTGGATTTTTATACATATTGATATTAGATAAAAGGTTTAAATTTAATTATTGATAGCTTTTGAATATTATTAGCAAATTTATAGTAAAAGTTACTAAGTTTGTGTAGACGTGTATCATGCACCAACAGCTTAGTTTTACTTTGTAAACGTCACTTTTCTTGCCGAAACTGTTTACATTCTTATGAAAATATAAAAGATTTACTTCCCTAATCCTATCCCTCAGAGATATCCTAATTTGTAAATAGCACATTCTTGCTCCATGTCGTGGATGTAAATAAGGTTGTTTATGTAACTGTACATAAATAGGGATTATCACAGATGTATTTATACATATTTTTATATATAATACTCCGTCATATATTTCAACAAGTCGCTCAATTTTCGAGGGTAGTTCAAAATCGATATAACAGCTAATCTGGGCAGTATATAAATTATTAAAAAATAAAAGTTTATTTGGCCGAGAAACGTTGCGGATAAAAAGATAGTAAATTAAAAAAATGTATTTACTAACCGCACGACCAGCTCAAACTGATGATGCTGCAGCAGATGCTTATTGCTGGGCAGCCTAGCGGCGAGGTCTCGCACGAGCGCTGCGCGTGCTGCCGGAGCACGCAGCGCACGCAGCACCGCCGGGAAAGACTTGCGCGCGTCCGCGTACCGACACTCGAATATCGCCGCTATGCACGCGCGCAACACCTGTACACAATAATAGTAGTAAAACTAGTTATTAGCCCCTTTCTTATCTTGTACGCACCAAAAACATGTGAATTGCCTCTAAACTATATGAAATACAATCATTCGAATCAGTCGCCACCAAAATAAAAAATGTAAGCATAGACGACTCTCTTTATTAATCAATTAAAGACAATTTCTTACGAGACTTTACTCATCTTTCCACTATCATATTCTTGTATCATTTTAACATTAAAACAAAAAGGTGACACATATTTCTAGACGTTTTTGAAAAATCTTAATTACTCAATTTTTAAATCTGCATATTTCTTAAGAAAAGTAGGTAATTTCGATATAGACTCAAAATTCGACCTCCAAAAATTCCGGTAGTTGTAGAATATTACCTCCAGTCTCCTTGCAGAATTGGTAAGTAGCAGTTGTCCAAGCTCCGTAGCGCCGGTAGGGGGCGCAGCTGGCGGCACGATGCGGGCTTGAGGCGAACGTAATGCTGTCAACCTGAATTGTTATATTGAGTTGAAATAAGAAACGACTGAGTAACGTGAATAATAAAACGCTGGACTGCAATTACAATGGTTTTGGGGTTCGATATCCGGTAATATCAAACAATATAGTTACAAATACCATTGGCAAAACGTAGATGTAATGAGCATATTGTTCATTTTTTGCCGCAAAGCAAATCACCTTCGTAATATTCCTGACTAACTTCTTCAGGAATAAGGGTCATGATGATATTATACATAAATGAATGTTTTCCTTAAAACATTGGGACTATAAATAACTGCATAAAAATATGTGTAAGACTATACAGGGTAACAATAATCTTTAGGGTTATTATCCAATTTGCATACAAAATTATGATCATACTTAGGATTATGTGCATTCCTCACGGTGACCTCTTCAATGACTTCCCTGACCCTGACAGGATCCAAAGATGGTAGTAGAGGCTGGTGTATTCGTGAGGAGACACCTTCGGGTGGCCGTAATATTCTTTGTTGATATGTCTGGCAAAAAAAAAAGATGAAAAATTGATTTAACCATACTATATGTATACTAACATGATACAGTAACAGACGTGTTCAGAATTAGTGATAAGCTATGTTTAGAACGTTAATTAGTTTTTAGAATATATTTGGAAGTTGTAGATATAATTTCTGCTAAAAGCCGTTTTTAGCAGAAACGCTATTTACAACTCACTGGGATAATTCAGATACAATACATTATTCTAAAAATAGCTAATAACTAGGTCTATATAATTGGTTTATAACATTTTTGATACATATTTTGTACAAAGAAAAAATAAAAATATCTGTTAACGGCGCTAGTTAGGCAGTCACTTCGCCTTAATCAAAGAGCCCTATCTACACCCAAAAATTAGCAGGGCTTGTACTATTGATACTTAGTTTTATACTATTTTCGTGTAAATACATATTTTTTATAGAAAACACCCGGACTCAAAACAAATTTATGATGATTTAAGTACATAAAAATTTATTTCGTGCGGAATCGAACCCGCGCCCAGAAAGTAAGGCACAGAGCAGCCACAAGTCTTACTATAGTTCTTAGTTCATCAATATGATTATTTACTTTTTAAGACAAACTTAAAGTTTTCTGACCCTATAATAACATTTACCTGTGTATTTACCTGTGGATTAGGATTTTCGTTAAGATGAAGTTGCATCGCCAGGTCTTGTAAATGCTGTAACTCTAAATCTGGATTTAATGATTCTAGCCGCTGCTGTTCAGGTAGATTCCTGTTAACAATCCCAGTAAGTATTAATTGCTTATTAAAAATGATAATTTAATTCAAATATGCGAAACTAAAGACATCAAAAATAGAGTTGAGAGTTCCCTATCTAGCTGGTTATCAAATCAGAGTGAATAACTGAGAAAGAAAAACGAGCGTAAGATGTCTTTTTTGCTAGGCAGGGTCTGTGGTCAAGTTTATAAGGTTTTGCTCAGTCCATTCTCTAATTCTATTTAAAATGAGCTGAAATTTACCAGATAGCTTAGAAAGGATGGTTAAATTTTTAATTCGAAGATGATTGTCAAACTCGCTTAACTCTACGAAGTTGAATATTAAAATGTACATTTATTATAGATGTCGAGTTCTGTAATTTGTCCTATGGACTGCGCTATGGTAGTACAAAATTTACAATCCTTTAGCAAGAGACAAAGCAAACCTGTGGTCTCTTATCTCTTTCTATTAATGCCCTTTTTTTGGTTTACGTTTACGAAAACGAGTTATGGTGCGTTCCAAATCGAAACGAGGAAGTTAAAACAATGTTTTTGGGACGCCCGGGGTATTTTTAGAAAAAATTGAAAATCACTCCTGTCAGTGTGAAAATTAACTGTCAAACCCCGTTCCAAAAAGCATTGACTTTGAACTTTACCAGGCCATACTTGCCGAGTTTCGGAATATTAGGAAGAGACAAGAGACCTCAGTTTTGCTTCGTCTCTGTCACACTTTTGCGACCATTTTTTTCCCAACTAGCTGTCTAATTTTCTATGTTAATGATATTTTCTAACACATAACCCCAAATCATATTTTCTTTTCTACACTCTTTTCCCAACCTTTTTTTTTAGGGTGAGTGTGCCAATAACTAACAGGTGTAGTAACACCTAGTAAGATATGCGTATCTTACGTATCTAGTAAGATACGCATATGGTAACAATACCGGCTATAAATATAATCAATCAACACACTGAAAATAAAAATAAAAGACACTTCACATATAGTGAAGATAAAAAAAAGTTTGATTATCATTAGATATTAATATCCATTTACAACTTACATCTGTGACTGGGTCACCGATCTATATTTACGTCAGATTTTTTTGTAGTATAATTCTATCATCCAGCACAATCAAAGAAAATAGACTGTGATAGACCGACCGACGCGACCACCCTAGTTCCATTAATGGTTCCGAGTTTACATTAGTTGGTGTACTTGGTAAGTCTGTAAAAATCAATACTTACTGCACAAGCTCGTCCCATATGTCAGTGGCACGCCAAGGCGGACCACGCTCAGCTACCAAACCGTTAAAAAACATGGAATCCAGCAGTCGTATCGCGAACTGGCACTGAGACAGCCCGCGTCCACCCAGGAACCCGGCCTTGTGGAAAGTCAACACTGGAGACGGGTGTATTCGTATTATTGTTAGACAATGTCTGTAATTAAAAAAAAGAAAGTTACAATAATATCCAGAATTTTTATTTTCGACAAAATCTTTTTTTATATTTGCAGGAACAAGATCGAACAAAGAATATCAAAGTAGCAATGGGATATATTTGTTAACAATCTTATTAAACATGTTAAGACAAATTCCAAAACTGCTCATGACATGATATTAACACACTTACACCTAAGCCTCAACTTTTTGACAACAAAGTTTTATATTTAAACACAGGATGCAACAAGAACATAGTTCGAAAAAGTTTTTTTTTTTTTTTTTTTAATACCTCTAAGGTGGCAAAAAAGCACACGGTCCGCTTGATGGTAAGCGGTCACCGTGGCCTATGGACGCTTACAACACTAGGGGCATCACTTGCGCGTTGCCAACCCTTTAAAAATCCATGAACTTCTTTCTTGAAGAACCCCATACTGTTGTGCTTAGAGAAAACCTTAGCAGGGAGGTTATTCCACAACCCAAGCGTTCGCGGGAGGAAGTTTTTCTGATGTATTATAATAAGCCTAAGAGCGCTTGGACGTTTTTGAGCTAGACACGTTTATTTTTTTTTCTGTGTGCAAGCCGCTGAAGTAGCCAGATAAGGTTGAACTATCCTTACAGGCGAATTTCTAGCGCGACCAGCCTAACGCGTCGGCGACCAGAGCCGAAAACCGGCTCTCTCCGTAAAAGCTCGATGCCTAATTTGTATCGCTATTTATATACGAAAATCAATTTATAATCTATTTATTTAATTTTAGTTACAAATATAAAAATCTGTTTTGTTTACCGTCTGCAGTTATTAATGCTTGTTTTTGTTTAAACTTCTTATTAATTACAAATTATTTTTCTAAATTATTCAGTTTTGTGATTTTATGGCGGTGGGCAATAAATAACTAAAATGTGTGTATAATTTATATTAGTTATTGCAATACTTAAATAGAAAATCAATGATGAAAAACCAATTAAATCACAAAAAGCGATACGACTTTTGTCTAAGCCCTCTTAGTTTCTCTAGTCTCATTATGTTAAGTTGAAACAAAAGTGTCCTTAATACATTTTTTGCTTAGTACTAATCCTGTTCTGACAGACATATTGATCGGGCTATACGACTTATACGACTGGTAAATTTTTTCCTCACCCAGCCTATTACGCTATTCTTTAGATGTTTTAGGTTTATCTAGCAAAAGACACCTTTTTTTTTTTTTATACGACTAAGGTGGCAAACAAGCCTACGGTCCGCTTGATGGTAAGCGGTCACCGTAGCCTATGGACGCTTGCAACACTAGGGGCATCACTCGCGCGTTGCCGACCCTTCAGAAATCTAATAACTTCTTTTTTGAAGAACCCCATACTGTAGTCCTTAGAGAAAACCTTGGCAGGGAGCTCATTCCACAACCCAAGGGTTCGCGGGAGGAAGTTTCTCTGAAACCGCACTGTTCGCGACCATTTTGGTTCCAAAGTGTGAGAATGAATTCCCTGTCGATGGCGAGCGGTGCGATGGTAGAAAGTAGCCGTGGGCATCATTTCGAACAATTCCTCAGAACACAATCCATTGTACAAGCGGTAGAACACACACTTCCTACAAATAAGCGATCCCTACGCTAAAATGCGCCTGGGAACTTTCTTCGGTTTTTGGACATGTATATGGTTGGTTACCATACGTTAGGATTTGTCCAGACTTATCAGAATTTTAGTTTTTGTCAGGATTGTGGCAGGATTTTGAAACTGTCTGGATTTTTATTATGCATTTATGTACAGAGCTTTTTATTAAAAAGTTATAAAACAGATATTTTGCCACATAAGCGCAAATTACACAGGTGGGGGAAAATGTCGGTTCATCAGGTTCATCAACCAAAGCTTAAAACAAATACTTACATACTATGGCTAGAGTTACCATGTTAATTACTATTGAAACAAAATTTAAAGACTGTTCTTTCTAGGAAACGGGCTTTTTGGCAGGACTTTTAAATTTTGTGTATGGTAACCAGAGGCGACTCGTGACAATTTTAGATGGGTGTTCACTAAAAAACTAAAAAAAAAAGAGGAATTGCTTAGATGCTAACCTTACCCATATTTAAATTTACAAACGCGCGTCGTGCGTTTATGCTTTCGTGTCACATTTTGTGCCCCTTTTAATCTTTTATTGCAAACTGAGTTACTAAAATCTTTTAGCACTTTTTAATTACATCACAATAATCACATTTTATTTTGCTATAGTTACTTATTAGACAATAAACAAACTGTTTTATGGGTTTGTACCAATTTAATTTGTTAATCAAAAACTCGCGCACAAACTAAAACATTTGTTGTGATAGGTAAGAGAGACAACAGCGCTCTACTTAGTGATACAGTCTACTCAGTGCAATTCCATACTAAATCTTTAGTTAACTGTGTGTGTACAGAATATTTTGGTGAAATGCTATTTTAACATAACACCATTATTATTAATTATTTTAAGTAAAATATAAAACATATTGTTTCTTCAGTAGAGAATTATAAATGGGAGTGCGCTGCTCCAGCGCTCCTTAGGACAAACCGCATCTGATTGTAACCCAAAACATGTGTAAACATTCTTCGCTCTATGGGCATTTTGATTTTAAAAGGTAGTAGTTTGTAGTTTATTCAATTCTAGAATAGAATAGAATTCTATTCTATTCTATACTTTATTCAATTCAAAGAAGTAATTTTGTATCCTTTTTTTATAAAAAATATAGTTTGATTTGAGTGAGTGATCTTAGTTTTTCTCGATCCCCAGCAAAGCTATCTTTATAGCCCACTGCACTAATTCAAACTTATATATTAATAATATATGAAAATAATTTCTGTGCTGTACATCAGTTAAGACAGTTAAAGATTAACCTAGTCCAAGATTGTCTCAAAACCCTGTATTAATGATATAAAAATTAGCAGTTAAATCATACCTGTATCCCTGAAGCAATTTCGCCAAAGTCCTCATAAAGACAGCTCTGATCTCCTTATCTAGCATGTGCGGTGGGGATATCGTCGGTGGAGGTGGGGCAAAAGCTGAGTCAGCGGACCGAAGCTCTGGCTGTAACACTAGTGCTAGGGCATCCTGAAGAGAACTGAGGAGTTTCCCTTCGGGACGAGGAATGTTCACCCCTGGTGGAATGTGAAGAGAGCCAACGTCTAAGTCTGCTACTATCACGTCTAACTGGAAAAGAGAGTTGAAAGTAAATTTTACAAAAGGTAAATTTAGAAGACAAATAAAAACACCTCACCTTTAAGTACCTACAGACTACATATGTGCAGAGAAATCTTCTCTGGGCCCATAACTTTATTCATAACTCCAAAAAAGATTATAGGGTTATAGATTTTTCTTGGAAATCATTTATATAGTTTTGGTTTCACTAATCAATCTTCATTATTATGCAAAACAAAATTAAAAGACTGAGTTTCTTGCCAGCTCTTCTCGGTTTTAAAATATTTCCGAACCAGTGGCAAAGTAAATTCTATAAATTTGATAGTTAAATTGACTATTCAAAAGTACTGTTTAAAAGTCTACTTGAAAAAAAATACTTTTGACTATCGGTCCTGCTTGTGTCTTCATACTTAAGGTTTAATTTGTTATATTAATCACAATATGTATGTATGTATTATGCGAAAAAAATATAAGCACCACAAATATATCATTCACCATACATTACGTATATTATTTATCAACCGAAAAGTTTTTTGATAATACTTACCAATTCAGACACCTCCTCCTTCAAGCTGGAATGCACACCGATGAGGAAAGGCGTCGGTGTTGCCAGCACCTCAGCCAATCCAGCCGGTAGTAAGGGGATGAACACGTGCGCGTATCGGAAGGGAAACATCAGTGCTGCCAGCGCTCTGCACGTGGCAGCTAGCCGGGCAGCCGCTAGCGATACAAGCAACACTTTGTGTTCGCTCATCACCGCACACCATAAGGTAACCGAGTTATGTATACCTGGAAACAAATAATTAACATTTTAAATGTAGTTCGAGAACCATCGCGATCTCGTACGGTAATGCGCAGTTAGGTTAAGAGTGTGGCAGCTCAGTATATTGTATTATTGTTATGTAAACAGTAATCAGTAGCTGGACCCCCACCCACATCACAATGTGGTCGACGGTCTCTTAGCACCAACCACTTTATTCCTGCGTGACAGGTGGTGAATATACAGTGTATCTGGTCTAAGATGGATTTATATCTTTCCGATACGTTAAAAGTTACCAGCTTTAGAGTAATGTGGTAAAAAGAGGTAGAATAATATACTACCTTTACCAGCTCTTGAGGAGTAGGCAGTGATGGAGGATAGTAGAAATCATTGAGGGAGACTCAGATGCATCATTGGGCTGAAATGATTCAATGCAACAACAATCATGGTAAAGTCACCTATAGGAACTGTTATGGGTAGAATTATCTGGTTATCTGCAAATGATTTAACTGTTACATCATCACAACCTTATTTTGGATGATCGATGATTAAGCAGTGATTGTGGATTGTGGAAATTATTGAGGGTGAGATGCATCACTGGGCTGATAATAAATACCGTAATAGGATTCAATGCAACAACATCCATGGTAAAGTCACCTATAGGAACTGTTGATTGTATAGGTAGAAATAAATTGTTATCCACAAATAATGTATCTATTACCATATCACAAACTTATTTTGGATCATGTTTCATCTATATAGGCAAAGAGCAAAAAAAAAATTTCTCTTCCCTAATTTGCCTAGTTATTCATAATATGAGCACTGAGAGCCTTGATCAAGCAAAATGTTATTAGTGGCAAATAGCTAGATGTGAACCTTGTCAAGCAAAAAAGGCTCAAATCATTTCTACCAATTAACTTCACCAATTAAACTGTGTCTAGTCTGCTACATGTTGATACCTTCCAATTTATTTTGATCAATGCCAATCACATGAGACGTTATACTTATAAAAAAACGGCCAAGTGCGAGTTGGACTCGCGCACGAAGGGTTCCGTACCATTATCTATAAAAACGGCAAAAAAATCATGTTTGTTGTACGGGAACCCCCCTTAAATGTTTGTTTTATTTTAATTAAATTATTTATTTTTAAATTGACTATATAACTAAATATACTGTGAATATTTCGAGCGTCTAACTGTTGCCGTTATCAATATCGAGCAGAACCGAGCAAACAATCAAGTTTGTTGTATGGGAGCCCCATCAAACGTTTATTTTATTCCATGTTTTAGTATTTGTTGTTATAGCGGCAACAGAAATAAAAAGATGATCTTTGAAAATTTCAACTGTCTAACGGTCACGGTTTATGAGATACAGCCCGGTGACAGACGACCGGACGGACAGCGTAGTCTTAGTAATAGTATCCCGTTATTTCCCCTTTGGGTACGAAACCTTAAAAAATAGAGACGTCATTCCTAATCAGAAACCAGAAATTTCTAGTACAGTTTTAGTTTATTATATGTATATTCTGTATTAACAAAGAAAGTAAATCATTGTTCTCTGCCTACCCCTTAGGAAAACGGGTATGATGTTATGTAAGCATTGCAGATTTTGACTTGGAGTTTTAGGTATTATTTAAACTTTACTTATGTATTACTCACCAAGCAACCGCAGCAGCATATGGACAGAGGTGTGGGTAACGGGCAAGGGAGGCGCCGCGGGGGGTTGTAGTGCTTGCCGATCCCCCGCCCCTATACTGAACCGGACTTGTGGACCCCCTGGCGGGGGGACCAGCACGCACCCCAGCAGGTTACCCACCAGGGTCTCCAGTGGGACGCCGAGGTTTTCTACCCATACTGTATAGATTATGCCCAGGCAATTCTGTAACATGTAATTAGGATAGGATAGATACATATACCTAAACTATTAGTAAGCTATAAAGCATTTATGTAACTTAATTGTTTTTTATCTATTAATTTTTTGGGTAAATCCTCAATAGATAAGAATATTTCATTTTTATTGCAAATATCAGTCAACAGATTTGACCTCAGCCAGGATTTGATTGAATCTGCAACCCTTAGATATCTTTGTGTTTTTTTTTGTTTTTTTATACCACTCAGGTGGCAAACAAGCACACGGTCCGCCTGATGGTAAGCGGTCACCGCGGCCTATGGTGTATACTTGTATAGGCATTTGAAGTTTCAAAGTAACTGTTTTGAAAGTTATTGGATTCCAAAACTGGAAAATTTGTGTACCCTAAAAATGAAGGTAGTTACTTACTCGAAAGGTATCGATGTAGTCTTGGCGGGAGACGATCACGAGACACTTGGGCGCGTACATGATGCTGTGATGTGTGATGTTGGCAACTGGTCGTGATGACTCCAGCGATTCTTCGTCCTAGAAACAATCATACATTTCAATGAATAATATTCGAAGTTTCTTCGTAGAAGATATATTTTTACATAGTTACATCTGAGTAGTAACGACCGACATGGTCATTTCTTGTATTAATAATATTAAAGAAAAAAGAAAGATATTAATATTTCATAATAGCTGGAGGAAGAAGGATGAGATGCATCTTATTGGAGAAAATAAGCTTAAGTCATAGCACACCGCGCTGGCCTTGTCTCTCTGTCTCTGCCACTTTACTGTCAGCCCTTACAAGGTGCCCATAAGGCCAGAACCTTAGCTATGACTTGTTTTGACGACTGCTGTAATGATAACAACAGCCAGGACCGGCGACGGTTTAACGTGCGCACAAAAAAATGTGCAACTAGCGGTCACTTATCTAACGACTGACCGCGCCCGAAGTTGCTTTACTTTGCATATCCTCTCCCATAGACGAATACGACTAGGCCACGAGGTCCTTACATAAACATACTTTTTAATTTACGATATTAAATTAAATTGTACTCTAGAAGAAAAAAGACTAAAAATTATTTTTAAAAAAATGTTTTAACATTGAGTTAATAATGTCAAAAACGTGAAAGAATTTTCAATAGACAAAAGCATCCCATTACTGAGAGGAGAAGGGGACGTTCGGCGCCGGCGGAATTACATTTATCTCAAACAGAAGCGTGCATGCAAGTAGACAGTGTTTACAAGGCACAGTAACACAACTCCATAACAAATAGTCATGCAAGTAATACCTAGCACGATAATATAAAATTAATTTGAATTGTTTTTGGTGCATGAAATCCCAAACATATCTAAAACAGAATGTAAGTATGTTATATTCTACTCTAAATAGAAAGTTAAAAGGAACCTAAGTAATTTTAAAGTTTAAGTAGTATTTACTTTGGTATACCTATAAGTCTCGCGAAAAATTTCAAAATCTCACTGGTGTTCTCACGTGAATTTTACTATCAATTTCTCAAGTATAGAGCTAGGCACTATTTGGATGTTTTTTGTTTACTAACTTTTTTACTAGATTTATTGACTTTGCAGTTTAATTATAAAATAGTTCAAAAAAAATAATAACGTTCATACTTCTAATACTTAATACCACAGTATTTAAATTGCTTATGAATAAAAGAGTAGTTAAATTGACTTGGAATCTTCTTATTCCAAACAAGTGTTCCAGATTAATCATCCAAAAAAATAGTCATTTTTATAAGTCAGTAAAGAAACGGTTAATCAACAGGTAAGAATCACGTTTCTAAAATTTGCTCACTGACAATAATTAAGTTATGCTTAAACATAGTAAATTGACTGTAATAGGTTAATAATATAAAAAGTAAAGTAAAAACATACATTTTAAATAAAATTCCCAAGCTGACTCTCTGGTCCTCTTTACAGTTAAAGAGGCGTAGGGGGTAGTTTGAGCCCCAAAACGATGGGGAGGAAATAAAATATTAACCCCCGTAATATTTACCAGTCAAATTGAAAGACTTATTGTATTAAGTCACGAAACAATAAACATCTGTACGGATATTATCATCAATGGTTCATTAACCAATAACATTCACTAAAACAAAATGTGCCTACCTATTACAATCTTTACCGGTGTTATCTACGTCATGGTTTTACTATGCCGACGTAATAATTTATACCTTACTAGCTTTTGCCAGCGGCTCCACCCGCCTTAAATTTGGTAATCGGCGTGGAATTCTTACATCAACTCCCTAATTATACTTAATTAACTAACTATAGCAAGCTATAGCTGTAACTATGGTTCAAAAAAGCTCGGTTATAATTTATTATTTCCGCGGGAAATTTTAAACTTATCGGGATAAAAACTATCCCATGTCCTTCCCGGGGACTTAAACTATCTCCATACCAAATTTCATCTAAATCTATTCAGCGGTTTAATCGTGAGACAGAGTTGCTTTCGCAATTATGATATTAGTATGGATATCCAGAAATGGGCAAATTTCATTAATTTTTTTTTAAGTATTTGGTGAAAAATATTTGTCACCTTTATAAATAATAATTTATAATATTATGTTATTAAGTATCAATTTGTCCGATAAAATTAAAAATGTGAACAAATTGATGACATTCGCCTATCACATTATCACTACATGATAGCGTTTTTTTATATCTATAGATGTTGGACTTGGGGCACGTTGGGACTCTTGGGACTGTTAGGTACTCTAAGGTTGGGTCGGAACACTTGGGACATGATACCTGCAGATCAACTTTATGGCAAACGTAATATACGAGCCAACATTTTTTTTTTTGAACGGACTATACAGTTGGCTGATGCAGCCATTACTGCTCCACCCGGCTTTTGGGGCAAGAGTCTTTTATATAGCCTCGGCTTGGAACCTTGATACTAATAACGTGTAGAACCAGTGTAAGGTACCAGCCCCCTTATTCAAGTCAGTTAAAACCATCTGGTCCCGAGATGACTGTGATATACATTGTCCATATACATTACGTTTTGATGAAAAACTGTGTAGAATAACGATTTAATCAACAATGTAGGTAAAACATAATCAATAACTAATTCTACACATATTTTCATTAAAACGTAAGTAAACGCATGATGCATGTCGCAGTTATCTCGGAACTAGATGGTTTTTACTGACTTGAATCGCCCTCCTGGTACCAACTTAAACAACCGTTGATCTTTTTGAATTTTTGATATGAATATCTTAAGAGGCGAGCTTGTCGTACTACGGAATTGTGTCCCGGCCACCCGACACGCACTTGGTCGGTTTTAATTTAAAACTTCAGCAACACAATATCGTTTCAGATATTAAGTTACTAGATCACATAACAACACTATCGGTAACTTTACTATAACAGTTTAGTACCTATGTAATTGAAGCCACCACTGCAATGCTTCTATGAATAAAAAAAATGTAACCTTCAGTTGTCATATTATTATAAGATTGTGCCGTAGATTTCTCAATATCAAAGTTATTTAAAAAGAAATAAGTTAAAAAGGCATTTTTAAAAAACATTTTTGAACTATAAACTGCAATTAAAGGTACGTTCCAAAACACTTAGAAGTTGAAGAATTGGTTTTGGAACCACCGACTTAAGGTAATTTTTCAACAGTCAAGTTGAATTATTTACACTGCCAAAGATACGGTTGAATATTACTTATGGTGGTGTGAAAATTAACTGTCAAACTCCAACGAGTGAAAAATCAACTTAAAAAATTACTTGGCAAAGAGTAAAGTCAATTGGAACGTAGGCTAAAAGTAAACTTTACCACCAACAAAAAACCATAATATATGGGTAAGCTATTTAGAAAACATAATTTACAGTACTATGTAATTCTCCATACATATAGAATTCACATAAGTCTTTTTGACTTACGCAGGATTCCACACGATGTTATACTTCACCGGAAAGCCTTCTGGCTTACACCTCTCAATTACAATTACACCTCTTAATTAAAATATGTATTTGCGAAATTATTACTGATACAAGCCAGACTAGAAACCTCGACGCCAGGCAGATACCGAAACTACTAGGTCTCCACCGACCTAAAAGTTTACCACAGATAAAATGCTATTAGTAATTTAAAAATAAAACGGGATTAAACGCGTTGTTAATTAGCAATAAACTTTATGAAGTGCTATTAAGATGCAATGTATTAGTACTACTACAGCATAATATATATTATTACATTGTGGTACTACCTATACTGTTGAGCAAAAAAACTATTTAACAAAAAAAAAAACCGGCCAAGTGCGAGACTGGCTCGGTACCAACTTATTCTCTGTAGATAGCTTATCCATCATGAGATCAAGTCTTTTAGGTCAACGGGAAGTACCCCATAGGTTTTAATTTTTTTGTGTTACAATATGCGATAAAAATCACCGTATTTTGGGTATATTTTCTTTTCACATTGAATTAGAAGCTTTATTGTTTTACAACATTAATAGCCCATAGACTTTACTATTTGATATTAATAACAACTTGATACCTCCAAACGTTCTTGAGTAAAGAGTTTTTTTTTAAATGTGTTATAACTACAAATTAACCAAATTCGGATTTTTCCTATATTTGTGATGTAAGACCTTACTTCGTGTCAAATTTCATTATTCTAGGAAAATGAGAACCCATAGGTTTTGATTTATTTGTGAATAACTAAATACCTAAATATGCGTCAAAAATAGCCGTGTGTTTTTATTGCGTTGACAGTTTGAAAGATTTGATTTTTTTACAGCTTTAAGGGAACATATACCTTAGTATTTAGTATTAATTTCAACTCGATACCTTCACGCGTTCTTAAGTAAAAGGGTTTTAACAGACAAAAATTTTTTTTTAAACGTGTTATAACTACAAATTAACAAATTAAGACCTTGCTTCGCGTCAAATTACATGACTTTAGAACATCGGGAAGTACCCCATAGGTTCTGATTTATTTCAGAACAACTGAATACCTAAATATGAGACGGGTGTACCAGTCAGAACAAATTGATTGATTGTTTTATATAATTGCATTTGTTTAGGAACACATTGCCAACATCAGTGTAACATTTTTTTTTTTTTTTTTTTTTTTTATACCACTAAGGTGGCAAACAAGCTTACGGCCCGCCTGATGGTAAGCGGTCACCGTAGCCTATGGACGCTTGCAACACCAGGGGTATCACTTGCGCGTTGCCGACCCTTCAGAAATCTAATAACTTCTTTCTTGAAGAACTCCATACTGTAGTCCTTGCAGAAAACCTTGGCAGGGAGCTCATTCCACAACTTAAGCGTTCGCGGGAGGAAGTTGTGAGAATGAATTCCCTGCCGATGGCGAGCGGTGCGATGGTAGAAAGTAGCCGTGGGCATCATTTCGAACAATTAAAAAAACATCAATATTAAATGAAAAATAAAAAACCCTGAATACTAAATATAACCATGACTACTGTTTCATTACGTGACTATCTACATGCACAAGTACCAGCACATAGACAAGATCTACGTAACCTACGACATGGATAAATTAATTTGGCCAGTGAACTTGTATTTCTATGCCAGCCAGATGTTTTTTTAAACATTAGTAATGCAAAAGGGAGGCAAAGATTCGTTTTTTTGCTTACCTTCCATTTATTTAAGGCGTAACATAATATAATAATTATTCCTGGATACATCACACAATCCCAACATAAACTGAGTAAGCCTAAGATACATATTTCATGTAGAAAAACGCTCAAAACAATTTCAATCTTCATTCGCATTCGAATCTCATCAGAAATATTGAGATGAAATTTCCAGAAGTGTTCCAATTTCAATTTCGCCGATTACGGTGAGAAATACAGAAAAATATGAATACGTAATGTTATAACAGGAATTGGCGCCTGAAGCAAAGAATATAATAACGAGATGCCACTTAAACGTAATAGGCCCGACGCACACGCACGTAACCGAATTTATCGAAGTTTGCAAGTAATAGAATTTGAAAGGAATAGGGACGATAAACGCCTGATCTGCCTAGCACCCAATTAACTGGCTAATTTAACTAGACGGCTGCGACTTATATATAATATGCAGTCCGATTATTACCCACGATTTCGATTGTTCCTTATTTTGTATAAGGAATAGTATATGTAAATAAGAAATAGTACTCCTTATTTTGTCTCCAGAATTTGAGAACTAAATCTATATGCTTGTAGACTATTGCATTGTTTCTGTCGGTATTGATTACAAATGTATTTGCTATCCAGCTCTCAGCGGTTTATTTGCGTTTTTGTTTAAAGTCGCCAGTGTGCACCAGGCCTTACAAATATTTATCGTCATCAAATGTCTGAATTCGATGACCAATAAATACACAAATTCCATCGCAGTCGTCACACCCCTATTTAATCTAGAGAATGAATACCGTGAAAATAGGTTAGGCGAGCCATTCTTGCCTCGCTCGCTATTAGCTATTTTGAATGTAATCTTGAATAAGCTCCTATAAAAGTTAATGACCATGGTTTACGACCAGTTTCTAGCAAATAAAAAAAGTCATGAGAAAAACTTTAAAAAACAAAACTTTTAGAAACTGCCTTAATATATTATAACTCGTTATTTAAAACGACTTCAAGTGATTCTTGAAAAATTAACTTAATACGGGAAACCAACTCCAGCATTAATAATTTTAGTGTTTTGTACCCAAATGGCAACACGGAACCCTAACAGTGCGTTCACACACTGCGGTTTACCGAAAAGTTTTTCGTATGCGATTTTCGGTGTCAAATGCAAAGGTGCACGTATTCACCCTATACTGACGGTAAAAATAATAAAAAAAAAACAATTTTAGATTACAGCTTTCATGCACTTAAAAGTATAAACCATGAAAGCATAAGTAGAATAGGTAAAGAAATATGATTAAGACTAGGTAATCATTAATAGGCATTTGATTTCATGGGGAATCGTTTAGATAGTTCTCTACTTAAAAGCTTGTCGCTGTAAGACAGCAAAGGTTAGATTAAATATTTCATGGCAATGCACGATTAGTGTATTATGTCAAATGGAAGGCAGCTACTGTAGGTAACAAAATTATTCCTAGGTAACTATAGTTGGCTGCAGTGTGGTAGCCAGGGCTCAAGATACGTTCCGTGGATTATAATTGTTTGATAAATGGTAGGTAGATCAGCTATTTATCACTTCAATAAACACACGACTAGTCTACAATCAACAGTTTTGGAAATATAGCCCTTTCTAGTTTGATAGCTGTCATCCGAAATAAAGATATTGATGAGGTTTATTACTTATGTTAAGAGTCGACTAGGTCACAATCAATGCTTTCGGAGAAATAGCCCTTTCTAGTTTGACAGCTGTCACCCGAAATGAAAATCTTGATGAGGTCTATCACTTCTGTAAGGAATGACTAGCCTAACTTGGACAATTATTAGTCAAATTTATGCTTTTATACTGCTTCAAAACTTTTATAAAATTTTCAAGTAAATAAAAAGGTAATCCGCCATTTTGTGTGAGCAGCCATTTTGGATTTAGAAGAACTTGACATAGCTTAGCGTATCTTGCTTATTATAACCTTTCATTCGTTACCCATGTCGAGGGGTATCTTAAAAAACTTCAAAAATATGGATCCGTACAACTATATGTAAAAATAAATAAATATGATAGCAGTGAAACTAAGAGAAAGCTTCTAACAAACGTCCGTGTCTTGTCACTGAAACCGTGAACCGAGCAAACAGAAGAACACAAACCCATATGCGACCTTTCTGCCGTATAAGAATCACGTATGTATCTGAAAACTGAATACGTTTTAACTGTATGCGGTAAAATAGTATAAGAATGCCGAATAGAAAAAACCGTATAAGTGTGAACTTACTGTTATAGTTTCGTTATGTCTGTCCGTCCGTCCGTCCGCCTTATATTTCGCCGTCTTTGAAAATACAATTGAGGTACCGAAGACCCGGCGGTACCCTTAATTAAAATTTACAGTTGGCCGTTTGAAACACAGCTATTAATTAGCACTTGCAAGAAAGCGAGTTAGGGCACCACAGGGCTTTTGAAAATAATTCAAAATAAAGCGCCGAATCGGTTTTAGGCATTTACTCAAAAACCGACTGGATTTTTCAGAATTTAGTATTAGCAGTACCCGTGGATGGAAAATTTCAGTAAATGTACATAGGTAAATAGTTAGGTATCTGTAAGAACCGTAAGTTGAGAAAACACTAGTGTCAAGTTGTACGTTTAAGGGATGGAGGTTAAAAACAAAAAAAAAATAGGTATTTTTTAATAAATGATTCTTTCGAGGCGAAATAAAGACATTCTGTTTTAGGTAGTAAAAGCCATTAATTAGGTATAGTATGTTCTTCTATGTATATAGGATTAAATTTTCAACCTATAAAAAATATTAATTATCTTCATTTTAAGAAAAGTCACTTGGCATTGGCCATCCTCCTAAAAAACTTAATTAACTAGTAGAGGGGATTCGTTGGTTCTGGCGCACTTCCCCCCAACCTCAACCCCTCGGCTAAAAAAAAGCTCTCCAACTTTTTTCTGCTTTGTACGACTCGCGCTTGACCACTCTCAGTACATCGTTGGTTCTGGCACACTACCCTCCAACCCCAACCCCTCGCCTAAAAACTTTTCTGCCCCCGCACGACTCGCGCTTGACCACTCTCAATACATCGTTGGTTCTGGCACACTACCCTCCAACCCCAACCCCTCGCCTAAAAACTTTTCTGCCCCCGCACGACTCGCGCTTGACCACTCTCAAAACCACCCCTGTGTCTGGGGTGTGGCGACTCGCGCTTGACCACTCTCAAAACCACCCGCTGTGTCTAGGATACGTCGACTCACGCTTGACCAGAACTACCACGTGACATCACTGTAGGTTCTGTGTAGTTTTGTTAAGTATTTATATCATTATCGTAAACGGCAAAGTTAAGTTTGTCCCTCAATAAAGTTAATCTTTGACGGAACCCTCGGTGCGCGAGTCCGACTCGCACTTGACCAGTTTTTTTAATAGTGTTACTAAGAAAATTTAGAGTTTACTATACCCCGTCCCGCTTGACGTCCATGTTACCTTATCCATTATTATTAAATCATAACTCCGGGGTCTCAAATCGTCGATTTAATTGAAGTATAATACGCGAGGCCCTGCGTATTTGATGGGTACGAGACTTGACCTGTATGCTTAGTGTGAGTTTTTGTGTATTCGTAACGCTACTATCGCGTTCGCGTATTCAATAAAAGTCCTATGAGAAAAAATAGTCTCGAAACGCGTCCGCTAGAGGCGATCCTTCATTTCCATACATCTATTTCGTTGACGCGAACGCGATAGTAGCGTTAAAAACTTACACTATCGGCCCCAAAATCGAAATCTAGCGTCGAGACGAGACATAGCCTTAGTACGTTAAAAACGACCTTCACACGTAAAATGCATACTACATTCCTATTTGATCAACAAAGAAACACGTAAAAGTTGCGTGCAACTAAAAAAAAAATCATTTCACCGCCAAAGTTATCTAATGAAAGCGAGATGTGTATCTCGATATTATCTACGAGCATCTTAGCAATTACTTTTGAAGTTAATTAGCTAGATAATTAACTCTTTTTAGTAGTTGCTGATCAAAAACTTGATAATGATTGGTGGTGTTATAATGACTATATTAAAATTTTAAAAAATCTAAATCTTACCATTTTTGTGCGACTTTGCGAGTCTTATTTTAGACACACTTGATAAATTAAGAGTAGTTGATGAACCACCTTATTGGTTATTTTGAGAAACTGATCAATTTAAAACATATTTTAGTAGATCATGTAAGTAATTAAATCTTAAATCCGCATATTCTGACCTCACCATGACTTCCATGATTAGATCCTACAAAAAACTGGCCAGGTGCTTAATTGCGTAAAATCTAATTCCTTTAAACGAGCAATTCTTGTATATATGAATATAATATAGATATATAACCTAAATCTCGGAAACGACTCCAACGATTTTCGATGAAATTTATGCAGGTGATTTCGGGGGCGATAAATCGATCTAGCTAGGTTACATTTTTAGAAAATTTGGTTTAATCCGTGTTTTCAGGCAATGATAAACTGAAAAATATGACTCTTCCTTACATCTATTGGCGAGTAGTATACTATTATTTTTACCGAAACAGCAACACTAAAGCTACTCGACAATAGATGGCGTTGTTTAGCAACATTAAAGCTACTTAACAATAGATGGCGTTGTTAAAAAAAAAACTAGGCTCGGTCATCCAGGTACTGACAATTATTGCAGGTATCAGAAAGTTACTAACTAGTAAAATATACATTTAATTAACAAGTTAAAGTAGAGGGGATTCGTTGGTTCTGGCGCACTTCCCCCCAACCCCAACCCCTCGCCTAAAAACTTTTCTGCCCCCGCACGACTCGCGCTTGACCACTCTCAATACATCGTTGGTTCTGGCACACTACCCTCCAACCCCAACCCCTCGCCTAAAAACTTTTCTGCCTCCGCACGACTCGCGCTTGACCACTCTCAAAACCACCCCCTGTGTCTAGGATACGTCGACTCACGCTTGACCAGAACTACCACGTGACATCACTGTAGGTTCTGTGTAGTTTTGTTAAGTATTTATATCATTATCGTAATGGGTCTATCGTATTTTTCCGTTCATTAGTTATTCTTATTTAATTACAATGTCGTGAGTGCGATAATGATGTTTGTGGTGACATTCCTAATACCTTTTTAATTATATTTGTACTTGTAAGATAAATCGTATATATATAGGATAGTCGAGAGTATTCGAGTTACAATTTATCATCAAGTGATTGAATTCATCCTGTGTGATACTGAGGCTGGTTCTATTTACTTCAAAAAAAGCTATGGAGGTATGTGTTTTTTTGCTTTATAATTCTTTATCTATATTTATTATATATATTACAGACCCTCAAAACTATGTGTTTGTTTGAATGTCTATTACTTAAACCAATTTTGTTTAGGTTTTCACTTTAGGCAAATTTTTGATTCAAATTATTATACAAATATGTTTTTAAAGCATAGGCTTATTTTATTACAGAATTCAACATTTAACGTAATGGAAGAAAACACGTTCAAGCATTACTACTACGCTACATCGGATGATGAGCAATCAACTGAGAAGGCCTTAGAAACAACAAAGCTCAAACGGTCTCGTCGAAATAGTATCGACTCATTCTTTGAGGGGACCAATCAGAAGAAAAAGAAACTCAGCTCTACAGTGGCGAGATCTTCAAAAGATGGTATCCCTGGTGTCACATACTTGTCTACTAATAATGATGATGGGGCTCATGCTACACATTTGATAAAAATTGAGGTGTATGACCTCATAAAATTGAAAAAAGTACCAGTAGATGAACATTGGAAACACTCAGAAGTGAGGATCAAATATTATACGGATACAAAAGATGAAAAATATGAGCAAACGAAGGGTATCATATTTGATATCACGAAGCAAATAGCAGAAACCAATAACTGTAAAAAATACTTTTTTAAAAAGTAATCTCTAATAGCTAAATTAATTTATAAGAACCAGCTTCAGTATTACTCGAAATCAACTTTGAATCAAATTGTATCATGTTTGAGTTTTATTGTGAATGAATGAATAAATGATATAAATAAAAAATATTTTTTTGTTTTTTAACCACTAATTACACAAACACACACATAAGAAAAAAACATTTTTTTTATTTTAAAAAGTTTTATTATCAAAAATTGTTTTAAACATATCATATAATAAAATATCATTACATAGAGTGTTATTACTAAAGTGGTTTACAAAATCAATCATTGATTTACCATGAAACTTAAAATACAAATAAACAAGACAATATTCCCCACAAACAGTTGTAAAGTCATTTTGAACTCTTTTATTATTGTAACTCCATATCTTAGTATTCTTATTTAAGAAATATAAATGATGTCTACTAGGTTTACGACCATAAGAATCAAAGTATTCACCTAATCCATTTTTATTAATATGTATTCCCACCCAATGCGATCCAGGTTGATTGTCAACATCTAAATTACTAATGAGAAAAGCAGGTAGGTGCATGAGTACCGGTAATCTATTTGCAGCAAATACATTTAGTTTAATTTTCGGAGAAATTATCTTTAAACATTTTTGAATATCTAAAGTATTCATTTCAAAATGTTGATATTATGAATGTCAAAAGTATAATAAGTCCTTTCATTGAGTTCTAATTATTATATTTTAGCTACTGTAATCTACTGAAACATTACGATTTTTATCTATTTCAATAACATTATCAAATTCAGCATACACTATACAGTTTATTGTTTGTATGAGTGCTGCTTCAAAACGAACTTCAAGTCTTACGCTTCCATGTCTAATAAGATTCCAATGAGACGTAGAACTAGCTGATAAGTCTGGAGTTAAATCAAATGCCATCAAACAATATCCATTTGCATATTGTTCCCTAGAAATAGCATTACCATCATTCAAAAAGTGAATACCTGACCCGGAAAATAGTGTATGGTAAGCTGTGGTAAATATATTGTTGTGAAACATTGGTTGTATAGCTTTTGATGGTATTTGTTGGCCATCTATATACAAACTAAATGTATTTATTCCATAGTTTTCAAAGTTAAAAGGGTTTCTGTTAAAACTTCCATTAAAAGCAGCATTGTTTACAAAACCTATTATACACCTTTTTGGAACTTGACCAATAAATATGTTATCAAGCGTTTTTCCCTGAACTCCTGAAGGTATTGTGAGCACTTTGACTTCAGCTCTGGTTATAGGATACTTAGCGGTCGTTGCACTTAAAACTTTTTGATGTGCTAATAATACACTTGGACTAATTTTTGCTCTACGAACTATAAGTGTAGCGTCAGTAAAAGTAACTTTCAGTTTAGCATCAGCACCAGCCATAAGATTAAAACTTTCTCTTGATCGTACTAGTTTAAGACTAATTTCAACACCATTTATCAGAAACTTTTCTTGATTAAACAAATCCCCATGCAAATGTCCTACCATTTCTACCTCTTTACTCTCACGTACAAATTGATTCCTTTTTTTAAATCCATCATTAGAATCATCTAGTGAATTCATTTTTCCAGCTGTGTCTTCATACCATAGTCCACAAGTCAGATGAGATTGTTTAGCTGCTGGACCATAGTTTAATAAAGTTTCTATAAATGCCCTATAAGCATAAGTGTTGTTTGGTGGAGATACTAGTTTTTGATTTAAATACACATCGAGTTGATTGAACAGTGAGTGTAACCAGTTATTAGTTGGGGCTACAACTGTAGCAGCAGCTAAGTTGGTGCCATCTTGGTTTCGAATTTTAACTTTTAAATGTAGTAATGTATGAGACAAATCGATATAATCATCCCCCGTACCAGGAATTTGAAATTCAATTGGTCCATCGTCTGTAAGGGATGATATAGGTTTGTAGTGTATCCATTGTCCATTTTCAATACTTGTCTGAGTTGTTGGTAAAGCAAATAAATCCAATTCCGATTTTATACATTCACATGAATGATTATGTAAGAATGACATTATTTGTTTGAAAATATATCTTTAGTATTTCTATTAATTTTATACTTTCTAGTTCTCAACTCTTTCAAAGCTGTTGACGGAATGGAATGAATCCGACGTTGACGTTTCGTTATATAACCTGATCCATTCATTAGTCTTTCAATTTTATCATCTGCTCTTCGTTTTAAATTACTACTTACATCTTTTAACCGTGTTTGCACAGATTCATTCATTGGTTTCTGGCTTATCATATCGCTTAATAATCCCACTCCAGCATTAAGAGCCTCTTTACCAATTACTCTTGCCCCACTTGATAATAAAGGTAGTACTGATCGAAACAGGCCTCCTAAAAAGCTTCCTATTCCATGACCACGTTGATGTGGTACACCTTTATAAATTACACCAATTCCTGATCCTGCTTGGTGTGAATAATATTGCTCATAGGGACAAATACTGTTATTATGCATTATAATCGCTTAAAGTGTAGTTTAACATATGCGGTCCCAAATTGAAATGGTATTTTATTACCAGTGTTTGTTCTTATATCTATTTCAATTGTATCAAATTCTCTTCGCATAACTGGTAAGTAGTGGGGTGGTGAAAATACATGCACCTTATAAGCACCATAGATATATTTCTCGGGGTCTAAAGGTATTATTCTTAACAATGGTGTCATAACATCTCCAACTATTTGCGGATCAATTATATCACAGTAAACAAATAATTGAGAAGGTAATCCTAAATGTAAATTGGGTGGGTATCTTCCAACATTTTTTGTTTTTAAATTAGTTTTTGGTTCAAAGCCAAGTTGAATACTTAACTTTGATGATAACGTTAAAGATGATATATTTTTATCGTTAATTTGAACAGAGACCATCTGGGAAACTTTATCATAATGAAAGCGACAGTTTTCTTTTAGGTTTAAGGCTTTTAAAATGTTATCAATATTATCATAATTGGTTGCAGGTATATGATTTTTATAAATAACTGATGATATTGATTTATCCAAAGGTACTATCATTTTCTTAGTAATATACATTATATTTTCACCCTCTTGAACTGTAAACATACTACATGGGTATTGAAATTCTACAACTCCAACAGACCACTGTCCTTCTAATTTTATAGGTTTTGGAAGTTTTGTTGAAAAATTTGTAGTGGTATTACTCGGAAAATATTCCATTGAACTATTACTGAGCAAAGTTAAATAAAAATCTTCCTTAATCATATTTTTTCTATATCTTTTAATGATACCCAAGTATTAAATTTGTTTGGATAACCTTTCCACTTCACTAGTACTTGCTTTCTATTTCCAAAATAACGAGTGTGGAGTATTTTATCTATTTTATGTGGGAGAGTGGGGTTGTATATTACTTTTTGTAATTCTTTTTCATAAAATGTACCTGTAATGGGTTCATTTTGAAGATCTTTTAACGTATAAACTACCCAAGGTGATCTTCTTATAACTGAAGTAATAACAAATATTTCATCACTCCAGTTGCTCTCGTATCCTTTTTGAAATATGTGTTTATGTTTTGTTATCCTAACATAATCACCTTCTTTAAACCTGTTTAGAATAGCCTTTTGCCCTTTATCTCTATCATATAAATTATTCCAAACAGTCATAATATTTTCTGAGTTAACATCTTTGGGACACATTTTTATACTTGAATGATAGCTATGATTATAAGAATAAATCAAATCTTTTAAAATATCAACATATCTATATGTGTTATGATGTGTGAAATACCGCCACATTTTTGTCTTTAATGTTCTTTGAAAGCGTTCCACGATACTAGCTTTTATATCAGGATTGTTAGTGGTGTAATAGTTTATACCTTTACTTTTAAAATATTTTTGCACATCCTTAGAAACAAATTCAGTTCCCTTATCTGACTGAATGTGGTTAGGTAAGGATTTTGACTCATTAAATATACTTTCAAAGCATTCTTTTATAGTTATAGAGTTCTTTTTTTTTAAACATCTAGCAAATGCATATTTACTAAATACATCAATAACACACAGAATATATTTAAAACCATCATTATATTCAGAATAAGTGCGCATATCACTTAAATCCACCTGCCACAAGTCATTATAATTAGATAAAATGTACTTATTTCTAGGAAATCTATTTCTTACAGGTTTATGTAATGTGTAAGGTTCTTGTTCTTGCAACCAATTTTTCACTTGTTTTGCTGTCATTTTTCCCTTTAACGAGTTGATGAGTTTGTTAACACCTCCATATCCAGCAGGATGAGAAACATCATAGTAAATCTGATTTATTTCTAATAGGGGGTCCATTTTTCCCAGTCTATTTTTTTCTTGATTTTGTTAAAATGAGTCTTAGTAGGAGTAAAACTATTATCTGATTGCAATTTGTTAAGTGGAATTTCTTCTTTTATATCACCTAAGTAAAGTTTATTAATATATTCTAGTCTTTTTGGATTTCCAATATAAGTTAATGGTATTTTAATTTCTTTTAATGCTGATGCAAACTCTTGCCACCCAATTGGATCACTGTGTTTAAGTGGTCTTAGTGTATCATTCACCAGGTCTATAATGTTACTCCCTGGTATTTTCATATTATTGATACTAACAGTTCCATTGGTATCCCAATCTACCTTATTTTTATTTGAAAAAATTGATTCTATTAGTAATTCACCTCGTTTTATATACGTCTTAGGAATCAATTTCAAGAGTTGTTGCTTTGAATAAAATGGGGTTAAGTCAGTATCATTTATGGTTTTTGATTTTATGTTTGATACCTGCTCAGTGTCAAGGACTGTTTCCTTAATCACATCAGTATCTTTATAATTAGGCGAACTTTCTGTTTTGGTTATAATTGGCATTTGATATGGTCGTCGTTCTACTTCAGTAAAATGTAAATACCTTTGTAGTGTTTGTAAATACAAAATCCATTTTTCTCTATCTTCTACATTACTATTTAAAATATCTTTCATTTCACCATCTAAACGGGATAAAGTATTTAAAGCGCTTTGTGTTTCATTTTCCTTTTTAATTTTTTCTATCAAATTAGGTTCAATTAGAATCATTTTTTTAGCATGTTCCATTTTTGCTTTTATTTTCCTGCTAAGGTTTTAAAATTGAACTCACCAAGGCACTTAGAACAGATCCTAAAATAATAGGTAAAAAGGCACCACCCCTTTGAATAATTACGTTTTTTCTAAGTAGATTTCTTCCTTTACAAACCAACTTTCTCAATATATTTTTATATTTTTTTAATTTGTTTTTATCATTTTCCTTGACGGGTATTTTACCCTGTAATACGTTGTAAATACACTCACAAATAAAATTTATTTCTTCTTTACTACAAGATTTAAGTAAAGCTTTTCTATGTCTTGGTTTCAATACATGAAACGATTTTAAAAGTTCTTGATGTGTAGTCACTCTTGAATGCATTATTTATGAATGATTGGAATTTCATTATGTTTGCTGTATTTAAATCCTTTTTTAGGTATATATACAATGCAGTTCTGGTCAGAAGGAAATATTCTCGTTTTAAATCGACACATATCAATTGTGTCCTGTTTTAAATCTATCATTAGGTAGCCATGAGGTTCACTAGTAGCATCTTTGTAGGCATCTTCCAAAAATTTAATGTTTTCAGGTGAGACTTGACGTGCTAAGTAACGAATTTGTGTTTTATCTCGTGGATTTTTAAAGTAGACTATATAACTAGAGTTTAAAGAAATATCTCTCTGTCCTTTACCTTGATGGAATATATTTTGTGTAATATAGAAAACACTAATGTTTCTATGATGACTACCCTTTGTGAATATGTCAACAACACGACCATCAGACTCTCGCATGAGGTCATCGATTATTATTAGTTGTGGTTGTTCTCCATCAAACATACAGAGGTCAGGAATACCTTGGTAATAATTAACATTGTTCAAGTTGTATAACGGTTGCATTTCATCATAACACCACATAATATTAGAAAAATGTTGATTGCAAATCTCATTAGCATGTTTCACAAAATTTTTAACAAAAACTGATTTACCACATCCACTAGGGCCAGCTACAATTACTGTAAAGGGATGATAAAAATGAATCGATTTTATTTTTAATGTGTGTTCTCTTTGAAAATGTTCAAATTCATATGGAGGAAAGCAATAAAAACAAACACTTATATATTAAAAACAATATAATTAATAATAAAAAAAAATTACAATCATTAGGTTACTTAATAATAGTTATTACCTTACATTTTTTAAACACACATAAACCAGATACAATAAATACTCTATATTATTATTATTTCAAAACTATAAGTTAATCTTAAAATGACCCCAAGCATATGTATCTGTTGAATTAGGTAAAATATATCTCTTGGTATCATTACAGGATAGACAAGTTTTATTAATTTGTTGTGTAAAAATAGTATGTTTCACACTTCGAATCCTACACATTTGTGAAACATTTACATTTTTATTAAATAGACACAACTTATAATTTTCCAAATTCATCTTTTTTGTCACACTTTTATTTACACCTTTAGCTTTAGCAATAACCTTACTTTCAATGTCCATTGCATACATTTTTGATCGAAGTCCTACAAACTCCCGAAATATTTTACCATTGTTCTCATCCTTAAAATATCCAAGTTTCTTTTTATTTAAAAGTGGGAAACCATAAACATTATCACTAGAATAGTCTGAAGTATCGAAAAAACATTCTAAGTCAGATTTTATATCATTATAAAAATTATCTGTAAATACATGGTAAACTAAGCTATCCGTATCAGTGTATAATAACTTGACACTATTATTGTATTTTCTTTTCATGTAATTATAATGAAAGTTATACATCAATGTTTTTGATATTTCTAATATACAAAATCCTAAAACAAATGGTTTATTGAAATATACCTTAGTCTTTTGTAATTGTACAGCAATTAAAGACTCGGAGAATATAGATAGACTATGAAACTCAGGGCGAGCAATTAAACTTTGTGCACCTTGAATTTTTCCATGGTTTTCCCAGTGGGTTAACAATTTCACATTAACACGTTTTTCAACATTTTCCATAGTTTTACCAAAGACTGCATTATTCATAAGTTTATAAAAATCTTTTTCAAAGTCACTTTTAGCTAAAGTTCTTAGTTGTGTATTTAAATCTATATATTTCTTCAACCAAGGACTTTGCTCAAACTGTAAAACTCTATGAACTCTAATTAATTTCATACCAAGTTGTAAACATTGCTTCAGATTTCTATAGTGAATAATATATTTAGTTTTGTTATATAAATTTGGTACTAATTTTTTATCTTTACTGTTACCGATTACAATGTTTTCAGGGCATAAAGGTAAGTCTGAATGAAGATCATGTAAATTTTCAGGGTATTCAAGATCAACTTCCAGTATGTATCCAATATCTGATGAATCTGATATATTGAAGTCTATGTTCGGGTTAACCCATTTAAAATCTCTTACAGGCAAATACTGAGACATTGCCCAACCATAGAGATTGTTTGCATCAAAATACATTAAGTAAGATTTTGGTAAGTTATCTTTGTAATCACCCATGTACTCGTTATTTGCCTTTCCATATCTGTTAGAACACTGTGAAATACCACCTCTTATACCAGACTTTACGAATGCTATTTTATCAAAGTCTTTTAATAATTCCAGTGTTATGTTAGTACATTTTAGCATTGCATCCCAGCTTAATCCTGGAAGGGTATAATATTGTACAGGGTCGAGTTCATATGTTTTAATACAAATTTCTCTAAAGTTTTCAAAAATATCAGTGAGTAACATTACATCAGTTCTTAAGTATTTGGAATAGTCCAACATATTTTTACATTTAAATTGGACCCAAACATTTTGAGCATGTTTATAATCATCATCTGAGACACTGGTATTACTTAAAGAGTTAAAGAAAGCGTCTTGATCTGGAAGAGTTGTAACTTTTAAGGATTCATAAGAATTAACAAATTCATAAGGAAAAACACCTTTCCTAATAAGTTTATTAAAATCATTTTCGTTTGGAAATTGTTTTCTTAATTCTATAAATTGATCTTTTTTTAGATTTTTAGCTAAACTATCTAAACTACTGGCCATGAATTTAAAGGAATCTAAAAACCGCAAATGTACTAAATGACCTCTTATATTAAGTTTTTTTGAGAATGAAATATATTTTTCCTTATTTTGCGGAATGATATCTATTTCTCCATCTTTAAAATTCAAAGCATGAACAATAAAATGAGCATCATAATTACTTAGATTATGAAATAGAATGGGAATGAAAAAGGGAACACGATACTTTGAACTACATAATTCGTGAGCAACACCTCTAAAATTACCAGTATTCCAATCATAGTCTACTGTGATGTCATCACCCAATAGCCCTTCACAAATATAACATAATTGCGATTGTCTAATAGATTCCTTCTCTTCGTTAGTTAATGAAAGTGGACATTTTCGAAAACAATTTATCCTATGTATATTGCTAATATCTTTGTAAATGCTTTCCATAAACATTTTTGCACAATTAGGCCCTGTGTATGTTCTGTATGTAGACAGCTTATCATCATACGAACATTTTATATAGTATCCATAACTATAAACTTCATGTTCATGTATTGTTTTTGTATATGACTTCGATGGATCAGGGTCACATGAGGTGACGGGTTTTAAAAGAGCTTCAAAGTCTGCATATATTACAAAAGGTAATTTTAATTTTCTTTGAAACTTATCAAAATAGATTTCATCATTATTTGTTTCCCGATTAAACCAATCTTTTCCTTTTTTATGAATTCCTGGTAATTCAGTAACAATATGAGCACAGTCATGTTTTTGGTGATTAATTAAATTAACTTTAGATTTAAAATATAGAAGGCAACCATCACAGATATGAATAGCATTATTTCGATTCGTTATTTGTTTACTAACCAAGCGTGATAAATTTTTTATAAAACAATAATGACCATTTGAACCATTGTTTAAAAATAATAAGTTAATGTGTAATTCTTTACGACATTTTGTAAAATATAATGGTCCAACGATGGTATTACATTTTTTTTCTTTGTTAAATTCTAATCCGAAAACATTGATACTAATGTTATTCTGTTTTTCTACCTTGGGTATATCCGATAATTTGATTGGGAACTGTATATTATTAAACTTTAGTCTATTTTGATTCCTCAAGTATGATGATACCCTTTCAGAACTTTTATTTACAGGATATAGTGCGGATAATAAAGCCCACTTAAAACATTGTTGATCGTTATTTTTTACATTTATGACTGCTTTTTTACGCTTAATATCTAAAGGTAATTCAATAAACGAAGACCCTCGTAAGGGATTGAACTTATTAACATTCATTTCTAAGAACTGAATTTTTTTTAAAGTCCATCCACTATCTTTTGCTTCGAAATCACTCATTTTATTTTTAATGTCTTCGCTTAAAGTTTCTAAATAATTTTCTAATTCGTCCCCTAAAGAAATAGTCCAATTTTTGTTTGAAAATCGAAAGAATTTTTTAAATCTTTTGTTTCCTGTTCAAAATCTGCATGAATAATAAAATTAACTTTAACAATAGTTAACTCTTTTAAACATTCCTGAATAAGAAATAGTATCGACTCTTTAATTGATGCTATGAATACTTCAGGAGTTTGTATTTTAAGTGACTCATTAGCTTTAGGTGATACAATTCTATACGTTAAGACCCGAGACCCAAAAGCAACTGATATAACAGAGACATTATGTAAATTATGATTATGAATAAGACATTTTTCTTTGTGTTCCTTAGATCGTAAGTGCTGAGCATAGAACCTTTGGCTAACCTGTAATTCACATATTTGACACATAACGTTCTGTCTATGTGTTGTATTGGAAGATGATGACGTCGATGCTTGTTGTAAATCTTCAACACTAATATCAGCTTGTCTCTTCAAACCTCGACCGACTTGAATTGAAGATTTTCTGTAGATATAACATGCTTATGTTAATATAAGAACACAAATATGTAACATAAAATTTAAATAAGTATAGTTAGAATGTATACCTGAATGTTTCCTCAACTTCTTTACAGATGTTAAACAGTGAAGTGTCATAATACGGATTTTCCAGAGCATTATCTTCATAATTCTCACACGCTCTCATTAGTTCTTTTTCTTCTTCTTCAAAAACATTTTGAAAAAAAACACTTTCTAGTGACATGGTTGAAATAAACCAGTTTAGCTTTGCTTGTGAATGATGAATTAATAATAAATATAATGTTCGATTTTTCTCTTATATATACAAGTCGATAAGGTGATTACTATATTAGTTGATGGTTAATTAATAGTTGCTCGTTACTTATCAATTAGATACTCATAAAATTTTGTAAGGATGGTTCTTATAAATTAATTTAGCTATTAGAGATTACTTTTTAAAAAAGTATTTTTTACAGTTATTGGTTTCTGCTATTTGCTTCGTGATATCAAATATGATACCCTTCGTTTGCTCATATTTTTCATCTTTTGTATCCGTATAATATTTGATCCTCACTTCTGAGTGTTTCCAATGTTCATCTACTGGTACTTTTTTCAATTTTATGAGGTCATACACCTCAATTTTTATCAAATGTGTAGCATGAGCCCCATCATCATTATTAGTAGACAAGTATGTGACACCAGGGATACCATCTTTTGAAGATCTCGCCACTGTAGAGCTGAGTTTCTTTTTCTTCTGATTGGTCCCCTCAAAGAATGAGTCGCTACTATTTCGACGAGACCGTTTGAGCTTTGTTGTTTCTAAGGCCTTCTCAGTTGATTGCTCATCATCCGATGTAGCGTAGTAGTAATGCTTGAACGTGTTTTCTTCCATTACGTTAAATGTTGAATTCTGTAATAAAATAAGCCTATGCTTTAAAAACATATTTGTATAATAATTTGAATCAAAAATTTGCCTAAAGTGAAAACCTAAACAAAATTGGTTTAAGTAATAGACATTCAAACAAACACATAGTTTTGAGGGTCTGTAATATATATAATAAATATAGATAAAGAATTATAAAGCAAAAAAACACATACCTCCATAGCTTTTTTTGAAGTAAATAGAACCAGCCTCAGTATCACACAGGATGAATTCAATCACTTGATGATAAATTGTAACTCGAATACTCTCGACTATCCTATATATATACGATTTATCTTACAAGTACAAATATAATTAAAAAGGTATTAGGAATGTCACCACAAACATCATTATCGCACTCACGACATTGTAATTAAATAAGAATAACTAATGAACGGAAAAATACGATAGACCCATTACGATAATGATATAAATACTTAACAAAACTACACAGAACCTACAGTGATGTCACGTGGTAGTTCTGGTCAAGCGTGAGTCGACGTATCCTAGACACAGGGGGTGGTTTTGAGAGTGGTCAAGCGCGAGTCGTGCGGGGGCAGAAAAGTTTTTAGGCGAGGGGTTGGGGTTGGAGGGTAGTGTGCCAGAACCAACGATGTATTGAGAGTGGTCAAGCGCGAGTCGTGCGGGGGCAGAAAAGTTTTTAGGCGAGGGGTTGGGGTTGGGGGGAAGTGCGCCAGAACCAACGAATCCCCTCTACTTTAACTTGTTAATTAAATGTATATTTTACTAGTTAGTAACTTTCTGATACCTGCAATAATTGTGGACTGGATGACCGAGCCTAGTTTTTTTTAACAACGCCATCTATTGTTAAGTAGCTTTAATGTTGCTAAACAACGCCATCTATTGTCGAGTAGCTTTAGTGTTGCTGTTTCGGTAAAAATAATAGTATACTACTCGCCAATAGATGTAAGGAAGAGTCATATTTTTCAGTTTATCATTGCCTGAAAACACGGATTAAACCAAATTTTCTAAAAATGTAACCTAGCTAGATCGATTTATCGCCCCCGAAATCACCTGCATAAATTTCATCGAAAATCGTTGGAGTCGTTTCCGAGATTTAGGTTATATATCTATATTATATTCATATATACAAGAATTGCTCGTTCAAGGAATTAGATTCTACGCAATTAAGCACCTGGCCAGTTTTTTGTAGGATCTAATCATGGAAGTCATGGTGAGGTCAGAATATGCGGATTTAAGATTTAATTACTTACATGATCTACTAAAATATGTTTTAAATTGATCAGTTTCTCAAAATAACCAATAAGGTGGTTCATCAACTACTCTTAATTTATCAAGTGTGTCTAAAATAAGACTCGCAAAGTCGCACAAAAATGGTAAGATTTAGATTTTTTAAAATTTTAATATAGTCATTATAACACCACCAATCATTATCAAGTTTTTGATCAGCAACTACTAAAAAGAGTTAATTATCTAGCTAATTAACTTCAAAAGTAATTGCTAAGATGCTCGTAGATAATATCGAGATACACATCTCGCTTTCATTAGATAACTTTGGCGGTTAAATGATTTTTTTTTTAGTTGCACGCAACTTTTACGTGTTTCTTTGTTGATCAAATAGGAATGTAGTATGCATTTTACGTGTGAAGGTCGTTTTTAACGTACTAAGGCTATGTCTCGTCTCGACGCTAGATTTCGATTTTGGGGCCGATAGTGTAAGTTTTTAACGCTACTATCGCGTTCGCGTATTCAATAAAAGTCCTATGAGAAAAAATAGTCTCGAAACGCGTCCGCTAGAGGCGATCCTTCATTTCCATACATCTATTTCGTTGACGTTGTTCTCTTAATATTACATGATTAAATCTCACAGGGAGCTGTAAGGAATATCTGCAAAAGATGTAATCGGGAAAGAATCCACATTACAGATCTATTCCCATTGTAGATCCTACTAATATTATAAATGTGAAAGTTTTGATGTTTATTACTTAACCACGCTTCAACCAGTGGATGGATCGGGATGAAACTTGGCACGCATATAGGTTAAGTCCTGGAATAGGACATAGACTACTTTGTATCCCGAAAAAAACGAAAATTCCCGCGGGAATAACTAAAACCGAGCTTAAACGATGTATAGATGTATGGCTACAGCTACCATCATTCGTATAATTAAGTACGCCGATAACCGAATTTAGGGCGCGCGCAGCTGCTGGCAAATCCTGATATTTAATAATGAACTAAGGATACCAGTACAAGTCCGAAATTAAATAAGCTGCAGACATATTATTGCTGTCATCGTCAACTGACTGACTTTGTCCAACATTTTGTAGGTGAAAATTTGAATAGAAAGTACTTTCGTTGTTAATTTCTTTTAAGAAAAAAATCTATGCATAAAGTCACGGTTTTTTTTTCGAAGAGATAACCAGTGGCTGGAATCACACCCACATTATATTGTGGGGACAGCGTGTTTTACCAACCATGCTTTAGTCCGGACTCCGGCGTGACATGTGGTGCTTATACTGTGTATCTGAACTAATATAAATAATTATATGTCCTATAATATAATAATAATATAATAATTATAAGTCATAAATGTGTACCAGCACTATAGTAATAAGCGGTAAAATGAAAGACCGGGGACAAAATAATATTGGCTTTCAACATATTGTGTGCCCGAAACACAGCAACCTCGGAATACAGACTTTGCTGAAAGCCTGAAATTGGAGAGTGCCCCCGAAATTAGGCAACGGTTGTGCTTGAAAATTACCCTGTTTTTAATTTACTGTCAAAAACCCTATTTATTCAACTTCAGCAAAGTCCATTTAATTAATTAATTAAATAATATTTTTCAAATAGATTTTTGAAAACACCTTTGAGTCGTCAATACAATCTATATGACAATGCTAATTTTTGCCGACATGAATAAATATAAGCTTTTTGAAATTGAATTAGAGTGAATTTCAAGCACAACCTTTGCCCTAATTTTGGTGGCACTTTTCAAATTTAGGTTTTCAGCAAATTGTGTGCCACAAAAGACAGCAACCTAGGGACACAGATTTTACAAATTTTATAGACTTTGCTGAATTTATTTTTTAATTTACGTAAAATATGATACAAGTTATCGAATGTATATCAAAATACATACTAACATGTCCAGCAATCAAAACTTAAAATAATCTAAAACAAAATAAGTCAAAATATTCTTTCGTTTTGTCGTCATCGGGAACGACCCAAATATCGGAATCACACTAAAAATTTAACTTCCGTCGTGTAACTAAGTGAAATTCAAAAGGGGCTGGGTGTCCCCTTGGTTTGTTTATTGTGTAATAATTTTATTGTTTCGATGAAACTTATAATGTGGGGTCGACATGTAGATGTAGGTCAAATCGGAAAAGAATGAAATAACTTTGTGGAGACTAGTAGCATTACACGTACAGAATGATACCCACCATGAGCATTCACGGGTACCTTATGTAATTTAACAATACAAGATTCGATTTTGGACATTACGTTCTTGATTTATTGTTCTGATTTGAACCGTTACATTACATGCGAAAGTTACCGGCGAATGACCGCCTTTATTTTAATTATTTTACGTGATTTAATTATTTTTACCTTTTTAGTGCATCTTTCTGAAGTCGGTTATTGTTATTGTTAAAAAGTTTTTTCGACAAAACAATACCGACTTGAAGAAAGGTAAATAATTTGATAAAGTTATTAAAACAAAGTCATTTGTTCTGTATTTTAGATACCTGTAATTAAGTATCTTATACATTACAATTTTAATTACATTTTATCGACACATTTTTTTTAAACCATTTGCTATAAAATGTACGTAGGTACCTACCTCTCTCACAAACAACATAACCAATTCTTTTAAATTTACTTAGTTTCGCTACAAGCAAATGTAATATAGCAACGCTTTAAAAGTATGCATTTTTGTACGTTCACTAAATCCATGGTAAGAAAACGAAGAAAAAGTAATTTGGGTATCAAGTCCCTTTGTTATTATATCCGGTGTTTAAAGCTCCCCTTTACTGGAAGGTGGTCCCCGAAGCGCGAAGAACACTTCCGCCCTAGACTGTACTAATTTTTATAGTTCCGTAGCTAAAAAAGAAACAAGAAACCCATATAGGAGCACCTTGTTGGCCGTCTGTCTGTCACGACCCTTTTTCTCAGAAACGTATGAAAGTATCCAGTTAAAATTAATATCAATAACTCAAGTTCTACGGTTCTAAGAAGCTGTAAAAAAATCATCTAAGTGCGAGTCGGACTCGCTCACGAAGGGTTCCGTACCATTGTCTATAAAAACGGCAAAAAAATCACGTTTCTTGTATCAGAGCCCCCTTTAATATTTGTTTTATTCCAATTTAGTTATTTATTTTTAAAGTGAATATATAACTAAATAAGGACGGACAGCAGAGTCTTAGTTAGGGTCCCGTTTTTTACCCTTTGGGTACGGAACCCTAAAAATCATGCTATTAAGTAAACGCAAACAAAAATAAGGCCGAAATGCGGCCATTTTTGTCGCATATTTTGGCATGCAAATAAATCGAAAGCTATGGGGTACTTTCCTTTGATCTAGAATCATGAAATTTGGCAAGAAGCTAGATGTTTCATCACAAATATAGAAAAAAAAATATCAAAAACTTCTCAGACTTGATCCCATGATGGAAGAATTACATATAATAAGTTTGTACGGAACTTGGTGCGCGAGCCACACTCGCACATGGCCGGTTTTTTTATTTATCTTTATTGCTATAAACTTGTTACGTTTGTATTTAAAATGTTGCACGTAGAGAAAATAAATACTAATTTTATTTTACACTCATACGTAACCTACTTTGTATTATTCGATTCGGGCTATTCCGGGCTCCATATAACATATATATGTATGTATAAAAACACAGCGGATTTAAATGTGGACACTTTTTTTTTTCTAGTGCCACTTTTTTAAATATGCTGGAATGTTTACTACATTACTTTTTGCCTAAATGTATGTATTGTATTTATACCTTCTTGATATAATCCGTTTTTCTTTAGAAAAATATATCATTTCAAATATATTTGAGTTCAAATAAAAAAATGGGTGGGTTACCTACTGGGTATAAGTAGGTATGTTATTAATATTATTATGAATGATCACATCAGAAAATCTCTTAGACTCTTATTTGATACAACTAAAGTAAACGTCGCACCACATTTCTCATCCTCAATGGACCTAAAAATGTGTTACTGCGAATGATTCAACTTACGTGGCGCGATTTATATTCGAACATCTTTTGCGTTACACCTAATATCTTTTACCTATAGGCATTTCGTTACTACAAATGTGTTATTGTAATAAAGTGCTATTTGCCGTAGTCGAAAAACGTATATATTCATCCATAAAATGCTGGTGCATTATTAATAAAAGTGGTTTTAATTGAATTAAATAAATGAATGAAATCAACAAAAACTTAAGCTATTTAGAAATCCACTGGCATTTCATGAATGCACACAATAAAATGTTTTTAGTTGTGGTTATTTAGTGCACTGGAGGTTGTATGAGAAATATTTGATTCGAATTCACCTTAAATAAAAGGGATATCTTACTTAGGGTGCGTTCTTTATCGCATCGAGGAAGTTAAAAAAAAAGGTTTTGGGACGCCCGGGGTAAAGTTATTTTCCAACTGTCAAGTTGAATTCTTTATACTGCCATAGAAACGTTTGAAATTTACCCCTGTCAGTGTGATAATTAACTGTTAAACTTCCGTTTCAAAAAGGTTTGATTTTTTAACTTTACCGGACGATAATTACTCGGCGGGTTTTGGTACATAGCCTTAAATATTGTCTTCAAATTGTGATGTGTCACCGGCAATATTCAGATAATAAATTTTGTCTATGTTATGTCTCGACATGCAGAAATTATACGTCACATCTTTAACGATTTTTGGAAACCGCTTCGCTGCGACAGTGTTGTGGAATGAAGAGTTGTAATTACGCTGGTTACGCTCTCGTTGCTTCACATGTCACCGAACATTACAGATTTCTCAGTGTTTGAAAGTAACATATTTGTAATTTGTAATTTTTATAATATGTAACTTCGCTAAGAATGGTGCTTTCTTTATGTATCCTATTTCATGTTATGTATTTATCCGTAAACCGAAATCAAATTAAATATTATTTAATTTTTATGACCATTTATTACGCTGAGAGAGAACCGTGAACGACAAAAGTTGGGCGTAAGGTCAAAAGTGAAAGTTACATGGTCAATAAATCTGACAATTGTTGATAGTTGATGATCGTATGACGTTATGAAAAGTCAGCGTACGCATCAGAAAATATCTATGCATTCCTGCATAATGAAATGCTTGACTAGTGATGTACTCAAACGGATATAATTTAGGATATAATTAAGTTAAATAACATATAAAATACGTTTTATTCTAATCAATAGTTGCCACGGGAATATTTTTTTCTGCGGAGCACTCTTCCTACCGTCTTAACGGTGCTTCAATTAACTTGATTTTTGTTACAAAAATCTTGCGATTTCTTTTCCATACTGCTAAACGAACTGCTTAGGCATTTAGTTGAACGGAGGATTTTACTATTAGGCTGCTACATATCTATTAAATTCTATGAACAAATTTCTTCTTTACAGCTTTGTATGTAGGAATATTCTTTTTAATTATGTAATAGTAGAGATTATACAACAAGTGAAAAAAAGAGAATTTAATTCGACGGACTAAGTTGGATCCCGAGAGCAGCGAAAGATTCTAAAGTAGAATCCTGAGTGCAGCGAGGGTTACAAAGATCCGAGAAGAATTTTTTTTTTTAACGTACGGTATACTCTTATTTTTACCATTGACTGCGTGAAAATAAACAGTACTATTATCACATTTTGGTATATATTTGGTAATTATTACCGGGTGATAGGAGAACAATGACATTAAACGACCACAATAACAATTAAAATAATTAAACAATTCTTCCAAATGCAAAATGTTTTTACTCACTCAGTAAGTAGAAATGATTTTTATTCACTGTTATCGATGGATAAAATTCCCTTTTTCGAGTGGCAATGGTAAAGAATATTTTTGTTGATTTACATTTCTAAGTAGTAACTTCTAATTTTCTATATCGATTTACATAATTATAAAAACTAGTAATCAACAGTAATAATTATTGTAATGACGAGTTTAATTTATTCTTTTCCCATCCTTACTAGGAAGAAACATGTTTTTATTAGAGCTATAAATACGTCGACTGGTTACTTCAAATAGTTAATAGTACATATATACACATTAGAAGCTGTTTGTGGTGTCGGTTTGTATACGGATAGACTACGGGCGGGTCGGGGTCAATGGACCAAGCTTCCATGAAGTTATTCGTCAAATGGACCAAAGATGAATGTTAAGAATGTTAGGATGTGGCATGTTGAATTGTATTGTTTTTATTTATATTGTTCCATATCAAAGTTAGAAACATTCTAAGTGTCACCTCGATGCCTGTCTCCAAAATTAGTAATTAGGTTAAATAATTTGGAGAACTTAATTGGATTTAATTTTTGAATTCCTTTGAGCCTATCTAAAATTTATTTCACTTCGTTAACCAGACAGATTGTTAATTAATTCGCATAGCGCCACTAGTTTTTTATATTTAGGGGTAGCTTGCATTTTGTGTAGTTCTAAGGATTCCGTACCTCAAAAAAAAAAGAAATCACTAATAGGATCACTTTGTTGCCCGTCCGTCTGTCAAGATCCTCTTTCTCAGGAATGCGTGGGAAGTATCACACTCTTTTTTTTTTTGCTATTTTAAACTTTTTTGCAGTAAGTAAACTAACCGCGACCTATGTCGATGTATGGGGATAACAGTATTCCAACGGCAAAGTTAAGTTTGTCCCTCAATAAAGTTAATCTTTGACGGAACCCTCGGTGCGCGAGTCCGACTCGCACTTGACTAGTTTTTTTAATAGTGTTACTAAGAAAATTTAGAGTTTACTATACCCCGTCCCGCTTGACATCCATGTTACCTTATCCATTATTATTAAATCATAACTCCGGGGTCTCAAATCGTCGATTTAATTGAAGTATAATACGCGAGGCCCTGCGTATTTGATGGGTACGAGACTTGACCTGTATGCTTAGTGTGAGTTTTTGTGTATTCGTAACGCTACTATCGCGTTCGCGTATTCAATAAAAGTCCTATGAGAAAAAATAGTCTCGAAACGCGTCCGCTAGAGGCGATCCTTCATTTCCATACATCTATTTCGTTGACGCGAACGCGATAGTAGCGTTAAAAACTTACACTATCGGCCCCAAAATCGAAATCTAGCGTCGAGACGAGACATAGCCTTAGTACGTTAAAAACGACCTTCACACGTAAAATGCATACTACATTCCTATTTGATTTCAATATTACGTATTTTATATCATTATAAAAATTATCTGTAAATACATGGTAAACTAAGCTATCCGTATCAGTGTATAATAACTTGACACTATTATTGTATTTTCTTTTCATGTAATTATAATGAAAGTTATACATCAATGTTTTTGATATTTCTAATATACAAAATCCTAAAACAAATGGTTTATTGAAATATACCTTAGTCTTTTGTAATTGTACAGCAATTAAAGACTCGGAGAATATAGATAGACTATGAAACTCAGGGCGAGCAATTAAACTTTGTGCACCTTGAATTTTTCCATGGTTTTCCCAGTGGGTTAACAATTTCACATTAACACGTTTTTCAACATTTTCCATAGTTTTACCAAAGACTGCATTATTCATAAGTTTATAAAAATCTTTTTCAAAGTCACTTTTAGCTAAAGTTCTTAGTTGTGTATTTAAATCTATATATTTCTTCAACCAAGGACTTTGCTCAAACTGTAAAACTCTATGAACTCTAATTAATTTCATACCAAGTTGTAAACATTGCTTCAGATTTCTATAGTGAATAATATATTTAGTTTTGTTATATAAATTTGGTACTAATTTTTTATCTTTACTGTTACCGATTACAATGTTTTCAGGGCATAAAGGTAAGTCTGAATGAAGATCATGTAAATTTTCAGGGTATTCAAGATCAACTTCCAGTATGTATCCAATATCTGATGAATCTGATATATTGAAGTCTATGTTCGGGTTAACCCATTTAAAATCTCTTACAGGCAAATACTGAGACATTGCCCAACCATAGAGATTGTTTGCATCAAAATACATTAAGTAAGATTTTGGTAAGTTATCTTTGTAATCACCCATGTACTCGTTATTTGCCTTTCCATATCTGTTAGAACACTGTGAAATACCACCTCTTATACCAGACTTTACGAATGCTATTTTATCAAAGTCTTTTAATAATTCCAGTGTTATGTTAGTACATTTTAGCATTGCATCCCAGCTTAATCCTGGAAGGGTATAATATTGTACAGGGTCGAGTTCATATGTTTTAATACAAATTTCTCTAAAGTTTTCAAAAATATCAGTGAGTAACATTACATCAGTTCTTAAGTATAGATTGGAATAGTCCAACATATTTTTACATTTAAATTGGACCCAAACATTTTGAGCATGTTTATAATCATCATCTGAGACACTGGTATTACTTAAAGAGTTAAAGAAAGCGTCTTGATCTGGAAGAGTTGTAACTTTTAAGGATTCATAAGAATTAACAAATTCATAAGGAAAAACACCTTTCCTAATAAGTTTATTAAAATCATTTTCGTTTGGAAATTGTTTTCTTAATTCTATAAATTGATCTTTTTTTAGATTTTTAGCTAAACTATCTAAACTACTGGCCATGAATTTAAAGGAATCTAAAAACCGCAAATGTACTAAATGACCTCTTATATTAAGTTTTTTTGAGAATGAAATATATTTTTCCTTATTTTGCGGAATGATATCTATTTCTCCATCTTTAAAATTCAAAGCATGAACAATAAAATGAGCATCATAATTACTTAGATTATGAAATAGAATGGGAATGAAAAAGGGAACACGATACTTTGAACTACATAATTCGTGAGCAACACCTCTAAAATTACCAGTATTCCAATCATAGTCTACTGTGATGTCATCACCCAATAGCCCTTCACAAATATAACATAATTGCGATTGTCTAATAGATTCCTTCTCTTCGTTAGTTAATGAAAGTGGACATTTTCGAAAACAATTTATCCTATGTATATTGCTAATATCTTTGTAAATGCTTTCCATAAACATTTTTGCACAATTAGGCCCTGTGTATGTTCTGTATGTAGACAGCTTATCATCATACGAACATTTTATATAGTATCCATAACTATAAACTTCATGTTCATGTATTGTTTTTGTATATGACTTCGATGGATCAGGGTCACATGAGGTGACGGGTTTTAAAAGAGCTTCAAAGTCTGCATATATTACAAAAGGTAATTTTAATTTTCTTTGAAACTTATCAAAATAGATTTCATCATTATTTGTTTCCCGATTAAACCAATCTTTTCCTTTTTTATGAATTCCTGGTAATTCAGTAACAATATGAGCACAGTCATGTTTTTGGTGATTAATTAAATTAACTTTAGATTTAAAATATAGAAGGCAACCATCACAGATATGAATAGCATTATTTCGATTCGTTATTTGTTTACTAACCAAGCGTGATAAATTTTTTATAAAACAATAATGACCATTTGAACCATTGTTTAAAAATAATAAGTTAATGTGTAATTCTTTACGACATTTTGTAAAATATAATGGTCCAACGATGGTATTACATTTTTTTTCTTTGTTAAATTCTAATCCGAAAACATTGATACTAATGTTATTCTGTTTTTCTACCTTGGGTATATCCGATAATTTGATTGGGAACTGTATATTATTAAACTTTAGTCTATTTTGATTCCTCAAGTATGATGATACCCTTTCAGAACTTTTATTTACAGGATATAGTGCGGATAATAAAGCCCACTTAAAACATTGTTGATCGTTATTTTTTACATTTATGACTGCTTTTTTACGCTTAATATCTAAAGGTAATTCAATAAACGAAGACCCTCGTAAGGGATTGAACTTATTAACATTCATTTCTAAGAACTGAATTTTTTTTAAAGTCCATCCACTATCTTTTGCTTCGAAATCACTCATTTTATTTTTAATGTCTTCGCTTAAAGTTTCTAAATAATTTTCTAATTCGTCCCCTAAAGAAATAGTCCAATTTTTGTTTGAAAATCGAAAGAATTTTTTAAATCTTTTGTTTCCTGTTCAAAATCTGCATGAATAATAAAATTAACTTTAACAATAGTTAACTCTTTTAAACATTCCTGAATAAGAAATAGTATCGACTCTTTAATTGATGCTATGAATACTTCAGGAGTTTGTATTTTAAGTGACTCATTAGCTTTAGGTGATACAATTCTATACGTTAAGACCCGAGACCCAAAAGCAACTGATATAACAGAGACATTATGTAAATTATGATTATGAATAAGACATTTTTCTTTGTGTTCCTTAGATCGTAAGTGCTGAGCATAGAACCTTTGGCTAACCTGTAATTCACATATTTGACACATAACGTTCTGTCTATGTGTTGTATTGGAAGATGATGACGTCGATGCTTGTTGTAAATCTTCAACACTAATATCAGCTTGTCTCTTCAAACCTCGACCGACTTGAATTGAAGATTTTCTGTAGATATAACATGCTTATGTTAATATAAGAACACAAATATGTAACATAAAATTTAAATAAGTATAGTTAGAATGTATACCTGAATGTTTCCTCAACTTCTTTACAGATGTTAAACAGTGAAGTGTCATAATACGGATTTTCCAGAGCATTATCTTCATAATTCTCACACGCTCTCATTAGTTCTTTTTCTTCTTCTTCAAAAACATTTTGAAAAAAAACACTTTCTAGTGACATGGTTGAAATAAACCAGTTTAGCTTTGCTTGTGAATGATGAATTAATAATAAATATAATGTTCGATTTTTCTCTTATATATACAAGTCGATAAGGTGATTACTATATTAGTTGATGGTTAATTAATAGTTGCTCGTTACTTATCAATTAGATACTCATAAAATTTTGTAAGGATGGTTCTTATAAATTAATTTAGCTATTAGAGATTACTTTTTAAAAAAGTATTTTTTACAGTTATTGGTTTCTGCTATTTGCTTCGTGATATCAAATATGATACCCTTCGTTTGCTCATATTTTTCATCTTTTGTATCCGTATAATATTTGATCCTCACTTCTGAGTGTTTCCAATGTTCATCTACTGGTACTTTTTTCAATTTTATGAGGTCATACACCTCAATTTTTATCAAATGTGTAGCATGAGCCCCATCATCATTATTAGTAGACAAGTATGTGACACCAGGGATACCATCTTTTGAAGATCTCGCCACTGTAGAGCTGAGTTTCTTTTTCTTCTGATTGGTCCCCTCAAAGAATGAGTCGCTACTATTTCGACGAGACCGTTTGAGCTTTGTTGTTTCTAAGGCCTTCTCAGTTGATTGCTCATCATCCGATGTAGCGTAGTAGTAATGCTTGAACGTGTTTTCTTCCATTACGTTAAATGTTGAATTCTGTAATAAAATAAGCCTATGCTTTAAAAACATATTTGTATAATAATTTGAATCAAAAATTTGCCTAAAGTGAAAACCTAAACAAAATTGGTTTAAGTAATAGACATTCAAACAAACACATAGTTTTGAGGGTCTGTAATATATATAATAAATATAGATAAAGAATTATAAAGCAAAAAAACACATACCTCCATAGCTTTTTTTGAAGTAAATAGAACCAGCCTCAGTATCACACAGGATGAATTCAATCACTTGATGATAAATTGTAACTCGAATACTCTCGACTATCCTATATATATACGATTTATCTTACAAGTACAAATATAATTAAAAAGGTATTAGGAATGTCACCACAAACATCATTATCGCACTCACGACATTGTAATTAAATAAGAATAACTAATGAACGGAAAAATACGATAGACCCATTACGATAATGATATAAATACTTAACAAAACTACACAGAACCTACAGTGATGTCACGTGGTAGTTCTGGTCAAGCGTGAGTCGACGTATCCTAGACACAGGGGGTGGTTTTGAGAGTGGTCAAGCGCGAGTCGTGCGGGGGCAGAAAAGTTTTTAGGCGAGGGGTTGGGGTTGGAGGGTAGTGTGCCAGAACCAACGATGTATTGAGAGTGGTCAAGCGCGAGTCGTGCGGGGGCAGAAAAGTTTTTAGGCGAGGGGTTGGGGTTGGGGGGAAGTGCGCCAGAACCAACGAATCCCCTCTACTTTAACTTGTTAATTAAATGTATATTTTACTAGTTAGTAACTTTCTGATACCTGCAATAATTGTGGACTGGATGACCGAGCCTAGTTTTTTTTAACAACGCCATCTATTGTTAAGTAGCTTTAATGTTGCTAAACAACGCCATCTATTGTCGAGTAGCTTTAGTGTTGCTGTTTCGGTAAAAATAATAGTATACTACTCGCCAATAGATGTAAGGAAGAGTCATATTTTTCAGTTTATCATTGCCTGAAAACACGGATTAAACCAAATTTTCTAAAAATGTAACCTAGCTAGATCGATTTATCGCCCCCGAAATCACCTGCATAAATTTCATCGAAAATCGTTGGAGTCGTTTCCGAGATTTAGGTTATATATCTATATTATATTCATATATACAAGAATTGCTCGTTCAAGGAATTAGATTCTACGCAATTAAGCACCTGGCCAGTTTTTTGTAGGATCTAATCATGGAAGTCATGGTGAGGTCAGAATATGCGGATTTAAGATTTAATTACTTACATGATCTACTAAAATATGTTTTAAATTGATCAGTTTCTCAAAATAACCAATAAGGTGGTTCATCAACTACTCTTAATTTATCAAGTGTGTCTAAAATAAGACTCGCAAAGTCGCACAAAAATGGTAAGATTTAGATTTTTTAAAATTTTAATATAGTCATTATAACACCACCAATCATTATCAAGTTTTTGATCAGCAACTACTAAAAAGAGTTAATTATCTAGCTAATTAACTTCAAAAGTAATTGCTAAGATGCTCGTAGATAATATCGAGATACACATCTCGCTTTCATTAGATAACTTTGGCGGTTAAATGATTTTTTTTTTAGTTGCACGCAACTTTTACGTGTTTCTTTGTTGATCAAATAGGAATGTAGTATGCATTTTACGTGTGAAGGTCGTTTTTAACGTACTAAGGCTATGTCTCGTCTCGACGCTAGATTTCGATTTTGGGGCCGATAGTGTAAGTTTTTAACGCTACTATCGCGTTCGCGTATTCAATAAAAGTCCTATGAGAAAAAATAGTCTCGAAACGCGTCCGCTAGAGGCGATCCTTCATTTCCATACATCTATTTCGTTGACGTTGTTCTCTTAATATTACATGATTAAATCTCACAGGGAGCTGTAAGGAATATCTGCAAAAGATGTAATCGGGAAAGAATCCACATTACAGATCTATTCCCATTGTAGATCCTACTAATATTATAAATGTGAAAGTTTTGATGTTTATTACTTAACCACGCTTCAACCAGTGGATGGATCGGGATGAAACTTGGCACGCATATAGGTTAAGTCCTGGAATAGGACATAGACTACTTTGTATCCCGAAAAAAACGAAAATTCCCGCGGGAATAACTAAAACCGAGCTTAAACGATGTATAGATGTATGGCTACAGCTACCATCATTCGTATAATTAAGTACGCCGATAACCGAATTTAGGGCGCGCGCAGCTGCTGGCAAATCCTGATATTTAATAATGAACTAAGGATACCAGTACAAGTCCGAAATTAAATAAGCTGCAGACATATTATTGCTGTCATCGTCAACTGACTGACTTTGTCCAACATTTTGTAGGTGAAAATTTGAATAGAAAGTACTTTCGTTGTTAATTTCTTTTAAGAAAAAAATCTATGCATAAAGTCACGGTTTTTTTTTCGAAGAGATAACCAGTGGCTGGAATCACACCCACATTATATTGTGGGGACAGCGTGTTTTACCAACCATGCTTTAGTCCGGACTCCGGCGTGACATGTGGTGCTTATACTGTGTATCTGAACTAATATAAATAATTATATGTCCTATAATATAATAATAATATAATAATTATAAGTCATAAATGTGTACCAGCACTATAGTAATAAGCGGTAAAATGAAAGACCGGGGACAAAATAATATTGGCTTTCAACATATTGTGTGCCCGAAACACAGCAACCTCGGAATACAGACTTTGCTGAAAGCCTGAAATTGGAGAGTGCCCCCGAAATTAGGCAACGGTTGTGCTTGAAAATTACCCTGTTTTTAATTTACTGTCAAAAACCCTATTTATTCAACTTCAGCAAAGTCCATTTAATTAATTAATTAAATAATATTTTTCAAATAGATTTTTGAAAACACCTTTGAGTCGTCAATACAATCTATATGACAATGCTAATTTTTGCCGACATGAATAAATATAAGCTTTTTGAAATTGAATTAGAGTGAATTTCAAGCACAACCTTTGCCCTAATTTTGGTGGCACTTTTCAAATTTAGGTTTTCAGCAAATTGTGTGCCACAAAAGACAGCAACCTAGGGACACAGATTTTACAAATTTTATAGACTTTGCTGAATTTATTTTTTAATTTACGTAAAATATGATACAAGTTATCGAATGTATATCAAAATACATACTAACATGTCCAGCAATCAAAACTTAAAATAATCTAAAACAAAATAAGTCAAAATATTCTTTCGTTTTGTCGTCATCGGGAACGACCCAAATATCGGAATCACACTAAAAATTTAACTTCCGTCGTGTAACTAAGTGAAATTCAAAAGGGGCTGGGTGTCCCCTTGGTTTGTTTATTGTGTAATAATTTTATTGTTTCGATGAAACTTATAATGTGGGGTCGACATGTAGATGTAGGTCAAATCGGAAAAGAATGAAATAACTTTGTGGAGACTAGTAGCATTACACGTACAGAATGATACCCACCATGAGCATTCACGGGTACCTTATGTAATTTAACAATACAAGATTCGATTTTGGACATTACGTTCTTGATTTATTGTTCTGATTTGAACCGTTACATTACATGCGAAAGTTACCGGCGAATGACCGCCTTTATTTTAATTATTTTACGTGATTTAATTATTTTTACCTTTTTAGTGCATCTTTCTGAAGTCGGTTATTGTTATTGTTAAAAAGTTTTTTCGACAAAACAATACCGACTTGAAGAAAGGTAAATAATTTGATAAAGTTATTAAAACAAAGTCATTTGTTCTGTATTTTAGATACCTGTAATTAAGTATCTTATACATTACAATTTTAATTACATTTTATCGACACATTTTTTTTAAACCATTTGCTATAAAATGTACGTAGGTACCTACCTCTCTCACAAACAACATAACCAATTCTTTTAAATTTACTTAGTTTCGCTACAAGCAAATGTAATATAGCAACGCTTTAAAAGTATGCATTTTTGTACGTTCACTAAATCCATGGTAAGAAAACGAAGAAAAAGTAATTTGGGTATCAAGTCCCTTTGTTATTATATCCGGTGTTTAAAGCTCCCCTTTACTGGAAGGTGGTCCCCGAAGCGCGAAGAACACTTCCGCCCTAGACTGTACTAATTTTTATAGTTCCGTAGCTAAAAAAGAAACAAGAAACCCATATAGGAGCACCTTGTTGGCCGTCTGTCTGTCACGACCCTTTTTCTCAGAAACGTATGAAAGTATCCAGTTAAAATTAATATCAATAACTCAAGTTCTACGGTTCTAAGAAGCTGTAAAAAAATCATCTAAGTGCGAGTCGGACTCGCTCACGAAGGGTTCCGTACCATTGTCTATAAAAACGGCAAAAAAATCACGTTTCTTGTATCAGAGCCCCCTTTAATATTTGTTTTATTCCAATTTAGTTATTTATTTTTAAAGTGAATATATAACTAAATAAGGACGGACAGCAGAGTCTTAGTTAGGGTCCCGTTTTTTACCCTTTGGGTACGGAACCCTAAAAATCATGCTATTAAGTAAACGCAAACAAAAATAAGGCCGAAATGCGGCCATTTTTGTCGCATATTTTGGCATGCAAATAAATCGAAAGCTATGGGGTACTTTCCTTTGATCTAGAATCATGAAATTTGGCAAGAAGCTAGATGTTTCATCACAAATATAGAAAAAAAAATATCAAAAACTTCTCAGACTTGATCCCATGATGGAAGAATTACATATAATAAGTTTGTACGGAACTTGGTGCGCGAGCCACACTCGCACATGGCCGGTTTTTTTATTTATCTTTATTGCTATAAACTTGTTACGTTTGTATTTAAAATGTTGCACGTAGAGAAAATAAATACTAATTTTATTTTACACTCATACGTAACCTACTTTGTATTATTCGATTCGGGCTATTCCGGGCTCCATATAACATATATATGTATGTATAAAAACACAGCGGATTTAAATGTGGACACTTTTTTTTTTCTAGTGCCACTTTTTTAAATATGCTGGAATGTTTACTACATTACTTTTTGCCTAAATGTATGTATTGTATTTATACCTTCTTGATATAATCCGTTTTTCTTTAGAAAAATATATCATTTCAAATATATTTGAGTTCAAATAAAAAAATGGGCGGGTTACCTACTGGGTATAAGTAGGTATGTTATTAATATTATTATGAATGATCACATCAGAAAATCTCTTAGACTCTTATTTGATACAACTAAAGTAAACGTCGCACCACATTTCTCATCCTCAATGGACCTAAAAATGTGTTACTGCGAATGATTCAACTTACGTGGCGCGATTTATATTCGAACATCTTTTGCGTTACACCTAATATCTTTTACCTATAGGCATTTCGTTACTACAAATGTGTTATTGTAATAAAGTGCTATTTGCCGTAGTCGAAAAACGTATATATTCATCCATAAAATGCTGGTGCATTATTAATAAAAGTGGTTTTAATTGAATTAAATAAATGAATGAAATCAACAAAAACTTAAGCTATTTAGAAATCCACTGGCATTTCATGAATGCACACAATAAAATGTTTTTAGTTGTGGTTATTTAGTGCACTGGAGGTTGTATGAGAAATATTTGATTCGAATTCACCTTAAATAAAAGGGATATCTTACTTAGGGTGCGTTCTTTATCGCATCGAGGAAGTTAAAAAAAAAGGTTTTGGGACGCCCGGGGTAAAGTTATTTTCCAACTGTCAAGTTGAATTCTTTATACTGCCATAGAAACGTTTGAAATTTACCCCTGTCAGTGTGATAATTAACTGTTAATCTTCCGTTTCAAAAAGGTTTGATTTTTTAACTTTACCGGACGATAATTACTCGGCGGGTTTTGGTACATAGCCTTAAATATTGTCTTCAAATTGTGATGTGTCACCGGCAATATTCAGATAATAAATTTTGTCTATGTTATGTCTCGACATGCAGAAATTATACGTCACATCTTTAACGATTTTTGGAAACCGCTTCGCTGCGACAGTGTTGTGGAATGAAGAGTTGTAATTACGCTGGTTACGCTCTCGTTGCTTCACATGTCACCGAACATTACAGATTTCTCAGTGTTTGAAAGTAACATATTTGTAATTTGTAATTTTTATAATATGTAACTTCGCTAAGAATGGTGCTTTCTTTATGTATCCTATTTCATGTTATGTATTTATCCGTAAACCGAAATCAAATTAAATATTATTTAATTTTTATGACCATTTATTACGCTGAGAGAGAACCGTGAACGACAAAAGTTGGGCGTAAGGTCAAAAGTGAAAGTTACATGGTCAATAAATCTGACAATTGTTGATAGTTGATGATCGTATGACGTTATGAAAAGTCAGCGTACGCATCAGAAAATATCTATGCATTCCTGCATAATGAAATGCTTGACTAGTGATGTACTCAAACGGATATAATTTAGGATATAATTAAGTTAAATAACATATAAAATACGTTTTATTCTAATCAATAGTTGCCACGGGAATATTTTTTTCTGCGGAGCACTCTTCCTACCGTCTTAACGGTGCTTCAATTAACTTGATTTTTGTTACAAAAATCTTGCGATTTCTTTTCCATACTGCTAAACGAACTGCTTAGGCATTTAGTTGAACGGAGGATTTTACTATTAGGCTGCTACATATCTATTAAATTCTATGAACAAATTTCTTCTTTACAGCTTTGTATGTAGGAATATTCTTTTTAATTATGTAATAGTAGAGATTATACAACAAGTGAAAAAAAGAGAATTTAATTCGACGGACTAAGTTGGATCCCGAGAGCAGCGAAAGATTCTAAAGTAGAATCCTGAGTGCAGCGAGGGTTACAAAGATCCGAGAAGAATTTTTTTTTTTAACGTACGGTATACTCTTATTTTTACCATTGACTGCGTGAAAATAAACAGTACTATTATCACATTTTGGTATATATTTGGTAATTATTACCGGGTGATAGGAGAACAATGACATTAAACGACCACAATAACAATTAAAATAATTAAACAATTCTTCCAAATGCAAAATGTTTTTACTCACTCAGTAAGTAGAAATGATTTTTATTCACTGTTATCGATGGATAAAATTCCCTTTTTCGAGTGGCAATGGTAAAGAATATTTTTGTTGATTTACATTTCTAAGTAGTAACTTCTAATTTTCTATATCGATTTACATAATTATAAAAACTAGTAATCAACAGTAATAATTATTGTAATGACGAGTTTAATTTATTCTTTTCCCATCCTTACTAGGAAGAAACATGTTTTTATTAGAGCTATAAATACGTCGACTGGTTACTTCAAATAGTTAATAGTACATATATACACATTAGAAGCTGTTTGTGGTGTCGGTTTGTATACGGATAGACTACGGGCGGGTCGGGGTCAATGGACCAAGCTTCCATGAAGTTATTCGTCAAATGGACCAAAGATGAATGTTAAGAATGTTAGGATGTGGCATGTTGAATTGTATTGTTTTTATTTATATTGTTCCATATCAAAGTTAGAAACATTCTAAGTGTCACCTCGATGCCTGTCTCCAAAATTAGTAATTAGGTTAAATAATTTGGAGAACTTAATTGGATTTAATTTTTGAATTCCTTTGAGCCTATCTAAAATTTATTTCACTTCGTTAACCAGACAGATTGTTAATTAATTCGCATAGCGCCACTAGTTTTTTATATTTAGGGGTAGCTTGCATTTTGTGTAGTTCTAAGGATTCCGTACCTCAAAAAAAAAAGAAATCACTAATAGGATCACTTTGTTGCCCGTCCGTCTGTCAAGATCCTCTTTCTCAGGAATGCGTGGGAAGTATCACACTCTTTTTTTTTTTGCTATTTTAAACTTTTTTGCAGTAAGTAAACTAACCGCGACCTATGTCGATGTATGGGGATAACAGTATTCCAACGGCAAAGTTAAGTTTGTCCCTCAATAAAGTTAATCTTTGACGGAACCCTCGGTGCGCGAGTCCGACTCGCACTTGACTAGTTTTTTTAATAGTGTTACTAAGAAAATTTAGAGTTTACTATACCCCGTCCCGCTTGACATCCATGTTACCTTATCCATTATTATTAAATCATAACTCCGGGGTCTCAAATCGTCGATTTAATTGAAGTATAATACGCGAGGCCCTGCGTATTTGATGGGTACGAGACTTGACCTGTATGCTTAGTGTGAGTTTTTGTGTATTCGTAACGCTACTATCGCGTTCGCGTATTCAATAAAAGTCCTATGAGAAAAAATAGTCTCGAAACGCGTCCGCTAGAGGCGATCCTTCATTTCCATACATCTATTTCGTTGACGCGAACGCGATAGTAGCGTTAAAAACTTACACTATCGGCCCCAAAATCGAAATCTAGCGTCGAGACGAGACATAGCCTTAGTACGTTAAAAACGACCTTCACACGTAAAATGCATACTACATTCCTATTTGATTTCAATATTACGTATTTTATATCATTATAAAAATTATCTGTAAATACATGGTAAACTAAGCTATCCGTATCAGTGTATAATAACTTGACACTATTATTGTATTTTCTTTTCATGTAATTATAATGAAAGTTATACATCAATGTTTTTGATATTTCTAATATACAAAATCCTAAAACAAATGGTTTATTGAAATATACCTTAGTCTTTTGTAATTGTACAGCAATTAAAGACTCGGAGAATATAGATAGACTATGAAACTCAGGGCGAGCAATTAAACTTTGTGCACCTTGAATTTTTCCATGGTTTTCCCAGTGGGTTAACAATTTCACATTAACACGTTTTTCAACATTTTCCATAGTTTTACCAAAGACTGCATTATTCATAAGTTTATAAAAATCTTTTTCAAAGTCACTTTTAGCTAAAGTTCTTAGTTGTGTATTTAAATCTATATATTTCTTCAACCAAGGACTTTGCTCAAACTGTAAAACTCTATGAACTCTAATTAATTTCATACCAAGTTGTAAACATTGCTTCAGATTTCTATAGTGAATAATATATTTAGTTTTGTTATATAAATTTGGTACTAATTTTTTATCTTTACTGTTACCGATTACAATGTTTTCAGGGCATAAAGGTAAGTCTGAATGAAGATCATGTAAATTTTCAGGGTATTCAAGATCAACTTCCAGTATGTATCCAATATCTGATGAATCTGATATATTGAAGTCTATGTTCGGGTTAACCCATTTAAAATCTCTTACAGGCAAATACTGAGACATTGCCCAACCATAGAGATTGTTTGCATCAAAATACATTAAGTAAGATTTTGGTAAGTTATCTTTGTAATCACCCATGTACTCGTTATTTGCCTTTCCATATCTGTTAGAACACTGTGAAATACCACCTCTTATACCAGACTTTACGAATGCTATTTTATCAAAGTCTTTTAATAATTCCAGTGTTATGTTAGTACATTTTAGCATTGCATCCCAGCTTAATCCTGGAAGGGTATAATATTGTACAGGGTCGAGTTCATATGTTTTAATACAAATTTCTCTAAAGTTTTCAAAAATATCAGTGAGTAACATTACATCAGTTCTTAAGTATAGATTGGAATAGTCCAACATATTTTTACATTTAAATTGGACCCAAACATTTTGAGCATGTTTATAATCATCATCTGAGACACTGGTATTACTTAAAGAGTTAAAGAAAGCGTCTTGATCTGGAAGAGTTGTAACTTTTAAGGATTCATAAGAATTAACAAATTCATAAGGAAAAACACCTTTCCTAATAAGTTTATTAAAATCATTTTCGTTTGGAAATTGTTTTCTTAATTCTATAAATTGATCTTTTTTTAGATTTTTAGCTAAACTATCTAAACTACTGGCCATGAATTTAAAGGAATCTAAAAACCGCAAATGTACTAAATGACCTCTTATATTAAGTTTTTTTGAGAATGAAATATATTTTTCCTTATTTTGCGGAATGATATCTATTTCTCCATCTTTAAAATTCAAAGCATGAACAATAAAATGAGCATCATAATTACTTAGATTATGAAATAGAATGGGAATGAAAAAGGGAACACGATACTTTGAACTACATAATTCGTGAGCAACACCTCTAAAATTACCAGTATTCCAATCATAGTCTACTGTGATGTCATCACCCAATAGCCCTTCACAAATATAACATAATTGCGATTGTCTAATAGATTCCTTCTCTTCGTTAGTTAATGAAAGTGGACATTTTCGAAAACAATTTATCCTATGTATATTGCTAATATCTTTGTAAATGCTTTCCATAAACATTTGCACAATTAGGCCCTGTGTATGTTCTGTATGTAGGACAGCTTATCATCATACGAACATTTTATATAGTATCCATAACTATAAACTTCATGTTCATGTATTGTTTTTGTATATGACTTCGATGGATCAGGGTCACATGAGGTGACGGGTTTTAAAAGAGCTTCAAAGTCTGCATATATTACAAAAGGTAATTTTAATTTTCTTTGAAACTTATCAAAAATAGATTTCATCATTATTTGTTTCCCGATTAAACCAATCTTTTCCTTTTTTATGAATTCCTGGTAATTCAGTAACAATATGAGCACAGTCATGTTTTTGGTGATTAATTAAATTAACTTTAGATTTAAAATATAGAAGCAACCATCACAGATATGAATAGCATTATTTCGATTCGTTATTTGTTTACTAACCAAGCGTGATAAATTTTTTATAAAACAATAATGACCATTTAAACCATTGTTTAAAAATAATAAGTTAATGTGTAATTCTTTACGACATTTTGTAAAATATAATGGTCCAACGATGGTATTACATTTTTTTTCTTTGTTAAATTCTAATCCGAAAACATTGATACTAATGTTATTCTGTTTTTCTACCTTGGGTATATCCGATAATTTGATTGGGAACTGTATATTATTAAACTTTAGTCTATTTTGATTCCTCAAGTATGATGATACCCTTTCAGAACTTTTATTTACAGGATATAGTGCGGATAATAAAGCCCACTTAAAACATTGTTGATCGTTATTTTTTACATTTATGACTGCTTTTTTACGCTTAATATCTAAAGGTAATTCAATAAACGAAGACCCTCGTAAGGGATTGAACTTATTAACATTCATTTCTAAGAACTGAATTTTTTTTAAAGTCCATCCACTATCTTTTGCTTCGAAATCACTCATTTTATTTTTAATGTCTTCGCTTAAAGTTTCTAAATAATTTTCTAATTCGTCCCCTAAAGAAATAGTCCAATTTTTGTTTGAAAATCGAAAGAATTTTTTAAATCTTTTGTTTCCTGTTCAAAATCTGCATGAATAATAAAATTAACTTTAACAATAGTTAACTCTTTTAAACATTCCTGAATAAGAAATAGTATCGACTCTTTAATTGATGCTATGAATACTTCAGGAGTTTGTATTTTAAGTGACTCATTAGCTTTAGGTGATACAATTCTATACGTTAAGACCCGAGACCCAAAAGCAACTGATATAACAGAGACATTATGTAAATTATGATTATGAATAAGACATTTTTCTTTGTGTTCCTTAGATCGTAAGTGCTGAGCATAGAACCTTTGGCTAACCTGTAATTCACATATTTGACACATAACGTTCTGTCTATGTGTTGTATTGGAAGATGATGACGTCGATGCTTGTTGTAAATCTTCAACACTAATATCAGCTTGTCTCTTCAAACCTCGACCGACTTGAATTGAAGATTTTCTGTAGATATAACATGCTTATGTTAATATAAGAACACAAATATGTAACATAAAATTTAAATAAGTATAGTTAGAATGTATACCTGAATGTTTCCTCAACTTCTTTACAGATGTTAAACAGTGAAGTGTCATAATACGGATTTTCCAGAGCATTATCTTCATAATTCTCACACGCTCTCATTAGTTCTTTTTCTTCTTCTTCAAAAACATTTTGAAAAAAAACACTTTCTAGTGACATGGTTGAAATAAACCAGTTTAGCTTTGCTTGTGAATGATGAATTAATAATAAATATAATGTTCGATTTTTCTCTTATATATACAAGTCGATAAGGTGATTACTATATTAGTTGATGGTTAATTAATAGTTGCTCGTTACTTATCAATTAGATACTCATAAAATTTTGTAAGGATGGTTCTTATAAATTAATTTAGCTATTAGAGATTACTTTTTAAAAAAGTATTTTTTACAGTTATTGGTTTCTGCTATTTGCTTCGTGATATCAAATATGATACCCTTCGTTTGCTCATATTTTTCATCTTTTGTATCCGTATAATATTTGATCCTCACTTCTGAGTGTTTCCAATGTTCATCTACTGGTACTTTTTTCAATTTTATGAGGTCATACACCTCAATTTTTATCAAATGTGTAGCATGAGCCCCATCATCATTATTAGTAGACAAGTATGTGACACCAGGGATACCATCTTTTGAAGATCTCGCCACTGTAGAGCTGAGTTTCTTTTTCTTCTGATTGGTCCCCTCAAAGAATGAGTCGCTACTATTTCGACGAGACCGTTTGAGCTTTGTTGTTTCTAAGGCCTTCTCAGTTGATTGCTCATCATCCGATGTAGCGTAGTAGTAATGCTTGAACGTGTTTTCTTCCATTACGTTAAATGTTGAATTCTGTAATAAAATAAGCCTATGCTTTAAAAACATATTTGTATAATAATTTGAATCAAAAATTTGCCTAAAGTGAAAACCTAAACAAAATTGGTTTAAGTAATAGACATTCAAACAAACACATAGTTTTGAGGGTCTGTAATATATATAATAAATATAGATAAAGAATTATAAAGCAAAAAAACACATACCTCCATAGCTTTTTTTGAAGTAAATAGAACCAGCCTCAGTATCACACAGGATGAATTCAATCACTTGATGATAAATTGTAACTCGAATACTCTCGACTATCCTATATATATACGATTTATCTTACAAGTACAAATATAATTAAAAAGGTATTAGGAATGTCACCACAAACATCATTATCGCACTCACGACATTGTAATTAAATAAGAATAACTAATGAACGGAAAAATACGATAGACCCATTACGATAATGATATAAATACTTAACAAAACTACACAGAACCTACAGTGATGTCACGTGGTAGTTCTGGTCAAGCGTGAGTCGACGTATCCTAGACACAGGGGGTGGTTTTGAGAGTGGTCAAGCGCGAGTCGTGCGGGGGCAGAAAAGTTTTTAGGCGAGGGGTTGGGGTTGGAGGGTAGTGTGCCAGAACCAACGATGTATTGAGAGTGGTCAAGCGCGAGTCGTGCGGGGGCAGAAAAGTTTTTAGGCGAGGGGTTGGGGTTGGGGGGAAGTGCGCCAGAACCAACGAATCCCCTCTACTTTAACTTGTTAATTAAATGTATATTTTACTAGTTAGTAACTTTCTGATACCTGCAATAATTGTGGACTGGATGACCGAGCCTAGTTTTTTTTAACAACGCCATCTATTGTTAAGTAGCTTTAATGTTGCTAAACAACGCCATCTATTGTCGAGTAGCTTTAGTGTTGCTGTTTCGGTAAAAATAATAGTATACTACTCGCCAATAGATGTAAGGAAGAGTCATATTTTTCAGTTTATCATTGCCTGAAAACACGGATTAAACCAAATTTTCTAAAAATGTAACCTAGCTAGATCGATTTATCGCCCCCGAAATCACCTGCATAAATTTCATCGAAAATCGTTGGAGTCGTTTCCGAGATTTAGGTTATATATCTATATTATATTCATATATACAAGAATTGCTCGTTCAAGGAATTAGATTCTACGCAATTAAGCACCTGGCCAGTTTTTTGTAGGATCTAATCATGGAAGTCATGGTGAGGTCAGAATATGCGGATTTAAGATTTAATTACTTACATGATCTACTAAAATATGTTTTAAATTGATCAGTTTCTCAAAATAACCAATAAGGTGGTTCATCAACTACTCTTAATTTATCAAGTGTGTCTAAAATAAGACTCGCAAAGTCGCACAAAAATGGTAAGATTTAGATTTTTTAAAATTTTAATATAGTCATTATAACACCACCAATCATTATCAAGTTTTTGATCAGCAACTACTAAAAAGAGTTAATTATCTAGCTAATTAACTTCAAAAGTAATTGCTAAGATGCTCGTAGATAATATCGAGATACACATCTCGCTTTCATTAGATAACTTTGGCGGTTAAATGATTTTTTTTTTAGTTGCACGCAACTTTTACGTGTTTCTTTGTTGATCAAATAGGAATGTAGTATGCATTTTACGTGTGAAGGTCGTTTTTAACGTACTAAGGCTATGTCTCGTCTCGACGCTAGATTTCGATTTTGGGGCCGATAGTGTAAGTTTTTAACGCTACTATCGCGTTCGCGTCAACGAAATAGATGTATGGAAATGAAGGATCGCCTCTAGCGGACGCGTTTCGAGACTATTTTTTCTCATAGGACTTTTATTGAATACGCGAACGCGATAGTAGCGTTAAAAACTTACACTATCGGCCCCAAAATCGAAATCTAGCGTCGAGACGAGACATAGCCTTAGTACGTTAAAAACGACCTTCACACGTAAAATGCATACTACATTCCTATTTGATCAACAAAGAAACACGTAAAAGTTGCGTGCAACTAAAAAAAAAATCATTTAACCGCCAAAGTTATCTAATGAAAGCGAGATGTGTATCTCGATATTATCTACGAGCATCTTAGCAATTACTTTTGAAGTTAATTAGCTAGATAATTAACTCTTTTTAGTAGTTGCTGATCAAAAACTTGATAATGATTGGTGGTGTTATAATGACTATATTAAAATTTTAAAAAATCTAAATCTTACCATTTTTGTGCGACTTTGCGAGTCTTATTTTAGACACACTTGATAAATTAAGAGTAGTTGATGAACCACCTTATTGGTTATTTTGAGAAACTGATCAATTTAAAACATATTTTAGTAGATCATGTAAGTAATTAAATCTTAAATCCGCATATTCTGACCTCACCATGACTTCCATGATTAGATCCTACAAAAAACTGGCCAGGTGCTTAATTGCGTAGAATCTAATTCCTTGAACGAGCAATTCTTGTATATATGAATATAATATAGATATATAACCTAAATCTCGGAAACGACTCCAACGATTTTCGATGAAATTTATGCAGGTGATTTCGGGGGCGATAAATCGATCTAGCTAGGTTACATTTTTAGAAAATTTGGTTTAATCCGTGTTTTCAGGCAATGATAAACTGAAAAATATGACTCTTCCTTACATCTATTGGCGAGTAGTATACTATTATTTTTACCGAAACAGCAACACTAAAGCTACTCGACAATAGATGGCGTTGTTTAGCAACATTAAAGCTACTTAACAATAGATGGCGTTGTTAAAAAAAACTAGGCTCGGTCATCCAGTCCACAATTATTGCAGGTATCAGAAAGTTACTAACTAGTAAAATATACATTTAATTAACAAGTTAAAGTAGAGGGGATTCGTTGGTTCTGGCGCACTTCCCCCCAACCCCAACCCCTCGCCTAAAAACTTTTCTGCCCCCGCACGACTCGCGCTTGACCACTCTCAATACATCGTTGGTTCTGGCACACTACCCTCCAACCCCAACCCCTCGCCTAAAAACTTTTCTGCCCCCGCACGACTCGCGCTTGACCACTCTCAAAACCACCCCCTGTGTCTAGGATACGTCGACTCACGCTTGACCAGAACTACCACGTGACATCACTGTAGGTTCTGTGTAGTTTTGTTAAGTATTTATATCATTATCGTAATGGGTCTATCGTATTTTTCCGTTCATTAGTTATTCTTATTTAATTACAATGTCGTGAGTGCGATAATGATGTTTGTGGTGACATTCCTAATACCTTTTTAATTATATTTGTACTTGTAAGATAAATCGTATATATATAGGATAGTCGAGAGTATTCGAGTTACAATTTATCATCAAGTGATTGAATTCATCCTGTGTGATACTGAGGCTGGTTCTATTTACTTCAAAAAAAGCTATGGAGGTATGTGTTTTTTTGCTTTATAATTCTTTATCTATATTTATTATATATATTACAGACCCTCAAAACTATGTGTTTGTTTGAATGTCTATTACTTAAACCAATTTTGTTTAGGTTTTCACTTTAGGCAAATTTTTGATTCAAATTATTATACAAATATGTTTTTAAAGCATAGGCTTATTTTATTACAGAATTCAACATTTAACGTAATGGAAGAAAACACGTTCAAGCATTACTACTACGCTACATCGGATGATGAGCAATCAACTGAGAAGGCCTTAGAAACAACAAAGCTCAAACGGTCTCGTCGAAATAGTAGCGACTCATTCTTTGAGGGGACCAATCAGAAGAAAAAGAAACTCAGCTCTACAGTGGCGAGATCTTCAAAAGATGGTATCCCTGGTGTCACATACTTCTCTACTAATAATGATGATGGGGCTCATGCTACACATTTGATAAAAATTGAGGTGTATGACCTCATAAAATTGAAAAAAGTACCAGTAGATGAACATTGGAAACACTCAGAAGTGAGGATCAAATATTATACGGATACAAAAGATGAAAAATATGAGCAAACGAAGGGTATCATATTTGATATCACGAAGCAAATAGCAGAAACCAATAACTGTAAAAAATACTTTTTTAAAAAGTAATCTCTAATAGCTAAATTAATTTATAAGAACCATCCTTACAAAATTTTATGAGTATCTAATTGATAAGTAACGAGCAACTATTAATTAACCATCAACTAATATAGTAATCACCTTATCGACTTGTATATATAAGAGAAAAATCGAACATTATATTTATTATTAATTCATCATTCACAAGCAAAGCTAAACTGGTTTATTTCAACCATGTCACTAGAAAGTGTTTTTTTTCAAAATGTTTTTGAAGAAGAAGAAAAAGAACTAATGAGAGCGTGTGAGAATTATGAAGATAATGCTCTGGAAAATCCGTATTATGACACTTCACTGTTTAACATCTGTAAAGAAGTTGAGGAAACATTCAGGTATACATTCTAACTATACTTATTTAAATTTTATGTTACATATTTGTGTTCTTATATTAACATAAGCATGTTATATCTACAGAAAATCTTCAATTCAAGTCGGTCGAGGTTTGAAGAGACAAGCTGATATTAGTGTTGAAGATTTACAACAAGCATCGACGTCATCATCTTCCAATACAACACATAGACAGAACGTTATGTGTCAAATATGTGAATTACAGGTTAGCCAAAGGTTCTATGCTCAGCACTTACGATCTAAGGAACACAAAGAAAAATGTCTTATTCATAATCATAATTTACATAATGTCTCTGTTATATCAGTTGCTTTTGGGTCTCGGGTCTTAACGTATAGAATTGTATCACCTAAAGCTAATGAGTCACTTAAAATACAAACTCCTGAAGTATTCATAGCATCAATTAAAGAGTCGATACTATTTCTTATTCAGGAATGTTTAAAAGAGTTAACTATTGTTAAAGTTAATTTTATTATTCATGCAGATTTTGAACAGGAAACAAAAGATTTAAAAAATTCTTTCGATTTTCAAACAAAAATTGGACTATTTCTTTAGGGGACGAATTAGAAAATTATTTAGAAACTTTAAGCGAAGACATTAAAAATAAAATGAGTGATTTCGAAGCAAAAGATAGTGGATGGACTTTAAAAAAAATTCAGTTCTTAGAAATGAATGTTAATAAGTTCAATCCCTTACGAGGGTCTTCGTTTATTGAATTACCTTTAGATATTAAGCGTAAAAAAGCAGTCATAAATGTAAAAAATAACGATCAACAATGTTTTAAGTGGGCTTTATTATCCGCACTATATCCTGTAAATAAAAGTTCTGAAAGGGTATCATCATACTTGAGGAATCAAAATAGACTAAAGTTTAATAATATACAGTTCCCAATCAAATTATCGGATATACCCAAGGTAGAAAAACAGAATAACATTAGTATCAATGTTTTCGGATTAGAATTTAACAAAGAAAAAAAATGTAATACCATCGTTGGACCATTATATTTTACAAAATGTCGTAAAGAATTACACATTAACTTATTATTTTTAAACAATGGTTCAAATGGTCATTATTGTTTTATAAAAAATTTATCACGCTTGGTTAGTAAACAAATAACGAATCGAAATAATGCTATTCATATCTGTGATGGTTGCCTTCTATATTTTAAATCTAAAGTTAATTTAATTAATCACCAAAAACATGACTGTGCTCATATTGTTACTGAATTACCAGGAATTCATAAAAAAGGAAAAGATTGGTTTAATCGGGAAACAAATAATGATGAAATCTATTTTGATAAGTTTCAAAGAAAATTAAAATTACCTTTTGTAATATATGCAGACTTTGAAGCTCTTTTAAAACCCGTCACCTCATGTGACCCTGATCCATCGAAGTCATATACAAAAACAATACATGAACATGAAGTTTATAGTTATGGATACTATATAAAATGTTCGTATGATGATAAGCTGTCTACATACAGAACATACACAGGGCCTAATTGTGCAAAAATGTTTATGGAAAGCATTTACAAAGATATTAGCAATATACATAGGATAAATTGTTTTCGAAAATGTCCACTTTCATTAACTAACGAAGAGAAGGAATCTATTAGACAATCGCAATTATGTTATATTTGTGAAGGGCTATTGGGTGATGACATCACAGTAGACTATGATTGGAATACTGGTAATTTTAGAGGTGTTGCTCACGAATTATGTAGTTCAAAGTATCGTGTTCCCTTTTTCATTCCCATTCTATTTCATAATCTAAGTAATTATGATGCTCATTTTATTGTTCATGCTTTGAATTTTAAAGATGGAGAAATAGATATCATTCCGCAAAATAAGGAAAAATATATTTCATTCTCAAAAAAACTTAATATAAGAGGTCATTTAGTACATTTGCGGTTTTTAGATTCCTTTAAATTCATGGCCAGTAGTTTAGATAGTTTAGCTAAAAATCTAAAAAAAGATCAATTTATAGAATTAAGAAAACAATTTCCAAACGAAAATGATTTTAATAAACTTATTAGGAAAGGTGTTTTTCCTTATGAATTTGTTAATTCTTATGAATCCTTAAAAGTTACAACTCTTCCAGATCAAGACGCTTTCTTTAACTCTTTAAGTAATACCAGTGTCTCAGATGATGATTATAAACATGCTCAAAATGTTTGGGTCCAATTTAAATGTAAAAATATGTTGGACTATTCCAATCTATACTTAAGAACTGATGTAATGTTACTCACTGATATTTTTGAAAACTTTAGAGAAATTTGTATTAAAACATATGAACTCGACCCTGTACAATATTATACCCTTCCAGGATTAAGCTGGGATGCAATGCTAAAATGTACTAACATAACACTGGAATTATTAAAAGACTTTGATAAAATAGCATTCGTAAAGTCTGGTATAAGAGGTGGTATTTCACAGTGTTCTAACAGATATGGAAAGGCAAATAACGAGTACATGGGTGATTACAAAGATAACTTACCAAAATCTTACTTAATGTATTTTGATGCAAACAATCTCTATGGTTGGGCAATGTCTCAGTATTTGCCTGTAAGAGATTTTAAATGGGTTAACCCGAACATAGACTTCAATATATCAGATTCATCAGATATTGGATACATACTGGAAGTTGATCTTGAATACCCTGAAAATTTACATGATCTTCATTCAGACTTACCTTTATGCCCTGAAAACATTGTAATCGGTAACAGTAAAGATAAAAAATTAGTACCAAATTTATATAACAAAACTAAATATATTATTCACTATAGAAATCTGAAGCAATGTTTACAACTTGGTATGAAATTAATTAGAGTTCATAGAGTTTTACAGTTTGAGCAAAGTCCTTGGTTGAAGAAATATATAGATTTAAATACACAACTAAGAACTTTAGCTAAAAGTGACTTTGAAAAAGATTTTTATAAAATTATGAATAATGCAGTCTTTGGTAAAACTATGGAAAATGTTGAAAAACGTGTTAATGTGAAATTGTTAACCCACTGGGAAAACCATGGAAAAATTCAAGGTGCACAAAGTTTAATTGCTCGCCCTGAGTTTCATAGTCTATCTATATTCTCCGAGTCTTTAATTGCTGTACAATTACAAAAGACTAAGGTATATTTCAATAAACCATTTGTTTTAGGATTTTGTATATTAGAAATATCAAAAACATTGATGTATAACTTTCATTATAATTACATGAAAAGAAAATACAATAATAGTGTCAAGTTATTATACACTGATACGGATAGCTTAGTTTACCATGTATTTACAGATAATTTTTATAATGATATAAAATACGTAATATTGAAATCAAATAGGAATGTAGTATGCATTTTACGTGTGAAGGTCGTTTTTAACGTACTAAAGGCTATGTCTCGTCTCGACGCTAGATTTCGATTTTGGGGCCGATAGTGTAAGTTTTTAACGCTACTATCGCGTTCGCGTCAACGAAATAGATGTATGGAAATGAAGGATCGCCTCTAGCGGACGCGTTTCGAGACTATTTTTTCTCATAGGACTTTTATTGAATACGCAAACGCGATAGTAGCGTTACGAATACACAAAAACTCACACTAAGCATACAGGTCAAGTCTCGTACCCATCAAATACGCAGGGCCTCGCGTATTATACTTCAATTAAATCGACGATTTGAGACCCCGGAGTTATGATTTAATAATAATGGATAAGGTAACATGGATGTCAAGCGGGACGGGGTATAGTAAACTCTAAATTTTCTTAGTAACACTATTAAAAAAACTAGTCAAGTGCGAGTCGGACTCGCGCACCGAGGGTTCCGTCAAAGATTAACTTTATTGAGGGACAAACTTAACTTTGCCGTTGGAATACTGTTATCCCCATACATCGACATAGGTCGCGGTTAGTTTACTTACTGCAAAAAAGTTTAAAATAGCAAAAAAAAAAAGAGTGTGATACTTCCCACGCATTCCTGAGAAAGAGGATCTTGACAGACGGACGGGCAACAAAGTGATCCTATTAGTGATTTCTTTTTTTTTTGAGGTACGGAATCCTTAGAACTACACAAAATGCAAGCTACCCCTAAATATAAAAAACTAGTGGCGCTATGCGAATTAATTAACAATCTGTCTGGTTAACGAAGTGAAATAAATTTTAGATAGGCTCAAAGGAATTCAAAAATTAAATCCAATTAAGTTCTCCAAATTATTTAACCTAATTACTAATTTTGGAGACAGGCATCGAGGTGACACTTAGAATGTTTCTAACTTTGATATGGAACAATATAAATAAAAACAATACAATTCAACATGCCACATCCTAACATTCTTAACATCCATCTTTGGTCCATTTGACGAATAACTTCATGGAAGCTTGGTCCATTGACCCCGACCCGCCCGTAGTCTATCCGTATACAAACCGACACCACAAACAGCTTCTAATGTGTATATATGTACTATTAACTATTTGAAGTAACCAGTCGACGTATTTATAGCTCTAATAAAAACATGTTTCTTCCTAGTAAGGATGGGAAAAGAATAAATTAAACTCGTCATTACAATAATTATTACTGTTGATTACTAGTTTTTATAATTATGTAAATCGATATAGAAAATTAGAAGTTACTACTTAGAAATGTAAATCAACAAAAATATTCTTTACCATTGCCACTCGAAAAAGGGAATTTTATCCATCGATAACAGTGAATAAAAATCATTTCTACTTACTGAGTGAGTAAAAACATTTTGCATTTGGAAGAATTGTTTAATTATTTTAATTGTTATTGTGGTCGTTTAATGTCATTGTTCTCCTATCACCCGGTAATAATTACCAAATATATACCAAAATGTGATAATAGTACTGTTTATTTTCACGCAGTCAATGGTAAAAATAAGAGTATACCGTACGTTAAAAAAAAAATTCTTCTCGGATCTTTGTAACCCTCGCTGCACTCAGGATTCTACTTTAGAATCTTTCGCTGCTCTCGGGATCCAACTTAGTCCGTCGAATTAAATTCTCTTTTTTTCACTTGTTGTATAATCTCTACTATTACATAATTAAAAAGAATATTCCTACATACAAAGCTGTAAAGAAGAAATTTGTTCATAGAATTTAATAGATATGTAGCAGCCTAATAGTAAAATCCTCCGTTCAACTAAATGCCTAAGCAGTTCGTTTAGCAGTATGGAAAAGAAATCGCAAGATTTTTGTAACAAAAATCAAGTTAATTGAAGCACCGTTAAGACGGTAGGAAGAGTGCTCCGCAGAAAAAAATATTCCCGTGGCAACTATTGATTAGAATAAAACGTATTTTATATGTTATTTAACTTAATTATATCCTAAATTATATCCGTTTGAGTACATCACTAGTCAAGCATTTCATTATGCAGGAATGCATAGATATTTTCTGATGCGTACGCTGACTTTTCATAACGTCATACGATCATCAACTATCAACAATTGTCAGATTTATTGACCATGTAACTTTCACTTTTGACCTTACGCCCAACTTTTGTCGTTCACGGTTCTCTCTCAGCGTAATAAATGGTCATAAAAATTAAATAATATTTAATTTGATTTCGGTTTACGGATAAATACATAACATGAAATAGGATACATAAAGAAAGCACCATTCTTAGCGAAGTTACATATTATAAAAATTACAAATTACAAATATGTTACTTTCAAACACTGAGAAATCTGTAATGTTCGGTGACATGTGAAGCAACGAGAGCGTAACCAGCGTAATTACAACTCTTCATTCCACAACACTGTCGCAGCGAAGCGGTTTCCAAAAATCGTTAAAGATGTGACGTATAATTTCTGCATGTCGAGACATAACATAGACAAAATTTATTATCTGAATATTGCCGGTGACACATCACAATTTGAAGACAATATTTAAGGCTATGTACCAAAACCCGCCGAGTAATTATCGTCCGGTAAAGTTAAAAAATCAAACCTTTTTGAAACGGAAGTTTAACAGTTAATTATCACACTGACAGGGGTAAATTTCAAACGTTTCTATGGCAGTATAAAGAATTCAACTTGACAGTTGGAAAATAACTTTACCCCGGGCGTCCCAAAACCTTTTTTTTTAACTTCCTCGATGCGATAAAGAACGCACCCTAAGTAAGATATCCCTTTTATTTAAGGTGAATTCGAATCAAATATTTCTCATACAACCTCCAGTGCACTAAATAACCACAACTAAAAACATTTTATTGTGTGCATTCATGAAATGCCAGTGGATTTCTAAATAGCTTAAGTTTTTGTTGATTTCATTCATTTATTTAATTCAATTAAAACCACTTTTATTAATAATGCACCAGCATTTTATGGATGAATATATACGTTTTTCGACTACGGCAAATAGCACTTTATTACAATAACACATTTGTAGTAACGAAATGCCTATAGGTAAAAGATATTAGGTGTAACGCAAAAGATGTTCGAATATAAATCGCGCCACGTAAGTTGAATCATTCGCAGTAACACATTTTTAGGTCCATTGAGGATGAGAAATGTGGTGCGACGTTTACTTTAGTTGTATCAAATAAGAGTCTAAGAGATTTTCTGATGTGATCATTCATAATAATATTAATAACATACCTACTTATACCCAGTAGGTAACCCACCCATTTTTTTATTTGAACTCAAATATATTTGAAATGATATATTTTTCTAAAGAAAAACGGATTATATCAAGAAGGTATAAATACAATACATACATTTAGGCAAAAAGTAATGTAGTAAACATTCCAGCATATTTAAAAAAGTGGCACTAGAAAAAAAAAAGTGTCCACATTTAAATCCGCTGTGTTTTTATACATACATATATATGTTATATGGAGCCCGGAATAGCCCGAATCGAATAATACAAAGTAGGTTACGTACGAGTGTAAAATAAAATTAGTATTTATTTTCTCTACGTGCAACATTTTAAATACAAACGTAACAAGTTTATAGCAATAAAGATAAATAAAAAAACCGGCCATGTGCGAGTGTGGCTCGCGCACCAAGTTCCGTACAAACTTATTATATGTAATTCTTCCATCATGGGATCAAGTCTGAGAAGTTTTTGATATTTTTTTTTCTATATTTGTGATGAAACATCTAGCTTCTTGCCAAATTTCATGATTCTAGATCAAAGGAAAGTACCCCATAGCTTTCGATTTATTTGCATGCCAAAATATGCGACAAAAATGGCCGCATTTCGGCCTTATTTTTGTTTGCGTTTACTTAATAGCATGATTTTTAGGGTTCCGTACCCAAAGGGTAAAAAACGGGACCCTAACTAAGACTCTGCTGTCCGTCCTTATTTAGTTATATATTCACTTTAAAAATAAATAACTAAATTGGAATAAAACAAATATTAAAGGGGGCTCTGATACAAGAAACGTGATTTTTTTGCCGTTTTTATAGACAATGGTACGGAACCCTTCGTGAGCGAGTCCGACTCGCACTTAGATGATTTTTTTACAGCTTCTTAGAACCGTAGAACTTGAGTTATTGATATTAATTTTAACTGGATACTTTCATACGTTTCTGAGAAAAAGGGTCGTGACAGACAGACGGCCAACAAGGTGCTCCTATATGGGTTTCTTGTTTCTTTTTTAGCTACGGAACTATAAAAATTAGTACAGTCTAGGGCGGAAGTGTTCTTCGCGCTTCGGGGACCACCTTCCAGTAAAGGGGAGCTTTAAACACCGGATATAATAACAAAGGGACTTGATACCCAAATTACTTTTTCTTCGTTTTCTTACCATGGATTTAGTGAACGTACAAAAATGCATACTTTTAAAGCGTTGCTATATTACATTTGCTTGTAGCGAAACTAAGTAAATTTAAAAGAATTGGTTATGTTGTTTGTGAGAGAGGTAGGTACCTACGTACATTTTATAGCAAATGGTTTAAAAAAAATGTGTCGATAAAATGTAATTAAAATTGTAATGTATAAGATACTTAATTACAGGTATCTAAAATACAGAACAAATGACTTTGTTTTAATAACTTTATCAAATTATTTACCTTTCTTCAAGTCGGTATTGTTTTGTCGAAAAAACTTTTTAACAATAACAATAACCGACTTCAGAAAGATGCACTAAAAAGGTAAAAATAATTAAATCACGTAAAATAATTAAAATAAAGGCGGTCATTCGCCGGTAACTTTCGCATGTAATGTAACGGTTCAAATCAGAACAATAAATCAAGAACGTAATGTCCAAAATCGAATCTTGTATTGTTAAATTACATAAGGTACCCGTGAATGCTCATGGTGGGTATCATTCTGTACGTGTAATGCTACTAGTCTCCACAAAGTTATTTCATTCTTTTCCGATTTGACCTACATCTACATGTCGACCCCACATTATAAGTTTCATCGAAACAATAAAATTATTACACAATAAACAAACCAAGGGGACACCCAGCCCCTTTTGAATTTCACTTAGTTACACGACGGAAGTTAAATTTTTAGTGTGATTCCGATATTTGGGTCGTTCCCGATGACGACAAAACGAAAGAATATTTTGACTTATTTTGTTTTAGATTATTTTAAGTTTTGATTGCTGGACATGTTAGTATGTATTTTGATATACATTCGATAACTTGTATCATATTTTACGTAAATTAAAAAATAAATTCAGCAAAGTCTATAAAATTTGTAAAATCTGTGTCCCTAGGTTGCTGTCTTTTGTGGCACACAATTTGCTGAAAACCTAAATTTGAAAAGTGCCACCAAAATTAGGGCAAAGGTTGTGCTTGAAATTCACTCTAATTCAATTTCAAAAAGCTTATATTTATTCATGTCGGCAAAAATTAGCATTGTCATATAGATTGTATTGACGACTCAAAGGTGTTTTCAAAAATCTATTTGAAAAATATTATTTAATTAATTAATTAAATGGACTTTGCTGAAGTTGAATAAATAGGGTTTTTGACAGTAAATTAAAAACAGGGTAATTTTCAAGCACAACCGTTGCCTAATTTCGGGGGCACTCTCCAATTTCAGGCTTTCAGCAAAGTCTGTATTCCGAGGTTGCTGTGTTTCGGGCACACAATATGTTGAAAGCCAATATTATTTTGTCCCCGGTCTTTCATTTTACCGCTTATTACTATAGTGCTGGTACACATTTATGACTTATAATTATTATATTATTATTATATTATAGGACATATAATTATTTATATTAGTTCAGATACACAGTATAAGCACCACATGTCACGCCGGAGTCCGGACTAAAGCATGGTTGGTAAAACACGCTGTCCCCACAATATAATGTGGGTGTGATTCCAGCCACTGGTTATCTCTTCGAAAAAAAAACCGTGACTTTATGCATAGATTTTTTTCTTAAAAGAAATTAACAACGAAAGTACTTTCTATTCAAATTTTCACCTACAAAATGTTGGACAAAGTCAGTCAGTTGACGATGACAGCAATAATATGTCTGCAGCTTATTTAATTTCGGACTTGTACTGGTATCCTTAGTTCATTATTAAATATCAGGATTTGCCAGCAGCTGCGCGCGCCCTAAATTCGGTTATCGGCGTACTTAATTATACGAATGATGGTAGCTGTAGCCATACATCTATACATCGTTTAAGCTCGGTTTTAGTTATTCCCGCGGGAATTTTCGTTTTTTTCGGGATACAAAGTAGTCTATGTCCTATTCCAGGACTTAACCTATATGCGTGCCAAGTTTCATCCCGATCCATCCACTGGTTGAAGCGTGGTTAAGTAATAAACATCAAAACTTTCACATTTATAATATTAGTAGGATCTACAATGGGAATAGATCTGTAATGTGGATTCTTTCCCGATTACATCTTTTGCAGATATTCCTTACAGCTCCCTGTGAGATTTAATCATGTAATATTAAGAGAGATACATGATGGAACAAGTGATATATATATAACCTTCATTAACCGGTATGCACCAAAGCTATTGACCATATACCTACATATATTATAACCAGCACAAACTAAATTTTCCAACACAGAGAATTTCTAGCACCAGCGAAAGCTATCGCCTTATCTATACGTTTCATGATTAGGAATGTCACTAATCTAGATGTACCATAAAATAAAACAGATTGGAGGCGACACGGTTCGATTACTACTCGTGATTCACGGCAAACCTCACGTTAGTCAATACACAGCAGGAAACGTTGTTTTGAACGTTAAAACAAAACGTTTCTTTGTTACGTCATTTATTGCACAGTACTGAAGCATGACCGCGAAACGCGTTAATAGTCGCAGGTAAAGTTTCAAGCAAAAAGAAATAGATCTTTTTAGGGTCCGTAGCCAATTGGCAAGAACAGATTTTAGTTTTTATTACCACTAAGGTGGCTAACAAACTTGCGGTCCGCCTGATGGTAGCAGCCTTTGTACGCTTACAACACCTGGGACACCATTCGCGAGTTGCCGACCGTTCAAAATTCTAATAACTTCTTTCTTGTCGAACCCCATACTGAAGTCCTTAGAGAAAACCTTGACAGGGAGCTCATTCCACAATCTAAGCGTTAGCAGGAGGAGGTTTCTCTGAAACCACAGTGTAGGTACATGTTTAGTTTTGGCATCTCCATTGCCCGTCCATCTGTTAGAAGTATGCCATATCACATTTAGATTTCGTTATTAAACTGTCAATTTTCTCACAATAATTATTAAAAATGCGTTAAAAATTTCAGCAGGGAAGATAAATATAATCTTTCCAAGGCGTGCAATTGAGGGATTCAAACCGCGTGATGGTGATATCAGTATGGTAATTGCAAAATGGACACAGTCAGTATAGCTTGTAGAAAACATTTATTTTAGACAATGACCTTATAAGCAGATAGGCTCTAAAAATGGATCGCAAAATTGCGCTTAACTTCGATCGTAAGCACACTTCCTTCGCAGTCGTTTGTTGTCAACCCACCGATAGCAAGCCAAAGTGTGATTTAAAATGTTGTCTAAATATTACATTAACACCGTTAAAGAAAGATGGTCTGACCTATAATCGGTGTAAAAACTTCATTTATAACTAACTAACCGATTAATAGAGTGAAATTGTCGCTTAACGTTAAAATCAATTGCATTTTATTAATTCTGTTGTCGAGTCCTTCAATTTTTTTTGACAAAAGGTACGTTTTCGTGTACTTATCGTCGCCTTAAGACCTGATTATTATCTAAAATGATTGAAAACTAAAACTAAACATGAACTTAGGGTTCTACAAAAGACAGTAAGAAGCAATTTACAAAATAGGCTTCACCTATATACTCTAATTGTAAAGTTTCAGTCACTTATTATTGTAATTGACCCTCACCGTGCAGCTCACTCTAAAATATATTAACCATACATTTTATGTGGACCATATATTTAACTAGAAAACCAGAATAGACGCTGATTCTTCAGTAAAAAGTGATAACGGTCCAACCCTTAAATCTCCTGTTAATACCCAATGGTTTGGATAAAGGTTGAGATACAAAATACAATCCAAAAAAAAAACGAGTTGCACTCCGGGAGTGCCGGCAGAAGTGAAAACCTTTACACACGATTCGCGCTCAACACTCAAATATGTCACAAGACATGTCTTAGACATTGTCAAGAAATAATAATGTTTGTTTATTTACTTTTTTGACGTAGTATATTTGACATCGCAATCTGTCATAGAATTAAAATTCCATATCAAACCTCCCTGTACTACTCATAATCGCGAATACTAAAAATAAAAATTATAATAGGCGTGGCATTACGGTTTCCGTCTTACGAATTTCCACGATTAGGACACGTGACCTGACGCGAGTTTATCATTTTTTACCCATACCAAAAAAAAGTGCACAACGCCGCTAAAGAAGTTTTCACTTCAAAAATGGCAATAAGTGATGAAGTCACAACTTAATATTACGTAATGATAAATATAACACTTTTTCTGCACATGCCCAAAGGAAGCGAAACCAGATTTTATAACTTTAATATGACCTAATAGGTACATAATATAAGTATAAATGCAGGTCACACTCTGTGAATGTGATTAGTACGCAATCTGTTGACGATGGACGCCAATGGCCAGTAATGACTCACATCCGCGATGAACTGCAGGCGCCTGTCCCTCTGTAGGCGACGAGCGGTAAGCGACAACAATACAAGTGACAAATCATAAGAAAAACACTAGAAAGACACTCACGCACGGCCCACCTCCTGTAGGCTAATTAAAGATAATTCACAGTTAAAGTACAAGTTGTCCCTTACTTATACTATCTCTAGTTAAAATTTTAAGTTGAGAGACGTTAAGAGGACACCTTTTTAATACAAATTAGTGTTTCTGGACCAATAAATGGAGATTGGACGTAAGCTCTGTAAATCTACCCATGTCTTAAGCCAAGCGGCCAAGCTTTGTACTGGCGATTCCTTAGTTTACTCCATAATGTTTCGCAGTGACGCTCGACTTCTTTTTGACCATTATTATGAGTTGAAGCGTTGAAGCAGGCAATATCTGTTGTGCATGGGTATATAGGATATGTTTATGTAACTTTTCGCTTTTCAATGGTCTGCATGAACATTAGTGTCTAAATAATATGAATGTGTTGGAGAGCTCTGTCATCGCTGATCTTCTGTGTCCAGCTAATACGAAGCATGTATACAGTTTTTAGTAAAGATAATCGCACATTGCTGACAGTCAGGACTTACCAGGAGCCACATAGAGGGTTACACATACACAGATAGAAGTTAAATAAACCAAACACAAGCAAAACAATAGGTTCTTGTTTACTGACGGTAATAATTAGTTTAGGAAATGGCTATCAATATATGAAATCGATATCTTAACTATTAAGCCATTAGAGCGAGCGCACACAATAGTCATAACTATCTTAACTATTAAGCAACTGATATTGCCAAATGCAAGTTTTCTTATAAACATATTTGTCCAATATTGGTGTCTGCAAGTTTGACAAGCCACAAAGGTCTTTTAATATTTTATTTAATCCCCCTGCCCAATCTTGACTTCTTATAATTCAGGTCTCTTTTATTTTACCGCTTATTACTTTAAAGCTGGTAATTTACGACATATACATATAAAGACACCTTATACCAGTTACAATGCATCATACTCAGTGTCACAGCGATAGGCACCCCGCCCTCCTCGTCACGCTGAACTAAAGTAATTTGTGAAAATGAGCTGTGTGTAACTTTGTATCCAACCGCTGGTTACTTCCTTCTAAGGATAAAAACCGTGCTTTCATACAATTTAAATTTATTACTCGCAGCGTAGTTGGTAGTGTGACCGGCTGCTGCGCCCTGCAGAGGGTGTGGGTTCGACGCCCGCGCTGGACAAACATTAATAATATATTATTAATATAACATTAATGATAACATTTGTGTTTGTCTTGAGTCTGGGTGTAGTTATGTATGATATGTATTTACATTTTCGCACTCACATAAAATTATTACCGATATAAAAAAAAAATCGGCTAAGTGCGAGTCGGACCATTATCTAAAAAAACGGCAAAAAAATCACGTTTGTTGTATGGGAGCCCCCCTTAAATATTTAATTTGTTTTATTTTTATTTCTTTATTTTTTTAAAAAAATGACTATAACACTAAATATTCTGTGAATATTTTAAACGTCTACCTGTTGCCGTTATCAATATCGAGCAAAGAAAACACGTTTGTTGTACGGGAGCCCCCTTAAATATTTATTTTATTCCGTTTTTTAGTATTTGTTGTTATAGGCAAGAGAAATACATCTTCTGTGAAAATTTCAACTGTCTAACTATCACGGTTCATGCGATATAGCCTGGTGACAGGCGGAGGGTCCTGTTTTTTACCCTTTGGGTACGGAACCCTAAAAAAGTGTTTTGTTTGGGTACTTACTACGTACATACTGAGGCTAGCCTTTAAATTGTATCTAAGACACGTACTAAATTCTTTATTCTGTGTCTAGGCACCAAAAAGTCGTAACACAATTCGGCCAAATATGTGACATTAACAGAAGACTTACTCACCGTTAAACATTGTATATTTCAAAAGCAGTTATTTTCCTAACGGATAAAACAAAAAAACTGATTATGTAACACGAGAACAATGACCATGTCTAGGTCGACTAGTGCCAAGTCTAGACTTGATCCGCCCGCTTGTCCGTAAACCCTGTTTCATAAGGATGTTCAGATCGAATGGTGTTATTGTCATTATAACCCAGTACCCGGAAGACCGAGCTTCTCTAGTTTTTTTTAACAACACCATCTATTGTCAAGGACCTTTAGTGTTGCTTAACAACGCCATCTATCGCCAAGTAGCTTTAGTGTTGCTGTGTTGGTAGAAATAATAGTATAACTACTCGCCAATAGATGTCAGGAAGAGTCATATTTGTCAGTTTATCATTGCCTAAAAACACGGGTAACACGATGTTTTCTAAAAATGAAACCTAGCTATATCGATTTATCGTCCCCAAAACCCCCTGCATACTAAATATCGTTGGAGCCGTTTCTGAGATATATATATATATATATGTACAAGAATTGCTCGTTTAAAGTTCTTAGATTTACAATTTAATATAATGTTTCAATAGAACATTATAATACAAGTGAGATAGGCTGCTCAATATAGACAAGCCTGTGGGTTGCGTCGAGGGCGAGGGTTAAATAAAGTCGAATGTGTATTAAGCAAAGGTCACAAGTGTCAAACGACTGTTTTCAACACACTTAAAGAATACTAAATACTTATATTAGTGTTAAAAAGTTGATATTTAATCAAATCTTATAGTTTTGATATGTTTTTAACAAACATATTGGATTCATTTTTCCATGAATAAAAACAAATGCATAATAACGTCTTGTTAAAAATTAAAAAAAAACTCGAGTGAGTCATGGCGCCGCAACACACTAGCCTGTGACGACATTATGGTACTCATGAGCTTGCCCCCTCGTCTCGCCGCGCACCTTACCTCACGATTACTCTGTCTAGACGCTTTCAATGGCGTACTGTGTAAGTGAAATGAATATTTATACTGTGGTAGTTACTAATATGTACTTTTAGTGTCAGTCAATCAGTCGCTAAATTAATACTTTTCCATTGTGTCATTCTTCACATAACAAAGGCATTTTACATTTTTAGTGGTAGAATTGCGTGTCAGTGTTTTAAATAATAAGTACCTACATTTATTTTTCCGAACTGAACTATGAGTAAGCATTCATCATTTACAAAGATTGAATATTGTCTAGTAATGATGTAAAGTATACAGGTGAAGTATTGCATATGCAGAGCCACGTGATCGCTGTTGGTTTGCATGCATTCGAACAGTGAGATCATAGGTTGACTTGCGTTTAGCTTTAGGGCGCGTTCGTTTTGGGATTAAGAGTTCCCACGATTGATACTTTTCACACTTTTGATAACGCCAGTTTTGCCACCGACACCTTTCGTTCGTGTAGCTTTGAAACGTTACTAACAAAATTTTTGGTTGCGAAACTTGCAAAACAAACGGTTGACGTACACACACTACGATAAACAAATAATTTGTATATGCATTTGACAGATTAACACAAAAACCCCACTTCCAGACATGGGTCTAAAGTTTCAATTTTCGGTGGCAAAAGTGTCAAAAATATTGTAAACGAATGCATGACAGATTGTTACAGATGATACTAAAATTTTGATATTTTTGACACCAATGCAAAACGAACGGATGACAGATATGACAAAGTAAACGAAAATAATGATTCTGCATCCCAAAACGAATGCGCCCTTAGACTCAATTTTACGAGGCACGTTTGTTCTTGGCCTAATTTTTCGTTATTTTTTTTTTTTCTAATTATTGTGTAGTGATGAAAACGTAGCAGAACTCTTAATGTCAAATCCTATGTCTCAGCAAACAACTGGGCCGCAGGTAATTAGCTATTATTGGCTCTGTGCTTACTTACTTATTCGTATAATAAAAAAAAATCTAGAAATTTTGTGACGTGGAGTTAGTTTATAGTCTGATCTAGTAGTGTAGTTTACAAAACAAACACATTCTTTCTTTATATTATAGATCAAGAATTTTAGTAAGAAAATGCGTTAAGATCGAGCGGAAACAGGTAATTATTTACGAGGGGTCGGCAATGATGTTCTTGTTGTTGCTAGCGTTCATAGGCTACGGTGACCTCTTACCATCAGGCGGACCGTAAGCTTGTTTGCCACCTTAGCGGTATAAAAAAAAAAAAAAAAACTGTAACAAAGAAATTTGGTACCCTATTATGCCATTTTTTATATTAATTCCATTTGTCCCATACGGACAGCGGAGTCTTAGTAATAGGGCCCCGATTTTTACCCTTTGGGTACGGAACGCTAAAACTCAACGCAGGCGATGTTTTATCAAAAACGGTAAAACAGTTCAATCTTAAGGTTTATTCTTAAAACCAAATGCATAAAATATAGTTACTATATATTTAACTTAAAAATGACGGATTTTTCCGTATAGATGTCTGTAAAGTTAAAAAAAGAATATGCAATTATATTATATTCTCACATAATTTGTTTAAATAACCTAGCAGGTCGGTATGTTAATACATTGGTATCGTTCAGTTTAATGAATTATGTGTTCGTACGGGATACGTGTAGAGTATTTTCGCGTTAGGTAATGTTACTATTTTTAGACAAGGAAGGTTAAATAGTATTGCAGCCAACTGTATTGTTTCTAACCACTTTGAAATTATAGCAAAAAAACACAATACAACATTTATGGAAAATAGTGTATACAGCCGATAGTGGTTAAATAAGAGTTGGTTTGTTAGATGTTTGGAAAAATATACTGAAGTCGGTTCGGTTGTTCGGTTCCATCCGCCCTAAATGCAGTTATCGCCGTAGAATTTCAACCGCTACTTCTCAATTACAGAAAAAAAACCGACATACACTTGACGTTTTCAAGTATCCTATGTCCTTTCTCGGGACTCAAACTAGCTCCATGGCAAATTGCATCTTAATCGGTACAGCGGTTTTAGCGTGAAAAGGTAACAGACAGACAGAGTTACTTTCGGATTTATAGTATTATTAAACAAGTCAACAAGAATTTGGTGCTTGAGTTCTGTGTACCCGATTGTGATTTATTTTCTCCTATCTCATAAAGTTTGCTTATTAAGAATGGTAACCTCTAAGCATTTTGCAAAAATAGTGTATTTTATTCATCATCGTAAGTACAAAAGCAAACTTTTTTTTATAAATAAAGTTTTTGGTTATTTTTTAAAGTAAAACATCAGACAATAGTCATTAAATAACAAACACAACAAAATAGTTTTTTTTTGTTGACTTGTGTTATGGATTATGGATATTGTATATATTACAATGTCACACAATTATATTTCCAGAATGATAAACCCACCTACCGCATCTGACACACAATTGTTTCTTGAAAACCAACGTGCCGCATCTAACTCGCTTTTTCCTCATAAATATCATAATGAGGAGAATTTGACTTAGGGTCAGCTCATACAGAGTCGCGACGAGGCATTATTGAGATAGTAACACATTATGGACTTTGTTTACTAAACAAAAAGATACAATTTATAGTGAGAGCACAAAAGTGAGAGATTGTGTGTCAAAGTACATCCCCAGTGTATGTAAACATTGATGCTCACCTTTGAGGTACGAGTTCATTTTCTTGGACCTTGAGCAAGGGCTATTTGGGCCATACACAGTCTATCACGCGGGCCCAGTTCAGATTGTGGAAATCACAAAATTACGCCTTTTTAAGGTTCCGTACCTCTAAAGGAAAAAAAGAACCCTTATAGGATCACTTTGTTGTCCGTCTGTCTGCCTGTAGGTCAGTCAAGACCCTTTGTAATTATCAAGTTGGAATTAATATCAAATACTAAGGTCTACGGAACCTTGAAGCTGTAAAAAAATCAAGCTTAAAAGTCAACGCATTAAAAAAATATTTATTTTTGTCGCATATTTTGGCATTCACATATAAATTAAAACCTATGTGGTGCATAAAGCAAGGTCAGCAATACAAAATAAGACCCAAATATTTTTATTTTCGACACTAATAAATCAAAACCTATTTCCCGTCGACCTAGAATCTAGAAATTTGGCAAGAAGCAAGACGATAACATCACAAATATAGGAAGAAATGCAAAAACCTGTAAGACTCGCTGTGATGACGGAAGATCTATCTACATACAATAAGTTTGTACGGAACCCTCGGTTCTCGAGCCAGACACCCACTTGGCCGGTTTTATTTGCAGGTTTCCTCATGATATTTCCCTTCACCGAAGAAACATACATTGCAGAACATACAACTATGTAAACATAAGATGATTCCTGATCCAGCATGGAAGTACACATGGTAAGCAGCGTGCCGGTAGTTGGAGTCGACAGCCAGGATGTGGCCGTCCGCGGGGCCATAAAAAGGGCTATAAATAATCCGTATTTCGCTGCGAGCCCATTTAAGTCTGCCCTGGATGCGTTCCGGCTAACGACCGAGCGCTCATTATCTTGAACGGATTGTTTATGAATGTGTTGAGATATGCGCGTATCTGTTATTGTACGGTTAGCAACAAACTAAATGGGAGTTTGTTGTGGTTTTTAGGGTTCCGCAGCCAAATGGTCAATACTGATCCCTTATTGTTATTATTAAAAGCTTTATATATGTCCATTATAAGCACTAAATGGGATCTTCTTGAGCTAAAATTTTGCTTCACTATGTAATCTTGGTGACAGACAATGCAACAATACAATACCACAGAGCTGGTCTGATGATGGAGCATGAAAGTGGCCATAGGAACTTCTCAATTACGCAACAAAAACCCGTCGTGTTTGGGCTCGATGACAAGTAGGTACTATAAACCTAGCTGGTCGTCCAGGGTCTGATAATGGAGTCAGAAGGTGGCTATAAGAACTACTTTACGGACCAAGATAGCACTGTCGTGGTTAGGCTCTATGGATTTTAATCGTTAGTTATTGTAGCCCTTTTTAGAAAATGTAATTTTACGTTTTACTTGTATAAGTATTTAGGTTTTTTAGTTTAGAATCTCCGTCAGTTTGTGTGTCCACAGCCTTATAATCTGCCGGCGTACCATCGATTATGATGAAATTTCAACGGAAGATATGTTATGTTTACCACCACACAGTTAACAACATAAAAAAATGTCTAGGAAGCTCTCCATACAAAGAAATAAGGGACAGATTTTTTTTGCACTGCATTGTGGTGAGTTTGTCGTGGAAGGTCATATCTGTCGCACAACCTTTGGAGCAGTTCTAGACAGGAGCAAGCGCAGCATGAGTCGTCCCCAGCTAGGTATATCTATGACCTAAAGACGGTAGCTGGAAGTTGGCTGGATTGAAAAGGCGGAGACCGAGTGTTGTGGCGTTTCTTTGAAAAGGCCTATATCCAACAGAGGATATGGACAGATGGAATAGGCTGACTATTTGATTTATATAATATTGGTTTTATCACGTTATGTAGGTATACAGGGGTTTTATCGAAATGTTGAGCATGAAGCAATACGAAATCAGGGGAGTGACTAACTGGGGAGCCATCCATTTAAAAAGTCGAGTAAATTTCTGTAGCCACGCTATTTTACTGATTTTTAATGAAAAAAAAAATGCCTCGTCACTGCGTGACGCCCCTTTGCACTATGATGCGTGACACACAAGTAAGTAGTAACTAGACGGCCCCTGGGAACTGGTACAAGGTACCTAAAAACGATAAGGCTATTTGGGACGAATGGAATTTACATATTAACACTGAATTATATTAATTAATTACATAGGAACAAAATAAAACAATTAGATAGGAAATTATTCAATGAGAATAAACTTAATGCAATGGCCAATATCTTTAATTTTAATTACTTAACGTGTTTTCTACATAATATACAAACAATTACAAACACAGACAATTTATTGGTGCCAATCGTCCCACTATGTGAATTTCATACATGTTTTTTATTAAAACCATCCAAGTGTGTGTCGTACACGCATTAAGTTAGGGTTCCGTCGAATGAGAATATTACAGATATCTATAAAACTTATGAGCCGATTTTGTCCAAAACAATTTCCATTGGTGGTATTCACAAATTATTATAATTTTGTTTGAGATTTTTAGATCACGAGGTTTAAAGTTAGAAGGGGAATAACTTTGGAAGTACTATGGAAGCCAGTGACTAGCTTAATATGAGTCTTGGGCGTTTCTTCTTGTTTCTCAAAAACCCTTACATACAAAAGTAAAAAGCAAAAGCCAATGATAAAACCCCTCGTGATACACGATTTAAAAAAAATCATCTAATTTCAATGTACATATATATGAAAAAATTATTCCAAATTATATTCATTATATTAAAAATATCTGTTTGGCAGTTCACAAACGACACATTTCTGTTAAATTCTATTAGAAACTACGCAAAGATGGACAGACAGATTCGGACATGACAAATTTATGGGAGCGGAACTCTTGTAAATTAATCCTTCCATTTGGCAACGGAACCCTAAAATCAACGCGCCAATGTGCGTATAAAACGAGGGGAGGTAAAGTCGACACTAGAGCACAAACTAAGTAGAACTAGAGAGCAACGGACATTGGCCAAAGCTACCATGGTAGATATATCCAAAAGCAGTCAAGTGGCTGTGTAGAAGTAATAACAAGTCGTTTTAATAGTATAATTATTTTACTTGACAACCTCGCAGACAACGGAACCATGCAACCATAACCATACCCACCCTATAACCAGACTAACTTAGCTGCGGTTATAGTGACTGGCGAGTAGCGTTTTTTTAAAAATAATAAGCACAACATTTTTTTAAACCAATCTCATAATTTTAATTAAATATTATGTTATATATATATTATTTTTTTATATAAATAGGTAGTATAGGGAGTAAATCTAGGTAGTAAAATAGGAAATGAAACTTTGTGCGGTAAACCGATTATATTGTACAAAAAAACCTTAAAAATTGCTATATAGACTATCAATTACAATTAATAAATGACGTGTAACAGCATTTTAGAAGTCATCCTCTAAGGAGGTGAAACAGGGGAATAAAAAGGTAAAAGTTCATCTTTGACAGTTGTTTATGATATTAAAATAGCTCAGGAATCAGCTAGTGGACATACAGTGGGGACATAGAAGGCTGATGAGAAACAAAAGCAGTTTATACTACTAAGATTACGTTAAGCTATTTTCTTATATTTTACTTCAATATCGTTTTAATCTAATCTTAAATTTATAAATAACATGTAAGTTATTATATCTATGTCCTTTCCCGGGACTCAAACTATCTCTCTATGCCAAATTTCGTCTTAATCGGTACAGCGGTTTGAGAGTGAACTAACAGACAGATAGATAGGGTTACTTTTGCATTTTTAATATTAGTATGGATTTTTCTTTGAACGACAACAACGATTTTTTAATTATACTTTCAGATTTAATGTTTATATGTGGTTATACGTTTACAAGTGTATGATATGATCCATTAGGTAATTAGATAATTAATGTTTTTAATCATTGACGCTTACACAATATCAATTTTATTATAAAAATGCTCACAAAAATTACGAAAGTTTGGATTTAAATAAGCAACTGTATGATGAATATTCATAATAATTAAAAAAAATTAAAAGGTTTTTTTTTCATATAATTTGGTCTTATGATAAAAAATGGTTAAAGAGAATTAATACCTAAATTCAACAATAAATGACATTTCAATTCTATTATTATTATTTTTTTACACCACTAAGATGACAAACAAGCGTACGATCCGCCTGATGGTAGGCGATCACCGTAGCCTATGGACGCTTGTAACACCAGAGTTATCACTCGCGCATTGCCGACCCTTCAAAAATCCAAGAACTTCTTTCTTCATAGTGTAGTCCTTAGAAAACTTTGGCAAGTAGATCATTCTTCAACCCAAGGGTTCCAGTTTCTCTGAATTCGCACTCTACGCGACCATTTAGGTTCTAAAGTGTGAGAATGAATTCCCTGCCGATGGCGAGCGGTGCGATGGTAAAAAGTAGCCGTGGGCATTATATCGAACAATTCCTCAGAACACAACCCATTGTACAAACGGTAGAACACACACAGAGAGGCAAAGTCTCTCTTTAGACTTAAGGGCTTGATACGGCAAGTGAGATTGGGATCGTTGACAATTCTCACAGCCCATCATTTAACCTATCCAAAAGGGCTATGCTGGTCACTCATGCGGCCGTAATAAAATATTTGCTAGACATATAATATAGCAGTCCTTTTTCAACAAATCGCAAAATTAGAACCTTCAAATATTCAAGCGATTACATTATCACCAGAGTGCTTACGCGTATATCGCGCAGCGGCCTGTGCTTAGAAGAAAAAAGTATAAAGCTTCCGCTGTTTGTCACCACTGTATCCCCTACCTAAAGCTTTATATTACCAGTCGCGATCTCAGCCGTGACAGCACATAATGTATCCCTAAGATCGCAACTCTATGCATCTGTGCAACTGCAACACCGGAAGGGATCGAAAAGCAGGTGCATAACAAATTTAGGGTGATAAAAACGATTCTTAAAAAATAAATGATATTTGAGTTTACTAAAGATAGTTTTCTTTGGTTTCTAGGGTTCCGAATCCTAATGACAATTAAAACGGTATATGTAGATTCGTCATGTCCGTCCCTCCAAAACTTATATGACTTTTGCAAGCGGCTTTACCTGCGCTAAATTCGGCTATCGGCATGGGATTCCTCGTAAATTGAAATTGAAAATACGCTCATTACAAACACCATAAACACACAACTTATGACTCTAAGCTTCGCGTATGTTACGGGTAATGCTAGTAAAAAAACTAAACTTAGGTTTACCCGGGTAAGATTGGGATAGTTTAGGTTATGTTTCTTTGGCCATCTTAAGTTTACCATACTAGTATTATCAGTAACATATATTTATAGTGTATTTTATAACTTTTGATGAACGGGACTTAAACTAGCTCCATGCCAAATTTCATCTGAATCGGAACAGCGGTATAAGCGTGAAGAGGTAACAGACAGACAGAGTTACTTTCGCATTTATAATATTAGTATGTATTGATATTATACTTTGTTATACACACAGATGTAATGGATGTAATAACTGTGCGAACGTAACGCACGCATTCCTTTCCCGTGAGTCACTCGTTTAGAATTCATAGGACGTACCAAAAACTGTTCGACGTTGATAAAGTGAAGGCAGATAAGATTGTAAGTTATGTAATGTGGAGATGAGTTACGTGAAATGATAAGAAAATTAAATCCGAGCAGAAACAACTTCAGTGACTTTAGCCAAAAATAAAGTAAAAAAAAATAAAGTAAATGAGAATAAATTACATTACGTCTATGCCGTAAGTAAAATAAATAGTATTTTGTCGCATTTATAATACTATGTAGCTTGTTTGCTAGAAAAAAGTTATTTTTTATTTTTGTCGGTGGTGGCTTAGCGGTTTCAATTTCGCCTCCCGTGCTGAAGGCAAAGTTTCGAGCCCGGCGTGTACCAATGAGTCTTTTTCTTAATTTCTAAAGTAGCGACAAGCATTGACACTCTTTGCGTAAAGAACCCAAAACAATAAAGATCGAATTATAGTTTTTAGTGTAAACTGGGTATTTTAGCTCCTTAGCAACAATATGGCGTCACATATTAGGTCCTTACATATGAAATTCATGTTTATATGGAAAAAGCAAAACTATTTTTTTTTTTACTTTTTTTTATTTATTATATCAATCACAACGGTACCTACACCGTTGTGATCTTTGCACTTTTGTCATTTTATAGGAATTCATTGATTCCTTAGCTGAAAAAATAGCGGAAGCCAGAATCAACAAAATGTTTGAAGTTGTTTAGGACTGCGTCATCTTAATTGTTTTTTTTTTTCCAATTAAGAAATTATCCAAATCCCGAAAAAAGTGGATAATACATAGGTCATTCTTTCCCATGCTATCTCGAGGCGGAACACGTAGTTCAGTCGGTCAATGCAGAGATAAAACATTTCCGATGAGCACATCCCTAGCTCAATGTCATGATCAACCAATTAGGAAAACGGTTAGGAAAAAGTAACCGTGGTACCACTGGTTGTCCTACTGGGTGTACCACGGTTAACAAACGTAAGGGACGGATATTCAAGTCTGGCGTGTAATGAGACAATTTGCCTCAGACAAAAAGACGTATATGAAGTCCATAATCCGCGCAGTGACGGACTATTGCCAAAATCGCCCTCCTCAAAGCGTGGTGTTAGGGCACAATTTAATTGCAATGTACAATTATTTTTTGTTTATAGTGACTGCGGCAATTAACAATTTAGGTATTGTTAATTTGTAACTGTAGAAACCAACCTTTGATTATTAAAACATATTTTGATTAATTGTAAATGCGATGGTCTCAAATAAAAAATAGTAATTTATCGTTAGTTTTAAAATAAATCGTGCCCAACACTGGGTCGAAAGAACGGGCATACAGGTAAATTACTAATAGTAAAATTGATTTTTAGTGCGAAAACCGAGTCCAAATAAATAATAAAAAATCATTTAGATACTGCATTATAATAGTTATTAGCAAAAACATTATGCAATACAAATGATCTCGGTAGAAAAAAAGTCACAAAGTTAATTAAGCAAATTAATTATAATTTATCTGAAATGTCATTATAATATAGTTTAAGACTATATATAATCGTTCCATTTCGGCTACTGAACACAGACATATTACACTATTGAAGCATACAAAGACACACAGTTCCACGTACGATAGGCGCTAACATGTGAACGCACGTTGAAAATCTCGATTTTCACGGTTTTCTGTCGGCATAGAATTCAAATATTTGTATAGAACCATGAAATTAGAAAATTTACTCAGTAAAATTCATATATATTTAATGCAATAAGAATCAAGAGAATATCACTTTTAGCTTTCGTAACAATTTGAATTAAAGTTCAAAAATAGAGTGTCAGAATTATTTCTTTTTCTGTTTTAATAGCCAAATTATTATAATATTAGCAAATCCACTTAAATAAGTTTTGAATTTGTTTCACGCCAATTGTGCTCAAAACTGCAACAAAATTATTCAAAGGAGTTGTTCCGTTTTGGTATTAAAATAAATTTAAAAATTAACCAGCTTAGGAGTATATTTTTTCTAAAAAGCAACTAATATATAGAAATTCTGAAATAATAACTCTTTTTTTTTTAGACCTGCAATTCACAGAAAATCGTAAATAATTTAACGTAAAACGGAACGTAGAATTACGAAACGGAGCGTATATCTTTAGGCTGATGAACCAATGGTCAGTGCTCAATACCATAAAAAAAATTGTCGGCTCAAATTTTTTTTTTTTTTCTTAGATTGTTATGGCCTGTGCTGATAATTGACTATGAATATGAATAATCATACATTTCTGAAAATCAATTTTAATTTCTAATGCAGGTCTCAATATTTATTTTTATTATTTCGCCAAGGTGTTTGTTTACCCTAGGCTTTACCTAAATACAAAAGATGATGCTGGTTAAACTTACTTGGAAATAAAACACCAAGCTCCAGACTAATTCGGTAACAGTCTTTTAGGTATGTCATCACCTTGATATAAAACCTACGGCTGTTATAAGCAAATTTTCGACACTTTATTTTTGGTCTTTAATTGAATTTTTTAGGAAAACTAAGAGTAATAGTCTTTTCATGACCGAGTGAATTTGCTAATTTCATAGTTCTAAATAAATATTTGAATTCTATACCGACAAAAACCCGAGATTTTCAACGTGCTGTCACGTGTTAGCGCCTATCTTTCGTGTCTCCTTGTATGCTTCAATAGTGTAATATGTCTTTGTACACTGGTCGAAACGACACGCTTTGGCTAGGGGTATGCCATAGCCTTAAATATAAATGAAATACACATTCGGCAAAAACCGAGATTGTACTTCCAAAAATACTTAAAAACGGCTCTAACGATTATAGTATCATCAATCGGTCTGACAATTGTGCGTGTGCCAATACATAACCATAGTTTCATTTGAAATAATACAGCGCCATCTAGTTTGTTTTTAATCAATTTAACTAAATACGTAACCTATTATTATACACAAAAATTCTATAATGCCGAAATTAATGCAATAAACAGTACAATCTTATCTAAAAAAAAAAAAAGTTTTTTTTCTTTGTAATTTGGCACTCTTAATTGCAAAAAGGTTATAAATAGTAAAACAAACTGTACGAATTAAAAAAAAAATGGATGCTGAGTAGAAAGTCCTAGGTTCGATTGGGGCAACAAGCTATGACAATTTGTGTATATCAATCTTGTCACGACTGGGGTTTGTGCCCGCAACGCGACTATAGAACCTGACTACCGATCATGTATTGTTAGGACGAAGTACTTTCATTAGTATATTTTTATGACAGACGCTGAGACTAAATTAGCGTTATGTTGACCGACATAATTTACTTTATGCGCTTAATGTCTAGTGACAATCCAACCGAAGAGAATGAGTCAACACGTGTAGAGTGTTTCATACAGAATTCATGTATTTTTGATTTGGCTGGATTATGACATTAAACGCATTGAAGCATTGAACAGAACGAACCTACCGTTGTTAGCTACTAAAGGTCACGTAACACCCGGGGCGAAATATGTCATGTGTTTCATGTCGACCCAACCCCAATCTGACCATCTAAGTATTTAATTAATTAATAATTCATTTTGAACAACAAAAGGGGGTCATTGTCTATTCATTTAAGGTGCAGACTAATTTCATATATGAGCAGGAAAATAAATACCTAATAGTAGACCTGTAATAGGAGCCTTAAATGTATAGCAGGGTTTATTGAATGACTTAAGAGTAAAATATTTCAACCAAGCGTATGCAGAAATAGGTATGACCCGGTCTAAGATACACGGATGTGCGATAGGGACAACTGCGCCTCGGGCTGTTATCATCAAAATCCGATGCGTGTGAACTTGGCATATCAATTTCTAGAATCTCACAATAAAAAGGCAGTTCTAGTAGCATCCCCAATAGTTCTACAGTTCCTGATAATTTTTTACAAAAGTTGTGTTCAACTATCTGAAAAAAAAAATTTCAGAATGAGATGCTAACTTCACACTACCCTGATCAGCATCTCAGCAGTTCTTGGTTTCTAGACCCCAAATACGTAAGAAACTGCATAGTTCTATTGCCTGGAGCCAACACAGCAACAGTTCTGGCCCGAAAACCAAAAAAAAAGGAGATGCTGACTTCTCGTTACCCCTATTAGAATCTCAGTTGTTCTCGATAACTAGGTCACAAATACTTCAAAAACTTCATACTTCTACCAATAGCAACACAAAAATAGTTCTAGCAACAAAACGAAACAAATCACCTGACTGATACGCTACATTTTATCAGATGAAAAGGCCAATTATTATGACGCTGCTCTGCATAGCATCTCAGCTGTTTTTGATGGCAACGCCACAAATACGTATGAACTGACGAGTTCTACTGTCTGAAGGCAAAACAAAAAGAGTTCTAGCGATAAATCTAAAAAAAATTACAAATTATTTGATATGCTACATACTATGAGGCAGTTCTTAGCTATTTTTTATGGTAACGCCACAAATACGTATAAAACTTCTAAGTTCTACCGTCTTAAGGCGAAACAGCAATAGTTCTAGTGAAAAAACGGAAAAAATATGTTTTTTTTGAGATGCTACATCTTATGAGACAGTTCTGCATAGCTGAGATGCTACATTTTATGAGGTAGTTCTGCATAGCATCTCAGCTGTTTTTGATGACAACGCCTGAAATACGTACGAAACTGCTGAGTTCTACCGTCTGAAGGCAAAACAGCAATTTTTCTAGCGAAAAAACTGAAAAAATTCAGTATTTGAGGCGTTGTCAACAAAAACAGCTGAGATGTAAGCACAACTGCCTCGAAAGATGTAGCATCTCATATAATTTGTCATTTTTTTGTTATTTCGCAAGAAATCTTGCCGTTTCGCCTTCAGACAGCAGAACTCGGCAGTTTTATACGTATTTCAGGCGTTGCCATCAAACCAGCTTAGATGCTAAGCAGAACTTTCTGATAAAATGTAGCATATCAGTCAGGTGATTTGTTTCGTTTTGTTGCTAGAACTATTTTTGTGTTTCTTCCAAGTGATAGAACTATCAAGTTTTAGAAGTATTTGTGACCTAGTTATCAAGAACTACTGAGATTCTAATAGGTGTAACGTGAAGTCAGCATCTCATTTTTTTTGGTTTTCGGGCCAGAACTATAGACGTGTTGGCTTTAGGCGATAGAACTATGCAGTTTCTTACGTATTTGGGGTTTAGAAACCAAGAACTGCTGAGATGCTGATCAGGGTAGTGTGAAGTTAGCATCTCATTCTGAAATATTTTTTTTCAGAAAGTTGAACAGAACTTTTGTAAAAAATTATCAGGAACTGTAGAACTATTGGGGATGCTACTAGAACTGCCTTTTTATTGTGAGATTCTAGAAATTGATATGCCAAGTTCACACGCATCAAAATCGGTGTATTGTATTCCCCACTTTCCTCTTCCAAATCTCAACCAAATTTAATAAAAATTACTTCACCTTAAAGGTAATGAGTTCTGTGTCTATATGTTTTGTTTTCCTAAAAATAGTTTTCATATTTGTTTAGAACACTTCTAAAGATGTCATAAAAGAGAGGGGTGTTTTTAAACTTTTGAAGGGGCCCCAGTTTTTCATAGGTATCATATCAAAAAATATAAAACATATAGACATAGTGATTGTGTCTATTATACATAAAAAATTACATCTCTAATGCCTAAATGCAGGAAGGAAACAGGGAAATACGTTTGTATGGGTAATAAACAACATTTCCTCTTAAGTAAAAGTCATTCCAGAGAATTGATTTATCATGATAAGGTTCTGTGGAGACCTATGAATCAATTTGGTTGACTGTACTTGTGCATAAGAACCGACCTCGTCTGCAGGCTTCGTGGGTGTGATAGCGACGGTCTCGTTGAAGCAGAGACAGGCGCAGTAGTGTCGATTGGCATCCACATCGGTCAGAACCGACACGTAGAACCGCGGTTCCGATCGCTCCGTGGATAGGGCCCATCCTTGCGGCTGGCAAAACTGTAACAATGCAGAATACATACAAACAGTGGGTAAGTTCAGTTTCTTTGTATAATTCATGGGCGTTCAAAATGGGTTAAGTCCTTTTTGAACTGAGGCATGCAAATGTTTGTAAGTGTCAATTGGAGTTACGTAATTGATACGGACATGCAAAGTGGCTGAGAATTTGCGGTTTTTCATCCGTTGTTCATCCGTAATGTTAAATAGTTGCCGTTGAGCTAGTTTTTTACAAAGTCTATGGTGAAGTCTTCAAGTGAAGTTAGCTGAACTTCACTTAGAGTTAGCTGACCTATGCAAAATGTGAAGATATGCAAGGCTGATACGGCTAAGAATTTGCCGTTTTTATCCGTTGTTCATCCGTAATATTAAAAAATTTGCCGTTGAGCTAGTTTTATAAAAAAGGCTATGGTAGGCTAACCTCCCCTGGGGACACAGTTACTCATATGTGTACCAAATTTTAACTTAATCGGTCTTGTAGATTTGGAGCAAATCGGCTGTGACAGACCGACAGGTACACTCAACACACTAGACACAGACACAGGAATGATCCTATAAGGGTTCCGCCTTTTTTTTCACTCGGACGTATGGAACCTTGAAAATGTTATTAAAATGAGTAACCTTTTCGAAAATCTTGATAGTTAAGAAACCCAATCATGTCTTAAGTTAATTAATTAGGAATTGTCTTAGTAAAGAAAAAAGCCAAGTACTTTTTTTAATTAATGAAAAATACACAGATGATTTTATAGACTAACCCATTCTATGCCTTCGTGGAAGGGAGTGTCGTCCCAATTGGTCTCGGGGAACCTTTGGAGGATGATCCCGCTGCTCAGTCCACCCCCTGTAACAAAATCACCATGTATAAGGTGCATATTATACACAAGTGATTCCTTGAAATTTCTTAAATTTTATTTTTATAAAAAAAAAAACAATTAAGTTGCTCGCTTTTTATAAAAAAAAAGGCTTAGCAGAATCTTATGAAATCTCAAACAATTATAGGTACACCTGTGTCCTTAGCTAGCTAGCTCTTAAGTTTTTGTTCTTTTTTAGTGTTCCGTACTTAAAGGTAACAAAAGGGTACCCTATTAATAAAACTCCGCTGTCCGTCCGTCCGTCACCTGGCTGTATTGAACCGTGATAGTTCGACAAATGAAATTTTTACAGATGATGTATTTCTGTTGCCGCTATAACAAAAAATACTAAAAAACCGAATAAAATAAATATTTAAGGGGGCTCCCATACAACAAACGTGAATTTTTTGCTCGATTTTGCTCGATATTGATAACGGCAACAGGTAGACGCAAATATATAAATAAATAATAATATTAAAATAAAACAAATATTAAATACAACAAACGTGATTTTGATGCCGTTTTTATGGATAATGGTACGGAACCCTTTGTGTGCAAGTCCGACTCGCACTTGGCCTTTTTTTTCTAAATAAAATAAATAGTTAAATTCAGGGAACTTATGGCAAAGCTGATTTTGTTTTAAAAAATGACAGTAAATAGAGACCTAAGCACACCACCACAAATAATAACAATGCGTAAATTGAGATAAGCAAAAAAAAATATCTTGGTCAAAGACTTTGTAACTTGGCTGTATTATGGTATTGAAGGCATTAAACGGCAAACAAAACACGTGTCATAGGTATTGTAACCTGTCCCAAATTCCCAATCCCAACCTACTAAGTCCTCGACATTATTCGAGAGACACTTCACTTTGCTTGCTCGCACCGAGTTATTATTACGTACGTAGGTTCAGCAACCAAGGCCGAATGGCGTTCGTACACAGATGGAATATCATACGATTGTCTTACATAGAAAGCAATACCACTAATGTGGAACGGTCATTATTCTCTAGAAACTGCTGGGGAGCAATTTAAACCTCAGCGCCATTATCTTCTTTAATAAACCTTACAGAACATATATTATTATGTAATATACAAACATGTACTAGGTTTATTTATTAGATTCTTTATTTACTATGGAACTTGTCTGCGTTGCTTGCTATTAGAAATGGGCCGAAGTTCGTCTTACACTCGGTATAACAGAAGTAAACTTCGACTTTCGGTCAATTTCGTTTCGTGTTGCTAAACACTCGGCCAAGAGTTCGGTAACTAAAACTAACAGCCTTCCTTATTCCATAGTGATAGTTACGTAAACTTTAACTAGCTTTTAATCGTGTCACTTCTCATCATTTTATTTTGAGACTAGTTAATAGCAGCTATTAAATTTTTAATATTTTGATTAATAACTCGATAGTAAAACTTATAAGATTAAAAGATGTAGGATCTACAACAAACTCAAACCGCCCGGCGCCCTAAGTATAAAAGTATATGGACCACCACGCTGTCAGTGTATTTTTATTGTTTTTCCATTAGAAAAAAAATATTTTAGTTGTATCTATGTTTTCTTAAAAGAGATCAGCCCATCCCTAGTTGCTATGCTATATATATATGTATATTACTTTTCAACGAAGGCGGAATTTTTTAACATTTATTATTTCTATTATAATAAAATTGTCATTGAATATATGCATGTAATAACGGTTTTAACTGGTTTAAAAACTAAATAACCAGGTATGTGAATGCAAATCAATTTTCAAGAAGCGCGATATAATTCTTGGAAAGTCCTTAATTTTCTACTATTTATTAGTCGTTGTCTGGAACGACCTATATGACTGAAAATAATCTTATTTTTATTGTTACCTTAATGTTTTTTTATCCCCATTATTGGTCTCCACTGTTTTACTACTACTGTTTACGATCTACCATCACCAAGAGAGATTTAGGCCATAGTGCACTTCCTGGTCCAGTGCGAAATGTAAACTTAACATAGGTACGTCTTTTTTAACGTATGCAATATCCTCACCGAAAAGCTATCTAGCTAGAATAATCAATGTACTTGAGAAATTAAGAAAAAGACTGATTGGTACACACCAGGCTCGAACGTCCACTACTCAGGACGCAAGGTGAAATGGAAACCCGTATATAGGCCACCATCAACTAATTTTACAATAGCTATTTATGTTATGATGCATTTGACCGATAAACTGAAGACTCAGATTAGAACAGTCTTGGTACCTATCCGTTATGTTAGAATTACTAAACTAATCAATAAATATCTAAGTATCTAATTTATACAGAAAACTTACAATATGGTATAAAAAGCAGAAATTCCTAAGGTCCGGTTGCACTAACTAAATTTGACGTTAACCGGCATACAAAAAATGAGAGATTTTATGAACATTTGTTAGTCAGCGATTTTTAGACTGGTTAACGGCAAGTTAGTTCGTGCAACCCGTTAGGCTCGGTTATCAGTTAACAGTATTTGTAACACCATGTGTATTTATTTATTTACTATACTTTCTTGAGAACTAAAGGGGGTCATGCACTGCGAACGTTACCATATTGGTGCCAAATGTGGATTAGTGACGCATGGCATTGGCACAGTTCACAGCTCTAAACCTTCGACTGCGGGATCATTGACATGGGGAATGACGCGGCCCATAATCACTGATACTTATTTGTTTTTATTTTGATATGAAAAATAAATATGAAAGTTAGTTTACTGTTAGCCTTCGATGAAAACCTGTTCTTAAATACAAGTTATTGAGAGTGACACTGTTTGTTTTAGAGGACTTTTAGATGTAGTCATTTACTTTTCATCCTTTTAACAAATGTATGTATAAAAACAAAGCCAGCAACATCCACTTTTGCTAAAAAGGCGCTAGACTAATTTTAAGTTTCGACGATTTAGCGATATGTATAGTATGAAGCCGGTTTTGCTTTAAACCTTGATTTTAAATATATATTTTGTATACGACGATACTGGCTTTGATATGATTTTCATATTCGGTTATGTAAAGTCAATATAACACTATCGAACTGCATTAAATGTTGCCAAAATTAAGAAATGGGATGTTGCTGCCTATGATTTATATATGATAGTACCTATGGACCGCGCTTTGCCATCTACTGTTAAGTAGCTTTAGTGTTGCTTAACAACGCCATCTAAATGTCGAGTAGATTTAGTGTTGCTGTGTCGGTAAAAATAATAGTATTACTACTCGCGAATAGATATCAGGAAGTCATATTTTTCAGTTTATCATCACATGGATAAAATGACGTTTTCTAAAAATGAAACCTAGCTAGATCGATTTATCGCCCCCGCAACCACCTGCATGCTAAACTTCATGAACGTTCGAGCCGTTTCCGAGATTCAGATTATATATAAATGTATAAAAAAATACTCGTTTGAAGCTGTTATAAAGAGAGCATTGGTTACGAACTCGATTATTAGATTAAATCAGCATTGAAAACAGGACAGTTGGTAATGTAATGTGGCAACCTTTTTGCTTTTTAATAAATTTTTTTTATGCGGATTCAATCTAATTGGGATCGAAAGCAAGTCAGCCACCATACAGTTTGTATAGAGTTGTACCTGCTACCTCTTGTAAGTGTCATTTGAATACCACAAAAACATCAATGTTAAAAGGGGCCAAGTTCTTGTCGATAAAAGAGTTTAAATCTAAATGGGGGCCAAGTTTCAAAAATTTTCTTCAAACATATCTTCGTAATAGATAACGTTTTTACGGTTCCGTAGTCAAGTGAAAAACGGTATTTTATAGTTTCGTCATGTCCGACCGTTTTTTAGGCAACAAACGAGGGTGCCGTCTTCTGCCACGTCGCCGCGGGGCTCTTGGCGACAGGGGTATATTATGGGGGGAAACAGGCCACACAAAAAAAAGGAACGCTAGCAGCAATTACTGAACTAAATACTCTAGACCGTTCAGCACTTTGGAGCACACGTTCAGAACCATGGAAGCTTGAAAGTATCTTTCAAGGTTTATCAAGACATTCGCTTTGAAAGGTTCAATCGAATTTGCACTTTAAACTCATTGCTTATTTATGATAATTTACTAAACTCGCATGACTTTGAAATTAAAAATACATGTAAAAATGAATTTCCACGCCTACTAAGATAAAAACTTTTTAACAAAAAAAAAAACAACCGGCTTCAAAAAGATGCACTAAAAAGGTTAAAATAATTACTTATTTCCAAAAATCTAATTTGAAGTTGGTGTCTATGTATCTGTGAAACCCTTTTAAATATAAAAAGATTTTTCAAAATCCGTCTATATATGACGGAGTTATGCCCAAACATGCAAAAAAAAATACAAACCGAATTAAGAAACCTCCTCCTTTTTTGAAGTCGGTTAAACAAATATCAAAAATTTAATCATCGGTACAAATTTTAAAACCGATTCAGTTAAACCAATCTTTATTAACCTAAGACATGGGCCTTCTCTAGTAGTCTCTACCAAACGGAGTCCCTCGCCGTATTCGGAAACTGATTTTTCAAGAATTTACTAGATAAATCACCGAATGACTCCAAAATCATTAAGAGGGCATAAAATGGCTGTAATTGTTTTGTTAACAGAGGTTCTCTTACTCTAAATCATACTAGCCTGACAGCACAAACAATTGTGTAGTGACATAATGACACTTGATTGGTAAGAAATAAGTTGTAAAAAGTTCCTTCAACAGAGATGACATAAAACCACATAAACAAAATTTAAATAGCCCATCACATACGGAACTATAATATAACATTAATATGTCAAAATTAAAACATTATTAAGTATAACTGGGTGTGTATCAATTCAAAGTTTACTATTAAAAATATATCGTCATATGGCTTGGTATAGTTTAGATTAATATATATGAATATTATAGCTCCGTGTGGGCTTTAAGCTTCAAATTATGTAGTTCAGTCAACGCTTGCGCTGGACAAGGGCGTGACATAGAGTAATTTAAATTATTTTAAACCAATAAGTCTTCGATTATCATCTTGTCACTTTCGTGTTCACTCATTACTGTATTTACTAATCTTATTGTAAATACATAATATCATACATGAATACGGGTGTTTTGTATTTATGTATGATGTGAATCAAGACAAACACAAATGTTTATCACATGAATGTTTGTCCAGTGCGGAAATCGAACCCACACCTTCTGCACAACAGCTGACCGCACTACCAACTAGGCTGCGAGGGAGTCAAGTAGTATGTAGTAGGAGTAACTATTCAAACAACTATTTATACTTATTTGTCCATTTAGCACCAATAAAATATTATCGAACAACAGTGCTGACACCAACTTGCTAACCAGAACGCAAATAATTTCTCATTATCGATTCGCATCGTCGACATTTGTCGGCCAGCGTGCATCACACGTGCCGGTCACGGAGCGCCCCGTGGCCTGCCTAATTTGCAATTTAAACCACTCTTCGGATACTTCGCGTTCCAGATTAGGATAAAATAGCTTATATATCTTTAGCTTTCCATGTTAATATCGTAAGTCAATGATTTGGAGTTTTAATTTTACTATTGTACACACCTTAACACGAAACTTTCATTTTTAAGAACTAAACAATGTCGAAGATAATAATGTGAAACATTTAATTTGTACATATCAGCGTCGGTGTAACAATTTGTTATTCAAACGAGGATTTAGCGTCAGAGAACGCACCTTTTGTGACATTTCCCCCATTTATAGCGCACTAGAAAGGCAACAGAATCAATACAAATGTCGAAGTGAGAAATATCGATTAGTATTTAGTTTTGTGTCGATTATTCGTTGTATATGTGCTGCGATCTTTCACCCGGATATAAAGAAACACCTTTTCAATTATTACATAAACACCTCTCAATTATTGCATAACAATCGGTATTGACCCGCCACTGGGAGGTTGGAGGCCGAATTAACCGGTTATATCAGTCTTCAACTGTCTCAAAACCTCCGCGTACCTAATGCAGTTATATGGTCTATAACAATAGTAAAATTATGCATGCGTATATCTTTACGAAGCATTTGCAATATGAATTTTTTTTCGTGCCAATTATTTGGCAAAAACGGAACCCTTATATTAATTTCGTGTCCGTCCGTGTGCGACACCCCTTAGTCCTCGCATTGATTCTAAAGAAATCTTACAGGAAGGTATCTCGAGCTAATTGTAATAAAATTAAGGGTAGCTCTCTCTATGTATATGTATTACATTTAGACAGCTTATTGTAGAAACATGCAATTGGTGTTGATAATTTTATCGTTACTTGCTTCGTTTTCGATAAGCGTTCTTACTGACAAAGCGTAAAAAAAATCCAATACTTTATCTACATTATCTATACTAATATAATAAATCTAAAGAGTTTGTTTTTTTGTTCCGACGCGCTAATCTCTCGAAATACCAGTCGAATTTTAAAAAATCTTTTTGAATTTGATAGCCCAATTCCCAAGGCGAAAAAGGTCAGCTAGTAGGTAGTAGATAAAGAGTATAGAAAAAAGCATTAATGTACAAGAAAACACGTCTAAAGTCTAGTTTCGAATAAAAAAAAAAATCAGATCCCTACCACACCACACCGCCTAGCTCTCTTTCATAAAGCGAAACTGTTACTGTTCTAAAATTAGCGCAAACCAAAAAACAGCTTCGGTTTCGACCTTCTAGATAATTTTAGTTGCGGGAAAAAGATTTAATGAGGTATAAATACCAGTTATTCTTTGCTTTTCCGTGTCCTAATATTTTATTTATTTTCGTATATAATGTGTGACTCATTCAGGTTATAAAATTTCTGCTTTTAAACTTTACTTATCATTAGGTTTTTTTGTAAACATTGAATGCTTGAAATGCTCCATTGTGGGGATTGGGTATGTACATGCCAAAAATGCATATTGCAACATGTGCCTACATGATATTATGAAAGCACTTCTGGCGAGCATCAAAAGCATTGGTTGCACCACCATGATCTTATGTTTCTAACACCATGGGCTATAAGTATACATCTAGTAAAAGAAGAGAAATGCATGCGCCGTTAAATTGCGACATTAGGTACAAAGTACAAACAAACGTGAAACAGAAAGCTTTTTAAAATACAATGCGACGTCATAGCTTTCTATAACAAGGTAAACAAATAAAATCTGCTACCGCAGTAACCTCCTACGTAAGCTAACGTCAACAGACCGGGGAGCTTCACCGCATACGTTGCGTACTACTGGACGGGCACTGTGTTTCTCTGCTGGCGAGTACGCCTGTCCAGTGTGGCATCCGCGCACGCCAGACTAGTGACCGCCGCACTTAACGATGCCTGCCTCACCATCACCGGCTGCCTTAAGCCGACCCCGCTCAACAAACTCTACTCCCTCGCGGGTGTCGGCCCCGCAGAAGTCCGGAGAAAGGTGGTTTGTGCCGTCAAAAAGCGAAAGCAAGAGCTCGACCCGCGACACCCACTGTACAATTACATCCGCTGCCTGCCCGTCATGAGAGCCGCAAGTTAATGCGGAACACCAGCCCCCTGTTAGCGACCCATCCAAAAAGCGCTGTTCTCTGTGGCCAAACCAGTGCCCCCTATACCATATATGTGCGAGCCCCAGACGAACCACCGCCCGGCCATAAAGAACCATTGCCCACATGGAAGGCGCTTAACAGACTCAGGTCCCGAGTCGGTCGCTGTAAGAAGAACATAGCCAGATGAGGATTGCTTCGAAACCGCTCAACCCGATGCGACTGCAACACAGCGCTACAATTTATAAGGCGCCTACTGGCATGCCCCATATGCCCGCACTCCTGCTCTAAGCGCGACCTGCGAGACGCTTCACCCAGGGCCGTCAACAACGCTGGCCACTGGGTATCACGTATTTAAAGGGCCTTCGACACAAAAGGAGATGAACATCAACATTACTACTTATATCAGCCGCCAAAAAATAGAGATCCAATTTATCGGCCAAAGGTGATCAGTCGTTTAGTGGCTAATCAGCGATTAAATTCTAAAAATAAAATTTAAATAAAACCAGATATACCTACACTAAAAAGTAAATAAGGAACCCCAAAAGCAGATATAACAGGTGCTATGAATAATCTCCTTGAAGTTGAATGCCCAAAACTTGTAATCAAAGATTGCAAATAAAATTATTAAATAGCACCTGATCCGACGCGACTGCACGAAGACCCTGCCCAGGGTCTTGTCTGCTGTAGGGGCTTGTATTACTTTTTAATGTATAAAGCGATTAAATTTTAGTTACAGTTCATACATACACAACATATAAGCAATGTGTAACAAATTATAAAGTCTAGATACGGTAAAAGTGTAAACTTCTTGACGATAAAAATATCAGACAAAAGTCAAACATGCTTTGTCAATATTTATCGTATTACTAAGTGCCTAGGTAAACTTATATGTAATAGATTATTAGACTCTTGATAATGAGGCAGTCTTCAAACTTATATAAATAGTTAACCATTGCTTTATTCATTGTAGTATGGTTAAAGCCTTCCCTCTGTACGCAGCATTGGACATTGTACACAACAAAAGTATTGACAACATTTGATTACGGAAGATAAGTCTTATCTTTTTTCCAATCAAGGTTAATGAAAGCGTCCTTTTCTAGTAGATAAGAATATTGTTAGACAGGGAGACTTTATCTCTCGAAACTACTGAAGACAGTTTTATAAGATGTCTTCAAGCTTATAAAGTAGGACATGGCATCGAAACTAATGATGAAAACATAACTTTATTTACCTTAAATTTACCGGGGATAATGTAGACAGTGAAGAGACGCTGTAAAACCATAACAAAATGCTCAAAATCTGCAGCAAAGCATTCCAACTGGCAGGTCTGCCCTGCTCGTCACTCATTTTCGCACGATTACGCGAACCTTTGACTGTATTTGTGACTTTCCGCTGTGTCGGTTTCTTGAAGCACATCAAAGCGCGCGAACCTCGAACCTTCCCGTACTCTTTCACTTGCGTGTATGATTACGATCGTTACGCACGTATTTGATTAGAAAGAAGGAATAGCTTGTCTCAATTTTAAAAAATCCAACATCAATTCCCAAAAAGTGTATGTAGAAGTGAATGGGTTCAGGAATGGCTGGTACCATAAGTACCTAGTGCAATGTCCAGGAACAAATTAATTCATGATGTGATTCATTGACAACACGCAAACAATTCTATTAACTCAAATGTGCTCTAGGTACTTTGCAAGGCCAACTTTATGAAGTCAGGGATTGGTCCATTTCAGATTTGCAAGCAATTGTTAAAAAATATTGTTCCAGATAGGATTAAACAAAAATATAAGGATGATGTTAAGGGTTTACTCAAATATTGCAATGTTATGAATGTGTTCAACAAATTTAACTTCACATTACAAACATAATGAGAACAAAGAACAAACATATCTAATAGGACGTAAACATCTATTAAGTTTAAAAAACCTAATTGAATTATTACGTAAAACCTAAATATAACAATGTATATGGTAAAAGAACTATTCAATATTTGATTCCAAAAATAATATATAATTTACCCGGTGAAAATGTATGCGATGAATGAGAAATCATTAAAAAGAAAATTAAAAAGATATCTCACTAGTATTTTGTAAGATGTTTAGAATCGGAAGCATGTACTTTTATAGACATTATTATTGTATAAAACATATAGATTGTATGTGTATATTTGTGTATTTGTAAATATATATGTGTGTATGTATGTGTTTATGTATCAATATAATATAAAATTTAGAATAAAATATATATTTAGAATAATGATGAATTAAATTGTCATAGGTTAAACCCATAGAGGTTTTTTGATGTGAAATACTGTTCTCCCCAGCCTTCATACGTCCCCACTGTTGGGGCACGGCCTACCCTATTAAGTGAGGGTGATTTGGCCCATAGTCCACACGCGGGCCCAGTGCGGATTGTGGACTTCACATATGTCTTATTTTTTCTTGACATATGCAGCTTTCCTCACGATGTTTTCCTTCACCGAAAAGCCAGTGGTGTGAATAATAAATAAATCAGTGTACTTGAGAAATTAAGAAAAGACTCATTGGTACACGCCAACCCGGGTTTGAACCTCCGCCACCACCGACTTTTTATTGAAATACTATAACCATTGTATAATACTAGAAATTTAATGCATAAATAAATAAATAAGTACAACATCATGGTTATAAAATTGGTAACTTGATATTCATCTCCTTTTTTATTAAACTAAACTTTAGATCCTTATAAAATAATGCACATGAATGATGTATGTCTGTCTGTAGGAAGCTGAAACTTAAATATATCTGGCACTTGATGATTTAAAAATTATGTTTGGGCTATAGCAACAAACTAAATACACAATTTTGCAAAATTTATACTCATGCTTTGCTTTTGAGTACATTATGATAGAAGTAAGCTAAGGTGGAAGTTATACGCACGAGGCACGATTTTAATACATAATGGAGCAGAGTGTGAAATTATAGCTCACAAAGTAACAAATAACGTACGACATTTTACAACACAATTACGCTGAAAAAATATATAAAGCAAAACAACAAACTCATTGCATTTTCATGTAGACAGTGAATTCATATGTCCATTTTAGTTTTTGTTTATTTACAATACATATTTGTTATATACATTACATACAACATTGTGGATTATTCAAGCATCTGGTTTCTTATTGATGATCATGCCTTACTTGTTAGTGTAAAGTTAGAACTTCACATTTGTGGTCTTCAAATAAGCCTAAAATTATATGCTTACGGAAGTGTGTCTAATCTGAAAACTGATTAAAATTAAAGATTATTTAGTCACTAAAAATAAACAGTAAAAAATAATTTTGGGGTTATTCTTAAAAAAGTTGGAAAGTTAAATTAATTTTTAGGTGGTTATTACACCGCAAAAATAAACTAATATTCATTTAAAACTACCCTAGAAAGGAAATCAGATTAAAATACACACTCACTTAAGTAGCAAATAGAAAAAATAATAATAAAAACAAAAAATAGTTTGTATTGATAATTCAAAAGTTTTCTCGAAAACCTACTTGAATAAGTATTGTTTGATTTGATTTAAATAACCTTAACACTTACACAAAATCCTTTTCACCGTAATGTTTCTAGAAAAACCAAAATTGACTTATTCACTTAGATTGCTGAGTGAAGTGAAGTGATTACATTTAAAACACAATTTTATATAAAGTAGCTACATAATATAATAGTTCTTAACACGTTCGCGCGCGGTAATTTTATCGCCGAGGTCACACTGAAGCACCAAAAATCTCCATACAATTATGTTACACATTAATAGCCGTACTGTCTCATCAATGTAATCCAAACTACTAGGATTTGGCAGATACGGCAATAACCGTCATACGGTTATGACTGTAGTGCCCTATTATCATAAGGGGTCCATTAAAACATGACACTACGGTAAAAACCGTAATCGGCGGTGACCGTAGTGTTAATACTTAAGGGCATATCATACATTATAATTTGATACTACGCCAAGAGCCGTGACCTGTATTGACTGTAGATGTCATAAACTTGCGTCATAAATATCATAATTCTAACATTACGGTATTATCTGTCAAAGAAAAAATAGTCTGTGGTATTTTTTATTTAATTTTGAAATGGCAGGTTCTTTGGTTCACTATAAGATACTTAAAATATCGATTATTTGGCACTTTAAACAATTATAATTATACAAAAAAAAATTATAATGTTACGCTGTTAGCCTAATGTTAGACATCATAATAAATAAGTCTTCTTTTCTCAAAAAACAATAGCATAATTTTCTTACTGCTTTGTAATACAATACCACTCTTCAAAGCAAGATGGACAAAGATAGTCTTATTAGGGCACCCTTTGCATCAACATTTGGTTTCCTTCCGTTTTATTTTCTTTGTGTGATAGCATAAAGCATAAGAGTATGAGAACAATGATCTGCTTTTTGAAGTATTTATTTGACCTTGTAGTAAACGCAATCCTAAAAAAGCTAACATCTCATCCTTAGTTAGGACTAAAGACTAAAGACTTGAGGCTCTAGGACTCTCACAGTCCCCGTTGATAGTTGGTAAATAAATGGAAATATGCTGGTCAGGTAGAGTGTAGTCTTGTTCAGAAATAGCTGAAACTATAGGTCTCACAACAACAGCACCGTCAAAAGCTGTATTTTGATTCAATTCGGTTTACTGAGTTTCTAAATTCAGAATATGCTCCTTCTAGGTCAGTACAAATATAGTCTGCTTCTTGTCTTCTTAGAAAATCATACTATGTTTCGGAGACAGAACAGTGCGTGAGACTACTGTGATCAGATTAATTTACTATACAATTACGATCTGGTCGTCGAGAAGCTTCTTCCTGGGAACTTGAAAGTTCATCAAAATTTGGTTCAAAATCCTTATCTGACCCATATTCGCCGTCATAAGTGTACTTTATCTGAGGTTACAGACGTTGAGAAAATCTTCGTAGAAGTTTTTTTTTCTTACTCATCTGAAAATTGGAATAAACAAGAAAGTATAAGATATACAAAAACTTTTATATTTCGTTAACAATTCTGTAACGCGATGTTTTAGTGACTTTAAAAATTTTAGGTAATAAATAGGTCAGACAATAAGGCAAATTATGCCTACTAAAATGCAATTTCATTGAAACAATAGTACATGCATATTTGTGAAGTAACATTTTAAATCATAAATGCATTTTTACTTACTTTTATAGCCAAATCGTAAATAAATAACACCTTATTACCTATGTGTGGTACACAGCGCGATCACAGCAGTATTTGTTTCCTCTATGGCGCTTGCGATACGACACTGACTCGGGCGCCGAATCAGTGTTCGTACTAGCATAACTGGTATAGCCGTACTGTATATGTGAGCAGTCCATCTGCGTGTGTGTGTATTGCCTCAGTTCAAGCTTATTCAAACACGTATTTTTGATGGTAGAGTTACAAGCTCAGTGTGTAAGACGACAGTAAATGTACCTTGTACGATGCACTCATATAGATTTCACTGCTATGCCCGTACGTACGTTGAGAATCATTCTAATAGATACGGCAGCAACCGTACTGTCATATTATCAATTTATCTTTTACGGGTAGAACAGTTACCGCACGCGAACGTGTTAAGTAAATTATATATTTCTCTTTAACTACCTTTAGTTACCCCAAACACTAAGGTGGCAAACAAGCTTACGGTCCACCTGATGGTAGGTGGTCGCCACAGCCTACAGACTTGTAAGAGCTTGCAAAAATAGTACTAGCTAGTATCGATTAACCTCTTGAGTGTCTCTGGCATCCATAGGTTACCACACCTGAAGTGCGCGATTCAACTTCATATTGTACAAAACTGCATATGCATAGTCGTTCGGACTATAGGAAGACAGAATCTTGACAAAACTTAGGTTACAATGTAAAATAAAAAGTGACATTTGTAGTTAGTGAATGTGCAGTATGGCGTAAGGGCGGTCTGTGATAATCAGCCAGTGTTGTAAAGTTTTGGGCCCAGTCGCGGTATTGGGCCTTAGGCCTTATGGTTGAATTTGGGGAATGGGACCTATTCATCAGCAACAAAATATGCCATTTGAATTGTTAAAAAAGCTCTATTAGATCAAAAGATATAGCTATGGTGGTGTCAGCTTAATACTTAAGCTAGCCCAACCTTTGTTGTTGAAAACCGCTAGAGCTTGGTTCGCTATGCTCCTGCCTTAACCTACTAAACTAACTCGACTGTCGTTGGGGTGCCCTAACAAGATTTCTGGGTAGAAATAAAAAAAATTACCACTAATGTTAAGGCAGGAGCGTAGCGAAGCTACGCTATATAGATTGATAGCTACATAGATATATAGATTGGTTCGCCTCCCAGATGAAAAATTTAACTTTAGGAAAATACCTATATAATTTTAATATGCATTTTTCAACAAAAATCAAACCTTATTTTGCCCTATTAGCAATAAACAGAGTCGGTTTTTAATTCAAGTCTTTTTTCAAAAAAATCACCATTTTTCACTACTTTTTCATTTTTGCTCAAAATTGTCTTCAGTGATTAAACTCTTAACTGTGTGCAGAACAAAAGATGACTTAATGACAAATAAAAAACATTTTTTTTTTTATTGGGTCTATCCCAACTCAGATAACACTGAGAGCAGGATAGCAAACACATTTTTCCACAGTACAGAAAGAGACAGCATGAAACTAAATTAATTTCAAAACTTCATAACTAAAAAACTATTTATTTCGTTAAGCTGAAACTTTCCAGTTAAACTACCAATAAATAGACCTTTCTACAAAAAAAACCTGAGCCAGTAAATTGTGGGGTAGTATACTAACTTTAAGCCAAGAAATATAATTCTATTCATAAATAACGTTAATCATAGGATAAATATGTTTCAAAGAGAGAAAGCAATGTTCCTTTTTTAGTTTTTAAAGTGTGAATAAACAACTAATTTTCAGTTAACTGTCGGTATTTCATTGTAATCATTTTACTCAACTATGATCAGTTAAAATAATTCATAAAATGTATGTAGTATTAGGATTATAGATAAGAATGAATTTATTTTGTAAACTGGTGTATCTATGTTATGTGATGGAAATGTTCTAATCCTTTCCACAACAATATTGTTCACACCACACACTTTTAAGTCTTTAAACCACTTGTCCAGTCTATTTTAAATGAGTTTACTGAATTGGCTGAAACTATGTTGGCTGGCAATCTGTTCCAAGTACTTTATAAACTGTAATTAAGGTTAGGTAGCTAAAGATGAGCATTCCAAATCCTATTTAAAACATCCTTGTGTTTACGAACGGCCTGGCCTTCATTCTTTAACGAGACGTTTAAGAGTTCAGACTAATAAGCAAAAAACTGAAAATACTTACTTTCCTTCTCGTGGTCGAATCCCACTATGACAAAGTAGTCCACGAGCCTGGACATGGCAATCCTACGGCAACATTCGAACACGAACACCACAAATATAATAACTTATTAAAAAAAGATTTAAACACATTTTATACACATAACCACTGACTTCCACATAGTCATTTATCGAAGGCAAAAATCCCGTTAACACTTACTGTCGATTAATATTGGTAGCACAAGGTAAACATAAACATCATACATTGAACGAAATGTAATCAACACTTTTATTCATCACAATCAAGGCCCAAAGAAATCTTTTATAATTACAAGACCGACTCAACGATAGGCTCACTAATCAATTACAGAGGTTATACAAAGAAACCTTTGACAGCCTTTCATCAAAACTAGGCACATATGTACTTACTAAAAAAGTGAGCTTATAAACTATTAAAATTCACAGATTGTTGTAAAAAAATTAAGAATTTTCACAAATATCGGAAATAAACCTGACACTAACACGAACCTTCACAAAACTATTTTTTTTTCATTCGTCCCTGAGGACAGGCTAAGGTCTTAGACTAGTGCAAGGAAACTTCATAGATAAAGGGCCTGTTTTGTAGCTTGCAACTTCTTGCAAATTTAGCAAATTTGGCAACTTTACTGACAGCAGGATAGCAAATGGATATTTCAACAAAACAGTAAGCGACAGCACGAAAGCAAATGCAATCGTAATAGCTAAAAAATCATGCCAATATATATTTATATGAATTTGTAAGCTTCATTCAATCAATACTACTACCCTACTACGTACGGATTGTACATTTGAGATTAACTTTATCTGAGTTAGCAGTGTCTTTTATTTAGACGGATTATAATTTATGTTTGTTACGTTGGCACTACTGCAGGAACGTAAGAGTGCACTACAAAAAGCTTTTTTTTTTTAATAAAAATTTGTCTAGATGACTGATCAATGGGCTATGGATGCTGCTCTAACAGGACTTTCAACCCACTACAAAATCTTCTCCCTAGACTTGCAATTCCTTGCAAAAAGACAACTTGCAACAGACTGGAACTCTTTATGGAGACAGTCGAGAGCAACAAAAGGAAAATATTATGGTCAAATTCAAACATCTATTCCATCAGAACCATGATTTTTCATTCACGAAACAGTGATAAATCTGTCACTTCTACCATGTGTCGTCTGAGGTTGGGCCATGTTTTTACCCCAGTTTTCTTAACAAAACTTAGAATAAAAGACTCCTCTCTTTGTGAATGTGGTTTGGATGAAGGGTCCCCTGACCATGTATTTTTTAGCTGCACTAAATTTCCAGTTTCTTTATATGATATCTTTTCAACCAAAATCATACGTCCCGTAAATATATAATTATTGTTCTCCCTTGTTATTTATACATCTCCTAACAAAATATATTAAAATTTTAACATTAAACTGTAGAAGTTAGTTGTTTATGAATATATATTTGTCTCTACCCCAATAAATGCCCTTTTCCAATTAATTTGTGTTGTTGTGTGTGTGTGAAACAAAGGATCCACTTTGTTTTAGGTGGAGGCAATTAATATGGAACCTCAATTTAGAAGAAAACAATTCTGGTTTTAGATCATTTAAGAAACCGATCAATTATATACAGTGATTCGCTCACCACGTTGACATTGGCGAAATACTGTGTCGTTAAAGCACAATAAAGTTCACAAAGTGAAAATAATAATAATAAGATTCGTGGCTAGTACTGTACACAGATTATTGGTGTGTACATTATTTGCCGGACAATATCTGGCTGTGTATTATTTTGGATGTACATTATTATCTCCCATAAGATTCGACAACAAATTTCATCAGTTTTATGAAGACCTGTTAAAAATTATGCATCAAAGACTTATAAAGGACTAGCTTCTGTCAGCGGCTTCGCCCGCCCTAAATGTCGTTATCGGCATAGGATCTTACGGTCACTCCTCAATTATAGAAAAAAAAAACAATCAAATCTTTCCTCTGTAATAGCATAATATATTCGTGTCTGTGAAACCATGGAAATACACATACAAAATTTCAACCCAATCGGTCAAGCCGTTTAGTGGTTGACATATCGCCAGCAGCGCCACCTATCGGGTCCATTTGTATTTTAAAATCATCGAAATACCCATATAAAATTTTAATCCAATCGGTTCAGCCGTGTAGAAGTTATGTGAAAAATATAAGTACGGAAGAATAATTCTGACTACCCGTTGTCCTATTACCAGTTTTCCCGTAGGAATGAAGCATTTTCCCGCGGTTAAATGTAGCCTATGTTCATCAGGGATAATGTCGGCTTCAAATGGTAAAAGAATTTTCAAATCGGTCTATTAGTTTCGGAGCCTATTCAATACAAATAAACAAACAAACAATCAAATCTTTCCTCTTTATTATATTAGTATAGATATAGATGAATTGAAGACAATAAGCAAGTAACCTTGTTAAAAATATTATGTTTACGCTAGGCTATATAGATAAAATTTCCAACAGCCTTGCAGAGCTTCTTAGGAAGTCTGGACAATTAAAAAATACAAATAAAAATAAACATAAACAAATAATCGGAGAGCCGCTGTTTTATTATTTTCTTTTATTTGTGAGCTTAACAATGTCTGGAATAAACAGTCAAGAAATATCGGGATTGAAAAAGAAAAATCTTTTCAAAATCATTGTTCTCGGTGACTCTGGTGTGGGTAAAACATGTCTTACCTATCGTTTTTGTGAAGGTCAGTTCCTTGACAAATCTGAAGCAACGATTGGTGTAGACTTCAGGGAAAAAACGGTAAAAATCAATAATGAAGATATTAAGGTAAAAATAGTTATTTATACATGTTATGCATAGAAAACACCCAGTCTCAAGACAAACACAAATTATAAATGTTTTTCTTGTGCCAGAATTAAAACTGAGGGGCAGTTCAGCAGTCAGATCATTATCTAATATTCTAATAATGTCAGTAGTCTAATATACATGCATTAGATCATTCTATCTGGCTGGTTCACATCATTCCAGTAACATTCCAGTCCGCAATCAAAACACATCATTGTTTTGAAACCTTGTTACATATGCAACTCCTTTACAAGTAAAAAAATCTGGCTACCCATATGTTAGAGACAGCAACAATAAATAATTAATTTTCTTTCTATTGTCTACTGTACAAGATAAATTACCTTTTTTAAACCGTTTTCATTAAATCTATGTGGTAGTCTTAATTTTGCAATCAGAAGACTGTTGAAAGAATTAAAATAGATTAATTGTCAAAAGCAAATAGCTTCCTTTCAAGCACTGAGATGTGATTCTATTGCACCCTTTTTGTGATACCTAGAAACATGGAGTCTAATAGTTCTATATCCTCACCATTTAAGGTTCAGTTTTAGGGAGGAGTTAGGAACCCAATGAATTCATCTTTAACTTGAGGTGACAAAATTTTCTGGGTTTCAATGCAAACCAGTGTAACTACACCAGGGGTGTGTTCAAAAGCCATTGTATTGAAGCCGTCAAGTCACAAACAGTATTATTGAGCTGTGCAACTCTGTATCAAGTACCTTGAATTTTTTTCCATTAACACCACCATAGAGTGTTTTTCACACTTGAAAAGCAGCTTCTAAACAACACTCAGGGCTATGCACATAGGAGCTAGTGGTTTTTGTTCACTATTAAAAGAGTTATTTTAAAACTGCTCTAATTGCATCAATTATTGTTATAATATCAATAAAACTTAGCAAGTTCTTTCCATTGAATAATTAAAAAAAATTGGTGGAAATAAAATTGAATTGGGGGATGACATTTGTTTGCACCCATTGTGCCCTGTATTAATATGATTGGAATGAAATCACAATAATAGAGCTTTTTACGAAAATTCAATATGAGCATAATCTTGTGGGACGTTTTTCAGATATCTGCAGTGATTTCATAGTACTATGTTGATCCTATGTTGATGCGTGATGTGGACTTGTATATATATGGATTTTACTACATTATTAACTTTTATGTAGTGTATGGGGGTAAATCAATGTGGTGGAAAACCTCCTTTCATCAACTACTTTAGTCTTACATGGCGGGAGTGAGCCTATCGCCACAACATAAGTTCTGATACAGTGTATTTGGAATAAGATGGCTCGTAAACTACCAGCTTTAAAGTAATAAGCAGTAAAATAAAAAACCAGGGACAGAATAATATACCCCATACCCATTGCCTAACAAACAGTAATTCATTGAAATACTTTAATATAGGTGGTAAATACTTTTTTTTCCAGCTACAGTTATGGGACACTGCAGGACAGGAAAGGTTCCGCAAGTCAATGGTACAGCATTACTATAGGAATGTCCATGCTGTTGTCATTGTATATGATGTAACTAAACCAGAAACTTTTCATGTAAGTTAATACTGATTTGATAGAATAAATGCTAATTTGAGACTTTAAGGACTTCTATCTATCAAGACCCTTTTTCTCAGGAACATGTGAAGGTATGAGATTAGATTAATATCAAATACTAAGGTCTACAGCCCCTTGAAGCTTTACAAAAACGAGCTTCTATCTAAGTCAATTTAATAAAAAAAAATGTCACATATTGTGACACAGATAAATCAAAAACTATGAGGTACTTTCCTTTGAGTTCCTAGAATCATGTAATTTAGCAAGAAGCAAGATGTTACATCACAAGTAAAGGAAAGAATTCAAAAACTTATAATTTAGGCATAAACCTTAATCTCATTATGGAAGAACTATCTACATAAAATAAGTTTGTACCGAACCCTCAGTGCGCGAGCCAGACTCGCACTTAGCCGGTTTTTTCAAAATTCAAAATTGTTGCCTAAGGGCCGGACTTGATGCGTCATAATGAGTCCGTAATTATGCTTTTGTTTTTCTGAACACCTAGGGCTTGAATCTCGTGCTGATAGAGATAATCTCAAATTTTAGATATGTTTAATAAATGTACACATGGCTTCTTAATCGCGGTAACGGTTTTAGTAGATGGATCGACTGGATTGAACTTCACATGTCGAAAAAACATGGCAGATATCGTTTTTCGTATTCTTAGAACCTCTCTTTAGGCAGATGTCGTACCGAAAGTCGTATGAAAAGGAGTCAGAATTTGTGATATTAGTTAACAGCTAAATAGTTTTGATTGCTGGTGGTGCTAGACTCTATTGATCATCAGAATAGGAAGTTATTGGAAAAAAACCACTATTTAAAAAAATTAGGGCCCAAGAGGAATTTTTTTGACCCCTTCTATTTTAGGGCTTTCAGGGTGACTAATAAAAGGCAAAGATTTTATAGGAAGCAAAATTATACTTTCATGTTTTAATTAGTGACAAACAATACATCAAACTATATTATTTTTACTACCACAGACAAGAACACATCATGAGAACCTTTTTATACTTTAACACACCCCCTTAATGTGTTTCCGTTAAGATCAAGCTAAGAGCATCACATTTTTTACAATTAAGTATAATATACTTAATTGTACTTAATTGACACACATTTATATTATGTTTAATCAATAGTAAATCAATTAAACATAATTATCTCGAATTCGAGATTATCTCAATCAGCACGAGAATCAGGCCCCAGGACCGCTTACATTGGCAATAGTAGGCAGAGAGGCACTATTTGAATTTGATAGCAAGCTGTCAGTACCCAAATCTTCACATAGAAGGAAACAGTAAAGAGTTTCTGGATGAACTAACAACATTTATGATACTTTTTATTTAGAAAAATACAAGGATTTCTATATAAGCTTCAAGATTGCAAGAAGTCTCAATAGTAACCTCTGTCTTTGACAACACAAAACACCAAAGAAAAGAATAAAGCAACTAAGATTAGAATAAACAGACAGATAAATGGAACCACAGTGTTGAGGGTAATAGCACGTCATCTTTCTATTCTCAACCTTATCTCTTCTATGTTACAATTCTTTTTTCCGCTCGAATAAAACACGCACACATTTGCACATATACAATACACACGTGATTTCTTTTTTTGTGTTAGCATTCACGAATAACACAATTTTTTTGTATGAAGAGTTCAAGGTGTATCAAATCTTCCCTAGACAGACTAGAGTCAATCCCATCGTTCACTGTGCCTGCTCGATTGGAAAACGCACACATTTGCTCGTTAATAATGAATCGCGCCGTTCTATGATGGACAGGATTAGGCCTGAGGTTAGGTTAGTAATAATCTTAGTTAGTTAGTTTTACTAGGACAAAGTAGCGGTAAAATGTAGGTAACAAAACCTAATGGCTGTTCGACAGAGAAACGATTATCAAGAAGAGTGGCCTGAGATGTACGACGTACCTAGCCGGCTTCCTTCGCACGTTTGGTACTATTGGACTCATTATATATAACATTTTAGCTGTTTAAAATATTAGTATAGATTATTGTTACTGTTGCAGTCAATAGCAAGCTGGATGGTTGAAGTGGAGTCCCATGGGCTCATGACAGCTCCACGGGTTCTTGTTGGGAACAAGTGCGATTGTGGAACACCAGAGTCACGGCTTGCTACTACCTATGCACAGCGGCTAGCTGATAAGTATGGAATGCCTGTGAGTATAAATGCTTTTTATAGCCACATTAGCATTAGACTGTAGTACTTAAAGGAATAGGAATATTGTATAGTTAACAGTTTTCATATCACTTTTCAAATCACTCACACAATAGAGTTACGGTGTTTATCTGAGTACAATCCAATTCAAAAAGAACTTGAATCAAACTACAAAAAGGTAAGAGAAAGAGAGACATTATTTCTCCCAAAGGGAACACTGCTGTGTTAGGAGATGGCTAAGCTTTTCAACTGAAAATCCATTTGATAATTTGTGGTTGTAGCAGAATCGCATAACTTTTCGTTCAAAACACCTCAGTGCGTAAGCACAATTGTCTAAAACAGGATTGAGTGGCCTGTGATGACGCTCGATATAGAAGTGGTCTCAAACTAGTGGTTTCTTAAATAAACTTATAGTCGACAAAACTATCGAGAAAGCTATGTTTCTTTGCCAGATAAAATCAGCAATGAGGAAATTACGCCGCAGAACCAAAGTTACCGACAAAGTTCCAGTAGTTAGCAAGCTGAAGTGGCAATGGGCAGGCCACATCGCTCGTCTAACATATAACCGATGCGAAAGAAAGATCCTCGAGTGGCGACCGCGAACTGAAAGAAGCAACATGGGAGAGCTTCAGTTAGACGACCTGGTTAGAGCCGCAGGAAGCTACTGGATGCATTAAGTACAAGACCAGCTGCTGCGCTGTGAAGACACCTACCCATGTCTTTATTCAGTGGAATTAGTTGTTGACGATGATGTAGCTTCTGAATGCCCCCTAAACAATCAATGCTCGATTGCGTTCTAAGTGCGCGTACTACATAGATCATTGCTAAGAGTGGTGCCAATGCATGACTGAGGAAGCGAGATACATAAATACATAATCGAGAGCATAAGAAAAGGACAAGTAAAGATCATATTTCCAAAAGAATGCGAAAATATCAAAAAAATATTGTTAATAGCAAGTTTTCAAAAATAGACGTGTAAACTATTTTTTTTTAATAATTTCATGCTTATTTACTTTTAAAGGTTTTAAGCAAAACCTAAACTGGTTTTGCTCAAGTTAAGTAACTTTGTAGATTACTATTCAAAATAGCAATCTATCCAGTGAAGTGTACGATGTTTTGAGCGCAGTCACGACTTCCATTTTATTCTTCTATTTTATCGTGTGTGGTATTTTTTTTTCAGGATAATATGTTTACTAGTTATAGAAAAAGCAGATTTCTTGCATATACACACTCTTAAATTGTTTTTTTTTAGTTGTTTGAGACGTCGGCCTTGCTGGACTCCGAAAACAACTCTGTAAATTCAATATTCATGACCCTTGCACACAAATTGTACTCCAAGCAGCCATTACGAGTTATCAGTGTAGAGGTAAGTGCCACCTGCTATCTTCTTTATTATATATATATAATTCTACTGTACGTGTGTATGTCCCTGTACTCTTCCTAAACGGCTGGACCAATTTAAATGATTTTTTTTGTATGTGTTTGAATGGCGCCCTGGATGGTTTAGATTCAGAAATCAGCCCGGCAGATAGCGCTGCAGTCGGTATCATGCAGGACAACGTCTGCCCGGTCAGCTAGTTTAGTATAATAACTTAGACATGTAAATCGACAGCAATGTTTTTATTTACTATGGATTGAAGTAGATTGCGATAAAATGCTTTCTATACGCATTTGTTGTGAGAAAAGTCGATTTGTGCTGACTAATTCTGATTTGTCATTGTGCGGCGACCTTAATAATAAATTTGTCTGCTTAGAACATTATAGAAACAACACAAATGAATGATGGTGTTGAATCACCTCTCTATACAACACGTGTGTTACGATGTGTCTCAAAAATAAACATTATCAGTGGTGTGTCGTTATCATAATGCTTTACGATTGAAACAGATGTTTTACATGCGATGTAATTCGATATTTGAAAGATTTTTCTAATGCGAAACATATACCTACGGTGAGAAGCGGCAATTTTTGTATTTACATGTCTATTGTTTTATTTATTTGTATTTTTTCCTGTAGGTCACAAGAAAACTTGCAAACACGGTCCGTTCAAATGATGTAATAATTAATATTTTTGAACATTAGACATAACGCCATCTGGTCGTAAACTAAGCAAAGTTTGTATTATAGTTACCAAATACTCTAAAAAAAATTAGATTTTTTTTTGTAAAATCATATATATCATACAAAGAAAACAAGAGTATCAAAAATTTTAATGTATATCACATTAAATGTTTGTCCTGTGCGGGTTCGAACTCGTGCCCCTCGGATCCGTAAGTAGTCCCCACTAAAAAGAGAGCATCGGAGTCGTCGATTAAATTTTTTTTTATCCCACTAAGGTGGCACTCAAGCTCCAACAAGAACCGTCTGATGGGTCACCGTAGCCAATGGAGGCTTGCAACACCAGGGTTATAACTCGTGCGTTGCCGACCCTTTAAAAATCAAATCAATTCCTTCTTGAAGAACCCCACTACAGTATAGGGCAGCTAGAGAAAACCTTATTCCACAACCCAGCGTTCGCGGGAGGAAGCATCTCTGATGCAGCTTCGTGCATGACCATTTAGGTTCTAAGCTGTGAGGATGAAAGGGAATGGGATGGATGCCATTGAAGAGCGGTGCGATAGTAGAAAGTAGCCATTGGCAACATTTCAAACAATTGCTCAGAGCACAAGCGAGTATAAAAGCGGTAGAAAAATAGACAGGGAGACATACTAAAGGTTTTATACCACTTGTAAGTGCTGTTTTACCCATTACGGTAAACAGCATTAGGGACTAAATATTTTAGCTAGCTACTATTTTGTTATGTAGTCAAAATTTTGTTTTTTACAGGGCGAGAGGGGTGTAGTAACACTGCCGCGACAGAAAAGTAAACCCACCACAAGTAACGACAGCTGTCTGTGTAGATAGGAGACATCTTCAAAATAATTTATGAGACAAAAGTTTAGTCCATTCGATTTTAAGTGAAATGGTTCTCTCGATTTGCGTGCCAAAAATACCATAATCAGGAGTAAAAAATGTTTTGAGTATTAATAGGGTATATGTATGTAATTCAAATATAGATCAGATTTATTTAACTATCTTTATTAGTACTGAATTAGTTATACACAACTTTTTTTATTCTATCTTTTATTAATAATTAATATTAGTTATTAAAAAGTATAAAAAATTTAGTGAAATACAAAATAGTTAAACTGAGCGCTAATGGTCATTACAGTGCAACAAAATTATCTGACCCGGTGTCTGTCGCTAGTATCTCTCTAGTTAATAGCATTTTGATATATTTTTTTAAATAGTTATTATTCTTTCATTATGTTTTATTTTTTTTTCTGTATAGATAATCAATATTTAAGCTAGTTTTTGAGACTCAAAGTAATCAATTTTTGACGTAGGATCAATTGTTTTTGAGAAATTCAGGGCTATACTCAGGATCAAAGTGGAAATAAAATCGCTACTGAAGCCTCTTGGTATACGGCGGCAATTTTTTTCCCCTTTTCTACTGAACTATTAGTTTACTAACATACATTACAATAAGTTTCTATGTTGCTTTAATCACCAATCATACATCCTTACATATTACAATAAAATGTATTTGTTTCACACTTTATAAGTAATTTAACTAAACTTGCTTGTACCATCCACGTTTCACGGATGGTATTCCGCCCTTCAAATTGCAAGTTTTGTGCTTTACTTACAGACGGCTTAGCATGAGCTCCTATCGTATTACGTAACGTTACGTCAAGCGATGCAAAAGTCATAATAAAATAGTATGAAAACATTGAACAGTGCCATCTGTTGGCCTAAGTAGAATTTCTTATACAAAATCGTTGCTAGACCACACTTAAGAGCGTTACCCCAGCTAAATAGCGCCGCCAATTGATATTTTTATTTTCCTCTTTGTGCAAAGCAAATTTCAAAAATGTGCGTCTACAGAAATATGTAACCAATTATAAGCTAGTTTAAGAACTTATTGTTATGTTTCTATGATAAAACTGCGAGTTGTAGATAGTATATATGCTAAAAAAGTCACTTTTAGCAGAAGTGCCATGTACAACTCACAGTTTTATCCTAGAAATAGTATCAAACGTTCATAAAATAGCTTATACCTAACTGGTTACATTTTTATGTAGACGCACATTTTTGAAATACACTTTGCGCAAAGAAGAAATTAAAAATATCAATTGTCGGCGCTAGTGTACGTCTGGAACACTCTTAATATTTATTAATCGAATACAAAACTGAACATGTCCTATAAGCCCTCAGGGCTCCAGAGAACAAAGAAATTTGTGAAAGAGCTGATCAGAACTAACTAGCGCCGCCATTTCATAGTTTTTGTACAAAGCGTATTTAAAAAATGTTAATAATCAAGAAACTGAAGCTATGTATATAGCATTTCTGCTAAAAGTGGACTTTTTTAGCAGATATGTATAACTAGTAGGTATATTCTACAAAAGACATAAAATTCTAATATTAGTTTATCATTAGGTTGAATTCCTTGATTAATAACATTTTTTAAATTCGTTTTGTACAAAGAGCAACTAGCTATTTTTATACTGTTGTATTACTTATATGTTGTTATGTTTTCTTATGGAATAGAATATTTTTCTTTTATACTATATTTGTAAGTTCTGAACCGATCATAAATAGTACATTGTGTATAAGCACAAAACAGTTAAGGACGGCTAGAAGGAAAATATAGGCGTAGCAGGCGAGCCGCAACTATGATTGTACAATCATACTTCAACCAAAATACGCTATCATACTTTTTAGTCGCTGGCGAAGTGTGGTGAAGTGCGGAGCTCCTCTTAAATTGTCTTAAAACGCCGTGTTGTGCTTTTATAACGTGTAAATTGAAAAGTCAGGCGTCTAGTGTAAGGCAAGGAGGACTATATTTTTACAGATTAAAAAAAAAAATCGTTTTGTTTAGTTTTGTCCAATTTTTTCTAAAATTACAAGAAGTGTCGATAAAATTATAATGATGCATTTTATTAATGTTGTATCATTTTGTGTTTTCTAAAAGAACCCGATATACGGGAGCGATGGATTAACGTTTAAAGGAAAAATTAGATACATGCAAAGTCAAATATTATTGCTCCAGACATTTCCAAGAAAATGATTTTATAATAAACAGGAAACAGATATTTAAACTGATAGGTTGGTGAGCGCAGCGTAAGTCACCCTCTAGCCAGGTCGACCTGTAAAAGGTAGCCAGAAGTGGATGGATGAGAAAGGCTCTTCGCCTTTCTCTACTTACTAGGTGTGGTGGCGACCATTAGAAAAGGCCTATGTCGAGATTAATCGAGAAGTGGACTGGTAAAGGTTGATTGATTGATTGATGTATGCATGTTTATATCTATGTATGCATATATGTATGTAAGTACATACCCGATTATCAATTGATTTGCAAACAAGCAAACGGTCCACATAATTTTATGTCACTGTAGGTTATTGCCGCCTGCGACGCCAATCCCGAGGCATTGATCGTACAGTGGTGACGCTCTTTACTGTAATTAATTCTTTCTTGAAGAACACTATACATTTTAATTATATTAATAGTATTATATTAAAATATGTTTTAAAATCGAAATATTTCGACTATATTATATAGTTGTCATCAGTCAAATTAGGGATGGCAAATATGTTACTAGTGTTGCCACTAGTAACGTACCTTTTTACTAATCTATTTAAATAATCTATGATAAATTAGAAATTTATGTATATATGTGTGTGTACTTATGTCGTACCTATTTTTTATTATTTATTTTTAGGGGTTATAAAAAGGAATTTAAGAAATTAAATTGTATATTTTAGTGTCATTTATTAAGACCATCTCCTAAATAATCACCAAGGGTTTCATATAAACGATACTTCCAAGTTCCTAATTCTAAGAAGGTAATAGATGAAATGAAAGATTTAAGAATACGTACGGTAAAACATTGATCAAATTTTTGGTTACGTAAGCTACAATGATTTGGTATTGGTAAAGAGTTATTGTTCATGTGTGACTATGGTAATGGAAAATCATTTTTATCTCCACCAGACCCATAATAATAAACAATAAAAAATAGGTACGACGCGCTCACACAAATACACCCTCAGACATAAATAGGTACACACTCACACGGACACATATGTATACACATTATTTATTAATTTATCATAGATCATTTATTTAGATTAGGTACTTGTTACGTTACTAGTGGCAACACTAGTAACACATTTTTCATCGATATTTTGACTAATAAACTTATTTAATAGTAATAAATTTTATATTTAATCGAAGAAGTTTTTATATAAGTAAATAAAACGAAATAATACATTAGACAATTTTTTTAATAATTACTGTTTATTAGAAAACATATTTTTATACTGTCATTGTTTGAGATTGTGGATACACGTGATTTGGAATGTAAAATGCACATTTACAGCCAACACGTACAAAGTATCATAATCTAGAAACTAACATGATTTAATCTGTGGTAAAGGCTAGTGAATGCAAAAAAAAAATTAGCACCCTGCTACTGTATGTGTTGTATTTGGAATTGCACATGTACAAGTAGATTGTTAGGAATAAGGATAAGCTAGTAATTAATTTATGTACCAAATTGTTTCGCGTTAGGTTTTTTTTTAAGGCTGACTGTATTTCGTTCTATACCTAAATTTTGTGTAAAATATATGAATTATGTATGAAAAATATGTTACTTTCAAGGTTTATATACTGATCTCTTTAATACTATAAATATGAATTTAAGAAAAAAATTAAAATAGTTGTAAAAAATACATAAAAATCCAAATAAAAAGTTAAATTTATATATTATGTGCAGTTTGTTTTTATTTTTCAAATTTATTCAAAACAATTTTCACTATAAGTTTGAGTATTGTAAGGTTCTAATGTGATTTTTATTTTAGCCCATTATATGGTACCCAAAACATGAGCATCATAAAAATAAAAACATTTATTTAATTAATTATTTAATTACTCGCTTTCAGTAGACATGTAAATAAAAATTAAAAGCGCTGTAGAAGTAATTTGCTGCAGCCGCGATTGCCTCCAAGTCCCTCTTCACGGCCAACGAAATGCAAAATGAAACACGCCAACGTGTGAACAACGGGCTCGCCTAACGTAGGTATACTGGACCGTAAGACTGAAATACGGATGGGTTAAATGAAAGTGACTATAAGGTTTTCAATTTAACTATTTAGCTACGGAACCCTGATAAAAAAGTTTTTTTCATCATATAATCGATTTTAATATTCGTCAAATGTAAATTTTCATTATTGGACCTCTCGGACGTCCGCTCCGTGACCGCGCGCCTTTTTACTTTCTAGAGCGTCGAGCTGAAATTTCTAATACGTAAATATTTTGCCTGCTGTGATAAAATGCTCGATTATTCGTGAAGTATATAACCTACAGTAATTATGCGTGTATTATATCGTAGCTAAATAAATATCCTACCCTTTTTTATAAATATTAGTACAATATGATATTACCTAGTAAATATAATAGGAGGTTGAAAAAATAACAAAATTTACTTTCACTGGCGCGTCCTATTTTTGGTAATACTTTTGGAAATTATCACTTTTTTTTTCTGATAATAGTTAAATTTCACTTTTTTTAAAAAATAGACATTTGTTTAAAAAAATCACTAGATTTGATTAAGTGACAAAATAATATGTTTACGTTACTGAACGATTATTACGACCGGGTTCAAAATTACTGAGCGCTGGTACTGACGCCAGAAAAAGTAAAGCCAAAATTTTCCTCAAAATTAGTTTTTTAAACCAAATCGTTTATCCGATTACGCTAAAACTTGGTAAACTTATTGCTTGCATTATGCCTAGCGGGCATTAAAAAACTGGCAAGTGCGAGTCGAAACAACGTTCGCCGGGTTAGCTACTTGCATAAAAATATTTATTACTAGGTTTTTACTGCGACTTCATCCGGCGCAGAATTCGGTTACTAGGGTGGGATTTACCGGAATTACGTTAGATATGTAGCAAACATACCCTAGGTACTTTTAGAGTTTTTTGGACACAAACTTACTTGCTTAGTCGACGGTTTCGAAAATTGAAGAAAACAATACAAACAGCCATACTACTGCTCTACCTTTCGAGCATATTTGCAGCCGATACGTTGAATGACGTTATAGCACATTCATTTTGGTGAACAGAACGATTGAATATGCGCATAGCGCATATGCGAATTTCCAATAATTTCTGTTGTGTTAACATGACACCAACCGAGTGAAGTCTATTCAATGTAGAGTGTGCAAAAAAATGGTTAATGTATCTAAAAGGAGGTGCATTGGAAAAAAAACCGAACTTTCAATATTTTCAGGTCTTTTCCTTTGTTTTGGTTACATAAGGACTCACCCCCTTTTGAAAAAAAATTTGAACCTGAAGTTGAGTTGAGGCCGACGATGAACTCTATCGATTCCCATGATTAAAATAAATGGTTATGGGAACACCACAAATTTTCATACAAAATTTGGAAAAAAAATTTTTTTTTGGAACCCCCATTTGTACACACTAACCGTAACCAAAACAAAGAAAAAAACCTGAAAATATTCTAAGACCGGTTTTTTTCCCTTGCACCCTCTTTTAGTAACTGACCATTTTTTTGCACACCCAACATTGAATAAACTTGTACAGGTGCCATGTTATAACTCGCTACAGTGGTAATCCACAGACAATTCCTGAGCTCAAAACTGAAATTCGTCGAATTATTGACGATATTCATCCACAATTATGTCAAAATGTCATAAAACAAATTATAGAAAGGGTGAACGTTTGCCAGCAAAGCCGAGGCGGGCATTTGACATTCAAAGAAGAGGTATAGTATAAGTCATCTTTGTGTCGTATGTTGTGTTCCACAAGTTACTTCCAATATAAAATATTCTCAAAATTCAACTGCAATATGTGTTTTGCAAAAAAAATAAATTTTAAGTAGGTTTTGAGACGCCCATTAAAAGACTTTTATTTTTTTTAAGTACTATGTACCTGTCTTATTAGTACAGTACAACCAACTTTGTCTGATACAGTTTCAATAGCGTAAAAATCCTAGGGTCTGTGGTTTCAATCAATATTTGTTGATAGTGACGTTTTTTCCTTTCTTTTTTTATTTAAAATTGGAAATGTACGATACAATCACTACCTACTAAGTGGCGGAATAAATTGAAATCGATCGACACGACTCTCAAAAAATATCACGAGCAAGCAAATGTCATTTGTAAGTGAACAATCAATATTTTTTAGGGTGGGCGGGCCATGAGGATTCTAGGGTTGGCCAGGCCCACCTGTTGAGTCGGTTCTCAGGATCTGGATGAAGCAAGTGTGTCTGGATTTTATCAAGTGGAACACTTTGATGACTGCCTTCTTCTTCATGAAAAAAGCGTGGAATCACATGGTTCATATGTAACCTACCTATGTATAGAACAAATATACTTTCATCCCATCTATTCGAAAACCGTTGATTGGCTCGCCATTAGGCGGCAAAGTTCGTGTTTGCTCCCACTCCGGAAATAGTGATTTGATCAATTTCTGATGAAAAAAAAATGCTAATTGCTGCATCCTTGTTCTTACAACTGTCACAATGTTTCTAATTTTTTCATAGAAGTGACTATGTATGGGACATATCATGTATCACTCGGTCACAATATTTTTAGCTACGGCTACGTACCTACCTATATTGAATCCGTCACTCACTTCACTCAGGATTTTTCTTTAGAATCCTTCGCTATGTTCTGGATTAAAATTGCGCCCTCGTCATAAAAATAGTAATTTGGTTCCTTGTAATACAATTTACTACTCTTCTATATATAGGTATGCCTTTTCAAGCTCCCAAACGTTTATTTATTAAGTTCAAATAGAGTAACATTACCTCATAGTGCGTTAGTATTTTTGATCCCAGTAGTTTTCTCGATTGCTTCTTTCGAAAAGATATATTTATATGTAGGTATGAACTGCGAAAACAAAAAAACGAAAAGTATTAGTTTATATGTGACGAACAGTAAGTACAGATAAAGTGTATTTGTAAAAAATATTTAATAGAAGGGAATACTGTAAAATAAAATCATCGATAAAACAAAAAGACTAAGTGACCCCGACGTGATTTGAACACGCAACCTTCTGATCTGGAGTCAGACGCGCTACCGTTGCGCCACGGAGTCGGATGAATTATGGTTCCAAATATATTAATGTTACCTAGATAGATATGTTAGTATATTTTCAGTTATAAAACCGTTGAGATAAATACATGTAAATAAATAATTGATGGCAGATAAGTAGTATTTATTATATTATTAAGAACTGATAATTAAAACAAAAAACCACTTATAGTATAATAGGTACTTTATGTGAAAAAAACTATTGATATCAATTTATAATAAACTAGCGAACTAATTAGTCTTAAATTTTTGCGAAAAAATAACTTTGACTCACCCCATCGGGTATACCTAATTGTTTACGGGTTATCATATTTTTTTAGGTTTGTACACTATAGCGTGTAGTTAATGTGGCATATTTTTAACAATTTATTAGGGTTCCGTACCCAATAGGTACAAAATTATTTAAAAACAAACGTTATTTTATTGCCGTTTTTATAGATAGAGGTTCCGAACCCTTCCTGCGCGAGTCCGACTCGCACTTGGGCGATTTTTTTTTATTTTAGATTAAATTGAAATTGGAATGCGTGTCTGACCGGGATCTTAAATATAAATTTAGTCCAGGCTGAATAATATTTTTTAAGAAAACAATTTGTTGCAAGAAAAAGAACTGTTTTTTCGTGTAGAAACTATAAATAGCTCGGGAAAATAATTAATACAGCTGAATTTTGCCGGAAATGGGTGAAAAGAGGTTTTTAGCGATTTGTGGCTAAATTATTTATTTTAGAGGAAAATGACAAATGAGCGTAGATAATAAAAAAATCTTTAACTTTTGAATATAAGAATATATAAGAAGGTTGTAAAAGAGATCTTTAAACGTTTAATTGAGGTTACAGGAGACCCGAGAGCTGGCGCTTACCTTTGCCAGCAAATAAGTTTGGTTATTCAACGAGGTAACTTTTTTGGGTACCTACCTTGCCGCAGATAGCGATCTAGAAACAGTTTTTTATTTATAACAATTTTAATTAGTTTATATATTTTATTTTAGTTAGTTTAATTCTAAGAATGTATTATACTTAATTTATAATGTTACAAATAAATATCAAATAAAAAACTTTTTTAGTAATCATTTTTTGACCTTACCTTCAAAAATCCAATAACTTCTTTCTTGAAGAGCCCTATACTTTAGAGAAAGCATTGGCAGGGAGCTCATTCCACAACCCAAGCGTTTGCTTTACATACATATTGAGTTAGACCATTGTTTGCAAAGTGATTCAGTTCGATTCCTGCATATGACATTTATTATTTGTGTTTCTTTTGAGACTGGACGTTTTCTATGTATAATATGTATGTGTCGCAGGTTATTCGTATAATCCGCCGTTTCACAATATGCCTAGGCAAATCGTAAACTATGGAAACGAAAGGAACAAAAATCGCACTGTATAAGTCATGTATGTTAGGTTAGGTTTAAATTCTCTTCTCTAAACGTAGATGCGGAGCGAGCGAAGCGTTCCAGCCAAGCTTCATAGAATAATCTTTTCAGTTATATGCTAATACGATCTGCCTAGGCATATTATGAAACGGCGGATTATACGATTTGCCTGCGACATATGTATTTAAAAAAAAAGATGCATTTGAATCTGTTATCTAGTATCCATAGCAAAAGCTTTGCTTAGATTAAGACCAGACAAGGCGGCGGCGCTGTGCGCAAAAAAACTATTTTTTTATTTGTCATTTATTGTCATCGGTTATTGCATATTTTACCTGAATTCTAGAGAAAAATTATATTCTGCTGCATCTCATTCCCTATTTTACCTCGTGGGTGATACTTATCTACAACCAATTAGAACCAAAAAAGGTCAAGAAAATACCCCTTTTGTCATCAACTTAAACAATGACGGATTTTCATACAAACGACGTCCAATCCCTATTTTACCCTCGGAGTATATATCGGAACTTAATATTGTTTGAAAAAAAAACATGTAAAACAAATAATCGCGTAAAATGCACCGGTGACCGCTTACCATCAGGCGGCCCGTAAGCTTGTTTGCCACATTTGTGGTATAAAAAAATGACAGATAGACGATGAGTTTTATAATATGTAGAAAGCTGGATAGAGTAGAGCTAGAGAACAAGATATACAAACGAGATATAAAATATTAATTAAATGATAATAAAATTCATAAACATAACAATACAATTACTTATAAGATTTATATTTTTAAATTAGTAGATATATGTAGTGTCAAGGACTGTGTTATAAAAAGAAAACCGTTTTCCACTGGAAAAACCACTATGGGGCGTGGTTCCCAAAAGACTGCGGCGGCGCGGCGGCGTTTCATCGGTTACTACTTACTAGCAAACTGTTTACGGAACCCTGAAGATGTATAGATAGAGAAGTTAAGTATCGAGCCACTTTAAATAACCGAACTTATGTGAAATATAATAGTATTTTACGTTGGTACCTACAGTAGGTACGACAGACCTTCTTTACTTGTTTACACACCTTGTGTATACACATACAACCTCCTTTTAAAGACTCTTTATCAACTGTCGTCATGCGATACGCTTAGCGATAAGTATACTGTTCACGTTACAGTCAAATCTATTCACTGAATAACTTACTGACATTGGAGATACAAAGATTCTCGCATCGCATCAATGGAAGCACAGTAAATAAACGTATATCTAAAACGTCTGGCGTCGGGTCAACGGTCATGCTGTTGTTGACCGATTAAACTTAAAGATCAACACAAATATCTCGCAGGCCATTCACGATCAATTCAGTCCACGTACCGCCATGGAGCGGTGTACTCTGCTCTTGCTTCTTTCAAACTTTTTACTCACGACCGCGTTGAACCTCGATTACTTAGACCCAACTAAACTTCAAACAAAAACATCGGCTCAAGTTCAGCAGGATGCTGCTACTCGTCTTATAGGAAGATACTCAAATCAAGTTGTTGTGGAAATAAATCCTCTATTGTTCAGCGATAACAAAGATGTTTTCCGTTTGCGGACGAGTCAGGGACAGCTACACATCAGAGCAAGTACTGGGGTGGCAGCGGTATGGGGTTTCCACTACTACCTTAAGAAATATTGTAAAAACCACATAGGCTGGCAGACAAAAAGAATTTCACTGCCTAATTCTCTTCCAGAAGTCGACGAAGTAGTTGTTGCAAACGACCGATTCCGTTACTACCAAAATGTGTGCACCGCTTCTTACAGTTTTGTGTGGTGGGATGTTGACACATGGCTGAACCATGTAGAGTGGATGGCACTGAACGGTATAAACTTAGCTTTGGCACCTGTAGCAGAAGAAGCTGCCTGGACAAGGGTTTATACGGCGATCGGCATGACAGACGATGAAATCGATGACCACTTCACTGGTCCAGCATTTTTATCCTGGCTGCGTATGGGAAACATAAGAGGTTGGGGAGGACCATTGTCTAAATCTTGGCACGATAAACAAAAAAATATTCAAGATTCGGTAATTGACTACATGTTCCAGTTAGGTATGGTTCCTGTTCTTCCGGCATTTAACGGTCACGTTCCTAAAGCTTTTTCAAGAATTTACCCGAATAAGACGTTTTATGAAGTGGGGACGTGGAATAAGTTCAACAGTGATTACTGTTGCGGCCTGTTCGTTGATCCGACCGATCCTCTTTTCGTGAATATTGGTAAAACGTTTTTAACAGAATTAACTGTTGGTTCGGCTTTAAATCATATTTATGCAGCTGACCCTTTTAACGAGGTAAAAGTCCAGCCTTGGTCGTCAGCCCTGACACAAGCAACAGCCCGAGCAATTTTTACAACCATGACGCAGATGGACAAAGATGCCGTTTGGTTGCTGCAAAACTGGATGTTCGTCCATGATCCTATTTTATGGCCTAAAAGTACAGTGAAATCTTTTTTGACTTCAGTACCAAACGGAAGACTCCTGATACTTGACCTACAATCGGAACAATGGCCGCAGTATGACTTTTATGAAATGTATTTTGGCCATGCATTTATCTGGTGCATGCTACATAACTTTGGAGGCACATTAGGAATGTTTGGCAATATGCGAACGATCAATAAAGATCCTTACGAAGTTAGGAGTCGGGTAAACAGTACGATGATAGGCGTTGGTCTCACACCCGAAGGTATCAACCAAAATTACGTGGTGTACGACTTGATGCTGGAAACTGCGTGGCGAAAGAATCCCGTACAGGACCTTCAACAATGGGTCGAAGATTACGCAGAGAGGCGTTACGGATGCAATGCTACTGGCGGCGCTTGGAGGTACCTGCTGAAAAGTGTGTATAATTTTAATGGACTTAACTTGATTAGAGGTAAATACGTCGTGACAAGACGTCCTAGTTTCAAAATAAAGCCATGGGCATGGTATTCTAGCCATGATTTGTTTGAAGCGTTAAGAAGATTTGTTTTCTTATATAATACTAACTGCGACTCTGATGGGTTCCTACATGATTTAGTTGACGTAACAAGACAGGCCCTGCAGTACAGAGCAGACCAGTTGTATCTTAATCTTTTAGTCGATCGATATTCCATGAGCTCAGTTTTTAATGCGTCTATATATAGATTCCTAGACGTTATGCAAGATATGGAAAACATATTGGGGACATATTCTGACTTCACCGTCACAGATTGGCTTACAAAGGCGAGGGCCATGTCAACGAATAAACAAGAATCGTATCTGTATGAACTAAATGCTCGAAACCAAATAACCCTATGGGGTCCTAATGGGGAGATTACAGATTACGCGTGCAAACAATGGGCAGAGCTATTTCATTATTATTACATACCAAGGTGGAGAATGTTCCTTAGTGCTGCTCTTGACGCGAAAACGAGAAATGAGATATTTGATGAGCGAAGCATTCAGAAAATTGTAAGATTAACAGTGGAAGAAGCTTTTGCTTCTGTGGATATCCAATCCTTGCCTCAGAATGATGCCAAGACATTAGCGCTATCTCTGTATGAAAAATGGGCGTTTGTTCCAGATCTTGAAGATTTGCCTCAGGATGTAATCGATCGCGATCCCGAAGTGCTGACCACTTTGAATGATCTAGAATTAAATGATGATGAAACGATGGAGACACCGACTGTGGTGATGTCACCTCTTACTACACCTATACGCTAAATAAATTTGTGTGCTTTTGACATAATTATTATTTGAATGTACTTTTTTTACCACGCTCTTTTTCAATAAACCTTTCGCTTTTATTAGCTTAAGGCACATGTTGTTTATGTACCTATCTTTTTATCTAAACATATAAAATGCTTTGTCCTGAATGACTGATGGATCAACGCACAGACTAAACCGCTGACCGTAGAGTCCTGAAACTTGGAGGGTTTGTTCTTTATATGACTTTATATAAGGGGGTGAAAAAGGGGGGGGGGAGTTTGTGATTCCTTTGTCCAATCTACTTCAAATTTTGTATAAACCTTATTTAACAGAATTGATGGAAGTCATGTTTCGTAGTTAATTGAAATTCATGCCCTAACGGGGTTAAAAAGGGGTAGAAAGTTATTTTGGCGGTTATTTGCTTCGAAGTTGAAATCAATACTTCTTAGTGCTTTTGATTTAAATTACATTTTATTTTGACACATATTTAAAAACTCAATCAGATTCTATTCAAAAAAGGTTGAACTCACTTAAAAATATAACCAAATACTCCTTAAAATTGGAATGTCTCCAAAGTCATCGTACTATATTAGTACCTCATTTGAAGGTTTTTAGGTGTTTGATTTTTTTGTGTATAATAATACTTATAGTTTTCTTTTTCTACCTACTCGTATCTATACTAATATAATTAAGCTGAGGGTTTGTTTGTTAGTAAAAAAATCCGATGTCTATGGTTTTTTTTGTTTGCTTGAACGCGCTAATCTCAGGAACTACTGGTCCGATTTGAAAAATTCTTTCAGTGTTAGATAGCCTGTTTATCGAGGAAGGCTGTAAGCTAATTATCACGCTTAGACTAATATAAGCGGAGCACCAATGAAGAATGTTTCAAAATCGGGTTTTTTTTTTTCCCTTTTCTATCTTTTAAGGTTGACTTACTATAACCTTTTTTGTGCTTACCAAATGTATAGATGTGCAAGGCCGGCGGGAAGTCATGAGGAGAAAGGGTTTTACGTATTATTTAAAAAATATTTTTTTACTTTCTAAGTAAACAAAGTCGCGGGTTAAAGTCAGTGTTAGCCCAAAGTAACGATTACTGACTGACTAATCTATCAAGGCACAGCTCCAACCACTCACTGGACGGCTGAAATTTAACACATATATAGCTATTATAATGTAGGCGTGCGCTGAGAAAGGATTTTCCAAAACTCACCCCCTAAACGGTGGTTCAAAGTTTGTATGAAGCACCTAGATCGCGAGGTTAATCCATTAGTTAATTAATGTTTAGTAGTTATTTAGAGAAATGTGTTTTGATTACTATTAGTACAACTAGCTTTTACCGGCGGCTTCGACCGCGCAGAATCCGGTTATCGGCGTTGGATTCTTACGGCAATTAATCGAGTAACCGAGACAACTAAAGTTAAAATTTTTACTTCCCTAAACCTATCTCTGAGGGATAGGTTTAGGGAAGTAAAAATTTTAACTTTAGTGTCGCAGTACATATATGAAAATCTTTTATATGTACATAAAAATATCAATAGTTTCAGCAAGAAAAGTGACGTTCACAAAGTAAATACTAGAAGTAAAAATAAGCTGTTGGTGCATGATACACGTCTACACAAAATAAGTAACTCTTTTATGGGGCAATGTATACATTTTTACAACAAAGTTCCCAATAAAATTCAAAATCTATCAATAAGTAAATTTAAATCTTTTATCAAGCAGGTACTTTGTAAAAAGGCATACTACAATATTTCAGACTATGTAAATGATAAAATTCCTTGGGACTGATGATACTCAATTACAGGATGCATGCTAATTTTTTTTAATTAAAAACATTAATTGTATTTTTAGTTTATTTGTATTATTGATAGTGTTTTTAAAAGAGTAACTATCGAATTTCTTGCCGGATTCTTCTCGGTAGAAATCAACAACATTGTAAACCGGCGGGAAGGTGGGAGGGTTCAAAAAATAATATTTTATAACTTTGACGATTCAAAAGTGAGGATCATTCTCACTAGATCCATTGTCCAGATCCATAATGGATCTAGTGAGATATTATTTTCTCAATAGATCCATTTTTAAAAGTGTGTATTTGTCTCGCTAGATCCGTTAACCAGAACCAGATTTAAAAGTGTGGGTCTACTAAGGAATTTCTTTCTCACTAGATGCAGTTGTGAATCTGATAAAAAAATTTGGTGTCGGATAGGCTTGTTGTCCTCTAGGCTTTGTAAAATCCTTATTTGAATAAACCATTTTGACTTTGACTTTGAAACAGTACTATGATAAGTAGGTATATTCTAAAACTATCTGACTAGGCGAACGTTGTTTCTTTTTTTAAAAAACTGCCGCACCAACCTTTTATAAATGGGTTGTTTTAATTCAGAAACCTTCCCCGGCGTGTGCATAACCACTTACCGAAATTTAATTCTTAGTCCGACTCGCACTTGACCCTTTTTTTCTTTTAAAACCTTCTGAAAATCCTTTTTTATCGGATGCCTACGTCATACAAAGAATACACCATCCAAGTTTCAGGTCTTTACGATTAGTGGTTTTGGCCGTGCGTTGATCCGTCAGTGTCATTCAGGACAAAGCATTTCATATGAATATAGTTAAAAAAAAACTATAAGTATTATTATACACAAAAAATCAAACACTCTTTAAGCTTAGAAACCTTCAAATGAGGTACATTATCTTTGATGAGGCGTACAGTGAATTTTGAGATATTCCAATTCTAAAGAGTAGGTATTTTTTATGTTTTTAAGTGAGTTCAAACTTATTTGAATAAAAGCTCTCGACGAATAATGACCAATAACTTCTTTTAAAAAAACGCGTATTAACCAATACGTTTATCGACCAATACGCATAATGACCCATACGCATAATGACCAATACGCATAATGACCAATACGCGGAATGACCAATATTTTATTCGCAAAATAACCAATCCGCATAATGACATACTCTATACGCCAAATGACCAATTCTCTATCGATCTATTCGTTTATTCCTGCCGACCCTGTTATCTTCAGAAGAGGTTTTACTTACTCTTTATCTAACTATTGTAGCGTTTAATTAGCAATTTTCCGTTATTACCACCGTAACTTACTAAGGAGTTATGGCTAACCATTGTTCGTCTGGCACCAGAGAGAAATGAAATGAAACAATTTATAAAATATTTTGAGAAACAATGGTTAGGAATATTTTCTCCAAATCTGATTGGCGTCGCAAATACGAGACACCGCACAAACAACTCCATTGAAGGATGGAAGCTCACGCTGATTGAAGGGACGACCCCAAGAGCGACAACCCAAGCCGAGTAGTTGGCCGCTATATGGTCTGAGACTCTGAAGGAGTCTGGCACCAGAGAGTAATGAAATGAAACAACTTATAAAATATTTTGAGAAACAATGGTTAGGAATCTTTTCTCCAAATCTGATAAGCGTCGCAAATACAAGACACCGCACAAACAACTCCATTGAAGGATGGAAGCTTACGCTGATCGAAGGGACGACCCCAAGAGCGACAACCCAAGCCGAGTAGTTGGCCGCTATATGGTCTGAGACTCTGAAGGAGTCTGGCACCAGAGAGTAATGAAATGAAACAACTTATAAAATATTTTGAGAAACAATGGTTAGGAATCTTTTCTCCAAATCTGATAAGCGTCGCAAATACGAGACACCGCACAAACAACTCCATTGAAGGATGGAAGCTTACGCTGATCGAAGGGACGACCCCAAGAGCGACAACCCAAGCCGAGTAGTTGGCCGCTATATGGTCTGAGACTCCTTCAGAGTCTCACCCCAAAAAGTGCAGTGAAGCAGTAATGACTGCATCAGCCAGTTGCAGTAGACAGTTGAGAAAAAAAAAAGAAGGAATTATCGCTTAAATACGAGAATGCCTCGTAAACCTATACACACCGGCACAATTAGCGGAACACAAAAAAAGGATTTGAACGAATGGCAGCAGGATCTCTTTCCTGATGAGTGCAGAGTTCTTTTAAAACAGATCGATGGGAGACAGCGAATATGGAGACGCAAAGGAGAACGCCACATACAGTCTCATTTTGAACACACAGTGGCTTATGGTGGCGGCTCGATTATGGTTTGGGGAGGGATATGTTTGGGAGCTCGCAAGGAGTTAGTGATAGTCACAGGAGGGACCATGACAGCAGATCGATACATCAGAGACATTTTAGAAGAACATGTTGTACCATTTGCCCCATTTATTGGTGACGACTTTATTCTAATGCAAGATAATGCTTGTGCTCATAGTGCACAATCGGTACAGGCATATCTGAGCCACGTAGGTATACCGGTGATGCAGTGGCCAGCAAATTCCCTCGATATGAATCCGATAGAGCATGTCTGGGACTTGCTAAAAAGAAGGGTTAAATCCAGAATGCCACCCCCCAACAATCTGAATGATTTCGTCAAATATATGCGTTATTATCTCATAGTCTCACTTTTTTTCTGTTCCGCTAATTGTGCCGGTTTGTATATATAACTAAGGACAAAAGGGAAGTGTCGTTATACGAGTATGTCATTTTGCGAGTAGCTATTTAACGTATTTTTTTGTTTAAGCAAATGTGTCGTAATGCGCATTGGTCATTATACCCCTTTTTAACCCCGTTAGGGAATGAATTTTAATCAAATACGAAACAAATCTTCCATCAATTCTGTTATTAAAGGTTTATGCAAAATTTGAAGTAGATTGGACTAAGGACCCACGCTGTCCCATACAAACTTTGCCCCCCTCCCTTTTCACCCCTTAGGGGTAGAATTTCAGAAAATATTCTTATCGGATGCCGACGTCATACAAAGAACACACCCTCCAAGTTTTAGGTCTCTACGATCAGCGGTTTAGGCTGTGCGTTGATCCGTCAGTCATTCAGTACAAAGGACAACACAAATGTCCATCAAATTACCTCTGTGTCCACAACCAAGTCACAAGTCGTGCAAACACTCGATAGGTAACCCTGGATAAGGTGGGACAAATTACATGTCATTTAAAAAAAAAAAGTTTCATTAATTGCTTAGCATTCAACTTGTTAGGTGATGAAGTAGCTTCAAATTTTGCTACTTTTCGATAAGTTTTTATTTTCATATATAGGTATTTGATTTGTATGAATTGAATCTGTGTGAAAATATGAATTTAAATTAAATGTGGAATATCGCAAAGGTCATACCTACATTCGTTACGTTTATCTGGCTGACTTAAACCAAGGAGGCAGAAATTGGCAGGTAATTCATTCTCACACTCTCTAACCGAAATGGTCGCGTACAGTACGGTTTCAGAGAAATTTCCTTCCGTGAACGCTTGGGTTGTGAAATGAGCTCCATGCCAGGGTGTTCTCTAAGGGCTACAGTATATGGTGTTCTTCGAGAAAGAAGTTATTGGATTTTTGAAGGGTCGGCAACGCCCGAGTGATACCCCTGGTGTTACAAGCGTCCATAGGCTACGGTGATCGCTTACCATCAGGCGGACCGTGTGCTTGTTTGCCACCTCAGTGGTATAAAAGGAAAAAAAACCTTATATGCATGTTTAAAAACCTACCCAGCGAGATCCTACACGGTTGGCTCCCCCGAAATAGTACATTGGAATACCGACGAGGGTGTAGTTTGAGGCCCGAAGCGGAGCTGAGGGCCTTAAAACACACGAGATGGGAATCGTCTTTCATCCCGAGTGATACATAGTGCTTTACACTACAAATGCGAGGATAATAAAATATAATTAATTAAAGTTTTAATTTACTTAACAAATATTAGTTCACTTTTATAAACATAGATAACGCTGTACCGAATAATTACAAGCTATGGTTATGTTTTCTGTTGTTTATAAATAGTGAGTTATTTTTTCAAAGTGAAATTGGTTCGCTTTTATAATAACAGATGGCACTGTGCCAAATAAAAAGAAGCTATTTGTTTCGTCAGCTTTTAAATAGAAAGTGCTTTTATTGCTTAGTGCGTGACCATTCTAGGTTCTAAGGTGTAAGGATGAGCAGTGCCATATGGTAAAAAGTAGCCGTAGGCATAATTACAAGCAGTAGTACACACACAGGGAGTCTCTCCTCAAATTTAAAGGTTCAATACTTCTTGCGGCTTGTCGAGAGGGCCAAGATAGTATCCCGGTGCAGTCGCGCACAGATGGCAGCAGTAATGCATATGGACTTGCGACTTATATAGCAGTAACCTTTGCCCCCAAGCGAATTACGGCTTCGCTCTATTAATTAGTACACCAAGTTTTTTAGACCCAGCTTCACCTTGTCTATCGACTGCTGAATAAAGGGGCGTGGTTTCGATTCCCGCACATGACATTAATTTTATTTGGGTTTGTCTTGAGACTGGGTGTTTTCTATGTATTATTTGTATATATTTGCAAAGAAAAAGTACATATATATATATATATATGTATTTTTATCCGTTGTCTAGTATCCATAGCACAAGTTTTGCTTAGTTTGGCACCAGACGGCTTTATGTGTAATGTCCAAAAATATTATTACTTAAAATATTACTTGCTCATACATACTCTCTTCGGTCTTCCCTACAGACTGATTGTATTTTTCTTAGCACAATATTTTACACGGGTATTGCTGTGTATTTTATTTGAATTGTCTTTTATAATTATTCATGAAGCAAACTACCTTACCTACAAGTCTAGAACAACTAGTGTTTGTTGCGATACCATTTACCTACCTACCTACGTTCTGTCTGTTCTCTTGACTGGTTTTTGTTCATTATCTTATTTATGCGTTGATAAAAGCACACACGATTAATGGACTTGATATCATTATAAACCAAAGGTTATCAGGTTTTGACACAGTATATGCTACCTACTGTTATTTTCGGTAAATACCCTGCAACAGTGTTACCGTTATGAAAATGTTTGTAACCGTCACAATTGTCATATGTGGGACAGCGTCTTTTCAACCAACCCCTTGTCCTCTACGTAGTGTCAGAGTGGTCCAAAATTAAGTTATAATTTGCATATTTATTTTCGTAGTTTATATTCTCTTTGGGCCAAAGTTTCACGTAGTTACGAAAATTTATAATAGATGGCACTAGTTTTATAATGCATTTACTTGACCATAAACTTCAGTTTTTTTTTTCTGGTAACCAGTGGCTTGTCACGGACCCACATCATACTGTGGGGGACAGTTTTTTTTATTATCCACTTCAGTCCTGCGTGACAGAGCGGACTGCTTCTGATGCAGTGTTTCTGGACTAATCCTAAAGTAATAAGTGGTGAAATGAAAGACCAGGGACCTAAATTACCCTCTGCCAGTGTTATTGACGAAATATAGGAAATCAGGATTGGATAGGTAAAATTACTGTCATATTTTTTCCCTAAAAAAATCTACAATTTATTTTCTAAAGACAACATAATATTTGGTCATAGTTAAATAATATTAAGATATTTTCAAAATAAAACGTCAATTTAATATTTTATTTATTAATTATATTAATGAATTTATCAATATAGAAGTTAAAGAACAACATATTTCACAACAATCTTAGAAGAATATCACGCACGTTGCCATCGTGTTAATTCATTAATAGTAAACACTTCAAACAAATTACAAGATAACGGTTAAGACTTTGTCCAGAAAGGGCGATTCGCCGCGATTTTACTAGGACGTTGGTACCTCACCGGACGCAACTATGGTCGCTATATTATCCAGGCTCGCGCGAGTGTACGCGGCATCAGCGTTAAGTATCTGGCCTTTGCGCGTATGAGTTTGCGTCAGAGAAATCGCGGCGAATTCGCCTTTTCTAGACAAGGTCTAAGTTTATATTCCGTTAAAAATTACAATTATATTTACAGGTACACGCTCAAAGGATTTAACGTTTCAAAAACTATACAATCGCAATATTTCTATATTACTATATTCATTACTGTTATGTTTTTTTAACATCGTTTTCTAAATTTATACCGAAAAAAAGATCGTAGTAAACCAATTAGCTTTAAACATATTTATACGATACGTTTAAATTTGTATGGTAGTATAATTCTGAAATCTGATAAACACGAGCCTGGGGTGGCGCTAAAGTGCTCAGCGAAAAATTTTACCACTATGCCTTTATTTTCACTACGTAGAAGTTTCAAAATGGAAAAGTTAAATAGAGAAGCGTCACCGATACAGCTCAGAGGATTAGTTAACTTAAATAAATAAAGGGAGACCACATAGCTCGCAGAACCAATGAACGATTGAGAAGGAAGGTTCTTGAGTGAAGACAGCAAGTTACGAGCAGGGGCCTTTTCACGAAGCTCTTTGTAAATCCTTTACGCTGCTATAAAGCGTGTTGAAAAAGAAATTATCTGGTTTAAGATGTGTATCTGCTTCAATTAGTTCGTAGGATCATAGTTGTGAAAAAAAAGTGAATGCCTCGTAAAGTTTTACAAAACAAATCTGCTTTAGTAGTTTTACAAAAAAAAAAAAAGGTCGTATGTACAATTACAATTGATGCTCATTCTGCTTTAAAAATTAAAATGTAACGAAACCAATTTTGCTCACGTAGAGTAGTTTTGTTAATCAACTGACTTCGAAGTACACTCGGCGTCACAGAAATTGCACTAATCTAAAAACCCTATTTCATCAATAGTAAAGGTGTGACTTTATGGCATCATTGGAAAGACAATTTATCCAGGTTTCAGAAAAATAATATTATTTAGTTTTTTTATCAGTTTATAAAAAAAAAAATTAGTGTCGGACAACCGTCCGGAATCGTGACAACTTGTGCCTTTCACTTTTTATGTCTGTCTCTCTCGCTCTTAGGCGGGCTAACCATGCCGCGTGCCTCTCACTCGCTCTCATTGTGAGCGCATAACGTGAGCGGAGCGTAACGCAGTTTCTTGAAGTGTCACCCGGCAAACCAATTTATAAGACGTTGTCACGTCAAAAAAAAAAACAATTTATTCGTGAATGAAAAGAACCACTTATATTTCGTGAGCAAAAATAACAAATAAATTCTTAAAATCTAGTGTTACCATGTACGGAAGCAGTAATCAGGGCGAAGGAAGTATTTTATTCTTATTTTTGCTTACCACATAAATAGTTTTTTTTATTCAATCACAATTAACCTTTTTTTTGTATGAATTGGTATAAAAATACAGAAATAATATTTTTTTTCTGAAATGAAATGAAAATAAATTGCCTTTCCGATGATACCTAATTGTTTTATAATGTAGACAGGGTTAAAAAAAAATCACTGAGCATTTTGTAAGAGTGACGCCGAGTGTACACTTTCACAAATCTACATCAATGTACTTACTTCGGTTTAACTGACCTTACGCCTTATAATTTTGATTTCCTATTTAAAATATTAAATATGTCTTACGACTTCGGTTCGAATACAAACCTTCCCTAAACAAGACTTTAAGTTTTACATAGTTAAATATATAAATTCCACAAACTGAATATTACAAAACAATCAGTTATATGCGACGTATAGTTTCACCAAATCGAGTCCAATATTCTTTCATGTTTCCTAATTTTCTTCTTAATCATATAAATATCAAGAAACAAGCTTCAACGTCTCCATCCCTTTTGCACTCCAAGCAAGAATAAATCGAAAACAGAATTTTTGCTTAAAGACAGCGAATTGCGTTAAATCTAACGCGCTAAAACTAGTTATCTAAATCTATGCTCCCCTTAATGCTTGCTTGCTTTAAGTACTGAAAAACATTGCTTTATCCATTGCTTCAAATACCTTAATTGATTGTGCAAAGAAATATAGAGTAACAAATAGCAAAAAAAAGCAAAATTCATAGCCTCATAACTGTTGAATTTTTTTTATTCCAAAAATAAAATCTTCTACTATTATTTAAAGAAAAAAATTGGCAACTTGAAATTGAAAATAAGTGATTGCACATACTTAAACAAAATAAGCTAATTTCACGGCAATATATCTTAAATATGAGATATAAAAAAAAATGTAATTTAAATAAAAAGACACAGCCATTTCTCGCGTCTAATTTCACAGTCAATTTATGAATACCTAGAAAAAAAATGACTATACATACTTAATAAGTTAATCGAAAAAGGCTAACCAGCCAAAAAAAATATAAATGTAGGTAGTCATCAAAAAAACTTTTAAGTACTTTATGACCAATATTAAGCGGCAGTACTACGTGACAGAAAAGTTGAGTAAAAACAAGGATGACGCGATATGTAACCAAGCGTGCGTGAGCAGTGCAGATACATCGCAATTCACTGATTTTCTTTATAGAAATACATGAAATAAATTAATAGTTTATCATTGTTATCAAAAAATGCTTTTTCTCAGGGTCGAAAGCACTATCGCGGCTATGCTTTAGCAAAGTTGTAAATTAATAGCACTTGGGACTTTAAAGATTTCTTTAAAAAACAGTTAAAAGGGGTCACTTTAGGATTTTTTTCTATCGAATAAAAGTTAATTAATCGTATTATCGTGTTTTTCAGGGTCTGAACCATATCCCAAAGAAAACAGACATTAAATTCTAGTCGGATCTACTCAGAGAATCCGGAGAAACATTTGCTAAAAAAAAATTAGGTAGATCAGTGTGTATTTCTAAGTTTCAAGTTTGTACATTCATACATTTTATGCATTTTATCATTTTTTTCAGACTAAGCATTCAGAAATAAATTAAAAATATATATATATATAATTTTAATTTATTTCTGAATTTGTTATTAAATCACCTATGAACCTTAGTTTACTATTAAAAGTAAAAATATATCATTTAAATATACTTTTTATTTATAAAAAATATTTTATCAGAAATATTTCGTCTTACTAGGGCGTTATCAGTCGATGTAAGGCGAAATATTTTTGATTTAATGTTTTTTATAAATAAAATGTATATTTAAAATTTTTTTTTTTTTTTTTTTTATACCACTAAGGTGGCAAACAAGCTTACGGCCCGCCTGATGGTAAGCGGTCACCGTAGCCTATGGACGCTTGCAACACCAGGGGTATCACTTGCGCGTTGCCGACCCTTCAGAAATCTAATAACTTCTTTCTTGAAGAACTCCATACTGTAGTCCTTGCAGAAAACCTTGGCAGGGAGCTCATTCCACAACTTAAGCGTTCGCGGGAGGAAGTTTCTCTGAAACCGCACTGTACGCGACCATTTAGATTCTAAAGTGTGAGAATGAATTCCCTGCCGATGGCGAGCGGTGCGATGGTAGAAAGTAGCCGTGGGCATCATTTCGAACAATTCCTCAGAACACAACCCATTGTACAAGCGGTAGAACACACACAGTGAGGCAAAGTCTCTCCTCAGACTTAAGGGCTCGATACCGCAAGTGAGTTTGGGATCGTCGACAATTCTCACAGCCCGTCGTTGAACCGAGTCAAAAGGGTCAAGCTGGTATCCGGGTGCACCTGCTTATTTATAATTTTAAGTGTAAACTGAAGTTCAATTTTGATTTAACAAATATAAAAATTACATTACAGAGCCTAAAATTAATAAGAGTTAAAAATATCAAATACTTTAAAGAATTTCATTAATCATAATTTTTTTTAAACACCACCGTATGATGTTTTAAGATAACTTAGTAAAAATACGAAATGTCAATCTAGCTGCGAATTGTAAGATGAACTATAAATTTTAAAGATAAAAGCCTAGAGGTTGTCGATTTGGAAACCTATTTCGGGACGCTCTGCTGCTCTCAAAACATCTGTAACAAAAAAAAGGGGCATTAAAAAATTTATAAAAACTACATGCATTAAAAAAAATATTAGTCGCTAGGCTTATTAGGATTTCCTCTGCTAGTTATCTCTGAGGCACAGTATAGGTAATACCACTTCTAGTCTGGTCAACATGTACCTTTTTGGGTGAAATTTTTGTATGGTCTCCGAAAATTACGATCAAGGTGTCATTCGATTCGGAATATTATGTAGAAAGTTTAAGAAAAAGTTCCAAAAGGGGCCGATGAAAATTGCAAAAGTTATAAACAATTTAAAAAAAAAAAAGTAGTGGTTTGGTTTTTTTTGAATATTTCGAAAACTATCAAAGATATTTGAAATTTGAAAAAAGATCTAAAAAGAAGAGGAAATTTCCTAAAAAAAGTCCTACCTCCAGGAACTGTATCTTTAATATTTATAATTATTACGGAGCCCTGAAAATAGCGCTAAAAGCGGGTAGTCTGGCTTCCGCTCGCGATTTGTCATTCGGACACGGTAACAATAAAAATCATTTTAACATATTAAATATGAATATTAAGGAATAAAAAAATTAAAGTACTATTGGGATATATAAATGAACAATAATCCGTAGGCGAAAAATTTTTATCCCCATTTTTCCATTAGTTATGCATTAGTTAATTAACTACTTTTTCTGAATAGAATGTTAACAGAAAAAACCTGATTATTATTAAACTACAACCCTAGGATTTTTTTCACTTCGTGGAGTTATTCTTAAAAGGCATTAAAATAGATCCCCGTTGGAAAAATTTAAAAATGTTAATTTTCCACTTTTTTATTAACAATCGAAAACATTAAAAAATTAAAAACTGCATAAAAGTTATTAAAAAAATTTTGTTTTTCAAATATTTCAAATTTTATGATTTCTAACGGTTAAAAGTTACATGAAAATTTTTTTTTTAATTTTTTACCGCGATTGTTTAAATAATTGTTATAAACAAATGCATTGTTTATAAGATAATCAACAAATTTTTTTTCCTAACCTACTTGTCGATATAAATTATGATTTTTAAGAAAAAAATTATTCCTTAAAAAAAAATATTTATTGCTATAAAATGCATTTCTTAATTAACAATCGTTTTTTACCACTAAATATAAATATTAAGGAACCATTTTTTCTCTAAAAATCATAAATTCTATTGTTCTTAAATATTCTGGAAAAAAATATTTTTTTTTTTCATTTTTTATTTGTTTATTTAATAAACAATTTGTTATAAACAAATGGATTTTCTTACTTTTTTTTTTTTTTTAATTCGTAATTTAAGTATAAAAACAGCTATGCAAATTTTAGGACATAAAAATATTAAAAGTTATATAAAAAATAGATAAAATTTTTTTTTCATAAAAATAATACATAGCTGTTTTTATAATTAAATTACGAATTAAAAAAAAATAAAGTAAGAAAATCCATTTGTTTATAACAAATTGTTTATTAAATAAACAAAAAAAAAATGAAAAAAAAAAATATTTTTTTCCAGAATATTTAAGAACAATAGAATTTATGATTTTTAGAGAAAAAATGGTTCCTTAATATTTATATTTAGTGGTAAAAAACGATTGTTAATTAAGAAATGCATTTTATAGCAATAAATTATTTTTTTTAAGGAATAATTTTTTTCTTAAAAATCATAATTTATATCGACAAGTAGATTAGGAAAAAAAATTTGTTGATTATCTTATAAACAATGCATTTGTTTATAACAATTATTTAAACAATCGCGGTAAAAAATTAAAAAAAAAATTTTCATATAACTTTTAACCGTTAGAAATCATAAAATTTGAAAAACAAAATTTTTCAATAACTTTTATGCAGTTTTTAATTTTTTAATGTTTTCGATTGTTAATAAAAAAGTGGAAAATTAACATTTTTAAATTTTTCCAACGGGGATCTATTTTAATGCCTTTTAAGAATAACTCCACGAAGTGAAAAAAATCCTAGGGTTGTAGTTTAATAATAATCAGGTTTTTTCTGTTAACATTCTATTCAGAAAAAGTAGTTAATTAACTAATGCATAACTAATGGAAAAATGGGGATAAAAATTTTTCGCCTACGGATTATTGTTCATTTATATATCCCAATAGTACTTTAATTTTTTTATTCCTTAATATTCATATTTAATATGTTAAAATGATTTTTATTGTTACCGTGTCCGAATGACAAATCGCGAGCGGAAGCCAGACTACCCGCTTTTAGCGCTATTTTCAGGGCTCCGTAATAATTATAAATATTAAAGATACAGTTCCTGGAGGTAGGACTTTTTTTAGGAAATTTCCTCTTCTTTTTAGATCTTTTTTCAAATTTCAAATATCTTTGATAGTTTTCGAAATATTCAAAAAAAACCAAACCCCTACTTTTTTTTTTTTTAAATTGTTTATAACTTTTGCAATTTTCATCGGCCCCGTTTGGAACTTTTTCTTAAACTTTCTACATAATATTCCGAATCGAATGACACCTTGATCGTAATTTTCGGAGACTATACAAAAATTTCACCCAAAAAGGTACATGTTGACCAGACTATTCATGCTGATAGTATGTCCACTCTCCGCCGCTCTCTAGTGTGTCGACCTCATCGTCCCTCAATTACGATCCAGTTACCGTCTGTATAGAACACGCACACACTTGCGCGTATACTCATACTCACGTCATTTCTTTTTGAAGTGTCAGAAGTCACGAATAACGCATTTTTAGAGAAGAGCTAAAGGTTAAACATGTATAAGGGCACGTGCGCACTATGCAGGTTGCAGTTGAACTTTCGGTTTTGTGTCACGGTTACCCGTAACCACAAAATCAACCACAACTTCTGGTTGAAAAACCGTAGTCACTTACGCCTGAGCATTTCAATGACCGACGTAAAAGAAATACAAACACACGTTGTATAAAAAGAAAACCCAGAGAAATGTACTGGGTGCAGTCTTATTTAGAAACGGGTTAAGCAAGCAATTTGAAATATAAATAATATAAATCTTTGTTTTAAGTTTCTGTATCTGTTATAATTTGAGCATTTTATGATTCGAATTGATATTGGCTTAGATTTTTTTTTATGAATTTACCTACACAAAATTATACATACACACACTAACAGGCAGTGCGGCCGCAGTTCTCTGAGCGACCGGAGCAGTTTGCGGCCAACCACAAGGATTTTTTAACAAAAGCTTTTACATTTGGTAAAAATTGGCTTAAAGGATTTGGGAGAGAATATCAATTTGATCTGATATCGAGCAGTTTAGTTGGTCAAAATTTTAAGGCAAAGATTTTAGACAGACTGAGAGGGACACAACTGTTTTTTTGTTACAATTCAAGCGAGCTCCGCCCAAAAAGTATATTATCTTACTTCCTGGCGGCTGTTTACAAAATTTTCACTTAAAATACGGTTTGAGCTGTTGCATATTGTTATGTTGTCCTTAACTGTCAAAAACTTGTACTACCGAATGGTAAAGTAAGCACAGTTGGTAACATATTTTAAAACCAAAAACACTACCAAATTGTGAAGTAAATACAGACGCAACATATTATATAACAACGATAACTCCACACATTTATGAACTGGATTCAGACACAACATATTTGAACTAGATAAAAGACAGACATAATCAAGTTGTGAGTAGAAGTCATACCTGTTACTTGTGTAGACACAATCAGAAGTTCTGCCATGGTGTAGTGATGAGCAAGTTGACATCCATAGCGCGTGCGATCCGCTCCCTAACTCCGTGGCTCAGCCACAGAATTCGATGGGTTTCATAGCGCTCGGGGCACAGTCGCAGAGGATTTCCACGACGTAGACCCTGCCAAAAGAACAAACTCTTAAAAAAACTATTCGGAAGGTTCTTAAGTAGTACATTAATAATAGTATTTTGATTCTTTTAATTCTTATCCAAATCGTCCAGGACTTGAATTTAGGAATCGACCAATCACAACGCCGCCGTTATTGTTTTTTAATTAAAAGTTAACAAATTTAACTCGGAACGGCCTGTTATATGTGTATATAGAACTAATTAGTATTTTAGAATAGATTAGAGTGGATAAAATGTTTTGTGTTTAGTGTTCGGATAGTCAAATTATCGCATATCGTAACAACTCTGACGACCCCTCTCCGAGTGTCATGATTTTTATCATTTATTGTTCGCTTTTGCTCCACAAAGGGCTTCACCTGATCTGTCTCTCCATATGAGTCCAGATAAGGCGCAGGGAACAACGCGCCACGCGCATTCGCTGGTCCAGCCAGCAGCATCAATTCACATTCTCGAACCCGCAGGAACATGCCCACGCCGCCTCCACATCCGGCTGTGTGCGCGGCCACAGCCCCCACAATCGATGTGCTTTCTCCGCGACGGTGCTATAACAACAAAACAATTTAAATTATAAAAAGTGAATGAAAATGAAAGGAGCGTTTTTCAGCTATTTAAGAATAACAGGCGAGTTAAGGATTTGGACCAGAGTTCGAATCAAAGGACGACTTCGTTAAATATGCATAATTCTCGAATATCTTACAGCGCTATCCTATCCCAAACAAAACAAAGTTTATACTATGTTTAGATAACTGATACGGGAGGTAATTGCCTTTGTAAATACATACATTTATACATAACACCAGGGGCCCACAAAGTTCTTTGCAAAATCTTTATGCCACACACCATCCTTCGATCAGTTTGAAGTCACAGATATTAAGACTAACTCTTCACTTTCGGGAAAAGGCCCTATGACAGAAATATACAGCACATATTTGTCCTGTACAGGGATTGAACCTGCGCCTTCGGTTCATCAAGCAAGGTGACTCCCAAAAGAGCCAAGAATAAGGTGTAAACAAAAATATACCATTTCAAATACTTAACTAGTTGAGCGACTATCCCAAAGAGACATTTCGAGTAACGCTCATATCTATTTTTGATCTATGGTATTCCGTCCCACATACGTCATAAGTGGTGAACCTATCACTTACCAGTTACAATTCAGAGTAAATAAACAAACAAACAAACTCACTGTTCTAATCTCCGTTTGACAGCAATAACTTTGTGAACATAATATCTGTCCACAAACTAAGCACATGGTAGGATTCTTGGTGTCTTCCCTCTCAGAATTAGGGCAGGAATACTCAGAAACCACATTCATTAACTCCGAAAAATCGTCTGGAAGGGGCACTAAATTAGGTGGTTCACTAGGTTCTGTCACCGCGTGCACAGGGATATCACCCATAAACCACTCCGTGGACAGCTTTGACCATTCGAGAGCCTTCTGCCTTGCCATTGGGGTGTCCATTAATTCTCTAAAAGTATTTGGCATATCTAGATACCCACACATGATCTCCCATGTATCACCGCCAACTTCCGTCAACTCTGTCGGTGGATTTATATCGCTCAAAAAGTGGAAAAATAGACAAGAACACCTCAAAAAACCGTGGCACTGACTTTTAATCTTTTCCCAAACTTCATTAGGACACAAGTCGTCTATATCCAAATCCCTTCTACGTAATTCCTTCATTAAAGTCAACAAATTCTCTAAATCTGCTTTTGGTACTTTAAAATCTTCATGCCCTTCCATGGGCTGACAAGTACAATTAGATACGTCTGTGACTAATAATGCTCTAGTTAAATTAGCTCTGAATGTTTCTAACATAATTTGCCTCGCCAAATGTGTAGGTCTAGCTTGGCCGGACGGTTTGCTAAATAATGAAGGAGCTGTCAATACTAAAGCTACTAAGGTCCCAAAAGCGTCGTGGGTCGTTGGTGATGACTTTTCCAGGGTATTTAAGGTACTTAAGGCGTGATGGGCCAATTGTTTTGGTGAGGGCCATACAGAGGGTACGACGGCTGCAACTCTTATCAAAGCTTGAAGAGCATCTTTATGCCTTGATGGCAAGTCTCCAAGTAAGGATCGTTTTTCAGCTTGCAATACTGTGTTTGTGCTAAGGATAGTGTAGGCAGTAGCCCGGTATAGTGCCGCAACAGATACCATTTGACCATATTCCCTTTCACCGCATATCTCTGGTAATATCTGTTGAAAAAGTAACATACTTAATATTTCAAACATAAAAAATTACTTACTACTGACTGACTGTCAAAATTTCATCCAAATTAGTTTAGTCGTTTATGGAAGATTCAGTCAGTAGTAGGTTTATTTTAACTTTTATCACTCATTTTAGTAAAAAAAAAAACACTTACGGAAGCAAAATCTTCGATCAAACTAACAGTTTTCTCATTTAAATTTGGTATTTCCCCATCAAAATGCACCAAAAAATCTGCAGGCAACAAATCCCTTGAGTGAGTGGAAATGTAAACTGGTGCCTCATCAGCAGAATCAGCTTCCTCCATGTCTGAAGACATGGCTCCAACACTTCTGGCACGAGCTTGGCAGAGAATCTCTTCACAGGACTCCGTACAAATATGGACAGTTTCCGAACTGACTCGGTGTTTCAGCATGAGGTTTACGGAGTCAGTGTATACTTCTTCAGTGAGTGGGGGTGGGTTGCCTATTGGCAGCGAAGGTCCAGGTAGAAGTGGTATCGCTGTGTTGCAAAGCCTTTCGCACAGAGGGCACAGATACTCCTTTTTGTCGACGTCGAAGGCAGCAGGTTGGCGCAGACGGTAAGGTCTGTAAATATATATTACATACATTATTGTTAAAATCCAAGATCTGATTAGGCTTAGTTATATTAATTTTTTTAAGTAATGATTAAATACATTAATTTTTTTAGTAATGATTTGTTTGGATCTTCATAGATTCGGTTGAAATTTATTAATCAAACTGACAAACATGAAACTAGGCTTGCAACGAATATTTTTCTTTTTTCTTTTTTGCCGAATACCGAACACTAAAGATTTCTCGTTTTAGTAGAATGATTGGCAAAATAAAGATTGTTTTTTAATAATCATACTTTGTTAACATCCATACATAGGTGAGTTCTTTTCAAAGTCCATAAATGATTACTATTTTATGAGAGCACGAAAATGTTCGTATTCATTGAGCACCAAATTAAACATCTCAAAATGCGCAGCGCGGCGTGGAAGCGGTATGACGAGCGTGCGGACGGCGCGATGTGGCAGAGTGAGGTTATGCGCTGGCAAATACTTTTGCCGAATATTCGGCTAGTCGTATTAGGCGTGTGGCCGAATATACTATTCTAATAAAGACCGAAGTCTATAAACATATTAATGTATTTTTTTTTAAAAAAAAAAACGTAGTTGCATAATGCCAAGTAACACTGGCCCTTTAGTCCAAAATTTCATCACCTAAGCTTATTAACCACTCAATCAAGTGCTTTTACACAGATTCTCATTCGAAATTATTTTCATTTTACTATATCCAACAGTCTCCAAATGTAATTATGATCCACATTACTGAGTGCCTAGTGTTAGTTATACGAGTTCGCAACTCTACGGTCGCGTTCACGTATTCATTTAAAGTCATATGAGAAAAAACCGTTTCAAAACGCGTTCGTTTTCGTAAATTTATTTCGTCGCGAACGCGATAGCAAAGTTAAAAACTCGCACTAGGCACAGTGCTTTGCTTAAGCGTGCACTATAGACCAACAATTTACAACAGTAATGTAAGTCATCTCGGAACTAGACTATTTTTACCAACATAAATCCACCAGTTCTTACCGTTTAGTCTCTCTATCTTGTACATTAGCTACGTATTTCTTCCAGCACTTTGCGTGTAATACGTGCCCGCAGGAAGACACATGGGGTTGAGCTCCGACGCCGGCCGGCATAGTGCAGGCGCGCCATGCCGGTGGCACGCAGCCGCACGCACCGACACGTAGTCGATTCAACACTGTCGATTGCTGTGCGAATGCTACTAATACTAATGGTTCGCCTTTTAACTCCACTCGGGCCTGAAAAAAATAGTTTTAGTTGGATACTGACACCAAGTACCTAGCCTTGTATTTAGTTCTATAGCAATCCCGCAAGGAATAACATTGTAATTCAGTTTTAAGGAATATTGAGTTACAATAATTAACGTTTCATTTATACTTTACGCGATCTCCTCTCAAGTAATACATTATAAATTATTATTTTATTTTTATAAATTAAAATGTCCATGTTCTTTACACTAGGGCTCTTGGGGTTTCAAGGTCATGCAGATCGCAGTCTCGAATTCACCTATTGGTCCCTCACCACGCATTCGTTTGCTTGCGTTAAACGATTGGTCTTTATTTGACCGGGAACCGGGATTGGCTAATTTCTAAGTACGCCTTAGTTAAAATAATGTGAAACTGTAATAAATAATATATATATAGGTATAGATATTAACTACATTTTAAACACTATGTGTCACTGTGCATGCGCATCATATGACCTAGAAACCCCTGTACTTCGAACTGTAGTTTTATAGCTTATTTATGACATAGGACATAATGTTGTAATATTAATACTTTTTGTTTTATTTATTTTACTGTATTTCATTAAAATTAAATGCAATATACGCGTTAAAAGTAGCATAGATTAAATTTTTTTAATGAAAATATTTCAATAAACAAAACAAAAAAGTGAGTTGTGTAACATTTCCTTTTAAACCTTTAAAAACTATATAATTTGTATAAAACTGCGTATTTACGTGATCTGATTATTTTATTCATTTATTTAGCAGACACCTGCATTACTTACAGTTTCCCAACACAGGTATAGTGTACATTGTATATCCTAATTTTCTAATTCTTATGACAAATGATTTAAAAAATTATAAACTAATGCAATAAATAAACTGAGCGATCAAGGCCTTGAACAAGTGGCAGGTCTCGTTACGCCTCCTAATATTCCCTGTTTGTATCAATACTGACCTCCTCCTGACACATGATGCAGGTCCTGATAGCTTCAGGCACGCCACCACCCCAGACGCCGAGCGCCGCGCCGCAGTACAGAGGTCTTAGATCTTGCTCTTCTTCTGCAGTTATCTAAAAACAATACTTGTAGCATCTATACCTACATGTCTACAAAAGCCCAACTTACGGGTAAAACAGCATTTTAAGCTGTTTTATCCTCATATAGTGTTTATCAAGTATTACCTCTAAAATAATTGATTTCAATTCAAAATAAATCGTATTTTAGTATATTGATAAGATTAAAATTTTTAATATGTAATCTCTTAAGATGATAACAATTTTAACTATATTTTTGTTTAACTCATATTTAAAGGTTCAATTAAACATACCTCGGTAGCAGTCTCGTTGAACATAGTCGCATTATTTGATATGAAGTTATTCATTTGTGCCTTCATTTGAGCCATCACTTTGGCTCTGCGTTCTGCAGCCAACTTCGCTCGACGGTTTTTTTCTGCCTCTAAAAATAAACAACCAAAACCCATTATAAGCTATATTCTATCAATCAAATTAAATTAATTATATTGATTTATTAATACATATAGTAATACGTAACTTTGAGCAAAATTGTAATTTTTATGTGAATTAAGCCCTTAGTTCAATTTCCCCTAAGCACACCCCATCTTTTATACAAAAAACCGTGTGGCTTGTGGCATCTAAACAAATTACGTCACAGGATCACAAGTCTGTAGAGACGGGGTTTGTCTACAGAGTGGAGGGGAGTGGCCATACTGCATTGAGTGCTATTGCTTAGTCGCCTCAGCAGCTGTACGCCCTCCTAGAAGAAGGAGGCTTAGGCCATGGTCCACCATACCGGCCTAGTGCGTGTCGCCAGACATTGCCAAGCTAGTGGTTATTTGACTGTCAGTCAGAGTTTTCAAGTCGCCCAAGCCTTTAGGCTCTGACTTGGCAACAGCTAGGACCGACGGTTCAACGTGCCCTCTGAAACACAGCGGAGCTCGAAAAATGTTCTTTTGTACCTTAAGTTCTACATATTCCTGATCATTGCACGTCGTCAAGTAGGATCAGAAAATCTTCCTTAGGGCTCTTACCTGCGGATTCCTGTGAGGCGGGCTTATCTTGATCAGTCTCCATGTTTTCACCGTCACCAACGTGGTCATCGGATTGTCCCAACAATGTCCTGTTAGCAAATAAAATAAAAAAACTTATCCCCGTAGGAAGCCTCGTGTGGGATAAAAAAGAATATTGCTTATTTGTGTGTAAAAATGCGTTAATGTATAATTGCGTTAAGACCTGATACCCTGCAAATTTCAGGATTTACCCACCCACCGCATATGACAGCATGAAACATAGTTAATTTATTATCACGTGCACGGAAACGCTTCTGAAGATAAGTCAAACATGAGCAAAAAATGGGTATTTTAGGTATTTACTCAGAAACCAACTAGATTTTTAAGGTCACGTAGCCCTTATGAATTCAAGATGTCCAACCGTCCGTATATCACACACAGCTTTATGCTTCCACTGTCTATGGTTAGATTCTAATGTTTTTTTACAAAGATGTGTCTATTGTAAACTGCCTAACTGATGTTATGAAATCTTAATAAGTAAAAAAAATCAGCTGGATAACTAGATTGTCCCCATGGACTACTGATACTACTAAATTCTAAAAAATGGAGTTAGTTTTTGAGTAAATACTTAAAAACCAATTTTGACTCATTCTGAAAAGCGCTGTGGTCTGTCTCGCTCACGTGCACGTGATAATAAATAGCCGTTTTCAACTGTCATATGCAGAAGCCGGGTAAATACTGCAATTTTTAAGTTGGAGTACCGGGTCTTAATGTTATAGGTATTATATTTGCAAACCACTCACTTCATCTTAGCAATGAGCCACTTGGCGAGCGGGCGATGCGCGTCGACACGCGGACTGGCAGCCAAGCGTTGCAACAGAGTCAGCAAACCACCACGAGCCGCGCTCTCCGCGAAAGCCAGAAATTCGTAGTGCCCACTTTCTTCATCCCGAAGAGCGTATCCGATCAGGTGAAGAGCCTGGAAAATAATATTTTTCAATAATTGAGCAATGGTTCAAATTTATCTCATTTGCAACTAATACAGTATTGCACAGATCTTCCACAACAAAAGGCACATTTATGTAAATTAAAAACAAAAAAGAACCTGAAATAGAGCCTTGAGGAATTCCAATTTCACTTTTGAGTCTACATTTGAATTCACTTCTTTGAACCTTTTGTATACTACAATGCCCCTTGAATATGCTCAGATAAGCTTTAAGCTAAGCCTATAATACCGACTGTATTAGTTGAGATACCAATAGCATTTCGTGACTGTTCCCAGGTATACATAAGACACGCGTCATTGCTTACCTTATGCACTTGTGTTTCAGAGAAGGATCTAGCGCGAAGGTCTAAGGCCCTCTGCAGTACTGTTCGTAACACATGTAGGGCCGCCTCAGACTGCAATAAGCTGGCCAGCAGACGGAATGGTGGAGATAGCTTCGGTAGTGGGGGAGGGGGACAGCATTCCGGCAGACCTAAGTAAAGGTATTGAAAGAATCAATACCCTCAAACTGTTTGCACATTTCTTCATGAAATCAGCGTTCAAAGAAAGTTTTAACCAATAACGACCAACTAACGAATTAGACCCACAGTACAGGAAATGAACTTGATATTATTGTAACAGTGATTTGGAGTCATCTAAAGACGTATCCACATATAACACTCACCAGCAGTGTTTCTTCTATTCCTTTGTTCCTCTTCACTTCTAGACAACTCCTCACGCGTATAATGATAGAAGAAAGTATCGTATTCGTCGTACAAATGGGGCTTCAGCTTGTAGACCCCTCTGTTGTTACCCCCAGTAGGCTTGATGAAGTCTGCCACTTCATGAATGACGGCTTCCAGACCAGTTTCGTGCAATTGGTCTTCAGGGAGAGATCTACAAACAAAAATATTTATCTCTGATAACGTATTCAGATTACAGCACAAGTCGAAAATAACGCTAAAAATTAAGAAACCTATAAAGCTGATGGAACTTTTAATCAATAAAATCAAAAAAAAATTATGAAAACATTTGATTACTCGTTCTTATTAATTAATTAATTATTAGTCATGCACGCATTTTCACCAACTTGGCATGATGAGCAGTGACATTATAATGGGGCTGATAAGTAATGCAATCAAAATGACGACTGACAAGTAATGCAATCAAAATGAGGGCTGACAAGTAATGTAATCAAAATGGGGGTTGACTAGTAGTGACATCAAAATGGGGGCTGATGCAATCGAAATGAGGACTGACAAGTAATGCAATCAAAATGGGGGCTGATAAGTAATGCAATCAAAATGACAACTGACAAGTAATGCAATCAAAATGGGGGCTGACAAGTAATGCAATCAAAATGGGGGTTGACTAGTAGTGACATCAAAATGGGGATGATGCAATCGAAACAATGACTGACAAGCAATGCCAACAAAATGCAGAACAAACCTGTTGAGTTCCGAGTGCGGCATCGGCTTGACGCACAGCATTTGAATGATTTCTTTCTTGGTCTTCTCTTCATTGGTCACTTCACCAACACCCGGCATGTAACGAGACCCGACAACTGTAACCAATACAATTATCATACAGTATTAGTATGCTAAACAAAAACAAACTATAGATTTCAAAACATTTACATTATATCATATCAACAGACAGCCAGTTTTTAAGCCAACATCTGACTCGGACCAACGACTATTTAAATACCTTTTTATTGCTTATTTTTTGTGAAGCTTAATTATTGTATCAATACAAATTATGTATTTATTAGTTGATTCCCCATAATATTATGTTTCGTTTGTAGTTTTACAAATAATACCAATTGGATGCTCGCAATAAAACAGTATTGTAATAAGCTTGTTGAAGTTAATTCTCTTAACAATTCGAAAAAGTTTCCAGAAACCCATTTAAATAAAAATATTTCTTATTTTAATATAAGTTCTTCCCAAATATCTGACCAAACTCAATAGCCTATTATCACATTAAGTAAGGCCGAGCTCTTACTCCTGATAATACCAACCTGTAATCAGCAATCCCAAGAATTCTTCGACCATGCTGATGGTGTGTCTCAACGAATCATCTTCGACACCCCTTTGCTCGAAATCCGCAGAAGCCCAGTCGAGAAGGTTAAATTTATTCAACACGTGAATTATGAACTCATTGCTTTCTATCAGCGACGCACCAATCTGTTAACATTAAAAATAAAAAATATTATAGCATTTAATAAAGCAGCTTAAGAATATATTATAAAATCAATGAACCCAAAACACATAACACAAAATCAAACCCAACAGGCTTGTTATAGGGTTCCATGGCCAAAAAGTAATATCGAAACTATTTTCATCATGTCCATTTATCAGCCTTATAATTACGCCGATTTACCATCGATTCAGATGAAGTTATATAAAAAGGTGTCTTATTTATAAACCGGCATACAAGTTTTCAATGAAATTGAGAAATGAAGTTCATAGATAGGCTTTTCTTTCTAATTCGCTATCACTTAATTATAATATCCACTGAAACTCAATTTCGAGTTACTGTAGAAAGAATTAACCTGTAGCATGACGATATCGCGATCCAGCATCTCCGAACGGCACTTGACGTTGTGGTAGAAGTACAGTTGGTTGAGCAACGCGAAACCGTTGCGTCGCCACATGCCAGCGTGCACTTGGGCTATCATCGCCGTCGTACGTAATACGGGTTCTGTAAACAAGTGGTTTATGATTACTTTTAGTAAAAAAGAAGTACAAAGAATTTGTTGTAACAAAAATAGAACAAAGATTATACAAGTCGTGAAGAGCGAAAAGCTAATGATAAAGGTTAACGTATACTAAACGTCCTGGAAACAGATGAGCGCCCTGCTTCAACGTAAGCCGTATGAAACTGTATTCTGCACCCTTATCAGTACCTCAATTAGTATAAGCTAGAGAACGATAAGCAATGAAGCGAGGCGGGCCTTACCACCGACGCAATCAGTTTCAGATTGCAAAAAGTAACAGATCGAAAACGTGATTTTGGTACCATGGACACCATCATACTAGCACCTATGGAGTAGTGTTAATTGGAACTAATTAAAATCAAATGAGATCAATTATTTCGTTACATGTTACAACTTAAATGCTGTTTTAGTTTTAGACTTTATTAACTTCATATCAAGAACAGCTTCGTATTGCTATCAGTTTCGGTAGTTGAACAGAAGATCCCGGTACGTTAAGTGTGCATTAGCCTTTATCGATAGCTTTTTAGCTTGACGCTTCTTGTATAGTCTTGCTTCTGTTTTTTTAATGGCTCAATATAGCAATTTTGGCAATGGCGGGAATTTAGAGCCATATGTCATCTACAAGTAGAATTTACCAATAAGTTCTTCAGGTGGTGGTTTCGGTTTGTCCTGTCGGTCGAACTCGCGGCTGTGGTACGACAGACCGTGCCTGTGCAGCTGTAGATGCAGTCCAGCTATGAAACGCGACAACGGCTGGTGGATCGACACAGGCTCCGTTGATACGTCGTAAGGTATCACTGATGCGCTTTGGCTTCCAAGTTCTGTTTATAAAATAAAAATATAAAACTAGCTATTTTTAGTGATTACACTAAACAGATTTCTAGGCTTTGTATGATTGAACGTGCAAATCTTAAGAACTACTAACTACTAAGGCCATTTATAAAATTGTTTTTGCCTGTTTACAAAAAGCGATTAAAATGCAGGTTAAAAAATAATTCCATTCATTCAGTCGGCCATCAAAGGCGTCTATACTAAGCAATTGTAAGGTGCAGTTTGCGGCGAGACGGCGGATTCAACGCTCAAGATGTCATAGGGTGTTCACAAATGGACATTCTGTCTAACCAGTCACACTATTTTGTCACGTCGCCATGACTGTCTATCTGTATGAATGGAATTAATATTTGGCCTATGGTTATAGACTATGTGGGTTGTTTAAAAAATCCCGGTATGTAAATGTGTCCCTTTTAAAACACAGGGATAGGTATATTTGCCCATAGTCATTGTTTAAGCTCGCTATTACACCACACATTTGCGACCATGGTGCAACTTTGAAATATCATGAGCTCAAACCCCTAAGTAAAAGCTATGTAAATATCTCTAACAATATATATCCAGCCTTCATACGTCCCTACTGTTGGAGCACTACCCTACATTACTTTGGGCGAGGGTAATTTGAGCCGTAGTGCGTCACGCGGGCTCAGTGCGGATTGTGAACCCCTAAAACGTGTTTCGACGTACGCAGATTTCCTCGCCATGTTTTCCTTGACCAAAAAGCCATTGATGTGAACAAAAATTGTTCATGACAAAGTAGGAAAAGACTCATTATTACCTCCGCCTCTTAGAACACGTGGCAGGAACCAATATAAATCGTGAATCATAAAACGATTCTTTAAATTTTTTGTCCAAAGGGAAAAAACGGTAAAATTAAATTAGCTACAGTACTATAGCAGTTTTTTTTTAACTTTACCTTTAACAACTTTAGTGTGTGGCGGATACGTTTCAGAGTGCGTCTTCAACGCCATTCGGTACGCGAACCCAGCGAGTGCTCGCTCTGCGCTGCACCACTCCAACGATAGCGTGATGCTGTGAGCCAGCTTCACGTGGAGATTGAACGCCGACTCCCATTCCGGCTCGTACTCCATGTGTTGACCAACCTGACAAAATTAAAAAGGGTAAAGATGTACCACAAAAAAAAAGCATGAAATAATTGGTGGTTGTTTCGTAATGTAAGTAAGTCGCATAGGTTTTGGGGTCATTTGTATTTATGTATAACTAGGAGGACTGCTACCTTAATAATATAGTTTGTACAGAAAAAGCAATACGATAAAATAATTGTTTTTGTCTTTAATTTAAAATTATGAATATTCATTGCCTAGAAAAAAATAAAAATCGGACTTGAAGTTCTCGCGTGATACGTTAAAAAAAAGGTTGAAACTAGTCATTCAAAAATCAAAGATATCTACAGTCATTAAAAAATCAAAGATTTAGAAAAACTAAGGAAAAATATCAGTTTAGAGTTTTGTACGGAGGTAGGTAGGTACTTTAATACATATAAATGGCTCATTTTACCTGGCGAACGACAGAATCCATTCCTTGCATCATCACCAGAAGATCCAGCATAAGCGACATTCCGTGCAAGAATCCCCTTCTTAACTCCACATCGAAGCTAGCCGGTACAGAACCCAGTAGATATTTCACATCGTATAAAATAAACTGAGCACGCTTAAACGCCACTGACACGTGGTTACGGTCAAATTCTAGGCGACCCTGAAACATGGCATTAGTGAGTTAATGGGAAATGATATTTTGTACACTTAACTCACACCTCACTCACTTTACTCAAAACGTATTGAAATCTATAAACGTATTGAATAAGCTAGAAGCTATCACACAAATAAGACTAATTTACTACCTGTTTTTAAGAGAACACTCAATCATGGTTTAACAACATGGTTTTTTTCATTTAAGTTAAAACATAGCTATTTAGAAAGCTGCTTTGGAGATTGGTCTTGTATTTTCGAATATCCTAACTAGCAAAAATACTGTAAATAGTTGTTATTGAAATCGAAAGGTGATTGTATTACTTATTAAAATAACATTTCAGTATTCATCAAATATTCGATTTGATGTTATTGATATTACAGTCTCTCATGATCTAAATCTGACTGTTGTTTTATACTAGCATGTCAGTCAGTAAATTAAACAAAACTTATCTAATGATGTTTTTTGGGATTCTGGTTATTTATATACATAGAAACCTAAAAAAGGTTTTTGAGTGGCAAACACAAAAGATTCAAAGTGAGCCGGCTTGTTACCGGGTGAACAGAAGATCTGGTTAGAGCTCAAGAGCGGGCGTTGAGGCAACATATAGATATAGGGGGGACCTACGTTTAGAAGTCAACATCTTCCGCCTAAGACAGTTTTAGTTTAAATAAAACTTACCTTGTTATTGCACCTTCTATTACACTCGCTGACAAAAGTGTTCATGACAACGAATAAAGCATCGTGCTTTGCTATGAGATAGTGTGCTAGCGTCGGTGTAGTATATAGCTGGACCGAAAGTGATGCGATCGAGAACGAATGGTCATGGTCATCGCGAATAAAGTCCTTCAGAATTGACGCTGAAAATAAAAAGAAAGTTTACAAACAAAATTATACCTAAACATAAAACGACCGTGGCACATATAACGTACGTAAATCATTGTACTATAACGTTTGTGCTAGAGGAGATGGTTTAAATAAACGCCACGTAACAGATTCTACAGATATTTTTTTTACCTTACAAACATGTAATTAAAATTGGCCAGGATATAAGCAATGGGTGGGCCGGTCCATACACCACAATTATTCAAAGACTTACTGCACCAGTTCTTAGCTAGGATTAATCTACTATATTTAGGTTGTTAACGATGGATATAGAATTTAAATTAAATCGGTCAAGTTTTCAAATCCGTCATTTAAAATGTATGTTATAAAATCAAGAACAGTCACGGACGCATAGTCATAAATTATCATTTTTAACATTCTGCTATCAAATTGCCAAATTTTAAGTTTAATTACGGTCAGATCGTCAGATCACCTGATATCAATCACCAATTACAGGAAACATTGCTGTTTTCCTATTCATCCATCCGTTTGGAAATTAGGCCTTAGCCTAAATATCGTTCCTCCCCCTTCGTGCTGAAAAGAGCGATTGAAATCAATCTCAGTGGTAGTTCAGCAAAGTTTTTGTCGTTTGTACAGCCCTAGTTTTCCATAATATATACAAAATTTTCAGCAAAATGTTTTTGAATTTTGTATAAAAACATAAATTGTATGTAAGGAAGGTCATTTATTACATAATCGATCTGAAAGAGAGAAAGAAAGTATTCTGAGTAACAGGGAACCGGATGAACCGTTACAGTCGCCCCCTAAAATTGTATATTACTCACCGTAGTTTTTAGTAAACAGCACAGCTAATGACTTCTTTGTGGTGTAGTCCATCAGTGTGGTGGCAATCAGAAGCCTATGCCAAGCAGTACGCGCAGCCTTCCACATTCTGCAGTCATTCTGCATAACCCCTACTGCGACACCTCCTCCCCCACTTAGAGCACCGCTTGCTCCCGCACTGTCTTCGCCTAAAGCTACTTGACTCACCGCCAATCGAAGAGTAGGCTCTTGACTGACGAAGTTTTGAAGCCTATGATAAAAGAGCTGATGAGATTTAAGTTAGGACCGAAGTCGTAAAGCCTATATATACCCTGCTTATATCTGCTATAGAAGATAAAATCCTTAATAATTACTAGTCACTTAGAATTATTCATGCTTTTATACTTATTTATATTAATAAGCAAAACAAATAATACTTTTATTTGATACGCGGAAAAAGAAGTAAAATATTGTTATGTCGCCCTTTTTCTCTAAAAAGTAATTCCATATCAGTAAAAGTTCTCTTCGTACAGGTTTTAAACGGCAGCTGGAGGTGCTCATGATTTTTCAGACTTCTTTGCTCGTCAACATCCAGCAGAGGAAGAATTATTCTGTTCTCAGTTTTTCATTTTACAAAAATATTAAGACATATATAAAGCCACCTTAGTCCAGCTAGACTGTTTCAGAAGCAGTGTTGCAGCGATAGACTTACCACGTGGCCGCGTAGGACTAAAGTTGTTTGGTGAACAAAGGCTTTCATTATGATTTGTGTGTGTATTAAGTCACTGGTTACTTCCTTATAGCGATTAAAAACGTGAAGACTTACTTACAATATTATAAAAGCCATTGTGCAAAAAATAAAATAATAAAATCATGGCTTACCAGTTAAGCAGTTTCATGGCGAAGATCTGATGCGCGATAACGTGGGCGTGCATCACCAGCAGCTTGAGACTGGAGCCGTGCCTCGACGTGAACCTTTCGAACATCGCGGAGCGGCTGCCGTTAACGTTTATCTTACACAACCACCACCACCAAAATAAAGGACTCTTAGCCAAAGGCCTCTTTGGGGTGAAGAGAGATTTCTATTATTTAGCGTTTTAAGCTTTACTACAGAGAATTACAGTTTTGACCAAATGAAAACTTCAAAGCTTGACTGCTTTGTTGTCAACACGATAAGGAACAATTCCGTTTAAATGCACGGCTCATTTACCTAGTATAAGAATACACAAAGCATTGGCGCGCGAGAACCACATAAAAAGAACCGTATCGCTTACAAAACAATGCGGCCGGAGAGTGCTTGTGGTCTGGTAATATTGATGGGATAAGGCGATTATTCTGACCATGTGGCAAACATCAAAACGCTATAGTAATGTAAGAAAATCACACCAGGCACACAGTTGCCTTATATTTACAATTTTATATTAACCATTTAACAAATAAACTGTTTCAGAATAACCGCGTTAAAATAATTGTTAATTAAAAATCGCAAGTTTTTAGAATTTCGTGACAGTGAACTGGCCTTTTAGTTTGTCTCAATCAAGTTCTTGGCTACAGATCTCTTAATCGCATTGCAAAAAGGTACTAGAAAAATAACAATTATGGTGAGTATAACCACAAAATGAAATTTAACTTTGAAATATTTTTTAATGGACGCCAAAATGGGAAGTGTCGTCATTCTAATATTAACAGAATTCTTAAAATTTAATTACTTCATCAGCAAATTTACATGTATAATGCGAGAATATATGTCGTGTTCCTTTAGTTTTGTATCGTCCTCTCAACCAAAGACATCCACTGCTGAATGTAGGCCTCTCCCATATGTCCATAACGGCTAGTTCTAAGCCACCTGCCTGCGGCTTACATTCATAAAAATTTGATTCATAAAATACGATCTTGATATAAAAATAAATCTACTCACATCTCAATGTCAGTCTTGAGTTTGTCGCAGACCTGGAACGAGTTACACTTTACTATGGCCCGTCCCTCCCTGTCAATCAAACTCACTAACTCCACGGAATCACGATGATTACACTTCATCACGCGAGATAGCGTTGATATTACCTGAAAATGATAATAATCAAATTTGATCGTGGCAAACATCAAACCAACACTCGCCATATTATATTGATATTGCAAATTCGCAACGCTTTGTATGAAGATAAGTTACTATATTCCATGTACAGTGTACACCTTTGACCACAAGAAAAGTCTTTGTGCACGTAACTTGCAAGAAGTATAAGTATGGAGAAACAACATTTTTCTTAGGAGCATATAAGTTTGAACAAAGGCCGATTTACTTAAGCTCGGTTTAGATTCTATAGGTCTAGAACTTTCTAGATGCCTACAGAGATGTTACTGACCTGTTCAAAGGTATGTGTCTCATCATTATACAGAGCTGTGCAGTAACAATCGGGCTGGTCCAATATCTGCAGGGGATCTCTTTCATCCCTCTCGGCATCCTTCAATCTAAAAGCGATATAATTATTTCTTAGATTTATTTACAGTTTGCTCAGTAATATTACATTACTGTCGAGGCCGTGAAAGTAAACCTTTGCTGGATGACTAGAGTTTCAAAGACAAATAATAGGATTCCAGTAATGACTTCAAGGCCGAGACTTGTATATAGCTTAACTCAAAAACGCTAATTAAGATACAGAAATTTGATTAAAAGTGAGAAGTTGCCTTTATTTTTAAATCCTTTTAATTCAGCGTTTACAGCGGAAGCTGTAAAGTTAACCTCTCTTTTACCCTGATTCAGGCCTTGCGTTGATTGCCAGTTAGCTAGTCAATCAGTGTGACGACGGTTTCATATACATATATATTGAGATATATTTATAGTAAATTGAATATTATTAGAAACCACTACATGGAATCGAACCTGGGACGTTCTACATAGCAGTCCAACGCGCTACTGCTAGCACCACTCGATCTTTTTGTAGTAAGAAATAATTAAAATTGTCTTACGTACCTGAGGTCATTAGGTAAGTCTGGTGCATGGTCAAGGATCAGCAGCCGGAAACAATAGGAGAGACACACCGAGGCAACGATCTTCATGCGCTCCACAACTTCGGGACTAATACTAGTCTCAGCTTGGTCTTCATCAGACGGTGCCTGCGTAAATAACAATGTCACAGAATAAAAAAAGTACTGTTCTAACGCGGCCACTGTACTGCGCCTTGGATGTAAGACATTGATGGAGGGGGGAAGAATGAATTCACATGAGATATTGGTAACAATATTGTAATGATCTATTGCCAACTTCACTATAACACTACACCATTAATTATGCTAACAAAACTGTAAATAATTTAAACAACATACATCCAAAAATTAAATTTAAATTAGAAATAGAACAAAATGGTAGTCTTAATTTTTTGGACTTAACTTTAAAAAGAAGTAAAAACAAAAATACCTTTCAAATATACAGATACCAACACACACCAACACAATTATTCCAGCTTCATCTTGTCATTCTTGGCAACATAAACTTGCGGCATTCAATTCATACATTCATCGATTATTGTCAGTACCTCTGAGTAAACAAGATTATTATTCCAGCTTCATCTTGTCATTCTTGGCAACATAAACTCGAGGCATTCAATTCATACATACATCGATTAAAGTCAGTACCTGTCAGTAAACAAGATTATTATTCCAGCTTCATCTTGTCATTCTTGGCAACATAAACTCGAGGCATTCCATTCATACATACATCGATTATTGTCAGTACCTGTCAGTAAACAAGATTTTTATTCCAGCTTCATCTTGTCATGCTTGGCAACATAAACTCGCGGCATTCAATTCATACATACATCGATTATTGTCAGTATCTCTTAGTATCAAGATTATTCCACAGAACTCAATATAATTTACCAAATAGCTAATTCCAATGGAAACAACCAAAAGCTGATAGCTTAATCAAAAAGAAACTTTATTCCAGGGCAATAGCGGCACTCTACCCTGTAAGGGAAAAAAATATAAAAAAATACAAAGGTAGTTCAACTTATAAAGGACAAATTTCTGAAAAATAGCTAAAACATTGCGTCGTAACGACATTTATGTCTATTTGTTATATTTGTTTAATAATATGTTCTATTTGTATAATAATACATTAAAAAAGACATTGTGCAATGCCAAAGAACGCACAGAATATAGGCGAGACGGGTCGCAGTTTCGAAACAAGATACAAAGAACACATTTCAGGCTACAATAATCAACACCCAGATCAATAAAACATTGCGAAACATCTTTTAGATTCAGGACATTCACTACCCGACAACCACACTGTCGATATTTTACATATATGTTAAAAAAAGTTTAAAACTGCGTTTTGGAGCAGATGAAAATAGTTCGGCACAGGGTCTATCCCTAGGTATAATAATTAAAGAACAACTAAATGTTTCCAATTCACCGTTATTACGTATTTTTTCAAATAATTACATTATCCCATCAGGTGATTAGGCTGGTTGGGGGGAATAGTGGGGGTTCTTTATATAAAGGAAACAACAGCTGTTTTACGTCATTTGGTGAAGGTATAGCGCACGAAGAACTTGCGTCTCCTGAAGATGCCTCGTGTTGAGGCAAAACACGTGTCGAGTTTTGTTACCAATTTAGTGGGGTAGTGTTATAGTGAAGTTGGCATCGTCCACACCCGTCCCGTGACTTTCGGGTCGAGACTCGAGAGAAGTCATAATTGTTGTAAGTATTGTGTTGTAAGTTTATTTGTAACAATATTTGCACAATAAAAAAAAAATACAATTCTATGTTGAGTTGAAATAAAACAGAACTGCAATTATTGCTTTTGCTGGTATTTGTTGCAGACTATTTGAAAATAGTCCTGGTACCAACTTATATGTCAGATTTGGAAATACTGGACATGATAGTACAATACAAGATAATGATTGTTTATTTTATGTTTTTTTTTTTTATGTAGATATAATTTAGTAAAGAAATTTTGGATTTTCAATGGCTAGACTTATGCCTTGATAGCTCAATTGGTAGAACACTTATATGGTCTGTGAGGATTGTTGCAGGTTTAAGTCCGAGATTAATATTTTATAGACAATAGATAGTTATTTATTTCACATTACACAAAGAAAAATAAGCATATTAAAACAAGAACACATAAACAAATCACAGTTAAATGAGTTTTTGTATCATGGGTGTCGTAGTGCAATCTGAAAAATGGACGCCGCTCAGCATGTGCTGCAGCTTACTAGCTACAGCGCTGATTTTCAGCGGAGCCCAATTGCAAGGCTTAGCTCGCAGCGCAGTCGAACTATTTCTCATATTATATGTATATAATTTGTATTAAAATTAAAAGCACTAAGTAAAATAGACGTAAAAATATTATTTAGGTTTTAACAGTGATATAAGTTTTAATTTTTTTTTTATTGCCTTATGTTTAAATTATCTTATTACTAATTTAAATTACTCATTTTATTTTATTTTAATTTATTTACATGTTATATATTATTAATATTATATAATATTCAATTAATATTGCCTTATGGTATGGTTAAAATTATTTCAAATATGCTTAGGACTATAGGTATGTTGTATAATAACTCTGCCGCCAGCAGGTATATCCTTTTGGTAATTTAATAACATTGTTTTATAGCTAAACTTAAAAATACCAAATGATAAGCAAGTGTTTCTAAGCGGGGGTGGCAGGTTATTCCAACATTTGGTAGCAGCATATCTAAAGCTACCACGGAAAGCGCCTTAAGCACTTACTAACCGAATCGCTCTGTTTTTTCGACTGAATCTTTGCTATAAACATATTTATATACATTGATGATGTATCCATAGATATGGCATTTATAACAATTAGCGAGGCAAAAACGAAAATAGATTATTTCTATGTACGTATATTTATAAGGAAATGCTAGATTAAAATTAATCATTTATAAAGATATAAATGTTGGAAATCTAAGAATTTTATTTTATTTATTAATTTAATGAATAGGGATAATCACTTAAATGATAATTTCATTGAAGGACCATTCTGTTTATTTAGAAAACAAAAAGTCCAGTCTCGAAGCATATCTCGTGTCCCGGAACTTTTAAGGCCTTAGTTGTTTGTTGTTGTAAGGTTGTGGCTTAGATACTTAGTAAGCGTAATGTAATAAAATGCAACAACGAACATAACTAAGGCCTGTTATAATAGTCGTTGCTTAGGCATAGGCTTAGCTTAAATAATGTAATAATAAACACTTATTCTTAGCTAAGCCTGAGTAACGCATATCCTTTACTCAGGACAGTTTTTTGCTCTTTATGGCATTTGATGCACGCTGGTAAAGGATACAAGCCGTACAGCGTTGTTGATAAACAAAACCACTGTTTACAATGAATTGACATAAAAAAGTATAGAATTTTAGGTACAAAAAAAAAACGAAAGAAAAAAAAAATGTCTTTCTGTTTATGAAAATCTGGTAATTATGACTAATGACGGTAAAAAGTATTGTATAGAATTCTCCAAGTAAGACTTTCAGAAATATTACTTAGGACATTACAAAAAAACGACCATTAATACGGGCCTAAGAATGTCAAGACTTCACAAACTCTAATTGACACTAAGTTTAACAGTATGTATATTTTTGTTGTTAAAAACGCAGCATAAAAATTAAATGCATATAACATTTCAATAAATACACATTTCAAAAACATACTACATAAACAATTCAACACAGTCATAAGGTAATTTATTTTCTATTGTTTCTAGAACACATATGTAAGTACTATTCGACAATACTGCTTGAAATGCTCACTTTCAGCGCACAACATTATGCCAGCGCTAGATAGCCGCTATAGGTCCCTAAATGGTTTGTTTTCAGTAAAAGTGATATGTGTTTCTAATTTTTAAAGTCGGTACAGAAATAATAGAAGTCTACCCTGACATTGATGACACATTTAGATGTTAACGACCTTAAGGCAAGGTAATGAACCAAAATATAAATAAACATTTGCTCTTTAACATCCGTGTCTACGATTTTAACAATAGAAAGGTTAAGAAACAAAAACTCAACTGAATTTATCGTTGGATGATTAGTCATACAATTATATGTATATTTATTATACATACATATATTTGGAGATAACGATAATTATTCCATTTAAATATTATTTGGTTATCATAATTCTTATTTATCTGTTATTCTGTACGTCCGTCCGTATAGTAAAGGGTCATGAGGTTATGGGCTGAAGTGATATAAATATGATTGACAGATTTTCCAATACATCAAACTTGTTAGGAAATTGCTGATGGCTCAGTGGACTCGGCATCTGCCTCTAGTTCTGTGGGGCGAACGTTTGAGCCCAGGTTAAACCCATTGGTCTTTATTTAAATTGTAAAGTACATTGTTTGTTTACGTCACTGATATTTCGTTGAAAAAAACATCATGAAACACAGATGAAAGCTGCATATGTCAAACAGATAAAGCACAGCCGCAATGGGTGGTACGCCCCGCCCTAATTGCCCTTACTCTAGGTCGTAGGCCGGTGCGCAAACAGTGGGTACGTATATAGGCTAGTAACTTAGGAATGACAAACTCATCGAGACCCCGTTGGAAAGGTGTTTATTATTATTGAATCAAATCAGTTTCAAAAGTATTCTACGATAACTCTAAAGTTCTATACTTTAGACAGATTGTAGAGTATTCTTGTTTTCAACATAAGAGCTAAATATCATCTTAATCAAATTTTTTAGAAATTTTTTTTTTTACAATTTGGTCCATAAATTTCAGTGATAAAGATAACCAAGTTACAAGCAAGACAAGCACGTTATAATGGCTTCGTCCGAGTCTGACGCTATTGACGTCTACCAGTTTAAGTTTGACTTAGTCATTATAAATCGCTACGTAATTCAAAACTTTGCTCTTCTGACACCAAATGTCACTTTATCTTATTGGCTGCCTTAGTGGCTCAGTTGAGAGTGCTCCTGCTTGTTAACCGCGGGACTTGGGCTCGATCCCGACATAAGAAAAAACATTTATTTAATAAACTTTTTATTTAGACAAAAAAAAAATGGTATATTTGTATCAGTTGTCTGGTATCCACCTTGTCTGGTAACCTTGCTCAGTTTGTAACCAGATGTCGTAGTGTGTAATATTCTTATTTTTATATTTAGTATGAAAAATATTAAATGACGGTTAAAAGAAAAGCTATTTCGTAATAATTGTGATTATTTTATCAGCTTCATTGTCACAAGTATCCTTTAAATTATTCCTATGATACTTGTAATGAGACAATATAAAAGCCGTCAAGTAAACTAAGCCTTGAGAATAATTCACTTAACATCACTTTGTTGCGGTTGTAAGTACGTCTTGCACTTTTGATCATCTAGTTCATTAACCCTAACCTTTAAACCCTAAATTCTTTACAACAATGTTCTTGTGAAATACCTAATTAATTAAAACATTAAATCGTGCCAAAACGTCAAAGACCTCTTAAGTAGAACAAAAAGTTTGTCAAACTTTAACAAAACTGTATGGTCACGATATCAAACAAAATACCTAACTACTTCCATCTAGTTTCTGAATGTAATAGGCTAAGCTGTAATAAGTAGTCCATTAAAATGTTACAATTTAAGGACCGAATATTGCATTTGTTAGAGGACGCAATTTTATTTTTGGGACATGTGTGGGGGTCAATAGAAACTTTACCTCAATTTGAGGAGTCGCCACCCTTTTCATCCGGCCGCCATCTTGGAAAAAGGGGTGAAAACACTTTTTTCGCGATATCTCGGAAACTATGCGTCTCACAAAAAATTCGTAAGGACATAATTTGTAGCAAATTGTTTTGCCTACAAATATGTTCACATAACTTTTTGACCTAAATTAAAAATTTAAGAAGTTATCAGCAAAAAAGTGAGAAATTTATATAAAAATTTTCTTTTTTTTCTTTATAACTTTTTTTTTCTACATTTTACAAAAAAAATACCTTAGACCAATCTTGTAGATGATATTTTGAGGAAAATATTTTTCTGTAATGCTTTTAATTTCATTCATTTAAAACGCTGTTACGGCGCTCCAAAGTGCCGGTCCGGTCAAAACGAAATGTTTAACTTATTTTTGATTTTTTTTATTGTAAATATATTCTTAAAAATTTTTTTTTTTAATTCGTACAACTTTTACTTATTCATTCCTAACTCTTTTCCCCGTCACCTATGAGGTAGAGTCTGTAGGTCCGTTTTTTCTACGTGGTATTCCCAGTAGGCCTACTCCACGGACATCTTTTTCAATCATTTATTAGCTAGCTACTCTAATCTACTTTTCTTCGATGGTCCAGGCTGTGGCTCAGAATCTCTAAATCAACGTCGAATGTGAAAGTTCGAGGAATGACGGGAGTTAAAATTGGAGTCATAGTTGGAAATTCATCTTCGAATTCATTTCCTTCCATTAACTTTGATATTTTCATAATGTTGCTACATGTTTCGCCAGAACGATGGAGGCATACTGTAGAGCATTTCAGGCCTGCTTTTCTGCAGCCACACATACTTCCACAGTTTCCTTTGCATCTGCAGAAAATTTATTTCATAAGATTGGGGGGTGCTGCAGGTTTGGAAGCTTGTATTGGCATCCAAATGTTTGCATGCTTTTCCAGCCCCAATCTTTAGGATTTTGATATCTTCCGAGCCTCGACTGGACCTAGTGATATACTCGAAGACTGTGAAAACGAGCTGCACCTTGTGTTGGAGGCAGCGATGATAAATTTATTGAATTTTTAGTCACTGTCTTGGCAAATCGTTTGTATCGCAAGCCGTCTAGTGAGTCGTCTTTATTACCGCCGTATAAAGCTATGAAAAAACGTTCGCCAAAAAGAGTGAGCAAAGATGAATCGTATATCTCACTCAGGAATAGCGCGGTACCACCAACTAATTCAGGATGTCACGTAAAAAAAACGCGCGTACAGACTCTACCTCATAGGTGGCGGGGAAAAGAGTTAGGAATTAATTAATAAAGTTTTACGAATTTAACAAATATTTTTTAAGAATATATTTAAAATAAAAAAAAACATACATAAGTTTTAACCGGATTTTTATGAGCATTCAATATAATTCAAATTCAATATAATTTATTCAGTTTAGGCTACAATAATTGAGCACTAATGAATGTCACAACGCCATCGGTTCGTAAGTCTATAGGGCGGGAGACCTTGTACTGACAAGAACCGGCAAGAAACTTAGCAAGGACATTTCTTTTCTCCCTTTCTTTTACAGAGTCCACTTAAAAAGTTGAAAAATGCCCTCCTTATCATAGAAGGACACTTTTCATGACAAACATACAAAACATAAAAATGCACAAGCACAACATAAAAAAGTATCTAATTATAAAATATATAAAAAAAGATAGTTTATGTAGTCATCACTAATAATCAATGTCTTACAGTATTGATAAACAAAACAAAAAAGTAAGATAAATACAAGGATACAAAAAAAAAAAGTTTGCAAGAGCAGACCAGCCTCCACGGGCGGCACCCGTTCACGAGTATGACACATGAATCAGCCATCGCTTCGCTCAACCATGTTTTAGGGAACGTAACGACCCGACACACACGCCACCACCGCAGAGACAATTTGAGAGAGCATGACACACTCAAGCAACTCCAATAAAACTTCGATTGTAGGTTCTAGTAACAATGTGTGTAGTAAAGGAACAAAATATAAGAGAAGAAGATTGGAAGGTTCGTAATACTTTACTGCCGAGAATAACCGGCAATAAACTCAGCAGTTAATCTTTTATACATCATATACCATTGTATGTTAATATCATCACAACATTGACAAACCCGGTCAATTTTGGAGCGCTATAACAGCGTTTAAATGAATGAAATAAAAAAAAATTACAGAGAAATATTATCCTCAAAAGATCATCTACAAGATTGGTCTGAGGTATTTTTTTGTAAAATGAATAAAAAAAAGTACATATAGTATATAGAGAATATATATATAGTATATAGAGAAAAAAAAGAAAATTTTTATATAAATTTTCTCACTTTTTTGCTTATAACTTTTTTAATTTTTAATTTAGGGCCAAAAGTTATGTGAACATTTTGCACAAAACAATTTGCTACAAATTATGTCATTACGAATTTTTTGTGAGACGCATAGTTTCCGAGATATCGCGAAAAAAGCGTTTTCACCCCTTTTTCCAAGATGGCGGCCGGATGACAAGGATGGCGACCCCTTAAACTTGAGGTTAAGCTTCTATTGACCCCCCACACATGTCCCAAAAATAAAATTGCGTCCTCTAACAAATGCAAAACTCATGTAACATTTCAATGGACTAAAGGGATTTTCTAAGAATCGGGATTGTGGAAAAATTTATATCGAAATTCAAAAACTGTTTGATTAAGTTTATCTCTAGGGTGTTTTATAAATAAGTGATATTGCCGTTCCTTAACTTCATGTTAATAGCTCCGTTCTAAATACTGTCAAGTCACTTTGTACATCGTGTGAGGTTTTAAGTCTTCTATTGCGTTTGTATATTCAATAATAGTCCTATGAGGAAAAAAGTGACAGCTGACACAAACAAGATAGTAATAGTTAGGCCACATGGACATAGAGAACACACCACAGGTTAACTTTGTCTCTTTCTAAAGTGTTCCCAATTTTGTGAGGCTATTGTGCAGTCTATAGGCCGCATTACAGACCTCGAAGTCTATGACAGACCATCAACAAAAATTCGCACATGTCGCTGTAGAACTGTTTGCTTGCTAGTATTATTTTTGCAAGCTCTTACAAGCGTCCATAGGTTACGGTGACCGCTTACCACCAGGCGGACCGTAAGCTTGTTTGCCACCTTAGTGGTATAAAGAAAAAAGTTTTTAATAAAAGCCCAAGCTTTGAGAGCGAAGGTCATGATTTGCTTTTAAAGAAAAATAAAAAAAAAAAAATAATTAAATTTCAGTAAGAGGTGATCTATTGCAAACTTCACCTTGTTTCGATTGCATCAAACCTACTTTCGCTATTTATTCATATCAAACTGGAATAACAAATCATTTATTTAATTTTCAGCTACAGACAAATTTTTGATATATCGGATTTTGCCTTTAATTTTTTAACGCGTATTATGAATACAGCTCACATACCATGCTTCAATAAACAATAAAAAATTCTTTACCTATAAAATTCACATAGCCTATTTCGCAAGCCAACTACAGCCAATACCGCTAGCTAATCATAGTTGGCCATTTACGCGTTCGTTTTGGTAGTGCAATTTAATACAACATTTCTGATCTGAAAATCCGGGATGAAATGGATTTATAAAAGTGCATTACGTTGCTTACATTTTAAGTGACCAAGTATTAAGTTACTTGGTATGTAGTTGAAAGAAACATAGTTTTTAATCAGCTTATAAAACCTCAGCATGTTAACAAGGTGTTTTATATGTGTCTGAAAGACGTAAGTAATAACTGGCTCCTCGCCCTTCACCTGCAATAAGACAAATGCTTTAGCAGAGCAAGTTACTTACAGCGTGGAGTTCACAGAAAGGATCCCGCTTCCAGGCCTCGGTGTCCCCGCAGTCGCAGCACCCACCACCATTGGACTGTCCCATCTTGTATTTGTGATGTCTGTGCGCAGACACTTTGAAGCACTCCACACATAGCACGCAAGTGTTGTCCATACCTGTGAATATATATACTATAATGGATTCAGTAGAACAAACTTTTTCATCACACCTACTGATAAACAATGTCATTACGTGCAGGCAAAGCATGCTAAGACCTTAATTACTCCCACGGGTTTTTTTTGTAATTTTATTTTGTCAAAGCAAATCGTAGAACTCACGGGTGGCAATGACGCGACTATTCTATCAAGTATGTATAAAAACTGTCTGTTCAAAATATGTTCTACGCGCAGTAGTATGAACTACAAGTGAGCATTATTATAGCATAAAGAAAGACAGTGGAGTAGAAGGTCCTCCTGCAAGCGTACCGATTTTGCGTCACACAAACTCCCGGTGTCCGTACGCACATTCAGACTCCCTAACGATCTCGCTATCCAGATAGCTAGATTAGTCTCAACGACCTCCCCCCTCACACGACGCCGACGTCCCCAGGTTCGTCGGCGCCCGCAAAGATACACGAGGTATCAAAGAGTGCCGGTACGCTTCTCGCCCCCACTCAATCGCAACCGCACCCGCGTAACGGGGAAATCCCCTCCTGGCGCTGACTTACCTTCGGGTTCGAGGCTCACGCTGGTCGAAGGGACGACCCCAAGAGCGACAACCCAAGCTAAGGCTCGCGTTGAGCGTTGGGCGCTATATGGGCTGAGACTCCTTCAGGGTCTCGCCCCAAAAGCCATTGTCAGACAAAAAAAAAAATGCACATAGACTTGACTGCAATCAAAAGTGTGCTTATCTCCTGGAAAGTGAAAGTAATCTCGAGGTAGTAACACAACATACAGCGAGGCCTAGACAGAGCGAATCTCGAATAGTTAGGGCGTTCCATCTAACTCTTTCGTAGCAGAAATTGTTAGCGGATTAGTTTTCAAGCTTTTAGCTTTTGCTTTTAGCAAAATCTTATGTTGAATTTTAGCGTTATGTCTAAGCAATTTTGCTACGAAATGTTGCTATCGAAAACCCACGTAGGTTAGGTTAGTTTATTTACCCAAAAGGTGGGTAGTTTGCGCTACTTTCTATCAGCTGTCAAATTTGAATGTGAATCCTTTGAGAAAAATAGTTATAACGTTGTTTTTTTTTTACAGAAAAGTTTATTTTCGCATTATTAACTCTATATCTTTGTTATTATCTACAAAAAAAAAACAAAATACAATAATCAAACATAAACACATATGGAACTGTTAATAAATGACGCGAAACGCGTTTCGTTTAGACAATAATAGCGCCGCTGAAATTATCAGATGCGCTCAGACGGAACGGGTAGTTCGTGCTAGAATGAACTATTAAATCGCAACGCGGCTCGGAAGGAACGCGCCTAGTGACGACGCCGTGTCTACTTAAGGCGAAATGCTATTAGAATATATAGAAATGCATTTTAAAAATAGCTTCAGTGCTTTTATAACACAGAAAAAAAATATTAGGACTCTTGAGGTTTTATATTGGCTTTCTTAGGACATCGATAGACGATTAAAGAAACTTTGTATAGTAGGAAAAAATAGCAAACTTTAATAAATATCATCAGATTTTTGGACTTTGAATACTTTAGAAAACTCATTTTATTGCTTTATAATAAGGATCATTCATAAAAAAGATATTATGGTGCTCCATATTTATTAAATAATGTGTTTTCGGGAATAGTTTAACTTGTTTCCTACAGGAATAAAAAAAAAAAAAAACTTCGAATATGCGCTCAAGTTGAGACATTCCAGAGGTCCCACAAGCCGATTTACCTGTTCCAAAATTTTGCGGTCTCGTTGTGGTCTTGATAATAAATTTTATTTTGCCTATTACGTATTATAAAAAGTTATATATCCGAAAATACTGGAAAAACAATATGAATGTGTCTATAAAGGGATATAGATTTTGCAAAATTGTTTGTACTTTTGCACCAGTTTCATGAACTGCACCACCACAGTGTACAAATCAGTAGGTACGTCAGGTTTTGATTTTTAGAGTTCGGTAACAGAAAGTATTGGTAAATCGGTAGGGCAAGACTTCGGTGCCTGTGTGTCACAGCGGTTTATATCTATTTAAGCTTAAATTAATATCAACATAAAATTTTATACAGCCGTAGAACTTACTTACGTATGGTAAGAAAGACAGGTCTAGTATCATATATGAAAAGATTTTGTCTGCACATTAACTATTTTTTTCTTAAATAACAGTTTCCATTAAAACTCTCATGTTTTATATCTTGTTTTTTTTAATCTTTCAAAAACTATTTTTTTCTGAAATAACAGTTTCGATTAAAGCTTTCATGTTTTATATCTTGTTTTTTTTAATCTTTCAAAAATATCACATTTCAAATAATATTTTAGTGTACCACATTATAATAAATATGTCAAATAAATAGGTACTTTTTGAAAAGATGTGGATTTACTTGTTACCAATTAAATTTATATCTATCAAACTTTTACAAATATAAAATAGTAATTCAAAAAAACATTTTATTTGATGTAAACAACATATTTTACATTTTTGTTTACTATCAAATACATAATATAGTTTACGGTCGGGTGTTTTCCAGCCAGTCATGCATCGCAACGAGGCGTCATCAATGTCTAGACATTGTCCGATTTTTCTATCATATCACACGCGATAACCGACTGTATTTTGAGGCTGTGGTAGGATATTGTGTTAGAATTCCTAAAACTATTTCTAGGCAAAACTAAATTATGTAAGTATGACAACTTTGAGTGAAACAATACAATTTATAAATACCTAATTAAACATGATTCACAGAGTTCATTACCCTTTGTGATTCAATTATATGTAAGGAAAAAATATTCCCAAACTAACAATTGTTTTCTTAAATAGGTAGGTACTATACTCTAAAGCCGTAAGTATATTATTAATTAAAAATATTTAAGTTAAGATGAATCCTAATCGTTACTAAAAACTACGTTCAAACCAATCATAGCTCAGATAGTAAGCAAGTTGAAGTGACAGTTCCGGTAAATAGACAATCTGGTTAGAGTAGCAAGGACGTGTGGCTAAGGTCAGCTTAAGACTGGCTGTAGTAGAGACATACATATGTGGGAAGCTCACGATTAACAGTGTATGTCTTTTAGCTAAGGCGACAGTGCTAAATGAAAGATTGATATTGCAACTTAACAAGTTCTTCAAAGCGCGAAGCGGCAATTAGCAATAACACGATTCATATTAATATGTACTGGACTGTCGGTGTTCTCAGTTTACACATTGAGCCCTAAATATCTACGCACCAACTATTTTAGAAGTGACACAACGAACGTAGGTAAACTTACTTTCCCTGTTGTACACGTGTCGTGGAGTAGCCTCACATTTCCGTTGTTGCATCTAGAGCTATATGAGCTGTAGCGATTCATCTACTACCACCAAGGATAATGCGAAAGCATGTCGTTAATAGCATCTCTCGGACATTCCGCTTAACCGCAGCTACATAACTTTACAAAAAAAGTCTTAAGTCTTACTGGGTAGACAAAGAGGTCTTTGTTTGAGTGTAAAATGTACTGAAGCTTCCAAAACTTGGTAGCCTTTTGCACTCAAAGTAAGCTCTTTTGAACATGGATGAATGTTAAGTGCCATAATTTTCGTAGTGTTTTGTACAGCTTGCAATTTCTTTGGTGTATACCTGTCACACTTACGCACCGCTGTGATTCTTAGCAGCTGGATACTCAATATACTCTGGTGGTAGTAGATCGATGGCTGCAGCCAATAATACAGGAATGGTACGATACACATAGTTACTTACCGCACTCTCGACAGCTGTAGGCGGGCTCGCCATGCTTGAACACGCGCCCGCAGAGCGTGGATCGTCGCGGCGGCGCTGGCTGTGAACCTTCGGTCGAACCCCAAATAAACTGCTCCAGAGGCTGAGTCAGCAGTTTAGCAGCCAACTCTTCGTCGAACGACCAGTCTGAGGGTAAGAAAATGAATTTAAAAATCGTTGAGCAACGAAGGCTCCAGCTTGGGTGTTTTTTACGTGTAATATGTATGTCATTACAAAAAGGTAAACCATGAGTTGCCTGGTATACATTGTACAAACTGCAGTTAGTTCGGGTCCAGATGGCGTTCTGTGAGATGTGCAGTAATATTTATTATAATATTTTATTGAATAATAATTTACAATAATAAATTATTTTATTATAATTGGAATTTAAATAAAGCTGTAACACCTAATTCATCTATTATGTGGTAGAGTAGTCATTTATACTAAGTTTTGATAAACATGTTGTTTCTTAAAAAAACTTTCCTTGTGCCACATACTGCACAGCTAGCTAATTGTAGCTAGAACCTTTAAGTCACGGCATAAAGCCGTTTGTGAGGTACTTTTTTCGTGCCTCCATGACCACATAAGTTTAGACACTCAAAGGCTATAGCAGGAGAGCTATGCTCTAAGTTTATTAACGTAACAGCATTCGTAATGAGGATATACGTAAAATCTAGAGGAACTGTCATAAACACAAACTTTTTTATTTTAATAGACATTTAAACAGCACTTTTGAATCGCCAGTTAAATTATTAATTAAAAAAATTACCGTCGGTTCGGAATGATTTACAACCGTGAAGAACCGGCAAGAAACTCAGCAGTTAATCTTTTATATTTTTTCAACTTCATAATAAAATACAATAAAGCCTTTCACTGGGTAAGAATATAACATACAATGTTTTAATTTAAAAAATATTACAAATGCCCCAAAACAAATCAACTAAGTTCTAATTTTCCAAGCATTTTTATCATTTATGTATTCATCAACTTTATAATAGCTTTTATCATTAAACTTTCTTTGAAATTTATTTTAAATTTATTTAAGGGTAAATTAACCACATGCTCTGGATTTTATTGTAGAAAAAAATACTTTGTATTGCGAACGAGCTATCTATGTACCTTACTACCTAAGAAGACATTTTTGAACTACCAATTTATCCTTATTCCTTGTATTAACACTGTGTAGGACACTATTTTAAGCAAATAATAGACTATTTTTGCGTACATACATTATACAAGCGAAGATATATTAGCAAGGAACAGATAAAATACCGATTTCACTAAAAAATTCCCTAAGAGAAATTCGAGATCCTAATTAATAGATTGACCGTACTGCTCTCTTTTGCGAAACAGAGACTGTCAATATCAGCTGCCTTACCGAAGCAAAGCAAAATGCCATAAATGACGGAATGGAAATAGCTTAAGTAGACCAAGCGAGGAGTGTCAACATCTGTAAGCTGCCTAACTCTTCCAACTACATAGGCAGCTGAACTAAGTTTCCCTGCAAGAACTGAGATGTGAGGGTTCCACTACAACCTATTGTCTAATGTTATACCTAGAAACACTGTTATGTCTAATAGTTCTATTTATTCTCCGTTTAAGCAAAATTTTGTACTTATATTTCTGACATTTTGCATCATAAATTTTAAAGACTTGAAGACTTTTTCGCATTAGAAGTAAGTTATTTGCCGCAAACCACTGAAGAACCTAAGAAAGTGCACTTCGTACGTACAAATAAGTTTCTGTCAACTTTAAATAAAAAAGAAATTTCATCTGCTAATAGTACAATCTTGCACAGCTTCTCCACAAAGAAAGGCAAGTCATTTATGTAAATTAAAAATAGAAAAGGACCTAAAATAGAACCTTGAGGAACTCCTTATTTTACTTCTGAGCCATTGGAATTTAATTTATTGATTTGAACCTTCTGCATTCTACTACTTAAATATAAGTGGATTAGCTCAAGAGCTAAATCTGCAATACCATAATGACTCAATTTTCCGATAAGGGTTTCATGTTGCACGCAGTTGAATGATAGAACTGTTGAGTATGAAGTAATCCATTTAAGTTAAAATGTTTAAGCATCTGATTGAACAATTTTTTTCAAATATTTTGCTTAAGGCAAGCAGTCTATAGGTCTAAAATTATTAGGATCATCTTTACTTCCACGTTTAAGAAGTGGTATTATTTTACTATATTTGATTAAGTCTGGGAATATCCATTCGTCAACACACTTATTAAATATTATGTCTAAGACTTTACCTGATATAACCCATAGGTCACCAGTTTTTTTTGACTTAGTATTTAAATATTTTTATCATGTCTTCAAAGGTAACATGCTCAAATTTAAATATAGCCTTGCATTTATTTACATTACATTCTCCATTAGAATCAGAATTACTAAAAGTAGTTCTGATTCTAATGGAGAGGAATTAATGCATTAGTTGTAATTGTAGGCATTTCAGTAAAATGTTTCTCAAAAGAGTTAGCGACATCAAGATCTGAATCAATTATTATTATAATAATTATAATAGCTCCAATTACCTATATTAGTAAGCTAAAGTAGCAACGGGCAGGCAACATAGCTCATATTAGTAAGCTAAAGTGGCAACGGGCAGGCAACATAGCTCATATAAGTAAGCTAAAGTGGCAACGGGCAGGCAACATAGCTCATAAAACCAATGAACGATGAGAAAAGAAGGTTCTAGAGTGGACAGCGCCAACTGGCGCAAGTCACCCACTAGGTGGACCTACGACCTAGGAGGAACAGCAGGAAGTAGCTGAATGCAACTTGCTCAGACCCATTACTTTTGGAAACCTAATGGAGGAGGCCTGTGTTCAGCAGCAGACATCTAACAGCTGATATGATTGTGATACTAAAATTTTGTAGGTACTTATTTAGTCAATGTTTACAATGGTTAGTTACTTGAGGCTGAGACAGTAGTGATGCAACCAAAATTAGTTAAGTCTAAGCTTAAGTTACAAATGTAGTATTGTAAGGTGGCATTTTAAGTTACAAATGTAGTATTTTAATAAATTAAAAAAACAACTATTTACAATCGGTACTTACAAGTATACATACATAGTCAGAAACGCATTAAATTGTTTGTAAAATGTTAATTTATGAGTACCCACAGGTTAAGTTAATTAATCGATTTCAATAATGAAAACAACAAGCACATCATTAAAATACAGTATTCTAATTAGCTGCAAGAAAGTTAAAATACTTAGTGTGTAGTGTGATGTTCCCAACGGTTTCACCTGTTTCGATTTTTGTATCTAAATAACGGATCCACCTACCGGATCTAACTATAGTTAAAAACCATCCAGATGACACCATGAGTATGAAAAAAGTTTCATCAAAACCGGTCGGGATGTTTAGAAGGAGAAGAATTGAGAACACACGATAATAAGGGTTCCGTACCTCCGGATCCCTATCACTAAGCTTAGTATTTGTCTCTTTTTTTTTGTGTACCACTAAGGTAGAAAAGAAGCTTACGGTCTTCCTGATGGTAAACGGTCAATGTCACCTATGGACGCATGCAACACCAAGGGCACCACTCGCGCGTTGCCGACCCTTTCAAAAATCTAATAACTTCTTTCGTGAAGAACCCTATACTGTAGTCCTTAGAGAAAACCTTGGATTTTTTTAAGGAAAATTCCACAATCCGAGCGTTTACGGGAGAAAATTTCTCTAAAACACACACACTGTACGCGACCATTTCGGTTCTAAAGTGTGAGAATGAATTCCCTGCCGATGGCGAGCGGTGCGATAGTAGAAAGTAGCCATGGGCATTATTTAGAACAATTCCTCAGCGACATCCTATTGTACAAGTAGTAGAACACACACAGGGAGGCAAAGTATCTCCTCAGACTTAAGGGCTCGATACGGCAAGTGAGTATGGGATCGTCGACAATTCTCTCAGTCCGTCGTTGAACCGAGTCAAGTGGGCCAAACTGGTATCCGGGAACACTCGCCCAGAGATGGCAGCAGTTCTCCATATGGGGCCGAACTTGCGACTTGTAAGGCAGCAACCTTTGCCCCGACGTGAAGTACTGCTTCGCTCTGTTAACTACACCAAGTTTTTTGGACGTCAGCTTTACCTTGTCTTGCAAGTGATCTCGGAACAGAACATCATGTCAACACCAAGGATTCCAATGCTGTTGGAGATGGAAAAGAGAGTGTTTTGGAATTGTGGGACCACAGTAAATGGTGATTTTCTTAGCAGTGAACGCGCAGACTTGAGTCTTTGTAGGGTTGAATCGGACCAAGTTTTCCCGTCCCCAGTCAGAGACCTTGGACAGAGTTGTCTCTATTTAAACACGAGTTTTCCATGCTTTACCGTCAACTACGGCTCGTATGCGTCTGCCGTCCAAAAAGCTAGCCACCCATTTGCACAAACCCTCGGGCACTCCGTAGGATGGCAACTTCGATAGAAGACCCCGGTACCAGACCTGATCGAATGCCTTCACTATATCCAGGCTGCATGCCAATGCCTCCCCCTGACTCTCAATGGCTAGTGCCAATCGGTGTGTGAGATACAATAGAAGGTCATCAGTCGAGCGACCGTGGGGAAAGCCAGATTGACGTAGCTAAACAGGTCGTTTTTTCTAGGTATCCTAGAAGCTGTGTATTGATCTGATCTATCGCCCTTTTTGGGCACCGGGTGCACATTCGCAGCCTTGCATGAAGACGGAAATTGCCGAGTGTGGTAGAAAAGCGCGAAGAGGCGCATGAGTACAGGACATAACTCAGGAGCACACTGCTTAAGCACAACTACTGGTATACCGTCTTGCCCACTCGACATATAAACGTTTAGAGAAAGCAACGCCCGCCGGACCTCCTGCTGGGTAATGGAGATATCCGGCATGGTCTTACCACACCGCAGGAGAAAGTGGTACAGCGCCTTCGTCGTTCATATTCGAGTTTGAGGCAGAGACTGATGGATCGGGTTTTGTGCATGACACTTGAGTCCGAACGAGACAAAGGTCCGAGGAGCCGTTCGTTCGCATGTGTAGTCAGGAGCTCGTATGGTCCTGTATATCTGGTATTCTCGTTGGAAAAAGTACCAGCTGAGAGAATCCATAGGTCAGAGTAAATTCATGAGCAGATATCCCTGCACAGTTATTGGTTCGAGAACTGAGCCACTCACGATGTTGGGCGTTAGAGTTTCCCAAAATAAATATTTCTGCTGTGGGATATTGCTCTAGAACTTTGTCAGTCGTCAAACTCAGGTGCGTGAAGAGTCGAGTTACGTCTGTGTCACCGCTATGTGACCTGTAAAGGCACGCATAAATACAAGTGTGGCCGCTGTGATCTACGCGTACCTATAATATCGACAGGTCCCTGTCTTCAAGGCTATGAAGGCGGCGACAGCAGATATCCTCTCGGACGAACAAATATACACCGCGGCACGACTCATAAAGTTGTGTTCGAGTTTGTAGCCGGGATAATGTAGATGTGATGTATCGGCCGGGCAGGATATTTGCATCTCCGTTAGAAAAAGAATGGTCGCCTGCGCAGTCTCTAGGTGGTGGTGGACTGCGTTAAGATTGGCTTGAATACCCCTGATGTCGCAGAATTTCACGTTAAATGTGGATGGAGCGGCCGCTGAAAACTCTTTTCTATTTATTTCTTGCTTTTGAGGACAAAAGGTGCGGTACGAGAACTGCCAAAGCTCGGCAAAGATAATATAGGGTTGCTTGCACGGCGGGCGGAAGGGCCCCTGAGCCCCCTCTGTTGTAGTAGCCGCGTATACTCCGGTCTCCTTCTCCGGCACGACTACTATTTCAGAGACTTTACACAGGTTGGCGGATCAGCCTCCCAAGGGGAGATTAAGTGATCCCTGGGTTCGGGAACCCCTTCAACCTGCGGGCGGCCAGCGGTCAGCCGTTTCATCAGGTCTCCCTGAGCGCCGTACCAGCACGCCGCGTCTACGCCGAGCAATGACTGCGACGAGCCGCAGCATCCGCTGTCCGCGCAGCGAATCCTCAAGAGCTCTGATAACCTTACTCAATGCTAGGAACACAGCTCTACTCAATGTTAGCGCTATTGTGGCCGCGTTTTTCTTTAAGGCGGAGGTACTTCACCAGTTCAGGCTACTCATTCAAGCGAGTTATTGTTATACCCTGCTTTTATTGTTCGGGCGACTTATTCGAGCGAGTACTCGCTGTACCCTACCTCTCTCACCGACTTTCCGACATTTAAAGCGAGAGAAATCTTTGACCCTTAATATGTAGAATATCAATTTTTTCAAAGAGTATACTATAAGGCGGATAACCCAACAAATAATAAAAGTAAAAATTACGAGAGGACCAATATAACATACATGCTTTCTTTATTTTTGTTCTATTTTGAATACGGTAATGGTAATGAGGTACATATAAGTTTCAAACATGCAGTGATTGAAGAACAACTAACGGAGAGCAACAAATAATAAGTAACAGCCAAAGGTCACACTAAAGTTAAATACATGTATATATACTAATTACTGTATTATGGGTCTAATATATCGAATTCTGGAATTGGTTTGTTTGGAAGGTTACTTAGTCAGTAAAGTTGAATTAGATGGCGCTATTAAATAAAGATACACTGTTCCTGCGGGCACAATGCTCTTATTTACCATAACCCTAAATTTTTGACGGAATTGGCCAAATCAGTGCCGCACCCAGTGATATGGTAATACTGCAATTGATTTTTACCATGACTCTGGAAATAGTCAATTACTAATATCAGTCGTTTTGTTTTTGTTTAAATATCATTAATTTGTAGTTATATCAAAGAATATTCTATTACAGCAGAAATTTATTTGATTTTTATAGTGTTATTGACAAATACTATGAATAACAAATTTATTTTTGCAATTAATTGTATAAATATACTCACAATTATCTTTTTTTTTTATTATAACACGTCTGAGATTAGTGATTTGGCCAAATCACTGACTATAACCAGGGTTATGGTAAAAATCAATTGCAGTTTTACCATATCACTAGAAACGAGTGATTTGGGCAAACCCCTAAAAAATCTAGGGTTATGTTAAAGAAGTGAAATATTTTACACGGAGTCACCCTTACTATGGAAACTAGTTTTAGATGATCTGATTGCCAAACTCAACGAAAGCGCCCACTATACAGTGAGCTATGCTGACGACCTGTCCATACTTATCAGTGCCAGAGATGAAGGGATACTAAACGACCTCATGGAAGAAGCACAGGTAAAAGTGGAAATTTGGTGCAACGAAAACCAACTGGCGGTAAACCCCAGCAAAGCAGAACAAATTCTTTTTAGTAATAGAATAAAAACCAGCAAAGCAATCGCCCCAATATTTTTTGGCACAAGTCTGTCTCTCTCACAGGAGGTCAAATAAATGGGGGTAATCCTAGACAGCAAGCTGAACTGGGACAACCACTTAAAGAACAAACTAACCAAAGCTAGTATAACCTTCGGACAGTGTAAAAGGCTTGTGGGCAAGAACTGGGGTCTAAACCCCAAGACGACACAATGGCTATACACGGCAGTAATCAGATCAGCGTTCACCTACGGGGCCATCGTCTGGTGGCCAAGGACAACGCTAAAAACCGAGCAACTCAACCAACAACGCTTCCAGAGATTAGCATGTGTGGCAATAACTGGATGTATGAGAACAACTCCCACTGCAGCCTTAGAAATTCTACTAGGGCTCCCACCGCTCCACCTACACATTCAATAGGAGGCGGCGATGGCGGCCCTGAGACACAGGAACTAAGCACTCCAGCATCCTAGACAAGGTAACAGCTGCATTCCCTCTATTGCACGCTCCCTGCGACAGGATACCGAGAAGGTTTGTTTTTAACAAACCCCACACCATCGAGCTTCATGAAAATCAACAGGACCAACCCGGACTCAATGAGGTACAAGTATACACTGATGGGTCAAAAACAAGGAAGTGTACGGGAGCCGGTGCGTACTCTGCTGGTCTAAACTTGCACGCATCCACAGCTCTGGGTAAGTTTAACACGATATTCCAAGCGGAATGTGTAGGTATAATCCAGGCTACAAAGGACATGGCGAGCAAGAAGATCATGGACTTTGTAATCAGAATTGTCTCGGACAGCGCTGCTGTCCTAAGAGCTCTCGATGGTAACTCAGTCAACTCAGGACTACTATTTGAATGCCACCAAGCTCTACAGGTAATATCACTCAGTAATACCGTTACAGTGGATTGGATAAAGGGCCACAGTGGATCATTAGGCAACGACGCGGCTGATGATCTAGCCAAAATTGGCTCAAGCTCGACGCCGATAGGGCCGGAGCCAATCATACCGATACCGTTCAACCAGCTGCGGTCTTGGCTTAGACAGCACACACACCAACAGCATCAATAAGAATAGGTGGGTGGTACAGGTTGCCGACAGGCTAAGGACTCAACACCCAATCCGAACCCCAGACTAACTAATACCCTGCTACGGATGAACAGGGATAAATAACCTAAGATTGGTAGTAGGGATCTTAACTGGTCACTGCTCACTTAACCGACATTTATTTCTTTTAGGTGCCACCGACAGCCCCCTTTGCAGAGCATGCATGGGGGCCGAAGAAACGCCGTCCCATGTAATGCTACATTGTGCTGGGGTGGAAGACAACAGGGCAAAACACTCTACTCCAGGAGGCCTGCAGCAATGTGGGTCACTTGTCGAGATTCTGGAAGGAACTGGGTTGCCTGCAATAGTCGGCCATCTGCTACGCAAAAAGCCACCATCTACGTGTGGCAAGTGCGGAAACTAGCCCGCCACAAGAAGAAGATTTTACACGGTCAAGAGGTCAGGTCAAAACAACAATAATGTAACAATAAGATCGAATACACAAAAATCCGTTGCGTTAAGAGTGTGCCATTGCATGACTGAAGAAACGAGATGAATAAATACAGAATCGAGTGCACAAGAAGGGGATAAATAACTATATTTCTCATTTCGAAGATAACGCTAAAATATCGAAAAATAATTGTTTGAAAATTAATAGCAAAAGTTTTCTTTAATATCTTTGTCTGTCACACTTTTTTTTTCTCGACTAAACTAAACTTTGTAATTTAATAATTTGAACCTTGTAAACTTTTATAGGTTTCGAGTAAAACCTGCAAAATAAACTTTATAAAATACTTTTCAAAAATCAATACTATCGATTAAACTAAATACAATCATGTTTAGGGCGCTGTCACGACATTTAGTATATTATACTCTTTTTTATAGTTTTTTTTTGAGGTCGTTTTAGAAAAAATCCTGCCCAAAAAAACAGATTTCTTGCGGTTTTTAGGGTTCCATACCTCAAAAGGTATGGTTACCTTTAATACAACTAAGGTGGCTGGATAAGCTTACGGTTCACCTAATGGAAAGCGGTCACCGCAGCTTATGTTCACTTACAACAACTGGGGCATCACTCGCATATACGCACTAACAATTTACCTAATTCTGTCATCACAGTGCAAAAGTACCCAATAGAACACGGAACAAACAAACAGATCAACTTTTATAAACAAGTAACATTATAAATAAATTAATTTTTGTTACATTGTAAATATTGGCAATCCAATTAGCAATACATGTGTGTAGGAAGTAAGATATCCTTGTCGTTTTAATAAAACGATCAGGGTTGATTGTTACATTGATAACATTTTCCGCAAACATTAGATAACATATTTATTTAACATGTTTGTTTGAATGATGGAGGTAGAACCATGGACACGGAATAAAATATAGTGCTAGGACACAAAAATATCAGTGTCCATGTTCCAGTTAAGGTTTAACTAAAATTAATCTAAATATAAATAAGTAGTGTATTCAAAAGCCTGTAAATACAAAACAAATAATATAAATACCTACACAAAGAATCCCTAGGAGAAACACCAAGGTGTCTTGGTGCTGCTTGGTAAAATTTGCGAAAACTCCTACAGAAATGTACCTATAAAAACCAACGCAAGATAAATTAAATCTAGGTAAGTCAGTAAACAGTTTTTATTTCAAGTGTACTCCGAAGCTACGGACGTAAAGCAAAAAAATACGCCCCATAGTTCAAGTTATTGAAGAAAAAAATAAATTCGAGATCCTCAATGAAGACTGTGAGAGGTGTACAGCTGTGTAATAAAACTCATTTGCGGATTCTGACCGCACCTCTGCAACCTCGTAAGAGTAGGTATGGCTCCAACATACACGTGCCAACTAAATTTTTAATAAGTTGTTATTACTAACAAGGATGCAAACGAGTAATCCATTTTATCTAAGTATTGGATCTATGTGAAGATAAGTCGTTTGACGGCCCACTTGGCCGGTTTTATAAAAGATGCCAAACCGGCAAATAATTGCGGCATTTATTTTTAGATGAATTTATACATATAAATATAATATATATAATAGGTACTTACTCGACGGTAAAATTATGTACTGTACGAAAAAAATTAATCTAATTTATGTTATGAATTGACATAGTTACTAATATGTTAGTTATCTGATATGAAAACAAAGAAATAGAATTGTTATAATGGTAATTGCGTACAAACATACATTAAACGGACAGACCGGGTGAGTTTATTTTACATTTTCTGTTTGTGGCGATTTAATTTAGGTAAGAACTTGCTGATTCTCATCTTTGTCGCAACAATTATAAAATTTAATTAGCGATATCGACACAAGACACGTTACTTAGACAATGCCCGCGCGCACTGCACAAATTGTAAAGATATATGTTCTGGCAGTCATACGAAGCGGTCGCTAGCGAAAATGGGATAAGGAGTCCCCGCCCTGGACCGCATCGCACCCCATCGTTACCCTGTCTAGAGAGCAGAGTTACCTTACTATTAGTAGTTATTACGCTATGACATTACTTACAAAGATCAGAGTTCAATGACCTTCACCATGAAGGTTATCAAATGTCTGCGTCTAGTGCTAGAAATCTCCTTTGATATTAATAGGTACAATGAATAGTAAACAAAGACTATTTAAATAGTTATAGGTACATTTATCAACGATAGTGCATGTTATAAATAGTGTTGAATCATTCCAGTTTTTTTTTTTTTGAGTTAGATTTGGTTTTATTTTTAAAGAAATCTAGAAAAAGCCTGAAATGTAGTCACAGTAGGTACACTAACAGGCAAAAAATCATTTTGGCATTACTATTTCGTCGTTTAGTACTTTACTCGCTCCGGGACAGAACACTATTCATCATTATTATGTCAGCTTATATTCCTCTGCCTTCCGCATCCACCCACTACCGGCCACCTTTATAAGATTGTAAGGAGCTGCAAGGAGCTTCGTCTTCCCATACGCGGTTTCCACGTCTGCTGCATCGGCTATCGGTCCTCCGACAGAAGTAGCCAGCCCACTGCCACTTTAGCTTGCTGTTTCTGCAAGTTAGTGTGTTCTCTTCCCGAAAATCTTACTTCGAATTCAACCCCTAAGATACATACCAATCATAGCTCGCTCAAAGACGTGCTTTGCGACTTTGAACTTGTCGACCAGCCCCGTTGTAAGTGTCCACATTTTGGCAGCTAAGTCATGACCGATAGGACGCATTGGTGCAGGACTTTCGTCTTCAAAGTCTGCGGTATAGGCAACGTTAAGACTTGACAAAGCTTATCACTAGCATTTGGAACACCTAAAACTTAGCTGGATTCTCCTATCGGCTTCCCTCTCAAAGTTGTTTTGGCCCAGTTGGATTTATGTTAGAATCATAATCTTGGACAACCTATATTAAGGTAACGGCGACGTTCACTGGCATTGGCATGATGTCTTGGTTGAACATGACTTTTGTCCAAATGAATGTCACGGACGCGTCACTCGTTGATAGTATTCATCTACGGAATGCAAAATTTCCCTCAGTTTCGTCGGCAAACCTACGGTGTGTGATCTATTCGCCGTTTACGTTCATGCCCAGCCCTGCCCAGTCACGGTATTGTAGACATCTTCCATCGCGTTGCTAAACACTTGAAACACTTGACAACCCCGTCTTACCCCTCTGTGCAGCAGCAACTAAAATCGATTGGAACTGGACATCTAGCAGGAGCACTGAGCATCGCAGAGAATTCAGCACGCCCCAGGTTCCGATGGAATCAAAGGCTTTTTTGTAGACTACAAACGCTATACACAGCAGCTGATTATACTCTTGAATTTTTTGTATAATCCAGCGTACAGTATGAATGTGATCAACAGTACTGAAGTCTTCCGAAACCCAGCCTCTTCTGGCGGCTGAAACTCGTCAAGTCCTCCAGCGAGACGATTCGTGACAAGTCTAAAGAACAGCTTGTAAACGTGGCTTGGAAGCGATATCGGCCAGAAGTTCTTAAGTAGATATGTATATCTCTTTTAGCAGAACAATCCACCACGCTTCCGGTATGCTAATTGATGTTAGGTATGTAGTTCCACAGACTCTTAGTAGCTCGGTCGTATTGCCATCATCGCCCGACGCTTTGTTGTTTCTAAGCTGTTCTAGAGCCACCTTGTTCTCGCCTTGATCAACATCCGGTATATCCTCGCTGAAGTAGCTTGTTAACTAGCTCTCAGTATATCCTAGATGAAGTAGCTTGTTAACTAGCTCTTAGATCTTCACACACATTATTATAATATTGTTATTAGGCATAGATTATAATAATTAAACGAATACTTTTTAATTTTTGTCTTGTCATCTAATCAAGCGTCGTCAATTATATATTATATTATATTACGTATTAGCTATACGCTTTTGCACTGATATAAAAATTCTATCATCTAATTACAAAATATGAAATTTTAATGTGCCAATTTGACTAAACTTCAAACACGTAGTTTACAACTGATGAATGAAAAATTATTAACAACTTTATTGAATGATAAATATAATACAAGCTAATGATTGTCAATTTCTGATTCGTTTTTATTATGTACGTAAAAAACACGGATCCGAGCCGATTACGTGTCAGTAGTTCAGTACACAAACGCATTTAGTCATAAATATAAAATTTGATTTGTTGCCGCGAATTGTCAGTGTGTGATAAGTACGAGGAAGGCAAAAAAAAACGATGTTTAACAATTTTTCCTTAACGGCATTTCGTCTAAATCACGCGAAATATGGCTTAATAATAATACAGAAAATACGTCTAAGTATCAATAATAGGCACACTATCTCCCATATTTAAAATGAGCTTGTACTATACTTTATCATTCCGAGACTCAAACTATCTCCATGACAAATTTCATCCTTATCGGTACAGCGGTTTAAGCGTGAAGGGGTAACAGGCAGATAGACAACAGTTACTTTCGCAATAATAATATTATCATGGATTTACACAAGAGGCATTGTGAATCAAGGCAGCGTTTTATCGACAAGTTTATCTCGGCATAGAAAACTATCACATCACATAGGCATTGAAAACGTTCTATTCACTAAATGTAAACAAACCGAATGGCCGATCACTATTTTGATAGAGCATCCACAGCTCTAGGTACCTCCAGAGCATGATCAGCCATAGCTGTAAATGAAGACTGGATGTTCAGCCATATTCTGCATAAAGCGACTTCAATTATGTTCAACAGAACGATCGAATGCGCGCATAGAGCGCATTCAATACGTTGATTAATTCTTGTTAACAAAACTAGGCTATGGTTGGTTTTATACAATTGAAATTGTGCATACAGATTCCTAAGGCGGCGAATTCCGAGCGTGAAGAATCAATGTGACTGGCAAGTGCTCGAGTATTCGTGTGGAACGAACTTATGCACGCACTTTCTGTCGAGCGCACGAATGGCATTCCAACAAATAAAATTTAAAGGACACAATACAGACGTTCTTGAAAAACACTGTAAAGTTGCCAAAATGGTTTCTATCTATAAAAACATTTGAAAATAATTGGCGATTGTCGCTCTACAACTATATTCACTAAAATTATGACGACAAAGTGCCTTTACAGGTTTGTCTTTCTTCCAGGTCGGAACGGAGCAACGGGATAACTTGACTTTAAGACACAGGTAAGTATATATTTGGAGGGAATACTTTTTTTAATATAAGCATAAGTTTTTCCGATGGAAATAAGGTTAAGCCGCGAGATGTGAATACGTACAGTTCTTCGATTGGATCGTTTACGAGGTTTCCTGCTCCTCGACCAGCTGCGATGATGACCTACATATCTCGTTATACACAAATGATTTAAAGCAGCAATGATATTTATAATCTTTACGAGTTGATTATTTTTTTATCACAATGCAAATCCGCAATTCAGTGTAGGTATATCTTGGCCGCACTTCGTACGTATATTTGACTTGTGGTTCATTCAACTAATTAAAATAAATTACAAATCAACAGTTTTAAGGAATTAGTACAATAAGTAGTAGTACAAGTGGTTTAACCTTAAGGTTTAATCTACATTAAATTTTACCCGACTGCCGAAGAAAGGAAGGTAATGTTTTTCGAGCGTATTTATGTATGTCCATTTTCTTGGCAAACCATACAGCCTGAACGGCTTGACGGATTTTGACATGCGAGATGTCATTTGGTTCGTCGTGATTGTGTGAGTGATACCAGGGTATATTAAAATTTCTAAAAAACAAAGTGGCGGATTTTTTTTTCTGGACTCTCGAGTTGGGTATCAGATAAAGGGCTTTAAAAGGTGAATACGAAAATATATGACAAAAATACTCAAGCGCTAGTTAAAAAAAAAATTGGAAAAAGAAATAACACTTACGAGCTATAAATAAAAACTCGACTGCAAGACCTAAAAAGCAGTAAACAAGTGCCCCTAAAACGCACTAAATATTTAACTATAAGCAGGCGGGATTCATGTTCAAATAATAGTACAGATTGGTCTAACTATAATGAGTCCCGACTGCTTAAAGTTAAATATTTGGTATGTTGTAAGGGCACTTGTTTACTTCTTTTTAGTTCTTGCAGTCGAGTTTAATTAATATGTTAAAAAAAGCAAATTTAATAATAAAATGCCAGTGAGTTATACAATAACTAAAGTTTTTGTTGATTTCATACATTTAATATATTCGCTAAAACTTTGTTCATTAATTTATTTACGGGCACTTTATGTATGAATATGCATTTTAAGACTATATAAGACAATAACACGTTCTGAGTAGCACAATGTCTATATGCAAAAATAATGGTCGGATACACCTTAAGTTACAAATTTTTAAATAATACAAACCCTAGTTAGTAGAATATTCGAATTCGTTTATTTTTAATTTACTTACCTAAACAGGTCCGATTGGGTTGAGGGGAATATATCCTTGGAACTGTGACCCTCCAGTGGTCCTGGAAATGGGCTGGTGAGAGGACCCCTTCTGCCATCTTGGTCCTCCATAGCTCCACAACAGCATCAGCACGCGCCGGCAATATAAACCTGCCGGCAACAGGTGTTCCACTCATGACACAAGTTCAAATCTAGTCTTTAAATATCAATAACTCTACACTTTCTCTCTAAGTCAAATATTTTTCAAAATCGAAATGTGTACCAAATTTTCAATTTAATTTTCTATTTAAATTTTGTCATTTTTGCAGATAATGTAATTTTCTCAACGCACAATTCTGCATTATTTATTTATTGTTATTTGTTATTGAGAAGTTAGAACTTTGACACAACACACGACTGTTATGGACGACACTTAGATATATACTAAATGTAAACTTTGCTCTTCGCCACAGTACAGTAAATCGACATTCTATTTATAAAAACAAAAAAGATCAACAAATAAAATAAACATACCAATAAAAAATACAAATACATAAGCTTTTAAGTAATTTTTGCTTTTGATTTAAATTACTGTAGAAAGCAAACAGCTGTTTTTGCTTGCCTCAAGTAACCATTGTACGACCCACTGTAGTGGCCCAGGCCTCTTCTTGGATCAATTCATTTGAACGTCTGATTAATAAATATATAAACAGCCAAGTGCTTGTAGTGTACGCAACTTAACTACGGGTTCCGTAACATTAAAGTTATTGCGGATATTTAAAAAAAATTGTGCAAAACAATTTTTGTTGATGGTATTTATAAATATCTACTAACATATCTCCCATAGTAACTAGTGCCTATCTAATACCTTTAAACATAATCTGAATCTCGGAAACTGCTCCGACGATTTTCATGAAATTTAGTATCCTTGGGGTTTCGGGGGCGATAAATCGATTTAGCTAGGTTTCATTTTTAGAAAACGTCATTTTGACCGTGTTTTCAGGCAATGATAAACAAAAAAATATGACTCTTCCTAACATTTATAATTTTTACCGACACAGCAACACTAAAGCTACTCGACAATAGATGGCATTGTTAAGCAACACTAAAGTTACTTGACAATAGATGGCGTTGTTAATTTTAGACTTATTCTGCCAATTACAAGTTCTTGAAGAGACGCGGATAATTCTTTAAAAGCCTCAAATTGATTTATGAAGACCTTTTTTTCTGAGGTACGCAAAAACCATGAATTTCATCCCTCTGTTGTACGGAATACCTATAAAAAAAAACTTATATTCATTGCACAGCTCGTTATTGGCTAAGATGGTGAAGGTGGATATTTCACATACTAATGTAAGTACACTGAATTGGACGTTCAAATCTTATTTTAGGTTCCGTAGCCAAATGGCATAAACGGAATCTTTATAAATTCGTCATGTACGTATGTCTGTATGTCGCAAACTTATAATTCCGCCGTCTTTGGGTAGAGTGCAATGAAATTTTCAGAGATGGGTCTTTTCTGAACTGCCATTCAGATATGTTATGAAAATTGAAAAAAAAGGGACGAAACGTTTACGCACGCCATCAAGTAGGTTATTTATTGAAAAAAGCATTAAAAATCATTTATGGTTTCTAAATTTTAAATTTTGCGAGTTATTGGCTTCTAAAGTTAACAAATTTGTGCCAAACCCCCTTTCAAAATATCTGTAAAAGCTATATTTTTTTTTTCTTTATTTCAGTATAAAACTGTAAAGCGGTTTACATAACACACCCTTTTAAATGTAATCACAATCAATTAATTTATTTATTGACATAAGGACGGGTGGACGGTTGGACGGCCGGACGTGACGAAACTACCTATAGGGTTCCATAATGCCATTGGACTCTTGTTCATTCTCTTTGTCTTTTGCCATTATTTGAGGTCGGGCTTCCTTGTTCTGATGCGCCAGGACGATCTGTTCTAAGTTGTTTACTTTGTCGCTTGGGCTCATTCCAAGTCTCGGGTTACTTTGGACAACCATGCGGCTTTGGGTCTTCCTTTTTTCGTTCTTGTGTTGCGTAGTGCCAGGGTTGCCGAACCGCATAGTCTTCAGGACGTCTCATCACATGACAAAGAAGTCTACTTTATGTCGGTTTGTCTGTGTGTCGCCTCTGATGTGTTTGTTCGTTTCGCACTTCATCGAGTCTTGTTACGCCTGCTGCCTATCTTTATCTCTACATGAAGTTTTTTGTTCATGCCCTTTTTTATGACTCAGCATTCGGCACCATGCATCATTGCAGGTCTTACGGCTAATTTGTAGACTTTGTTTTTAACTTTTATCGACATTCTTGTATCGCAAAGTACTTCCGAGGGCGCTATCCATCTTTGCCAGCTTGTATTGACTCTGTGGGTGACATTGGATTCAAAGTAAACTTCTGCCGACATCAGTGCTCCTACGTACTGGAAATAGGATACATTAGGAAATGGACTCCGTCGATATAAATTCAAAGACGAATTTGGCACGAAGACATGGTGGTACACAGCTAAAGTTACATTCCAAATGTTCGGTCTTACTTCTGCTGATACGAAGTCCATTGCTTTCCAGGGCGGGACTCCATTGCCAGAGAGACATTTGCATTTGTTGCGCACCTTTGTCAATGAGTACGATGTCGTCCGCATATAACAAACACTTTGGTTAAAGGGACTAAATACCTCTAATAATAAAGTCCATTATTAAAATGAAGAGAAGTGAGCTTTACTTTACTTTTTAAGTTTTTGCTCACAACAGCCAAGCTTCTCACATTCGTGCTGCTTCTATGACATGTTACTGGTATGCTAAAGGTTTTTGCTATTTGACTACGGAGCCCTAGAAAACGTTAGGTGATCTCCTTCAAAGTGCATTACGTAAAGTAACCTATTATCGCATAATTTTATAAATATCCCGTTATCTTAATGTTTTCTAGATAAGATAAATGTCTTAATCATCACTTAAATAACTGCAGGTTAAGAGTTCAAGGCTTAAGTTTTACTTAGTTTTCTACATAAAAGAATTGAAAAATTATTCAATTAATTCAAAACGAATTTTTTTTTACTGTGTTAAAATTTTAATGTTTCAAATTTAAATTGTTTCAATGTTGCTGGTCGAAAATATTTCCAAATCAATATTAGTAATAAAACGTTAAATGCATATATTCCTAATTATATTGTGTAATTAATAAATTATTAAATATTATTATATTTATTTATTTAAAATTTCATACATCAATAAAATTAAAAACTTTAGTAAGTTAAGGGTGTTAAAGAGTTATTTATTAATACGTGCAGTATCCTCAGCCCTTACATTTTGCCTTCGAAGATGTAATTCTTAGGGTACCGTACCCAAAGGGTGACAACGGAGTCCTTTACTAAGCCTACGCTATCAGTATGGCCGACCGTTAAAAGTCTCTATCTCCTAGACCGTAGTAGGTCGGAATATGTAAATGATAAAATAATCAGAAAATAAAAATTAAAGGGGGTAACCCATACAAAAAAACACGTTTTCGATGTGTTTGCCCTATCGTAAAAACAGTAATAAAAATAAAATGAAAACTTGCGGTGAAAAATCTATAATAGTTCTAAACTCAAATCAAACAATATTTATTCAAATGGGTTTCCAGGAGCACTTTCGAATCGTCAATACAATGTTAACAATGTTAATTTCTGCCAAAAACAGCTGGCAAGAAATTCTATTTAAAGTATCCTACTAATATTATAAATGTGAAAGTTTGCCTGGATGGATGTTTGTTACTCTTTTACGCTTCAACCACTGGACGGATCGGGATGAAACTTCGCATAAATATATGTTAGCTCCTGGAATAGCATATAGGCTACTTTTATCCCGATATTCCCGCGGGAATAACTATAATCGAGCTTAAACGAACTATAGCTATAGCAAATTAGTGTACCTAATTAAGGAGTTCCTCGCCGATAACCGAATTTAGGGCGGGCTTCAACCACTGGACGGATCGGGATGAAATTTGGCACACCTATAGATTAAGTGCTGGAATAGCACCAAGGCTACTTTTTATCCCGAAAAAATTTAAAAGTTCCCACGGGAATAACTATAACCGAGCCTTTACGAACTATAGCTATAGCTACAGCTTGCTATAGCAAACGTCTTAAGTATTTAACTTATATTAATGAGTTGATTAAGGAGTTCCACGCCGATAGCCGATTTAGGGAGGGCGAAGCCGCTGGCAAAATCTAGTAATACAATGCTTTGATAATTAGCTGAAGAGTATACATTATGTACCGAAACACTTATTAGTTAATAAAAACTTAACAAAAAAAAAACAACCGGCTTCAAAAAGATGCACTAAAAAGATATAAATAATTACTAATTTCCTAAAATCTAATCTGAATTACAGTTTGAAATTGGTGTCATGCAAGCAAAGAGTGTAAACTGTTACATAGGTACATAGACACCAACTTCAAACTGTGATTCAGATCAGATTTTTGGAAATTAGTAATTATTTTTACCTTTTTAGTGTATCTTTTTGAAGCCGGTTGTTTGTTTGTTAAAAAGTTTTTATATTTTTTTCTTTTCAGTGACGAATTGCTTTTTTTTTTTCTTGTACACTAAAAACATCCATACTCGTAACAAAGTTTTTTACAATCATCAACATAACAAAGCGTTTCACCAGTTCCAACTTAACATTAATAATTTTTTTTTTCTCCAAAAGTTTCAGTTTTAAATTCACTATAATAATATGGGACCACCTGGAAAGTATAACCTTTTAAATAAAAAAAGAATTTCTCTAATCGGTCAAGGCGTCTTCGAGAACGTCCTCCTTTCTTGTACAACAACAACAACAAATAAAAAAAACCGGCTAAGTGTGACACGGGCTCGAGTCATTACTATCTTTAATTACGGTATTAGCATTTAACAGAGTTGCACGTTAGTTTATTGGAAACAATATTCAAAGTTACATTAATGGTGATACGGAACCCACACGGTGCGCAAGTCCGACTCCCACTGCACTGATTTTTTCTCTTTGGACAACTAAACCGTAATTTGAAAAGAGGATTAGGTTATCTTCTTTTTATAATAACAAAGAATTGATTATATCACGCGAGTAATCGGTTGAAAGAACACTTAGATGTGACTTTGTCTACTAGTTTTTTGACCCTTTGTTTTTTATGAGCACTATTTTTATTAATATCTAATCTTATGATTATTTTTATAGACAGATTATTGTGGTTGGCATCTTAATTTAATTTAATATAATTTTCACCACAATTACTCGTAAACAGTGCAGGAAAAGAGGATGCTTAGACCTTAATTACTCCCACGGCCTTTTCTTTCTTAATTTTACTTTCCTCAAAGCTTTGCACGATCATATAACTGACGGGCGGTAATGACTCGTCTATTCTATTAAGTAGTATGTATAAAAGCTGTCTTTTCAAAATGTGTACTACGCGCACACTACAAGCAAGTAGATACAAATTTTAACTTCAGCCATAAGTTTTTAATTCATCATAAATTCTCTAAATATCTATGGCGATGGCGTTGTTTTCCCTGCTTCTATTCCCGCCATTCAATTGTGTATTTTATTTATTCATCCTATATGTTTATTTATTTATTTGCAAATGTGATGAAAAACATTGTAACACACAACACAAAAACACGGCCAGTACGGAAATTACAAACTCGAGTCACTTAAACCTTCGGCCTTCGACTCTAAATAGCCTCTCGTTATTTTTTTTTTCCCTACCACCCTTAAGAGGCAGTACTACCTAAATTTTATGTTTTTTTGGCAAATGTTTCTCCAGATCCACTGAGCAATAAATAAATTTAATTTCTGTGGTAAATTTAATATGGTGTAGATTTGAAAACGGGAAAACACGATTAATACACTTTTATTCGATAGAAAAATATCCTAAACTGACCCCTTTTCACTGTTTCTTTTAAAGAAAGAAATCTCTAAGTGCTATTTATTAGTTTACAACTATGCTAAAGCATATAGCCGTCATAGAGCCTGAGAAATCACATTTTTTGATAACATAGATAAACTATTAATTATTTCATTTATTTCAATGAATTTGCGATGTATAGCTGCACTATACTCACGGACGCTTAGTTACATATTGCGTCATCCTTATTTTACTCAAGTTTTCTGTCGCGTAATACTGCCTCTTAATACATAATGTAATAAAACGTACCATTTGAAACAACTTACATAATATTCTATTCCATTTAATTTTATCTCACAGATAAAAAAAGCTTTTAACTTGCACATTGTACAGCCTCTCGACCTTAATATCAACGAAAAAAATCGCGTGTAACACTAACCTAGATACGAAATTATCTAAAAAAAAATGAGACCATCTTAATTTAGACTTTGAACATTGAAGACAAGCTTTCAACATAACCTATATACGACCTTTAGTCATAAAACAGCCTGGAAAACATTATAATGAATGTGTCAAAATAATTTATCGATGGCTATCTCTTGTTTTGTTTAAAGCATTTTAAACCTTGAAATTGTAAAAATAAAGTCTAGATTTTTTAAAATTGTCGTTCAATAAGACATAGACTAAGCCTAAATTTATTATCTAGAAATATAAGCCTTAATATAAGTGTAGCAAGTGTAATTTTTCTATGTACTCGACATTTCGTGGCACTCTGCCATTAAAAATGGAGCAACTCATCCCGCTACCTGCTTCCTACATGCAAACCTTGTATTCGGCATTGAACCCATTATTCAAGGTCGACTATAAACCGAATTGTGCCAAGTTCACAAGATAAGTAATATTAAAAACCTATTAATCTTAATAATAAAACGCCAATTGAGTTAGTTGCCAAAAATGATAGATTTGTGCAGCGTATATTATGTATTTAAACTAGGCTTGCTTGACGAATATTCGGTATTCAGCCTATTCGACTTCTTTTACCCTTTTCTGCCGAATACCGAATATTTAGGCACTATTCGGCCGAATACCTACTTAAGATTTTTCGTTGTAGTAGGATAATTGGCAAAATAAAAAGATTTTTTATTTTACCCGACTGCACCAGAAGTACGGTTATGTTTTTCGAGTGTATATTTAAATTTATGGTACGCTCTAAAGCCTTAACGGATTGATGGATTCTAGCTTGCGAGGCGTCGCGTCGTTAGATTAGTCTCAGTTGTGTGTAGAGTAACACTGGGTCCATAAAATTCGTACAAAATCAAAGTGTCGGATCTTTTTTCGTTGCAAGACCAATTTAAACTATATAGAATTTTAGTTTTAGTTATATATAAAACTAATCCTTCATATGATATGTAACTTATACTGGTAAGCAGCCTACTGGTTCGATTTTTGACAAAAATATTGTATGGCTGACTGGTTTAACGTTATAGATATATAGTTATATACTTCATGGCTCAGCTGTCATTCAACAACGTTAACAAGGGCAATTGTCGCTAATCGAAGAAGGAGGCTTAGGCCACAGTCCACCATATTGGTCTAGTGCTAGTTAGTGTGGCCACTCCACTGTCAGAGTTTCCAAAGCCGCCCATGAGGTCTGTGATTTGGCTTAAGGTTGGTTTTACATGTCCTTTAAAAAAAAGGCGGCCACCCATCCAAGTTGTCACCATGCTCGACGTTACTTAACTTCGCACATCGTTTCGGATAAACGAATGTATAACTGAGCCATGAGCGTCCCTTTTCTCCTCCTTTAATAACATGACAGGCTGAATCTCTTAAAAAGTCGGAAATATTAGTAAAATAAGGAACGCAATATTATCCGTCAATGTTACTATTTATTAAGAATGTATACAACTGCGTTTCATTTAACCGGGCTGCAACCTGATTATGCAACAATTTAGCACCATATCGCACATCCATGTTCACACACGTTCAACAACATCGTAACTGCAATACTTCTTTTGTTTCGTAAAAAAAAACTTGAAGGTCCTCAGTTGCATACAATGTCAAAAATTTGTTAACTCGACCCTAAGTCGACATTATTTTAAATGTATACATTGCTATATGCACTACATCCTATAGAGCACATTTAACATATAGTTATGTAGGTAATGTTATTGATTTGTAATTTTATTTTTTGCATTTGAGCCGTTGTTGCACCGGATTTGTAATTTATATCATTTTGTGTATTCTATGTAAGTAGGTATAGAAACAAAACAATACCGCAGATCATTCTAAGACTAAGTTTACTAATTGTCCAAGTATTTTTGGCAAGTAGACAATAACCAAGAGACGTACCTACTGCGTATTACTTCTATATATAGATAGTATAGATATGTCATTATAGCGTTTATTTAAATTAGATGTAACGATGTTTCCATAGCACCATTTAGTTTTATGTATGTGTGTCTATATTGTCTACTTGTATTATCAATGTCTACCTGATAATTCTTAGCTGAATAAAGCTATATTTATTTGCTGAGGCCATTGATAACTTATGTGTAAAAATTTATCAAAAATAAAAATAATTAAAGGATGGAATTTGACATAACGACTTTGTTATAAATTACCATCAAACTATTACTTACTTACTTAACTAGCGCCGCCAAAACGGCCACTAGCTAGGCTGTCGGCCAGAAACGTTGCTCACAGGTATATTCTAGAAATCATGTGTAACGTTTTTAAAATGTGTTTGCATAAAAAGGAAATAAAGAATATCTTTTGGCGGCGATAGTTGGGTACTCATTATACTACGATTATTAACAGCCGCCATTTAATTTCCGGTGCATTTCTGCTGAAAGTGGCCACTTATAACTGAAATGGAAAATAAAACTCACATCGGTTATTTAGAAACAGTACAAAACATTACAAATGTAATTTTTGAAATAAGTAAGAATAAATAAATAATAGCTAATGGCGGCGCTAGTTAGCTAATATAGCGCCCTTTAAAACATATCGTAATGCGTATGAAGTTGTATATTTACATTTTAATTTTAAAAAAAAACGCAGATCAATTATTGAGGTACCAAGGGCCTCCAGGATGTTGGTACCGGGAATGCCGTGAGATACACAGCTAGATAGGTTTTACTAGGGTCTCTCATTAATGCGGTCAGGAAACGCTGCATAAGGTATGGTTGAGTGCCTTCCGTTCCTTCAATTACCACGTCTTTGAACGCTTGCTTTGTGCAAGCCCGCAGTGTTAAAGCTTTTACAGAACCCTGATAAGACGATGAAATGGAAAGTAATTGAACGAGTCATTTTATTGGACCACATAAAAAACTAGTCAGACTCCTTAATCTACAAGTAATTATTTTTAAAATGTCGCAACAGTCTATATTTAGATTTATCTGTTTAATCTTGGTACGGTATACGAGTATTTCGGCTTGCTTAGTATACGCGAGAGGATTTGAAATAATATGTAATAAATAATTATAATAAATAATAATAATAAATAATATGTAAATACGTTTCTGTTAGTTCGCTAAGGCGATTACGTAATTTTCTTCCAATATCGACTAAAATTGCGCTGGCACAATCATTGCTTCATCCTATTCTTGACTATGCTGACGCCAGCTATTTTCTCATGGAGGACCGACTAAATAAACTTGAGCGTCTCCAGAATTTATGTATACGTTTTATATTTGGACTCCGTGGCTCAACTCAAGTGGCCTTCAATTCGCCGGAATATCCATATTCTTTCTCTTCTGTATAGCATTTTGTTCAATCCGTCAACTCCAACATATCTTCAAGAGCGTTTCCAATTTATAGGCATCTCCAATCCAAATCTCCGACCATCGACCAATCTACTTTTGAAAACACCAGCGCACTACACTAATTTTTATAATAATTCATTTACAGTGCAAGCTATTAAACTTTGGAATGCTCTGCCTTTGTCCATTAAAAAGGCTCCATCTTAACATATTTTCCAAAAGCAAATAAAAAATCAATTATATCCTACACCATAATATGTATATATGTATGTATACTATTTATGTGTATCTATTTATATTTATATATACATATACCTTTATTTTGTTTTATTCTATTTTTTTTTATATTGCATCACCTACCTTTTACGGCTTATTTTTAAGATCAATGTTTCCTCTACCCAAAGGTCGCCTGGCAGAGATCGCTCTTAAGCGATAAGACCGCCTTATTGTGTGTTTTCCAATATAATGTTACATAATTAGATTTAAGTAATTTTTTGGTGTGCAATAAAGAATACATCTATCTATCTATCTACCTAGCCTGGCCTAGCCTGTATAATAAAAGGGTCGGTTCAGCTTTGATATCAATCAGTTAAGGTTCACAGTGTGACACATTTTTAAGTGTATATATGTATACATATGATTGTGTGTACTACACAAAAACAAAAAATAAAAATTGTCATGTATATTTTATATTTTTTCTTTTAATTTATATTCTTGTTTGTTGATACACAAATTATTGTATTATTACTTTAATTAGTTGAGATTATTGCCGGCTCTTTCCGGTAGAAATTAACTGCATAGATATTTTTGACGATTCAAAAGTGTTCTCAAAGACCTACTTCATTTGATTGATTGATTGTAAATACCTTTATAAAAACCGTAACTGTTTAAACCCGAAATCCCGAAATCTGTAACCAGGTTAGGTTGCAACTTAGATTAGGTCGGCAATAGAAGTAGTATCTAAATTAAAAAATCAATTACCTATTGCTTCGAAAATTTCAACTTAGAACTATGCAATTCAATACAAAAAAATCGACATGTAGATATAGTCAACGACTTCATTACGAACTCTAGTTGAAAATGTTATTGAATCTGATTAAAAAAGACAAAAAAACAACGCATTAGAAAGATACCAACTAAATAAGGTTGAGCTATTTAGGAGTAGGTACAACACGGTTAAACCAATTTTTATCGCAAAATCATACGGCAATTGAGAAACACGATTCTATGATTGAGTTTTAAAAGTAATTCAATATCAGAATACGAATTCTTACGAAAATTGAATACTTAGTATGTTATTAGTACCATTATCTTAAGTGTTATTAGTGCAATACTTGAAGCTTCGCATTGGTGCTTGAAGCGCCTTAAAGCTTTTGAGTCTGCTGATGAGAACCCTGGTCATGGATCCAGGTCTGGAGGCTACTTTGAATTTAGAGGCCGTTGTTCAGTGACCTCAACCAAACCACTAGCACTATATCAATCGAGTTATACAAGTACCAATAAAAAAAAACCCTGTGAGAGACGGCTGTCAATTTCGGCAACAGCTGCTCGATTCGAATAACTGAGATCCCTGAGTTTTCTGAATCATACTACGGATAGTAAGGATTTCTAAAATCGTGATCCTGAACTGATGTTGATACTGGTAAGGTATACTCAAATCAGCGTCTATGCAAGCAAGTCGGAATTAGTCTAGTGCCTTTGGTCTGCATGGTAACCTTTGGTTTACAAGTCGTGATCCCGTGATGATAAATGTCGATTTTAAAGTTGCAAATTCTCCAAACTGTATCCACTCCAGTGAAATTCGCCTACTGTCGCCTTAAAATACGCGAGGACAATATGCCCCACACATAGACCTATTTAAAATTTGTTATTCCTCAAACTATTTTATTCAAGTTGACTTTTAAACAGCACTTTTGAATCGTTAGTTTAATAATTAATTTTATAAACTTTACCTATCCCACTTCTATAGACTTAAGTTAGTACATCTCTTTTAATGTTAATTTTCCAAGTCATAAAATGTAATTAAAGTTTGAAAGACTTACTTTATAACATAGTTCAACAAATTAATATCTCTTGGTGTTTCTGTACAAGAGATTTCATTATGTCTTCTACAACACACAACTCTAAAGAGACTTTCAATCTTCATAACAATATGGTTCACTTTTAAACTAATTTATTTTTTGTTTCCAAATCACAGTGCACTCAACACCACATAAAAATACTAAAACTTAATATAACACATAAAAATCACGCAACAGTAATATACGGCTAAAAAAATAGAAAATCTTTCGTTTTTTTCATATTAATATTTACACTTTATATATAGTATTATGTGAATAAAGTGATTTATTCAAATGTTTTTTCTTTTATATTCCTAATGATAGATAAGTGTTATCTTGTACCACATAAACATGTTTATTTATAATTAGCATTTTGGGTAACTATTCCTTATCCTAGAATTCACTATGAAAAACAATATATGTAAAGATAAGATTTATCGCCAAACTAGCTTTTGCCCGCGATTTCACTCGCTCTAAATTCGGGTAATTCGGATACGGAGTAGAATTTCAACGGCAACTCCTCAAATATAGACAAAAACCAACTTACACTTGACGTTTTCAAGGGACTCAAACTATTTTCATGGCAAATTTCATTTAAGCGAGAAGAGGTAACAGATAGACAGAGTTACTTTCGCATTTATAATATTAGTATGGAAGATATGGACGACACACATAAGACAAATGAGCGGATATATTTTTGCTTACAGCAACAGCATAATTAGTGGAACTGAAAAAAGTGACATTATTAAATAATATTGCTTAGTCTTCAAGAAATAAATATAGGATATTAATTAACATAATTTAATATTGCCTTTGTGAAGTTCCAAGTTATTTTTATTGATGTCGTGTGATGTTCACATAGTAAATACTACAAATAAAAACTAAATTATTGGTGCATGATACACGTCTGAATAAAATTAGGAAGTAAATCTTTAATGGGGCAATGTATACAAATTAACAAACTTCTTAATAATCGTTAATGGGACTTTGTATACACTTTAACAAAGTTTCTAAAAATCTTTAATGGGCTAATGTATGCACATTAACAAACTTCCAAATAATCTTTAATGGGGCAATGTATACACTTTAACAAAGTTCCTACTAATCTTTAATGGGGCAATGTATAAATTTTAACAAATTTCCTTATAATGTTTAATAGCTATCACTAGGTATAGAAATGAAAAATAAAAAACTGTTATGTTGCAGGTCTAATGCAGGTCATTTTGAACTGGTGTCGTCACCCACGAATTTTTTTTACGTCAGGCACCAATCATCAAATTAACCAATTTCAGCCAGATTTTGATAAAAAAATATACAACTGACCTATCTGGAGGTAGCATGTCTGCAGCATCCTCCTCCATAGAATCGTCACCAACTTCGACCTCCAACTGCACCGGTGGTGGGGAGCTCATCTCCGTCTTAAAGGCACCGCCTCACTTGCAACATAAAATACATATATGATACAAAGCTTTCTTTTAATAAAAATAGACATATACCTAGATTATAGACTTAAAGCTCCATCTGTCTCCATCTCCCATATAATGCTACTATAAACAATGATTTTCTAAAAACCGGAGATCGGAATGAGGTGACAAATCAGAAGAACAGAGTACAAAAAGTGGAGACTTCCTTATGACTTTTTTATTTTATTATTTTAATGTTATACCAAAGTTTTGCTCAATCACTTTACTACATTTAAAAAGTATATAGTTTATTATATAGAATAGGTAAACTTTATTTTCCTAAGTTTTCTGACGACACAACTAAAATAGAAATAATATAGGGTAGAAGCGACAATCATGTATGTTTCCTCTATGATGGCACTTTGCTTGCTTACACCTCGTCTAGTTTAACAAAGATGTTGAGACTATTTTAGGGCTGATGGCAACATAACAGTAATATCGTACATACAAAAGCCAAATAGCAAATATTAATATATTTACTATTTGGCTGTTTTACTTAGTTTCTTAAAATGAGAATTATTGGGGATATAAAAATTAACTTATTTTGTTTTAATTTTAATGTTATCACAAAACTGTATGACAATTCATATAATATTCCTGTTAAACTGCATCAGTATTAAGGCAAAGATGGCGAAAATATAAGAACGGATAGACATAGCCAAAAACTGAGAAAGTTTTCTGCCAACTCTATAGGCACTTATAGGTATGACACGTTTATATTTGCCATTTTTTCAATAAATGACTACTTTTGACACCTGTCAAATGTGAAATTGAATCCTTTGGGAAAAATACTTATAAAATTGTTTTTTTCAGAGAAAAGTTTATATTTTGCATTATAAACTACCTATAAATCTTTGTTATTATCTACAAAACAATCAAAATAGAATACTTAAACATATACACGAACGGAACTGTCAAAAAATGACGCGAAACGCGTTTCGTTTGGACAACAATAGCGCCGCTGAAATTATCAGATGCGCTCAGACGGAACGGGTAGTTGGTGCTAAAATGAGGTTTTACTATTTAATTTCAATGTGGCTCAGAAGGAACGCCCTAACTGTGTGTCATCCAGGCATTATTCATTTCTTCATCTCCATCTTGGGAGCAACACCTATTTTCATCAATCTTCGCAAACCTTGAGCTTGGGCGGTATTTTTTAAACAATTTACAAGGTGCATAAAAAGAATTTATGGCAGATTTAACTTTAAGATCACAATAAAACTTACTTCTACAAAACACTGAATAAATATAAACGAAATTCATATGAGACTAACTAAACTAAAATAGGTTTAGTTTATGTATCACTATTTATTTTTCGTTCATTGATAATTTTCATTAGACAATTTTAAAAAAAACTATGCTGTGTTTACCACTCTCTAAATGAGCTGTAAGAATGTAAGTATGTATAAAATTAATTTGTTGTTTTTAAAATGTTAAAACCATAAATTACTGTTATTACTATTATAACCTATTACTATTTAAAAAATTAGTCAACTACACGCCACAACCATAGCGTAATAACTACTAATAGTGAGCGAACTTCTTTGCCTCGGCGCAAAACGCCGACAAGTGGCTAAACACTGAAAATATGTCACCCTAAATTATGTTATGAATTGACATAATTACTAATATGTAAATTATCTGTTAGGAAAACAAAGAACACATAGAAACACAAAATAATCATTAATCAGGTAGGTAATAGTATTCCTCTAAACTAAATAGTAATATCATATTTTCTTTGTTTTAAAGTTCTTCGAAAAATAAATTTGCATAATAGTAATTGCCTACAAACATACAATAATTGGACAGACCGGGGGACTTTATTTTACATATTATGTTTGTGGCGATTTAATTTAGGTAGGTAGGCGTTATTCTCATCTTTGTCGCAACAATTATAAAATTTAATTAGCTATATCGACACGTTACGAAGACTGCCTGCGCACTGGCGGTCATACGGAGCGGTCGCCTGCAAAATATGGGTGGAGAGTCAGTCATTGTGGGATTGTCAATCTAGGATGCATTTCAAGTCACTTTTACTTTCTGTTGACTAATTATTGCCTGGTAATGAGAATTTCTCAACCATGTTAGAACAAGTTTTTAATAGTAAATTTTTAACACCCTCAGTGCCATGTGATTAACATTAATTTATAATTTGTGTAGTTGAGTAATGTTCCTAACCTTGGACTTAAACAAAAAAATATGTTGTAAGGAAGTCTTCACTTTTTGACTCTGTTCTTCTAAGCTTGTCAGGCATTTCTGATCACTGCTAATACCAGTTACATAGCCTATTGTGGTAAATCTTCACATTAAGCTTTAAGGCTAAAGTATATTCTAAAAACAATTTTAATTAACACAAACATCTGAAATATAATCTAGGATGCGTTCTAAGTCACTTTTACTTTCTGTTGACTAATTATTGCCTGGTAATGTGAATTTCTCAACCATGTTAGAGCAAGTTTTTAATAGAAATTTTTTAACACCCTCAGTGCCATGTGATTAACATTTCTTGTATGATTAGAACAAGACAAAAAAAACAAATTGAGAAGACACCAAAATGACTATGGCACTGAGGGTGTTAAAATTGACATGAGTGAATGTCAACCATATAGTTGACTTGACTGTTTAGAAACTAACCTGAGCTAGGCTTCATAAAACCACTTTTGCATGTTGTTGGATTTTGCAAAGCACCCTTGGTAGCAGATAAGTGTGCATTTGATATTATCAACACAGCTACAGATTGCGTCATGTAAAAAGAACAGTGGTGGTCAAGCTGCGCATTAGGCAATTTAGGCCAGCCGAAAACTTAGAGAAATTTCCCATAGTTTGTGCTCAGCCTTATTGGTCTATTTGGTGGTATTAAGTAAAGCACTGCATGCATGCCGGTCTGCTATTGGTTTTGTCAGTCCAGCTTTGCTTTCCGCAGTGTGTCCGCGTTACGTTCGTACTAAGAGGATGAAATTGGGGTTGAAAGTTTATATGGAAATCTGTCACTTTTGAAGTCAAATGCACAAAACTTGATGTTACACCTTAAGATAAAAAATTAAGAATGGCATATTTCACTGATCATGGATAATTATCTCCTAGAGAGTAAAATAGGGGATGAAAATTTGTAATAATTTCGATAGCTTTGTTTCAGACTTAATATTTTGCAACAAGGATGCAGCTAGAACCTAGGCAAACACTCAGGAAGGATTTGACAAAATAATCCTCTAAGGGGGTAAAATAGGGGTTGAAAGTTTGTATGGAAACATGTTAGTTTTTGAGCTTAATACATAAAAATTAGTTATTGACTAGATTTGAAAATTAACTTTGATTGTTTTTGATTTTTGGACAATATCTTGTAGTCGGCAAAATAGGGGCTGAAAATTTGTATGAGAGCTCAGATACCTTTCTGTAACAACATAAGCGAATGCTGAGAAAAAATTTTGTTAACATTCTTCCCTAATGATAATTAAGTAAAGGTTGGGTTAGTTAGTTGGACTTATGTTTTCCCCACTTAGCCTCATGATAGGGCCATTGTACGTAGGTAACCGGTTCAGAAGGTAGGGGTTGGGTTTTAGAACGGAAGTCATCATTTTGAAGAAGAATTTTAATTGTAAAAGGCTATTTTGAGCAAGTTTAATATAGTAAATACCATGTGAAAAACTATTTATTTCCTGTTTATAATACTTCCATTAAAACTTCAAAATAACTAGGTCTACCATACTGTTATTATGTATAGCAGGAGAGGAGAGAGGAGGCTTGAGGAGGAATTGTGCATAGGGTGCATGTGCAAAAGCATATTATCACTGCCAATAGTGCTTTGTACCCACATCATTTATGCTGGGTGTGTTCAAGTCATAATTTAACTGTAATAAAGCCAACTAGTTACGAACCACTGTATTGAGCTACCAAACTCTTTTTTGAGTATCTCCAATATTTTTTTATTAATAGCCTGCACTAGTGTTTTTGGCACTTTGTTTGCAGCTTCTAAACACGGTTCTGAACTACTGGAAAATTTACCTCCAAATGTTACCTTGGTTAAAATGTAATATACTACCCCACGAATGAATGGTGGGGGGTATGGGAGGGGGAAGGGGGGAGTGGGACGAACCCCCCTGCAAAAGGGGGGGCTGAGGAAACTTGTATTTTTTGAGATATTCAAATTTGAAAATTTTGAGTTCATATGCCTAAAAATTTCTACACCAACTAATTCAGTTGCTCACCCATATCAAAAACAGTTTATAAAGGCAACCTTACATATCCTCCTTGCCACCTAACTTGGTTTTGTGCTCAAAATTATCTTGAGTCACTATACTTAATTGTTTACGGGTTCAAACACAGTTAAAAAAGACAACCAGGCTTGTAGTAAACAGCTAAAGTAATCTTATAGTTTATTTGAATGATTTCCAAGAATAATAGCCTCAGAGGGGGAGGAGGGGAAGTTAGTTTTATAAAAGTTAACCTGAAGCTTCTGGCATTGGTCTGCTGCCACCGAAAAGATTATTATAACAAACTTCACTTCTGCCTTATCTCTGTCGCTGTGGGAAAAGCAGCCCCTACTACTTTTGGATTTGTACTCAAAATTGTTCGGTGATTAAACTCTTAGTTGTGAGATGAACAGACTGACTAAATGACAATTAAAAATGAACTTTTTTTTTTTTTTTTCAACCCCCATAGACCAGGATAGCAAATACATTTTTTCCTAGTTCAGAAAGAGACAGCATGAAACTTACCCAGTTAAGCAATTAATTTCAAAAATTCATAACTAAAAACTATTTTCCTCAAGCTGAAACTTTCCAGTTAACCTTCCAATAAATAGACCTTTCTACAAAAAACATGAGCCACCAAATCGTGGGGTAGTAAACTAAATTTAAGCCGTTACCTTCACAAATTACACAATAATGACTGTTTCATATAAGACTACATTCCAAAATGCAACTTCCATGATGCATAAAAAAGTTTTTGATTTTTATCTTAAATAACTGTCTTACCCGTTCCGAAACAGGTGGAAAATCAACTTTACCGTACGATATTCACTCGGTAGAGAGTAAAAGTTAATTAGATCGTAGTCTAAATGTCATCCACTAGCAACACCAGCAGGGTCCATAAACATCTAAATCTTAATAAGACATTTTGGAACAGGTAAAGTAAACAAGAAGCAAATTCCTCAAATCAAAGCACCTCATAGCTATCACATGTCATTTTATGGATGTTGAAAGTTATGCGACGACACAAAAGAAAAATAAGTTTCTCACCTTCACTTTCACTAATTGTTCATCCAAATTAATATAAGTATATGAACAGATCACTGTATTTATTTGGAATTTTGTATTTATTTCAAACACAATTAAACATTATTTTTAAGTCACGAACCCATCGTACAACCATCATCGTTTTGACATTTCATCACTACGCAAAATTTTGTCACCGTAAAAAAAATTATTATGGGATACATACAAAAAACAGATTCCAATAAATAGCAAATGCCAGAAAATTGTATATATTTATAATTTAATAATGTTTTCAAGTATTCTTTGATATTCCCTTACATCACAGATAAATTACATCAATTTGCTGTTCCTGCAGGCACAGATTATATTCACACCAAAAAAATATGGTCAGTGACCAGTGTTGTCATGGCTAAAATCTGCTTGACAGTGTTTCGTATTAAAAATAAGGTAGATTTATTGTAGCTGAGCCCTCAGTAATTCTTCTAAAACCCTTTGGTATTGTTTTTTATTACTTCTTACTCTTCTAAACGTGGTAGTTTATGATAAGGGATATATACATATAGCCACCTTAGTCCTGATGAACTAACAGACGCAGTGTGATGATGATCTCACCACCTATCAGGCAGAACTTAGGTGGTTGGTGAAACGAATAAAAGGAGGTTGTCTGCCTGTCTCTTACATTCTAATGTGGGTGAGTGTTTGGCTGCTGGCTACTCTCTTCGGGGGATGGTAGCCGTGACCATATATTAAAAGGAAAAATCAATTTTAAAAAATTCGTCTAATTCTGAATCAGATAAAAGCACTTCCTAATTTTACGCGAATTCATACTTTGTTGCTACTTTTTTTGCTGTCATTCATGTGAGTGACTTGACTAACTACCTGTTTACTTTCAGATTCAGGTCCCTGGCTGTTAAAGAACCTTCCTTTTTTCCATGTACACAATAATGTTACTGTTGCTTTTAATATTCTAATGAAAAAATATTGCACATTTCAGGAACTTACATTAAAATGATCCCTTATTACATTTCTAAAATATTTAGTTTCTACGACAAACCCGACGACGGACACTCCTGCTGATTAAGGTGTACTTACCGTTATTACGGTGACTTGGCTACAGTGGTGATTACCAGAGATGTGCCAGACGTACAAAATAAAATATATAATAGCGGATAAGGATACAGTTATAAATCGGCGCCCGGTGCGCGTTAAATGTGATTAAAATCTATATCTATATATATATATATCTTTTAATAATAAAAAAGTAACTTATTTTAATTGTCAAAAACTTTAGCGATACCTTGATAATTAGGCTTGCCAGGTACCCAGTATTTTACGGGTTACTCTGTTATTGAGGCCTTAACAAAATATAACCCTGTAATTAGCAAAATGAAATACGGGGTAAACAAAATTCCCCTTTTTACGGTCGGAGGTGTCGCGGTCAAAAACCGACATTCTATCTGGGGTGCTGTGCGTGGCTTTGAATTTGGCACGGTGCGTAATGTAGTCATTGTATCTACGCCTTCATGCGGGGATACTACTTGCTGTTGGGGGAGGGGAACGAAAGCTGTTTTCCATTTTGCACTCATGAGTACTTTCAACCCTCATTAATTTGTCTGCCGTAAAAGTCGAATACCCGTATTTTTTGAGCTAGTAACCCTTAAACCAAGAATTTGCCCTATTGATAATTATTGCAGTAAGCATATTAATAAGATAAGACTGGATAAGGCGAGGTTCGATCTTACTGTAAAGTAAAATAGCCTTACATAATAATATAACTTACTATTGTTTATTATTAATGTGCCAAAAATGTGATTATTATAAATAATTTAAGTTGAAATTAATCGCCTTTACCAAAAATTATTATTGAAATTCACCAATATAAAAGATCCGTTGAAAAGATGCGGATGCAAACGCGAAAATTCGAAACATTAATTGTGATCACAAATGTTTTTCGTCACTAAGAGAAGGCTAAGGTCTTAGACCATGCTGCCAAAGTTTTTTTTCTTCAATTCTCTTGGAGGAGGCAAAAATGCTACGCCATGCAGCCTAATCTATAGATTTTTTTTACATATCGATTATTCTGTTTCGTCAAGATTGAGGACTAGAGCCCCTGATACAATTTTTTTTAAATTTTAAAAGGTTTTTGTATAATCAATCCGCACGCGATCAGAATGTGATGCAATCTTTTAGAACTGAGGCATGCGTGGACAACCGCTAGCCTACTTCTATAAGAAGCTAGCTAGCTGTAGCTTCGGCAAACTTGGGTTATATTTTGCTTGATTGATGTAAGTGCTTGACTGATTGTATAAATAAATAAATGACAAAAATTTAAACTTATTTCACCTCACTGTCTAGAACTGTTATTTTAAATTTACTTTGACAAGGATCCTGCCCCTCCTCAACGCGCGCGGATTAAATCTAACTACTTAAATCTTTTCGGCGAAATCCACCTCTGTGATAACGTAATTTAGATAAACTTTTGTTTTCTTGTTACAATAAGGTTCTTTTACCTATGTATGTCCCCACGAACCTTTTTAAAGTGATTGATAGACGTACGACTCCATACTCAAAGACCACAGCTTGAAGTACAGTCATTTGGCTTGCGGTGGTGACACACATTAATACAAGCTCATATGTTGTCAACAATAAAAAGTAATTTTGATATGGTAATTTATAAACACGTAAGTTATATTGAAACGGTGTAAGTATCTAATAACCGCACGACATGTGACGAACTATCTCTTCTACTACAATAAAATGGCGGCTTGCGGGTGTGACACACGAGTGAGCCGAGGCAGGCTAGGAGCAGAATTTTAAACCAGCAAAACTTACTTGGTTTTTAATACGCGGACTTAGGCTGACACACTGTCAAAATGAGTCTTCAAGCCATAAGTACTCTAGGAACTCGTTCGTCTATCACCCACTTAAGCTATGAAACGATTGCGATTCGACAAGATTTTTTTATGAGGTACAGTTAACCTTTTTTATTATTTAGATACTAAGGAGTTTCAAAAAAGTTTGACGTATAAAATACAGCCGAAGTAAGAAATTAAAAACAATAATAATTTCGTAAAAATTTTAAGTAGGTACCAATTACGGTTAAAGATAGGCAGCTCTGAGGCAGGCGCTAGGAATTGCAAATCCCGCTGCTTTTATTAACCTGCTGGATCCAGCACCTTCAAATCGCGGATCCGCGGATCCCGCAAATGGAAAATTTGGCACTTTAAACATTCGCGTAAATCGCGAGTAGCGCGAGTGCGACGTTTCAGTTGTTCATAAATGGCACTGCGCTGCGCCTGCGCACGGCTTCTGTTGGTCACGAGTGTTTCGTTTTCTTATTCACCGTCCGGCGTTTAATATAGCGATACAATAAATACCATTTGATTATTAAGATGATACGACACGCGGTGCCTCGCAGCGGGCTTCATACAAAAAACAAAATCGCATTTGTTTTTAACATTATCGATCAATCACTGTGAAATTTCTTAGTCATAATCCCAAGCCGAATATATATGTCTGTGGTTTTCCAAAATTTTTTATTAACTAGAAATCTTTTTTTAAAGCATTTGTATAAAACATTAGAATTTATTATACACTTATGAACTATTAAAAAGTTATACACTTTTGAACTATAAAATTTAACAGAAATATGACACACTGCACACCTAGAGATTTATTACTTAAACATGTCTTCAAAATTTCGTAGTGTTTTATCAGCAAGTGGCAAAATAAGTGAAAAATTCGTTTGTATGAAGCACGCTGAGAGGCGCGCCGAATCGTTTTGTCTTAAGAGTGTATTTATAAAAATTATCACCATAATATGTTGATAACATAGTAAAAGCATCTAAGAGGAAGTTATGATTTGATTATTGATTATTATATGAATAAGACTGAATTAAAAATATAAAACTTTTGATAGGAGTAAGGGTAAAATTAAACAAAGCTAATTACCTATAGCAAACATTTAAAGATGAATCTAAGAAAATAGATTACTAATTACTTATGCTTATTTGATAGAAAATAAATAATTTATGATGCTTAATGTAAGAAATGATTAATAAAAGTTGATTTTTACACAAAAATCTGTAGTTTCAATTTGATTTTATAACATAATTTCAAAGATGCGGGATCCCGCGTGATCCCGCGCGGGATTGAGTAATCCCGCATATCAATCCCGCGGGATTGAATGAGCTGCGGGATTGCAATCCCTAGCAGGCGCAAGTCATCGGAGTAGCGTTCAGGAATCCTATGTCCCCATTTTAAGTTACAGAACCTTAAAAACAAATAGAGTCACCTATTAAAAAAACATTTATTATTATTAAAGCATAAATATCTTTAAAATCATGAAAAATAAATCTATTCACTAAATAACTTCCTTATCGTTTTGGTGTTGAAAACCCGAGTGGAGGGTAATTATCCAAGATGGATGCCATGGCAGATGGGTAAAACGCCATAAATTTGAATCTCTCTCCCATTTTCTTCGGATCTATAAGCATTTCGTATGCACTCTTTAGTTTTTCTCTATCTTCATTATTTTTAGCAGTGTCCATTAAAACCTGCAAGAATAAGTAATATTATACTAGAATTCATAAACTAGCAATGGATAAGAAGTTTAAAAAATTATGATTATAGGTTGTGCGGCAGAAATTGCTTCTTGGCGATAACACCGCCTATTGTACATTGCATCTTATATAATTAGTGTTCCTTAGATTAAGTTATTTGTTTGGTGTACAATAAAGATTTTTAATATTATACTCTTTATTTATTTTAAATTTTGAGTTATGATTTTTACAAAATGAATATAAAAGTAAAATAAAAATACAACAGGGCGGGGCCTAAGCTACCGGTGGATGGGGCGACAGAGAGAGAAACCTCCTAACTATCCGCGCAGTGTCCAGGAGTACCGCCTTCTGTATCTGACCCTTGACCCAGCAATCTAGCCAGAGTTACTTAAGGTGTTGATCGAGACTCTTCGCTACAATACCGTTCGCAGAAACGACAATATCGTGACAATAATAATTAAATCAACATCCCACATGGCGGTGGCAACGTCCAACACCAAAAATTCATTTGCGGCGAAAAACAAAACTACAATAATAAACAATTCATATTGTCCTTTTAAATACAACAATAGTTCTAAGACAATCGTTTTAAATCATTTAGCGAAAAAAATACGACCCCACGATTTATGTATCGGAATTAGAAGACATTGATGATTGATTTTAGGGTTCCGTACGTACCTCAAAAGGAAAAAAAAAGCAAACCTTCTCGGATCACTTTGTTGTTCTTCTGTATGTCTGTCTGTCAAGAACCTTTTTCTCTGGAACTCGCGAAGGTATTAAGGTTAAAATAAATATTAAACATTAAGGTCTTTGATCCCCATAAAGCTGTAAAAATAACAAGATTCTAAATTAACGCATTAAAAATAACGCCATTTTTGTCGCATATTTTGGCATTCACAAATAAATCAAACACTATGTGATACTTCCCGTTGTCCTGAAGAATCATAAAAATTGACACGAAGCAAGGTCTTTACATCACAAATATAGGAAAAAGTCCGAAATTTGTTAATTAAGTTATAACACAGTAGAAAAAAGTTTATCTGCCAAGAACCTATACTCCAGATCGCGTAGGAACAGGTATCAAATTTAAATTAATATGAAATACTAAAGTCAACGGTCGCTTGAAGTTATAAAAAAATTTAACTTCTAAGTCAATACAATAAAAAATATGACCAATATATGTCATTTTTGTCGCATATTTTGACACAAATAAATCAAAATCTATGCTGTAACTTGAAAAAAAAAGGTTGCCAACCGTACGAGATTCATCTTACAAATACGAGATTTGTGGTTTTAAGTACGAGATACGGAGACATAATCACCCTTGTAAAATTTTGTAAGAGATTTTGCCAAAAGGAATAATCGTTGGATAACCCACCGGGTTGCATTTGCATTGGTCGTCTTTATCACATAGCGCAAACTTTTACTGTCTACATTTCTCTGTTTCTTACGTGTGTTACCAACCCTTTTCAAATTTTGAACAGACGAAAGAGGTGTGTAGTCGTATGATTAAGGAAATATTATACGGCAATATAAAAAAAACCGATAACATGTAAGGGTGAGGATGTGTTCGTGATATTATATGTGGAGATATAAAAAGAATAGAAGTTACGGTAAAGTTTCTTAGGTAAGTAGGTGCTTATAATCAAAACGAGTTTTATTGATATTTTACGCGAGAAACAATAAAGATAATTTTTAATTAAAAGTGTTGTTTTATTTATTAGCAACTTCCAACAATTGTTTATGTAATGTAAAATATATTATAATCTAACGCTTTTTTAAACCACACTTATCTAGCGGAATGTAGCGCTTTTTCTAAACTGATCTAGCGCCCAAAACTGAAACAGACCTGGCATTCCTGATCGTCACTGCTTATTTACCATCTTACGCTCGCCACTGGCAGGGAATAAATCTCTGTGATTATATTTATGCATTCATTCAAATGTATTCACTAATATGAGAAAATAATCGTTTTATAGCTCAAAAGCCGATTTCCCAACACTAAAATTGTCTCTGGTCTCCAACACGCCATATATTATATATACATTCTACATGATAAGACAAGTAAGAAAAAATAAGGTTTATATATTATTTTAATTTGTAAATATAAACAAAAACAGCTTGATGGATGGATGGCAGAAGGATGATTAGGGGATCGAACCCATGCCGTCAACAAACAGCAGTCAAACAATGCTATATGGTGTCGAAAATTTAGTCAGCCCTTCTGAGTTATACATAGGCAATAACTTACCTTTATTCTGATGCCAGCCTGAAGTCTTTCAAGAAAATCCTTCTGTTTGACAGGACCTAAAACTAAGGCATAGTTTTCATCGCCAGGGATTTTAGAAGCTGCAATTCTAAGCTGTGAAAAATCAACATCGGCGGTTAAATCAGAGGATCCAGGTTTTTCTAGAGGGTCTACCACTTGATGTTTATGAAAAGCCTGAAACAAAGATGTGAAATTAGGTAAAGCAAGATATATTAAGTTAGAACTAAATATAACAATACAAATTACAATTGCTTCTGCTTTAATCAATCATGGTAAGAACTCTGTTAACTGGTTACAATCACGGTAAGAACTCTGCTAAGTGGCTTACATCATGGTTAGAACTCGGTTAAGTCCCTAACAATTGAAATTAAGATGAAGACGTTAGCAGCTGTGACACAGGTACGACCTAGCACATCTGTTAATGTTCCTAGTATGTACTTGGTTAGGTAATTACTATATTATTCATAATTTATTATAATGTGTACAATTTAAGGCTAAAATTGAAACTCTAATTTATTGAATAAATCGAAATTGAAAATTTATCTATTTTCATTCCATTTTAATTATAATGTGCAAGTCAGAGAAAAAAAACACCGGTCAAGTGTATGCATTGTGATTTTTTCCTATAATTTAGGACTTACATTTGAAAGTTGGAATATATTCCGCCCGAAACACATTTTTTTTATCTTTGGAAGCTTAAAGATTACTAAGGAACCTAAAATGCATTTTTAAGGATCATAATGACACAACACACAATAGGGTGTGTGAAAAATGAATTCATAACTCAATTCAATGTATTGGAGACCTACCCTTAATTATTTTTTTCCCAATATCAATACTGTACGGTAGTTTAAAGGAGACACCTTGTAAATTCTTATAAAGATCGATTCGAAGATGGCGATATTATAAGGACGGGTTTAGATGGACAGACACACAAGTTACATTTTAGCCATTCACCTACTGAACCCGCAAAAGAAACAAACTATAAGATAAACTGTGGTAGTTTAAAGGAGACATCTTGTAAATTCTTGTAAAGATCGATGCGAAGATGGCGATATTATAAGGACGGGTAGATGGACTGACACACAGGTTACATTTTAGCCATTCACCTACTGAACCCGCAAAAGAAACAACTTATAAGATAAACTGTGACATACGTATGTTTCACTAGTTGACCCAGCGAACATTGTTTTGCTGAAGCCGACAGTGGCAGACACTAGGCCAATAGAAATTAGAAAAGGGAAATTTAAAAAATATTAAAAATATTTTTTTTGTTAAATCCATTTTAGATGTGGAAAGTGTAATTCATTTAAGGTGCGCCTCCCCGCACCTATTGTAACTAAAAAAAAACAGTCTAAAATTTAAACTGGTGTAACATCGTCTGTAAGGATCATGGAGTTACAAAAATATTTTTTAATAAGTTATTCATACATAGTTCAATAAAAACTCTTAATATGACAACAAGACACAAAAGTATTTTATTAAGCGTTAATGATCACTTTTGCAAACTACTACCAAAATAGATGCAATAACCCTTTAACGGGGTAAATGCAACTAATAAAGGTAAATACAGTAAAACTAGCTTAAGACGATTTTTTAGGGACCCAGCCAAAAACGCGTATTAAACGGGAAATCGTTTTAAGCGGGATAGAAAAAATAAAACATTACTTTGCTACGTGTGTTTAATTATCAAATCACATCATAGTATTGTTACATATATTTATAATGACATTACTCAAAGTAATCACATTTCCAAAGAGAGTTTGAAGCAAAACTCAAGCTCAGTAGCTGTGTTTGATTTTTTGTTAGTGAGTTTTTATCAAACGTACAATACATTAATCTTTACCTAAAGTGACAATGCTTTTCGCTAACATTAATCAGTAACCGCTGCCACATGAGATTAAAAACGTGTACAGATGGCGTATTAAACGGGTTGCGAATCGTATTAAGCGTGATAAAATATATGAAACATGCTTCAAGTTAAAGGGACTGACGTAAAATGGCGTGTTATACGGGAAATCGTATTAAGCGTGATCGTATTAAGCGTGATTGTATTAAGCGAGTTTTACTGTGACGAACATAAAAAAAATTAAGTTTAAAAATGGTGAAAGTTACCATCAAAATACCTATTTTCTTATTATGGACCTAATAATATCGCAGGTTATTTGATTTACCGACAAATCTGCTCTAAATTTTGAGGGGCTAATGCAACTACCTTTCCTACACAATACTGATGAAGCCTATTACAAGATGCATTTATCGATAATTTAAAAAAAATATTTTTATCTTATCCTACTTCTTAGGTGCTATTTTACCGTATTAATATTATGAAGGTCCTTTAAACTTTACAAAAACCTTTTAATTATGAAGGCTGACCGCCGATTGCAATAACTTTTGCTCTTAGACTTATATAATTCGAAAAAAAAAATGTTTAATTTGACCACTGGATTAGAGTGAATCGGCAAAATTGATCAGGTGATACATTTGCGAAGTTAAAAAAACTAACGCAAAGGCCTATAAACTTCAATTATTAGATAAATAGATCAGATATTAGATTATACTATTATATTAGATAGATTAATAGGATAAAAAGATTAAGTGCTTGGTATTTTTACGTTTATAAATAAATAAATAAATAGATTTTTTTGCAAGAAACACGGTTACCTATGATGGTTCTAAAGTATTTAAAAACAAAACATGTTTCACCTTCTTAAGACATGCAAAATTATTCTTACAACATCTTAATTTACAAAATTATCACACTTGGTTATTTATATTCGAGAAATTCTTTTAACGTTTAAAAGCATCGATCCACAAGCCATTGCTGCAGTCTGTATTTGTAATGATTTATTGTAAGCTCTCTGATGTCTTTAGGTATCTTATTGAACACCATAATTGACGTGATGTAACAATTTTTTTGATATAGAGTGCTTTAACACGATTCTAGTTTTAATTTTGTGATATCTCTTGAGTTATATTTTAATCCATCATTGGCTTTTTTATAAATATAAATTTTTTCTTTACAAAGAGACCTATTTCAAGTATGTAAAGATAAACAAGTGTCAATATCTTTAGTCTTTTAAACAAAGGTCTACATTAATGTAATGGCCCAACACCAAAAATTGCTCTAATAAATTTTTTTTGGGCAATAAAGGCTTCGTTTAATAAAGTTGAATTGAAAATAGGAGTCCATATCTCAATGCAGAAACAACATACCCATGATATGCTGTAAATGCAGCTTTTTCAGTTGCCAGTGTTCGTAGCTGTCTAAGGGCGTAAGTGAAGCTATGTATTTTGGAGCACACATTCTGAATATGAGACTTTCAGTTGCAGTGTCTAATATTAATCCCAAGAATTTTATTTCAGAAACTTCTTAAATTTTTTCTTTGTTACAATGTATATCATATGACTTAGGTTTTTGTTTGTAGTTAGTAAATACAATATATTTTGTTTTAGAGATATAAGTATACAAGTTATTCTCCTCAACTATACATTCTGTTGTGGTATTAAGTTCAAACTGAAAGGATTTATTTTTATCTTTATCTGGTACTACTACTGAAATGTCATCAGCGAAAAGTACACATTGATGTTACGTGGTTTTTGGCAAATCGTTAATATATAATAAAAACAATAGCGGGCCCAAAATGCTTTCCTGTGCTACGCCGCATATGTTCATTTCATAGGGGGATCTAATGTTCAATAACTCTTGAGATGTGTTCATATAATTTATTTCAAAACAAATTTTTTCTTCCAGTCAAGTAGGTTCGAATCCATTGAAGAGCAGGTCCTCTTATACCAATCCGTTCGCATTTTTGAAGTAAGATTTTATGATCCACACAGTCAAATGCTTTAGTCATATCAAAAAATAACACTTAAACTGAAATTTTTTCCGTTATACTTTTTATTAAGGTAAAAGTAGCAAGGGTTGTAGACTTATTTTTCTGGAAACCGTTTTGTTCAGGATTTATAATTTGATGTTTATCTAAGAAGTTTGAGATACGATTATGCATGGTTCTGCATGTATATGCAAATTTTTTAGAAAAAAGGGATAGTAGTGTTACTGGTCTATAGCTGTTTAGTTCTTCAACGTCTGACTTTTTATATAGTGGTTTTATTATACATATTTTGAGTTTCTCTGGAAATAATCCTTGTTCCAATGAAAGGTTGACAAGGTAAGTTATTATGGGAGTTATTTGTTTGGTAGCTGCTTTCAAAACTTTAGTAGACACGGAGTCATAGTTCGTATTTTTTAAATTTTTAATATTTTTTTGGATTTCATCTTCAGAGCATGGTTTGACAAACATACTGCTTTCGAAAAATCCAATCTTAGGTTTATTGCCCAAAGTATTTCTATGATTTTTATTACTCCTAACTTTCATAAAAAAGTTATTAAACTCTTTGGCGATTTTCACGGGATCTGTCTCAGAATATCCATTTATTTTGATAGACTTAATAGCTCTTATTAATTTTACCTGGTCTTGATTATTTTTTACTTCATCCCAAGTTGCCTAACATTTTTTGTTGCTTTTTAGATATGTGTATACTGTGTATACTTCTCTGTGAGTAGTTGATACAATTTTTTAATATTTTTGTATATTGTTTGTACAAATCCTTATGTTTCGATGTTTTATATTTATAGTATTAGTATCGTAGTTGTCTTTTTTTAATACATGCTTTTTTAATCCCATTCGTTATCCATTTTGGACGCGAAATGTTAGATTTCACTTTTATTTTTAAGATAAGGAAGCAAGGATAAGAAAAGCATAAGTCGTAAAACTCACAGAATAGTTCATGAAACTTGTCAAAAGCAGAGTTTACGTCAGCGTCCTGGTAAATGTGATGCCATTTATAACGGAACGACCGTTTCCGGTGGTCCGTCTCCGGTAAAGAACCGGATGATGTAGGAAACGATAGAAGTTTCTAGGCATTCGCTCTTAGGTCCATTACCACTGTGGTAATTTAAATTTAGAGATCAAAGAATCTCTAGATGTTTGACATCGCTAAGTCAAAAAAGTTCACTTTACGTAGATACTTGACGTAGTCGTGAAAAAATTCTGTTGATAATTATTTTCACGGATTCTATTATTAAATTACAAATTGCTGCATATCTACTTCTATGCTATAAAAGAAAACCGTCCTCGGTAATTTTGTATATTTATTTTCTCTCTTTGTGAGTTATTGGTAAGTCGCTAATCCATTTCTCTTTCTCCTTGACAGTACGGTTCTTAGTATATATATATACTACGTATATATATATTGCTTTACTACGGCTCTACGCCTAAACTGAGGTCCGTGAGAAGACGTCTTTGTATGCGGGTGCACATTTGTTGTCTAACGACGGCGCACGGCAGCTGCTTTGCTGTTCTTTTATTGGGAAAGGCCGGAGTCTACTAAACTCCAAATCCTCGGCCTGCCCGGAGTCTCCTTAACTCCAAACCTTCGTCCTGTGCAGTAGGGGTGCTATCTTGAACACCGCTACACACGAAGGTTACGGGGCGACCTGCTCTACGCCGAAGCTACTGGCGAGCTACGTTCACGTGCGGTCTTGCACTGTGCTAGCCACGTGCGGCCTTACCTTGTGCCTGCCACGGGCGGCATATTCACTACTCACCACACGCTGTTAGGTCACGTAAAATCAGTCCCGTCCGCGTCTTCTTTCTACGGCGGTGCTGACCTGAGGGATGCCTACAGCGAGCAAGACATCGAATCGGGCTCTAGGCCGAAGAGACCTGAGTGTACTAGTTCCCTAATAAAAGCTTTAAAAACTACACTTAAAATCTGTGTAGGCAGGCTTGCGTTTGGCTATCTTTCTATTTATTTAGGTAGTCCTATCTGATTGTGAATTAGGTAGCTGTGATCTAGATATTTAAGTGTTAAGAATCACCCTATGTGATTAGGATATTGTGCATTAAAAGCTGTTACTATATAATGAAAGAGTATACTAATATAACCTGCCTTACCCTTGAAAAGTGATTCTTTACTCGCCTTTGAACTCCCTCTATCTTTTCTCCTTCTTCTGAGCACCTAGCCGGTGCATTTGGTAACAGGGCACTACTGCTTTAACCTGTCCTGTTATACATTTTAAGTTCGATAGACACTCTATAAATTTATTTATATTTTCGTTACTGTAGTCTCTTTTTTTTACATACCAAGACTGTACTCTAGGTTCCTTTTTTTCATCAAGAAAAGTTAGTGTTTGGCCCGTGTTGTGATCCGATAAATATAGTTGATGCGTACGTCCAATTGCAATATTGCTTGCAATGTGGTCAATACAGGCGTTTTTTCTAGTGGGTTCCGTAATGTGCAATTTAAGATGAAAGTTTACTAAAATGCTTTTTAAAGTTGCAGATTTAACTGTGTCTCGAGAAGTATCAATATTGAGGTTACCCGCCAGTATTACCTTTTTACACCGAAATGATATTTTACTCAACACTTGTTCTAATTTTCTAAAAATATAGAAGTGTCTAAGTTTGGAATTCTGTATATACACATTACTAAACATTGCATAGAAATGATTTCAATTGCACAACATTCAAAATATTTTTCTACTGACTCTTCCATACATACAGAAATAACTTTATATTCTAGGTTTTTTCTGACAAAGATGCAAACTCCACCTCGTTTTTTCTCTTTACGTGAAAAAGAGCAAGCTAACTTGAAGTCTTTCAAGTAAGCGTTAACCTCACTTCCGGCTTAAATGAAAGTTTCACTGAAGCATAATATGTCTAAATAAATATTTTTTTCTATAAACTCATCTATACATATTTCAGTTAAACTTAATTTATTCAAAAGACCTGCAATTTTCTGATGGAATAAAGTGACGTTTTTGTGATTTTTACTAACGAAAAAACTGGTTTTTTTCCTTAGTATCTGAAACGTATTGAGATGAAATCTGGCCGGTATTAGACCTTATAAAGATTTATTAAGACCTATTAGAACTTTTCTGCAGTTCATTGGTATGTTTTTTCTTATTTGCCATTAATTCAAAATAATGGGGTATAGTCCCTTTTTTGTATTTAGGAAAACACAAATTAGTCGATAGTTCAACAGTTCTCTATTTTTTATTTTTTATTAAATCAAAAAAATAAGGTATAGTCCCTTTTCTATGTTTAGAAGAAGAACTGCAATAATTATAGGTCTTTACTTCTGTAACTTTTTCTGATTGGGTATGTCTCATACTTTGTTTTTTAAAGTTTAGAAAATTATTTTCATAGTACTGTATATCCAATAAGTGATTTATTCTGTGACACACTCTCCATAAATATTTTTTAGTCATTATAATATATGTTTAGGAATGTACAATTTGGTTTGGCATATTATAGCACAAATTTTTAGCATAACTAAAATATGCACATTGAAGTGTATATTATTATTAACGCCTAAAACAAAGACTTCAGACTTAAGATGTTTAATAGCTGCCACAAGTTCATATAAGATTTTAGAAGGATTAGAGTCATTTTCACTGACAGATAAAATAAACTGAGTATTTGTACTGGGTTCTAGTTTGTAACATTCTTTTAATATTTCTTCAGTTGTTGCAAAAGGTTTTGTGACAGAAAATAAATCACAGGTCCCGTACTCTTGGCCCTGTATATTCCTAGAATTAATTAATTGTGAAGCGAGATTAACACACTGTTGACCACCAAATATAATTATTTTTGGTTTTTCTGATATATTTTTTTTCTCTTTCGGTTGCTGTAGTATTACGATTTATCAAGTGCCTATTTTCTTGTATTGTAATGTTTTTTGTGCTTCTTGTGCCACTACTGCCATCTAGCGATTTTTTTCTTAACTTGGTCCTCAATATTGCTGCACTGTTGATTCACGCAGCAGTCTGTCTATTGCTGTTGTAGTTCAAGATCCACCGTATTTATTTATTTAACTCTTATAGTCCATTATAATTTTAGTGTAAAATTAACAAATTGAAACTTATGTACTAAGGTGGACTTATCGCATAATGCGATTTGATTTCTTCCAGCCAACCTTAGGGTATTTCCGTAAAAAGGTTAATTAGAATTTAAGTAGGTAGAGTCCAGACGAAAAAAAAAGAAAACCATAAATAAAATAATTCCAAGTATATGCACATACATAAATACATACATTATATGTATATATATAATTCATAATAAATAAACATTAAATGAGTATGTGTCATCAAATTTGCAATGATCAAAGAAAGAAGGATTTTAAGTTAGTTTTGAAAATATGATTTGACACTGCCAACCGAATGTCGGAAGGCAGAGCTGCTTTCACACAAACAATTTGCCATAAAAGGTAGTGGAGTGGGGTGGAATAGTTAAAGTTCGTTCTATCTTTGACCTTGATATCATACTTTGTGAAGTATTAGACTGGTATTTAAAGAGCTCCTGCAAGTAGCAGGGTGCAGAGGGATTATTAAGGACAGTATACAAAAGAGTGGGAATGTGAGTATTCCTGCAAAGTCGAATTGGGAGCCACTTGAGTTTAGTACGAAACTCTGAAATCTGATCGTATTTCCGTACTCCGAAAATGAATCGGATACATAAATTTTGGAGACGTTCAAGTTTGTCGAGTAGCTCCTCTGTAAGATAAGATAGCTTACGTCCAAGGTAGGTAATCAAGGATAGGAAGCAGTAAAGACTGCGTCAGCATAACCTTAGTCTGGAATGGTAAAAAGTTTTGAAGACGTTTGAGTGAGTGTTATGAAGCAAACAGCCTCCGGCTAAGTGCATTTAACTGAGGGCGCCATGATAACGTGCTGTCAATGAGTATAAGCAAGTAATCTGAACATTGTTTTTCGGCGTTTTTTACAAGTCGATTTTCGTTTATGTTCCAACGCTATAAGTATTTGGTTCATTTGTTCAATTTTTGTATTTTGTTCTGATATATGCTTTTTTAAAAAAACTATTTTTTAATTTCGCATGTTTTGAATTTCGGTATCAGCGCTCTCCAGCTCATTTTTAAGATTAATAATTTATTTTTCTAATTTATCTATATCTGATGACGGCCTTGTTGATAGGTCAGGTAAACTTTTTGTGATACCTGAGTGGGTTGAAAATGATAGTGATGAGTTATAAATAGATTCGGGGGATACCGCTTTTTGTTTGCGCAATGTGACATTGTTGTAGCAAGCCATCTTTGTACAAGTATTTTATTTTATAAACGTTTAACTTCAGTGTGTTTCTAAAAAACGCAAAAAACAGTAGTTGTGTTTGTCTTAGCACTGGCTATTTTCCATGTATAATATGTATGTTTTAAAATATATATATATGTGTACCTATTTCTATCCGTTTACCGTTTACACTGATAATGTAAACCGCGAACAAAACGATGAACGAAATAAGGTAGAATGGAATGGGGTAGCAAATTCCTGTCACCATTTAGACTTCATTTAATGTGCGTGATCTTTGCAATTCGTGTGTGTACGATTATTTTTACGACTTGACTTTTCCTACTAGACTCCGTTTACGTTTTGAATAGTGATCTGGCTGTGTATTGCTTGCCAGCTTTCATACGTCCCCACTGCTGGGGCACGGACTACCCTCATAAGCGAGGGTGATATGGGCCATAGTCCACACGTGGGCCCAGTGCGGATTGTGGACATTCGTCATTTTTTTTTTTTTTTCTTGGCGTATGCAGGTTTCCTCACGATGTTTTCCTTCACCGTAAAGTCAGTGGTGTGAATAAATAAATCAGTGTACTTGAGAAATTAAGAAGAGATTCATTGGTACACGCCAACCCCGGGGTTCGAACCTCCGCCACTTGGAGCGTAAATTGAAATTTAAACCCCTCGGCCACCACCGACATCACCGGCTGTGTTTTATGGACTGTGTACGATTGTTTTTATGAATTCGCTTTCCTTTCTAGACCCCCTTAATGTTTCGGAATTAGACCTGGCTGTATTTAATGGATTGTACTATATACATTTATTATTTACGACTTGGCTTTCCCTACTGGACTCCGTGCACGTTGCTGGCTGTGTTTATTGAACTCTAATTCATTTGGACAGCAGACCCGACTATTTGTGTAGAAATCTACGTTACAAAGAATAAAAAGTATTAATGGCAAATCTATTTTTCTTCTCAAGCTTTGCCTATTAAATATCACAAAAAGATTGTGAAACATTCACACTACCGTCAGTTAAAATATATAAAAACAGCGTACTACATGTTTTTTGTAGTACTATACTGACAAAACAGCTTTCGTAAATAATGCCTGAAAAATACCATTGTTACTAATGCGACATAAATTTATTCTACTCCGTACATCTCAATAAGGTTAAGGGTTACAGACCTAATTTTTTGCTTTTATAGACTTCCCACGTAGTCCTTATATCAAAGACCTAGAGTTTATTTTTGGCGAAAATAAATCAGGTGCCCGGAAGTCAGAAAGGGGTGTTATATAGGACAGTCGTGGCAAAGTAATTAGCTCCCCCATCCCATTCCGCCCTATTACGTTTCGCTTTCTTATAAGTGTGGCTTTGTCTCTTTCTCTCTTATGTACGTGAAAATACTATGGTATTACTATTTTTATTCTTACTTTCCATTCTGATTGTCCTTCCGACGTTGTTACGGCTAAAACACTAAACTGATTTTGATGAAACTTAGAATAAAGATAGATGGCACTATAAGTCGGCAGACTGGGATGGATTGCGTGAATTTTACGCATCGTACCCGTGGAGGCAGATCTGCTTTAACTCAGAAGATCCTGACGTCTGCGCAGCCGCAGTCACTGAGACAATCCTTGCTGGTATGGAATGCTATATTCCTAACCCGCGAGTAGCTGCCGGCGTCAAAAAACGACCGTGGTTTAATAGGTCTTGCAGAAAAGCTAAAATTCTTAAGCAAAATGCATATGAGGCTTGGACCACGGCTCGTTTTAATAAGGATCCGAATATTTCTGAGTTAAAACGCAAATTAAATGCTGCCTCGAGGTTCAGTAAGAAAGCAACTGCCAGAGCAAAATTCCAATTCATCGGCAAAATAGGTGGGCGACTTGCGAGCTATCCTTCTGGGAGTCGTGCTTTCTGGTCGCTTGCCAAAGCTGCCGAAGGGAACTTCTGCCAGTCGTCGTTACCATCACTGCGAAAGACCGATGGTGACTTGGCCCATAGTGCTAAAGAGAAAGCCGATCTACTGGGCAGTCTCTTTGCCTCGAACTCGAATATGAACGATGAAGGCGCTGTACCACCTACTATACCGTGGTGCGGTAAGTCCATGCCGGAAATCTCCATAACGCAGCGGGAGGTCAGGCGGGCGTTGCTTTCTCTAGACGTTCATAAGTCGAGTGGGCCAGACGGTATACCAGCAGTGGTGCTTAAGCAGTGTGCTCCTGAGTTATGTCCTGTACTCACGCGCCTCTTCGCGCTTTCCTACCACACTAGGCAATTTCCGTCTACATGGAAGACTGCGAATGTGCACCCGGTGCCCAAAAAGGGCGATAGATCAGATCCATCGAATTACAGGCCTATCGCTATTACCTCTCTCCTCTCTAAGGTGATGGAGCGTGTGATCAACACACAGCTTCTAAGATACCTAGAAGTACACGATCTGGTCAGTGACCGTCAATATGGCTTTCGCCACGGTCGCTCGACTGGTGACCTTCTAGTGTATCTCACACACCGATGGGCACTAGCCATTGAGAGTCAGGGGGAGGCATTGGCATGTAGCCTGGACATAGCGAAGGCGTTCGATCGGGTCTGGCACCGCGGTCTTCTATCGAAGTTGCCATCTTACGGAGTGCCCGAGGGTTTGTGCAAATGGGTGGCTAGCTTTTTGTCCGGCAGACGCATACGAACTGTAGTTGACGGTAGTTGCTCTGATAGCATGGACATTAATGCTGGTGTCCCGCAAGGCTCTGTGCTGTCTCCTACGCTGTTTCTACTGCATATCAATGACATGTTGTACATCAACAACATACATTGCTATGCAGATGACAGTACTGGAGACGCTTTTTACACGGGTCGTGCAAACATCCCTCGTTCCGTTGTGGAGGAAAACCGCGGAGAACTTATGTCTCAAATCGAGACCACACTGTCCCAGGTCTCTGACTGGGGACGGGTAAACTTGGTCCGATTCAACCCTACAAAGACACAAGTGTGCGCGTTCACCGCTAAGAAAACTCCATTCACTGTGGTCCCACAATTCCAGAACACTCCCCTCTCCATCTCCAAGAGCATTGGGATCCTTGGTGTCGACATCTCCAGCGATGTTCAGTTCCGAGATCATTTACAAGATAAGGTAAAGCTGGCGTCCAAAAAACTTGGTGTACTCAACAGAGCGAAGCAGTACTTCACGTCGGGGCAAAGGTTGTTACTTTACAAGTCGCAAGTTCGGCCCCATATGGAGTACTGCTGCCATCTCTGGGCAGGTGCACCCGGATACCAGCTTGACCCTTTTGACTCGGTTCAACGACGGGCTGTGAGAATTGTCGACGATCCCAAACTCACTTGCGGTATCGAGCCCTTAAGTCTGAGGAGAGACTTTGCCTCACTGTGTGTGTTCTACCGCTTGTACAATGGGTTGTGTTCTGAGGAATTGTTCGAAATGATGCCCACGGCTACTTTCTACCATCGCACCGCTCGCCATCGGCAGGGAATTCATTCTCACACTTTAGAACCTAAATGGTCGCGTACAGTGCGGTTTCAGAGAAACTTCCTCCCGCGAACGCTTAAGTTGTGGAATGAGCTCCCTGCCAAGGTTTTCTGCAAGGACTACAGTATGGAGTTCTTCAAGAAAGAAGTTATTAGATTTCTGAAGGGTCGGCAACGCGCAAGTGATACCCCTGGTGTTGCAAGCGTCCATAGGCTACGGTGACCGCTTACCATCAGGCGGGCCGTAAGCTTGTTTGCCACCTTAGTGGTAAAAAAAAAAAAAAAAAAAGATTACCATCCGCGGATAGGCAAAGGGTATATTAGTAAAGTACACGCGAACAAATTACAAGGATAAGCTAGTTTTACAAAATAAAAATAATACCTGCAAAAAAATAATAGCAACTATTCAGCCCGTTATACTGTGATGTGGTTACGGGTAAGAGACATATTTTTTTCTTATATAGTCCTCTAATTATTAACTAGATTTCATTTCTGGCGAAAGAAAACAAGAGGGCATCTTATGCGCTTGACAACTTACTGGCGTTAAGCTAAGAATGTCGATGTAAATCTTAATAATAGAGTTAATTTTTTAGTAAAGCAAATATCTTTTAAATTCGATGATACTAACAGAAAACTAAAAATTAATTTACTACAATGCTTGCTTAAATAATTAATGACTACTGTTTACTTTATAGCATACCTGATGGTTCAATCATCTAACTGAACGACTGAACTGGTGGGAATAGACGATAATAACGCATTACATTCATATATATAGGTACATAGACCGTAAACCAACTATGATTTCTTGTATTAAGGGAATTCAACAACTACGAGGACCATGATCCTACAAACACCCAGAGTCAGAGTAAACACCCATGGTTCACATACTATTTTTGCTTCGCTTGCGCGGGATCCAAATCCAAAACCTCACGCTTTGCCTTCAGGTCATCGCCATTGACAGTGGGCCATCACTGGCGTCTATCAATTTAATGCAAATTTGATTGGGTAATTGCAACTGACCTAAAAGTCACAATAGCCCCTCAAAAAAATTCAAGGGGCTTATGTATCTGCATGTATATATATTAAATAGTAAACGCAGCATTCTCAAACCAATTATAAAAAAGGACTGACAGTGAATTAAAGCTGCTCTCTGCTCAAGACACTAATTAAAACGAGGTATTTCATATTTTTTACAACGAAATTGCGTAACGGGTTGTTTTGTAAACACCAACATAAATTGGCGGAAAAAATAATATCACTGTAGATAAATAAGTTCACGAGATAGCAACTCCATCTGTTATTTACTATAAGAAGTATGGATTCTTTTATAGTTTTAAGGATGTCACTATTTAAAATGAACTAATAGCAAGAAATTGTTACAATAACTTCCCCGCACCTTACTCTATTTTTCATTTTTTAACTGGCATATCCACAGGCTACTATTGACTTACCCTAAATGTATCTCCTTTTTCACCTTCATGTCCATAGTCTGCTATTAAAGCTAAGCCACCATCCTGATCCACTCGTTTGGCTAACTGTCTTGCTATTCCAAGACCTCTAGCACTAATCTCTAGCTCGGTTCTGTCTCCTGTATCAAGTGGAGGCCTTATCAGTGTTTTAACTGATGGTGTTTCCTTTGCTGATATCCTGTAGTTTAGTTTCCCAGTTTCATCTAGGTCTATTAAAATTTCTCGCCAACCATCTTGCGTTTTCTGCAATAATTATGCTAATATTCAATTATTAGGTACCTTTACACACAGTTATTTTCTTATAAATAGATATTTCGTATTTCTTAGAATACTACTTACTTCAAATTTGTGAATGGGCAAGACATCAAAAAATTCATGGGCAATATACCAGGAAAAGTTCTGTGGAACTTTTTTTAAGTCATTGTACCAGTATATTTTGATTCCACCTACTGTTTCTCCCTGAAATAAGAATAAAATTAACTAGAATTCTACTTGATACAATCCTGGAAAACATCTTTTACTTCCATCATCTGCTTTCATACAAGTTCATAATTTTGACTCTTGAACTCACTTTTATGGCTATCTTAACTGATCCTTCAATGTTCTACTTTGTTTCATTGCGCTATTATGTACTAACATACTAAAGAAGACACTGTATTTGCTGTTACTTTTCTAACCATCTGCAGTGATTTCACGGCACTTCACTTAGTCACTGACTGCATGGGCTGGTCGCTCACTATTTATTGTTTCTTATTTGTATAATAAAAAAAGACATTATATGACTTAATAATAATAATAAGCCTTTTTATTCAAGCGAAGATACAATAAACAAGTACAAATTAATCTATATAAAATCTAGGTTATCTTCGGTTGTTTGCCAGTTGGCAAAGGCCTCCTCCAACCTTTTCCACTCTACTCTATTTCTGGCTACTCTGCTCCAGGTTATTTCCGCCATGTTTCTGAAGTCATCTTCCCATCTTTTAAATTGTTTTCCTCTCCTCCTTTTTCCTTCTCTGGGGTACCATTGGGTAATCTTCTTGCTCCACTTTTTTGGCCCCTAAGCATGTGTCCAGCCCACTTCCATTTCTGTCTTTTAATTTTTGTTTCGATGTCATGAAACTTCGTATTTTTTCTTATTACTTGAATTCTGAGGCGATCTGTTTTCTTAACCCCCAACATGCTTCTCTCCATAGAATGTTGGCATATAGCTAGTTTCTTACTGTTCTTCTGTGTTAGTGCCCATGATTGACTTCCATACATCAAGACGGGCATTATGCATGTGTTGAAAACTTTACTTTTGGGAGATATGTGTAGTTCTTTATCTTTCATTATTTCCTTCATGCTCCAGTACCTCTTCCAACCTTTTGCTATTCTTATGTCAATTTCTTTTCCTATGTTGTCCTGGGTGGAGATAGTTTGTCCTAGATAGCTATGTTCGTTGACATATTCAATCTTGACTTGTCCTACATTTATGGGCTCGTTCTTAGTTCCATTAGTCATTGCTTTAGTTTTATCTAAGTTCATGGAGAGTCCCATCTTCTGGCTTTCTGTTGCCAAATCGTTGACCATAGAATTGAGTTCATGTGGGGTTTTAGCAAAAAGCACTATGTCGTCGGCAAACCTTAAATGCGTTAGCCTGGTTCCATTTATATTTATTCCGTTCTCTGCCCAGTTCAATCTTCTGAATATCATTTTTAGGACAGCAGAAAATAGCTTTGGCGATAATGGATCTCCTTGCCGTACTCTCTTTTGTATGTTAAACGGTTTACCTTTTTCTTCTATTTTTTATTATCCTTATGTATTGTTTTCAATACCTTGCACTTTTAGAGCCTCCCATATGCTGTCATGCTATATCGAGTAAAAGACTTTGTTGTAGTCGACGTATGCTATATAATATGTTTGATTGTATTCTCTAAATTTTTCTATCACTTGTCCCACAACGTGTATATGGTACTATACAATACTGAGTAGCCCCCACAGAATCCTTCCTGCTCGTACGGTTGATTTTCATCCAATTTCCTTCCTAGTCTTCTAAGCAGTATCTTGGCGAATATTTTGTATAAGTTGGACATCAAACTAATGGGCCGATAGTTGCCTATAATATGTTTATCGCCTTTTTTGTACAACAAAATAATAGTAGATTGCGTCCATTGTATGGGGATAATTTCTGTTCTTAGGATTTCATTAAAAAGTTCAGTAATTATTGGTGACAAGAGAGTTTTAGCGATTATCAGAATTTCGTTGTCAATACCGTCTGGACCTGGAGCTTTATCTTTGCCTTGTGATTCTATAGCTATTTCTACCTCTCGTTGTAGTATGTCTAGTATCCCTCGTCGTCACTATCGTTTAGGATTAACTCTTCATGTGTTGTTGTGTTTTCGTATAGTTTCTTGAAATACATTGTACCAATAGTTTTTATGTCTAGTCTTCTTCTTTTCTCTGTTATTTTTTCGTTTCTAAATTTTGTAATCCAGTCTTTTGCATCTTATCATCATTACTCCTCCTGTTCTCATGATTTGATTTTCAATTGTTTCTAATCTATTTTGTTTTCTATCTGTTTTAAAATTTTGTTTTATTTCTTGACTTAATTTCGATATGCGTTGCCTTCTATTTTGAGTATCTGTAGAACTGATTAATTGTTTCCTTTCTTCTAGTAGTTTTAATATCTTTGTTGATAGATAGTTCTTCTTCTCCTTGCTAGTGCGGCAAGTATTTTTCGCTGTTTTGATTGAGCTTTCGAGCCAATTGTATTTGTTATGTATGTCTAGATTTTCTGTTTCTTTTATGAAGGACGAACTCTTTTTGGCCAAGTTTACTATGGCTTGTTCAAGGTTTTGCCTGCTAGGTTTGCTATCTAATTATAATTTCCTCCTCCTAGGCCTTTGTGTTTTTGTGTTCCCTAGTGCAAGCTGAAGAGCGTGCTTGTTAAGATAATTTTGTCACAGCTACTCAACGCACTTCTGATGGTCGTTTCTTGGTCACTCTACCTCTTAAAGAATCACCTGATGCTTTGAGTTATTCATATGATTTAGCCAAGAATAGGTTTTTGTCATTAGAACGTCGACTGGAAAAGGATTCGTCTTTTAAGTCTCTATATGTCGACTTCATGGACGAATATCTCAACCTCGGTCACATGAGTAAAAACGATGGCCAAACTCCTCAAAGAAGTGCATCTTATTATTTGCCTCATCATGGGGTCTTAAAGGAATCAAGTACGACAACGAAGCTCCGTGCCGTATTCGATGCTTCGGCTGCAACGACATCAGGTAAATCACTGAATGATCTCCTCATGGTCGGTCCGACTGTCCAGTATGATCTTCTATCTATATTGCTACGATTTCGTCAGCATTAATATGTTGTGTATGGTGATGTCGAGAAGATGTACCGCCAAATATTTATACGTGACGATTACCGCAAGCTTCAGCAGATTTTGTGGCGATTTGATTCTTCGCAACCGCTTAATAGCTACACTTTGAATACGTTGTCTTATGGTACGGCAACTGCTTCGTTCATTGCAACTCGATGCCTTGTAGATATTGCTAAAGGGTGTGAGAACCCAGATGCTCAGCGTGCGATATTACACGACTTCTATGTTGATGATTATCTGTCAGGTAGCAACACTATTGCCGAAACCATAGCTCTTTGTCAAAATGTGTCGGCTGCACTTGGTTCTGCACAATTTAATCTTAGAAAATGGCATCCAATAGCAAAGATATCTTATTAGCTTTGTGTCCTAATGTCTCTTCATCAGATTTGCTCAATTTAAGTGCTAATGAATTATCAAAGACATTGGGTCTTAATTGGAAATGTTTTTCGGATATCTTTTCATATTCAATTAACATTTCATGTGGTAAAATCATCACAAAAAGACATATTTTATCCACGATTGCCCAAATCTTTGATCCTCTGGGTCTAGTAAATCCGTGCATTGTAGAAGCTATGATCATCATGCAGCAACTGTGGATACATAAATGTTCTTGGGACGAACGTGTTCCAGAGGATATTCGCAGATCTTGGACTAAATTTGTACAAACATTGCCATATTTAAATTCCATCCAAATACCTAGACGGATTTTGTGTGATTCTCCTCAGTTGCACATTTTCACGGACGCATCGGAGAAAGCGTATGGTACATGTATTTATGTATGCTCTACCCATACCGATGGTAAGACTCATGTCTTTCTTTTGACGTCAAAGACCAAGGTGGCACCTGTTAAGGCGACAACAACACCGCGCCTTGAGTTGTGTGGAGCATTAATGGGAGCTAGGTTATGCTCAAAAGTGCTATCCTCATTGACACTCACATTCGATCAAATAGTCTTCTGGTGTGACTCCACAATAGTACTTGGATGGCTGTCGTCAGCTCCAAATCAGTTAAAGCCTTTTGTACGCCATCGAGTTTCGGAGATACAGGAAGGTTTTCCATCCACTATGTGGCGCTATGTCCCGTCACAAAATAATGCAGCGGATCTTCTTTCGAGAGGCTTGAGTGCTGATCAGATAGCGTCCTCTTCTTTGCGGTGGTCAGGGCCCGAATTTCTTCTTTTAAACCTACTAGTTATTAAGAATGATTGTGAATACTGTTTGTTGTCCCCAATAAAGAAAATAAAATAAAAATAAACCAAAATGAATGGCCTATCTTTCCAAACTCTCAGAAAGTACCATCAAATTTGCCAGAAATGGTGAACACATTTCACGTTACTCATGATGCAGATAATGAACCAATCACGGCGTTGGCTGATAAATTTTCTTCTTTGACTAAAATTCAGCGTATCTTATCGTACGTTCTAAGATTTATCAACAAATGTCGTCGGATGAAAAATGCATCAGACCTGTGTCTTACTACAGACGAATTAAATAGTTCATTACATGTTTTATTAAGAATTTCTCAAAAGGAATCATTTCCTACAGAATACACAATACTTCAATCAGAAAAGGCTCTACCGTCTAAAAACCGGCTTTTGCCCTTATCGGCTTTTTTCGATAACAGTGGTCTTATTCGCATTGGTGGACGGCTCAGCAATTCATTTTATGAATATGATGTTAAACACCCCATTCTGCTTTATAGTAAGCATCAAATATGTAGACTTTTGTTTAAAATGGACCACAAGCAATTGTTACATGCAGGACCTCAGTTAATGCTTTCTACTATCAAAAATAAGTATTGGCCTTTAGGAGGTAAGAATCTTGCAAAAAGGGTTTTACGTTCTTGCGTTAAATGCTGCAGATTTAGTAACAAAACCGTACAGCCCAAGATGGGTGATTCCACAGCAATGAGTTCATTTAGAATATCCGTTTCTTGAAACCGGCTTAAATTATGCCGGGCCAATTATGATAGCAAGCCGGAAAGGATGTGGATGCACATTGATAAAGTGCTTTATATGCGTATTTGTGTGTTTGGCAACAAAGGCCCTACATCTAGAGCTTGTTTCGGACATGACAAAAGAAGCTTTTATAGCGGCGCTCAACCGTTTCATAGCTCGTAGGGGTAAGCCACGTACTATGTTTTCCGATAATGGCACGACCTTTGTGGGTGGTTTTAATGAATTGTCAAAATTATTACTTGCACAAAATGCTGATATTGCTTCTAGGATGATGTGCCAGAACATTAAGGTTAAATTCATACCTGCTTACACGCCAGATTTTGGTGAAATTTGGGAGTCAGCAGTAAAATCGGTTAAGCATCATCTTCGCCGAACCTTAGGTTTAACGCACTTAACATTTGAAGAGCTGAATACGCTCTTAGCTCAAATTGAGGCTATATTAAACTCAAGACCGCTGGCTCCATTAAGTCCTTCAGATCTCGCATCACTCACCCCAGCTCATTTTCTAATCGTTCGTTATTGCTTGCACCTCATCATCATGTTTCAAGTACTTCAAACATATCATCCTTACATCGATTTCAGCGTATAGAATGTCTGAAAGAACACTTTTGGCGCTGGTTCTCAACCGAGTATATAGTCTGGTTACAGGGGAAGACCAAATGGTTCAAGTCAACCGGAAATTTAGAAAATGGCATGATGGTCCTTGTGAAGGACAAAACTCTTCCACCTCTGCTCTGGTTGTTGGGGCGAATAATTCGCGTATTCCCCGGCAAAGATGGAGCGGCTAAGGTTGCAGATATCCAGACGAAGAAGGGAGTATTGCGGCGATCCTTTAATAACATTTGCCCTCTTCCCAAAGTTGATTGAAGATACTTCAAGGTGGGGAATGTTTAACTATCAATGCCCGCCTTTAGTCGCCGTAATAAGAAAGGTATACCTATATGGTAATTACGGTGCTTGCCAACTCGCTTCGACGGAAGAGGGGCGACGCAACTTTGGACTCAAGACAACGCGCATCACTAACATATAGTTCTCCTTGCATTCGTTTTTAACAATCAGTCATTTTACCTGTTCTTTTTTATTATTTATTATATTTTACCAGCATACCTATCGAAGTTTATTTTCCAATAATCCCTGGACCAAAGGAACAGGGCATTGGAGCCAAACCATTTTAACTGATATGCAAAATCAATTTGTGACAATATATCTAGTTATCTTACAAAAATTACATACCAATGACATTATAAATACCCAAAAAAAAAACATAAGAGTGTGTAAAAAATAACATTACAAAATTAATTGGATCATTAATTTCAAAAATGTCAAAAAAATATTAATGATTGTAAAATGACAAAAATTCTAAATATTTAAAAAGTTTATTTCTAAAAACAAATAAAATATCTACTGTTGTCCAATTTTACTACTCAATACCTACATTAAATATTATAAGTTATCTGCTAAAACCTTTGAAATCATGTTGTCACTTTACTTATTAAAATACATATTGCAAACATGCAGTAAGCATTGTTTTCGTGATGGGACATACAACAGGTTGGTATATCTACTATGTTTGCCAGTCATTTCTATATTTGTTTTGAAAAAACTCTGGTTCTTAAAATTGATATGTATGTATTTACAAAAAGAAGTATACCTATAAGTATTTGTATACATTGTCTGGTCTTCATAATACAAGCTTTGCTTAGTTTGGGACCAGATAGTGCTGTATGATATATCCAAAAGTTATAATCTAGGTATTATACTGATTCCAAAAACTGCTGATAAACACACGGTGAAATATGGGTTGGTTTTGTCTCTGCAAACTTTGGTAATCCAAGACCGTTACAACAGGGAGTACACTGATTAGACTTATTAACCATCATAAATTACTAGATAACTAAGTCTTCTAAGTAATATTTGAAAGTAATGTGCTTGGACATGTTCTTTTAGAGCACTCCTATAAAATATTTGATATCACTGGCACCCTTGCAGAGGTCAGAAAGCCTGGCAAAATTGGCAATGCTGTCACATCTGTGGGAATTTCTGCCACATAGCTTTCTCTTAGCATAACAAGCCATGTTCAAAGATTCTTATCAATTTAGAGGGCACCAAAACACCAGTCTATAGTTTGACAAAAGGCACTTGCTCAAATGAATGTACAATAGCAAACAAGTAATCAGCTGAGGCTATAGACAAAACTTTGCAGGACATATGCATAAAGCAATACATAATAGGTGTCTTTACAGTTTTTATCAACCAGGAACTAGGGCCTGACTTCGAGAACACAGCTTGGTGAGAATTTGGACGCGCAGGAGTTTTCTGATGTTCTTTAAAACATTATCAAAGGAAGAACATTAGAGGAGTCTGACCAGTTAGACCTACCCAAGGCAACTTATAGAGTGGATCTTACTTTAGAAATACTGATTTGTCTTGCTTGCTTATATGGCAATAGTTCTAACTTTTTCTACCTTTAGGCTACTGAGAGCATCACTATCTAAACAAGTTGAACAAGTTGACATCCATTAAATATCACATTGGGGGGTGGATAAGGGGTGTTACAATATGCAAAAGTTATACAATGTAAGTCAGTCCTGTAAATTTGTCCATATCAAGACAAAATTCCCATATTAAGTGAACAATTTCCCTTTAACCATAGTGTGTTTTCCATTTCATCAGCAGCTTTTTATTAAACTATTTTTCTCTCGGAAAGAACATTAATAAAATAAAGAAACTTTACCTCATAATTGTGTGGTGAATCAATATCTGTAGATCGGTGTGACATACACAGTCTATTAGCTTGCACTATCTGCATAGTTGACGATATTTCCACAAGATGAATACTGAGATCATTTGGTTTGTAATCAAGACGATTGAGAACCTGCAAATTATCATAACATGTTAATTATAAGATGTCACACAAAAAGCAATATGCTTGACATTGTTAGCTAATAGTACAAAGTTACCAAAATCAGGGCAGAAAAAAAGAGAAATTGGGATTTATACAATGTGATGAGATACTCAGCATAGCACTCGGTTGGGGTGTAAAAAGGGGGCACTGAGAAAAAAAAATTTTTTCCCTTGCGCCCCCTTTTAGTTACTCTGACCAAGGACTCAATGATTAGCTGATTCCATACCCGGTCCATATTGGCCTATCAGTGACTCATCTACTCATACCATAACCCATATGTAAAGCCTAACATGTTGCAGAGTGGAGGGCTTAGTCACCTCCAGAATTCCATGAAGTAGTTTGACACATGGAGTGTTGCAAGTTAAGGAGAAACCACATATAACACTTTAAATAATAGGGCCTTTTGAAGATACAGACAGACAGTGTAACCTTAGTAATAAGGTCCCTTAGCCACGCAAACGCCAACCCTTTTATAGCTTCTCTGACCACCAAAAATATGTGTATATTACCCTTAAAATATCTAACATTAAAGTCCCTTTCCCAGGTCCAAGTTCAACTAACTGCAATGGTTTTCCATAGCCCATTTTCTTGGTCTCAGCACAAAACCATATTCCAATAACTTCACCAAACAACTGACTAATTTCTGGAGACGTAATGAAATCACCAGTTTCTCCAATTACATCTTTTTTCATGTAATAACCTTCTGTAGGATTAGTAACAACGATATGCATATATTCAGCTACTGTTAAAGGTCCATTCAAACGAATTTTTTCTTTAATGATTTCCATAATACTTGGTGCTGATGATTGAGAGGGCATTTTCAATGTCTTAGGGTCAGGGCGTTTAATAACTTTATAGCTCGCAGGTCTGGTAGCTAATTTTTTTAAACACATTTTATTACATGAACGTAATATATTGTAATTATTCATATTTAGGATATTATTTAGCTTTTGAAAATTTTTGTCTATATCACAGACTATATAGGGATCCCATTTTTATTTTATTTTTTATTTGTCCAGACTTCAACAGAAACTCTGGAAGGCTGTTGGAAATTGAATCCTTATAGCCCAGCATAAACACATTATTACGCCAATTATGGCGCTAAAAATCATTATTCCATCGGAACTTTACCTAAAAATTTTCACAATTTGTATTGTAGTATTTATTTCATCATCTATAAGTCTTCGATGCATAATGCTTCACAGATCTATATAAAATCTGCTGAAATTTGTCGTCGAATCCTACTAAAAGACTAAACTTAAAGAATAAACAAACAAATAAACAAGCGAACTCACTATATCAATAGGTAACAAAAATGAATGTTCCCGAGTGTTACTCTATGTTGTGTTATATGGTTCCCAAACGCCAGAATTGGTAGGTTTCGGAAAAGGGGTTTGAATTGAATGTTATTAGTCAATTAGTGCTGATCTTTTTCTGTGGACACCTTACCTGGTTTTTGTGTTTAACCCCAGTTGTTTTAGGGGGGCACCGGGATGGGATGGGATACGTATGTGAACCTCTCGAACGCCAATACGCTACAGGCTGCGATGTTCCATTGAGTGTATATGTGACCATGGTGACACAGACACAGGTGCGGCTCTCCTTCAAATTAAGTCAAATGACGAATTAGTCGTCGTTCGACTAATAAGAAAACAGATTCTTGATCGGATGTTGTATATATTGTGACCTCATTCTGGAGGCGTTTATGTTTAATTCTTTATACCTCATTGTTTTATGGGGGCATCTGAACGGGATATGAGCCTATGATATGTATATTGATCATATACTGTAGGTAGCTGTTGCAGAATTGGCATCCTCACCGAGGCCCTTGAATGATTAGGTCCAGGACGAACTGAGAGCTCAACGTGTACACGGGAGATAGGCATAACTCGATCTTGGACGGTTGGAATAGCTGGAGACGTCCGGAACACTCCTAAGAGGTTGCGACGTTACAGTATGGCGAGATCTGTAACGGCCGGTTACCTATATGATATGGTTTACCTACTGGTGATTGTTCGATATAGTCAAATATGTATGTGTGTATATTTTATGTCTTCCAGTTATAATAAAGCAATAAGCGCTAAGGAATACCGCGGCCAAGCCGTGGTCCTCCAGAGTACCTCAGTTGGTGCAGGAATTCTCATGTTGATATGTCTTTACAGAAGGCGTAGAGAGCGTAAACCCCACGGATCACAGCACAGGAATGTCGACCCAAAAGCGAAGCAGATCTAAGTTACTCACTACAGTAACAAGATAAAACCAAGTAAGTGATCTTTAAACTAGGACATTCTTCACTTATGATATGACGTGTACAATATTTTACCTCAGCACGAAGCCCTAACCCCATTTGAACTAAAGAAAAAAAAATCACATTAACTGAATCAGACACTATTAATTACTGAGTATTTCAGTTATGTGGGTAGGGATTTAGTTTTCCCGCGAATTTCTTTGTTCCGACTATAACTATGAGCTTATTTAGAAGTCCATCAGTTAGAGACCACGTTTTAATATCGTAAGTCATAATTTGCAACACGCATTGGTAATCGAATTTGTCTATAGGCTTCGAAGTGTTTCATACGAAAAGATGTTAGAGATCGCGGCACGTAAGTTGAACCATGCGCAGTAACACTTTTTTGGGTCCATTGAGGTGGGGAATGCGGTGCGACGCGAGGGGCAGCGTGTAACCATAGCAACGCAGGCCCTGTGGTACAATCACGATCTTAAGTTTTCATAAAGTTTTCAAAGTCGGAACTCCTGGCTCAAGTTCTGGTGCTATGTAGAAGATTTCATACCGTTACCAATAAGTGACATTGATTAAAAACATATACAACTTTTAAGGGTTCCGTAACCTAATGGATCCCTATTACTAAGACTCCCTGTCCATCTGTCCGTCTGTCACCAGGCTGTATGTCATGAACCGTGATAGTTAGACAGTTGAAAATTTCACAGATATATTTCTGTTGCCGGTATAACAACAAATACTAAAAAACAGAAAAAAAAAATTTAAAGGGGCTCCCATACAGCAAAAATGATTTTTTTTGCTAGATTTTGCTCGCGCTTGAAATATTCACAGAAAATTTAGTTATATAGTCACTATCAAAATAAATAATTAAATTAAAATAAAACAAATATTTAAGGAGGGCTGCTATACGACTTACATGATTTTTGGCCGTTATTATAGATAATGGTACGGAACTGGTCATGCGCGAGTCCGACTATTTTTTTTTAACTGTTAAAAAAAAAGAGTATGAACTGTATCAGTATTATTTACGCTTTTAGAAGCTTAGACCTGATTCCTGTTGGGGTTATGGACCCAAATAGGATGGATTACTTAAAGCAATAGAACGTTTGATAACAAATGTTATTTACTATTTTATTATCTCATATTACTCAGGCGAGTTACCATAACACCTGGCGGCGTGAAGTTTATTCAATGTAGTGTGTGCAAAAAAACGGTCAAAGTAACTAAAAGGGGTGCAAGGGAAAAAAACCGGACTTATTATATTTTCACGTATTTTCCTTTGTTGTCCAGCAGTGGAGCATACTAATAGGGCGTCCCATCTGGCTACTATTTAGCAGAAATTGTTAGCGGTTTAAGTTTCATGTTTTTTGTAGCAAAATCTAATGTTGACTTTTAGCGTTTCGTCTATACGACTAGGAAATGTTGCTACCAAAAACCCATGTCGGGAGGTGGTTATTTTGTGCTACGTTTTGACAGCTGTCAAATGTGAAAGTGAAATCTTTGAGAAAAATACCTATAACGTTGTTGTTTTTGAGAGAAAAGTATTTTTGTATTATGAACTATTTATCTTAGTTATTATCTACAAAAAAATCAAAATAAAATACTCAAACACATACACACACGGAACTGTCAAAAAATGACTCGAAACGCGTTTCGTTTGGACAATAATAGCGCCGCTGAAATTATCAAATGGGCTCAGACGGAACGGGTAGTTGGTGCTAAAATGAGGTTTTACTATTAAATTTCAACGCGGCTCAGAAGGAACGCCCTATAAGTTGATATGATGAGATTATTTAATTAGATTACATGAAAAATGTATTCTTTTTTTGGTTAGGTGATGAGTTTTTTATAATGGGTATGATTTTTTAGCTTTTGTGATTGCATTTGCCTATGTTCTGTCTCTTACTGTTCTGTAGCATAATGAATTTGTTATCGTGTTGTCAGTGCTACGCGATTAGCAAATTTGCCAACTTTGCGCATTATAAACAGGCCCAATAATTATTGTCGCGGTGCATACTTGTCGATGTCTCAGAATAAAAAAATTTAAAGCCTTGTATCCATATCTATCCCTATTATAAAAAAAACATTAAATTTTCAGCTCCCCTCCACCGTGTTCTGTGATTTTTAGGTTATGTTGTGATTGGAAACGTTTTATTTGCTCGTGTTTTTAATTATAAATGTAATAATAACTGACGTTACTTAATTATGACTGATGAAATTGACACTTCTATACCAGACGCAAATAAAAACTCAAAGTATAAAGATGGTGTTAATCGAAATGCTAGACTGATAGTAAGAAATATTCCATTCAAAGCTACAGATGAATTATTAAAACAGCATTTTTCTGCTTATGGGACTGTGGAAGAAGTCAACCTTCTAAAGAAACCTGATGGAAGGCTTGTGGGCTGTGGTTTCGTTCATTTCACGAATGTACCCATGGCTAACAAAGCTTTGACTGCCACTAATAAGAAACCATTCTTAGGTAAATATTCGGGACGGTCCGCTTATAGTGCTATGAATTAACTAGAGTGAGTGGTAGTTCAAATCCGTAAAATAGTACTTTGTGGCCTGACTAATTAAGAGGAACAAATTACATGTGTCAGTCAGATCAGTTGACTAGTGTTTTGATAAAACACACTTTGGCTTGAATTAAAAGCCAATCATAGGTACACACTTAAATGAAAAAGCAACCCTAGTTGTATTTCTGATTTTTTGTTTAAAATCTACGGCATAGGCAATTCACGGCTGCCTGTGCACGCAATAGTTATAAATTTATGATACAAGATATTATTACTGTAATATTTTATGTATCAATTGTAAAAAAAATATTTGTAATTGTTTACTTTCCAAGAACGTACAACACCACATTTAAATACACAGGTAAAATTCAAAAACTCTCGGAGGACACTAGATTTTCATGAAAAAAACTAAATTGATTTCATACAAAACCCACCATTACACACCAACATTTAAAAATACAAAACTTTTTTTTTTCACGAAAATACTTGCCAGTCTAAAGAAAAAAACACAGGATTTAATCGATTTTATTTTTCTCTCATTTTAATTGGTAGAAAAGCATATTTATATACTCGAATAAAATCAAAAATCTGGCAGCGAATCCAAACGTTGCCAAGTTAGGTGGTGAGGAGCGAAGCGACGAGCCATTATGTTACATGGTGAACACCGCACGAGCCGAGTGAAGCGTACGGCGGCAGAGGCCGGCGAAGTGCCAGAAACAAATTGTTCCATTTTAGAATTGTTTTGGTGAGCACCAGAACCAGTTTCTACCTATTTAGTATAGTCACGGCGACCCACTTTGGAACATGAAAACTTGCGCGCAAAGACATGAAACATGAAAATTACTATACTAAATAAGTAGAAATTGGTTCTGGCGCTCGCCGGCCGCTGCCGCGGCACGCTCCGCTCGGCTCCGCGCGCTAATTTTCATGTGCTCCGCTAGTTTTTATGTTCAAAAGTGAGTCGCCGTGACTATACTAAATAAATAAAATAAATAAAATAGCCTTTATTACTGTAAGTTTTAAAGTTAGTACATATAAATTAAAATTATAAAATATCCCTAATTACAGTGTGCCTTTCGGCAAAGGCCTCCTCCAATTCTTTCCACTGTGTTCTGTCCAAGGCGACTCTCCTCCAGTTTGGACCTGCTGTCAGTTTTAGTTCGTCTTCCCATCGTCTGTATTGACGTCCTCTACTTCTTTTGCCGTTTCGTGGATACCAGTGTGTGACAATGTTGCTCCATTTGTTTTTTGAAGAAGAAGAAGAACGCATCAAATGTCCTGTCCACCTCCATTTTTGTTGGTCTATTCTGATCAGTATGTCGGTTAGTTTTGTCTTACGCCGTATGTCGGTGTTTCGAATTTTATCTTTCCTCTTGATGCCGAGCATACTTCTTTCAACTGCATGTTGGAATGTTGTCAGTTTTTTCCTGTGTAACTGTGTAAGGGACCAAGTCTCACATCCGTATGTAACACAGGGCAGTATACAGATATTAAATACTTTTTTCTTTAGACCTATATTCATAGCCTTGCTCTTCATTATTTCTTTCATTGCCCAGTATTTTCTCCAGCCATTAGCAATTCTTTTGTGTATTTCTTTAGACATTTGGTCTTCGTGAGAGATTATTTGCCCTAAGTAAACATATTCTTCTACATACTCTAATATCTTTCCATTCACTTTGATTTCTGTCTTGATAGAGTTTGTCATCACCTTAGTTTTTTCTATATTCATGGTTAGTCCAGCTTTGATACTTTCATTTGTAAGCATTTCAATCATAACCTGCAATTTTTTTGGGTTTTCTTCAAAAAGAATCAGATCATCCGCAAAGCGAAGGTGGCTAAGTAATCTTCCATTAATATTTATACCGACTTGATTCCAGCTGATATTTCGGAAAATGCCTTCCAAAGCAACTAGGAATATTTTCGGGGAGATAGGATCACCCTGTCTAACACCTTTGCTGATTTGAAAGGTGCTTCCTAGTTTCTCTAGTTTGATTTTTGCTTTGCTGTGGTTGTATATTTCCTTTAATAGATTTAAATACACATTATTTATTCCCATTTGTTGTAGGCATTTCCACATATAGTTGTGATTAAGGCTATCAAAGGCTTTATTGTAATCTATGAAGGCGGTGTATAGTGGTAGATTGTATTCTCTGTATTTTTCCATTATTTGTTTAACGGTATGAATATGATCTAAAGTGGAGTAATTGGTTCTAAAGCCTGCTTGTTCTTCTGGCTGATTTTCATCAATCTTTTTACATATCCTGTTGAGAAGCACCTTTGAAAATATTTTATAGATATTAGACATAAGGCTGATGGGTCTGTAGTTATTGACATCCTCTTTAGAGCCTTTTTTATGGATCAATATTATATGCGATATGTTCCATTGTTGTGGGATGATGCCTGTGTTAACTATTTTGTTGAAGATATCTGTTAATAGTGGGCTTATCTCTTCTATGGTACCTTTTAGTAGTTCATTGTATATCATGTCTGGTCCAGGAGCTTTATCCAGTTTTTGACTTCTTATTGCTTTTTCCACTTCGCACTGTAGTATATCAGGTTCTTTGTCTTGTGTGCTATATTCTGAAGGGTTTATCACTTCGTTTTTGTTGTTTGCATTTGTCTCATAGTTTATTTGTTTACTTTGATCGGAATAAAGTGTCTTATAAAAGTCTGTTGTTGTTTCTAGAATGTCCTTCCTTTGAGTAAAACTCTTTTCTGCTTTCTTCAATTTTGGAATCCAGTCATTTTTCTCTCGTAGTACTTTCAGAGCCTTTCTTGTGCCACCAGATTTTTCTATGTAATGTTCCAACGTTCTTAGTCTCTTAGATCTTTGGTCATTCCTTATATGCTCTCGTATTTGTTTGCTTAGTTTATTAATTTTTCTTAAATTTCCTTTCTTGTCTTCTTGTATCATTTCTTTTCTTTCTGCAAGTAGTTTTAGCGTTTTGTCACTGAGTTTTTTTGATTTATTTTTTCCATGTTGTATGTTGCTAACACTGCTGGTCAGTTGTAATTCTAGGCTGTTATATTGTTCTGTAATGTGTAGGGTTTTGTAAGTTTCATTTTTTGCTAAGGAGTTAATTTTAGTTTTTATTTCTTGAAGATTTTCGTGTTTAAAATCTTTTCCTGTAGTTTTGTGTATATGTTTTCTTGATTTTTTAATGTTTTTTGGAAGTAGAGTTCCACGAACCATTCTGTGGTTAGTATTAAAGTTAAGATTTTGAATAATGTCTATGTCGGCAAAGGTTTTGGGATTATTCGATAGGATGTAATCAATTTCATTTCTAGTTTTTCCATCAGGGGAGACCCATGTCCATTTGCGTTTTGTTTTCTTCTTGAACTTAGAGTTCATTAGGTATAAGTTGTTCTCCATTAAAAATTCTGCCAGTCGTTGCCCATTAACGCTTCTTTTGCCATGGCCATGTTTTCCAATTATAAAATCTTCGTTGGCTTGTCTAGTACCGATTTGGGCGTTGAAATCGCCCATAACTATAGTGTTTTTATTTTGGTTGTTTCTTATGTGGTCCGCTAGAGTGTTATAGAAGAGCTCCGTCTCTGTTTCATCGGCTTGTTCTGTTGGTGCATAGATTTGTATTGGTGTCCATTGTTCTGGGTAACCTAGGAGGAGTATGTTGAGTACAGCTATTCTGTCGTTTAAGCCTACAAATTCCTGGATATTATTCTTTAGAGATGCCTTTACAAGAAATCCTACACCTCTATGGCCAGCCTTTTCTCCTTTGTAATACATTACATATTTTGGATACTCTTCAATGCCTTCTCCCAGTCTTCTCATTTCACTAATACCAATGATATCCCAATTGAGGTTTTCAATCGCTAGTTCTAATTCTTTAAGACTTTCATCTGTTCTAAGGGTTCGAGTGTTAAGTGTTGCTATATGTACCTTGTTTGATGGAGGGTTGTGGTCGCATTCCCCACGGGGACCAGCCGGATTAGGGAGTAATCTGTCGTTATTGTTCTGTTTATAGTTGTCGTGCTTTTTCCTGGTTCTGGTCTGCCGTGTATAAGTTTTATTGATTGTTTGTTCTGCCAGTATTGGAAGCTGAGTTTGCTCTTGAACGAAATATTTGTGGGTGCGACTTACTAATTTTTGTAGGTGCCGATGTTTCGGTGTTTTTGCTGCCGTTATCATTATCTGAAGATGACCTTCTCCTTTTGGCATCTGTTATACCTTTTTCTTGTATTATTAGTTTGTCATATCGTATAAAAGCTAGTTTCCCATCCTTTTCTGCCTTAATTTTCATTTGTTTTAACTCTTTACGTTTGTTTAGAACTTCCTTTGGATAGTCTTCCGTAGCATATATGTTAGAAGGAAAGTAGTGGTTATTCTTTAGTAGTTCATACTTCCGCCATGCTAGAGTGAGTGTTATAAGTATTGGTCTTTTTTTACCTTCCATCTTCTTGCCGAGCCTTCTTAGGTTGCTGAGTTCCCACTGGTCCCATTCCCGCGTTTCTTTGTTTTTTCGACTAGTTTCGTTTAGTAACTATACTAAACTAAATAATATACTACATAAGTAGTTCTTAAAATTTTACTTAGATTTTTTTTTATTGATTATTACTTTACAGAGTAAATACTCGATTGTTGAATACTGGCAACATGTTATGTTTTTGTTATTTTCTCCTCTCATGCGTTTTGTTTTTGTAGATATTTATTGTTGTGTAATGGCTGATTTTGTATGAAATTTATTTATTTATTTTCCGAAAAAACTTGTGTCCTCCGAGAGTTTCTGATTTTCATCTTTGTATATAAATGTGGTATTCTATCAATAGAAAATTTTATAACGTAAAAATCTCACGTTCTTGGAAAGTAAAGAATTACCAAAATATTAAACATTAAGCTAGATCACAGAAATATGAAGTTTAAGTTTAGTGCAATAAAAATGTCATGGGGAATTATTAATAATAAAAAAATCAAAAAAAAATTGCATCCAATAATCCCAAGCAATAAATAGATGCTTAATTTTAGTTAAAAAAAAATCAGTATAATAACCACAAATTCAGTAATGTACTATACATTACAGGGTAATTGTATGGGGGGGCGTCAATATGAACAGAAGGACAGGGCAATACTATTTTTTTTATTATATATACTATGGATGTCGGCCTCTAAATAAACAGTTCAGTATGGTGACTGTGGTGATATGTGATGTGAATATGTGATTATTGACCACATACTGGGTCAAAAAAGTTTCTTGCACTATAATATGTTTTATTTAGTGGTTTTTTATCTTATTTAAAATTTAATCTATTTCATTGTTTTTTTTAAATAAGAACAAAAGTTAAATCATGTTTTTCTGGTCTGTCTAAATAATAATAATATTGTGGAAAACACAGTATAACACAAAATACTAAATAAAATATAAATACTACAATACTCTGGCATAATAATTTTATGTAAAAGAATTTCTGGCCACCACAGTACACATAATAATGAAGTCTGTAACGAGTCATTACTAGAGATCATAAAACCGGAGGTATGTTAAAAAAATGGTTTAACAATTTTAATGCAGTAGGTCAGGATTTAGTTTCTTTGTAAATTTGGTCATGCAACTAAAACTCACCAAAGTTTCAGGGCAATTAGATATATATTGTAAAAACAAACAAAAAAAAAATCATTTTTATATACATGTAGAAACATTTTTGGAATGTATGTATGTTGAAATAAAAATCAGCCAAGTGCGACTCGGACTCAAAACAAAGGGTTCCATACCATTATCTATAAAAATGGCAAAAAAAACAATGGAAAATTTCAACTGTTTAACTGTCAAGGTTCATGAGATACAGCTTGGTGACAGATGGACGGACAGCAGAGTCTTAGTAATAGGTTCCTGTATTTTACCCTTCTGGTACAGAATTATAAAAATGGATTCCGACAAATCTAAAACATAATAAATGATTTAAAATAAAAAGAAAATGTGCATAACCCCAGTTTATCAAATTTTTAAATTTCAGTTAAACCAGTTTTGTGACCCCTAGTGGTGCTGATTTGAAAGGTAGTGCACCCCTCGCACCCCGCGCCCCTACAAGAAACACATCTAAAAAATTTATAGAAGCTGGCCTTGCTACTCAGTCGTGTAACCATAGGCTCTGCAAAGTAGGCAACATAAAGAATCAAAGTTTAAGTGAGTAAACACTATACTGACAGTATGACACTAATACATTCATGGTAAAAAATCTCAGCAGGTATTCTTTTGTACATTAAATAGGTATGATTTTCATACACACTTTTAACAACCTGTTAGACGCCTTAGTCCACACGTGTCGTAAAAATGTTACAATAGTGTTTATTCATATTTCTTTGTTATACATGGCATCAAAATTATGCCCATAACATTAAATACATAGGTCTTACATAAAAACTTTAATCTTCATCCCCTTAATCCATCCCTGACGTAAACATTTTCTTAGTAGATGTCCCCTATTACCTATAAATTAATATACCAAATTTCAGCTTCATACCTAGGACAACGTACGTATAGCGCGCGCGGCCACGCCGTCCCAGTAAGTAGCTCAACTTCTTTACATACTTCGAATCACAGAATTGTAATGCAAAAATCGGCCGCCGCTGCAAACGCAAGGCGAGTGCGTCGCCTGCCAACCGCCAACAACGATTAGGACTTACCTGATCTACTTTAAACACCTCTAGATACTTTTCCTAGGGTAAGTAATTTTTAAATGATTGAAAGTCAGTGTTAGTTAGATATTTCGTTAAATACATTTGATCTAAAAACATATTGCTATTTAGTAATATGTATTTAGATTGATTACAAACTTATACATATAATCAAGTACACAATTACATAGCACTATGCAAAATGAGATACAAAAAAAATGTTGGCACAATAGCATAGTGAAAGCTTCAAAATCACCCTACGCAGTTTCATTTCAGTTAATTCTATACATAACTATTTGACTAGCAAGTGTATTGATGGACCTTAGAACAAAAACACCAATGGATGATGTTTATAAGTTGGAGCTAAATATGGTGAATACATTTTGGTTCCTCATTTTGTCGCTGTAACTGATGCAAATCACGTGCAAAGTCCATCTACTTAGAAGATCATTGTTTCCTTACTAATTAAACTAATTTAAATTGTTACAGGACGTCCAATTTATGTGGCGTGGGCAGTTGCAAGACATAAGTACAATGATGAATCACAGGATGTTATTCCAAAAAGTGATTCAAACACAATATCCTCAGATGACAACAAAGATACTTTAAAACGTAGGTATTTTAATTTTTTAGTTAACCTTAGGAGTCTGGGCCTGTTGCCGATAGTTTAAATGCCGCCTTTGCAGACCAAAGACAGCACTAGCTAGGGTTTTTATTAGTATTTTGCTTTTCAAAAATATCCTGTAGTCCTTTAAGCAAGTACAGTGGTGGCATAATAAGGTTTATTACATTAGCCTATCTCTGCTTGCATCTGTGAAAAACGATATTATATTGACAGTGAAGTAATCTAATTTGTTGCTATTACAGCAAGGGGAGCTGTTTTAAATAAAAATAAAATCAGAAATTAATGTGTTCTATGTTAGTGGCCGTCCATTAATCACGTGAGGTTTTTTTTAGAATTTTTAAACCCCCCCTCCCCCTTGGTGATACGTGGTGAGGTTTAAGACTACCCCCCCCTCCTCCACCCAAAATCACGTGTATTTTTTAGTACCTACAAATATTCCTAAAATTTTTAGAATATTATCTAAAAATTATCTAATTTTATTCTAGAAAATTAAGGACCATGATAAAAATGTCAAGACAGAAAGATTGCAGGTTGTTTTTGACTGCCATAAAAATAATATTAAAGGAATGGTGTAATCGTGCGAAAAATATATATTTTACTAGTACATAAACATATTTAATGTACATTCAGGGCCGTAGCTAAGGGGGGGCATTGTGGGGCAATGCCCTACCTTGAAATACTAATGCCCTACCTTAAAAGTACCATAAACCAAGGTATAAATTATATAAATTGTTTTCCCGTACTATAAATTAATACCATTTTGCTCTTGTTTTCCCGCGATCCCACCCAATTACCTTCTACCTTAATTACTCACGTTCACAAGCAGGTAAATAAATGAAAGATAGAAAAATTACTTGCGCCGCCGTACCCGTGCAACCACCACCACTGCCCTACCTTAGATTAAACTTTAGCTACAGCCCTGTGTACATTTGCTTCGGACCACGGATTAGCAAGACTTTCTTCAACACTAACAACTGTATAAGAATCTTGCAAGTCAGTTGTTGGCACTGTGCTTTGTTGAAGATCAACGATCGATCGTCGCGTGAGGATGTGTGAAGTACGAACATTGTGCATCTCTAGACTTTTTTTTTCTCTCTGAAGGAGCCTCAGCCCATATAGCGCCCAACGCTCAAGGGCTCCCCGCGGGCCTCACGCCTCGGCTTGGGTTGTCGCTCTTGGGGTCATCCCTTGTGTGTGAATTAGCGCCAGCAGGGGAATTCCCCGTTACGCGGTTGCGATTGCGAGTGAGTGGGCCGAGAAGCGCTCCGGTACTCTTTGATACCTTGTGTATCCATGCGGTCGCCGACGAACCTGGGGACGTCGGCGTCGTTTTAGAGGGGAGGCCCTATTTAGAGAGGTCGTTGAGACTAGTCTCGCTATCCGGATAGCAGATCGTCGTCTAGGGCCGTTAGTACGTGCCGAGGCCGCCTAACAATTGTTTTTCGACCATGTCGGGGGGATGATAGGTTTGAGTGATTTTGTGTACGCTCAAAAAAGCGGACTGCCAGGTTTTTAAGATATTTGGGGATCGTGTGGAGCTCGAAGTCCCTATGTAGGTCCGCATTCCGGATGTACCAGCAGGCCTCGGAGGCCGCTCTAAGGAAGCGGTTTTGGAGGGTTTGGAGTTTATGGAGGTTGCGTTTAGATAACGCATAGACGACGCTAGCATATGCTAGTATGGGGCGGATGCAAGTGACGTAAAGAGTCAGCTTATTCCTAAACGACATCTTACTGTACTTGCCTATCATGGGATATAGACGACCGAGGACAAAAGCGGCTCGGTCTCTAACTATTTTGGCGATATATTTGGCCTTGTTTTGCCAAGGAATAGCACGGTCGAAGAGTGAGAGGGAAGATGGTCTCGGAGGGAGGCCAGTAGTAAAAAGAACGGCGGAGCTTTTGTCGAGATTCACTTCGATTCTCCATTTCCGAAACCATTCGCCTAAGGTGCTGATTGCAGATTAGAGTCTCTTAGTGATTCGACTCACATGCCTATCGGCGGTGTAAATAGCGGTATCTTCCGCGAAGAGGGCTAAAAGGGTACCTATCGTTTTAGGGATATCGTTTGTGTACAGAAGGTACAAGATAGGGTCGAGCACGGACCCTTGCGGGATTTCTGCTTGTATTGGACGAGGACAAAAGAGAGTGCCTGCGACTCTATAGCAACTCTCTTGACTATTGTTGCTCAGATTAGGTTGCTTGTGACATGAATTTACATGTTCCTTGATTTTCTTCTATGTACAGAAGTACAATCCACGCCGCACGTCCTTTCCACAAGTTGCTGACGATCCTTCTGCAGGCTAGGGCAATACAGGTCATAAAGCGATTTGTTAAAGCCCTCATGCGTTGGGGAAATTCCAAGAGGGCGACGCAGAAGAATTGTAGCAAACGTCTTGCCATCATGCTCTTGAGGCTTTGGAATGCATAGGCCACTAGACGACTACAATATCGGATTAAAACAAGTGATAGTTTTTTAGCATTTTTTACTGAAATGGAATATAATATTCCTGTGCGCTAACGACTAGCTAAAACTATTAAAAATCCAAGAAATTAATTAAATAACTTTTTTATTACGTATAAAAAAAAAAATTTTTATTTTGCATTAGCCCACAAATCATTAAATTCTTTCTGAGCCACATTAGGTTTTTTTTCCTTTCTTTTATCTACAAATAAGTCTTTATACAGATCACCTAGTCAGGCATTTTTGTTTTATTGCAAAACATACGAGGTAATGGTTTACGCACGCTACTTACGGGACTTTGTTCGTTGTCTGGCAATAGCGAGTTAAGGTCACACTACACGCCGCTTTCGGTTTAGAAATCGCGCGTTTGACGAAAAATAAATACACGTGATATCTTGCTACACCCCCCCTCCCCCCTTGTGATATTTCGTGATTTTTGCCGAACCCCCTGCCCTCCCTTTCGAGCCTCACGTGATTAATGGACAGCCCCTTATGAGAATGCATCTAAAAATTTACCAACCTTTTTACTTAATTCAATTTAAATCCCCTATTTGTATCAACTTATGTCATTGATGATTTTTAAGTTTATAAAAAATAAAAACATAATTAGCTTTAAATAAAGGTATTTTTTTCAGCGTTATGGAGAATAGATACTAAACCATCAACATCTGAGAAAAATAAAGCAAGAATTAACCCTAATGGACGGCTCATAATACGAAATATTTCTTTCAAAGCCACCGAGGAATCTTTGAAAGAGCATTTTGATCCATATGGAACTATACATGAAGTTAAGTTACTGAAAAAGCCAGATGGAAAACTAGTAGGCTGTGCATTTGTGCACTTCAAAAACGTACCAATGGCAAAGAAGGCAATTCTGAATACTAACATGAAACCATTTTTAGGTGAGTAATTATTTCCTATGCTTGGTGTTTGTTTTGAAAGATACAAGATAGGTACAGAAATGAGGATATAAAATGGCAGCGGGCAGGTCATATCTGTTGCAGAACCGATGGCCATTAAGGCAGACATGTTTTAGTGTGGAGACAACAGATCAGTAAGTGCAGCGTGGGTCCTTTAATGACCAGGTGGACCAATAACCAAAAAAAGGTAGCTGGAAGTGGCTGAATGAGAAGGACAGAGGAGTGAGTGTGATGGCTATAAGCTGACTGATTAAATTTGTGATATGCTGGCCAGTGAGTTGGCGGATGTTGCACAGCTAAAAGCCACTTGACTGTAACAATTTTCAAGTTTCAATAACAAGGTCTTTAAGTTTGGTTTTTGAAGACTCATTACTGCCAAAAATTTATTGATATATTCTTAAATATTTATTGGAAATCTTAAACTGCAACCGCAGCTTTTAGTCACATAGTCAGATTTCAACCTTGACTCAACTCAAAAAAAAAAAACTATAATATTGTATTTTTGATTTATTTGTGATAATTGATGAAACAAGTAAAGATATTGCCAAATAAATGCTTACCACTTATGCATATTTTGCATACGACGAAAAATAGCGCCATGTGTTTAGTACCTTTGATAACTACGTGAAACATAATAAACTCGAATAAATAAATTTGGTCATGCCGCACGGAGTATTTTTAATACCGTAAGGTGGCAAACAAGCTTACGGTCCGCCTGATGGTAAGTGGTCACCGTAGCATATGAACCCTTGCAACACCAGGGGTATCACTTGCTTGTTTTTAAAACTTCTTTCTTTTCTCTCCCCATATAGTGTAGTCCTTAGAGCAGACCTTGGCAGGGAGCTCATTCAACAATATGTTCACTTTAAGATGCTGTTGGCCCAGTCCTTAAGAAGTAATATATTATTATACGCCTATTTTTGTTGATAATTGTTCATCCTTTTTCTTTATAATAATTATATAAAGTGTTTAACTATACTTTATATATTTTCTATATTATGTTTGTAGAGTATTTAATTTTTAATTTCTTTTTACCATTTCTACATTTCAGGTAGACCAATATCAGTAGATTGGGCTGTTGCCAAAAATAAATACATGCAGCATGTTGTGAATCAGCAGCTGGAAATGCAAGAGGATGTTAAAAAGGAAGATTCAGACAGTGAGGATGATATGCCACCATTGAATATCTCAAAGGAAGAAGTCAAAGAAGAGATTAAGAGTAAGCTCACCTACTACTAACTTACTTAAGTTTAGCCAAGACTTTCACTGTTGATTGTCGACCTCCCTATGACTCCAGAATGGTTTCTTTTGGGTCGCCTTTATAATAAACATTGCATGCCCTAAACATTTATCTACTTTGGAATTATAATAAATGGCACATTTATGTTATAGGTGAATCAGAAGACTCAGATAAAAGTAAATCTGAAAGTGATGGGAGTGATCAATCAGATGATGAAGAGGATGGTGATGATGGTGATGATGGTGATGATGATGATGGTGATGATGATGCAGAAGAAGGAGAATCTGATGGCGAAGAAAATGAGCCTGAGATTGATGATAGTCAAAGTGTTGCCAGCACACAAACTGAGAGACAACGGTTAGTTTCTAAGCTTTATTAAGGAGCTGACCAGAGTTAATTAGCGTGGCCATTTGATATTTTAAATTTTCTTTTCGTACTAAGCATATTATAAATAATACATTGTGTATTAAAGGTAGTAAGGAGAAAAATACTTAGAGGTTATTAAGAAGCCTAAAGCCGAAGGCTTTAATCACTCAAGTTAACTTACCAAAACACAATTGAATTGGCGGAAATAGAAGAGGAGAAAACAACGTCACTAGACATGGATCTAGAGAATTTATGAATTAAAAAATTTTGGCTGAAGTTAAAATTTGCAATTACTCGCCTATAGTGTGCGCGTAGTCCATATTTTAAATAGACAGCTTTTATACAATTCTGAGGATCAGATATATAAATAAAAGTGTGAAGTAAGTTTTAAAAATGAATATGAAATGTCCTATAAACTACTACCGTTTCGGAATCAAAGTGGCGTTCTAGTGAGAAGAAACGGCGAAAGAAACTTTCTAGCGATCGCTCTTTTGAATGTTTTACTAGAATTACAAAATTATAACAACTTTTACGAGACATAAAGTATCTGCTTATTACATCTTAGTTTCGAGTAAAAACACAAATAAACCTTTAAGTATTTCTAAGATTCCTAAGCTATTCAGAAACTGCAGGAAGAACAATTATTAGTACTTAAGGACCTTAATGACTGGTCCAGCCAAATGCCACAAACAGCTCAAACTCTAAGCTAGGTATTACTTACGTAATGTTTATTTAACATTTATATTATAACAAAATATACATAATTAAAACACAATAAAATATAATCTACAAACAAGTAACACAATCAATTCTACTTAACTATATCAGTTAAGTTGGTCAATACTGAATTCCCATTCAATTTTGGCTGCGTGACGGCCATAAATATAATTATATTGCAGCAATATATTGCTTTTACTTCGCACCTTATGTGATGCGACCAGTGCTGCGGACTGAACAAAAATTCCCTGTTGGAAAGTTCCCTTAGGGGCAAACAGTGCCTTATAAAGGTGACTTAGCTGTCCATCCCACCCATCACTAGCAATGCAGGCGCATCTTGCAGGTGCTGTTTACGTCTTTTTACTTGACAAATACACCACGTGCCAAGCAGGTGCTGTTCATTAAAATAGCACGTCCCAAGCACTATTTGATATCAGTGAATATAATAACAGTTTACTATTTATTTGCTTATTACCTAATTATCATAAATTTTACAGTTTATATCTACAACTAATCTAACACGCGCTTTGCTTTGAGAAAAGAAAACTTACAAAGAAAAAGCCTGTGGGAGTAATTATGGTCTTAGAAAATGTTAATTATCAAGAAATTAAAGCTAGTAGTAAACTAGTTTTAGAACCTTATATGCTATCTTAAAAAAAATCCTTATCACTAGTTTAAATTTATTCACTAATAAAATGATACGATAAAACGTGTACTGTTTCTGTTGTGGCAAATATCAAAACTAAACTCGCTTCCCCCCAACCTCATCCCCTCGCCTAAAAAAAAGCTCACCAACTTTTCTGCTTTGTACGACTCGCGCTTGACCACTCTCAAAACCACCCCTGTGTCTGGGGTGTGGCGACTCGCGCTTGACCACTCTCAAAACCACCCCCTGTGTCTGGGATACGTCGACTCACGCTTGACCAGAACTACCACGTGACATCACTGTAGGTTCTGTGTAGTTTTGTTAAGTATTTATATCATTATCGTAATGGGTCTATCGTATTTTCCGTTCATTAGTTATTCTTATTTAATTACAATGTCGTGAGTGCGATAATGATGTTTGTGGTGACATTCCTAATACCTTTTTAATTATATTTGTACTTGTAAGATAAATCGTATATATATAGGATAGTCGAGAGTATTCGAGTTACAATTTATCATCAAGTGATTGAATTCATCCTGTGTGATACTGAGGCTGGTTCTATTTACTTCAAAAAAAGCTATGGAGGTATGTGTTTTTTTGCTTTATAATTCTTTATCTATATTTATTATATATATTACAGACCCTCAAAACTATGTGTTTGTTTGAATGTCTATTACTTAAACCAATTTTGTTTAGGTTTTCACTTTAGGCAAATTTTTGATTCAAATTATTATACAAATATGTTTTTAAAGCATAGGCTTATTTTATTACAGAATTCAACATTTAACGTAATGGAAGAAAACACGTTCAAGCATTACTACTACGCTACATCGGATGATGAGCAATCAACTGAGAAAGAAACAACAAAGCTCAAACGGTCTCGTCGAAATAGTATCGACTCATTCTTTGAGGGGACCAATCAGAAGAAAAAGAAACTCAGCTCTACAGTGGCGAGATCTTCAAAAGATGGTATCCCTGGTGTCACATACTTGTCTACTAATAATGATGATGGGGCTCATGCTACACATTTGATAAAAATTGAGGTGTATGACCTCATAAAATTGAAAAAAGTACCAGTAGATGAACATTGGAAACACTCAGAAGTGAGGATCAAATATTATACGGATACAAAAGATGAAAAATATGAGCAAACGAAGGGTATCATATTTGATATCACGAAGCAAATAGCAGAAACCAATAACTGTAAAAAATACTTTTTTAAAAAGTAATCTCTAATAGCTAAATTAATTTATAAGAACCATCCTTACAAAATTTTATGAGTATCTAATTGATAAGTAACGAGCAACTATTAATTAACCATCAACTAATATAGTAATCACCTTATCGACTTGTATATATAAGAGAAAAATCGAACATTATATTTATTATTAATTCATCATTCACAAGCAAAGCTAAACTGGTTTATTTCAACCATGTCACTAGAAAGTGTTTTTTTTCAAAATGTTTTTGAAGAAGAAGAAAAAGAACTAATGAGAGCGTGTGAGAATTATGAAGATAATGCTCTGGAAAATCCGTATTATGACACTTCACTGTTTAACATCTGTAAAGAAGTTGAGGAAACATTCAGGTATACATTCTAACTATACTTATTTAAATTTTATGTTACATATTTGTGTTCTTATATTAACATAAGCATGTTATATCTACAGAAAATCTTCAATTCAAGTCGGTCGAGGTTTGAAGAGACAAGCTGATATTAGTGTTGAAGATTTACAACAAGCATCGACGTCATCATCTGCCAATACAACACATAGACAGAACGTTATGTGTCAAATATGTGAATTACAGGTTAGCCAAAGGTTCTATGCTCAGCACTTACGATCTAAGGAACACAAAGAAAAATGTCTTATTCATAATCATAATTTACATAATGTCTCTGTTATATCAGTTGCTTTTGGGTCTCGGGTCTTAACGTATAGAATTGTATCACCTAAAGCTAATGAGTCACTTAAAATACAAACTCCTGAAGTATTCATAGCATCAATTAAAGAGTCGATACTATTTCTTATTCAGGAATGTTTAAAAGAGTTAACTATTGTTAAAGTTAATTTTATTATTCATGCAGATTTTGAACAGGAAACAAAAGATTTAAAAAATTCTTTCGATTTTCAAACAAAAAATTGGACTATTTCTTTAGTGGACGAATTAGAAAATTATTTAGAAACTTTAAGCGAAGACATTAAAAATAAAATGAGTGATTTCGAAGCAAAAGATAGTGGATGGACTTTAAAAAAAATTCAGTTCTTAGAAATGAATGTTAATAAGTTCAATCCCTTACGAGGGTCTTCGTTTATTGAATTACCTTTAGATATTAAGCGTAAAAAAGCAGTCATAAATGTAAAAAATAACGATCAACAATGTTTTAAGTGGGCTTTATTATCCGCACTATATCCTATAAATAAAAGTTCTGAAAGGGTATCATCATACTTGAGGAATCAAAATAGACTAAAGTTTAATAATATACAGTTCCCAATCAAATTATCGGATATACCCAAGGTAGAAAAACAGAATAACATTAGTATCAATGTTTTCGGATTAGAATTTAACAAAGAAAAAAAACTGGTTGCCTGTAAAGTCGGTATACGGGCGAAAGTTTTACGTGACAATGATTTTATGTCTGTCTCTCTCGCTCTTAGGCGGGCGCGTGCCTCTCACTCGCTCTCATTGTGAGCGCATAACGTGAGCGGAGCGTAACGCAGTTTCTTGAAGTGTCACCCGGCAAACAAATTTATAAGACGTTGTCACGTCAAAAAATGTAATACCATCGTTGGACCATTATATTTTACAAAATGTCGTAAAGAATTACACATTAACTTATTATTTTTAAACAATGGTTCAAATGGTCATTATTGTTTTATAAAAAATTTATCACGCTTGGTTAGTAAACAAATAACAAATCGAAATAATGCTATTCATATCTGTGATGGTTGCCTTCTATATTTTAAATCTAAAGTTAATTTAATTAATCACCAAAAACATGACTGTGCTCATATTGGTACTGAATTACCAGGAATTCATAAAAAAGGAAAAGATTGGTTTAATCGGGAAACAAATAATGATGAAATCTATTTTGATAAGGTTTAAAGAAAATTAAAATTACCTTTTGTAATATATGCAGACTTTGAAGCTCTTTTAAAACCCGTCACCTCATGTGACCCTGATCCATCGAAGTCATATACAAAAACAATACATGAACATGAAGTTTATAGTTATGGATACTATATAAAATGTATGATGATGATGATAAGCTGTCTACATACAGAACATACACAGGGCCTAATTGTGCAAAAATGTTTATGGAAAGCATTTACAAAGATATTAGCAATATACATAGGATAAATTGTTTTCAAAAATGTCCACTTCCATTAACTAACGAAGAGAAGGAATCTATTAGACAATCGCAATTATGTTATATTTGTGAAGGGCTATTGGGTGATGACATCACAGTAGACTATGATTGGAATACTGGTAATTTTAGAGGTGTTGCTCACGAATTATGTAGTTCAAAGTATCGTGTTCCCTTTTTCATTCCCATTCTATTTCATAATCTAAGTAATTATGATGCTCATTTTATTGTTCATGCTTTGAATTTTAAAGATGGAGAAATAGATATCATTCCGCAAAATAAGGAAAAATATATTTCATTCTCAAAAAAACTTAATATAAGAGGTCATTTAGTACATTTGCGGTTTTTAGATTCCTTTAAATTCATGGCCAGTAGTTTAGATAGTTTAGCTAAAAATCTAAAAAAAGATCAATTTATAGAATTAAGAAAACAATTTCCAAACGAAAATGATTTTAATAAACTTATTAGGAAAGGTGTTTTTCCTTATGAATTTGTTAATTCTTATGAATCCTTAAAAGTTACAACTCTTCTAGATCAAGACGCTTTCTTTAACTCTTTAAGTAATACCAGTGTCTCAGATGATGATTATAAACATGCTCAAAATGTTTGGGTCCAATTTAAATGTAAAAATATGTTGGACTATTCCAATCTATACTTAAGAACTGATGTAATGTTACTCACTGATATTTTTGAAAACTTTAGAGAAATTTGTATTAAAACATATGAACTCGACCCTGTACAATATTATACCCTTCCAGGATTAAGCTGGGATGCAATGCTAAAATGTACTAACATAACACTGGAATTATTAAAAGACTTTGATAAAATAGCATTCGTAAAGTCTGGTATAAGAGGTGGTATTTCACAGTGTTCTAACAGATATGGAAAGGCAAATAACGAGTACATGGGTGATTACAAAGATAACTTACCAAAATCTTACTTAATGTATTTTGATGCAAACAATCTCTATGGTTGGGCAATGTCTCAGTATTTGCCTGTAAGAGATTTTAAATGGGTTAACCCGAACATAGACTTCAATATATCAGATTCATCAGATATTGGATACATACTGGAAGTTGATCTTGAATACCCTGAAAATTTACATGATCTTCATTCAGACTTACCTTTATGCCCTGAAAACATTGTAATCGGTAACAGTAAAGATAAAAAATTAGTACCAAATTTATATAACAAAACTAAATATATTATTCACTATAGAAATCTGAAGCAATGTTTACAACTTGGTATGAAATTAATTAGAGTTCATAGAGTTTTACAGTTTGAGCAAAGTCCTTGGTTGAAGAAATATATAGATTTAAATACACAACTAAGAACTTTAGCTAAAAGTGACTTTGAAAAAGATTTTTATAAACTTATGAATAATGCAGTCTTTGGTAAAACTATGGAAAATGTTGAAAAACGTGTTAATGTGAAATTGTTAACCCACTGGGAAAACCATGGAAAAATTCAAGGTGCACAAAGTTTAATTGCTCGCCCTGAGTTTCATAGTCTATCTATATTCTCCGAGTCTTTAATTGCTGTACAATTACAAAAGACTAAGGTATATTTCAATAAACCATTTGTTTTAGGATTTTGTATATTAGAAATATCAAAAACATTGATGTATAACTTTCATTATAATTACATGAAAAGAAAATACAATAATAGTGTCAAGTTATTATACACTGATACGGATAGCTTAGTTTACCATGTATTTACAGATAATTTTTATAATGATATAAAATCTGACTTAGAATGTTTTTTCGATACTTCAGACTATTCTAGTGATAATGTTTATGGTTTCCCACTTTTAAATAAAAAGAAACTTGGATATTTTAAGGATGAGAACAATGGTAAAATATTTCGGGAGTTTGTAGGACTTCGATCAAAAATGTATGCAATGGACATTGAAAGTAAGGTTATTGCTAAAGCTAAAGGTGTAAATAAAAGTGTGACAAAAAAGATGAATTTGGAAAATTATAAGTTGTGTCTATTTAATAAAAATGTAAATGTTTCACAAATGTGTAGGATTCGAAGTGTGAAACATACTATTTTTACACAACAAATTAATAAAACTTGTCTATCCTGTAATGACACCAAGAGATATATTTTACCTAATTCAACAGATACATATGCTTGGGGTCATTTTAAGATTAACTTATAGTTTTGAAATAATAATAATATAGAGTATTAATTGTATCTGGTTTATGTGTGTTTAAAAAATGTAAGGTAATAACTATTATTAAGTAACCTAATGATTGTAATTTTTTTTTATTATTAATTATATTGTTTTTAATATATAAGTGTTTGTTTTTATTGCTTTCCTCCATATGAATTTGAACATTTTCAAAGAGAACACACATTAAAAATAATTATGATTCATTTTTATCATCCCTTTACAGTAATTGTAGCTGGCCCTAGTGGATGTGGTAAATCAGTTTTTGTTAAAAATTTTGTGAAACATGCTAATGAGATTTGCAATCAACATTTTTCTAATATTATGTGGTGTTATGATGAAATGCAACCGTTATACAACTTGAACAATGTTAATTATTACCAAGGTATTCCTGACCTCAGTATGTTTGATGGAGAACAACCACAACTAATAATAATCGATGACCTCATGCGAGAGTCTGATGGTCGTGTTGTTGACATATTCACAAAGGGTAGTCATCATAGAAACATTAGTGTTTTCTATATTACACAAAATATATTCCATCAAGGTAAAGGACAGAGAGATATTTCTTTAAACTCTAGTTATATAGTCTACTTTAAAAATCCACGAGATAAAACACAAATTCGTTACTTAGCACGTCAAGTCTCACCTGAAAACATTAAATTTTTGGAAGATGCCTACAAAGATGCTACTAGTGAACCTCATGGCTACCTAATGATAGATTTAAAACAGGACACAATTGATATGTGTCGATTTAAAACGAGAATATTTCCTTCTGACCAGAACTGCATTGTATATATACCTAAAAAAGGATTTAAATACAGCAAACATAATGAAATTCCAATCATTCATAAATAATGCATTCAAGAGTGACTACACATCAAGAACTTTTAAAATCGTTGCATGTATTGAAACCAAGACATAGAAAAGCTTTACTTAAATCTTGTAGTAAAGAAGAAATAAATTTTATTTGTGAGTGTATTTACAACGTATTACAGGGTAAAATACCCGTCAAGGAAAATGATAAAAACAAATTAAAAAAATATAAAAATATATTGAGAAAGTTGGTGTGTAAAGGAAGAAATCTACTTAGAAAAAACGTAATTATTCAAAGGGGTGGTGCCTTTTTACCTATTATTTTAGGATCTGTTCTAAGTGCCTTGGTGAGTTCAATTTTAAAACCTTAGCAGGAAAATAAAAGCAAAAATGGAACATGCTAAAAAAATGATTCTAATTGAACCTAATTTGATAGAAAAAATTAAAAAGGAAAATGAAACACAAAGCGCTTTAAATACTTTATCCCGTTTAGATGGTGAAATGAAAGATATTTTAAATAGTAATGTAGAAGATAGAGAAAAATGGATTTTGTATTTACAAACACTACAAAGGTATTTACATTTTACTGAAGTAGAACGACGACCATATCAAATACCAATTATAACCAAAACAGAAAGTTCGCCTAATTATAAAGATACTGATGTCATTAAGGAAACAGTCCTTGACACTGAGCAGGTATCAAACATAAAATCAAAAACCATAAATGATACTGACTTAACCCCATTTTATTCAAAGCAACAACTCTTGAAATTGATTCCTAAGACGTATATAAAACGAGGTGAATTACTAATAGAATCAATTTTTTCAAATAAAAATAAGGTAGATTGGGATACCAATGGAACTGTTAGTATCAATAATATGAAAATACCAGGGAGTAACATTATAGACCTGGTGAATGATACACTAAGACCACTTAAACACAGTGATCCAATTGGGTGGCAAGAGTTTGCATCAGCATTAAAAGAAATTAAAATACCATTAACTTATATTGGAAATCCAAAAAGACTAGAATATATTAATAAACTTTACTTAGGTGATATAAAAGAAGAAATTCCACTTAACAAATTGCAATCAGATAATAGTTTTACTCCTACTAAGACTCATTTTAACAAAATCAAGAAAAAAATAGACTGGGAAAAAAGGACCCCCTATTAGAAATAAATCAGATTTACTATGATGTTTCTCATCCTGCTGGATATGGAGGTGTTAACAAACTCATCAACTCGTTAAAGGGAAAAATGACAGCAAAACAAGTGAAAAATTGGTTGCAAGAACCTGTAAGAAATAGATTTCCTAGAAATAAGTACATTTTATCTAATTATAATGACTTGTGGCAGGTGGATTTAAGTGATATGCGCACTTATTCTGAATATAATGATGGTTTTAAATATATTCTGTGTGTTATTGATGTATTTAGTAAATATGCATTTGCTAGATGTTTAAAAAAAAAGAACTCTATAACTATAAAAGAATGCTTTGAAAGTATATTTAATGAGTCAAAATCCTTACCTAACCACATTCAGTCAGATAAAGGAACTGAATTTGTTTCTAAGGATGTGCAAAAATATTTTAAAAGTAAAGGTATAAACTATTACACCACTAACAATCCTGATATAAAAGCTAGTATCGTGGAACGCTTTCAAAGAACATTAAAGACAAAAATGTGGCGGTATTTCACACATCATAACACATATAGATATGTTGATATTTTAAAAGATTTGATTTATTCTTATAATCATAGCTATCATTCAAGTATAAAAATGTGTCCCAAAGATGTTAACTCAGAAAATATTATGACTGTTTGGAATAATTTATATGATAGAGATAAAGGGCAAAAGGCTATTCTAAACAGGTTTAACGAAGGTGATTATGTTAGGATAACAAAACATAAACACATATTTCAAAAAGGATACGAGAGCAACTGGAGTGATGAAATATTTGTTATTACTTCAGTTATAAGAAGATCACCTTGGGTAGTTTATACGTTAAAAGATCTTCAAAATGAACCCATTACAGGTACATTTTATGAAAAAGAATTACAAAAAGTAATATACAACCCCACTCTCCCACATAAAATAGATAAAATACTCCACACTCGTTATTTTGGAAATAGAAAGCAAGTACTAGTGAAGTGGAAAGGTTATCCAAACAAATTTAATACTTGGGTATCATTAAAAGATATAGAAAAAATATGATTAAGGAAGATTTTTATTTAACTTTGCTCAGTAATAGTTCAATGGAATATTTTCCGAGTAATACCACTACAAATTTTTCAACAAAACTTCCAAAACCTATAAAATTAGAAGGACAGTGGTCTGTTGGAGTTGTAGAATTTCAATACCCATGTAGTATGTTTACAGTTCAAGAGGGTGAAAATATAATGTATATTACTAAGAAAATGATAGTACCTTTGGATAAATCAATATCATCAGTTATTTATAAAAATCATATACCTGCAACCAATTATGATAATATTGATAACATTTTAAAAGCCTTAAACCTAAAAGAAAACTGTCGCTTTCATTATGATAAAGTTTCCCAGATGGTCTCTGTTCAAATTAACGATAAAAATATATCATCTTTAACGTTATCATCAAAGTTAAGTATTCAACTTGGCTTTGAACCAAAAACTAATTTAATAACAAAAAATGTTGGAAGATACCCACCCAATTTACATTTAGGATTACCTTCTCAATTATTTGTTTACTGTGATATAATTGATCCGCAAATAGTTGGAGATGTTATGACACCATTGTTAAGAATAATACCTTTAGACCCCGAGAAATATATCTATGGTGCTTATAAGATGCATGTATTTTCACCACCCCACTACTTACCAGTTATGCGAAGAGAATTTGATACAATTGAAATAGATATAAGAACAAACACTGGTAATAAAATACCATTTCAATTTGGGACCGCATATGTTAAACTACACTTTAAGCGATTATAATGCATAATAACAGTATTTGTCCCTATGAGCAATATTATTCACACCAAGCAGGATCAGGAATTGGTGTAATTTATAAAGGTGTACCACATCAACGTGGTCATGGAATAGGAAGCTTTTTAGGAGGCCTGTTTCGATCAGTACTACCTTTATTATCAAGTGGGGCAAGAGTAATTGGTAAAGAGGCTCTTAATGCTGGAGTGGGATTATTAAGCGATATGATAAGCCAGAAACCAATGAATGAATCTGTGCAAACACGGTTAAAAGATGTAAGTAGTAATTTAAAACGAAGAGCAGATGATAAAATTGAAAGACTAATGAATGGATCAGGAAACGTCAACGTCGGATTCATTCCATTCCGTCAACAGCTTTGAAAGAGTTGAGAACTAGAAAGTATAAAATTAATAGAAATACTAAAGATATATTTTCAAACAAATAATGTCATTCTTACATAATCATTCATGTGAATGTATAAAATCGGAATTGGATTTATTTGCTTTACCAACAACTCAGACAAGTATTGAAAATGGACAATGGATACACTACAAACCTATATCATCCCTTACAGACGATGGACCAATTGAATTTCAAATTCCTGGTACGGGGGATGATTATATCGATTTGTCTCATACATTACTACATTTAAAAGTTAAAATTCGAAACCAAGATGGCACCAACTTAGCTGCTGCTACAGTAGTAGCCCCAACTAATAACTGGTTACACTCACTGTTCAATCAACTCGATGTGTATTTAAATCAAAAACTAGTATCTCCACCAAACAACACTTATGCTTATAGGGCATTTATAGAAACTTTATTAAACTATGGTCCAGCAGCTAAACAATCTCATCTGACTTGTGGACTATGGTATGAAGACACAGCTGGAAAAATGAATTCACTAGATGATTCTAATGATGGATTTAAAAAAAGGAATCAATTTGTACGTGAGAGTAAAGAGGTAGAAATGGTAGGACATTTGCATGGGGATTTGTTTAATCAAGAAAAGTTTCTGATAAATGGTGTTGAAATTAGTCTTAAACTAGTACGATCAAGAGAAAGTTTTAATCTTATGGCTGGTGCTGATGCTAAACTGAAAGTTACTTTTACTGACGCTACACTTATAGTTCGTAGAGCAAAAATTAGTCCAAGTGTATTATTAGCACATCAAAAAGTTTTAAGTGCAACGACCGCTAAGTATCCTATAACCAGAGCTGAAGTCAAAGTGCTCACAATACCTTCAGGAGTTCAGGGAAAAACGCTTGATAACATATTTATTGGTCAAGTTCCAAAAAGGTGTATAATAGGTTTTGTAAACAATGCTGCTTTTAATGGAAGTTTTAACAGAAACCCTTTTAACTTTGAAAACTATGGAATAAATACATTTAGTTTGTATATAGATGGCCAACAAATACCATCAAAAGCTTTACAACCAATGTTTCACAACAATATATTTACCACAGCTTACCATACACTATTTTCCGGGTCAGGTATTCACTTTTTGAATGATGGTAATGCTATTTCTAGGGAACAATATGCAAATGGATATTGTTTGATGGCATTTGATTTAACTCCAGACTTATCAGCTAGTTCTACGTCTCATTGGAATCTTATTAGACATGGAAGCGTAAGACTGGAAGTTCGTTTTGAAGCAGCACTCATACAAACAATAAACTGTATAGTGTATGCTGAATTTGATAATGTTATTGAAATAGATAAAAATCGTAATGTTTCAGTAGATTACAGTAGCTAAAAATATAATAAATAATTAGAACTCAATGAAAGGACTTATTATACTTTTGACATTCATAATATCAACATTTTGAAATGAATACTTTAGATATTCAAAAATGTTTAAAGATAATTTCTCCGAAAATTAAACTAAATGTATTTGCTGCAAATAGATTACCAGTACTCATGCACCTACCTGCTTTTCTCATTAGTAATTTAGATGTTGACAATCAACCTGGATCGCATTGGGTGGGAATACATATTAATAAAAATGGATTAGGTGAATACTTTGATTCTTATGGTCGTAAACCTAGTAGACATCATTTATATTTCTTAAATAAGAATACTAAGATATGGAGTTACAATAATAAAAGAGTTCAAAATGACTTTACAACTGTTTGTGGGGAATATTGTCTTGTTTATTTGTATTTTAAGTTTCATGGTAAATCAATGATTGATTTTGTAAACCACTTTAGTAATAACACTCTATGTAATGATATTTTATTATATGATATGTTTAAAACAATTTTTGATAATAAAACTTTTTAAAATAAAAAAATGTTTTTTTCTTATGTGTGTGTTTGTGTAATTAGTGGTTAAAAAACAAAAAAATATTTTTTATTTATATCATTTATTCATAATAAAACTCAAACATGATACAATTTGATTCAAAGTTGATTTCGAGTAATACTGAAGCTGGTTCTTATAAATATAATTAGCTATTAGAGATTACTTTTTAAAAAAGTATTTTTTACAGTTATTGGTTTCTGCTATTTGCTTCGTGATATCAAATATGATACCCTTCGTTTGCTCATATTTTTCATCTTTTGTATCCGTATAATATTTGGTCCTCACTTCTGAGTGTTTCCAATGTTCATCTACTGGTACTTTTTTCAATTTTATGAGGTCATACACCTCAATTTTTATCAAATGTGTAGCATGAGCCCCATCATCATTATTAGTAGACAAGTATGTGACACCAGGGATACCATCTTTTGAAGATCTCGCCACTGTAGAGCTGAGTTTCTTTTTCTTCTGATTGGTCCCCTCAAAGAATGAGTCGATACTATTTCGACGAGACCGTTTGAGCTTTGTTGTTTCTTTCTCAGTTGATTGCTCATCATCCGATGTAGCGTAGTAGTAATGCTTGAACGTGTTTTCTTCCATTACGTTAAATGTTGAATTCTGTAATAAAATAAGCCTATGCTTTAAAAACATATTTGTATAATAATTTGAATAAAAAATTTACCTAAAGTGAAAACCTAAACAAAATTGGTTTAAGTAATAGACATTCAAACAAACACATAGTTTTGAGGGTCTGTAATATATAATAAATATAGATAAAGAATTATAAAGCAAAAAAACACATACCTCCATAGCTTTTTTTTGAAGGAAATAGAACCAGCCTCAGTATCACACTTGATGATAAATTGTAACTCGAATGAATACTATCGACTAGTGTTTATGGATCCTATATATATACGATTTATCTTACAAGTACAAATATAATTAAAAAGGTATGTCACGTGGTAGTTCTGGTCAAGCGTGAGTCGACGTATCCCAGACACAGGGGGTGGTTTTGAGAGTGGTCAAGCGCGAGTCGCCACACCCCAGACACAGGGGTGACAAAAGTTGGTGAGCTTTTTTTAGGCGAGGGGTTGAGGTTGGGGGGTAGTGCGCCAGAACCAACGAATCCCCTCTACTGCTGTGAAGTTAAGGACACCAGCGACAGTCATATGCTACAGCCCAGTGGTTCTTAAAATAAGGTCGAAGGGTCAGATCGAGTCGAAAACGTTTGAATAATTACTGCTGTGACAGAGGCGTAGTAGTACTCTTTTTTTTCTTATACCACTAGGGTGGCAAACAAGCTAATGGTTGGTAACCCTTTAAAAATCTAATAACTTTTTACTTGAAGAAGCCCATATTGTAGTCTTTAGAGAAAGTCCTTGAAAAGGAGCTCATTCCACAACTTAAGCGTTAGCGGAAAGAAGTTCCTCTGAAACCTCACTGTACGTGACCATTTAGGTTCTAAGATGTGAGGATGAATTCCCTGCCGATAGTGAGCGGTGCGATGGTAGAAAGTAGCCGTCGGCATCATTTCAAACAATTCCTCAGAACACATCCCATTGTACTAGCGGTAGAACACACACAGGGAGGCAAACTCTCCTCAGACTTAAGGGTTCGAATCTATACTAATATATAAAGCTAAAGAGTTTGTTTGTTTGAACGCGCTAATATTAGAAACTATGGGTCCGATTTAAACATTTCTTTTAGTGTTAGATAGCCCATTTATCGAGGAAGGCTATAGGCTATATATCATTACGCTAAGACTAATAGGAGCGGAACACCAATGAAGAATATTTCAACATCGGGAGTTTTTTTCCTTTTGAGAGCTCGCTCTAGCTCGCCGTGCGCTGCATGAACGGTTAAAGTTTCGCAAAACTCATGTATGACAGAATTGTTCCTCTTTAAAAGTTCTTTAAAAAATTCCGCGACAGAATATGTCTATCTTTTAAGGTTGGCTCCTTTTTTATGCAAACCAAATTTGTTCTAAAATAATGCATTATTTGCGAAGGTGTTTCTATAAACCTGATATTAATCCTTATCCAAATAAAAACGTTATTTATCACAAGTCTTTAATTTAAAATAAAAAAATGATCAAGTACTGCGCGCGCATTTATGATGTGCTAGGCTGGCGGGGGAAGGAGCCATGAGGGGGAAGGGCGGTACCTATTATTTAAAAATATTTTTTTACCTTCTTAGTTTTTTTTCTATAATTGAGGAGTTGCCGTAAGAATCCAACGCCGATAAACAAATTTAGAGCGGGCGAAGCCGCTGGCAAGAGCTAGTGTTTGATATGGCTTGTGGGCATGCTTGGGATCGGCGACGGTTACTCAAAAGCAAGGGTAGACAGCTTAAAGATTTTTTTGTTTCAGTATAAAATTAAATGACGCCGAAGACGGATGTACGGTGTTCGTTACTAACATACCATTTAGCGTGGACAATTTGCAATTACAAAACTTCGCCGAACGCACTGCTAAAGTCAACTATGCGCTAATTTGTATGGACAAAATGACTGAACACTCTAAAGGATCTGGATTTATAAAATTCGTGGTTAGATTTACTTTTTACTAATTTTCACTAGATGATCGTATTCGGTTTACCCGCCAGACCCTTTTTGGTGAAAGATTCAAATCGGTTTACTTTCCCACTCTTGGGTTTTGTATATCATTGTATGAATGTCATTATGAAATTTGGTTGCAAAGTATGTCCGAGTGCCAAAAGCATTGGAGTGACAAATGTCTTAATATTAGTGTGAGAGTGAAAATCACCATATTGGCTAAACAATAAATATTCCTTACAACACCATTTGATCCCAAAACTAAGCCAACCTGGTGCTATGGGTACCAGACGATGATATGGTCCTCCTTTTTCCTTATCAGCCTCATATGTCTCAACTGGCGATTTACAAACACTTTTGTTCTCCTTTTTTTAAACGTATTATTTATAGAAAATATCCAGACACAATGCAAACACAGTAATTAATGCATACATCATAAATGTTTATTCTGTGCAAGGATCGAACCCGAGTCCCCCAGTTCGGCCGGCAGTAACTACGGAGCCTATGAAGTCATCTCAGCCGAAAGGCGACAACTGTTGAACATAGGTGTTCCCCTTAAGTGTCCATAACGTCTGGTTTTTAAGCTTTCGCTTTAATTGGCTTCCTGCGGCTCTAACCAGTTCGTCTGTCCACCTAGTAGTAGGCCGTTCCAAGCTCTGACTTACATTCATTCCGTGTTCATCACTCCAAAACCACGAATGAAGTGAAATTTATTTATTTATAGTGAACATGGTTAATATCTTCGAAGTCCTTTTTCTCAGAATAAAGACGATGCGGACACTTTCTTGTCTTTGCCGCCTGATCGACTCAGGCTTGAAGGTCAAATTCTGCAAGTTAAACCTGCCCTTATGAGAGAAAATGTTCAAAAGGGGAAGAAAAAGGAAGCTAAGGATAATAGGAACTTATACTTAGTCAAAGAGGGAGGTATGTAAAACTTATTTTATGTTAATTCATTGAAAAAAATCCTCTAAAAAAACAGGACTGTTGTGCATGTAGCATGTGCTGAGCTGGTGAACAGTTTTAGGAGACTCTTTGCTTGTGACTATTTCACCTTGCTACGATATCCGTTGGAATCCAAACGGAACCTAGTGTACCTAATCTACTTGAGACTCTAGCTTTATTAATCTATATTATAGGCCGCGGCACATAAGTCTAGCGGTGAGGGAAGTGTGGAGGGAATGTTCGCGCATGAGCACTGTCGCGCAAGCAATAGTTATAAATGTATGATAGCAGATATTTTTATTTTAATCTTTTATGTATCAATTGTAAAAAAATATTAATCATTAGACTAGATCGCGTAAATACGCAGTTTAAGTTCTGTGTAATAAAAATGTAATGGGGATATTTTTCATAAAGTATAAATGGAAAATCTGAAAAAAATTGTATCCATGAATCCCGAGCATTAAATAGATGCTAAATTTTAGATTAAAAAATCATTATAATAACCCAGTAATGTACGGACAAAGCAAAACTATATTTTTGGTATGTGTGCTATGGATGTCGGCCTCCAAATAAACAACTGTCGCAATTCAAGGTTTTGTGTAGTTACAAAATAATGTACAGTGCAACAAACTTTTCTAACCTTCTGACCTTGGGTGTTTGGTCGCTAGTGTCGTTGTAAGTTCACACCGTTTCAATATAGTGACTGTAGTGATATGTGAATTTTGACCGCGCACCGGGTCAGAAAAGTTTTTTGTACTACATATATATTATTTTATTAGTTATTTCATTTAGGTTTGTTTTATACCCTATTCAAAATTTTATTTGTTTCTTGGCTTTTTAAATACTCTGGCATGATGATTTTATGTGAAAAATTTGCGACCGCCACAGTACACATACAGATGAAGTCTATACCGCGTCATAACTAGAGGTCATTAAACCGGAGGTATGTAAAAAAAACGGTTTTACGATTTTAGTGCAGTGGATCAAGTTCAGTTTCTTTGGAAATTTGGTTATGTTCTCTAAAACTCACCAAAGTTTCCTGGCAATTAGATATATATTATAGAAACCAACAAAAAAAAATATTTTTATATACATTTAGTTTTTGTTTTTGGAATGTATGTATGATAGAATTAAATTCGATTCTGACAAATCTAAAACATAATTATGATTCAAAATGAAAAGAAAAATGTGTGTAATTTCATTAATTTTTTAATTTCGGTAAAATCAATCAATCAATTTTGTGACCCCTATTTGAAATGTAGTGCCACCCCTCGCACCCCGTGCCCCTACATGAAACACATCTAAAAAATTAATTCTGCGCTTTCAAGGTCATCGCTAGAGTTACGTCTCTACGTTACTTATTTATGTATACATAGTGGGGCAGAGCTTCTGTAGGTATATCACTAAAAAGGGTTCTGCTTATACTGATACGACGGTAAAAGGTGGTCTTGAATAGTAATACCGACCCTAAAACCTACATTTTCCTACCTAACTTTGGCACAAATGTATTAAAAAAGTTCACCGTCTACACATCCATCTACGTTCTTTGTCTTTGTTATTACAGTTATGCGTGTTCTTGAGTTGACGTAGAATTTTGCGTTTCTCAAATTTTAGTAACGTGTCCTACCTTTTCTTTTTAAATCTACTCTTATAGAGTTGGGAGAAATATCACAACCCTTTATTCCCGATGCATTGTTTGCTATTGTTTCAATGTGTATTGCGATTTTAGAAATTACAGTTATTTTTAAGGTTTAGTTTTAATATGTTTTAGTGGTTGTCGCCGGTACGAAGGCGGCAGTGAGCGTATCAGCGTTGGATATGGCAAAAAGGCTGGCATTAGAACGAAGCAAAACGCAAATGTTGAAGAATTTGAATAGGTTGGTTTGAAATACATAGAACGCTATTTGTTTCTTTTTGCGTTTCAGCCACACAGACTACTGGTGGATTAGTAAATCTAGAGACTTATTTATCAATGAAATAACGAATTATACTATTGTTTATTACACTTTTTTTCATTTGGTATTATTAATAACTATTAATTCTTGGTCCTTCGAGCAGGATAGTTAACATTTCCTGTTTACTTAACAGATTCGTGTCCCGGTACAGGCTTGTTGTGTCCAACCTTCCAGCTAACATGACAGACACGCGACTACGATCTTTGTGCGCACGGGCAGCTGGCGGACGCGCAACCATCACGGAAGCGAGAGTCATGCGAGACTTGCGCGCTCCCGTCGGTAATGATGGAAAGTATCCGTAAGTAACATTTATAAATACCATAATTATTTTGCTGTAGTGATATCTGTTTGTTTTCCTACTTTCCTTTTTTTTGAAATGTGGAGTGCGAAGAGCATACATAACTGTATAAGATAGTATAATGGTAATTCTTAATATACAGAATTATATGTATTGCTCATCATGTTTCACGCATATAGTAATTATACGATATAAAAAGCCTTTAAGTCTGAAACAGAGTACAAATTAAAATATATTCATTTAAACAAACCTTTTGGAATTTTCATCCTTTGCTCCTGAATGACGTCACACAGATACATAGCTACTTTTTTACCGTTATTTATTTGTCGATATCTGTTACTTACTCCGTATTATGTTTCCAGCACTTTATTAGCTGGTCGATTGTTCTTAAAACATCTTTATATCTTGTATTCTTCAATGTCATTTTGGTAGACCTAATTTATTCAAGTTTGTCTTTGTTGATAGCCAAATTTAACACGCTGTTTTCTCCAAATATACAAAGTATTTCAACTGAACATTTACTTAAAGATTAAGAAATCGGAAAGTTACATTTAATTATATCTCTCGTGTTTCTAAGGGTCAACGTACTTTGAGTTCTATTCAGAGATATTGTTTACAGGTATCTGTTAATAATAAATTGTCATCTAGGCTAGGGGCGCGTTCCAAAACTAAAGAAGAAGATAGATAAGTGATCGGTAATGCCAAGCTCCTGATAACTATTTAATTGTTAAGTTAAATGATTAACAATGCTTATACTTGCCAGTGTAAAATGCAACCGACAAACCTGGTTCTAAAACGATTGAAAAATCAACTTCAACGAGCGATAATTACATAACTAAGAGTAAAAGTGAATTGGAACGCAGCCCTGGTGTAATGTTGATTGTTAAACTGCTTACTGATTTTTCAGGTCGAAGGGATACGGTTTCGTAATGTTTATGCGGCACGAGGATGCGTTAGCGTGCCTTAGGAAGTTGAATAACAATCCTGACGTATTTGACAAGATCAATGTAAGTTACTGTTACTGGTATAGATAATATTGCTATATAAATTCATATGCTTCATTTTGTTAGCATATTCTACTGTACTTAAATGCCAAAAAGTAGTATATTTTGTAGTGTTCTTTTGAAATCTCTTAGTATTTAGTGAAAATTACCGCCCAGGTACTATTTCTTTAAATATAAATTATACTTATTAATTTACTTTTACTTTATACATTCATACAAAATTTTATTTAAGTGAAATATCATTATGCTCCCTTGCAATGCAATCTACTATTACTACTACATACTATCGAGAGTAATTTTTAATTTGGTTAAGTAAAAAGCACTGTGCGTAATCGTCAATTTCCCGCCCGCAAAACTTCGACGTAATATATCACTTTTTGAGCAACTGTTTTAAAAAAAAATATTATGTAGGTAAAATACGATAACTTGCCAGTATAAAAGGCAACAGCTGTTTGCCTGATAAATATTACTTTTGATCCACAGAGGCCTATAGTTTCCTTCTCAATAGAAGACCGGACAGCTTTGAATGCAAGAAAGAAAAGATTAGAAAAATCCATAGCAAACAACCCAGTAGCACAAAAATCTGATGAAAATATTCACAATAATAAGAAAAGAAATAGAAAACGAAAACTTAATGTGCAACCTGATGAAAGTTATGTAAAGAAAGGGAGATTTGAAAAGAAAACTAATTTTAATAGAAAAGGTACTTCTTATAATGAAGTAGGGAAATTTGTAAGACGACCAAAAGATGAAGAGGATAGAGGAGAATATACAGGGTTAACATCAAAAGAAGGAGCGCAACACAAAATGAGAAGTAACCATAAACTAAAGACGCAGGCAGATGTGCATAGACAAAATGTTAAACTAGAGAAGAAGAAGAGTAAGCGAGCGTTGCGACTCAAGATGGCCGCCAGAGAAAGAATAAAATTGCCGAAACAAAAGATTAATAAAAGTAAAAAGAATAAGAAATATTTCAGTGATAAATAAATGTTATTATAATTAATGTAAGTAAAATGTTTTTATTTATTTCAGTGTTTTACTTCAACATCAGAATACATTAAAAAGAAATTATAGGTTATGTATGAAATTTATATTACAGAACTTGGTAGATTATAATAATTCGTAAAATTACTTCCGGAGCGAAAGCTACATGAATACTTTATAATGTATTATTGCCCCTTTATATATATTTAATGATATTATTCTGTCCCAGGTCTTTTATTTTACATTAAAGCTAGTAATTTACGACGTATAGGACATATATAAAGCCAGTCTTAGTCTAAGGCTCACCCCCTGTCAGTAAAGAAGTTGGTGACAAGACGCCGTTTTTATGATTTTTAAATCAATAAGCAATTGAAGTTTTACAATATTGTTACAACTACAGTATGGGGTTCTTCAAGAAAGAAGTTATTGGATTCTTGAAGGGTCGGCAACGCGCGGGTGATACCCCTGGTGTTACAAGCGTCCATAGGCTACGGTGACCGCTTACCATCAGGCTTACCGTGTGCTTGTTCGACACCTTAGTGGTATAAAAAAACTCTTACAGTTTGTGTATAGTTGGATATATCTACGTAGAATAAGTTTATGAATTCCTAATCATGATAAAGTGTTATTACCACTTCCATAAAATATTCTGTGAGAATTCTCGATCGGTATAAAAATGAATAGGTTCTATGTCCTCCTCCCTCCCTCCCTCCTCATGTGGACAATGCCAACTTCACATTACACTGAATTGCTAACAAAACTCAACACGTGTTTCGCCTCAACACACTACACTACACATGTGGATGGTGTGTGTGTACTTCTGTACGTGAGTGCCACGGAAGTGGAATTGGAAGGTAATAACATTTTATCATAATAATAAATTTCCGCAAAGTAACGTCTGATTCTATCAATAATTCATAATCCTAGCCTAATTTATAAATGCGAAAGTCTTTGTTATTGTTTAACGTCGCATGGAGCATTCAACCCTGATTTTTGATACAAAGACAGTTGGGAGGGACGGAGAATGACATAGAACCTATTCATTTTTATACCGATCGAGAATTCTCACAGAATATTTTTTTTGTAGAGCAATATTTTTTCACGGCTCAGCGGAAAACGGGGTGATCAGCGCCTTGATTACGTAAATCACTTACTAACATTTCTCGTTTTACTTTTTTTTAATTTTACAGTTTTGTGATTATCGATGTACCTTAAAAGTTTCGGGCACAAAGTTTTTCTGAAACTGTAATAGTCATTTGAGTTGTCGATAGATTTTTTTGTATGACACCGTTGTTGCAGTTAAACTTACATCTTGTGATTGTAATAATTCTCATTTCATGAAACAACACCAACGCCGTTTCTAATCTTCAAAACATTAAAATTTAAGGTAGTTTTCAATGTTTTGAAAAAAAAACAATAAATAGCATGTACACACAGCTATTTCCATTGACATCTTTGAATTAATATAATAATTTAACATAATAAACAACCCCCAACCAACAAAAGCATAATTTAAAAAAAACAATCCATATAGTATATATAAATTATTTATTAAATCTTCAAACCTAACATTGTACTTACTTTTTCGTACACTATTAAAATTATAAATTACATACATCAACAATTTGTTTCGCTTAAGATCGATCCAAACATAATTTTTCCATACAAACTGTGTTACACCTAAAATTTAAGGTGCGCTATTTACCCTAGTTGCAAACGTATATCCATAAAACGCCAATTTTCATGAAAATATATTAAACCAAGAAAAACTTAATTATTTCATAACTGGCATTTCATGATTACCTAAATATTCCTTTCGAGACAATTATAAATAGCAATATATTATAACAACGTATTTTTAGGAACAAAACGCTTAAATGGAAATGAATATGTAATGCAAGGTTGTATGTTAAAAATCTAATTCAAATTCACCTTAAATTTACATACTAACTACATTATTTAATCGACGCAAATACATATTTCCCTTAAAAAAAAAGAACTACACAATTTAATTTTGTCTAATAACGTCCAGCATCATTTAAAAAGCAAATTGACGACAAAAGAACCGAAGTACTTTGTGTCTTTACATTAAGAGCCCATGCTACGTGGCAGTAAACTAAAGTAAAGACGGTTTACATGCATTTGGACCAATATTTTCAAAACTCAAAAACGCATTAGTACAAGTTCGCATAAGGACCAATAAGCTTTACGCATAAGGACAAATACGCGATTAGACAAATACGCGAATGGACAAATATGTGATTGGATAAATACGCGAATGGACTAATAACTGCTGCCATCCGAAATGAAGATCTTGATGAGATCTATCACTTCTATAAAGAAACTACTAGTCTACGATCAAAAGTTACGGAGATAAAGCCGTTTCTAGTTTGACAGCTGTCATCCGAAATGAAGATTTTGATAAAATCTATCACTCCTGTAAAAGTAAAAGTTACAAAGAAAAAGCCCGTGGGAGTAATGACACTTTATTGTTATATTGCTCACTGATTTAGCTAGAGGTATTAGTGGGTTTAGGGCCTAGTTGACCCCTGCACCACTCTGTCCTACCAGAGTAAGTTATCAAACATTTTGGTCCATTTGCGAAACGGTCAAAATACGAGTTGGTCCAAATGCGAATTTGTCCAAAAGCGAATTAGTCCATATGCGTTTATTTGTCTTTTTGCGTTTTGGTCCTAATGCGTCGGAAGCGTAAAGACAAAGACGACGCGATATGCAACTAAGCGTGCGTGAGTAGTGCAGCTAACTTACAGATGTCTTTATCAAAATACAAGAAATAAATTTATTAGTAAATTATACTTTAAATACATCAAGTTTTGTTTTGCAAGTGTTTACTTTGTTTAACAATCGGTATCACGTAGAACTTTGAAGATTACTTTGTCAAATAGTTTTAAAAGGGGTAAAATACAGTCAAGATTGATATTTCTTTTTAACGAACAAACTAATGTAGGTTAACATAATTAATGTAGGTACTCTACATTTGTCACGGATTAATTACAACACGATTATCAAATTTCAGTCGAATCTACCAAGCCGATCCAAAGAATTCCAAGTCAAAAAAAATTTAAAGGGAGTGTGGCCTCTCAAATTGTTGCAACGCTAGGCAAAGTAACACTGTTCGGTATAGATAAGCGGTGACGTCATGTCCTTCCTCTGGGTTCGTGGCGAACGGTTGAGCACGCACCCGCGTCCCACGTATTGTAGTTTTGGTTTGTGCATCGTGCACTGTGTCGAACAAATTTGGATTATTGCACCAGCAGCGAGGAGATAGACTCCTGATTCCGGTTTGAGGCGGTTCTTGGAAACAATGGAAACTTAGACTAGCGCCCCGGGACTCTGGAGTGAGCAAGACGTTGACACCACCATACAGATAAAAAATTCATTAAAATTACATGCAATCCCGTTTGGATTTGCTAAAGTTAATAAATTCCCTCTTACAAGCTAGGCCCCTACTGACGATAGGACAGACGGACAGTCAATAAAGCATCGAGATTAAGGCTTAAGGTCAGTACCAAAGAAACACTGTTATACATATTTCGTTTAACATAAACAAGGACCTTTTTATTTAACAGGCACGATGTTACCGCTTTATAAAGATGCTAATTGTGTTTGACGCACCCATTTAAAAATTAAAGTCTTGGTTAAGGGCACGGGCACTCACTCTTTCATTTCATTTAATCTTATATTGGTTATACCCTCATTCTTATCTTATCCGGTTGTGAAATCAGGCCACAGCTGTCGAGGTGTTCATATAGTGCAGATAGGTATTCCTTTTTGTGGAAATGGAAGTGCTGGACGTGGGGTGAATTATCCCAACTCTTCAATACAGACTGTTGAAAAAAAAGGTAATTTAGTTTTCCTTTTTGATAAGATATACTCTTAAACTAAAAGCGGATCAAGAGCGAATAAAAATCCTAGATAAAAATGCTTGCACAACTACGGTTATGACATATGATTATTAGAAATATTACGCAGACCTATGGCTATGGCTGAATTGTTTTTCTTAAAAAGTTCTATAAAAAAAGTCCGAGACAGTATTTGTACGTCTATCTTCTAAGAGTAACTCACAGTAACCATTTTTATCCTTAAAATTTTAATAAAATCATGAGTTGTATGCGAACCTCTTTTAATCGATATGGTAATTATCTATATCTTAGTAAAAATATTTAGTATCAACCGTATTTGCCCTATACAGTATATTATTTAAATTAATATCTTAGTAGTTATCGCAAAATAAAAACTCCCTAGCGACAAAATGTGTAGACAAGGTAGAGAGACTATACTGAAACGTTTTCCGGGACAGCTAGTATATAATATAGGTGTGAGGTACTAAAAGCATAATAATATAATAAACTCTACAAAGGTGCTATCAGCATGAGATATTCTGATTGACTATAACTGTATTGTCTATATTTGTGCCCTCACACATACAAGCTACGCTACGTACTTAACCTATAGTTCTACCGAGACAACATACCCTGATTCCCATTGAAATGTGTGACTGATGCACGTTGAGAATATTTTTCTCCGCTCCGATGGGATCGCTGCGAGAGTATAGGAACAGGCATGGCGCGCAGCACAGTGGGGCGTGGAACAATTGCGACGAACGAATGTAATGCATGGTCGCCGGCTCGTAGAATGTGCGCATGTGGTATCTGAAATGATAAGTAATACCTTGTCTAAAAATGGGAGTCCATCAGTTTATGCCAGTATTGTGTCATTTGTTAGCGACACTTGACACAGACCGTTTATATAGGTCAGGAAAAGACTTGGGTCAAAAATACTGCCTTGTGGAACTCCGTTAAGAACTGGCCCATCACTGTTGACGAGCTCACCGATCTTTACATGCAGCAGCAGGGCTGTAGCTAGAGTTGAATCTATGGTAGGGCAGCGGACCAAAATGGTATTAATTTATAGTACGGGAAAACAATTTATATATATTATACCTTAGTTTATGGTACTTTTAAGGTAGGGCATTGCCCCACAACGCCCCCCCGTCAAGAATTATAAGCGCAGTGCACCTTCCATTCCAATACGTTCTAGTTTGTTCACTTCAACAACTCAAACATCTTCTGTTTGTAATAAAGAACTGCCGTCTCCATCAGTATTTTCTGACACCATGACCAAAAGAAGGTTTCTTTGAATACCTCTTGAATAATTAGGGACAAAGCACACTACCCAAATACTCACCACTTCGTCGGTAGGTACTACCTAAATGTGTAGCTGTATAGAAATAGAAGGAAGATGTGCGTGGTGATTTTTGCCTTCGTTATTGAATTGAAACGACAAAAAACCAGCTACCAAAACGATCGTTACACTCTTAAATATTCTAGGTTTCTTACGGTATGATTATCAAAATGCTAAATCATACGATTTCTTATTCGTACTGTGATTCAAATTAGCGAAAATAAGCGTTACTCCCCAGGGAATAATTCTCCAATGGTACATTGTTCACCAAGGGGTGAAAGTGACTGATTACCGACGAGGGTGTAGTTTGAGGCCCGAAGTGGAGCTGAGGGCCTTAAAACACACGAGGTGGGAATCGTCTTTCATCCCGAGTGATACATAGTGCTTTACACTAAAAATGAGAGGATAATAAAATAAAATTAATTAAAGTTTTAATTTACTTAATAAATATTAATTCACTTTTATAAACATAGATGGCGCTGTACCGAATAATTACAAACTATGGTTATGTTTTCTGTTGTTTATAAATAGTGAGTTATTTTTTATGTGAAAATGCTTCCCTTTTATAATTACAGATGGCACTGTACCAAATAAAAAGAAGCTATTTAATTGTTTCGTCAGCTTTTAAATAGAAAGTGCTTTTTTATTTTACTTTCTTCCCTCTAAACGGGCAAGAAAGTAATAATCTCTGTGAACACTTTTCTTCTTTCAGAGCATGAGTAATGTAAAAACTATTAATTTTCATATAAAAGGCCAAATATGTACCAATTTTCATAAGTTTAAGTTTTTTATAGAAAGTTCATACCTGATTGTACCACTTGAGAAGACGAATTTGTTTTAACATACCTTTATTTACTTCATATACTTATTTTTAGAGTTACCACGCCATTGCTAAAGACTTGCAACACCTAAGACCGTTAGGTTCTTAAAATCAGTAGACCTGAAGTGTAATCTCATAAAATTCGTAATTTGAGTTCTACAATATTTTATTTCAGTGGCTACTGCATTTTAATGCGGGTCTCAACACTACTAAGTACACCATGTATTTTGATGCGGGTCTCAAAACACTATTAGGTACACCAAGTTTTTTGAGGCTGCTCTCAACTCTACTAAGTTTACCATGTATTTCGATGCGGATCTCAACACTACTAAGTACACCACGTATTTTGATGTGGCTTTCTACATTACTAAGTTTACCATGTATTTCGATGCGGATCTCAACACTACTATGTACACTATGTATTTTTATGCGGCTCTCAAAACACTACTAAGTACACCAAGTTTTTTGAGGCTGCTCTCAACTCTACTAAGTTTACCATGTATTTCGATGCGGATCTCAACACTACTAAGTACACCACGTATTTTGATGTGGCTTTCTACATTACTAAGTTAACCATATATTTTGTTGCGGATCTACACTACTAAATACTTATTTTGGAAAATGTAAGAAAAGAAACTTACTCGAGATAAGTCTTAAGTGTTTTCTGCATGATTTTGTTTTTGGGGAAAACCGCGGCAGGGACTCCTATGGTGATCTCGCTGATGTCAGCTGGAGAATCCCATATTTGGGCCGCTACTCGGTCCAATACTGGTAGGTATCTGAAATAAGAGTTAAAAGAATTATTTAGTATTTTTCAACGGAAGGGTCTAGTATGCTATAGGTTACCAAACATTCTTAAAGAAGGAGAATGAGTTTGTTCGAGACTGGAAATTAAAAAAACTACCTGCGAAAGTTGTGTGTTGTGAGTGTGGAATGAGCTCTCTGTCAAGTTTTCTCGTGGAACTACAGTACGGGATTTTTCAAGAAGTGAGTGATTACATTGACGCTGGTACTCGTATTGCAAGCATCCATCTTGGTGGTAAGTAAAAAAAACGTTGGCTCAAGTGTTTTTTTTTTCAGGGTTACGTAGCCAAATGGCAAAAATTGGTTCGGCAGCAAGTACCGTACATGCAACTTATCTTGAGAAAAATTCTGTCCTTAAGCTGCAGTTCTAATGTAAAATAGGGAGCTCAAGGTTCAAAACAAATATATAATGCGTCTCAGTCGTTTAATAGAATTACTTATCTGTGAAGATTTACGTATTATTGATGACACGGTTGAAACGGAGCCACAGAAACTGTGGCCCAAGATTTTGGAACAAGAATACTGCGTGAAAAAATTAAGTCTGTGTACAATTAAAAATTCGTTACTTGTCACTGTATACCTCTTGGTCAACTTGAGCTCAGCAGCGAGGAGGTTCAAGTTTTTGGATATATGGATCAATATTTCTCATGGAGTTCCACAAACCATACCCATGTGTCTAGGAAATTATCAAATTACACATAAAATTGAATAGTATAGAATAGGGATAAGACAATATAAATTTTAACTTACATTGGTAAAATGTACTCGAGCCATTAAACGAGTATGAGGAGTAAATAAACAAAGTTACCAAATACCAGTTTAGTCTAGAAAACTGCGACGTAGCTAGGGCTTGGCAGCAGAGGCTCGCGCCAGGGGGGCAATATCCTGAATGGTATTTACGTCTCAGAATATTTATTTTTTATAGATTTAAAGGGCTCAATATCGGAATCCCGCCCTGGGCATCAATGATGCTTCTTACGCAAAATAGGTACTTAGCCAGAGAGAGAAAACGAGAGAACAACCATGACTGTTTAACATCGGCAATCTTCGAATAAAGTTGATCAAAGTCGGACAGTCTATACCTGTTTAATTAAAAAGTTATGTAACAAGCATTATAGATTATCTCATTTTCACCTTGGAAAAGGTTGGCCAACCAAATAAATACTTACAAATCTTTATTTTTGTCGGCGTGCACCAACAACTCGCCCCAGATGTACCCTGCGACGGAGAAGCCATGCACCACCATTGGGTGAGAACTGTCGTTTGATTTCATGAACCTAAGCAGGTCTCCGGCCACTAACTGGAAATTTAATCGAAATTATGAAATGTGTAGTCCGGGTTAAACCAAGCTTTTGATTTAATACCGAGGAGCCCTAGCTTTTGTGTAGCAATTGCGAAAAATATATGCATATGTTTTTATAACATTCCTCAAGGACACAAATAGTTGCACCCAGACGTACCAGATATTAGTGGCGACCATACAGCGCGGTGTCTAATCGGGAACAATAGTCGCCAAAGGCTAGTATAGTATTAAATAAGGTAGTCTAGAAAGAATATCACTCTTTATCTTAGGTAATCACTAAGCAGAGCTGTGAATCCGAGCGATCTTCACATCTCTATGCTGCAAAATTAGCAAAAATTAGGGGGCGGCAGGTACCAAATGGCCTAGGGCGGCAACGAAAACTAGTGCGCCTCTGGTCTAATTGTGCAACACTTAATAGAACCCTAGTTAGTAATATTGATTTATATGTCCTCTTCTCGGTTATTCTGTTTATATCTTTGACCTGTAACACTAGTTTGATCTAGTTTTCATTATTGGATAGGAATTTTATCTCTTGCTAAGTTTAAATCAAGTCTGGTTGTAAAGTTTAGCCAAAAATATTGTTTAAAATACCTGAGTTCTGGCTACACGATTGGAGCCATAGGTGAAATCAGTGCATACTTGGTTTTGTGACGTCTCGTCTAGACGTCTCGTGCTAAATATGCCACAAATTTACAAGTCATTCGATATATTTTAGATTTTCAAAGAGTATTTAAAGAAAATCGATCGATCTAATGATATGGAGACACAAGTCTGCGCTTTCACCGCTAACAAAATGCTAATAACTGGAGTCCTTTAATTCTAGAACAAACCGCTTACCATCTCCAAGAGCATTAAGATCATTGGTGTTGAAATATCCAGCTATGTTCCAAGATGATTTGGAACGCAAGGTAAAGCTGGCGTCGAAGAAACTTGTATTCAAAAGGGCAAAGCAGCAACTTTTGCCCCGAGGTGAAGTACTTACCTCGGGCCCCATATGGCTGCTGCCATCTTTGGTCGGGTGCACCTGGATGCGAGCTTGACTCTTTTGACTCAGTTTCACGACGGGCTGAGAGAATCGTCGACGATCACAAACTCACAAACCATATTAAACCCTTAAGTCAGAGGAGAGAGTTTGTCACCCTATGTGTATGCTACCGCTTGTATAATGGGATGTGTTCTGAGAAATTGTTTATTACTTACCAACGGCAGGGAATTCATCTTCAAACCTTAAGAACCTAAATGGTCACGTACTTTGCGGTTTTAGAGAAACTTATAGGTTGTGGAATGAGCTCCCTGCCAAGGTTTTCTCTAAGCTATCTATCTAATCTATGGTAGCCATAGGGGTCCTTCAAGGAAGATGTGATCGAAATTGTAAAGATCGGCAACGCGTGAGTGATGCCCCTGGTGTTCATATATATGTTTAGGCTGCGGTGACCGCTTACCATCAGGCGGACCGTTAGCTTGTTTGCCACCTTAGAGGTATGGGGGAAAAAAAGCCATATGTTGCAACCACCAACTGATTTTGATGGAACTTACGGTATTTCTAATAAAAAAGAATTGATGTGATCCGATTTGTATACAAACCCTAAAACTAAAAAGTCTAAAAAACGTTTTTGCAACTAATTTATACAAAGATAATATTATGGTCTTAATTAAAACGTTTACTTAACAAGTTCTTAGTCGTAATAACGTTTCAGTCGTAAAAATGTTTTTATAGAAACAACATCGTCCTAATAAAGGCATGATTTTAACATCTAAACAATTTTTTAGTCTATAAACGTATTAAAAAAGTTTGTTTGGCAATTATATAGTGATATTATTAATGACTTCATGATTTTTTTTTAATTTATTATAAAATTGACGAAATTTTAAATATCCTAAGACACTTAATATCATCATTATATAAAAGTAGCATTCCCAAATAAATCTAAATGTTATTCAGTCTTTGCCAACTACTTAATAAAGATTTTATATAATTATTTCTAAAATAAACCTTTTAAACTTATTTTGTCTTATTTTTTAGTTCAACTTATGTCACAAAAACCACAAAGCCATCGAACCAAAAGGAATAAAAAGTTACTCTATTATAAATAAATATTCAAAACATTTATGCAAATTTAAAGAAAAGTAAGCAGCGGGTAAATATTAAAGTAAATAATTTAAACATAATGGTAATTTTTCAATCCTTTGTACAACATTATAGCCATTCTTTAACCTTTATACTACCTTTACTTAACTATTATAGTTGCCATTTAAACCTTTATTTAACCATTACGTGGCCATTAAATAGCCAGCCAGTATAAATTGCGCGTTTTATAACCGTTTACCTTAAGTTTATACCATCAACCTATGTATATGACTAGAAGTTTCATTTTAAACGTTGTCTCAACTTCTATAAGACTTAATTTTGCTAGTTGGACAGTGGCTGAATATATACCCACATCATAATGTCGGGGACAGTCTCCTTAGGAACCACAAGTCCTTATAAAATGCTTGGTTCGTCCCGTGATGAAAATTTATAGGTAACTAGGAGTATGTTGTGTTGGCGCCTAAAATAGCTTCAAACATTTGTTCACACATTTGTGCACAAATATTAGTACTAAAATCAGGCGGCACGGCTTTACGTGGTTGATATTTTTGTTTTATAATTTAATTCAAAGGGACTGACCTGAGTACCCTTCATTGGCCACATGAGCTGCCAAGGTGTACAGGACACTGAGAGCACGTCGAACCCTTGTTCGAGGTAGAGAGACGCATATTTCATCACGTGCTTCTGCCGTGCCAGCAGCCAGTTTATTATTATACACAGTGGTTTGTCTCTTTGATTGTCCAATCTGTAACAAAAAAATATGTAGATGCTTAAATTTCAAATGGGACAAAGTAAGGAAAACCGGCCAAATGCGATGCTACCACCATTAAAAATAATTTACAAACAAAAACAAAACGTGTGCCGCTAAGCGGTCACCCATACAATAAATTTACTACATCCGCATATAATTTACACCTTAATAAATGGTCACGAAAGAAAAAAAAATCAGACCACAGATTCAGGAAAAATTTATAAAAAGAAAAAGATTTTTAAAATATACTTTTGTGTGTGTGAGTTTGGGGAGGGGAAGCGGGTTGGAATTTCGAAGTCTCCTGGCTCCTGTAAATGCACCCTCTACCTAAATGAATTTGTAAAGTAAACTATATTCCCGCGATAGTTACGATATGCATTCTAAACTTAATTACTTAGGTACCTTTTCAATAATTATAATTTAAAAACAAAACAATTAATGTGATATATTTACTATATATCTATTGATTTTGATGCCATGGACCGCAAATGACTGCAATGAACTTTACATTAGTGAACGTGAACTGCACATTAAAATCGAGCACAATAATAATAATTTGTAAGTTTTTGTAAACAAAAACCAGGGAAGTGCGAATTGGAGTCGCGCACCGAGGGTTCCGTATAGGGTTGCGAACCGTATCGCGAGAGGCGGGACACATCCGCGTTTCTAGAGCCCATAAAGTACATTGAATCATATGGAGAGTAGAGCCTTAAAAGTGGTGTCCCGCAAAATATGTGTCTCTCCCTCCCTCCCGTTTCATAGGAAGGCAAAATTTTCCAGCAGAGGTATAGTGGAGACGTACGTACGTATATAAAAAAATCATTCGTGAGAAGTCGAAATCAGCAGAGTTTCATAGGAAAATATTCTAATCATATTTTATAAAGAAAAGCAAAATTCCGTTTGTTTATTTTTCTTTAATGTCCTCATGGTTTAGCCAACTGACCTAATTTTTACACGAGAGATAGCTAGAAGGACGTACAGCTCGAGGCACAGAATTTTCCGCGCGCTATTCCTTCGCAACGGAAGACAGTGATGACTTAACAGTTAACTGTTAACTTAAAAGAAGGAAAAGGAATTGATTTACTTTTTTTTCATTGCACGTGGTTTATGGAATAGCGATAGGAGAAACATTTAATCCCAGTTGATACTTCTCATGAGAACAGATTATTCCGCGGGTAAAACCGCACGGTACCTATGTACTTTTCTTTCACGTCCAATGGAGCAATCGTTCTAACTGACCTGAAGGAAAATTACATGTAGAATACCAAGTTTTTGGGTTCCGTACCCAAAGGGTGCAAACGGAACCCTATTACTAAGGCTACGATGTCTGTCAGTATGTCTATCTGTCCGACTATAAAAGGGCTCCTTTTAGGCCGAAATAGGTAAAAGTCTGAACTTTTTACAGAATATGTGTTATTAACTTATTATTATGGCAGATTATATAACAATCTCTCCATACAAGAAACACGTTAGTTTACTATAGAACTTACACTAACCGTTTTAAGTTGGAAGCTTGTATATATTAACTTTTTTACGGTAGAGTAAAAACAACAAAACATACTCAACATATTCTGTTGAAAGTTTTACAGAATATATATTATTAAGGCGGATATTCTAGCAAATAATAATAAAACCAAAAGTAAAAAATTTAAGGGGGGTTTTCATACAAGAAACATATTTTTGTAAAGATATTCAGATAGACAGACAGCGTAGGCTTTGTAATAGGATTGAGTTCGCATTCTTTGGATACGGATACGGAACCTTAAAATGAACAAAACTAAACTACCTATTATATACATATATGTAAAGAATGTAGATAATAACTAGTCTTTTAGCTTAGTTTTATTTAGAGTTTTTACATTGCTTTTCTTTCTAGGTCCCTTAATTGGTTCATCTACCTAACTTAATTAAGATACTTTCACCATAAAACCTTTACATTAAGTATTAAAAAATATATACCTACCTATTGATTGAAATATGTCGGTCAGTGAGTCAATATATATAGGATTTAAACAATAGACTTCACAACAGAAACTGACTCAATCCAAGCGTAAAAGTATAACCTAATTACTTTCAAACAATTAGACCCAAGTATAACCTTTGGCTTTAATTTTGTAATTGTTTTTATCATACACTGTAGATATTTACTTAATTAGAAATTTCTTCAAGCTGCGATTCATTTAGGTCAAGAACAAAAAGTAAACGGATTTCTAAACCGATTTCTTAAGGGGCTGATATAGGCTAGATCACGTAAATATACCTACGTAGTTTTCGGGCAAATTCAAAATACATACATCCTGCTAAAATTATAAATGTGAAAGTATGTCTGTCTGGATAGATGTTTGTTACTCAATGCTTCAACCACTGGACGTAGCGTATACAAAGGTTAGGTCCTGTAATAGCATATAGGCTACTTTTTATCCCGAAAAATTCAAAAGTTTCCGCGGGAATAACTATAACAGAATTGAACGAACTTAAGCTACACCTATAGCTCGCTATAGCAACTTCATTAATTAAGGAGTTCCACGCCGATAACCCAATTAAGGGCGGGCGGAGCCGCTGGCAAAGTGTAGATTAATATAATACCTCTAGGCATACAATTAGAATGACATGGGTACAATCACACAAATAAAGAAGTGATATAGAAAAAATACTACTTATTGAATTCAAAACTAATCACATTTCGTAATAGATTAGATAGGCATAATTAATCGATTCCATTGCTTATTTGTAAATAAGTATTACAAATATCGTTCCTATTCCCCTTGATTACACATGTTAAGCTTAATTATATATTTATATCCACATGTATGACTGATATTGATAGCACGCACGTGATTAATGACGTCACTTACCTTACGTCATAAACGTGATTCCATAAGTCTGTGCTTGATTCCATTTACATCAAAGAAATATTTGTATCCTAATTCCAATCTCGTATTCTAATCGCAATTTTTTATACTATTTATAAATCTGTAAAGATTTAGGAGATATGAGTTAGTTCATAAAAATCGTTGGAGCTGTTCAGATTTAAATATTTATTTGAAAGTTGTACTTACTTCAAATTAAATGTACTGTAAGAGTTAAATAAATAAATATGTATATTTATACATATATACAAGAATTGCTCGTTTAAAGGTATTAGATTTAGATAGATAGATAGATCTCTAATACAAGGCGAGACGCTTGCTCACAACTCATACGTGAATGTGCACGTATGAGTATCGAGGGTATCCACAAGAAACATCGATGTAACGGTCACGGGGAACTGGCGCTGACTCACCTTCGGGTTCGAGGCTCACGCCGGTCGAAGGGACGACCCTAAAGAGCGACAATCCAAGCCGAGGCTTCTCCCGCGGGGAGCCCTTGAGCGTTGAGCGGTATATGGGCTGAGACTCCTTCAGAGTCTCGCCCCAAAAGCTCGATGGAGCAGTAATGGCTGCATCAGCCAGTTTAGAAAAAAAAAACCTATGATTCACTTACAACCAGAAGTTAGCACCGTCAACATGTCATTGTTGATAAATGTCTTCGTGCTCAGTAAAGTGGTGTGTAAAATAGTAGAACATCAAACTATAAAACGGATGGAGTTACTTTTCATTGGTAAATTAATAATAATTTACATTATATCTATTTATTAATGATGTATTAAAGATTTTAATACATGGTTCACGTTATACTGGTCATTTATAAAAGGTAATTGTGTGTTGTCTTTTTCATTCTTTACGCACTTTTGTTGCTGTTTCGATAATTATCACGTGCACGTGATCGCTCGCTAGTGACTGGACTATTTTTTATCGATATCTATAAAAAATATTTAAATAGATATTTATTTTGAACAAAATATTAAGAGATGTTTTGATGAATGTTTTTTCAATGGTTATATTTGTAGTTGTACATAAGCTTCCAATGTTTAAACGTTAACACCTAGAGATGCCAACGATAATATTGTTTTAAAAGCGGGCTCAGTGCTTCGTTTGCCGTTCAAACATAATTTATCAATAATTTTCGATTGACGTAAATTTTTTCAAATAGTTTTTAGTTTTTTTTTAAATTTATACTAATAAAGCTGAAGAAGTTTTTTTGAACTAGCGAAACTCTCCGAAACTACCAGCCGGATTTAATTTTTCACCTTACGTACGTCCTTTAGGAGCGAAGCAAAATTAAAAAAAAGTACTGAGTAACGTCTCAAAATATTACACAAACAATGCAAATCACACTCGCTCTATAATTTACACACCCAATTGTGCGTACACCGTCTTGTTAATAAAGTCTAGGAACTTTATTAGGTAACTAAAGTTGAAATTTATATAAAAAGTCCAAAGCGTGACGTTAACGTCACAGTTTGTTGTAAAGAAAAGATATTTTTTTAAACTATTTATGTATTTTAAGATACGGTAATTAATTAATTTCGTGGTTTATAAAATACATGATAAGTACTACTTTTTCTATTCATATTTACATCTGTTATGTTTTTTTATTTAAACGTTGCAGAAGTCCGGGGTAGAGATTTATGTTCTATAGATACAATGTGTCACGGGGTCATCAATACATAAATACTTGAAATAGTGTAATGTATGCAAGTGGCGTTAGGTGAAAAATATGTATTGTCGTTTCAGTGTTCGCTCGCCTCAGTAAACTTGGGAAATTAAGGTACCTACAGACTTGGCAACTCAGACAGTTTTGCTCTGTTTTGACTAGAGTTTGCAATTAGAGTTTTTACAATGAGGGTAGTCGGGTATTTCTTATGATTTCTTTATTTGGCGTCCATTATTTGCTTCATACACGTGTATTTTTTGCTACTTTCTTCGGTCAATAATGGATACGACACCTCAGGAAGCGGTTCAAGCCGTAACACTACTTCAAGCAGGCGTTTCGCAACGTGAGGTCGCTCGGAGACTTCGAATCAGCAGATCTGCGATACAACGGGTTCACAAACGATACCTAGAGACTTGAGCATTCGATCACCGAACAGTAGGTTAGTTTTCATCGATACGACGGACCGTACACGTGGATGAACTTCTCATCGCTACATTACTGAAATCCTCGTAGATCATGTGGTACCTTACTAACTAACTTACATTGAATGTACTCTATGGTCTCTATGCGTGCATTCGATCTGTCTGTTGGCAAAAAATTAATGCGCTCTATGTTAAATATGGCGGCACTTACGGTCCGCATTTAACGCATTGACTGTACAAGCTCAGGGGGTAGAACAGTGGATGTTCTTTAAAAAAAGGATAGATTTCATTTTGTGCACCCATCTATATTTTAGCACTACAGTATACAATATTTGGAACCTATTTTAAGGTTTAAACATCCATAACATGGCCATGGCCAACGTAATGTTACCTTCGTAGCAAAGGTTTACGTTCTAACTCAATATGCAATGTGTCCCCACAGGGGTCATCAAGTGAAAATAAATTGTAGTACCGAATACAAGTAAGAACTCTCCAATTTGGGGTAATCACTTCAAGATTGGTAGCACCGAAACTGCGCACACGATGTAAAAATGGATTTACACACACATTGATAGCAAAATGGCTCGCAATACTCCGTTTGATGTTGTTTCGGACACGGTATCTAGACGTATAAGCATAGAGTACAGTATATATTACGGAGACGTATAAGTTATCTCTGGTCGAGGATATTACAGGCAAACTATGTTTTAATTTTGAATTTTTGCTATCTTTTTAGTAGACCTTTTTCTGCACTTCCGTCATTATAACGTTTTTGCATACACACACTGATTTATCGTTGGCGTTTACGTCAAAGATGACTTTAAGTCATTTTTGGTGTACGTCTTAGTCGTCAAAGCATTTTCCGACTTAATTTAGCCGTCTAAAAAGGGTTAAAAACAACGACGATCTTAATAAACAAATATCAATATTAAGTTAAATTTATTTGCATTTGCCTTTAAAAATCACGGATTTTTTTATAAACTCTAACCCCTTAGTAGGGGATAAATTTTCCAATACCCTTTCTTATTTCTCGCATACAACATGAACCTCTGTGCAAAATACATGAGATTTGCATTTGTTATTACGATGTTTGTAAAGTTTCAATGCCACTGTTTTAAACCTTTTTGCCAATACACAAGCTAGTTCATATAGTTGAATGCTACATTCAAAGGACTGTTTATTCTGTAGGTTGACTATTGGAGTCCCTTCATCACAATTTTTATTCGTAGCCAGTTCTAACATTAGTTATTAACTTAGCCGTTTGTCAGGCAAACGATGCCACGCTTTTGGAGATAATAGAACTCGACACGGCGGTTTCAAATTTGCAAAGAAAAAAAAATGATTTTGTCGAAATATCACAGTCTTTCCGCAAAGGTGCGACATACTTAGAAAGAAATAAAATATTTTTATATATTTGAGAATTTGTACATGCAGATTATTATTGCGCCTTTAAAAAAATCTGTGTTTTAGCCATAAAAAATCTAAGTCATGACGCGGCAAATCGATTGATATGGTCACGAGAGCAATTTGGTCCAGTGGTTCTTAAGATATTGAGGGGCAAAAAAAAGCTTATATATATACACACACAAACACACTCACACAAGTTGAGTTAGCCTAGGGTTGCCATCCGTCCGGGTTTCCCCGGATTTGTCCTAGTTTAGAGGGCGTCCGGGGAGCGTCCGGACGGGGTTTCATTTATAGTCCGAGTTAAGAATTTAAATACTTTTAGAACCTTTTGTTTTCATAACAGAGTAAAAAATGTAACACTGCAGTTTTATTTTTTAAAAAGACTAAATTATTGACATCTCCGAGTTCTAAGCTCCAAAATCAGGGGGTTTTACGCTTCTTGTCCTAGTTGCTAGATTTTAGAGATAGCAACCCTATTAGCCCTGTTTTTCGACATATCTAGTTCAAACTAGTCGATCTATCGACTAAAACAGTCACCGCGATTAACAAGCCATGAGCAAATCAATTTAACATATCTCGAATTCGAGATTATCTCTATCAGCACGAGAATCGGGCCTGTAAAACGCAAATTTAGAGATTTTGATTTTCGGACGTACTTCCCTCATAGTCCTAGGTGTACGCAAAATAAAACCGCAAATCGATGTAGAGTTTAGCCGTTTGGCACACAGGTACTTTATTTAGGGTATTGTTTTGCCCTAAAGTACCTGTGTGCCAAACGGCTAAACTCTACATCGATTTGCGGTTTTCGAGCGAAATTGTTGTTGCCACTATCAAGAGAAGTTAATAAATTAAATGTGCCAAATGGAATCCTTGAATAAGTTTGGGTGTTTGTTTGTTACTTAATCACGCTTCAACCACTGGACGGATTGGAATAAAACTTGGCACAAATAGAGGTTAAGTCCTAGAATAGGAAAAATGCTAGATTTCATCCCGCAAAATTAAATTCAACAATAATTTTTATATTAAAACTGTGTTTGTTACTCAATCCTACCGCAATGAAGCATCCAATTGAACTGAATTTTGTACAGAGATAGTTGAAAATACGGAGCAGGACTAAGGCTACTTCTTATCCCGGAAAATGTAAAAGTTCCCACGGGAATAACTATAACTACTATTGCTCGATCCCGCCGCAACCGGAGCATACAATTCAGCTGAGAGACACAGAGAGACGGAGAAGGAATAAAGAATAGGTACTTATTCATCCCGGTCGATTTATGAGCCTCCGAAGGAACGGAATTCCACTTGAACGAACTATAGCTGCCGTTTTAGCTTGCTATAACAAAACTAAGTTGCCGTAAGAATCCCACGCTGATAGATTTAGGGCGAGCGAAGCCGTGGGCAAAAACTAGTAAACAATAAATGTAAATGCTAATATACTAGGGAAATACTTCTTTATTATTTGCTTGTTGGGAAATACTTAAGTATACGGACTTACGTTTTTTCAACCCTGCAAATACACTGTAGTAGAAAGATACCTAAAATTGAAAAAAAAAATAGCTTTACGCGAAACTTGAGTGAAACATATGTTCCTAAAAAGAAATTATACGGAATCAGCATGGACTTCAAAATAGTCACTCATATTCATACTAATCCACACTAATATTATAAATGCGAAAGTAACTCTGTTAGTCTGTCTGTTACCTCTTCACGCTTAAACCACTGTACCGATTAAGATGATATTTGGCATGGAGATAGTTTGAGTCACAGGAAAAGCTACTTGAAAACGTCAAACATAAGTCGGTTTTTTTTTCTATATTTGAGAATTAGCCGTTGAAATCCTACGCCGATAACCGAATTTAGGCAGCGTAAATTTGGCATATAGTTTGTGTCCCGGAGAAGGACATAGGCTACTTGAAAACGTCAAGTGTGAGACGGTGTTTCTATAATTAAAGCGTTGCTATTGAAATCCTAAACCGATAACCGAAATTAAGGCGGGTTAAACCGGGGGCAGAAGTTAGTAAATCATATGACGTAAAATTGTTTTTTATATAACACGAGGCGCATAATTTTAAACCCAGAATAAATAACACAAGTCAACAAAAATAAACCTTTTTTTTGTGTTTGTTATATAATTACTATTGTCTGATTTTTTACATTAAAAAATAACCAAAAACTCAATCTACAAAAAAAATGTTTGTTTTTGAATTTAATTCGATGATGAAAAAAAAAACGATTTTGTCAAATGCTTAGAGGTAAATTAGCAAACTTTATGAATTAAAAATATTATTTCCTTTATAAATGAGGTACATAAGAAATCAAAATCGGGTACACAGAACTCAGGCACAAAATTCGTGTTGACTTGTGTAATAGGCCTTTTTATTATTTTTATCTATCCATACACGAGTTTAAATTTCAAATCTGATTAATCGCCTATGTGATATATTATCATAGAGAATTATGATAAAAATTGCGTAAAATCGTAAGGAAAATTTAAATAAGCATAGGTGAGATCAATATTACTTTAATATTACAAATGTGAAAGTAACTCTGTCTGTCTGTTTGTCTGTTACCTCTTCACGCTTAAGGGCCCTCCTACACTCCACTAGCGCCGCCATTAGATATCTATATTATGATATGATATTTGCTAAAAGTGGCTGTTTTTAGCAGAAATGCCAACTACAACTCACAGATATTATTTAGAAACTATATAAAACCTTCTAACAATAGCTTATGACTAAGTTTATATTTGCGACATTTGGATTTAAGAAATTCGTTTTCTACGAAGAGAAAATTGAGGATATCTAATGGCGGCGCTAGTTAGCTGCTATATGCGCCTTAAACCGCTGTACGGTTGAAGATGAAATTTGGCATGGAGATAGTCTGAGTCTGTCTGAGAGATAGTAGAAAGGACATAGGCTACTTGAAAACGTCAAGTGTGAGTGGTTTTTTTTTACGTATAATTCTAATCTACGTGTAAGGTACCTGCGGGTAATAAGGCCTATCTAATTTCAAATGTATTTATTTAATCAATTATTTAGTCTTTCCGAACTCCGTAACATTTTTTGTATTGTTATAATGGAACTGCAGTTTCTCGGTAGAAAAATATAATTTTACCTTGTTATTTTAAATTTCTAAATGAATTCAAAGAAATTGAGACAAGTGCGGGTAATATGGCCCTAGGTGTGTAATAAAGCCTATGTTTCAATAAATAACAGAATAACTAGTTAAATTTTATTTGATTCTGTGATGACACTTGGAATTACGCTTTTTTATTTAAATTGAAAGAGACTGGCGCTAAAAAAGTTGAATTACAAATGTGTTTTACTATAGAAATCAATAATCTTCCGAGTGATGTAAAAATTTGGATGCTGCACGTAGGCTTTATTACTCGCACTATACAAAATCATTTTTTTGTCGAAGATCTATGATAATATTTTGATTTTTCTTTCTCGTTTCTTAGACTAAATAACATTTTATCATGGTTTACCATATTGTGATATTTTTTGCACTTTTCTTATGCAAAAATTTAGGGGGTAGGCCTTATTAGCCGACAGGCCTTATTGCACTCAGGTACCTTATTTGTCCGTAGCTCCTCCTTAATGGCTGGAACGATTCAGGTGAAATTTTGTCTGAATACTTCAATGTGTCCATGTATGGTTTGTATTCACAAATGGACCCGGAAGGTGACGCTGCAGTCAGTTTGTCACTGATCTCCCAATCGGCAGGGATGATTTTAATAATATTTTTTGTGTACGTTCGAGTGCGTCCCTGCATGGTTTGACTTCACAAATGGACCTGGGAGGTGGCGCTGCAGTCACTGATCTCTCCTAAACGGCAAAGATCGAATGTACGACAATGATTTTAACTTTCACTGCATTTAATGCGACTCCATTATTATCATATACTACAACTTCAATCATTGTGAAATTTGTGGCTTGGAAATGACACATTACATACAACGTAAAAACGCATCGAAAGGGCTAGCTTTAAACCAAAAGGATTTAAAGAAAGGCTTTCCGCCAAAACTTCCTCCATAGAAGATTTGGAAGAGAATGAAGAATTAGTAAATAATTAAGACATAGAGGTCACAGTAAACAGTGAGATATCCAAAAATGATGATTTAACCGTAGATTCGTTAGAAGTACCTAGTTATGGAAAACACAATTTAAAAAATGTTTATGTTATATTTAAAATATCATATTTAATGTGGTTGTGCTTTTCCGAACAGGACAACGTCTGCCGGTTCCGCTATCAATACTTATATTATAAAAGCGAAAGTAACTCTGTCTGTCTGTTACCTCTTTACGCTATTTAACCGCTGTACCAATAAAGAGGAAATTTGGAGATTGTTTGAGTCCCGAGAAAGAACATAGGCTTATCGACAACGTCAAGCTCAGTTTTATTACCTTAATTGAGGAGTTACCGTTGAAATCCTGCACCGATAATCGAATAAAGGGCGGGTGGGACCGTGGGCAAATTTGGCATAGAGATATTTTGAGTCCCGGAAAAGGAGATAGGCTACTTGAAAACGTCTAGGGTAATTCGTTTTTTTTCTATAATATTTAATAGAATAGAATTTTTTTATTTGTCTAGTTAAATTTTTGCTCTATTGAAATTGAAAAACACCGAAACACCGAAAACCGAATTAAGGGCGAGTGAAACCGCGGGCAACAGCTAGTATAGAATAAATAATAGTCACATATATAGCACTCGCCTAATAATTTAATCATTGTGAACTCACTTCATAGTCTTCGGATCGACAGCCAACCGGACCTTCTCATTGCTGATGAACTGCAGGTTCTTGGTGATGTCCTGGCTGTGAGCTCCGCGTTCAAATCCAAGCATGACAACCGGCGCACAAGAGAGCAGCGGTTGGAGTCTCTAAAACAATAGGTTCATCATCATCACAAAAGTCCCATTAACATTAGCGTTACTAGAATGATACCCTGGAACTGTTTTGAGGATTAACCAGTTAAGAATTTCGTACATTATAGATATTACTTATACAAAATATTGATCATATATCCGATGTAAATCATATTTTATCTTCGACTAATTAAAGGTCAGCCTGGCGCACTGTGGGGGGGGCGAAGCTTCGACTTTGGCGTGTACCAATGCACTATCTTTTTTCTTTTCTCAAGTAAGTAAAATGAATGTCACATCTGTGGCTTTTCGGTGTAAAAAAAAATTGTGAGGAAACTTGCATACGTCAAAAAGACCTGTAAAGTCCACAATCCTCTCTGGGCCCGCAAGACCATAGAACACTCTTTAGGCTAGGTCATACGCAATGGTCCGAATTGACCTCGCCTAAGGTGAGGGTAGGCCGTGCCCCAACAGTGGGGATGTATGAGGCTTATAAGGAAAAAAGTGAACTCCCAATATTTTATTATATCTTCTTTACTAGCTGTCTAAATTATTAAGCTAAATACCTACGTTTGGTTTAATCCCGACTGTAACATAGGTAATAACATGAAATAACAAATGTGAATGTAAAATCATTTCACTTTATCCTGTAGATTTCGTTTCTAGCCCTAGGCATTCATTATGCTTCCATAGTTGTCTTGGCAGATGTTGATCTATTCTTAAATTTGATGATTAATATGTAGAAGATACCTCGGCTTTTAGCTGGCATGGCGTAAGATGAAGCATTCACCAGATTTTAAGTTAGACTTCTAGCACAGCAAGTCAACTGTCAAAACCGCATTCAATTTTGTGCAGTAGTTTTTGTCTAATGCGCGGACAAAAATACATACAGACAGGAGGCACAAACAATAGTTTTAAGAAAATTTTGGCTCCTATAAGCTCTTCTTGTAAAGCGCTTTTTATGGTTTGTAAATGACTTGTGCCGTGAATAAATGTTGTAGGAATACTCCTGCCAAGTCATAAAAAAATCCACAACATATAATAAGAATATATTTACCTGTTTGCCTTGTCAGTAGATTCTAAAAAATTAAATTTATCGAATAAAACATATAGATTTTTGCAGAAACTACTACGTTTTTTTATATCCACCTCCTAGACTTGACTTTTTATGACATTTCAATACTTTTTATATACAATTTATTACGTTTTTACAGCATGTTTTTATTGGGATATTTCTTACCTACAGGTGGCTAGGTAAATAAAGTTCTTCTATTACCTAGGTTTTGGGAAATGTCTGATTACTTGTTACGCCTTTGATGTTATAACTTATCGTGCAATCGACTTGAAGTAACAAACAACTACGAAAAATAATCAAAACAGATAAGATTTGCTAAGTGCGTATCTGACTTGCGCTCAGAGATGGCAATTTGAAATGTTATAACCGTAAAGCAAACTAAACTAAAAACAAACTAAGTATCCTGGTTAGGTTTGTGTGGCTGTTGCATGATTGCAGGATGTCTGCTATTAGATTAAATTATACGTCTGTTAATGAGACTGGCCAGCAAAAAAAAAACAAATGTACAAAAAAGAAAATTATATCTCGGACACGGCAGTGCAATGCCCGCCAGTCGCGCCAAGCTATTTATTAATTCTTCAGCTCGATACTTTTAGCGTTTTTTTTCCCCATTTACTTTTTTGTCTTCAAATGGTCTCCCTAAGTTTAATGTTAAGGTAAACTAAAACTAAGTAGGTGTCAAAGTCATATGCTTTGTTGCTCGCCAAACAGTTAAAAGTAATAATTAAATTGTAATTTAGAGGCAATGCTGCCAGCAGCACTACTGGGACGTAATTTTTAGGGTTCCGTACTCAAAGGGTAAAAAACGGGACCCTACTACTAAAACTCCGCTGTCTGTCCGTTCGTCTGTTACCAGGCTGTATCTCATGAACCATGATAGTAAGGCAGTTGAAATTTTCAGAGATGTATTTCTGTTGCGGCTGTAACAACAAATACTAAAAAACAGAATAAATAAATATTTAAGGGGGCTCCCATACAACAAATGTGATGTTTTTTTGCTGTTTTAATAGTACGGAACCATTCTTGCGCGAGCCCGACTCACAGTTGGCCAATTCTTAACATAATTTAGTTTTTGACCGACTTTAAAGAAGGAGGAGGTTCTCAATTTGTCTGTATGTTTTTTTTTTTTTTTTGCATGTGTGTTACACGACAATTTTGCGGATTAGGATTAGAGTTAAACGATTCGTATGAAAGGGTTGACTCGGATTGGCCCTGTTTAAATTAGGTGAGGATCAGTCCAAAAAAACCAAAGTTAGGATCATTTTAGACGATCTTATTTCTAATGTACTAGTCTCCTAAGTTTCTGCGTGACACCACTGTGAATGAAATAAACAAAATAATTACCATTGAATTTATAGTTCCGCATTTCACTACGTGCAAAATAGGTGATTTTAGCAGGCCACTAATATAATCCTAAAAATATTAGAACTGCAAATTTTAGAATTAAACTGTAATAAAACTGCAAATTCTGGTATTCGTTGCTTTACCCTGAAGAGAAAATGGCTGCCAACTTCACAGACGTTAGCTGTAATAAGTATGTTACACCAACATTGGTGTTGTATTTGTATTCGAACGGTCCTCAGATATTATCTAACTTACCAACATAAAGCGTATTGTTAGGTATTCATTAAATTGCCAGTGCAGTTCTCTGACATAATCGCATGCAATATCAAAGTCCAAAGGTCACTGCACGTCCAACACTCCATAATCCTTTGGATGGCGATAAAGTTGTATGTGTGTGTTGTTGTGTGCATACGATTATTCAAGATTTGAAGTTTTTGATTGTAATTTGATTTAGGATTGTAAGAAATTGTAGGTCATGCGTGACACAAAAATGATCTTCTATAACTCCATTAGTAGATTATTGGCCTATGCCAGTACAATTATTCAGCACCAACTTATTTAGAGCACTTTCATTTAGCATCATATAAATTCACCCACAGAAATTATGTGGGCCAGATAAGTGCTAATATAAGATGTTTAACTATGCGCATCACGGCGCATTATATCATCGGTATTTAAAGTGACAGAATAAGTGATTGGATTATTGCAGTTCACATGTTCTTTTTTAAAATGCATGCATTTTAAGAGTATATTTGTGGCCTTCAATTCAGAATATAGTTACTTTTAATTCCTAAAATATGCTGTATTGTAGCGGACAGTACTATTAATTGCTAAATGCTGAACATCACCGATCTGTACACCTATATTAACGCTCGTAACATTACAATGATGGCGCCGGGGTGCTTAATAGTGTCAATATATACAGGCGAAAGGGTAATTGTCAGCTTTTGTAGTTCGAGTGTACTCTATATAATAAGTCTTTATAAATGCTTATGTTAGTAAATGGTTGCGGACAGCGCGGTTTGGAAGAAACTTCCTTTCGCACACGCTCGGGTTGTGGAATGAGCTCCCTGCCAAGGTTTTCTCTAAGGACTACAGTAGGGTACTTCATGAAAGAAGTTATTAGATTTTTGAAGGGTCGGCAACGCGTGAGTGATACCCCTGGTGTTGCAAGCGTCCATAGGCTACGGTGACCGCTTACCAGCAGGCGGACCGTAAGCTTGTTTGCCACCTTAGTGGTATAAAACAAAAATGAACATGTCACGCCTTTACTGGTTACTGTTGAAAGCATTTCAAATTTACGAATTTATTGACAAGTACACATGCCAAGGGCAAATAGTGCAGTTTAGTCAAATACTAGTTATGTGTCGTAGTCATAGGTGTTATGGCGATTTTTGGGGTAAAAGCTGCACTTTGTGATGGAAGCAAGCCGCTTTGCACAGTGATAGTAGGGACCAAAATAAGCGTTTTTGCCGGCAGCGCAGTTTCATCCCCTAAGAAAAGAGATGGCGCCACTTCCCAAAATAAAATTTTAAAATATTCTACAAGCCTGACGGATGCACGGATTTTGCTGATTAATATGTCAATAGAGAGACAAAAAAAAAAAATATTAACTATTAAAAAATTGTCGAAAATCCCGATTCTTTGAATTTTTTTTATCAAAATTTCCGGTTTTTTCTTAATTTCATAAAAAAAATGTATGAATAGGGTATTTTTTTTTTGCTTACATTATTATGATGTTAATAAAGCGTTCGATAAAAAAATTGCATGTCAATATCTAAAATAGTTATGAAAATATTTAAGATTCCGTGCTCGCGGGTGACGGTGGTGGGAATATTGCTCATGCTTCCGAGCGCGCCGTTCTGCCAAAAAAAAACATATACAATAAACGGCTACACGGATTTCATACCCAAACGTTATTTAATGTTTAATATAATATATTTTTTTGTAATATATGAAAATAATATCATAAAAATAAATTAAAATAAAATATTTCTTTTGGAAATATGGTAGAAAAATATGTCCATTTTAGTTAACGAATGTCTAAACTGTTTATTTTTTTATTTTAGATAAATGTATTTTAAAATAAAAAATAAAACTGCATCAAAATCACTTAATTTGTTTTTAAAATAAGTATTGCAGAAGTTATCAGAAGTCATATTTAATTTTATATATAGAGTTTTTGGTTACTTACTTTAAAATGTGTACTTGGAAAACTTTTTTAAGTAGTAATGTTTACTTAATATTAATATTAACTGAAAAAAAATACATTTATTATACATTTTTAATAATGAAAAACTAATCGCCTTCTTCAGTTTCCAGTTCAAAGGCATCGTTAGCACTGAATAAAAAAAAAACGCAATGAAGTACTAATACGACAATATGATGATAATATTGCAGGTCATAATGTATGTTATACATACGGTTGATTACTACAGTCGCCCTTGCAGGATTTACATTGCAGAGTGCAGGGTAATCCGACACGTCGGCAACCGCAACGCAATGTTTCGCAGCCTGATTTACAAGATTGATAGAGCTGGGTTAATTCTTGCCAAATGGCCATTTCATTTGACCATTGTGGCGTCGCGTTATTAACATCGTAATAATGTAAGCAAAAAAAAATATCCTATTCATACATTTTTTTTATGAAATTAAGAAAAAACCGGAAATTTTAATAAAAAATTTCAAAGAATCGGGATTTTCGACAATTTTTTTTTGTAGAATAAGTAATTATCTATCTATTGACATATTAATCAGCAAAATCCATGCATCCGTCAGGCTTATAGAATTTTTTAAAGTTTTATTTTGGGAAGTGGCGCCATCTCTATGCCTAAGGGATGAAACTTTGGGCGCTTATTTTGGTCCCTACTATCACTGTGCAAAGCGGCTTGCTTCCATCACAAAGTGCAGCTTTTTTTTTCATAACACCTATGACTATCGCAATTTATTCATTTTAATTTTTATTTTAAAAGAGGATCTTCCTCCTATTCAAGGTTTATAATAATTAAACTAAAATAAATGAGCTAGTTTAAATAACAAGCTTTTATATAGTTAAAAAAGAACTAAGAAGTTAGTTCCTGTGGCCACCTTCCGGCTTCATTATCAGACCCTGAATATCATTTAAGACCGAGTACTTGTCACGACAAATTAAACGAGTCCAAACTCGATGGGACTGCGTTTTTTTACTACACAGTTCGTGTTGGTCACCTAGTCACCTTCCGGCTCCATCTGATGAGACCTGCTCTTTGACATAATTATGTTGCATTGTCATTCGATTGACATGGGAATGCAAAATTTCAGCTTATTCAAACACCGGGAAGTGGATTAAATGAAACTTACGAGATTTGATTACACACCCACAGACACCGGGACAGGTGAAGCTAAATAAAAGCTTGTAAAAAATACCTAGTAGTTTCTACAAACTTTTACTTTCATTTCCTCGATGTCATTTCACTTTCGCGTTCACCTTGCGTCGCGTGATTGATATAAATTAAGTTTGACTATATTTTTGACATTTCCTAATCAAACATAATAAAACACAAAAAAAAAACAACGATATGTATACATACTATCTCATTAAGGGACGACGACGCGACGGTACAGCTGCTGTTAACGTGGACGGAATAGATTCCGAGAATTTTAAAACTCAGTCTGGTGTTCGACAGGGCTGTCTTATCTCCCCTCTCTTGTTTAATATCTATACCGAATACATAATGCGGTTGGTTTTAGAAAATTGGGACAAGGATGTATCAAGTAGAAGTCGGTTGATTTCAAACCAAATATATGATTACTATACTACCCTTTTTACGACGTCACAAGCAGACATAGATCGGTTTCTTTCGCTTCTGGAAAAGAAAATTTCAAAATTTCATTTGCAATTTTGGCCTTACCATAAACCACGATAAAACCAAAATGATGGTGGTGGATCGTAAGGCTAACAATCGACCGGACTTACGTGAAATAGCTGGTTGCGAAGTTGTCCAGAGCTACTTCTACCTCTACTGGCACAATCTAAAATACTGGAAGTTGCGCAGAAGAAATCAAAAGACGGTGTACCACGACACGATCATCTGTTGAAAAGATACATAACCTGAAACACCAAGGTTAGCTTAATGAGATGCTAAATATTTCCTATTTTCTTGTATGAAGCTCAAATATGGACGATCCATCAAAACTGGCTCACCGCAATAATGTTTTCATCCTGAAAAAGAAGCTCTCTACTAAACAAGGACTTTCGTCGATTGTGCAAGTGTAAAGATTTATGGTACAAGGATGACTTGAAGGAAACGTTCTCGCGGCCGATCACCCACAAGATGCTCAGATCTCATTAAATCATCTACATTGTGTGCCTTTACTAAATGTACACGCGCATTGCGAATAGAGAGAGATGGAAAAGTCTCGTAAAAGCCGCAACAAACCTATCAGACGATCCATGACCACGACCGCTCCGCCAGGTTGTACGACTGAGGAAGAAAAATCAAACACTATAAAACTTTGGATTAATTATAGGGTAAGGGTTTTTCGGAAAAAAATGTATAAGTATTATTGATTAACCATATTATAATTGATCGTCGTCATCGTCATTTCACCCTGAAGAGGTCCACTGCTGAAAGCAGGCCTCCCTGATGTCTCTAGACACTGACCGCCTGCACCCATCGCCTTCCTGCAAATCTAACTAAGTCATCTGACCACCTGGCCGTCTTACGTTTAGTCTCCCGATACGTGGTTGCCAATCGAGAACCGTCCTTATCTAAAGGTTATGGGTTCGACGAGCGATGTGACCTGCCCATTGGACATTTGAGCTATGTCGGTAACTTCGGTTCTTTTTGGATTGGTGAAGAGGCTGAGCGGCGAACGCGAAGATAGCTTGCGCGTAACATTCTTAGATTTGAGCGTAAAATATCTTGAACCCGCTAAATGGTTTCACCGATTATAATGTGCAGATACCTACCTTTAGAACATACGCAATTTTGCCATATCGATTAAAATATTGCAATGTAGTAGTGTCTTGTGTTTCGTTCAATATTAGCGCGGAATCAATGCCTATAATTTTCTTTCTAGGCCACCTGCTACTTATCCCACGGCGCGCGTTATTAGAAAAACAACACGAAGTATCACTGACAGCAAGATAGCAAATACCTTTAATAACAGACCCGAAATATGTTTTACTCTTATAAAAACGAAGCAAAATGTACGTCATTACTGTCACACATATATGCGGGGAGGTTTTCTTTTGGTATAATTAATATTCTCTGTGGGGGAGGCTTTCTACCCGCCAGGGAAGTGTACACTAGTCGCCAGCAGCTTATTGCTTATTTTTTTATTTTGCAACACTCGGATAAAACAACTCAAACGACACCCTCGTTGTCAATCAGTCACTTCCTACACTTGGTAATCAGAAAGAGACAGCATCAGACTTATTTAGTTTTCAAACCTAAGCCCGTATGGTCTTATTCTAGATAAATCCAAACGAAAATGGAAATTATCAGTGCGGCTGGTCTATACTAATATTATAAATGCGAAAGGAACTCTGTCAGTCTGTTTGTCCGTACGTTACCTCCTCACTGGTTTGATTCCCGGCAAAGGACACAGTCTACTTGAAAGTATCAAGTGTGAGTCGGTTTCTTTTTTTATAATTGAGCAGTTGTTATTTAAATTCTACACCGATAACCGAGTTTAGGGCAGGTGGAACTGCGGGTAAAAGCTAGTTTTATGTAATTGTACTATCTTATCTACTTACGTGGCTATTATTACTGATCGTGATTTTTCCACCGTAGATAGACAATGACGTCAAAGTCCTGAAAGTTCCCATTTTGGCTGGATGTCAAATCTGAAACCATATATTATAGATGAGTACTCATGACCATGTAGAAAGCAAGACCAAGATAGACAAGGCGTTTAAGAAGGGGGGAGGTGTTCCAGCTAGATTATATTCGTTATTTTATGGAAAAACGCTGTAAGGGGGTCCCTCTACCGCGTTTCTTTCTGTGTGTTCCATTAAATCCTTGCAGTAGTAGTCATATAGGTCTTATGAAAAAAAACTGCACTTTGTAATGGAAGCAATCCGTTTTGCACAGTGATAGTAGGGACCAAAATAAGCGTTTTTGCCGGCAGCACCCAAAGTTTCATCGCTTAGGAATAGAGATGGCGCCACTTCCCAAAATAAAACTTTAAAGAATTCTACAAGCCTGACGGATGCACGGATTTTGATGATTAATATGTCAAAAGTTAGATAATTACTTATTATACAAAGAAAAAAATATGAAACAAATTAAAAATATTAAGCAATTGTTGAAAACCCCGATTTTTTGATTTTTTTTTTAAATTTTCCGGTTTTTACTTAATTGCATAAAAAAATGTAAGATTAGGGTATTTTGTTATTGCTCACATTATAACGATTTTAATAACGCGATTGATAAAAAAACTGCATGTCAATATCTTAAATAGTTATGAAAATATTTAAGATTTCGTGCTCGCGGGTGACGGTGGTGGGAATATTGCTCTTGCTTCCGAGCGCGCCGTTCTGCCAAAAAAAAAACATATACAATAAACGGATACACGGATTTTCATACCCAAACGTTATTTTACGTTAAATATAATATATATTTTTTTGTAATATATGAAAATAATATCAATAAAAATAAAATATTTCTTTTGGAAACATGGCAGAAAAATATGTCCATTTTAGTTAAAGAATGCCTAAACTGATTAGTTTTTTATTTGAGATAAATGTATTTTAAAATCAAAAATAAAACCGCATCGAAATCACTTAATTTGTTTTTAAAATACGTGTTGCAGAAGTTATCAGAAGTCATATTTAATTTTGTATATATATTTTTTGGTTACTTACTTTGAAACGCGTACTTGGAAAACTTGTATTAAGTAGTAATGTTACCTTAATATTAATATTAACTAAAAAAAAAAAAAGGTATATTCTGGTACTATAGTGGTAACAAATTTAGGTGACAAAGTATCTGCTTCGGACGTTTCTTGTACTGCCATTGCCCATAAAACAACAGCATTGCACATGAAAGAAGCTGATGCCCGTCTTGTGTGGCATACAAACGAACACTTTAAAATCTTAAAAGAAGAAGGCCTGAAGGAGTTGTGGTTATTGACGGGGACGGGTAACAAACGCCGCTACATGGCAGTTCACAAAATTTATAATTCCTTAGGTTATGATAAGTCCATTGCACTTCAAGGATTTCATGCTTTCACAGGGTGCGATACAACGTCCTTTTTAAATTCTAAAGGAAAAAAAATTGCTTAAAAACGTGGATGTCTTGCCCAGAAGTAATCACTGCTTTCCCTCTCTGAAGAAGTAATGACTCAATTGGAATGGTTTGTACTTATTTATCATGCATATTGTATAAGATTTACATATATGATTCGAATCGATTAACTTAAAAGTAATTTTGGTTCCGGATTCACAGCAAAGTGTATGATGCGTATTCAGAGCATATTACTGTTAATGCGGTTCGCAAAGAAAGTTTGGTGCCTCAAAAAATAGGCTAGTGACAAGGCTCCCACCAACGTCAGCCGCCCTGCAAATACATGCACTACGCGCAGCTTACCAGGCGGGCCATATATGGCGATTTTTTTTGAATTTAGACATTACCATTCCATGTCCATCTTATTGGGGATGGAACAAGATCTTTCAAGGTGGCTGGACTCCACTATGGTCAAATGAAACGGCCATCTGGCAAGAATTAACCCTGCTCGATCAATGCGCTTGTAAATCAGGCTGCGAAACAATGCGTTGCGGTTGCCGACGTGTCAGATTACCCTGCGCTCTGCAATGTAAATCCTGCAAGGGCGACTGTAGGAATCAACCGTATGTATAACATACATTTTGACCTGCAATAATCGTTTGTTTAACACACAAGACGGCCATCAGCTTCTTCCATGTGCAATGCTATTGTTTTATGGGCAATAGCAGTACAAGAAACGTCTGAAGCAGATACTTTGTTACCTAAATTTGTTACCACTATAGTACCGGATAAGTAATTCAGGAATTCGTGACAGAGAAATTCAAAAAGCTCTGATTTATTCTGGTCATTTCTCAGAAACTCTGACCAATTACGTGGCAAAGAGCAATTGGGAGTAAGTTAGCGTCAAATTCCTGTCCCTCTACCTTCCCTTTCTTGTGTTTTGAGACTTTTAGGTAAGTACAGATCCCATACTACGTCTATCCTCTTGCAGTTAAAATTTTAGGAATCAACCGTATGTATAACATACATTTTGACCTGCAATATTATCATTATATTTTCGTATTGCAATTTTTTTTTTGTGGTAACGATGCCTTTGAACTGGAAACCGAAGAAGGCGATTAGTTTTTCATTATTAAAAATGTATAATAAATGTATTTTTTTTATATTAATATTAAGTAAACATTACTACTAAATACAAGTTTTTCAAGTACACGTTTCAAAGTAAGTAACCAAAAAATCTATATACAAAATTAAATATGACTTCTGATAACTTCTGCAACACGTATTTTAAAAACAAATTAAGTGATTTCGATGCGGTTATATTTTTGATTTTAAAATACATTTCTCTAAAATAAAAAAATAATCAGTTTAGGCATTCTTTAACTACATGGACATATTTTTCTACCATGTTTCCAAAAGAAATATTTTATTTTTATGATATTATTTTCATATATAACAAAAAAATATATATTATATTAAACATAAAATAGCGTTTGGGTGTGAAAATCCGTGTATCCGTTTATTGTATATGTTTTTTTGGCAGAACGGCGCGCTCGGAAGCAAGAGCAATATTCCCACCACCGCCACCCGCGAGCACGAAATCTTAAATATTTTTATAACTATTTAAGATATTGACTTGTAGTGTTTTTTATTCAAACGCGTTATTAAAATCGTAATAATGTGAGCAAAAAGAAAATACCCTATTAATACATTTTTTTTAGCAATTAAGTAAAAACCGGAATTAAAAAAAAAAAACAAAAAATCGGGGTTTTCGACAATTGTTTAATATTTTTTATTTGTTTAATATTTTTTTCTTTGTAGAATAAGTAATTATCTATCTTTTGACATATTAATCATCAAAATACGTGCATCCGTCAGGCTTGTAGAATTTTTTCAAGTTTTATTTTGAGAAGTGGCACCATCTCTATTCCTAAGGGATGAAACTTTGGGCGCTGCCGGCAAAAACGCTTGTTTTGGTCTCTACTATCACTGTGCAAAGCGGCTTGCTTCCATCACAAAGTGCAGCTTTTACCACAAAAATCGCCGTAACACCCTATGACTATAGTAAACGCTGGCGAGTAAAACAGTAGAACGGAAGAAAACAGCTCAGTCACGTTCGCTCAAGGTCACGGAGGTTATATCAATGCTGTACGCAGTTTTATAATTTGGGTATATGCATGTAACTATTATTTTTAACCGACTTCAAAAAATGCTGTAGGCAGTTGCGCATTATAATTCGGGTATATGCGTTTAACTATTATTTTTAACCGACTTCAAAAAAGGAGGAGGTTCTATGTTCGACAGGTATATTTTTTTATGTATTTACACCAATTTCTCCCTTAATTGTAAACCGATTTAAAAATTTCTTTTTTTTCCAAAGAGTATGCCCCCGGAGGTGGTCCCATATTAATGAAGTGGATTTAAAACTTAAACTTTTGGAGAAAAAAATAATTGATGTTAATTTAGAACTGGTGAAACTAGCCTTTTATGTTGATGATTGTATAAAAATTTGTTACAAGTATGGATGTTTTTAGTGTCATAGTGTAATAGAAAAAAAGCAATTCGTCACTCAAAAGCAAAATAATAAAAAGTTTTAACAAAAAAAAAAAACAATCTGCTCCAAAAAAGATGCACTCAATAGGTAAAAATAATTACTTAGTGCCAAAAAAAACATTGTAGAAAAGTAAACAAAACAAATATGTACCACTTTATCTTGTTTTCTTAAAGTATAATTGTTTCAAAATATGTGATTATGTTTTCCGTGGGACTTATTTACAGTTTTAAGTAAACATTTCTCTTTGGAATTATGAGATATTAGCTTAGACTAGATATTAACGCAGTTCATTATGAGAATGCTAAGTAAAATTCTAGAGAACGTGACTTATATTGTAAGTTTAAATTATTATTTTTAAGTGTTTTATAGTTGTAAGATGACAAGGGCGTAGCCAGGTACAGGCGGGGTTCAGCTGCCCTCCCCTGGCATGGATAATTTAGTCATATAAAAATTGACCTATTCGGATCGTTCGCATCTTTACTGCTAATTACACTGCACCGTCTTCCGACAGTCGTTCGTTCAACCTTCCACCTATAGAGGCAGTTCTTAAGTGTTTTGATGTTAAGTCGTGTTGGCGCGCCATTGCTTCAGTAGCGATTTTATACGGTCGCCACTACAGGATCGTCTAAAGGTGCGTACAGATTATTTACAATGCAACATTTTCCATACATTTTAATGTGTTCGCGAACGCACTAAACAGACCGTCGAATTCGTGTTGCATTGCATCTTGTGTTGCAAATAATCTGTACCCATCTTAACGATCAACTGTTCATCTAACCTTTCACTAGTAGAGAAGTAGTTTCTCAGAATTTGATGATGTAAGGTCGTGTTGACTCGCGATCGCTTTATTTATTATCTACCAGCGTTTGCTCGCGGTTCCGCCCGCCATAAATTCGGTTATCGGTGTAGGATTTCAACGGCATCTTCTCTATTATAGAGCATTTATTATATTAGTATGGACTACTTTTCCCAGAAAGAGCAGGTAAGACCACTGCAGTATCGACGATGTAAATACGTGACGAAGCTTCCTAAATCCTGCCCAACCTTAAAATTTTTACCTGCACTATAATATCTTCGTCAGAAAATTGTAGGTGTGAGATTTACTCGCTGTTTACATTTACTTATGCCTTGTGCTTTCATTTATCAAGACTTAAAGAAATCAGTGCGATTGTAAACAGTTTCGAGGACGTGACATCCCCTGTTTGACTCCTTTTTGTAGCTGGATAAGTCATGTTTGACTGTTTTGTAGAACTGATTTCGTTGTCAATTCACACAGACATCTCAAACACCTTTCCAGTCAACTTTCTCGTAGTATATAGAGGCTTGTCACATAGTCTGATGTCCGAGGAGTGAGGACGTCTTCTATATAGTCTGCCTCACTGTTTGGATGTGCTATGGGGCCGTAACCCCCTATTCAGGTGGTTGAAAATCGTTCAAGAAAGGCAAGAAAAATTCCGATCTATTCGTGATAATGACCCTCGAAATAAATGTTATCTCCGGTATTGAAAAATAGGTTCAAAATGTCATGTATAAAAATCAAGAGCAGAAGTAGCTCCACGCCTATGGAGTTTTACCATATGTAGTAAAGTGCCTACAATGCCATTTTTGCCGTATGAAAACTATATTTTGTAGTGTCTTTTTTTTTTTTTTTTTTTTTTTTTTTAATACCTCTAAAGTGGCAAACAAGCTTACGGTCCGTCTGATGGTAAGCGGTCACCGTAGCCTATCGATGCTTGTAACACCAGGGGCATCACTCACGCGTTGCCGACCCTTCAAAAATCCAATATCTTCTTTCTTGAAGAACCCCATATTCTGCCCCCCCCCTAGCCCAAAAGCTGGCTACGCACTTGGATAGTGACACGCTTCATAAAAACGTATAATATGTATCTAACAGGGTCTTAATGCAACAGAAATATTAAAAAATGTGTTGTAGGTAATCTGAAGTTTCCCTTTCCTTATCATGACAATATTAAAAATTTTAGTTCTGCTTCTGTCTAAAGTTGAATTACCTTTAACAATTAGATCGTTCGAGAGCTAAATATAATTTTATTAGCAAAGTACATTGAAGTCCCGACATTTGATTAGTTTGTATGAAATTCGTTAAAAACGTTTATTTTTTGCTTTTGAGCCAGAATGCCTTGGACCACCTAGGAAGATACCCTTTAAAAAAAAAAAGAGATTTTCAGAAAATCAAAAACGAAAATCGGTCCAGGCATCTTCGAGTAATCGGGGAATATACATAAAAAGATTCCGACGTATTGAGAACCTCTCATTTTTGAAGTCGGTTAAAAGGTCAAAACATTCTTAGTAAAAAAAATATGAATTTGATGTTCGACTTTCATTTGTTTTTAGATTTGGTTTTTTTTTTCCCAAAAAATCACAGTAAAATGTCAGCTATTTAACTTTTACGAATCATTTTAATTCTATTATTAATTTATTATTTACACCCCCTCCCTCCTGGTCCATTGGGTTGTTAAGGCCTTTGGGTTAACCATTTGCAGAAAACGCCCGTTCCTACGACTAGGTAGGTACTATGTGCTCTAAGAATACCACATTGCTATTTCGAGACTTTGTAGTTGCTAAGAAAAGCAGCCTTGATATACAAACAGACGGACAGACACCAATGTTTCTCTAAACGGTTTTCTTTTTATCATTTTGATACAAGAAACATATTTCAATGATTAGGCAAAGTACGTACGTACTTTGGTAAGTAAGAGAGAGAACGGTCGCTAGATGATTAAGTACATTTTTTTACAAAAAAAAACATTCCTTACCAGTTAGTTAGTTTTAATCGAAAATAACCCACACAACACCACAAAACTTTTACTAAAAATATTCTTAGAAACTCACTAAATGTTTTATCGAATAATCCTTGAAATCTACCCAAGACGCGCGAATCAATTTACCTACTTAAAATATTGTACACCACGCGGCGACCGCGTGCTTTAGACTTCGCGTTTCACGCCGTACTGATTATACGTATGTATGTTTCTTATCTAATTAATTATGTATACTGTAGATAGTGGCACAGTATCCGTCCATCCATATGCAATTAATAGAATTGCAACAGACGTTTAGTTCCTAAACACAGACGCATAGATGCGATCACTAATTTTTAGGGTTCCGTACTCAAAACCAAACGGGACCCTATTACTAAGACTTCGCTGTCCGTTTGTCACCAGGCTGTATCTCATGAACCGAGATAATTAGACAGTTGAAATTTTCACAAAAGATGTATTTCAAAATTCTGTTTATAGTATTTTTTGTTATAGCGGCAACAGCTATAACAATAAATACTAAAAACAGAAATAGGCTCGTTTTTGCTCGATATTAAAAACGGCAACAGTTAGACGCTTGAAATATTCACAGAAAATGTTTTAGTTATATATTCACTTTAAAAATAAATAGCTAAATTAATATAAAACAAATATTCAAGAGGGGCTCCTTAGATCAAACGTGATTTATATGGTACGGAACCCTTTGTGCGCGAGTCCAACTCGCACTTGGCCTGTTTTTATTTTTTCATTTTGCGAGGCATTGAACCCTGCTTGGTAGAGCATAAGAACATAAAAGCTACCAGTCAGTGGCATTACTAATTCATTACACAATATCTCGGGCCCTGCATGTCGTGTGCCCGTTTTTTTTTTTTTGACTGACTATGCAGATGGCTGTTGCAGCCATAACTGCTTCACCGAGCTTTTTGGAGCGAGACTCTGAAGGAGCCTCAGCCCATATAGCGCCCAACGCTCAAGGCTTCCCGCCGGGGGGAGCCTCGGCTTGGGTTGTCGCTCTCGAACCCAAAGGTGAGTCAACGCCAGGAGGGGAGTTCCTCGTTACCCAGGTGCGGTTGCGATTGAGTGGGGGCGAGAAGCGCCCCGGCACCCTTTGATACCTCGTGTACCCGTGAATCTGGGTCGGACGGTCGGGTCGACGTCAACGTCGTGTTAGGGGGAGGCTCTATTAGGGGAGGTCGTAGAGACTAATCTCGCTATCCGGACAGCGAGATCGTCATCTGGGGCCGCTAGTACGTGCCGAGGCTGCCTAAAGATAGTTTAACGACCGTGTCGAGGTCGGTCGGGGGGATGATACGTTGTGGATTGCACTATTAACCGATTCGGGTGATTTTGTGTACGCTCAAAAAGCGGACTGTCAGGTCTTTGAAATATTGGGGAATCGTGGGGAGCTCAAAGTCCCTGTGTAGGTCCGCATTGCGGACGTACCAGGAAGCTCCGGAGGCCGCTCTGGGTAAGCGAATTTGGAGGGTCTGAAGTTAATGGAGATTGCGTTTGGATAACGCATAGTCTACGCTAGCATAAGCTAATAAAGGGCGGATGCATGTGGTGTAAAGAGCCAGCTTATTTCTAAGCTACACGACAGCAACATAATGTTAATCAATCAAAACAAATTTTCATGTATGACCATACCGACTGAAAACACATTTTACGAATATAGCAATTTATTATTAACATTAAATTATTATTGATTACATAATATGTATTAGGTTAATAATAATGAACATCCTTTGCTCTTATTGTCTTTGTACTCTTATATTTGCAAACGGAGCCAAGCTGATAAAGTAAGTTTCTTTATAACTAAATACAGACCATTCAACCCAATATCCTTTTTAACCGATTTGGAAAAAGGAGGTTATTTTTTCGACCCGTATTTATGTAATATTGTCAAAAAGTTTTTGTATAAGTATGTTAGTCTGTGCCAGAATCTAAACACGTGTGTTAAATATCATAAGTTTTCAAATTAAAAATCTTTTTATTTAAACGGGTTTCTAGGAACACTTTCGAATTGTCAAGTGAATTAACTACAACTAGCTTTACAAACTAATTACAATACTATTTTATTCCGTGCGTCTAATAGGTAGGTACTCTTTGTAAAATTACAAACGAAACAATATTATAGTAAATCAACTAATTAATACAAATTTAGTATTAAAACACTTAATAAACAAGCATTACAATTTAAATAGTTTGATTTAGAAAAAACAAACAAAATTCAAGTTATATTTCAATTGCCTAAAGTTTTTCAGTTTGCATAGGGGGGCACCATGTGATACGTTAAAACACCTCAATTAATCTGTAAATATATTCAATTAATATATTTATATATCATAAATCACTACACAGCAGTTGTACATATATATATGTACATAGGTATATATACAAATACATATACTTCATGAAAAACAAATCTGTATGTATTTATGTGTAAACCTAATATTGTTAATATAAGACAGAGACAGAATCGTAGTTGCATTTAGGAAGAGATTGGAAGTGAAGCGGCTACATGCCTTCACAAATTATATAGATTATGTCCTCCCACCTCTACTATTCATTTAAGAGGAAAAGACACAGTCTGAAACGCAAACATTTTTTTTTATTTAGGTTAGGTTTTTACAAACAGTTTTTAATCGTCAAAGTTATTAAATACTATTTTATTTTTTAAATCCGGTTCACAATGTGGATTCTAGCTAGAAGAATTCAGCAAGAAACTCGAGAGTTACTCTTTTAACAACATAACTTGTAAATATCGTCATAAAAAAATACAATCAACAATGTTTTAAATAAAAAATTTAAGCCATACAAACTAATAAAACCGGACAAGTGTGAGTCGGACTCACGCACCGAGGGTTCCGTACCACGTATATTTTAACTTTTCCACTTTTTATCTTTTGTTGGATAGTTCCTAATTACCGAATAACGGGGTTCTGAGTTAAAAAATAGACAAAACAAAATACAACCGAATGAGCTGCGGGATTGCCATCCTTAGATGGTCGAATGCACAGTCCAATCACCTAACCTATCACCCGCCAAGCAACGCAAAGTCTACGTAAACTAGAAGCTGACGCGAAGACTTTTCGATATTATTCGACAAGTTGACAGATTCAACTAGTCCAAAAAGACTCGTCGATAAACGGACGGAACGATAGTTTCTAGTCTAGAATCTCCTCCGTTTTTAAAATCGGTTAAAAAATCGATCAAGTGCAAGTTAGGCTGACGAGACAAGACGGCCTAAACTCGTAGGTAGTTAGTTTGGTTTATAAGTAAAAGAGCTTAATACATATCAAAACTACCATATATCTAAGTTGAATTATGTTCTGCTTTCAAACATTAGAGCAAAATACATAAAATATATCAGTACAGCCTGTCTAAACGACTCTGTTCTGCTTGGTGGCAACAAACATAAAATTTTGCTCACTTAACAGAAGTAGTACAAACAAATAAAAACGATTGCCCTTTTAATTTAATATTGAATGTTTTTAGTTGATTTTAAACTTATCATCGCGTTAAGACCTTCATATCGATGGTTAAGACCCGATTATCTATTATCTAAATTGAATGGTTTTTATAATATTGTATTAATCTTTTTGTCTGCTTCTATCTAAGTATTTACGACGCGATCTAGCTTTTCAACACAGCTTTTAACCACGCGCGGCTCCGCCCGTGCTAAATTTGCTTTTTTGGCGGGGGATTCAATCAATCAATATCATTTATTCAATTTAGGCACTTATGAATGTCACTATGCTATCGGTTCGTAAGTCTATAGGGCGGGAGACCTTGTACTTAGAAGACCGGTACGAAACTCAGCAATGGCATTCATCCGGCAACTCCTTGATTATACTAAAGGTGATGGGATACCCAAACGAGTTAAGTTTGCAAGAATTTGATTAATTTTGTTACAGTCCTAAGTACACTTTTTGACGTGAAAAGAATATATGTTATAGTTCAAAACTTTACTAAGTGTGTTATTCGTTTGTTGGAGTTGTAAATATTATGATAATTTGGCTATTAAAACAGTTCAAAAAAAATTAATACTAACAATCTATTTTGGTCTTAATTTCAAATTGTTTGGAAAACTAAGAATATTATATTGATTGTTTTTTCATAAAGTATATGTCAATATGACCAAGTGAATTTGCTATTTTTTCTAAATAAATTTTATACCAATTAAAAACCGAAAAAAAAAAAGAGATTTTCAACGTGCGGTCACGTGCTAGAACCTATTGTACGCGGAACCGCATCCCTTTGTATGCTTCAATAGTGTAATATGTCTTTGTACACTGGTCAAAACGGCACGCTTTTTTTAGGGTATGCATAGCCTTAATTGCTATAGGTGGAGATATATATGTCCACGTGTCACTGTCATTCAGTTGTAATTATTCTAAAGGAAACCTTTGAATTTTTCGGAATAAAAAACATATATCCATCTCTATAACTATCTCTGTGCCAAACTTTTAGCTTAATAAGATGATTTGTTATCACGTGAAGAAATTACATAAAAAAGAACTCACTTTTGCATTCATAATATTAGCCCTTTAGCACAGCCTACACAATCGTTTTATTCATACAGTCGTCATCGCCTTAGATAAATCCGCCAACGTCGAGAGAGTGATGGCGGCAACAAAATGTGGACAGCACCCACACGCCGCGCACCTTATCTCACAATTGCTCTGCCTAGGCACCTTCGATGGCCAACTGAATACAATTATTGATTAGGTTTAGGCTGTGGTAAGTAATAGTCTTACGTCTAAATTCTTTGCTATACATAAAAATTCAGGCGTAGAATAAATGTGATATTTGCTTAACAAGATGGTATGTCATGTACTTAGGCAATAAATTACGATAATTTTCGAATATATTTCGATGGCCGACTTAATGACATGATTGTGTAGGCTGTCATATTAGTATGAATTCACCTTTCGTACCATAGATAGGTATAGGAAGCACAAAAATTCGTACAACATTCGGAGAAAAACATTCTCCTGGAACCAGCGTTGAGCAGTTGTTATAGTAAAGCTAAAGCTAGCAACTAAGTTTGTGTCGTGCTGTAAATTTTAATCCAAGTTTATCACAGCGATAGAAACTTACTTACACGTATGAAAAAGGGAAAAAAATACTATGAAACCATAATTTAATCGCTTTTCTGACATCTTCCTGACCGACTCATATTCGAACAATGTAATTATGATCAGAAATTCGAACAAAATTTTTAGTAAAATTAGAACTCCAAAGCAAACTATACAACGTCACAACATGAATTATGTGTGGCGTGGCAAGAAAAAACTTTTTAAAAAAAGAAACAACCGGCTTCAAAAAGATGCACTGATTAGGCCGTAGAGGTTTCTCGATATAAAAAGGCGGACTGTATTTTCATAGGATATATTGCCGTAAGTAATAAAACAACAAGAAGTGACCGCAATCGAGCGCGTCGGTCAGCTGACTGGTGGCCGTTGGTCTAAGGAGAAAGGAGGCACACATGATCGGTTTGGTGCGGATTGAGCTGCGCCGACAGCACTAAAAAGGTAAAAATAATTACTTTTTTCAAAAATCTGTTTAAGTTGGTGTCTATGTACTTAACAGTTAATGAAACACTTCATTCTTGCTTTTACCAAAAATATTTCTAGAAAATTTTGAGTTTTAAATTTACTACATTAATATGGGACCACCTGTGAAATATACCCTTTTAAATAAAAAAAGAATTTCTCGAATCGGTTCAGGCGTCTTTGAGTAATCGGGGAACATACATAAAAAAATTCGAGGAATTGAGAACCTTATCATTTTTTGTAGTCGGTTAATGAAAAAAGAGAGATAAGTAAAAGAACAGGACATATACAAATTGGGAGAGATGTAGATAGTAAAGAATACAATGATAAACCTAATAGAATAAAAAAAAAACGGGTTGCACTCCGGGAGTGCTGGCAGAAGTGTTAACTTGAATATATATATATTAACTATTTATTTTTCACTATACTAGCTATTTAATTCCCATACTATATATTATAAATAATAATGCTTGTTTATTTAATTTTTTGACGTAGTATATTTGACATCGCAATCTGTCATAGAATTAAAATCCCATATCCAACCTGTACTACTCATAATCGCAATATACAAAAAATAAAAACTAACTAACGAAAGACAGACGGACAGAGTTTTTTACATTGCATTGTCAGTTGTCACGTGAACCCAAATTGCATGCAAAACATATACCATAAAACCACAATTTATTAATTATTTATTAATTTATTTATTATGTGATGCAGAAATTTCAACAGGCACGATTCAATGACGAGATAAAAAATCCCCGGGTTCGTCGGCGCCCGAACGGATACACGAGGTATCAAAGAGTGCCGGGGCGCTTCTCGAGCCCTTGAGCGTTGGGCGCTATATGGGCTGAGGCTCCTTCAAAGTCCCGCCCCAAAAAGCCCGGTGAAGCATTAATGGCTGTAACAGCCAACTGCATTGTCAGATCAGAAAAAAAAACGTACCACTTAACGTAGGTACTCTTAGGGTGCGTTCCAAATCGCAACGAGGAAGTTAAAAAAGTGGTTTTGGGACGCCCGGGGTAGAGTAATTTTCCACCTGTCAAGTTGAATACTTTACACTGCCATAGAAAAGGTTGAAAATCACTCCTGTCAGTGTGAAAATTAACTGTCAAACGCTCGTTCCAGAACGGGTTGATTATTATTCAAGTTTACTGGTGGCCGTTGGTCTAAGGAGAAAGGAGGCACACATGATCGGTTTGGTGCGGATTGAGCTGCGCCGACAGCACTAAAAAGGTAAAAATAATTACTTTTTTCAAAAATCTGTTTAAGTTGGTGTCTATGTACTTAACAGTTAATGAAACACTTCATTCTTGCTTTTACCAAAAATATTTCTAGAAAATTTTGAGTTTTAAATTTACTACATTAATATGGGACCACCTGTGAAATATACCCTTTTAAATAAAAAAAGAATTTCTCGAATCGGTTCAGGCGTCTTTGAGTAATCGGGGAACATACATAAAAAAATTCGAGGAATTGAGAACCTTATCATTTTTTGTAGTCGGTTAATGAAAAAAGAGAGATAAGTAAAAGAACAGGACATATACAAATTGGGAGAGATGTAGATAGTAAAGAATACAATGATAAACCTAATAGAATAAAAAAAAAACGGGTTGCACTCCGGGAGTGCTGGCAGAAGTGTTAACTTGAATATATATATATTAACTATTTATTTTTCACTATACTAGCTATTTAATTCCCATACTATATATTATAAATAATAATGCTTGTTTATTTAATTTTTTGACGTAGTATATTTGACATCGCAATCTGTCATAGAATTAAAATCCCATATCCAACCTGTACTACTCATAATCGCAATATACAAAAAATAAAAACTAACTAACGAAAGACAGACGGACAGAGTTTTTTACATTGCATTGTCAGTTGTCACGTGAACCCAAATTGCATGCAAAACATATACCATAAAACCACAATTTATTAATTATTTATTAATTTATTTATTATGTGATGCAGAAATTTCAACAGGCACGATTCAATGACGAGATAAAAAATCCCCGGGTTCGTCGGCGCCCGAACGGATACACGAGGTATCAAAGAGTGCCGGGGCGCTTCTCGAGCCCTTGAGCGTTGGGCGCTATATGGGCTGAGGCTCCTTCAAAGTCCCGCCCCAAAAAGCCCGGTGAAGCATTAATGGCTGTAACAGCCAACTGCATTGTCAGATCAGAAAAAAAAACGTACCACTTAACGTAGGTACTCTTAGGGTGCGTTCCAAATCGCAACGAGGAAGTTAAAAAAGTGGTTTTGGGACGCCCGGGGTAGAGTAATTTTCCACCTGTCAAGTTGAATACTTTACACTGCCATAGAAAAGGTTGAAAATCACTCCTGTCAGTGTGAAAATTAACTGTCAAACGCTCGTTCCAGAACGGGTTGATTATTATTCAAGTTTACCGGGCCATAATTACTCGGCGTGAATTGGAACATAGCCTAAGAATAGGCAGCAATGCCATGTGTTGATCCCTATATAGTCTGTGCCATGTGTAAAAAAAAAACTTTTAGAGGTTAGGTTGTTTGTTGATTCAGGTTGTATTTTTAGTATGTACAGATACACAAATTGCGAAGTTTTATGAACGGATCTATACTACTTTTATTACTTGTTGTTTAATGCGAACCGTAAAGAAGAAGAATTAATGGGATGTACAAAAAGGGGCGCTGACGAAACCAGACAGAATTATCTTTTAACGTCTTATCAAAGTTTTAAGTACTAAACAACCCTCGCTGAGCTGGTTTTCCACTACTAAAGTAATGGAGAAGGTTGAGGGAAATGATTTTGAGGAACTTGGTATTAAACCCTGGCTTATCAAACAAATTTTTAACCTTGGTTCGTACTTCTTTTTATTGGAGCCTAATATTAGTTTGATTCAGTCACTCGGATACATGGTTTACCTAACTACTGATCACAAATAAAGCTTTGTGCTGGACAGTCACAGAATCTAAATTTTTGTGATGGAGAAGTCCCATTATCACAATGTGTACTTCTTGCATACCATAAAACAATATGTATTTATTTAATATCCCAGTATCTACAAAGAGTATTTCCTTTGTTACTATGATTTATTCAATCACAGACACAATTTGGAAACTGTAGAGATTGTGTTTAAATATGGGTAACTTTTTGGTTTTGGGTATTCAAAATACTTTAAACATAATAAAGTTTACCTGATGGCTTGGCACTGAATATAGCAAGGCTTCTATGAAATATCATGAAGAAAATCACAAAATAAATTTGGAGGATGACTGTTTTACTTTTCTTAGCCAATTTTGTAAATGTAGCACTGGAATATAAACTGTTACAAAACAGAGCCATGGTCACAGTTGGCATAATTTTCAGAAATTAAAAAATTTCAACCGCATTAAGTTATTTCTCTGTTCTATATGGATAAAGGGTAAAGTTATAGCCTAAAACTTTTCTCAACAAACTCACTATTCACACTATAATATTAGCATTGATGGATAGATACCAGTAGAGATAGAAAAATGTCAGTATCTTACTGATGAAACACATATTGTCAGCTGGCAAGAATACTGACACAAGCCAAATTGACTTAAATACAGGAATCTATTATAAATGCTGCATAAAGGAATAATGACATATGACAATGTTTTTAAGTCAAATCTGCCCAAAGGCAGACCATGATTCACTTATTTGGAAAATGTTTTAGAAGTATTGCATCTACTTGGTTTTATCCCCGTGTTTTAGACCGTCTATGACCTGTTTTAATTCGTTTGGATTGCAGCTTCTGAGGGGTAGAGACATTTGTGTTGGAGAGCTAGAAATTCTTCTACTTCTCTGTCATGTCTCATCAGGTAAAGGTTGGAATACCAACTGAAGGTGTTCTGCAAAGGTTTTAGCTTTTTCCTTATTTGACCGAGCCCAACCCCCATCCTTAGTTCTTATAGTTGGTATTTGGTTTTTTGGGTGTTTTAAGTCTTTGTGACCTTCCATAGAGAGTACCCTGTATCTTGATTTGAGGTAAGGGTAGGTAGGTGTGCCTGTAATTACTAATTGATATATGATTTTTTTCCCATATAGTAGTAGTATTGATTTTATCATTATTTTTCATAATATGGTAAAAATATCAATAAAATATTAATAAAGAAAAAAGAAAGTTAAATACGCTCTCCTGTAAAATGACATTTCAAGAGTTATTATATAGTATTCTTGCCAGCTGACAATGTGTCCTCTGAATCTGAATACAAACAATATAAATTTGTTGCTTTGATTTTACCATACAACTGATCAGCCAGATTTTTGTGTGTATTTGAACTGCCACTAATACCTATTTATCCAGTTAACTAGGTTTCTACTGTATGCCACAAACCAGATTATTTCACTGCTAATGATAATATCTTTATTAATATTATACATGCAAAAGTGAGTTTGATTGTTTGGTTGTATACCCTTCTTTAACAACTCAATGGAGCCTCTAATTAATGGAAAATTGAACAGATATAGTTGAAATGACAGAGAAGGACATAGGCTACTTTTGATCCTAGAAAATTTCCTGCAGGAATAACTATTACTGAATTTGATAATTTTTTATGTGTCTGCAACCTGTAATTTCTGGAAAAAATAATTTTTATTGATCAAGAATCATCGTCATTTAATGACAGAAATCAGAAATCTGCAGAAAAAAAGTAAACTTGAATTTATTATTTTTAAAGGGTAATGGGTGAAACAATGATTTATCTATTTCTTTCTTAGGTATTCGGACACCAACACCAATTCAAAAAGGCTGTATACCTCAGATACTAGTAGGTGATGACTGTATAGGTGCAGCTAAGACTGGATCTGGCAAAACATTTGCTTTTGCATTGCCGATACTGCAGCATCTGGCAGAAGACCCATATGGTATATTTGCTCTGGTTTTAACTCCTACACATGAACTAGCATATCAGGTATGTTAAATTATTTTTTGTGTTTTTCTTTTAATACTTCTTTCTACCTATACTGACTGTAATTTAATATTTAATTAATTTTTTTTCAAATTTCAAATTATACTTATTATAAATAATATACTTATTGCAAATTAGCTAATAAATCTCAGCTGAAATAACCCAAAAATTATATATACTATAATAATGTACTAAATGGTTACCAAAAGCATATAACATGGATTGATATACTTGACTACACCCTGGCCTCAAAATAGATAGATACAGAAAGGCTCACTAAGCAGTTTAAACCCTTCCCCTGTCCATCACATACATGCCTTTGAAATGAACCTTCTGTATCTCTATTTTGTGCCCTGGCCCCTCCATAGGAAAACGTCATGATGTACTAAAAGAAATGATGTGTGTATACATGCATATGTATGTGTGTTCTATGTAAGCTGTCACAGAATGGTCACAATCAAGTAAATATTGTGACTTATTGAAGATAAGTATATCTTAAAACTAACATTATCTAATTAATTTTAGATAGCGGATCAGTTCAGTATATTGGGGCAGCCACTCAAACTTCGAGTTTGCATTGTGACTGGTGGTTCAGATCAATTGGAGGAGTCACTAAAACTAGCTAAAAGACCACACATAGTAGTCGCAATGCCAGGACGATTAGCTGACCATATTACAGGATGTGACACATTTTCACTGAAGAAAATAAAATATTTAGTTTTGGATGAGGCAGACAGGTATAGTAAACATAACTTTTTTACTTCTCGGTAGAAATCAACATTGTGAACCTAGTGTTCAACAAAAAGTATTTTATAACTTTGGCTATTCAAAAGTTTTTGTAAAATCCTAATATAAATAAAAAAAATGGACTGGTGGCATTAAAAAAGCATCCAATTGATGTAGATGAGAGTACCTTGGGGTAGCATTATATCCATAAGTAAAGATATACGGAATTATCACAATGATATAATAATTTTTTTTAATTTAAATTTTTCTTAATTGACCGCTTTTTATAAACCAAATTTAGGTTAATTACAAACGACAGCAGGCACATGACATTGCTCGTTTAAGGATACTGACCTTAAACCTCAAACTGATTTCTAGAAATAAAAATCATAATGTGAAATGTTATTTATTTCAGACTCTTCAGTGAGTCTTTCCAAGAAGATTTAGAGACTATCTTCAACATATTACCTGAAAAAAGACAGAATTTATTGTTTTCTGCTACTATCACAGATGATGTTAAAAGCTCAAAATTACTTCCACTAAACACAAATGTAAGTTTTTTTTCTTTTTTACTGATTCATTATTTCTATGTCATTATACATACAGTGTATATATCGAAATCAAAGGGATTAAGTAATTTTTTGCACTATAGAGAGTTTTTATTATATGGAGAGAAGGAAGAAAAACAACAACGTATCAAACTAAATTTTTTGTTAATAACAACGTTTTTTTTTTATTGGCCAAATTTGTAGGTTAAAAGTTGGTTTTTGATTGATGACGCGATAGGTAGTTTATTTAATCCTCGAAACCGAAGCCCTTTGGCAAACATTTGGTAGGCAATTAAAAATAAATAAGGGTTTATTTATCTTTCTCAGAAATTTTGGCACCTGTAAAACTTAGCCGGAACCTATTGTAAAAATCATTATAAAGAATGGCTGTTCCGTTATACCGAGAGTGTATAAATGTATGGAATATTAGATGAAATATCCATCTAGATGTCGGGAGTTATTTGTTATAACCAAGGACGTAATCAAGAGTTTCAAATGAGTTGACGCACGGTTAGGCGCTATATTGGTGGCCGAAGTAAAATGTGGCATTTAATCGCATGGCATTAAAAATTGTTCTCAAATAGGTGTCTGAATTACTCAGCGGGGTAATACTCGGCGCCTAATTCTTCAAAAAGGAAGAATCAAAAAGAATTATTAAGATGATTCATTTATAAAAATAATTGGAATTTATAGACAAGATGATTAAAGATTGCCATATCATTAGAATCAAAATTGTTTTTAATTGTCATTCCCATTTTGTCTTTTCTCTGCGTCTAGAAAAAAGGTTTATTGTTCTTTACAGAGCCTGACAACATGGTCAGAGACAGACAAGCAGCTCACAGTGTCGACACTGGATCAGCGCTTCGTGGTGTGCCCAGCGTACGCTAGAGACGTTTATCTTGTGCAAACACTCAGAAAATACCGTGAAACAAAACCTAGTTCACACATTATTGTCTTCACTGATACCAAGAAGTAAGTGTAGTTATGAGCTTACTGTTATAATCCAATAAAGTAAAAAACTTTTTTAACAAAAAATATATATCTCTTACAGTTTATAACACACTTCACTTGCCCGACATCAACTTTCAACTGTAATTTTTTGAAATAATTTTTTTTCCTTTTTAGCACATCTTCTTGAAGTCTGTTCTTGTTTTTGTTAAAAAAGTTTTTTAGACCCTAATTTTTTTTTGTATTGATATTTCTCCATGGTTCAGTGGGTGCCTTCTGAACTGACAACCATTTACAAACATTAATATGCTAAACATTTGTGTTTATCTTGAGTGTTTTCTATGTATGTGTAATTTGTCTGTACTTACAAAAATGGACATATGTATTCGTTTCCTTTTTCTGTTAAGCATAACAGGCTTTGTTTGGTTTGATGTCCAGAAATATTTATTTATATAATATATTTATTTTTTATTATTTTTGTTTTATAATTAGCGACAAATAACGTTTTTCTTTTTTGTTTATCACTTTTAGGGAATTAAAACTGTGGCATTGTATATATGTACCCTCAAATTTCGATGTTCATATTGAATGTTTAACTAAACCCGTAGCACATGAAATCTTAGTCCGTGCATGTTAAAAATTCAGTATGTTTTTATTCAGAGAATGCCAAGTGTTATCTATGATGATGAATGCTATTGGTATGGACAATGTGTGCCTGCACGGGTTCATGCGTCAAAAGGAACGTGTGTCGGCTTTAACACAGTTCAGGAGCAATCTGAAGTGTACATTGGTCGCTACTAATGTTGCTGCCAGAGGACTTGACATACCCACTGTCGATTTAGTTGTAAATCATAAACTGCCATTAGAACCTAAGGAGTATATACACCGGTATGTGCAATTTTATTTTGTAATTATTGTATCTGCCTTATATGTATAGAATACTAATATTAGAAAGAGGCAAATTTTTTTTTATTTATTTTGTAATTATTCTGAGAATTCTTTAATGAATAAAAAGCTACACTGTCATTGAGTATCATTATATTTTATTAATTTTTTTTTAGTTTCAAGTATCAATATTTATCAGTTGGAAGAAATAAAAAAAATAAGGCTTTTTTTTTCTGAACTAACTATGCAGTTGGTTGTTGCAGCCATTACTGCTTTACCGGGCTTTTGGGAATAAGGCGTAGTGTCTTTTACTTTGGTGAACTGATTTTTGACACGGCGAAGTCTAGAAATAGCATATAGAATTTGCCCAAGTGATAGTTCCCACGGGAATGTTCACACGTAAAGGTGCATAAGATTGACGCGATTTTTGGCGTAGAGATAGCTGAAGGGACAAAGAAGTGCAAAGAATTCTTTTATCTCTATTTTAGAGAGTTCCCATGAGAACATTTTTTTCTCTGAGGCGCATCTTGTATTTTATTATTTTTCACGTCATATTGGAAGATCAATTTAACCTTTAAGCGGGCGCGCGTAACCTTAATAACGTCAAAGTTTATAAGAATTAAAAAGGTTAATATAAATTTATGTTTTACACCTTAAAGAATTTTTGATTAAAATTGATTAATTCAAAAGAATTCAAAACTAAATTTAGTCAGTTATTTTGACAAAATGTACTTAAGATATACTTAAATGAGAATAGTAAATATACAAACTTACATTATCAATATAAAAAAAATGTTTTTTTAAAAATCCAATGTGGGCGACGACATAAGCCATTTTAAATAATTGAGTAAGGATAAAATTGTTACAGAGTTGGACGAACGGCGCGTGCGGGTCGTAGCGGTATGGCTATTTCTGTTATTACTCCATATGATATTGTTCGTCTCGGGCAGATTGAGGATGCAATAAAAACCAAACTGACAGAGTATAAGATTGACGGTTAGTATAAATAAATAGTACCTTCATTGTTGTAAAGTCGATTCGATTAAAATGCGAGCCGCAGACCTTCAGAAACGAGTGTAAAATTTGTCCATTTCGCCGAGGCTACGACGACGTCAATATATTTTCTAAAAATTAACCTTGTATTTTTACAGAAATTTATTCTATAAACCAAAAAAAGAAACAATAAAACTAGATACCTGATAAACCAAAATCGCCGATTTCTAAACGTTTTTTTTTTTTTTGTATTAATACAAAATCCTTATAAATGCGAAAGTAACTATCTGTCTGTCTGTTACCTCTTCACGCTTAAACCACTGTACCGATTAAGATTGAATAATTTTTCATGAAGATATTTTGAGTCTCGCGGAAAGACATAAGCTACTTAAAAACGTTGTAGAGTGTTTTAAATAGTAGCACGTAGGTATGTTGATCAGGAATTAAAAAAATAAGCAATATTACAAGGCCTGACTACAACCTTCAGTACTGCAGCACAGCTAATTTGCTCGTCACTCTACTATATTTTCGTCACTGATTGACAGATGACGAAGCAGTGAAGGTGTTTACAACAGTGAGTGTCACACGTCGCGAACAAGAAGCACAGCTCGATAACGAGGAATTTGAACAACGTAAGAAAAACTATCGTATTAAACGATGGATACAAGCTGGTGTCGATCCAGACGAAATGGAAGCGGGGTGAGACTTTTAAATAATTAATAATAGGTATAGTATTTAAAAGGTTAACAAACGGGTTTAAGAATGAGTGAGTTACTAATTAAGTGCCTCCTCTATGCAGATGACCGAGTAATTCTTCCGGGAGTTAAAGGAAATAAAAACAATTATGTATGAATCGCTAGAGAGGATTGGAATGAACGTTAACGTAATTAAGACGAAAGTTATGGTTTTTAAATGGAATGAAATTGTTACAGAACGCACTGTTATAGTGGAAGGAAAGACATTGGAACAAGTATGAAAGTTTGTATACTTATATTATTTTCATATTAGAAAAAAGATAATCTATGGTCAATCAAATTATTATGAAATAGACATTTAGAAATTGTGACTTAAATGTGTGCATGTAATTGTGATCCTTAAGGTGGTAATCATTTTCTGACCGCGACCGTATGTAAGAGAATGTTGAGTGCGGCAAGCGAAGCATGAAAGTAGAAATAATTCTATGGAAATGAGAGCATTGAGAAGTATGTGTGGATCAGTGTGGTGACAAGACGGAATAAGGTGGTTTAGACATGTTGAGATGAATTAAATATAGATATACGAAACATATTTATGAGGCGAAAGTAATTGAAAGGGTCGGTACAGGTAAACCTCGGTGAACGTATCTCTATCAAATTAAGTCCATTCTCAGCAAAAGCGAGGTCAAAAGTATATACTCTAACCTTTAATCTATCGGCTGATGAAAGTATTGATGCGTAAAAAAAAAGTGTAAATGAAGCAAAAATAAGTGTGCCAGGATCATGCAATGCAAGTGGCAGTCTTCGGTCTTTGCTTACCCCTTTGCAAAACGGGCATGATGTTATGTATGTATGTACAAACGAGTAGACAACTCTGTATTTATTAGTAAAATTTTCGTAATAATAAACAGTACCACCTAATTTCAAGTTTAAAGGTAGATAGGAAGTCCAAGAATTCTTCGGAACAAAAACTGACTTTGGTGGCTTCTTATCTAAACAACAATACCCCACTCGATTGAGTAAGTAATTTTTTTTCCGCCTTAAGCTGTATGGGAGCCCTCAATAAAAACATTAATAAATATTTTTTGTTATTTATTAATGTGCCGAAATATCTGAAACAAAATAAAACATATCGTGGTAATCCAAAAATATTGTTCTTTGTAAATGACGTCAAAACATTTTAATGATTCTTAGGTTAGAAGAAATGCGACGTAAGCGAATCAAGGCAGCAAAGAAAGCAAAATTAGCTAAAATTAAACAACTCCAAAAACAGAACGAGGAAACAGGACAAAGCACAGAAAACCGCTTGAAGCCGAGCGAGACGGAAAATGACGACAAAAACATTGACGCTTCAATTAAAGATGGACTGAAGAAAGTCAGCAAAGCCTTAATGAAGAAAGATGATAGGTTTAAAAATGTTATAGGAAAGATTGTAAATATTAAACGCAAAGCTGATAAGGCGGAATCAAAGAAAGTTGAAGAGGTAGAGACCAAGAAAAGAAGAAAGAAAAAGAATGTAAAAAAATAAGTAAATAAATATTTCTATGAAACCTAGTATAATTTCTGTGAAAATTTTTCTTTTTTTAAGTGAAAACTTCTTTAGCAGCGTTGTGCACTTTTTTTTGGTATGGGAAAAATGATAAACCCGCGCAGGCTGATTGAAAATTCGTAAGACGGAAACCATAATGCCACGCCATATTTTAGTATATTGCGATTATGAGTAGTGCAGGGAGGTTGGATATGGGATTTTAATTCTGTGACAGATTTAGATGTCAAATATACTACGTCAAAAGAGTAATTAAACAAACATTATTATCTATAATAAATAAATAAGTATACGAAGTAATGGTAAGTAAATAGCTAGTATGTTTTTACTTCTGCCGGCATCCCGTTTTTTTAGTTGCTTTTTTTAATTACTAGCTTTTGCTAGCAGATCACCCCGCGTTATTTTTGTTCAACGGCCTTAGATAAACGTTTTTAATTTTATCTAAGTTATATTGGAGTTAGTTTGCTACAGCTGTAGTTAGAGCTAGTCCACTGCGGGAAAATAGCCTATATTTTTTTACGTCTCTTGACCTATATATATTTTGTGAAGTCACACTTTTACACTGTCTATACTATCTATTTCTTCAAAATTCCCTTACCAAAAATGATACTATTTATGAAAGCTTTTAAGCATATTTTGTTTAAAACTAACACACCTTTAAACCGACCCTAAAATAGAGTTTATATGTTTGACTGTTTTCTATTTGTTTTTAGTCTCGCGACGACTTCAGTGATTCCAACAATATCGTGCACAAAAAAGCTGAGAAATTGATAGTTTTGGAATCAGTTTATAACAGTATAACAGCTAAGCAAATTTAATTCGCTTGATAGATATTTTTTCCAACCAATAAGGTGGCAAACAAGCTACCTGTCCGCCTGATGGTAAGCGGTCACCGCAGCCTATGAACGCTTGCAACACCAGAGGCGTCACTTACGCGTTGCCGACCCTTTAAAAATCTAATAAGTTTCTTGAAGAGCCCTATGTTGTTGTCCTTATAGAAAACTTTGAAAAGATTAATCCACAATCAAAGCGACCTGGTGAGGAAGTTCCTCTGACACCAAACTGTACGTGACTATTAGAGGTGATTCTTAATTCTCGTCCCATCACTCTTTTATCCAATGATCCTGAAGATCCTTTGACACCTGGACACTTTTTGATTGTGCGACCTCTGACTTCGTTGCTATCACCCTACGTCGAGCCTACAGGATCCTTGTGTGATCGATACAAAAGAATTGAAGTTTTGAGACAGCAATTTTGTCAAAGATGGTCACTGATACCTGTCTGAACTTTAAAAAGGACCAAGTGGCGAATGCGGGCAACCCAATTAAAGACAGATGATATCGTCATTATACGAGACTACTACTTACCCCCAATGAAATGGCTACTGGGAGACTGGGCTGGGCTACTACTTATTCCGGAGAAGATGGAGTGTGCCGGGTTGTAGATCTGCGGACAAGCAGAGGAGTGTTGAGACGGGCCACGATGACAATATCACGTGTCTAATTGGGGTTCCCTCTTTTGGACAGGTATATCAGTGACCATTTTTGCCAAAATCTCACGACTCTGCCTGTAGAAGACAAGAAAGGTTGTGCCTTCCAGCGGGGGCTTGACGCCATGTATACAGGAAACTGGGGCGCAGAGGGGCGGTTGGACCTCTGGTTGTGGCAGCGGTAGGCGTGCCAGTGGTGACATCACTAGAGCAACAACATCTATTACCCGTGGGGCGGTGGCAAAGAGGAGATCTCCTGCCAGGCGAGATGTGAACCCTGGGGACCGCCTTGGTCCAACTTGATTTGAACTTCGATTTCTATATATGCTGATGTAGAAACTTTGATAGCGCGATGTAAGAAGCGTGACGTCAGCCTTGCTTGTAGCGGTACGATATGATCCGCTACATCACTCCTTCCCAGACCGAAGGTCGATACTTCGTGCAGTGATGCTTGCGTACGAACTTGAGATGCCAAGTTTAATGCGGCGTCCACAGTGAGTCGGGAGGGCATGTACTGCATGCCATTCATCAGCAGTCTGTAGTGAGTCGAGACACTGGCGAGTGCTGGCATGGTGGTTGCGTATTACCACAGTGAGTCGGGTCCATAAAATGATTGGCTGTGTGTCACTTTGAATTGAGACACTGGCCTGAGCAAGTGGCAGAAGCGACGAGCAGATAATGCCACGCTGGAGTGTGAGTCCTTGACAGGGTGGTGTGATGCTGTACAGAGGAGGTGCCACGCTGGAGTGTGAATCCTCAACAGGTTGTGGCGGAATGCTGTACAACAGTTGCGTCGTCGGAGAGGAGCTGCAGGAACTAGGAAGCGCTGAAGTGCTGCGGATAGTTCCTGATGAAGCTCTGGATGCGAAGCGTACGGTTGAAAACTGGTCCGTGTACCTGGTAGGAAGGAGTAGGCTGCTGCTACGGAAGGTGCGTTAATGTTCAGCTCGGGGTCACTAATTATTGTAGGTAGCGTGTTGAAGGCCCAAATAAAACTTCTTGAAAGATGTAGCGGATCATATCGTACCGCTACATACCTATCGATGTCGTCGGCGCGTAGCTAAAATTTTACCTTTTTATTTATACGTTATAAATTTTACAATCATCGTTTTTAAACTATTAAACCAATTACGTACCTGAAAAAACATATATTTTGAAGACTTGCACCTTGCGGAATCACCAACTTTACCTTGTCAGTGCTCTTGGAGATGGTAAGAAGCGTGTTCTGGAGGCGGGGGACCTTAGTGAATTGGGTTTTACAGTAATGTCATCTGCAATGTATGCTTGTCGATTGACAACATGTCATTGATTGCAGTAGACAAATCGTAGGAGACAGCAGATCCTTGCGGGACACCAGCATTAATTTCTATGCTATCAGAACAACTACCGTCAACCGAACAACGGCTCGTATGCGTCTGTCGGATAAAAAGCTAGCCATCCATTTACACAAACCCTCGGGCACTCCGTAAGATGGCAATTTCGATAAAAGACGCTGGTTCAGACCCGATCGAACGCCTTCGCTAGCTATGTAGGCTACATGTTCCTGACTCAATTCCCAGTGCCCCTCCGTGTTTTTCTAACTTGATGGAATTTGAGGTACTACCGATTGGCCTGTAATCGGCATCGGGGCACACTCACAGTCTTCGATAAAGACGGAAATTATTAAGCGCGAAGAGGCACTCGAGTACAGAAAAAAACTCAGGAGCACACTGTTAAAGCACCACTGCTTGTTTACCGTTTGGTCCACTCGACCAAAGAGAATATAATACTATGTAAGACACTCGACTTATGAACGTCTAGAGAAAATCAGAAAAAAAAAATGTTTCTCTACGTTGGTCCGTGATAAAGGTACAGATAACACAAAAATTACACTTTTTTGCACTCATTTTGATATTTGTAATGCATGTTGATCAAAAACTTTTTGTACCAAAACGGACTGATGCACTCTAGAAGCATTTTACTTATAGGCTATTAAAGGAATATAATTATGTTTCTTTCTGACGTAATTAGATTATAGGGTTTGCTAAAGTATAAAAAATCATTATCAATCACTGGGATTAGTAGCATTTTTGTTTCACCTACGATTTTTTCTGAATATCATTTTTTCCCTGATCTAACTAAGAGCTTCCTAGACCACTTGAAGCTTCCTAGACTTTTCCAGACCCTGCGTCTTATAACACCTTTCTATTACGCAATACAATACAGTAAGGATTAAAAAACAAACAACAATTTTAACATTTGCAATAATTTATTTTAATATGAATAGATTAAATTTACAAATAAATACAACAATCATAAATTACATTTTTACGCAAGTGTAAATTCAATGGCAAAATATTTGGCACAAAATTATAATAAAATCTTCAGGAGGCGTAAATAATGATTGCGAAATTTTATAAAAAAAAAGCACCGACGCGATGTTTTTTCTTTTCCTTATATTATAGGTATAAAATTGATAACATTATATTACTAGGTGCCAAATACGCGTAAACTTCGTTATATATTTTTTACATTTCGTTAAATTCCTTATTACATCTTATTTCCTAAATATACATAATAAGAATACATTGTGATTAATCAAATTAAAAATGATTACAGCCATGCTAAACATATAATATAAATTAAAAATATACAGCACATTTTGAGCAAAACGAAAATTATAACAAAAATATATTTTTGTGTCAAAATATCCATTTAAATTATAAAAAAGTGGGAAAAATTAGTACAAATAGATTAAAAATGTTAATTTATTGATATTGTTCATACTACTTTATCGGAGTTTCTTACTGATACGGTGGCACATAAATTTATTCCGGCAAAAAGTTATTAGACGTCGATTTCGGAACACTATACTTATAATTAACTTTTAATGTCGAAATTAACATCTAATAGAAAATTAATTAAATTAGAATTTACATAAAATTAAAATTTGTTATGGAATGATTTTAAGACAAAACTTACTAAGATAGTTTACTTGTAAAAATTACTAAAGTTAGTGAAGATAAGAGAGACAAAATGTACTATTTTGATCAAGAAGTCTATATTACTTAAATAAATGTCGCACGTAAATAGTTAAATAGGCATTATTTTGAGTAGGTCTTAAAACACAAAAATCCAATTCATGGTAGCAGACACGAGGTAATAAGATCTCATATATGAAGACTTTTCCATTTATGTACAATCTATTTGTTCTTCCACCGATTTTATTACAAAGCTGAGACTTCGGAAGAGCCTATATTATATGGTAAAAAATTGTTTATATAGTTAAAAGGTCTTAGAGTAAATTTCACTAGATTTAAGAATTAAAACGAATTAATTACAATATCTTTTAAATTTTTTTTATAGAATTTCAGCGACACTTATTAAGTAGCTCAAATTTAAAATAAGCAAAAAGGCTTAAGTTTATTCAGACATTTGAAGAAGCGAATTGATGGTAGCGTCCTTGTTGCCGCGGTTTGCTTCCAGAACGGACTTTATTACCTCTTTGTCCATGCTTGGAAACATCTCTTGTATCTGAAATCAAGAGTTGTAATTAAATTAATTTAGGAACAATTTTGGTAAAGGAAAAATCATAACTAAGTCTTTTTCAACATAATTTAATCTTTATTCAACTTTATCAGCTGATCCTCTGATCATCATAATTTTAAAGCCGCAAATAAATGGAATACAAGAATGATAAACGAACTTGGAAATATGGTTTAACTCGATGTCATGGTCAAAGATTGTACATTATATAACCATTTTTTATCAATATTCATGTTTCATTCATCATTGAGGTATGATCACGTTATAAGAAATACTCGATGATGATAAAACAGCTTTTGAAGCTGTTTTACCTTCATCCGGTTTTGTTTTTATGGATGTATGGACAAGCGATTTGGCTGGCAACCAGCGCAGTTCAGCAAAGCGCACCAATCATAAGGCATATAGACACGAGCTTTGTACAAGAAACTGACGCCATTTGCTCGTAATACAGCGTTTTGGTGGAAATTTATCAACATTAGTGACCTTATTTACTTAAAAAATCTGTGATTTAACATGAAATGTGAATACAGGTCACTTAAATGCTACAATAAAGTGGTTTTCCTAAAAACAGTCTGATGTTCGCAGTACATACCTGCTGAAGTTGCTCCTCAGTGATTGGTTGCGGCTGCGGAGGCGGTGGGTGTGGGTGTACTTGATGCATTTGCGGCGCTGCCTGGACAGCGGGGTACATCGGCATAGTTGCGTATCCCATACCTGTGCTTGGTACTACCAGCATGGGAGGGAAAGTAGCCATCGCCGCAGGACCAACCTAAAATAGATCACAGTTATCTTAACTACTTAAAGAAACGGCCCTATACATTGCTCAGTGGCTGTGTTTTTGAAATTTTAAATTACGACTAATGGACACGTAGTATCTAAAGGTTATTTTAATAGTACATTACTGCCGCGGCCCGCAAACGCAGCATAACCGGACGATCTTGAGTATGCGGGTCGGGGCATCGTCGTTACGATGCATTTTAAGCAGCAAAATGTGATACTAAGACATATTTAGTGCACCAAATGATGTATAGGAAAGATCAGATTAGGATTCACTTTAAACACTTTTGTGTTTAAAATAAGTAAGATATGTCAATAAGATGTTAAAGACACTCACTGAATAACTGAGAACTAAGTTGATCATGCCTTCTACGCCATCGCCTTGTTTACCATTCAGTGGATACCAGTCCTCGTGAGTTTCACCCTGAAACAAAGTATATACACACTAAGAATTGGGTAAAATACTATTCAATTAAAAATAATAATAAAAAGGACTCAATTTTATTTTTGATACAATACCTAAATAACAATTTTTGGCAAAGAATTTCTTTGTTATATACCTACTACCTGATGTACCAATATATGTAAGTAAATTAGATTTTGAAAATTGCAATTTGGCTATATGTATTTCATCACACTTACTTGTACACAGTGTCATTACGTGCAGGCAAAGCGGTTGATAAGACCTTCATTACTCCCACGGGCTTTTTCTTTGTAAATTTTACTTTTCTCAAGGCAAAGCGCGCGTTTAAAGAACTCACTGACGGCAATAATGTGCCTATTAGTATTATATCAAGTATGTATAAAAGTTATCTGTACAAAATATGAACTACGCGCACACTACAAGTGAGCAATTGCAAGTTTTAACTTTAGCCATGTGGCGGTGGCGTTGTTTTTCTCTACTTCTATTCCCGCCATTTCAATTGTGTTTTTATGGGTTTCTTATATTTTTATTTACTCGCAAATGTGATTAAAAACATTGTGTAATACGGGCGGTATAAAAATTACAAACTCGAGTCATTAAAGCCATCGGCCTTAGGCTTCTAAATTTCCTCTCATTATTAATTTTACTCTTACCTCCCTTATTAAACAATATACTATTACATGATTGGAAAAAATATTCTTTATACTTTACGTTTTGGAGCATAAATATTCCAGGATACCTCACAAAGCTTATACGATAACGTCACTTGATAATCATTACGTTTAAAGCCACACAGAGCGTTTTCGCTTAATTTAATGAGCGATACACTTTTAGCACCCGCCACGGACTAAATTTGGGTGCCACCGACCGGCAACAACGTCGTAGGTACGCATTTGTAGCGGATCATATCTTACTGCAACAACCAAAATTTGGCACAGAGATAGTTAAAGCGACGATAAAGAACTGGTTATTTGATATCTCGGAAAATCTAAAAGTTCCCACAGAAATAACTATAACCTAATTCCACGTGGACTAACTACACTGGCTTTAGCCATAGCTTTTTATAATTCACAGTATAATTGCGAAGTTGCAGTAGAAATGCCGCGGGCAAAAGCTAGTTTTAATACATACATTGAGCACGGCAGGCGGTATAGTGATATGCGTCCAAGCTATCAACTCGTCCATAGTAAACGAACACTCATCGAATATCTCCAGGTAGATTGAGTTCACTCCGGGAGGCAGGAGGCTGACGACAATAATGCAATAGTTTAGAAAAGCTGATAAAACCTTGGCGAATACGGAGAGGTATAGGGTTTTGCAGCTATTTTAAACCTAAATTATATTAAACACTGATGTAAATGTTACAAATTAACTCGGTCCACTATAACTCATGTATAAAGCTTTTGGAGGTTGTGATGTTGTTGGGTTTGTATTAATATAATCATGCCACTGCAGTCCACTGCTGGTCATATGTCTCTCACAAGACGTGGCACTTTGTACGGTCCTTCGCCTTATGCATTCAATCGCTCCCAACAATTTTGGGTATATTATCACGCCATCTGGCGGAGCGGGTCCCACACTACGACTCCCTAAAGGTGGTCTCTACCCAAGAACACTAGCTACACAAGCGATCACCAGTTCTGAGACTAATGTGACCAGCCTAATGCAATTCCAGCCTGCTGATCTTAATGCGTAATGTGTATTATATCGAAGGTTTGATTATTATATTGTAGATATAACTATTATACCGTTTGTATGATTATAATATTGTTGATATAATTATTATATCATATGTATGGTTATAATATTGTAGATATGATTATTATATCCTTTTTATGATTATGATATTGTAGATATGATTTTTATATTGTAGGTATGATTATTGTAAAATTTATAGTTGTACCTATTGATCACTTTTAAAAGACTAACTTTAGGGCTCCTGTAGGTAAAAAGACAAAAAATAACTATTTTATGATTTTTTAACAATGTTTGAATCTCTCTATATAATATGATTTCTAAGATCGTAATACTGACACTCAAATTGGAAAGATTATTGCATTCGTTCGGGTATATGAATAAAATCGGTACGATTGGTAGTATGTATGTATGTACATCAGGCGGATCATGTGCTTGTTTGCCACCTTAGTGATATAAAAACAAAAAAAAAAATAGTAAGTATGGTTGAAAAATTGTATAAGTGAAACAGGTGCATTTTATTAAATTTTCTTACAAGAGGTTTTTTAATCAGTAAGTTTGAAGAAGTTTTTAGTATTTAGTGTAACAGTGCTTAACTTACCAATGAATAACTTTGTTCCATCTTGGTGTTTTGCCGCCGCTGGGATCCGTGTGGGTTTCGTATATGCAATGTCCAACTCGAAGCCGTACATACGGGTCCATACGTGTCAATCCTGCAGTATACCAATGTCAGCTTTGATCAGTCAATTCAGGATTCATTTCATTACATAGATAGAATTATTATAGATAATAACTTTTTAAAATTTTACAATTATATGATGTATTCTAACATAATTACACATACCTCAAAAACCACGGAAAAGTAAAAAAGAATCCTTAACCCGTTATTTTAGTTGTTTTTAACCTTAATAATACACGTATTTTTTAGAAAATCAAAAATCTTGGGTTTATGATAGAGCTTCTGTGTGGTGAAAGTAGACTCGCGTATACATTCACGAAACTACAATTAATTTATTAAGATATCGGGGCTTCGTTCAAAATCTTCGTTACAACACCACGGTGTGTAGCTATGCTAACCCGAGTATAAACGATAACCTATAGTAGCAAACGTCACTTTGACAATTGTGATGTCAGAACACTAAGAACCCTGCTCTAAAGTCGATGGTGTTATTAGTCCTATTGACATGAACCCTGGAGATTGTGACCAAAGCATGAAACTTGGTACAAGCATAGCCTGGATCAAAATAAACAGACTTAGCCCGGTACCGGTTACTTCAAAGTCAAATTCTGACAGTCTATCATACCTAGAGCTATGGTAGAGGTTGGAGAAACACATACACGCTAACTTACCATAGTTTTTGACTAGTTTGGCCTGGGCTATGGTGATGCTTAGTCTTGCGGATAATGGTGGTCCTGCTGGTGGGACCTGCAAATATCATTGTAGGCTCCATAATAAAAATAGACAGATTGTCTAAATCCAATGTGAAAAGCTTTCAAGTTTATTATTGTTCAATAACATTGCCGTGCGTGTAGCTAGGTACAAAATGCTTACTCGGGTAATAATGGGAATGGATGTAAAAACCTGTTCCCTTTTCCACTACAGTTAGACAATTGGGACCTACTAATGACAAAAAACAGATTTCTACTATTCCGGTCAATGATACCAATTTGCATAGTAACGTTTACGTTTATTGCAGATAGCACTACCAGCCGCACTACTGGTAGTGCTGTTTACAAATGTTAGCACTACCGGGGCACCGTTCAAATGTTTTATAGTACAATCAAGGAAAAAAATACAAAAAGAAACCAGCCAAGTGCGAGAAGGTGTTCCGTACGATCTAACAAGATTGACGTGTGTTTGTATTTCGATGGATTGACGACGAAAAGATAGTTTTTCCCTACCGACCAACTGAAAAGCACAACTAGTGCGGTCGGTGGGATATGTCGAGCGTTTATAGTCGTTTTAGTTTTTTATTTTCAATATTATTGCAAATGACAGCTGTCAAATTAGAAAAATGATCGATCTCATCAAGGTCTTTATTTTTGATGACAGCTGTCAAACTAGGAAGAGCTAAATCTCCCTAACTATTGATCTCAGACTAGCAGTTTCCTTGCAGATATGATAGATCTCATCAAGATCTTTATTTCGGATGACAGCTGTCAAACTAGAAAGAGCTATATCTCCCTAACTATTGATCTTAGACTAGCAGTTGCCTTGCAGAAATGATAGATCTCATCAAGATCTTTATTTCAGATGACAGCTGTCAAACTAGAAAGAGCTATATCTCCCTAACTATTGATCTTAGACTAGCAGTTTCCTTGCAGAAATGATAGATCTCATCAAGGTCTTTATTTTTGATGACAGCTGTCAAACTAGAAAGAGCTATATCTCCCTAACTATTGATCTTAGACTAGCAGTTGCCTTGCAGAAATGATAGATCTCATCAAGGTCTTTATTTTTGATGACAGCTGTCAAACTAGAAAGAGCTATATCTCCCTATCTATTTATCTTAGACTAGCAGTTTCCTTGCAAAAATGATAGATCTCATCAAGGTCTTTATTTTTAATGACAGCTGTCAAACTAGAAAGAGCTATATCTCCCTATCTATTTATCTTAGACTAGCAGTTTCCTTGCAGAAATGATAGATCTCATCAAGGTCTTTATTTTTTATGACAGCTGTCAAACTAGAAAGATCTATATCCCCTTAACAATTGATCTCAGACTAGCAGTTTCCTTGCAGAAATAATAGATCTCATCAAGGTCTTTATTTCAGATGACAGCTTTCAAATTAGAAACGGCTTTATCTTCGAAACTCCAAAACATGTTCTCCGAAATAAATATTGATGAGATCTATCACATCGGTCAAGAACCTACTAGTCTAAGATTCAAAGTTACCGAGATAAAGCCGTTTCTAGTTGACAGCTGTCATCCGAAATGAAGATTTTGAAGAAATCTATCAGTTCTGTAAAGTAAAATTTATAAAGAACAAGCCCGTGATTACACTGTTTACGAGCAAGTGTGATAAAAAACTACCTCTAGACTACTAGAACCAGGGACAAAAATCATTGCCCTTGGTTACCACCAGTCGAACTACGCAGTAGGACCACGGGAAAATAATGACAAATGAAGCTCATGAACATTTTTTTTTATTTTTACAAACTTTTTTATTTGAGTAAGTAAACCCGAACAAAAGACTTGTATTTTGTTCAATGGAACTAGTAAGGCAAATATTCATCGATGAAGTAAGTGATAACACTATTTGTCAGTGGTGTCATGGGGACTGAAAAATCCCCTTGACACCACCAGTGGTGTGAGCCGGTGGTGTCACAGGCCCTAAAGGGGTTTTTTTAGGGATTACAGTGTGGAGTTCTTCAAACGCGCTTTAATGCCTCTGGAGTAGTGTTAATTTTTTTGCAGCTTCAAGGGACCGTAGATCTTAGTATATGCTAATAATTTAAACTTGATACCTTCAGGCGTTTCTTAGAAAAAAAGGTCTTACAGACAGACAGACAAACTTTTTTTAATGTCTTGAAACTACAAATAAACGAATTTTTCCTATATTTATGGCTTCGTGTCAAATTTCAAGATTCGCAACGGGAGGACAATGCAAGGAGCACAACGGGAAGTCCCCATAGGGTTTGATTTATTTGTGAATGTCAAAATATGCGACAAAAATGCCCGTATTTTTACGTGTTTTTTATTACGTTGACTTAAAAGCTTGTTTTTTACAGCTTGAAGAGACCTTAGTATTTGATATTAATTTGAACTTGATACCTCCACACGTTCTTGAGTAAATGGGTTTTATCAGACAGACAGACTATCTTTTTTTTAATGTTTGATTTAAATATGCGACAAAAATGGCCGTATTTCGCCGTATTTTTTATTGAATCAACTTAGAAGCTTGATTTTTTTACAGCTTCAAAGGACCTTAGACCTTAGAGATATTTGATATTAATTTCAACTTGATACCTTCACGTGTTCCAGAGATAAAGGGTCTTGACAGACAGACAGACGGACAACAAAGTTATCCTATAACAAAAGGAACCTATTTTTTCCTTTTGCGGTACGGAACCCTAAAAATGTATTACAAGACCGGAGGTTATAAAGATTCTGAGTTACAGGGACATCGAAAGTGAATAGTTCCTGTAAGCACAAAGTGATTCTTTTCCTTTTGAACTTGGCTTATACACTTCTGTTTGTCTTTATTTTAATCATTAATACTTCTTTTATGTACTTATTTATTTTCATAATTCCATATTTAAAATTATACTATTTCATTTGTTTTCTTTTTTCAAAATTTTGAATGACAATGTTACTTATATTAGGAAGCATCCATTAAATCGATTTGTCTGCTCAAAAATTATTTTATTTGTGATAAAAGAAACACGTGTCAGAAAATAAACTAAATTACAAAAACAATGGATGATTGTGATTCAAATATCACATTTTTAAATATAAAGCGTGGCAAATCTTTGCTACTAGGCATACATAAATACCATCTCCTTAAAAAATATAAAAATGGAGAATCTATTTGGAGATGTTCCAATTATAGAAAAACCAAATGTTTAGGGACAGTGACTCTAAAGGTAAGTACCTACGTAAGATATATAGATTAGGCATTGGGATACTTGGTATTGACATCTCAAGCAATGTTCAGCTTCGAGATAATTTGCAAGACAAGGTGAAAAAAAAAAACAAAAAACTTGGAGTACTCTACAGAGCGAAGCAGTACTCGGGGCAAAGGTTGCTGCTCCCATAGGACTGAGGAGAGACTTTGCCTCTATGTGTGTGTTCTACTGTTTGTATAATAGGATGTGTTCTGAGGAATTATTTGAAATGATGCCTACTGCTACTTTCTACCATCGCAACTCTCGCCATCGGCAGGGAGTTCATCCTCACACCTTAGAACCTAAATGGTTACGTACAGTGCGATTTTTTATACATCATTAAGGTGGCAAACTAGCCTAGGTTGAGTTTCAGAGTAACTTTCTCCCACGAAAACTCTTTTTTTTTTTTTTAAATGTTTCCTCTAAGGACTACAGTATGGAGTTCTTCAAAAAAGAAGTTATTAAGGGTCGGCAATGCGCAAGTGATGCCCCAGGTATTTCAAGCGTCCCTATGCTGCAGTGACCGCTTACCATCAGGCGGACCGCAAGCTTGTTTGCCACCTTAAAGGTAAAAAAAAAAAAAAAATATGTATTTTTATTTACACTGGCTACTTTTTTACTAACGTCTTTAAACTTATAGGGAGACGATGATGTTACGAAAAAAAAACAACATACTTGCAATCCCGACATTTCAAAAAATATAGCTTTAAAGGAAATGGCTGAATTGAAAGAGACGGTAAAAAAGAGTGATGAACCTATTACGAAATTATATGACAACAAATTATTAGAAGCAAAAAACTGTGGTGTTCATCCCTTTGTACTAAGTATACCTCCGTTTAGCAAAATCTCACGTACCTTATATGATGCACGAAATGAAGCCAACGGAGTTCCAAGAACTACTTTTAAAGATGTTGTAGATGTTGTTGTCCCGACAATATTTCATGAGTATCTATTGGCTGATTTTAGCTTTAAAAGTAATAGGATTTTAGTTTTTTCATCTTTAGATGTACGTGAGAAAATTAAATATGTGAAAGAGATTTTTATGGATGGGACTTTTAGCAGCTGCCCAACACCGTTTGCCCAGCTTTACACACTTCTTGGAGATGTAGGCAGTTCTGTCGAGGAAAACAATGTTCTTCCTTTAATATTTGCTTTGATGACAGATAAAAAAACTGAAAGTTACTCCATTTTGTTCAGTTTGATCAAGTCGCAGCTTCCGGAGTTCGAACCTATAAAAGTACACTGTGACTACGAATTAGCACCAATCAATGCTATAGTTGAAATATACCCTGACATTGTAGTAAAGGGGTGTTATTATCACTGGTCCAGAAGTGTCTGGAAGAAAGCTAAATTTTTAGGTCATACAAAATTTAAGGCAGAAAAAAGAATTGTTGCACTTACTGCAGCACTGCCGCTTATCCCGGAAGAGCTTATCAAAACAGGATGGGAGTATATCAAAGAAGCATGTGACGACTTAATCAAAATGCCAAAATTTTTGAATTACGTAGAAAGATTTTGGCTCAAGCCATACTTTAGTAAAATGTTAAGTGTTTACAGTGAACATCATCGCACAAATAATATTTTAGAAGGTTGGCATTCTAAATAAAATAAAGCATTAAACAAAAACACCGTAACACTGTTACGCCTTCTGAACGTTTTACGTAAATTCCAAGATATTAAAGTAATAAAACTTAAAACAAATACCAACAAATCAAAAAAAAACATAAAATATATATGCAATGATCACGTAATCAGACGTGTGCAGATGGAGTTAATTAATCATGACATAACATTAGGTCATGCACTTGATAAGCTAAGATAATTTAATTAAGTAACCTTCTAAAATGTTATTCGTCTTATGACGTCTATGTACGCTGAACTAAGATCTTTCTATGTAATTGATGAATTTTTCCATATCGACAGTACCTACATTCGGATTTGATATATTCCCTCCTGAATGGCATCAGATGGAAGAAGTGGTAAAACTGCTATTAGGCTCACAATTCTTCTTTCAGCCTAAGATTTAGTGTAATCCAAAGACTTTGCTTTTCGCCATATATTTTGCGTCCAATGATGATAGCATCCTTTTACTGTGATGTTGGGAAACACTTTTAAACAAGCATTAATTGCTCCTTTTCCGTAGTCGGAATGTAATGTGATGGGTTATCATTGTGGTTTTTGCGACTTAATTAAGCTTAACAGGATGTAATAATTATATATAATAAAATAATAAATAACTGTGCTCCTTGCCGTCTGTCATCAGAGCGAACATTAAGGACTTCGCCTCAGTATATGTTATAATACTATTCATATCTCCGTGAAAACTATACATCTGGACAAATGGACTCGGACACCTGTGAAAGGTACCATCAGCACTGCACTAAATGAACTGTTCTACAACATCTATACTCGATTTAATTGTTTAAGTTAGCCTGTATCGTTAAGATCTCAAAAATCCCCGTCCCATGATATTCATATGTACGTAATACATTTTGTCTATTAAATGTTCTATAGAATGAATGTAAAATACATTAACTTCGAAATAATTGTTTTAATATTAGTACTTAGATAGACAAAATGTTTTTTTATTACAAAAATGTTTTTTTTTGTTTGTTTAATACAAAGAAGTATAATTGTAAATATTTTTTGAAAAAAATAAACTGTCCATATCGTAAATCTTGTTTATTAAGTGTTTCAATACAAAATGAGTATTTATTATTTGATTCACTATAATATAAAACTGCTAGTCTAAGATCAATTGTTAGGGAGATATTGCTCTTTCTAATTTGACAGCTGTCATCAAAAATAAAGATTTTGATGAGATCTTTCATTTCTGCAAGAATACTGCTAGTCTAAGATCAATAGTTAGGGAGATATAGCTCTTTCTAGTTTGACAGCTGTCATAAAAAATAAAGACCTTGATGAGATCTATCATTTCTGCAAGGAAACTGCTAGTCTAAGACCAATAGTTAGGGAGATATAGCTCTTTCTAGTTTGACAGCTGTCATACAAAATAAAGACCTTGATGAGATCTATCATTTCTGCAAGGAAACTGCTAGTCTAAGATCAATAGTTAGGGAGATATAGCTCTTTCTAGTTTGACAGCTGTCATCAAAAATAAAGACCTTGATGAGATCTATCATTTCTGCAAGGAAACTGCTAGTCTAAGATAAATAGATAGGGAGATATAGCTCTTTCTAGTTTGACAGCTGTCATCAAAAATAAAGACCTTGATGAGATCTATCATTTCTGCAAGGAAACTGCTAGTCTAAGATCAATAGTTAGGGAGATATAGCTCTTTCTAGTTTGACAGCTGTCATCAAAAATAAAGACCTTGATGAGATCTATCATTTCTGCAAGGCAACTGCTAGTCTAAGATCAATAGTTAGGGAGATATAGCTCTTTCTAGTTTGACAGCTGTCATCAAAAATAAAGACCTTGATGAGATTTATCATTTCTGCAAGGAAACTGCTAGTCTAAGATAAATAGATAGGGAGATATAGCTCTTTCTAGTTTGACAGCTGTCATCAAAAATAAAGACCTTGATGAGATCTATCATTTCTGCAAGGAAACTGCTAGTCTAAGATCAATAGTTAGGGAGATATAGCTCTTTCTAGTTTGACAGCTGTCATCAAAAATAAAGACCTTGATGAGATCTATCATTTCTGCAAGGAAACTGCTAGTCTAAGATCAATAGTTAGGGAGATATAGCTCTTTCTAGTTTGACAGCTGTCATCAAAAATAAAGACCTTGATGAGATCTATCATTTCTGCAAGGAAACTGCTAGTCTAAGATCAATAGTTAGGGAGATATAGCTCTTTCTAGTTTGACAGCTGTCATCAAAAATAAAGACCTTGATGAGATCTATCATTTCTGCAAGGAAACTGCTAGTCTAAGATCAATAGTTAGGGAGATATAGCTCTTTCTAGTTTGACAGCTGTCATCAAAAATAAAGACCTTGATGAGATCTATCATTTCTGCAAGGCAACTGCTAGTCTAAGATCAATAGTTAGGGAGATATAGCTCTTTCTAGTTTGACAGCTGTCATCAAAAATAAAGACCTTGATGAGATTTATCATTTCTGCAAGGAAACTGCTAGTCTAAGATAAATAGATAGGGAGATATAGCTCTTTCTAGTTTGACAGCTGTCATCAAAAATAAAGACCTTGATGAGATCTATCATTTCTGCAAGGAAACTGCTAGTCTAAGATCAATAGTTAGGGAGATATAGCTCTTTCTAGTTTGACAGCTGTCATCAAAAATAAAGACCTTGATGAGATCTATCATTTCTGCAAGGAAACTGCTAGTCTAAGATCAATAGTTAGGGAGATATAGCTCTTTCTAGTTTGACAGCTGTCATCAAAAATAAAGACCTTGATGAGATCTATCATTTCTGCAAGGAAACTGCTAGTCTAAGATCAATAGTTAGGGAGATATAGCTCTTTCTAGTTTGACAGCTGTCATCAAAAATAAAGACCTTGATGAGATCTATCATTTCTGCAAGGAAACTGCTAGTCTAAGATCAATAGTTAGGGAGATATAGCTCTTTCTAGTTTGACAGCTGTCATCAAAAATAAAGACCTTGATGAGATCTATCATTTCTGCAAGGAAACTGCTAGTCTAAGATAAATAGATAGGGAGATATAGCCCTTTCAAGTTTGACAGCTGATATATGATTGAATAAATAATGATTAAAAATTTAGTTTAAAAAATAATAAAAAATCAAAAAATGAAAAAAATCCTAGTGATTAACAAATCAACCCTGGCACAATGAGTATAATAAGTATTTTTGTTCACGACTGTACTTCAAAATATTTGAATGTCTGGTAGTGCTGTTTTTTGTAAATAGCACTACCAGTAGTGCGGCTGGTAGTGCTATCTGCAATAAACGAACGTTTATTGTGTATTGAGTAGTATTTTAAAATCTTACAACAAATATGTCATACAATAGACGGTCATTGACATAGGATATTACTTAGCGTAACGTTAGGTACTGAACGCTTAACGTTGATCAAACGTGTTATCAATGCCACATTCATCTGACAAATAAATAATTGATATCAGTGACTCATAGCACATTTTGGTGTGCAACAGTGTAACAGTGATCTTCGTTCGTCTACTAGCTCAACATGTTTTGTTTACCAAATAAAATTCTATAATAAGCAAAACATGCCTCCCTTCACAATGTATATTAAAAAAAAAACCTAATTTTGATAATATTGGTTTATATATAAAAATATATATGTAATTGAAATCAATTATTAACCAACAATAAGATTATAATAAGAATTTTTTCAAAATTAGCGTTGTCTGGTATACATAAAACAAGCTTTGCTTACTTTTGGGCTGGACAGCGCTGTGTGCAGTGTCCAAAAAAAATTATATTTATTTTTATTTATGCTCAAATATTTTAACGCAACAAATAACGGCAGAACACAGAGAACACACAAACTGTTAAAAAGACCTGTATATTTTATTACCTACCTAAGTTTAACAAATAAAAATATTTGTATTTAGCACATGACCAAACAGAACTTAGTCTATAGGCCTTCAATTCACCCGTATTTTTACCGATTTTTAGAAAGGTGGAGTTTAAATTCAATTTGGATTTAATTACTTTTTTATGTATGTTCGGGCATAACTCCCTCATATATAGATGGATTTGCAATCATTTTTTATTTAAAACGGTATATACTTCCCAGGTACCATATTAATGGAGTTAATTTAAAACTTAAACTTTTAGTCAAAAAAATTATTGGTATTAATTTGGAACTGATGAAAACACCTTTTATGTTGATGATTGTATAAAATATTGTTATGAGTATAGATGTTTTTTGTGTACAAGATAAAAAAGCAATTCGTCACTCAAAAGAAAAAAATAAAAACTTTTTTACAAAAAAAAACAACTGGCTTCAAAAAGTAAAAATAATTACTCATTTCCGAAAATCTGATCTAAATTACAGTTCGAAGGTGGTGTCTATGTACCTAACAGTTTATTACACATTTCACTTGCGTGAAACCAACTTCAAACTGTAATTCAGATCAGAATTTTGGAAATAACTAGCCACTTCGAGATAGTTTATTTTTTTCACAAAAACACGGAATATTTATTCTGAGAATGCTTTAGAGGAATATTAATTAAATAATTGGTTAGGAAATTATGGAAATCTCTATATATACAGTGGTGGATAACTAATTAAAGACACTTAGCTCTATGTGAGTAAGTATAAAAAAAAAGTCAAAAGTCAAAATGGTTTATTCAAATAAGGATTTTACAATCACTTTTGAATCGTCAAAGTTATAAAATATTATTTTTTGAACCCTCCCACCTTCCCGCCGTTTCACAATGTTGTTGATTTCTACCGAGAAGAATCCGGCAAGAAACTCGATAGTTACTCTTTTAAAAACACTTAAATAAACTAAAATACAATTAATGTTTTAAATAAAAGATTTTTAGTCATACAATTTTATGTTATTTCCATTTTAATTTGGTTTACCTATGCATCCTGTAATTGAGCATCATCAGTCCCAAGGATTTTTATCATTTACATAGTCTGAAATATTGTAGTATGCCTTTTTACAAAGTACCTGCTTGATAAAAGATTTAAATTTACTTATTGATAGATTTTGAATTTTATTGGGAACTTTGTTGTAAAAGTGTATACATTGCCCCATAAAAGAGTTACTTATTTTGTGTAGACGTGTATCATGCACCAACAGCTTATTTTTACTTCTAGTAATTACTTTGTGAACGTCACTTTTCTCTAGTATCTCTTCTAATCTGTGTAAGTAGCATATTTGTGGACTTTTGATGCTTAGTTGGTACTTAAATGATAGTACACTTAATAACTTTTAAATAACTGCAAAAGCAATTATAACAAGTATAGAATAAAATTTATTTATTTCCATATTGTAATGACACTCTCGGCAGATTGATTGTTAATGTGGACAACTAATTAGGTACACTTTAAATTAAAGCAGAGGATGCAATAAACAGTACTAATATGTCACAGCTATTAAGAAAAGGTTTATTTAAATTGTTATCATTGCAATTCAGTAGCCTGTGTGATTGTTATTATTGATTATAACCATTTGGCATCTACAAGGCAAAGATGCTATCAAATTCCGGCATGTCTCTACTGATATACTGTTCTAGGCTTTCTGAAACTTGTATAGTTGTTGAGTTGTTTTAGAACATAGAGAAGCAACTTTCTTCTTCACTGCAAACCATATGTGCGGGATAACCATATTGGTTTGAGGTCAGAGCTGTCAGCAAGTCAGTTAACTACTGAAATTGTCTTCTTTTTTAGAAATGTATAGATGAACTGTGCTGGAAGTATATCATTGCAAAGGTTCTCTCACAGTATAAGTAATAGCACTTCATGCAGTTTGGCCACTGTCCTCCATTCTCCATCTATTTAAAGAAGTGTCCAATGTGTGATTTAGTGTGTATGGTATACACGAAAATGTTCACAGTATACTAACATATTTTTTTCCTGGAAAAGATTTCAACAGGAATAACTATAACCCAATTCCATAAAACATCCCCACAGGATGACAAATATTAGCGTGGACAGAGACAGAGGGTAAAAGCTAGTATCCTTATATCTGTCCCTACAGCAAAATATACTTACAGTAGCACCACAAAGTTGTTGCTGTAATGCCAGTGCTGCTTGGTAGTCAGCATCAACTGTATCAGCTGTTCCATCAGCCCGTAAAAAACCAGCTGGCAGTGGTCCCAGTAGTACCTAAGAATAAAATTAATTTATATTTTTTAATGTTCATGGTACATAATAAATAAGTGCACAGCAATGGATAATGGTATTAAATTTCATATCATAAGGGTTAGGAAAGGGGTTAGAGACTGGCATAGATAAAAATATTTTTCCCACTTTAAAATTTAAGGATCTATTAATATAATATCAAGTTTTTTTTTTTAATATTAGTTATTAAAAAAAAATACAAAATTTAAACTATAGCTTTAAGAAAATTACTATGAAAATTATCTGTTATCTTTAACAACTATATCAATTTGATTTACCAACCATGGAAATCCAGGTCTACCAAGTTGTAGATCAGTGCCTGGGACTTGTGACTTTCAACAGTTCACATCATTTTGAAGGCCTATACACTACTTGAAATAACAACCAGTTCGAAGACTGAGCTTAGTTGGGAAAACACAATCATCACAGGCAGTTCTAGACTTATATCCAAAATTGACTAGAATAAACTCCCATTCGTAACTGTGAATGAAGTTTCTATCCCTTACACAGACACAGTTAAAACCTAGGTTTAATTATTGATCAAACACTATCTTAGGGTTCGCAAACAAAGGAAGTTAGTAAGACATATTTGCTACAGCTAAATCTTTAGGCAGGTTGCGCAACTTCCTACCGATTCCCACTAAACTGCCCGTTTTTGATTATGCTGATGCTAGTTATCTTGACTTTACGGAGGAGCAGCTTCATAAACTTAAGCAACTTCAGAACTTTTGCAATAGATTCAAATTTGGTCTACGTAAGTACAACCATATATCCGAATTCAGATTAAACCTCAAGTGGCTCGCAATTCAACTTCTCTGGGATACTTACGTTCTTTTTTTTCTGTATAAAGAAATGTTTCAATTTTATTGGAAATACTTCTCTTTGAGAGGCTACTAGCTGGATGCTAAAAACTCCTTTTCATTATTTATTATCATATAATGATTCTTTCACGGCAAAGGCTGTTTGTTTATGGAATGCTTTACCTTTGAAAATAAAAAAAGCAAAATCGAAGGCAATATTTAAAAATCCTATTATAACTCATTACCTGAAAGACTAAAATAGCATCACTACCTATATTTTTTTATATATTTCCTTATATATAATATATATTATAATTATATTTATATATGTATTATATATTTCCTTTACCCAAAGGTTGTGCGAAAGAGATCACTTTATTTATAAACATATTTTTGTAAATTTATTATATTCATGCAATAAATTATATTATTATAATTATTATGTATCTTTGATTGTGAAAACATGGAGAAAATGAATTTTCCCAGCAATAAGAACTAGTTAGGTAGTTTATATGCCTCCCCAAACCCCCATTTTGAATATTATAAAAAAATGTGATCACAAACAAACCAACTTAGAACATCAATTTGCCTTGAAGATAATACTCTACCCAAATGAGTAATCATGAAATTTTATAAACTTATATGAAAGAAATTGCTTACCTTTTCCCTGGTAACCTTAGTATTACCACAGCATAATAATATTCAGTAGTAAATCTATTTTCATGCTCGCCACCATTGTGTCTTAATCAAATACCAAAATAGAGATTATAGTAATTTTTTTCAGATTATAATGACTAGTGGATTTAAAGCTAGATATGATTGTGGGACAGGGACACAAAATTTTTAACTTTAAAAGTTTCAAAATAAATATTATACATCTTATGACTGCAATCACACTGACCATGTAGCCTAAAGGTGATTGATGACAAGATGGCAGTGCATGTTCTCTTGTGTAGTGGGACCAACTTGTGTCAGTAAGATCAAAGTAGCCAGTAAAATGTTTTTGAAAGTTTATTGTTTTAATCAACTAAGTACATCTTGTTTATTTTAAAAATAATTATATTGAAATACACTTGTTTGGAAAATAGAGAACAATTAATACTGGTGGGTAGTTAGCCACTCAAGTAATTTAATAACTATTATAACCTTACGAAGACACAACAAATTAAAATAAAATTAATATGCGTATAGGTACAGATAGTTTTTTTTTTCTGACAGACTATGCAGCTAGTTGATGCAGCCATTACTGCACCACTGGGCTTTTGGGGCAACTCTCTAAATGTAGGTAGTCAACTGTTTAAATTAAGTTATGTGATCACTTACAGTAGCTAATCCAAGGTTAAGGGTTAAGGGAACTCCATTATGACAATCAGAGAATAAACTAACTTGCCGACTTAGTTTGCAGGATCAACAAGCTAAAGTGGATGTAGGCTGGTAGGTATTAACCAAAAGAGAAAAAGTGTCCTAAAGTGGGAATTGTGTACTAGATGATGAAGCTCCAAACGCCCTTCCATGCTGGATGCGGAAGGCAGATAACCGGGAGATATAGTACACCATGGAGTCGACTCAAATCAAGCAGTGGACCAAAATCATTTGATGATGAATGTTAAATTACGGTGCAAATTTTTATAGGAATGGGTCTAATACGAAATAAAAAAACATTAAAGCTGAGTGAAGTTGATTTTCTTGAATTTTTTGTATTTCGGGTCTTAACCATCAAATGTAAGTCAATAACCGGTTCAGTCAATAGATACGAGTATGAATCATGACAATAATTTATTATTAATATACACAAAGGTTTATTATTGTGTAAAACGTGAAAACTTACTCTACGACGCCGTTCATCTGTAGTGTCAGTAGGCATAGTAGAAGTCATTGCACTTATTTAGCACTTGTGAAAGTATATATATAATAGTAAGTTTAATCCAAGTTTTTCTAAAATTTTCCAGATTTTCAGTTTGTTTCTTTTGCTTAAAATGCCAATAAAAAAAACCTGTATAAAAAAAAAACTTTTTGTTTTATTCAAGCTTCAAATACAACAAACAAACGCTGGAAAGGCTGTTAAGAACAGAAATATATAGGGCGTTCCATCTGAGCCGCGTTGAAATTTAACCAACTAACAACCCACTAGTCCTAGGTGTATGCAAAAAAAAAACCGCAAATCGATGTAGAGTTTAGCCGTTTGGCACACAGGTACTTTAGTCCAAAACAATAATTTTTAGCCGCAGTTCTTCAAACTATTTCCCTTTGGGGGGGTTATGGTGTCAATTTTTTGTATGGGATTTAAAAAAAATTCAGAAACCCATCGGGTGGGGTATCAAATGAAAGGGCTTGATGAGCCGGTTCCAAAAATACAACACACTTTTACCTTTGGGTTACTTTTTTCTTAAAATCCATAAAGTATTTTCAAAACATACCAAGTTTGAGCCCCTCCAGGTAATATAATATAGTAATAGTTTATATCCTCATTTTTAACCCCCTGAAAGCAATTTGGAAAATATTAAAATTTAATATTATTTTTACACACACACTTAAATAACACCCGTAAACAGAAGCAGCAGGGGACAGTACAGTTCCACATAGTCTCATAGAGATATGAAGTTTAAGGAACTGTCTCACATTGCAATTTTCAAAAATACAAAAAAAAATGCTAAATTTTGATATTTTCCAAATGAGGAACTGCGGCTCAAAATTATTGTTTTGCCCTTAAGTACCTGTGTGCCAAAAGGCTAAACTCTACATCGGTTTTCAAGCGAAATTGCCGTTGTACACCTGCTAATACACTGCGTCTGAGCGCATATGATAATTTCAGCGGTGTGTTTGTTTTAATTGTCCAAACGAAACGCGTTTTGCGTCATTTTTTGACAGTTTCGTATGTGTATATGCTTGAGTATTTTATTTTGATTTTTTTGTAGATTATAACAAAGATATATAGTTCATAATGCAAAAATAAACTTTTCTCTTCGAAGGGACGACCTCAAGAGCGACAACCCAAGCCGAGGCTCCCCCCGCGGGGAGCCCCTGAGCGTTGGGCGCTATATAGGCTGAGACACCTTAAGAGCCTTGCCCCGAACGCCCGGTGAAAAAGTTCCCTAAAAAATCACATAAAGGAATATTAATTGGTTATGACGATTGTGATGGCTATTGTATATGATGCCCAGAAAATAATTGACGATAGCTAATCAGATCAAGAGATGTTAACTTTGAGGAATTGCCACTGATTAACAAAGCTGATAATAGTGAAGAAGAGATTTCAGAGCCAGACACAAAACCTTCAGAATTAGAGTTTAAAGTGTCACCAGAGGCAACCAAAATTCTAACTGTAGATAGATTAGTTGAGGACCTATTACCTAGGTCTAGAAATAGAATGTTTGAGTAACGGTTCTATAAAAATAAAACAAGAAGCGTATGCTAAGAAAGTATTAGAGCGTAGTAACGAAGACGTAGAAATATCTGAAGAAAACTCAGAAAACAAAGTTCAGTTCCCTTATATAGAAGCTGTTGGAGCTCTTGCGTATCTCATGGTGGGAACAAGACCAGACATTGCCTATGCAGTTGGAATTGTGTCTAGAAAACTAGACAATCCTACAAGAGCTGATTGGATTAAAGTAAACACATTATGAAATACTTAAAAGGCACTTTTATCCACGGCATTGTATATAAAGCTGCCAAGAATGCATCAAACAGACTTGAAGGTTATAGTGATGCCGATCATGGAGGTGATGAGACCACAGGCCGTTCCACTTCAGGTGTCATTTGCCGATATGCAGGAGGAGCTATCTCCTGGTTGAGCCAGAGACATGCTTCTGTAGCAATTTCTACGACTGTAGAAGAAGTATTTTATTTGGAAAAACAAATAGTTGTCACAATTAGGCTTATTTACTAAAATACATTTATATTTTACACTTATACTTAAGTCATTGCGAAACCCACACCGTTATCCATGGGTTAGAAGGGAGAATTAATATGGCTCACAATTGTAATTAAATTGAATGATGTACCAATAGTTAAAGTAGATAACGAAGCTGCAATAAGACTAGGTAAGAATTCAGAGTTTCACAAAAGAACAAAACACATACGGATTCGTCACTTTTTTGTTAGGGGACAAATTATAGTAGACCACTTAGAAGTGATAAAGGTACATTCAGCTAACCAAGTAGCTGATGTTATGACAAAACCAGTAGCTAAACCAAGTCTTCAGAAGACGTGCCTAGAATTTGGACTTCTGCCAGATGCGAAAACTAACTTGACGAGGGAGAATGTTAACTTAGTGCTATGGCGTCAAGGACTTTTCACGTAATCTAGTTCTATGGTTGCTTAGCAATAATACAGTTTTTGTTATTTGATATGTAAGAAAATATTACGGATTATAAAATCTTTAGCTATATTTCTGTATTTTCATTGTTATTGGTCTTGATTTATATCCACAAAATCAGGCGCTGCTGTTTCAGATAGTTACATTATTGGTGTAATATAACAGTATTTTAGAAGTTTACTGCTTGAATATATGTCACAAATGTAAATAAGTTGTATTTGCAGTAGCTGTAGGTTCAAAAACAAATTGTAGCTGATATAGTATTTTTTAGACGAGCATTGATGGTGGCAGACTTAGTAATTCAGAGGACACTGAAGAGTCATAGAAGAAAATAATGCTATTAAATAGAAGTCAGTTTAATTAGCACCTTCTAATAAAAAAAGACAAATTGTATTGTCTTTATAATAAATAAAATAAATACAGTTTTTTAATAAATTATAAAATTATTAATAAATACCTAATTCTATAAGCTTATATTGTGTGTCTCTCAAGCAAGTAAAATTTAAAAAAGTTGCAAGCTCGGCAATGACACCACAGAAAGAAAAATGTTTTTTAATATCTTAATAGATAACAGATGACTGATTTAGGTTCCATTTCATTGATAGCACACGATATCACAAGTGCAGCACACTATTTTAGCTAATTTCGCTATTTTGATGCCTTGAAATATAGCATAATTTTTTAATAATCCAAGATAAAAATCGTTAATCTGATTATTTTTACTCTTGACTCTTGAGTTAACATAATTACGTATCGAATCATTTTACCGCTGCGATGACTCGATGTTAGACGTATCGTAACATCGATATTCTGCCTTGTTTATGGATAAATATCGATATGACATCGATCACGCATCACTAATTTAATTTCAACTTCGCTCGATTTTTCTTCCAACTTTAACAAATTTTTTAGTTGTAAGCAAAGATAATATACTATTTTGTTCTAAGTAAATTTCTCATTAGAGTCAATAGATGATTGAACTGAGAATACGAAATTAGTGTTTTATTGGCCAAGTCATCTTGTGATATGGACATAATTAAAACTCCAAAGGTAGGTTTCATAAAAACTTGATAATTATCTATACTAAGTAGTTTAGATAATATATAGACAATATCTGTTGCCAGAAAAATATTATCTGTTGCTAAATATTAATCATATTATTGTGCTGATTTCAAGTATGTAAGTAGTTTTTTTATCGGCTCTAGGTTGCAAGTTACAGATGTGATATTTTAAAACATAAGTACTAAGAAAAAATATAATTTGAAATACATTACCTTTGAAAATTTCAACTGTCTAACTATCACGGCTCATGAGATACAGCCTGGAGCCCAGCCAGAAGTAAGTTATAGGTAGGGTTGCCATACGTCCCGTATATACGGGACTGTCACCATATTTGAGAACCTTGTCCCGTATTGCTATTGCGTTCCGTTTTTTAATAATTCCCATTAAAATACAAGTATGCAGCAATACGACTGTCGCAAATCGTCCATTTAATGATTTTTTAACTAGTTTGGGATTCAGGACTTCATAGTTATCTCATGTATCAATATTTTGTCAGTAAAAAATATAGTTTTTTTAACCTTATTGCTAATCTCGAGAAATATTACCTTAAATGTCCCATATCAGTTCTCAATAATTATGGCAACCCTAGCTATAGGTTCCCGTTTTTTACCGTTTGGGTAGGGAACCCTAAAGACTATGTTTTAAAGCCCTTCGTTTAGGTGTGGACTCCGAAAAATAACGCAATAGCAATAGTCAGATATCATATGCATATACAAAAAACTAATAACACTACTTCATGAAACATATATCTAGTTAGAGAAAGTTAAGGAAAAAGGATAACTTTTTTCTGGTCCACGCTCATATTTTCTGAAAACATTATTACCTCGTTTGGGTTTTTCTGATATGTTTTTAAACTTGAAGCCATTTTAATTTTCTGATGCAAGTTCATCAGACTAAGGTTTGTCAGATACATTTTAAGCAATTGTACCTGGGAAATTATATTCAGGAATTATAATTGTATTTAGGAATTGATACTTTACCTTAATTTTGAACTGGATGCTAGAGAGATGTTGGTACTTGAGTATTGATTTTAAGCTTATTTTTCAGTGTTGTTTGTCATAACTATGTAAATTACAATCATTTAGTTGGTTTTATTGTTTGTTGCCAAATGATTTGTGTTTTAAATATTAAAAAGTTCCTTTGCATACTCTTAAATATTCAATATATGAATAACAAACACAAGCAGCATCTTCTCAACTACTCATACTCAAAAACCTTCAGTTATTAAAATAAATGAAATAATTTTGGACATTACACACAGCAGCGTCTAGCCCAAAGTAGGCAAAGCTATGGATACTAGACAATGGATAGAATACATAGGTATCTATTACTTTTTTGTTTATGCATACATATCATGTATAAATTCACCTAGAATCAAGACAAACACAAATGTTTATCACATAAATATTTGTTCAGTGCAGGAATCGACCCTATACCCTCTACACAGCAGCTGGCCTCAGTAACAACTAGGCTATAAGAGAGTCGAAATTATTATTAAAGTATTAGTCCTTACACAGTTATAGTAATAAAATATACTTATCCTAAACTTTGCAAAATAATAAAGAAGCAACTAAAGCTGTACCAAAACATACCAAAGTAGATCTGCAAAAGCCTCCTGTGTATGACAATTTTGTTTTATTTAGCTAACTTACTTATTTATATTACTAAGTGTTTTAATACAGATTATATACTTGTTAGTTGATTAACTAAGCATTATATTATTACTGGAAATAGTAGAATTGCACAATATAGGTAAGTTTTATTGACAAAAAAATTGGGGACAACAGGGAAAAGGTTTTAATTTCTAGTGTTATTGTTGTGTTAACTGTATTATAATTTTTTATTGTGATTGAATGTTGCTGTTATTACACATCCAAAGTTATTTAAAAATCCATTATAGTATGTAAAAAATAATTAAGGCAATTTAATATTAAGTTTTGAAACTGGTTCAGGGTAATTAATTATTCAACTGTTACTGCCATAGATACAGTTGAAAATCATTTTATTTTCATTTTAAGCTTAAATAATATAGCCAACTCTGTTGCCCATAGTGCAAGAAATTATCGTTTTTACAAAGAAACAACAATTTTGAGCAGTGTTGGAAAAAATCACGATATTGTTTCATTTTAATCAACTGAAGGATTTTTTTTATTAAATAACATAGCCAACTCTGTTGCCCATAGTGGAAGAAATTATCGTTTTTACAAAGAAACAACAATTGTGAGCAGTGTTGGAAAAAATCACGATATTGTTTCATTTTAATCAACTGAAGGAGTTTTTTTATAGTTTACAAGCTTTTGTTACTAACATATAAATGCATGTTAATTTTGATACTAGCAGCACAGCATAAAAAAGCTAAATGTCTGCAGGGATTTGACATTTGACACTTTTTATTGCTGTTTACTTTTTGTAATTACTTTTTTAAGTTTGTTAATAGGGTTTTTGTATGTTGTATATTTAAAAAGTTGTTAAAATTTAAATATTGATAAAAACACTTAGGTTGTAGGTGTTCTAATATGCATGCAACCATCATAGCAATGGTTGCACAGATATTAGCCATTATAATGGCAATAGAAGGAATTTGACTAATAAAGTAGGAACATTTGGGACATTGCTCATCTTCCTATGGGATTTGGTTCAAATTTGGCAGCAGCCCAGGAATTGTAGTACCTGTGTTGGGTTTCCGGCACCAATCTATGTCTTTATATGAAATATTTTTAGAGTTTATCCTGGGGTTTCTAACAAAAAATATTATTTTTCCGGTTTATTTTCATGGCATTATTTTTAATACATGATTTCTTTTGATGTGTTTTATGGGTTTCCTGCTTTTATGACAACTTTTTATTATAAATGAAGAGTTTAATTACTAATACCTTCTAGTTTTTTATGGTTTTAAAATATAAGCTATGATAAAATAATATCGTCTGATTTTAATTTACTTATTACTAGCTTTGCAATGGCCGCTCCGCCAGCGAGGACTTACTGGTAAAAGAGTTTTTAAAATCAGTCCAGTAGTATTTGAGTTTATTCATCACAAACTGGATTGTCTGATTTTCATTATTTTCAGCCGAAAGACGTCCACTGCTGAACGTAGGCCTACCTCGTATGTCTCCCCAACGGCCGGTCTTGGGCCGGCCGCGCCCATTCGCTTCTGCGGCTGCATGAAATTCCGTGCGCTTCCTGTTTGACGTACTGTACATTAATTATTTTCTTGTATTAGATACGCAAACAATATCATGAAAGACTAATTAGGTACTTTAGCAATAATTAAACTAGGTATCTTTTTACATGTTAGTAAATAATTCAAGATTATAAATATAGTATTAATCCTTATTTTACATACAATGTAACAAATGTTTAGAATAAAACTGTGACAAAAATACAATTAGTACTAAAAATGTAGGTATAGCCGTGTATGTATATTTAAACCCGCAGATATTTTTTCGTTGTTTGGTTTCATATCATTTGTAGGTACCTATTTATTTATTATAAAATAGAATTAAAAATCAAGCCATATATTATCGTATCTTTGTATATAAAAGTAAATATGAATAAGTACTGAAACTCCAATTATATAAAATGTTTTAATTGTGGTCATAAAATGTGTGAAACCCTTAAAAACACGTCAAAGGAAACCATGTGTAAACCATAATTATCATCAAAATAAATCAGTAATAAAAAAATATTTTAGGAACCCCAGGATAGATTCTAAAAAAATATCAGAAAGATATACATAAGTGTGAAGAATCCAGCGCAGGTACTCCTATTCCTGGGCAACATTTGGACTGAGGTTGGGCTATCTTCTTTCAGTCAAAGGTTTAAATTGGACAATGAAATGGCTTGTTTCAAATCAAATTAAGTTTATTTTTAACTTTTCCATTCTTTTTTAACGATAGCTTTATTTACATTTATTCTTTTTCACTTTTTGGTATTACATGATTGCACATAAAGGATATCATCTAAGAACCCCTCTGAAACTTGATGGGGTTGCGTCGTTTCATTACAGAGTTCCTGTAGCCAGTAGGAATCTATATGTATATCTTGTGTATTTGTAATGTTAACTTCTTAGCTAGTCAGGATAATAATGATGTTAGAGTTTAAAAGTTTAGAGATTTAAAACTTTTAATCTAAAACTTTTCTTGTATTTTTATAGTTTCATTGCTCTCTACACATTTTTCTTCACCAGTTTTTTATATTTTTTTTTTTTAAATACTTTCTCCTTGCTGTTAATTGAATTCAATTAACTCTTGATCACCTTTTTTGACGTGACAACGTCTTATAAATTGGTTTGCCGGGTGACACTTCAAGAAACTGCGTTACGCTCCGCTCACGTTATGCGCTCACAATGAGAGCGAGTGAGAGGCACGCGCCCGCCTAAGAGCGAGAGAGACAGACATAAAATCATTGTCACGTAAAACTTTCGCCCGTATACCGACTTTACAGGCAACCAGTTTTTATTGTTCTAATTTGATCATTGGGTTCTAAATTAGGAAGTTTATGATCTTAAAAAGTTGTTGGTAATATTGTTTGACGTTTGTTGTTCCTCAATAGCAGCCACAATTTTCGATGAAGGTCTTAAGTAATTTCCCTGGAAGACTGGTAATTCCCCTGATGTCAATTTCGGTACAAAATTACACCAGACGAATAGCACACTTCAAAAAAGTCACAGTCTACAGCCTCTATCCTACGAGCTTAAACCATTTTTTTTTTTATTCTGATGATTTTCTCTAATTTTCAGATTCATTGATATCGCTGTTTTTCATTTAACATAGAATTTTTGTGTTATTTAAATGTATGAAAGAAGGTTAAACTTCAAAGTTTGTCTATTTAATTAATTACTCAATTCAAAAATATTAAAATAAAAATATTAAATTCTTAAAAAATATAGTCTGTGCTGTGATAGTACCTATTCGTACAGGTTAGGTTGTACAATGAAAAGATATGAAAAAAGTTTTTGATGTTTCTATTTTTCTGTCAGTTCCTCTTAGGCAAAAAAACTTATGAATCGTCAAAAGCTACAACTGCCTATTTCTATCAGAAATCCGTGTTCATCTGCATTTCAGATCCGTAACTGCGAAATAACGTTTTTGCCGCTTCGGCGCATCCCTATAAGATTCCTTAGTTAGGATTACAAAAAAAAAATGCCAGCAGAGATTGTGTACCAGAGGAGTCACCGTATTCGCCGCCGCTCTCTCAAAAATTACAGTCTTCTGCAGTTCCCTTATTCAGACTGGAACAGGCCTTTTGCGTATGGCATGTGACTAGCATTTAATATGTGACCTGACGTTTTTTTATAGTGTCTCCTCTATACCTTGCTATAAATTATTCAATGGCAACAGCTGATCAACAAACTTCAAGAGTGGCACTCCTAACAACAAGCGTTACACACGTCACATGAACATCGAACGTGATATTCGTTCTTTCTATGTTCATTTCCGGTGCTGGGCTGTCAGGAAACTCGGCTGAGGTGTCCAAACATCGTGTCTATGTCTTCCAGTAAGGCTCGACCGAAATCTCGGTCTCGGTCTCGGCATTCTCGGCTACAAATCCAACCGAGAAATTGGTCTCGGTTCTCGGCTAATTGTAGGATCAGATTCTCGTGAGACGACATGGGCATCTTCAACTAACTCGTCAAACATGGCTGCAACAAATCAATCCCACTTATGGACGGCTCATGATTCGATAGAGTTGGAAGACGAGCCAATGACCAATGACGAATACAGTTCAAGCTCTGTTATCGAAATAGCGCTAGAATGCTTCCTTAGGGAGCCAAGACTGCAAAGAAATGCAAATATTTTTGAGTATTGGTTTTCGTCAACTTATAAGGTGCTTAAGCCTGTAGCAAATAAGTTGCTCTGTCTCTGCCTGCGCCGCCTACTAGCGTAGCAAGTAAACAGCTGTTTTGCAAAGCTGGACAATTGTTTGACGAGAGGCGACACTCTTTGAAGGGCGAAAATGCCGAAAAATTCCTTTTTTAATGTTATAATATAATGTTATTTAACTTTGATTATAAAAACAGTTCATTTTGTTAAACAATGAGTAGTGTATTAAAAATTTAACATTATTAAAAAAATTTTTTTACATTTTTGTCTATTCTTGTTCTCGGTCTCGGTCTCGGCCGAGAACGAAAAACCCATCTCGGTCGAGCCTTATCTTCCAATGATCTTGATATCACTATGTCAATTCTGCAACTCGTAGAAGGTAGTAATAGTATTAGGTAACTTCAAAAATTGGCTTTCCTTTAAGCGGGTTCATTTATACTGATATAATACTATCTTGGCCAGTTTTTTTATCTTTTTTTTATGGCTCTCATAGTGTGACTTTGCCTTATCTTTTGTTATTATTCAATGTCTACTGAAAGGTAAACAAACTTTTATAAAACATATATATTTCAAACTAGACTTTGCCAGAGGCTCCGCCCGCCCTGAATTCGGTTATCAGCGTTGGAACTCCTTAATTATCTCCACAATTATACAAATGAAGTTTCTATAACTCTTTAAACTCTGTGTTAGTTATTCCCACGGGAACTTTTGAATTTTTCGAGATAAAAGTAGCCTATAAGCTATTCCAGGGCCGAACCTATGTGTATGCCAAATTCCATCCCGATGCGTCCAGTGGTTAAAGCGTGATTTAGTAACAAACATCCATCCAGACAGACTTTAACATTTATAATATTAGTAGAATTACAATTTGCTACTGAATTTGGAACGTAGAAAGAAAATTAGAATATTTCTATCTCCTTCAGATTCGGTAGGAATCAATGAGTGGTCTCTTTTTAAACGCGCATGCTCCGTAAAACGTCTTCGAACAAATTTTTCGACCTCGGCTTTGAAAACACTACGTTTGGTTTAAAATAATAAGGTGTAATCTTCTCTGTACCGAATATGTAGTTTGGCAGAAAATTTACATTTAGCTGTAGTTACTTTCCACAGCCTGTTTGATTCAGTCGTTGTTTTTAGCGCCCCGTGTCGTACACAGTTACTGACAGCGCGCGAAAATTAGTTTTTCTTTTAAACCCGTTTCGCGGGTTTGCGGCTGACACGCACGCCGGGTGCTTTAATCCTTATTGTGTACAGGGCCTTTAAACTAAGAAATTACATTGAATTATTTGCTTAAGAATTTTTTTGAAAAGAATTTATAAAAGTTAGTTAAAAAATACGACTTTTGTACCAATTATGGCACTTAGTTTGACTGCGTCCAGCGTCCTGGGCGAACTGGGTCGGTTTGCCAGTTGGCTGAAAGGTGATTGTTTACCAAGCGAAGAGTACGCTGGTTTTGCTGTCACCGAAAAGGTGAGATATATTTGATATCTAACATTAAGTATGGTGTATTCTGTTCGAGATCTTATGATTTGCGGTCTCTATTTTAACCCGCGTCGGAACAAACGGACATGTTTTATGCGTTAATGATGGTAGTTTGTTTGTATGTATGTCTGTTTTACAATTTTTTGAAGAAACTACCGGACCTAACATCTAAGTGATGCTTCTTGTTGCATGACATAGGTAATACCTAACCAGGTTAATAGATAGTCATGTTTAGCGGACATAGTCCAACAAGGGGTGCTACAGAATATGTGTTTTCAATAAAATATAGGACCAATTTAGATGCGGTTAAAACAGTAGTAGATTGTACATAAGATCAGTTTGAGATTATACATATTCTTTGATCGCCGTAAAATTTAGCGATTGAATTTCGTTTCAAGTATAGAGAGAGATACTTTATTTTCTTTGTTAGAGCGTACTGCTGGTCATGTCATATAGGTCAAAATAACATACGTCTGATGGTTTTTTTGCGTATTATACTGTAAATAATATACTTAGTAATACTTTCTTAAGACTTAACGTCTTAACGAGGTACAGAAGGTACGAGCTAAAAGAGGATGGAGCAATGTGTAAGGCAATCATAATAAAATAAATTATAATTTAGGACGATTTTTCAGGCCCTATGTGTTATAGTTTATGGGATCGGAAAGTGTGAAGTTCCTTTAAATGGAAAATAAGAAACATGCATGACGATGCAATGCTCCATTTTTACCTAATAGTCGAACAAAAAACAAAAAAATACATAAGTAAAAGAATATTCTATAATTATAGAATTATAGTTGCCAGGAACTGGAAAAGGATTTTTTTTTCCTGGTCTTTTATTATATCGCTTATCAGTTATTACTTTGAAGCTGGTAATTTACGACGTGCGGAACATATATATTCATATAAGCGATCTTAGTCCAGATCCCGTTACACTGCTTCAGGAGCAGGGTTGAGACGATGGGCTCACCCCCTGTCACGCAGGGCTAATTATGATTGATTGATGATGATGATTATGTGATAGTTATGATTTTGATTGGCACATTATGATGTGGATGTAGCCAGCCGCTGGTTAACCCCTTATGGGGCAAAAATCTGAAGATATACATACATACATATCGTACTTTATGAAATACATTCACATATCTAATACGACAAAGACAAATCTCGTTTTGTGTAGCTGGTGTGTTTGATGTAAATGTTTGAATATTTAAAAGGACGCTTCCACAAGGTGCTACTGATATTGTGGCTCTCGTATCTATATGAAATAAAATGTAGCACAAGCTTTCTGTTTTCAAACTAATATAATTAATGTAAAAGTTTGTTTGTTAGTTCGTTATTGCTTGACGTCACTACGGCCCAACCATTTGAGCTTTTTTGGGATAGAGATTATTGAGGGGACGGAGAAGGACATAAGCTATTTTTTATCTCGGAAAAGTTCCCTCGTGATAAATGAAACCTAATTTCACGTGGATTAACTATAGTTACAGATATATAGCTTGCGATAGCCAAATTTTTACTATAATCAAAGACTTCAGTAAAAAAATCCCCGAATTGAGCGCGGGCGGAACTGCGGGTAAAACCTTGTTGTGTATATAACGAATTCAGGTCGAGCCTACAAGATTGAGGAAAAGAAATAAATGGTTTTACTACCAACGGTTTACTACCCAAATAGCACAGTAGCTCGTAGCCCAGTGACACTTGTCTATGGGAGACAATATGCGACGAGTGCGGTCACTACTTGGATGGGTGACCACCTAGTGGCTCATTTTACTGAGATCCTCCGTGTCTCGGAGGGCAAGTAAAAGCGTCGGTCCTGGCTGTTAGCATATGACAGCAGTCGTCAAGCCAAGTCAGAGGCCTTATGGGCGGCCTAAAAACGGACAGTCTAGTGGCTACTAATAGCCCGACAGCGCGCAGCGTGATGAACTATGGCCAAAGCCCCTTCCTCAAGTAGAGTCCTAGGCTAAGGTGGAACTATATCAGCATAGGTACCTATGCATGTTCACGTAGTATGGTCACTCTCCGCCGCGTTATAGAGCGACCCCGCTGCTATTCTGTTACGATTCTGTTACTGCTAACGCAGAACAATTACACATTTGCGGGTAGAGTATAAAAACAAACGTGTGTTGTTTTTGTAGTGTAAGTTGCCACGAATCAAGCGGCTTTTGTGTATAGTGACCGGCCAGGGTCTGTCCTAAAAGCATAAACAAAGATCCTGTAGCCGCCGAGAAAAAGCATAAAAGATTTAAAGAATCAAATATTCAGCATGGCCGACCTTCCGACTTCAACTAACAGCAGCCGACATACTTATTCGCACATTTTTATGAATTACTAACGCAATTCTCTTGCTGGTGTCTGTATAATACATATATATGTACCAACGCGTCGAAAGCTCAGGCCTACTGTGATATCTGTTAGAGTTATGAATCCTTAATAAATTTTTAGTCCGACCCGATATGTTATGTAGGTACAACATATTGGATTAAATTACTCAAAATAAACGCTGTGCCTGTACCCCAATTACATAATTGCCTTTTCTTTTATACTGCTCGAAACGACTCTCGGCTTTTACTACCTAATATGAGTGGTCCTCGGCATGTCATTATTTCCAAATAAAAAAGATAAATATAACGACAATATGTAAAATGAGTATCCAAAAAAAAATTTGGTTTTCTCTTATAATATAAATGAATGAAATATTGATATTTTAAATTGAATTATATTTTACAAAAAACATGTCCCGCGAATAATAAAAATAGATTGAGGGATGGGCTGTGCCGGAGACTTAGGCAAAGGCTGGTTTCCGATGTGACAGTAAGTTATTTGGTGTGCATTTGTTGCCGGACTGTCATGTGGAAGCTGGGCTACTTCGTGATATACAAGATCTGTATGTTTTTGCATATGGGTATGTGTGCACGTTTGTGTGATGCGCCGAGTCGCATGGTGGATTGCATCGTGTTATTAATACTATATTTATTATATTATTGCACTGGTACCTATGTAAGTTTATATATATACTAGCTTATTTCCCGCAACTTCGTCTGCGTAAACTTAAAAAAAAAAAACAGCTTTTGACTTTACTGTTTTACATACAATAACATCGGAATTCTCATACACATTTTCATCCTCTATTTTGCCATCTAGAGAATAATTTTTCAAAAACGGTCAACCACATGAATCTTAATTTTTAACGTCTAATCCAAGTTTTAGCCAATTCCATGCAAACTGATAACCCATATTTTACCCCCTTAGGGGATTAATTTCCAAAAATCCCTTCTAAGTGCACACTTACGTCATTTAAGGAACGTTTGTGCAAAATGCCATGCTTCTAGACACAGCGGTTTCAGCTGTTTATTGATCGATTAGTCAGTCAGCCAGTCAATTTCTTGTTTTAGATAAATATAGCTGAACCGGCGAACGTTGTTTCTTTTTTTAAAAAAACCTAATAGGCTTAAATTAAGATACCTTCCCCGGCGTGTGCATAACAACATACCAAAATTTCATTACAATCGGTTTACCCCTATTGCGCGAGTCCGACTCGCACTTGACCCTGTCTCACTCGCACTTGACCATTTTTTCCTTCTGAGAAACATTCCCCGTCGTGTGCATAACAACTTACCAAAATATCATTAAAACTGGTTTACCCTTATTGCGCGAGTCCGACTCGCACTTGACCCTTTTTTCTTTCTCAGAAACATTCCCCGGCGTGTGTATAACAACTTACCAAAATTTCATTACAATCGGTTTACCCTTATTGCGTGAATCCGACTCGCACTTCACCCTTTCAGTAAAACCTTATCTTGTCGGATGTCTACGTCATACAAAGAACACACCCTCCAAGTTTCAGGTCTCTACGATCAGCGGTTTAGGCTGTGCGTTGATCCGTCAGTCATTCAGGACAAAGCCTTTTATATGTATATAGATGTATATATTTTCTTGTGTTTTATGTATATCTATGTGTGTCTTTATGTATGTTTTAATATATGTACTAGTTGTTGCCAACGGCTCTGCCCGCGATGGATTGCCGTAGAAAAATTATAGTAAGAAAGTTGCAATAGCAAGCTCTACCTGTGGCAATAGTTCATGAACGTGTATTTCGGTTATTCCTGTATAAACTTTTATTTTTACGGAATAAAAGTCTAGCCTACGTCGTTCTCCGTCTTTTCAACTATCCCTGTGCGAATTTTAAGCTCAATTGGATGCTCCGTTGTGACGTGATGCAGGGACAAACGAACAGACATACTATCACTTATAATATACTAGCTTTTGCCCGTGGTCGATTTCGACGGCGACTCCTCAATTATGAAAAAAAAAACGACACCGGGACTCAAACTCTCTCCATGCCAAATTTCATCTTGATTGGTACAAGGTGAATAAAACATGTAGATGAAGGTTCTGTGAATACGTCTGCTTTACTTGTTTTTTGCTTTTTGTGGATCTAAAGTCTTTTATATTTTTGTTAAAAAAAGAGTTTATTCTTTAGGCTTTTGTACCAATCTTGATCGAATCCAAGTGTTTCTATTTTGTTAATCAATGACCATATATTTTTTTTAAAATAAAACATTGTATGTAATGTTATTACCTAGTGTAAGGCTAGAGTGTATTTTAATATGAAGTTGAGAAATATAAAAAATTAACTGCTGAGTTCCTTGCCGGTTCTTCTCGGTAGTAAATCATTTCGAACCGGTGGTAATTTTTTGGTATCTTTTTTAATTAATAATTTAACTGACGATTTAAAAGCGCTGTTTAAAAGTCTATTTGAATAAAATAGTTTATGTTTGATTTTGAGCTTATGAAAATTAAACTGCGAATCGAACAATAGAAAAAAAACAAATTTGGTTTAGGGCTTTTTGAACAACAGTCGAATGTCCATCTATACATATATGTAAACATTTGTTGTATGCACACATAGACTGTTTAAATTATCACTTGGTGGTGTTGTCAAAGCAAGTCAATAATAAGAAAGACATATGTTTTACGTAAAAGAAATCTGTTATTACATAGTAAGTAAGGCACACGAAAACAAACTTTCATATTATATAAAGGGCTAGGCGAATTCACTCACATGTACTGTTATTTAAGGTTCAATAAAATTAAATTATATTATAAATAATAGGTTACTTGAGTCTAGAAAAAAGGTTTTAATGTAGAGACTTTGTTTCAATTTCATATTTTCTCTCAAATAGTTAAGAAAAGTGTTTTTTCTCTCGAAATAAAGCTGTAATGATAAGAAATGTTATCAATCAAGTTAGAATAGAGATAATTGTTTGACTTTCTAAAACGTATACTAAGGGTTTGAAGGGTTTGACTTCTTAAAACTTACATAGGTTATTAGATATGCATATTTCGGCCCCGAGCCGCATCAAGAAGGCCAATTTACATATTTTGTCAGAAATTGGCGATTTATACAAGTGCGACTTGGGCGCCAATGGTTTTGCGGTCGTAGTCACTTAAATAGTTGCGGTCAAAGCTTATTTCGAGAGCTGGGCAAATAATTTGCTGTTTCAGATTATACTAATCTTTAACCTTTAAAAGTTTTTTCTGGTTCGAACTATATACCGTACTAAGATTTTCACACTTTTATTTTCCAATTCGTAGTTGGCAACTCACTTGAACCCATAGACTTCTTTGTTATTTTCGTCCAATCAAAACTAGTATTTCGAATACCTACCAGCTATACATGTCGAGACTGACATACGCTGCACCGACCTATCATCCACCAACAAACACAAAAATACAGTCTAGAACAAATCTTCAAAAACTATTATCCCTATAGAGACTTCCCACGGGCACAAGTTTTTTCCGGGTGAAACCGGTGCTCACTTTTTATTAGTTATATGTTTCGGCTTTTCCAGTTGATCTCTAATGTAATAAACTTATAAGTGATATCTGTGTTTGATAAGATAGTGTCCATTGTCAAAATAGTGTGTTTGCTTGGATCGTTGACCTAATAGCGTTATTTTGTTATAATAAACCAAGTATCACAGATGGTGCTATTTACTCGTGATAATATAATCTTCTTTGAGGATATAATTGGGTCACATCTGGGTCGGTAATATTATACTCGGAGTAACTCATCTCTTTCCTTTAATACCTTTCGTTCTTATAAAAAAAAAAGCTGAGAGAAACATCGCCATGTTGGTTTCATTTGGGGGTTGAGAAGTTGTGTGTATTCTTAGAGCTTGTCCTAGTGTGCATGTTTCTGGGGAGGGTTATGCTAGTGTGAGTTGGTTATTTCATTCAATATGCTTAATCAACTCAGAAACTACAAACTGAACCAATAAAATGACTGGTTATTTAATAATTTATAAACATTTCATGAATGTACGTATTTGCATGCATTTTGTGCCTATGGTAAATCCTACTAATACATATTATAAATGTGGAAGTATGTCTGAATGGATAGATGTTTGTTACTTAATCCCGATTCAATCACTGGACGGATCGGTATAAAACTTGGCACACATATGTGTTAGGTCCTAAATAGGACAAATTCTCCTTTTTATAAGTAAATATAACCATTCCTGAGGGAATATCTATAAAATCCGAGCTTAAACGAACTTATAGCAAATTTCATTAGTTATATATATATATATATATATAAAGGTCATCAGGGACTATTAAAGGGGCAGATTATTCTGGCTCTGCTCTGTCATTTACTCTTTTCACCACTTTAATCCAAAAGGTTATGTATCCGAGTTATGGGCCAAATATGGGCCATATATGATATATAGTCATTTTAGTTCAGATTACACTGTATCGGAAGCAGTGTTTCTTTCGGTGATGGGCTCACCACCTGTCACGCAGGACTAAAGTGCTTTGTCAAAAGAAGCTGTCCCCGTCATAAAGATGTGGTTGTGTATCCAGGCACTGGCCACCCTGTGACCTGGGGATTAAATCCGTGAACTACATGTTTGAATAATGAGGTGTTTAAAGTTATAGATATTTAGTGCATTGAAGTTGGTGTGGGAAAATCCTGAATTAGTTTTACTTTAAGGAAAATTTGTAGGTAATAACGCTGAAATTGGCAATTTCATTTTGATGGATGTATTATTTGATCATGTTATCTGACTCACTCTATTGCGGCTGTTGATATATTTCAACAGCAGCCGCAATGGCAAAAGCCTAGAAAACTTTGACAAACGAATTGCCACTAGCTCGACAAACGTCCGCCAATTCGCATTGGGTCCGCGTAGTGATCTATGATTTAAGTATCTTTCTTGAGGGAGAGGCCCGTGCCTAGAGAATATAATCCCCAATGCTTTTCTGTTCCCAAATTTAAAATTTCCCGGGATTCAAAACTATAATCCCGGGTTTTCGGGATCGATGCAAAAATATGTTAGAAACAGAATAGTTACTGGTAAATCTTAAAAGTACCACTATGTGCCGATCTAGGAGCGTTTAGTTTCACTTAGTAATTTCCAAAAAAAAGGCGTGGACAAACATACTTTTACATACAAACGTACATACAAACATACACGCATACACTTATGAAATTTGGCAAATCTGTTCAGAAGCCCACATAGACTAACATATATGAATATTTTGCCATTCTAACAATATTACAGACATACAGGTTTAACAGGTTAAACAAATAGTCCAGCAACCACTGCCTATTTTTTTGTAGTGATTAAAAACAGGCTGAATCTCCGTGAGTTGGTTCAGTTCAACGAGACATCCAGTTTTTCCTTTGTGAAAATTCTCGGTTCAGGTAGCTTATGGAGTGCACAGGTGTTAAACATGTAAATTTGGTGGGGTGCCGGCCTAATAACGAGGTCATAAAAAATATTAAAAACCAGCTGATTTTTAGTATGCAGCATAGGAAATAGTTGTACAATGAAAGGGCCTTGTTGTCCTACAAATTAAGTGGTAGGTTTTCTTATTCCTACGCTCGGACGTTGTTGATTCTTCGGTAACACTTTTGACATTAATAACCGTCGGACACAAAAACACATGTTAAAATAATGCATTTTTGCGTAAATCAAACAGTGTCCTACCAAAACTGGGCGTCTCGTTGAACCGAACCTACTCACGAAGATTCAGCCTGTTATTAAAAAATAAAAAAACAGGCGGTGGCTGCTGGAATATATTTTGTCGGTAAAAATCAATTTTCACATTACCTGACTGTATCTTAAAAACAATAAGATAAACAATAAACTGATAAAAAGTATTGTGCTAATAATAATAACAACAAACCAGTGTAGATTAAATAAATAATTTTTTAATGTCCTTAAAACTGCAAACTTTTTATTTAAGCTAATACTCCCGGTTTTCAGATTGCTAAATTCCGATATCCCGGGATAGAATTTTTTTTCTGGAATTATATTCTCTATCTGTGCCCCTGCAGTGGGGCATATAATGGCTATGAAGTCATATAGTCAAAGTCAATATCTTTTTGTGTTTTTAAGACAAAAAAATTAATTGTCAAAAATGTTTACTTTTCTACACTATCTATTTGCCAAGTTGATTTTTAGCAAAACTAGCTGTGCAAGAATCTTTGCAAAATGCTTTGAACTTCGGAAGCTTAGCAAATAATATGTCATATGGATATTCAGCTTTTTAGGTGTTTTGTTTGTTTAATTGGCAGGTTATTTGTTAAATGTTAAAAGACTAGGGGGCGTCCATAAATTACGTAATTCAAAAAGAAACATACTTTTTAGCATTAAGTTGACTGTAAAAACAAGCATTTCATTACAATGATAATAAGTTAATTTTACTACAATGCGCTTATACGACCTTTGTGACTAAAATGCGCTTATTCGACCTTTGTAGTCTCGATATACGCGCAGATAAGTACTTGTACAAGCAAATATATATCTAGAATCTCAAATAATCCTCATATTCTGTTTCAGGTAAGTGACAAACGCGATTCCTGTCTGTCTCAAGAGATATTTAGATGCGGATTACGAAGGTACTTATGCCTAAAGAGATGCCTTATATGAGACATGTCGTTAACTTTATATTTACGACTATCCAGTACACATAAGCCGTGGTCACTGGGCTGAATAAATCATCAGAAGAAGCTCTTACGGCGACTTAGGCCTTCATACAAATATTTGCTTTGTGACGATACTAATTTTACTATTCATGCTATTAAAGATAAAAGTCCTTAATGATTTACGAACAGTCACGGGAATGTCGCCCAGGGATAAACTGCTAAATTGAGAATCATAAATTTTGGTTGTTAAGTTCCTATGTGACCTAGGCATGCAATAACAATAGATTAAAAAATATTGGAGGATTGTGTAAAACTTGTAAATTTCCTCCCGCGAACGCTTGCGTTGTGGGATGAGCCAAGGTTTTCTCTAAGAATAACAGTATGGGGTTCTTCAATAATGAAGTTATTGGATTTTTAAATGTTCAGCAACGCGCGAGTGATACCCCTTGTGTTACAAGCGTCCATAGGCTACGGTGACCTCTTACCATCAGGCGGACTGTAAGCTTGTTTGCCACCTTAGTGGTAAAAAAAAAGATCTAAAAAAACCCTGGTCTTTCACTGTCTCTGCTCCTACATTTTACCACTCATTTCGCTAGAGCTGGTGATTCACGATTTATGGGACATGCTAGTGTATAAATTTATAAATCTGCATTAGTCCAGCCGGCTACCCTGTATCAAATTAAGAAGCAGTCTTGCAGCGATGGGGTTAGTTACGGGGTTTCTCAGGGAAGGAGTCGTTCGAAGATTTTTGAAGAGACGGCAACACGCGAGTAATGCTTTAGTACTATCATTTAATTTGTGGTCATACCTGTGGTGCTGCAAGCGGCCGTAGGCTACGGTGACTGCTAAGTAAGCTTGTTTGCTACCTCAGTAGTATAAAAAAACCTGTCATACAGGATTAAAGTGGTTAGTGAAAAGTGTCTGACTCCCACGTTCTGTTGTGTGTGTGCATTTATCCACTGGCTTTCCTCGTCAATTTTATACATACATTATACATTTATAATAAAAATGGAAATCAGCATATAAAATTTGATATTAAAATTCAAAAATTAGTCTAAACTACTAATCTCTATTGTCCATACTGGACTTGTTGTGTCTTAACACAGTAACAGCGATTTTTTGAAACATCTAACACTAGATTTTTTACTTATTTATTAACTGTAAACTTTCGTAGACGACCACCACTACCGCTCACTATCACAGCATAACCAAAGATATCAGATCCAAAATTGCAAAAAATTCATTGCCTTATAATATTATTAATAGCGCGCATGTCCAGTTTCCTTAGGGGTTTGATAAAGGGAAAGATCGCAAATCACTTAGAAAAGATTTAACAGTGAAAATGTTTTTGATATCTATTACACAAAAGTTTTCCTGTGACTGCCATTAAAAGCGAGACGCAAAGAAAAATGGAGCATGACGATTTTATTGTAATTTTCGGGTACATGTCAATCTGAGACGGCGCGTGGGTGGTTGATTTTTCCTTGTACGTTATCATATCGCTGCTCGCTTATATTTTTCGCTTTTCGATGTTTTTATATCTCTGACACTTTCAATGTTACTCATAACAGTCTAATGGCGAGATGATAGATATTGAAATCTCCTCAGCGAACGTCATCTTTTGTATACGCTATCGCTTGGATGTAACTCCTTTTTCCGTGGCTATATTTTCGTGAAAGATGGAACAGATTTTTTTTATACCACTAAAGTGGCAAACCAGCCAACGATCCGCCTGATGTTAAGCAATTGGCAAATTACTAATATTATTATGCATAACTGTACCATTCATAGAATTGCTATCAATTAAATAGCAGTCAATTAATTTTTAGCTTACGCTTAAGCCACTGTCTTTAAGATACCATTATTATATAACTATGGTGACATGTTAAATTTATCTATGCCAATATTATTGTTATCGTGACATGTTAAATTCATCCATGCCAATATGATTGTTATGGTGACATGTTAAATTGATCTATACCAATATTATTGTTATCTTGACATGTATTATTAATCCATGCCAATATTATTATTATAATGACATGTTAAATTGATCTATACCAATATTATTCTTATCGTGACATGTTAAATTCATCCATGCCAATATTATTGTTATGGTGACATGTTAAATTCATCCATACCAATATTATTGTTATGGTGACATATTAAATTCATCCATACCAATATTATAAATGCGAAAGTGACAGAGAGAGAGTGAGTTTTGTACTATCCTCACGTCGCAACAGAGCATTCAGTTGAGATGAAAGGGCATTGTTCACTTTGTATAGGGGTTTTGGCCTGAAGTACACAAATTCTGAGGCAAAAAATTGATTATATTTCCACGTATATATGTTATACAATATTTTAGTATAAAAGCCCTCCCTTTCCCTTTTTTTAGCATGAAGTGTTTGAATATAGCTTATAAAACATGACGACTGTTTAGGCTAAAGCTAATTCACTTTCACATATAATTTTATACATGATAAATGCAAACTTGATTAATACATTATGTATATTGTCTTTATTCAATGAAAAAAACAAATTACATACGAATACGAATTACTCTTATGAATAAAATAAAATAATCTGTAGATCTACTATTTTCAAAAAAAATTGTTAACGCCAGGCCAGATCTAAACTATGCTTTTTACATAATGGCATAATGATGTTTAACGAAAGAAAACCGAAAAGGATAATTCAAAATTTCCCGGAGGAATACCTATAAACGAATTCCTCGTGGACGAACTATAGCTACAGCTGTAGTAAACTTTCTTAGTTATCAAGGAGTTACCGTAGAAGGCCCACGCCGATAACCGAATTTACCGCAGGCGGTATTAATACTAATCCTTGGTAAATTATGTACAAAGGATGAAACAAAGGAAATTTTGAAATAAATCTCACAATAGCTTTGTGTTCGAAGAAACTTATTTAACTTTGTAAATTTTCTTTCTTTTAAACTTTTTTGATCCACGACAAAATTTAATAAAAAGATTTCCAAGTTTTACTTTGAAAATTGCAGTTGGGAATTCAATTACTTGGGAAACCGGAGTTAGGATTATTTTTCTGTTATTACATAAATTTTGCCCTGCAGCTTTGTCCGCGCTAGATTCTTTTATCGTCGTGGGATTTTTAAGGCAACTCCTCGATAATAGATTGAAGCAAGAAAGTTTGCCGTAGCTATGAGTTCTATCGTTCATGTGAAATTCGGTTATGGTTGTTTCTGTAAAATCTATGTCAAAATTCAGCTTCATTGTATGCTCCGTGTAGGACGTAATAGTCTGGTCAACATGTACCTTTTTGGGTGAAATTTTTGTATAGTCTCCGAAAATTACGATCAAGGTGTCATTCGATTCGGAATATTATGTAGAAAGTTTAAGAAAAAGTTCCAAAAGGGGCCGATGAAAATTGCAAAAGTTATAAACAATTTAAAAAAAAAAAAAGTAGGGGTTTGTTTTTTTTTGAATATCACAAAAACTATCAAAGATATTCGAAATTTGAAAAAAGATCTGAAAAGAGGAGGAAATTTTTTAAAAAAAGTCCTGCCTCCTGGAACTGTATCTTTAATATTTATTATTTTTACGGGGCCCTGAACATAGCGCTAAAAGCGGGTAGTCTGGCTTCCGCTCGCGATTTGTCATTCGGACACGGTAACAATAAAAATCATTTTAATATATTAAATATGAATATTAAGGAATAAAAAAAATTTAGTACTATTGGGATATATAAATGAACAATAATCCGTAGGCGAAAAATTTTTATCCCCATTTTTCCATTAGTTATGCATTAGTTAATTAACTACTTTTTCTGAATAGAATGTTAACAGAAAAAACCTGATTATTATTAAACTACAACCCTAGGATTTTTTTCACTTCGTGGAGTTATTCTTAAAAGGCATTAAAATAGATCCCCGTTGGAAAAATTTAAAAATGTTAATTTTCCACTTTTTTATTAACAATCGAAAATATTAAAAAATTAAAAACTGCATAAAAGTTATTAAAAAAATTTTGTTTTTCAAATATTTCAAATTTTATGATTTCTAACGGTTAAAAGTAACATGAAAATATTATTTTTTAATTTTTTACCGCGATTGTTTAAATAATTGTTATAAACAAATGCATTGTTTATAAGATAATCAACAATTTTTTTTTCCTAATCTACTTGTTGATATAAATTATGATTTTTAAGAAAAAAATTATTCCTTAAAAAAATTTATTTATTGCTATAAAATGCATTTCTTAATTAACAATCGTTTTTTACCACTAAATATAAATATTAAGGAACCATTTTTTCTCTAAAAATCATAAATTCTATTGTTTTTAAATATTCTGGAAAAAAAAATTTTTTTTTTTCATTTATTATTTGTTTATTTAATAAACAATTTGTTATAAACAAATGGATTTTCTTACTTTATTTTTTTTTTAATTCGTAATTTAATTATAAAAACAGCTATGTATTATTTTTTATGAAAAAATTTTTTATTTATTTTTTATATAACTTTTAATATTTTTATGTCCTAAAATTTGCCTTTTTATCTCGCTCTTTTTCTTTTATAATTGGTATAACTTTTAAACTATTATATATACGACAATTATACTTCAAGTCGTTTTTATTAACTATAAATCAATGAACAATTTAAGCTTTTAACTTCAGCTCTAGCTCTATTATTTATGTTAATTATTGACAATTGTTTATAAAAAATAAACCGAAAAAATTCTAAAGTAATTTTAAGAATCTTAGTTTGGAAAGATTGATAAAAGAACACTCGTTAAAATGTAATTAACATAATGGAAAAGTTTTAAAATTTTTCGGGAAAAGTCTATGCAAATACGATTGTAATCAATTTTTAATAACAGCAAATTAGTAAAATGCAAGTCATCAAAGGCTCATAATTATAAATTTATGAACATTTAACCACGTTTTGGAATAGAAAAACAAGAAAAAAAATTTTTCGGTTTATTTTTTATAAACAATTGTCAATAATTAACATAAATAATAGAGCTAGAGCTGAAGTTAAAAGCTTAAATTGTTCATTAATTTATAGTGAATAAAAACGACTTGAAGTATAATTGTCGTATATATAATAGTTTAAAAGTTATACCAATTATAAAAGAAAAAGAGCGAGATAAAAAGGCAAATTTTAGGACATAAAAATATTAAAAGTTATATAAAAAATAAATAAAAAATTTTTTCATAAAAAATAATACATAGCTGTTTTTATAATTAAATTACGAATTAAAAAAAAAATAAAGTAAGAAAATCCATTTGTTTATAACAAATTGTTTATTAAAAAAACAAATAAAAAATGAAAAAAAAAAATTTTTTTTTCCAGAATATTTAAGAACAATAGAATTTATGATTTTTAGAGAAAAAATGGTTCCTTAATATTTATATTTAGTGGTAAAAAACGATTGTTAATTAAGAAATGCATTTTATAGCAATAAATAAATTTTTTTAAGGAATAATTTTTTTCTTAAAAATCATAATTTATATCAACAAGTAGATTAGGAAAAAAAAAATGTTGATTATCTTATAAACAATGCATTTGTTTATAACAATTATTTAAACAATCGCGGTAAAAAATTAATAAAAAATATTTTCATGTTACTTTTAACCGTTAGAAATCATAAAATTTGAAATATTTGAAAAACAAAATTTTTTTAATAACTTTTATGCAGTTTTTAATTTTTTAATGTTTTCGATTGTTAATAAAAAAGTGGAAAATTAACATTTTTAAATTTTTCCAACGGGGATCTATTTTAATGCCTTTTAAGAATAACTCCACGAAGTGAAAAAAATCTTAGGGTTGTAGTTTAATAATAATCAGGTTTTTTCTGTTAACATTCTATTCAGAAAAAGTAGTTAATTAACTAATGCATAACTAATGGAAAAATGGGGATAAAAATTTTTCGCCTACGGATTATTGTTCATTTATATATCCCAATAGTACTAAATTTTTTTTATTCCTTAATATTCATATTTAATATATTAAAATGATTTTTATTGTTACCGTGTCCGAATGACAAATCGCGAGCGGAAGCCAGACTACCCGCTTTTAGCGCTATGTTCAGGGCCCCGTAAAAATTATAAATATTAAAGATACAGTTCCGGGAGGCAGGACTTTTTTTAAGAAATTTCCTCCTCTTTTCAGATCTTTTTTCAAATTTCGAATATCTTTGATAGTTTTTGTGATATTCAAAAAAAAACAAACCCCTACTTTTTTTTTTTTTAAATTGTTTATAACTTTTGCAATTTTCATCGGCCCCTTTTGGAACTTTTTCTTAAACTTTCTACATAATATTCCGAATCGAATGACACCTTGATCGTAATTTTTGGAGACTATACAAAAATTTCACCTAAAAAGGTACATGTTGACGAGACTAGTAAAGAAAGGACATATAAACAATTAATCTTACTTTCGTATTTATAACACTATAGTTCTTAAAATATAGGATAAGCTCTGCGACAGCTGTCATTGGAATCATGTCTATTAAGTTTAATATTTTCAGACGGTTACATGTATGCTTGACAATGCCATACTTGATTGTTGCGTGCACGAAAACAGAGACGTTTCTAGGGTTGGCTTAGCCATAAAGTATTAGTTATCGATTTTGCAAATAATATATCGAAAAAATAGTTAATTAATAAATTTAAAAATACTATTTACGCTTTCTATATACACAAACAAGGCAACATGCATGCATTCGTATCATTGCGTTGAATCTTTGATGAGTTTTTGTGCCCGGGACCAAGGTTTCTGAATAAGTGAATTGAGAGCGGATAGGTGAAACAGGGAAAAGAGGGATAGGGGAAAAGAGGTTATTTTATTTTTCAATGAAAATATATTCAAATAAAAAAAAAAACGAGTTGCACTCCGGGAGTGCCGGCAGAAGTGAAAACCTTTACACACGATTCGCGCTTAACACTCAAATATGTCACAAGACATGTCTTTGACATTGTCAAGAAATAATAATGTTTGTTTATTTACTTTTTTGACGTAGTATATTTGACATCGCAATCTGTCATAGAATTAAAATTCCATATCCAACCTCCCTGTACTACTCATAATCGCGAATACTAAAAATAAAAATTATAATAGGCGTGGCATTACGGTTTCCGTCTTACGAATTTCCACGATTAGGACACGTGACCTGACGCGAGTTTATCATTTTTTACCCATACCAAAAAAAGTGCACAACGCCGCTAAAGAAGTTTTCACTTCAACATATGTAATGATATCAACAATAATCGTCAATTATAATCGATTATCAACATCGCCCCAGAACGAGGACTGTTACTTTGAAGAACTCAAGCTATATTTTACTAGGTATAGTATGGATTATGCTAGTTAATTTGTGTGACATTAGCACAGTTTGTTGTTAACTGACTTAGATTAAAAGACAGTTTTTCTTTGTTTATATTTACACACACACTAATGTATACAATTTGGTGTTTGATAGGACGTGTCAAGCTTTTGTAGACGCACTATGCCCATATTATACCGAGACATAATCAATCGTATTTCACTGTTAATTTCAAACACATAGACTCAGAGTTCTGTAATCTGTCCTGTGTCTATGTATGTTTACGCTTGAACACGAATAATTTTGGAGTTATCCCTATGGCACTGCACTTCTCACATGTCGGAGACCATGAAAGTGTAATGTCAATTTATGTAAAAGCTAATTCCAATCATGTATATAGTGCAACTAACGTTTTAGGTCCGGTGGTCAGAAATCAAAACTACAGTCGCAATATAGGAATAGCGTGAACTTACAACGACACTAGAGACGGAACAGCCAAAGTTAGAGGGTCAGAACAAATGTTGCACTGTGCATTAAACTTGTTTGTTTTCACACAAACCAAAGCATTACCGTAAAGTTGTGACGGCACTACTTTAACGGTCTTATCATTTTAGTCTATGCATTTTCAGTCAATAAGCAAAATGTCACCTTAGTCATAATTTGACACTTCGGAAAGTTTTGAATTAATTTATTTTGATATGTTATAATGAGTAACAAGACACTAAAAACAAAAAGGAAGGCTAGGAGAATCTGTTGTTCCGAATCAAGTATAAAAGTACGACATTTTGTAGCAAGTGCTGGATGTGCCGACGATGCCTCTGCAGTGGCAGCTTTACCTGACGAATGGGTTCCGAAGCATGCGGGGCCTGTTCTCAAAAACTATTTAAAAGAACAAGAACAAAAGCACGATAAAGTGTTAAAAGATATCAAAGAAGCAACAGCAGCTTTGAATCGTGATATACAATGTAAAGTGCGAACTTTAGCTGAGCTGCTTTTGGCCCATATAGATAAGAACCAAATGGACATAGATTGTGTTGTTGAAAATTGCAATGTATCTGACGGTTCTCTTACACCCAGAACTCGGGACAAAGCCCTGGCTGAGGTACGTGAATTGTATTCCCAGCGCGTAGACGACATAGAAAGATTCAGACGAGAAGCGCATGCTTTAGAAAGAGATCGTGCTAATGGATTGAGAAATATTCTACAAGAACAATTTCAGCGTCTCATAATCGTTGGATTAAAGCCACCGAAAGAAGTTTTACACATATTTGATGAGTATATGTATGAAATAAATCAACAATTGTTGAGTAATTGTAGAGCATATGCCGAATTAGAAGCGCAGTTACGTGCTCAGGGCGATGAGAAGGTGTTGCGAACAAAGACAGCGCTTAACCAACTTTGTATTGGAGTGTCCACGGCGCAGCGAGTACGTAGTGCTCTAATAGAGTCACCAAAAGAAGCACAGCAGAAACGCCGATCTACTAGTTCAGCTCATTTTGATAAAAGGCGAGATTCCTGTGATCCTTCTGAAACTGGTATAACTAGAATGTTAGATGAGATGGAAGAATTTGAAGAATGTGTCTCAAGGTTAGTCGAGGCTTATAGAACGGCATTATTGAACTTGTACAGTGGGTTTTCCGGGAAACTTACAGCTTTGCACAGCGGCCTTGGAAAGTATAGTTATATACATATGGAGTTCCGTTTAAGTGAGTCTTCAGAATTACAAAGTATGATCGATAATGCTCTTCGTCGTTTATCTTGCAACGTTCATAAGAAAGAGGGTACTTCTTTGCAGCGGTTTCAAGCAACACGGATTGATGCACGTCATATGCAGAGTAGTTTGTGGTCACTAGGTGAACGACTCCGTGAAACTTACGACATTTTAGGCGATGCTGGTCATGTTTGTGATGCTCATGTTATGCGTTCAGCTCTTGCTCAGAAACTTACAATGGCTGCCGTTGAAGATCTCCTTACAAGTAATGATTCAATACAGTTGTCGTACGAAATACCCTTTAATGTAGCTTTAGAGCAACTGCGTGGCAGCTCGGATCAGGACAAATTGCAGCTACAGTATGAAAATCTTATTAAAATGCTGGATAGCATAGCAGAGATGTATTTGAAACATAGCGAAGCGGAAATAGATAAACTCCAACAGTTTGTAAATTTAGTTCCGTCTATGGCTAATACTTTACTAGCAGAATTTGAATGCTTTCTGGATAAAAATCCTAGATCTAATTCATCAGTTATTAATGTACCTAGCGAGCAAGGTGCATCATCACCTAGGCTTTCAAGAAGTAATATAACTTCGGCATTGCCTAGAGCTGTTTTACAGACAGAACTTCAAGAAGTAGCTCTACTTAATTGGAGAAATGGTTTTCTCGAATCTTTTGAAAGTAATATGTCTTTATTACCGGATGAACTAAAACTTCAGGCTCAGCAGTGGATTGACGAAAGAGCAGCAGTTTTACAAGTTAGATATTCTTTAAAAATGGTGTCTCATAGTGTTCGCTTAGAAAGAGTAAAGGCTGCATACGAAGCGCGACTTGTTGAATTGCGTCATCATGAAGCTCGACTCAATTCTCATTTAGGTGCTATTAATGATCTAATAGATCGTTTGTCCTGTGATATAAATCAAATTTTGGACCCCGAATCTCCTCAGCTGTATCCTATTGGTCAGTGGTTTGATCGGCTGAAATCAGATATGGATTTACTTCTAGCTCGTGATCCGCTTGACCCAGAAGTTAAGAAATTAAAAATGAAAAGTTACGCCTTACGCTTAGCAAAGCATCGAAGACTTTATGAAGATTCACTTGATATTGCTCTAGAAGAGAGAAAAAGGTTGGTCGAACACCGCGTTCAAGAGGCACGGATTTCAATCGTGAGATTTATGTCTCAGTTGCGGTTATTTAATGAAGGTGGTCAATATGCCATTCCAGAAGCTAACAAAACAACTGCTACTTTGGTTAAAGCAGCAGATGCGCTTGAATTGTGTGTAGGTAAAGCAATAGAGGCTTTGCATAACCGATACTCGCAACTGATGGCATTTGTAGATGAGCAAATGGCGCCTATGAAGAAAATTGTTGATGAAACATTGAGGACTGGCGCTAGGGGTCCGCAGAAAAAGAAAAAGTGAAATTAATAATGGTTATTAGTGGTAATTTTTGGTAGTGAATATGTTTACCATTAATTTCATAAAATACATGCAATTTTGCTGTTTACTGTGGCTTTTAAGTTAATTATAACTATCAAGTACAAGTTAATTTTAGTGGGTGGCTTTTAGATATGAGAGTTAGTCTATTAATGCTTATTGTCTAAAAATACATTTCGTGTATTTTTTAAAATGCGACTTAATCTCCGACTTTATTATTCGTTGTGTAACCTGTCATACTTTCAAGTCGTAGTGTTTAATACGTATTTTTTATATCTGTGTTAATAAGTTTTGAATCGTTCTAAAATAGCTTACTTTTACATTTACACTTTTAATTGAGCACTTTTTTGAAATTTGTTTAGGAGAAAGTAAAAATCAAAAAGATGTTGGCGCTAGTTATCTACTACTAATCTCAGCGCCTTTAGGTGAAACCGATTCAGATTTTTTCCTTACAAACTTTGGCTCACTAAATATCTATATTAATATGGCTTGATTTACTAATGAAACGCGGTCTGTATAAAATAGTCGGATTCCCCTGACTGTAAACGGGGCCACTTTTAGTTTCATTTCGTTTTTAACACCGCTTTAGAACTGCCTAAATAAAATGACACTAATTTAATTTCTTTAATCCCGTCAATCATATGCCTTGTCGCTTAGCAACTAAGCTTATTAGGTACGTGTGTCGGTTTTACACAAAGTGTAGGTGTATTACTCTAATGGGCAGGAGACGTTTCAGCGCAACCGAATGGAAATGAAAAGCGTTTATCTGTACTTCGTTTGACTTTGAATTATGGTCTAATGAAAAGATTTAGCGATTTAGTATATCCACGATATAATGTGTTTTAACATCTTTTTGTATCGATTTCGCCTGTTTTTACCCGATTGCGCCAGAACGAGGGTTATGTTTTTCGAGTGCATGTATATTTCTTTGGTTCGCTTTGTAGCCTAAACGGCGTAGTGGATTAGCTTGGGAGGAGTCGTTAGATTCGTCTCAGTAGAGAGATTCACAAAATTCTTATAAAAACAAAATGGCTGATTTTATGCACTTTAATATGCTGGCTAAGGCTAAAACCCTGGAGTTGAGTATCAAAATAAAGGGCTTTAAAAGGCGAATACGAAAATATTTAACACTTATAATTAAATAGTCAAGCGCCAGTAATAAAAAATCGAAAAAAAAAATAACATTAACAAGTTAACAATAAAAATAAATAATGAAATAAATAAAAAACCCGACTGGGAAGGATTTAGGGTGCATATTAAATATATTATGTATTACTACTAATATCTGTATTACACTTGGAAGCATTTTTGGTAATGGAAAGTTAAACATATTTTAAACCTCTTTTAGTTTATCACTTGCCCCTGTACCTCCCCACCCCACGCAAAACAGCCATAATTCTCTATCAGACAAAGCTTTTAGCCTTAAAGTTGGAAAGGCAAGGTATTTCTGTAAATAAGTCTTGTTTCTCTTTATATATTAATTAATGTAGTGAAGTTTAAAAGGGATTTTAATACAATATACTTCTCCTTAAAATACGTGGTAAAACTGGTAAATAATGGTAAATGCTTGTAGGCTGTCCTGTTTGTCCCTCATGTTATGATAGTAAAAAGTTACTTTGTTTTTGTATATAATTATGTATTCTTCAACTGAACTTTCATAAACGGTGAAGCACGTCAAACCTTAATTTACAGCCAAATCCCAAGTTTGCATTTACATAGTTACAAACATGACGGATTTCTCAACAAACTTCCAACCCCTTTATATTCATCCCGAATTTCAGCTATATAGCTAAATAGATTATATTATATATTTTTTCAAAACTGGCTATTGCCCGCGGCTCTGCCCGCACAAAAATGGATTTTCTATGTGGCCTTTCCAAAATCCTTTTATATTCCTCCCTACGTTATAATCGAAACCTCTGTGCAAAACTTCATGTATCTAGATTCCAAAAACAAAAATATCAGAATCCACATACTAATTTTTATTCCGAATAATTTATTGATATTGTAGACTTAAAAATTATTTTAATCAGAACATAACTTATGTAGGAAGTTTCTCTGAAACCGCACTGTACGCGACCATTTAGGTTCTAAAGTGTGAGAATGAATTCCTTCGCCGATGGCGAGCGGTGCGATGGTAGAAAGTAGCCGTGGGCATCATTCCGAACAATTCCTCAGAACACAACCCATTGTACAAGCGGTAGAACACGCACAGGAAGGCAAAGTCTCTCGATATCGCAAGAGTAGGTTAAGATTGGGGGTTCTGCATCAGCCGCCAATTTTATTCACCCCACTCATGATTCAGTTCGCTGATATACTATAATTAACTGACAGAGTCCGTACTAATTATTCCAAACACGATACCTTTACTATTGGTTGATAAGGCGATTGCTCATGCAGATTCTAAATGATGCTTCGGTAGGTCATTATATAAATAGACAGACAGACAGACAGACAGGGTTTATCTGTCATACAGAGATAATATTTTAGCCAGGTATTGGAGTATTCATTGAAGTTTGTATTTTGGGTTTAGGTTAAGTTAAAGCCAGTTTATGAGTTAAAAATTTATTATCTACACACCATTTACATTTCTTAGGGCACATATTGTAGGATGATAAATACAATTAAAAATAACACTAGAATAACGATATTCTTCAAATAAACTGAGTAAATTAGGACAGTTCATATTTTCTAAATTCATCACATTGTCAGTATTACAAATATTTTTAATCCACCGTGCTTTTTCAACACCTTTGCAATAAATCATTTTGTCTGCTAAAAAGTTATTAATATACCATTTAATGTTTCCATATGGAAGAAAGCCATCGTTCCATAATATTTTTCTGTTCCTTTCTACCCAATTAACAAGTTTTTTCTTTTATTGTAAGATTTTTGAAAGGGAATGGAGGTTGAACAAGAAGAACCAACATTTGATCATCAGGAAAGATTGCAATTTCTTTTACAATAAACTCATTATTTTCGATCTTAAACCCTTGCACATCAACAATGACTGATTTCATTATAGATAATTATTATGTTAGTTTTCGTACAATGTTGCTTAGAGGTCGGTATTCTATCAGACGCTCGTTTATAATTAAACAGTAGGCACTGGTATTATCAGGAATATCTTTTAAAGTTTCTATTTCCAAGCGAACATCAACAGGTCCTGATTTTAAGTTTTCGTTTTGCCTTGAACAATCGATCACAAACAATGGCGCCTTTTCTTTAAATTCATGAAGATCAAGCATTGGATCTACTGGAAGGTTGTAGAAAGACTGTCGAAATCTTGCATGCATGTCGTATAATATACTAAACTTATCCTCTTCAAATTTTAAATTCAGTGCATCATAGGGGTAATAGAGTGAATTAAGAAATAAGGTGACATTTTAAACATTACAATGATCAAATAAAGTATTATCTCTTTCTTTACTATTTTTTCTATTTGTTTGTAGTCCAAATATAACATATCTCGGTTTTTCTAATTGTGAGGCAGTTTTTACAGACCATGAATGTTTAGTAGTCTTGGGTAATAGTGGATACTCATAAAGATCCCAATTTCTGAATGCTATTTAAATAGGCTTATCTTTTTCTAAATGTTTCAATAGAGCAAGCCTTTGAGAATCTGATACTTTTACATGCGGCATACGCCATTGTATCTTTTGAATACTTAATTCTACATCATCATTTTTGTCTGTGATAATACTGTTGAAATTAGTACTACTTCTGTTAAGTATAATTTCATGTTTACAGTTAATGATGATTTTTCGAAAATCTTCAGCAAAACCTAATAACTTGTTTAATGGTAAAATAATACAAAATCCTCCTTGTTTATTGATTAAACCATTAACATTCCATCCCCACATTTCAGCAGCTTTGCTTTCACCACCATTCATAGAAACCAAAGATTTCATTGTCGTCGTGATTCCAGCATTTCTAATCCTATCTATTTCACTACCATTAATTTCATATCGTATATCTTGAAAAAGAAAAGTGATGGCATTGTTAACTAGTTTAACTTCTTTCTGCTTCTTGCCAGCGGTAACCGCATCTTTAGTTGTTATTAAAAAAAATCATTCAGTATATAATGCGCTTGCCGAAGGAAGTACATAAATATCTTGCTGATGAATGGGTATTCTTATTTCATCATTTTCATTGTAGCTGTTATTGTATGGATTATAAGTATGAATTTCATAACTTTCAATAGAGTTATCGAATTTTGGACAATCTGTTACTTGGAGAAAATTCATAATTTGAATCCAAGTACTTTTAGAAATTCTTTATTTTCTTTGGTAATATTGTTAGATTTCTTACGTCTTGCTCGCTTGACACTACGTTTGTAATGGTGTGTTGTTTTTTTGTACTTTCAATTTTATGTTTTTGAATCTTATAATTATCATTAAATACTATCATTTTATTTTTCTAAGATGAAGACACAATTGAATATTTTTGTTATTATAATTGATAAGATTTCCTTCTAAATTAAATATTTTTATCGTAATAGATGTAATATTTTTTTTTCTTATAGGGAATTATTAATATTTTTAGGTACTTCAATTAGTAGATGCCCAGGAGGAGTATTTAGGACAAATTCATGAATTATGTGTGTTGGTAAGCCGTTAGTGTACGACCCTTGAATAAGATCACATTCAACTCTTATGACAGACACGAGCACAATGCTAACAGGAAGGTCTGACACATGCCATTTATTTGGATCTAATATTGTAGGGGAGAATCCTAGCAATGAGCCCACACTGTTTTTTACTGTAAAATTAATTTACAGTAAAAACCCAACCATTTTTCAAATAACTTTCTTCCCTTTCTCTTAATAATTTTTTCAACTAGGTAAATATTTGGATTTTTGGTTTTTTGTAATTCTTCTGAGTAAAAAGAGCCCTTGATAGATTTATGTCTCTCATCTTGGATAATATATGTGACAGGGTTGGTTTTCTGCACTTTACCTATTGAAAATATTTCAGTTGACCAATTTGGTGTATATCCTTTCTCAAATGTCCCTTTATACTTACTAATTCGAACATAATCTCCAGCTTTTAATTAAGCTTTTTTAGTTTTTAATTTATTATTTGACATTGCTTTAAACCTTTGTTAAATTTGTTTCTTATTGTTCTTATTGACTTGGTTCGGTTTTATACCGATAGTTCTATGTTTTGTGTTGTTATATGTTATATGTGTTTATTAAATTAAATAGTGTGCTATTTATCCATTTGTAGTTTCCCTGTAGGCTGAATTTCTTATACAATTTAGTTTTAAATGTTCTTATAAATCTTTCTACGATTGATGATTTTTTCGTTGAAAATGTTGAATTTTTGTTATTTTATGTAAATCTAATAAATGTTTCATTTTTTTATTATAGAATTCATTTCCTTAATCAGTTTGCAAATTTTTGGGAATACTACTTTTTTGTAAAAAGTCTTTAAAGATCTTATAAAGACAGTCTTTACTTTTTTGTTTGAGAGGATATACCCATGCATATTTTGAAAATGTATCTATTACAGCTAAAATATATTTGTAATCCGAATTTTCTTTACTAATTGACTGCATATCAGTAAGATCAGCTTGCCATAAATCATCTACATCTTTCATCACTACATGCCTACGAATAAAGTTTTTTCTTGCTTGTTTGTGTATTTCATTTACTTATTATTTCTTTACTCATTTTTTTCTGATTTTTTGAGATAGTGAATCTATTTTTCAGTTCCAGTAACTTCCGCCCCTAATTGATTCAAAGTTTGATTAATTGATTTAATTTGTTTTTAAATATCTTCAATAACATTGTCAACATATTGTTTTGTAGCACAGTCCCCTAAATCGATAGGTTTTCCTATATTTCTGATAACTTTATTCCTAGCATTTAAAGTACCATCTTCTGAAAAAACAATACTTGGTTCTTCATATTGTCTAATTTTCTGCTTTTTGAACACATGTATTCCAAATTTGTCAACATTCACAATATTGTGACTTCTTTCATGCGACTGAGTTAAAAAATATTTTTGCATGTTATTTATTCCTTAATAATTCCAGCTTCTTTTAATTGTTCTATAATGGAGATAATTTCATTATCATGACTTGTATTACCAGCGTCTTTAGAAGAAATTAAAACTTTAAACCTATCTATAAGTTTGTTAGGATCGTCCCGGTATACTAAATCTGTATTTGATTTATATTTTTTTAGTGTTGGTAAACTGCCTCCTTCTTTTATGTTTTAAGTTTCGAATTCATTAAATAGTGGTTTTATAATTTTACAGTATTTCATCCCCGAATTTCCTTGTATCTGACCTGATGAACAGAATCCTCTTTTATGAGCATTTGTACTAATAAGTATACTTTTGTATACTAGTTTATCTTTTTCTAAAATTAACTGTGTATTAGGTTTACTTTGAAACAGTTATTCTGATAGTCCTGGAGTAACCTCATAACTTTTACCATTAACTGTCATCAATGATATTTTGTTTGATGAATTGTCTTCAAGTTGGAATTTAATGGGAGCATTCCCTATCATTAAATTATCACCTTCGCGTCTAACACCAAAAGCAACATTCAAAGCTTTATATTCACCATGTTCTTGCTTTGAAGTGGAAGTTACTATTTTTGCCACATCATCGTGTGTTTCAAGAGTTTTAAGTTCCTCATTAACGTCGTCTCTTATTTTATCATCATCATCATCATTCAAATTGTTATTTACATCACTTGAACAAGAATACTACCTTAAACACATCTGGTGATAGTTGTAGGATAAGACAGAATGGCTTAGGCTTATATCGTTATTATTATTTGTAAGATGCGTTGTTAATTAAAATTTAACGAATATATCAAATGTTTTTCGGTATCTATTCATTATACAGTTCACAATCTTTATTTATAATCAAACATGTGTAAGGGTCTGACCATATTTGTGATGCTAATGATTTGAAATTATTCCAGCTCATATCTGAATGTTTTTCATAAATATGTTTTAAATTGATTGCATCTTGTTTAAAAATAATTAACCCTTAACCGGAATCGCTATTTCGGTCAACGTTACTGGAATCGCGGGTCCAAACAGAACCGCTAATTAAAATAATGTTTTTTTTTTTAAATTTAGACGTTATAAACCGTTAAATGGGTTATAGGTCTATTAAAACTAGTTGTTTGTAGTATGTAAGGTAGTTTTATTAATGTTTTTAAATTATACATCTTTTTGGCTTATCTTCTTAGGAACCAAGTTTAGCACACTTTTTTATCAGTCTCTTCTTTGACATGTAAAATTATAATAACAAAAAAGAAAACTTAAAAAACTAATCAAAGTACAGGGTTTTACGTATCTTCCCGTTAGCAAAAATAAAGATTTTTTATGAGATCATTCAAAAACAAAAAAATGGCGAGATATGAAAAAATAAAAAAAATCTCAGTCTTTTTGTAATTTTATGTAAGGCACTTGCTACACAATATCCGTTTTTGTACGTGAAGCTTACATATAAAATTGCAGCATTTTTCACACTTCTGTGATTGTTTATTGTCAGTCTTAGGACCACATAAATAAAATCTTCCTCTTTTTCGTGCACCACTTTTAGTGCAAAATTCACTTTCTTGCCCCCATTTCGTTTTGCGGTGTATCTAAACCTGGCTTTAGGAAATTATCAATTCGGTTTTTTAAGTCTATGGAAATAGAAGAATGAAGTGCCCTTCTTTCTACAATGTAATGTAAAATGTAAAATGTATGTCTTGGCCTTACCAAATCTTGTCCTATTTGTTTTATGTAGTGATTGCGTTTCATACGTTTTTCACTATTGGATGCCTTCCACAAAACAAATCCATTGGCACTTGCAATGTTCAATATCGCTGCAAAAACTACGCATGGCCAACGCTGAGTTCTTCTGGAAACTGAATAATTTGCGCATTTTTGATCCAGTGCACCTCCTTTTGTACTATTGTAAAATAGAATTATTTCTGGTTTTCCACTGTTTTCATCTATTGTACTGTCATGGTGCATTGATGAGATCATCACGACACTTTGATTTCTCTTTGGGACATATGATGCCAGTGTTTTATCATTTACGAAACCAAATAACGTAGACCCTACCTCTCGCTGTTTTTTTGGTAAAAAGTCTGGTGGTATTTCACGTTTGTTTTTGCGCATCGTTCCAACATATGTCAAGTTATGTTGAATAAGTTTGTCAACCAGTTCAACAGAAGAAAACCAGTTGTCAGCAGTTATGTTTCTGTTGGTACCAAATAATGGTTCTGCTAGTTTTAGCACATTTTGTGTTGGAATAGAAACTTGTTTTTTTCTGTTAGGTGTTGACTTTCCGGTATATATAAACGCATTCTGCAGGTAATGCGTTTTAGCATCACAAAGACACATAATCTTGATGCCATATTTGGCAGGTTTAGATTTCATATATATTCTGAAAAAACATTTGCCTCTAAAAGGACACAGCATTTCATCAATTGTCACATATTCTGCGCAACTATAGTTATTTGACAGTTTACAATGAAATACAATAATATATATAAACATAAATCGTTTTATGTTCATTGTTATTCTAAATATATCTCGGCCTGTTCCATCCGTAGCCCACAAACTTTCAACATCTTCATCACCAGATTTGAAAACACCTGCTAACAGTAACAACCCAGGGAATGCCTTCAATTCCAAAATACTCACGTGATTAGTGTAGGACGCCGTTTTGTATTTATCCAATTATTCAGTTATTTTTTGATTGGTATGGGTACATATAGTCTGAATCATTTCATTCGGAATCAGCAACTGCCATGATTCTAATGGTGACATTTGTTGTTTATGACGAGCTGGACCAACAATACCAGGTAAGTGAGTCACAATATTGTGACTTCTGGTTCTAGAGCTGCTAGGTGGCATTTAAGACCATTTAAACTTATTTTTACCTTTGTAATAAGCACTAGATGTCTGTGAATTATCATCTTCGCCACTTTCTTCTATTACATCGTGATCGGATGAAGAGTCACTAGAGTGGGAAGTGGATACATGGGGCATATTTTCATTTTCACTTATGCTTTCTTCGTCACAAAGTTCTAAATCATTTAAAGGTTCTGGTTCCGACTCATTTTCATCCAATAACAATTCTTCAATATCAGTAAGGTTACGCGCCATTGTTCCAAAAAAAATATCTAAAACAATACAAATTAAATAAGTGTACACTTACATAGAAGTTACGTACTTGGAATCGTGGGTCCAATTAGACCCTGGATAGTTCGTTACCTCCACTTCCAGTAAATTGTAAGCACCACGCGTCTAGCGCCCGCCGCGGCTCGCGACGTAATGAGATTAGATAGGCAAGCAAAAGTGTAACTGCGCGCGTTTAAAAAATAAACGGTTTTTTTGTTTTTGTCGGGTCCAAATGGACCCTCGACTCCGGTTAAGGGTTTTAGGTATCTTAGAGTAAGTTTGTGATAGATAAAAACAATCTATCTCTTTATGCCTACCCATAGAAAAATAATTACGGATATTAATCTGATTTTCACAAGTAACATCATCAAAAATAAATATGTATTTGTTTAAAGCTTCACTAGGCATTATAATGTCTCTATCATCTTGGAACAGGAATAAATTTATTGCCAGTATTTTATTTAGGACATTCTGTAAAAAACGATATTTAGGCTGAAATGTTGTTTTAGAATAAATTTAGACATTTTTAAACTTTAACCCATTTTTATGAAGTAAGAGACTGATCATTATATTGGTTTTTCCGAAATTAGATGGACCGCAGATAATACACCGAATAGAATTTGGTAAAAGTACGCTATGTTTAATTTTATTATGATTCGGTTCAACGCATATTCTATCTATTCCCAAAGAAACGGGTTGCTTGACTACTTCATCTTTCCGTCTAACACTGGATTTTAATATTAATTTATTAAATATTAAAACATTAGATGAGTATTACTTCCAATTCCTACTTTTTTTTGTTATAATTAATTTATTTGACCTACTAAACAAGTTATTACATGTTTTATTTAAATACTTATGTGAGAGTGTAGTTGATTATTATCTTAGCAACGTCACAAACCCTTAAACAGAAGTAAATTGAAACCAAACTACCTAGTACACAAAAACGTATTAGATTGGTTTCAATTTACGTCTGTTTTTTGTGAATTGTTTTAATTCTGCATCAACTTTCAAGCTGAATAGTTGTTTAATTCTACTCTTGTAACTTCGAATATAAGTAACTGGTAAGTAATAGCACTAAAAATATTGTAATTTTTATTTGATTATTTAAAATTATTTTAAAGTAGTGAGTTTATTGTTTAAAGAAATAAATATTATTTTACTTTTTAACTACATTATTGCTGCGTCTAATTTAATTTGACTTTAATTTTTTTTTGTTTTAGATCATGCAGGCTCCTGAATTTGACAACTATAATGTTAGCCAGGATTTTAAAGTTGAAAGTGATGCTCAAAATGTGAACGCCTGGCTCTAAAAAGTTGAAAAACGAAGACTAGACATGGTCAAAGCTACTATGGAAAAAGAAAAAAGAAAACCATTAAAGAAGAGGACAGGAAACGATGAATCAAGTTCATTTATTTATAAAATTGGTGATAAAAGAAAGGGAAGATATATTATCAAAATTGACATTGAAGCCATCGGCGAAAGCGATAGAGATCGAGCAGCAAGTGCCCAGTATGCAGTGATGGACCCGTACGACGAAATATTAGATAATACAGAAAAAAATAATCAAAAAATTTCTAAATAGAATTGCAATACTCAATGTTAATTCGTATCTTTTAATAAAATAAATTATATAAGATATTTTAGTTCTTTTTCTATTTGTTATTCCCCTTTACGTTTTAATATAGAAGTTATGATACAGTTTTTGAAACCAATAACTGGTTGAATTTATAAAGTATAAGTGCATTTTCTAATGGTGGTCATGTTTAGGGCGTGATTTTTTAGCTGTTACGATTGCAATTGCTTTCGTGCTGTCTCTTACTGTTTTGTTGTAAAATCTATTTGCTGTCAGTTGCGACATTTGCTAAATTTGCGAGAAATTGCATGCTACAATAACAGGCCCTTAGGAAGCTAATTGCGCATTTTTTTCATCTAAACCGTAAATGTTAACACTTACGTTGGGATTATTTTTTTCAAAACATTTTATATCATTAAAGTAAGGGGGAAATTTCATGTTAGAAATATTAAAAAATTCAGAGAAATGAGGATATGAAGTTATTCTGTTTGGATTTTGTTTTGATTTTGTTTTGCAGGATAAATATGTGCAATTATACACCAAAGAAAACAAAATTCATCTTTGTTTCAAATATTTATACAAGATTTAGAGTTTTGAATTCGCTTTGGGAGAGGTATGTATGAACCGGCTTTCAGAGGACTAAATTTAGCAATATTAATTTCCAAGTGACTTATTGACTCCATCGTCCAGCCTGATTCTGCTTGTTCGAATTCTGTACATTTACATGACAGAAGATTCGTTCATAATACAACTCGGATATATTAGTGTTTTGAAATATTTCAAAGATAGAGAATCATTTTTCGGTAATTTATATGTGATAAAGAGTTCCAAGTTCACTTTTATCGATCCATGTCTAATAAATTTTTAACGAGGTTAGAAACAGTTTGCGAAACCTCTAATAAGAATTGTTCTGGCAAAAGATACTGGGACAGAGGATCGATTCTATAACTAATTATTCGATTTTTAAATGCAGTAGCAATTATCTGCACATTTTGAAACTCAGTTTGTAACAGGCAATTTGATTTATGAATACTACTTTTTTTATGAGTTGATAATCGAGAAACATGAAATTGACATTTATTACAAAAAGCCATTTTGTAAAATGTATTAACGAGGTATGCAATTGCTAAGTTTTAAAGAGCTCACCATGTAAAAAAAGTAAATCCGATTCTATATACTATATTGTGCACAAATACAATTAAAAAAATAGGTTAAGAAAAAGGTATATTGGAGGGTTACAAAATAGGACGAACCAATTTGAATTGGTCCTTACATTCGGCCACGAGCTTGGTGACAGTACGCCAGACAGCAGTGTCTGTGTCCACTGCACATTTGCACTGAACTAGAGCGTACTTTACCCGATCTCGGTCGCACACCTGTAGCGTCTCGATGTCGCGAGTCTTGTATACGCGCAACTCCATATAATAATCACCGCGGCGCTCAGGATCCGCCTGGTACGCGTTACCATTCGCCATGCGTCGAGTAAAAAAATTTTTCAAAAGTGATGCTCTTACTGGTTCGGCTTCCTCCTGTATAAAAAACCATAAATATGTTACATACATATATACGCCATATATGCATTTATATGCACTTAGGCTGGTAACTAGACAGTGGAAAAAATTCACTATCAATATGTACACGCAGGATTCGAACCGTAGATTATTGGATTGAGAGCTGAGAGACAATCATATCTCACACTTATTTATAATTAAAAAGGGTATAGAGAAGCGCAAAACAATCAAAACCTTTAGGCTTTGTGTCTGCCTTAGGTATGCCAGGCAAGTAAGTATAAAAATCAACTCGTATTTGTCTGTACACGTCCGTCCTAGATAAGTTCAATCATTAAAGGATTATCTAGCATGTTAACTAGTATGATCAGTAACAAAAAGAAAACAACAAGTATCCCAATATTATAGGATATAAATATAATTGTACAATAGCACTAGTTTTTTTTTTTATATTAATGTCATACAGTATAAAATAATTTAACATACGAATTTTAAAAATATAACCCGCGTTATTTTTCAGTCTTTTAATTTATTTTATTATTCAATAGTTAATTGATTTTTTTATTTTATTGTAAGCGTTAGGGAACTTCACAAGTTTAACCTAATTATTTTCAATTTATCAGGATAGTTTAAAATACAAATCATATACTTAAATAATATACAAAGAAAAGTTTATAATTCACCAGACTAACCTCGGAATCGGGAAATTGCATATTCTGCTTCCTCTTCTTTGAAGGCTGCGCAGAAGGAAAACAAGCATCTTCTTCTGAATCTGAACCCACGTTCAACTGCGGGCTATCAAACGTCGTTGTGTCTTCTTAGCTTTCACTGCAGCTGTAGGTGGTTTTTTTCCTTTGACTATTTTTTTCCTTGTAGACGCTGCTGGTTGCGCCACTTCTTCGAAATCAGCGTCAAACGGATTGAGAGACCTGAAAAATAATTAATTATTAAAGGTCTGATGAATAATGAATTATTAATCTTATTAGCCGATTCCATCCACATAACTGGGCAGGGCATTACTTCAGTTTTCTAAAATTTTGAAAATAGAGGACAGTTATAGGACAAAATATGTAAAATCTTTTATTAAAATTAGAAAATTGTAACACTTACATACTTAAGTTTGTTTAAAATAGTTGACACTGTATAGGAAAAGTACAGACAACCAGCTTCGATAATAGCATTAGTAAAAGTGACAAAAATAAGCAAAATTCAAAGAATTGGTTCATAAAGCTGCATGCACATGATAACATTCTAAGTTTATTTGCAATCATAGGACCAAAAATACTTGAAATTAACTCACCATTGTAAACCTTATGATGTAAACACAAAGCTTATTTTTTTATTCAACATAACTATAACCATTAATCTCTAATATGCACACGGTCTAAGGGTGCTTGGTCAGTATTTTTACTAAATTTGGTTGTATGTTTTGAATTCGATACAAGATTCTAAAAAGGAAGACCTTGTACTTGCATTGATTGGTAACTAAATAGGAAGGGATAAAGCTAAGTTGGTATGTATACGTTTTAAAAGATGCAGGCTTATTTTTTACCGTCTTCAAAACGGTTTGTTCGTTGGGTATATTTTTATGTATGTCCACCGATTCCTCCGTCAATTGTAGATCGATTAAAAACGATTAAAAAAATATTTTTTTATTCAAAAGAGCGTACTTTCGTGATGGTTCCATTGTCACCAAGTCATGATCTGATGATAGAATCCCCAGGAAATTAAAGAGAAAAGAAGCATTTTTATTTTTATTTTCAAATAGCAATATTAAATTGAAAAGCGAATTCAATACTAAATTGATACCCAAATATTTAAAACGATTAGTAAATCCGAAAGAAAAAAAAATACATCATTTATATAAAAAAAAATTGTTGATAGGGGTCGGGATTGAACCACGACCTTTATGAGTTCAAGCACCATTGCCTAATCGAATACACTACAGAGTGTTAGTTTTGAACCTTGAATCTAATGTATCAGGTTAAATTGTTTGAAAACAATATAACGCGTTACCGTGGCGCTACCTCTCATTTTCTTTTTAAACTAATAACACGTATCATGAAGTGACATTCGATTTGATTCTTCATAACTCTTTATCAATTCTTTAGATGGCGGTTTTATAGACTACATTTTTTAAATTAATTTTTTGCAAAAAAAACCTGAGGCTGCTCTGTTTTAGTTATAAAAAATTAAATTCTGAAGAGTATTTAAATAAGCTTATAACAAATGGAAATAGTATATTATTTTTGTGTCGGGTTGCACTCTGAAATGTGGTGTGCCGAACAAGTAAAAAGTTGAAAGTTAAAAAAATTAGGCACACCACAAAGTAAGAGTTTTGCTACAATTTTTTTAACAAGTTTCTTAACTAATTTATAAATATTTAACTGAAATACCTTGCTGATAGCTGGTCTGTCTAACTATTTACATACCTGGAATCTCCTTAGCAGCCTACAGGTAGGAGCTATCATGACAAATAATTAGTATGGTCTATGTAAGTAGGTTATAGTATATCAGATTCTGATTCATGAGTGGGGGGTGAAAAAAATGGTTCTGCATCAGGCGCCGAGCAAAGCGAGGAGAATTGGCGGTTTCTGCATCAGGCATTTATATGATGACCTACCGAAGCATCATTTAGAATCTGCATTAGCAATCGCCTAATCAACCTATAGTTAAGGTATCGTGTTAGGAATAATTAGTACGGACTTTGTCAGTTAATTATAGTATATCAGCGAACTGAATCATGAGGGTTCTGCATCAGGCGCCGAGCAAAGCGAGTCAAAAGGGCCAAACTGGTATCCGGGTGCACCCGCCCAGAGATGCCAGCAGTACTCCATATGGGGCCGAACTTGCAAAGCGACTTGTAGAGTAACAACCTTTGCCTCGACGTAAAGTACTGCTTTGCTCTGTTGAATACACCAAGTTTTTTGGACGCCAGCTTCACCTTATCTAGTAAATGATCTTGGAACAGAACATCGCTGGAGATGTCAACACCAAGGATCCCAATGCTCTTGGAGATGGAGAGAGGAGTGTTCTGGCATTGTGGGACTACATTGAATGGGGTTTTCTTAGCGGTGAACGCGCACACTTGTGTGTAGGGTTGAATCGGACCAAGTTTACCCGTCCCCAGTCAGAGACCTTGGACAGTGTGGTCTTGATTTAAGACACAAGTTCTCCGCCGTTTTCCTCCACAACGGAACGAGGGATGTTTGCACGACCCGTGTAATAAGCGTCTCCAGTACTGTCATCTGCACAGCAATGTATGTTGTTGATGTCCAGCATGTCATTGATATGCAGTAGAAACAGCGTAAGAGACAGCACAGAGCCTTGCGGGGCATTAATGTCCATGCTATCAGAGCAACTACCGTCAACTACGGTTCGTATGCGTCTGCCGGACAAAAAGCTAGCCACCCATTTGCACAAACCCTCGGGCACTCCGTAAGATGGCAACTTCGATAGAAGACCCCGGTGCCAGACCCGATCGAACGCCTTCGCTATGTTTAGGCTACATGCCAAAGCCTCCCCCTGACTCTCAATGGCTAGTGCCCATCGGTGTGTGAGATACACTAGAAAGTCATTAGTCTAGCGGCTTTCGCTAACCATATTGACTCTCACTGACCAGGTCTTCTAGGTATCTTAGAAGCTGTGTGTTGATCACACGCTCCATCACCTTGGAGAGGAGAGAGGCAATAGCGATAGGCCTGTTATTCGATGGATCTGATCTATCCCCCGTTTTTGGGCACCGGGTGCACATTCGCAGTCTTCCATGAAGACGGAAATTGCCTAGTGTGGTAGGAAAGCGCGAAGAGGCGCGTGAGTACAGGACATAATTCAGGAGCACACTGCTTAAGGACGCCCGCCGGACCTCCCGCTGTGTTATGGAGATTTCCGGCATGGTCTTACCGCACCACGGTATAGTAGGTGGTACAGCGCCTTCATCGTTCATGTTCGAGTTCGAGGCAAAGAGACTGCCCAGTAGATCGGCTTTTCCTTTAGCACTATGGGTCAAGTCACCATCGGTCTTTCGCAGTGGTGGTAACGACGACTGGCAAAAGTTACCTTCGGCAGCTTTGGCAAGCGACCAGCAAGCACGACTCCCAGAAGGATAGCTCCCAAGTCGCCCATCTATTTTGCCGATGAATTGGAATTTATTTTAAAGTATAGTTAAAACTGGCAAATCTCAACATTACATATGTATTTCAACTTCAAGTGTTATTAAAAAGTTATGTTGTAAATTGTAAATTATGTTATAAGTGAGCTAGGCTGCTGATTATAGACGAAGATGTGAGTTGCAGCCTGAGCCGAAGGCGAGGGCATAATTCAGCTGAGTTTGTATTGAGCGAAGCTCATGAGTGTCATACAACTGTTTTCGACACACTTAAAAGGACAGTCCGCACAAGTGCGCAATGGACGCTAAGATGCTTAAGATACTTTATTTTTTTATTTTATTTTTCATACTACTAAGGTGGCAGACAAGCACACGGTCCGCCTGATGGTAAGCGGTCCAATGGCCAATGGACGCAAAAAACAGTTCAGTAATGGCTGCAGCTTTATGAGCAAGTCTGTTTTTTAGAATTAGAATTAGAATTATCTTTATTTGCCAGAAATATGGTACATTACAGATGTTAAATACAGATTGTCCAAACATATTTCGCCAAAACATTGGCATGCAAATTGTTACATATATGAACATATTTTAACATATTCAGTGGCGTATTAATAAAATCTAATAAATTTTTCAGTTTAATTCCAATGCCACATCATTTTAATTCGAGTCAAATCATATTATATTATAAACCAAATGTCAACTAAGCATTATTTTATTATAATTACATTTTATGTCAATATTTCAATATGTCATCACAATTACTACTAAAAACTAATAGAACTTTTACAAATTTCAGATTTAACCTTAACTATAGAACAAAATATCAAATGTACAATGTACAATTAATATTATAAAACAACCTTCCTGTCAAAAATTGAAAATAAAAAAATACCAAGTTAAACAAATATAATATTATTAATCGTTGGAACATTTAAAAAAGTCGTGCAAAGTATAAAAACTTTTCTCAATAAGTATTTTCTTTAAATCTATTTGAAATTTTTTAACTGTTAATTCTCTTAAAAATTTCGGAAGGCTGTTGTATACTTTTATACTCATTACTGCGCAGTTTTTCTGGTATAGGGTTATGTTACATCGAGGATATTTTAATTTCGTAGGATCTCGACATGTGAAATTCCGAATTCGGTCATCTGCTACCTTAACAAATAAATGAGGATGTTTTTTTACAAAAATACCTATTTCATACACATACAGAGATGTCAATGTCATTACATTTAATTTTTTAAACAATAATCTGCAAGATTCATAAGGACCAATGCCAGTAATTGCTCTGATACATTTTTTTTGGGCAACAAACACTTTATTTATGTCTGTAGAATTACCCCAGAGTAAAATGCCATACCTTAGCAGTGAGGCTACGTAGCCATGGTAAGCAGTGAGAGCTGCTTTTTCGCCCACTGTTTTTCTTAAAGTCCTAAGAGCAAATACAAATTTATTAAGCTTTTTACATAAATTGTCAGTGTGACTCTTCCAATTACAATTTTGATCTAAAGTTAATCCTAAAAATTTTACTGCTTGAGCTTTTTCTACCTTCCGCCCATCACTTGTTATATTCAAAACTGGGTTTTCTCTTTTATAATTTGAAAATTGAATATACTTTGTTTTGGTTAAATTAACTTGCAAGTTGTTACTTTCAAGCCATTCTAAAATGTCGTGAACGGTAGAATTTATAACATGTTCATATAAAATGTTGCTAGCATTGTTTGGTATAACTATTGAGATGTCATCTGCAAAAAGAATGCATTGGTGATTTGTTACAGACGGCAAATCGTTTATATATAATACGAACAACAACGGGCCGAGAATGCTTCCCTGTGGTACACCTAGATTATTATATATGTAAGGTGATTTATATAGAGTGAGATCGAAATTATCATCAATCCTCGGTATTTCTACGCATTGTTTTCTATTCGTCAAGTAGCTTTTTAACCACATAAGAGCAGGACCACGTATACCATATTTTTCACACTTTTGGATAAGCAATTCATGTTTTACAAAATCAAATGCCCTGGTCATGTCGAAGAACAACCCAGTCACTGCACACCTTTTATTTATTATTTCAGTAACGCTACGTAGTAACATAAAGCTAGCTAATGTAGTTGATCTATTTTTTTGAAACCCGTTCTGTTCTGGTTTGATAATACTATGTTTTGTCAAAAAATTTGTTATTCGTACATGCATTGCTTTTTCAAAAATCTTTGAAAAAATTGATATTAATGTTATTGGTCTATAATTATTTATATCCTTTTTACAATTTTTCTTGTAAAGTGGTTTTACTATAGACTGTTTCAAGAGTTCTGGAAATTCACCCTGGCTAAAAGAAAGATTAATTAAATAAGTTGCAAAAGGCATAAATTGTAACTAGTGTATATGATTTATTAACTTCCCTTGAGAAGTTATTGGAATAGATCCGAAAATCGAAATGTGTGTGTGTGTGTGCGTGCGTGCGTGCGTGCGTGCGTGCGTGTGTGTGTGTGTGTGTGTGAGAGAGAGAGTACGTATGTATGTATGTAGATATATTTTGGCTTTCGATTTCTCAATAACTACTGGACAGGATCGCTCTGATGACATATCAATCGATACGCCACGTCATGACTTAGATCTGAGTCTCATATAAATCGGTCCAGCGTTTCGTTTTTTATCCGTAAAAAACTGACTTTTTTATGCACGCAAAATAAATTTCATGTATAATTTCATGTATCGAGGGGTAGTAAAGGGTTTTCGAGGGTGGTGATTTCGAATTTTTTATCAGTTTTTTAGAATTCAAAATGGCGGACCCAATATGACGTAATTTTTTTTTGTAAAAGAATTTTTCTCAAGAGAAGTTGCATGTACGATACTTGCTGCCGAACCAATTTTTTTACCTTTACCTTTAATTTTTGGCGATCCATCGTTTTTAATTTACACTAAACAAAGGCCAATGAAAAGCTCGTGCATTCGTTCAAACAAAGGACAAATTAAAACATTAACTTCTGCTTCTTTCATTTAATTTTATTTATACATTCGTTGAAATTGTGTGTTTTCGTTATTCCTTTCGTATCAGTAGGATATTTGACAGGGTATTTAAGTTATATTTTAATAAGTTTAGTTAAAAAATTTAATTTTTTTATAACAGAATAAAAATGTATCCAGTAGAAGTATGTAGCAGTGAGACCAGCAATATCTATGCATAGGAATAAATTATTGTTTACTCCAAAGTGTAACCTTTTTACTCTTGAGTACTACAAGCTACACGGATACCAGCTTGGCCCTTCTGGCTCGGTTCAACGACGGGCTGAGAGAATCGTCAATCATCGCTTTCAAGAAACAAGTGATTAGATTTATAAAGGGTCGGCAACACGCAAGTGATGCCCTTGGTGTGGCAAGGCTACTATGACCGCTTACCATTGGCAGACCTTTGCTTTTTTGCTACTTAAGCGGTATAAAAAGAAGCTTTTCAGAAGGATATGCTCGAAGTGTCTGTGAAGAATATGTTTGGATAATAGTATATTATATATTGTTTACCGAGACATTTAGTCATTCAACCGGGACGATCACTACTTTATTGCTTAACCGTTAACATGTCTACCGGGACGTATGGAAAACCTCTCCTATTAGGATCTAACTAAATTTTTCCTGGAAGAGGAACTCGAGCTGTGAAGGAGGTCCCTTAAACCTACACCAGGGTTGTGTGTGAGTTCCGGGCACTGCACTGAGGTCACTGTCCAGCAATGCGATCTATTTGATACCTGCTAGGTAACTCCATAGAATGCTTAGAGATTCGTAAAATAACATGTCAAGGACGAAGGTCTCTCCTTAGAGAAAGGGGGCTTAGGCCATAGTCCATCTAGCCCGTTGCGAATTAGCAGATCGCGGGCCACTCAAGTCTAGAGTTTTCAAACCTTTAAAATGTTCTAATTCCGTGTAGAGAGTGAGATAGTGTCTTCTAGATAATCTCTAATTCGAAATTACCTCGAATGAAGTCAGAATTAGGTCCCAGGGCGTCCACGCACGGCACGCTTCTTTTCTTAATATCTCAAGTACATTGGCTTTCACACGTGACGGATGTGAAGTCTAGAATCCGCACTGGGCTGGAATGTTACTCAAATCACCCTCGGTGTGGGTAGGCCGTGCCGGGCTTATAAGGTACAAATACATAGGAATTAGTATATCAACTAATTCATTCAAATCCCTGTAAAAAGGAGATGATGTAAAATTTTATATATTTTTCACTAAATTTACAGACATTTTTTTTTTAAATTTTACATTTTGGCATACTTTGTTTTTTACATCGTAAGGAATAATCCAGCGATCGTATTGTTGGATATTTCTGTCTCGCAGGCAGCACTGTCAGCTTTCCACCAGTATTAAACTTTTTTTTTAGATGAATATCCTTTTTATGGCCTTGGAAGTAAAAAATACCAAATATGTAATACATGCTCGCAAGCACGGGAATTCACGAAGGTAGAAAAGGTTTCTTTACGAATTGAGGTCACGTTCTGTACGAAATGGTGTACAATTTAATATAAGATAGTTAAGTGTCTCCTTGGGACGAAAATAAACATTAAATGTTGAAGTAAAGTACGCTCTTACCGCTATCTTATCAAGGATATTTGACTACTTTTAGTGTTGCGTGCCTCGATTGGTAAAAACAGAACCCCTTATAGAATTACTGTCTTGCCCGTTTTTCTGTCTGTTCATCTAGCTTGGAGAGTGGCTAGAGGTATCTAGCCAAAATTATTATCAAGTTGGTACATTTGCATAATCTATTTAAATACATCATGTCTTCTAAGAAATAATAAAATGATATATTAGAATCTGATATATATATATATATATATATACTTGCAATATACGTATATGTGCTTTCTACTTCCATTTGTTTTATTTTGTTAGTTTTCTTCAGTTGGTCTCAAGTCTGTCGAATGAACCACCTCAATTTGTTTACATTACGGGGCGGCGCTCCCAGGGGTGCTGTGCTCTCAAGTCTTATTTATTGGAGAGCTTTCACAATGGCCTATTTTTAGCTCTTATAATCCAATTTAATTTATCAACAAATGCAGGACCACAAAGAATTCTTTGTTGGTATTTTTCTGTTGGTATTCATCGACTTTTCTTGTGGAAACTTTTGTTTCTGAAAGCTCTCTGCAAAGGGCGCCGTGCTTACCTATTGGTCATTGTTTGAATTTTAAACAAAGCTTTATGTTTTGTTGAGAGCTTTTAAATATGTCAAACTGTTTGGACAGGATCTAAACTTTTGACATTTTCCATTTAAGGTTAGTAGGAAATAACTTTATTTTGTATTTAATGTTTGTTTTTTGTATTTTTATTATTTTATATATAAATTATGCTGTTGACAAAGTAATAGTGTTTCTGGCAGAACAAACTGTATTAAATATGGTGTATAAGATGTGCAGGAACAGATAAACATACTTATATACATACATATTATATAAATTCATATACCCTCCGCCTTCTGCCTTTTGGCTTCGCTCTAGTCGGGTAAATATAAAGCAGCGGCCAAAACGGACGCGCTTTGAAACATATTTTATTTATTGGACTTAGTAGAGTCAAAAACTGATACCATTTTCACACTGAACGTCATCGTATGTATTTGCAATTTACGTATTGGAGAAGTTAGGTATTAAGGAAAATCGTTGACCAGATAAAGTTGCTGGAAAAGTTGCTTTAATTAGTTTGGGACCTCAGTTTCTTATCGAAATCCAATACGTCCCCGAGCCTTAAATCTTTTTGTGCTAAAAATAGTTAAATTAGTGCTGCTGTCTGCACTACTGTCGTTCCAAGACTAGATCATCTTTTTTTCTAATCCAAAATGGCCATTGTCGTTTTCGTTACGTATTCAATGGTCTGCCCTCATGTTCTGCATTACTACATAATTTTAATCACAGAGCTTGTCCACGGGCAATTTAAAACAAATGAAAACTAAATTTAAAGTCTCCAGTAATTGAAAAGATTCACGGTTAACGATTTTCTTTTTATATTCGCTGAAGCTGGAGTGAAATAAAACGCGGATTGTTTCCAAATCTCCAGTTTGATGAGCTAAGATTAGGAATAATGTTCTTTCGCATTGATCGATAGAGATTTGGGATAAAATGTCGCTCAACATTCTTTTTTAATTTTTTTATCCTTATTGTGTGTTAGACTTTGCCAGCGGCTCCGCCCGCCCTACATTCGGTTATCGGTGTGGGACTCCTTTATTTAATCACAGTATTAATACTGTGATTTACTCCTTAATAAGCCCGCCATAAATTAGGTTATCGGCGTTGGAATCCTTTGTTTAATCACAGTATTAATACTGTGATTTACTCCTTAATTACACTTATGAAGTTTGTTATAGCAAGTTGTAGCTATAGCTATAGTTCGTTTAAGCTCAGTTATAGTTATTTCCGCGGGATTTTTTGAATGTATCGGGATAAAAAGTAGCCTATGTGTTATTCCAGGACCTAATCTATAGGTGTGTCAAGTTTAATCCCGATCCGTCCAGTGGCGTTATTGAGTAACAAACATCCATACTTACAAACTTTCGCTTTTATAATATTAGTAGGATAAATTTCTCGCTAATATATGGATATGTATAGCTTCACAGTTCTATTCCTCGGGAGGGTAATCAGCGGTTGGGCACACACCTACATCGTTATATGGTGACAGCCTCTTTTCACCAACCGCTTAAGTCAAGTCCTGCGTAACAGGAAAATATAGTATGATATGGATGTTATTAAGAATGCTCGGTAAGGGTAATATTGTTTTAGGAGACCTACAACTATCATATAATTTATAAATACCCAACTAACACACTAGTGAAATTTGCAGGTTTGTCCATAAAGCCCTAATGTCCATAGTAGTGATATAAGAAGATACTAATTAGGCATGAGTTCTACGACTGCTTAAATTAAAGCTAAATTTAACCCAAAAGGAAAACTAAAATTCTTTTGTGGCCTCTTATGGCATGAACTGTGTTATCGTTGTAATTTCATTCTTATAATCCACTTTTTGAGTTTTGATTGGCATCTTGTACAAAATTTTGATTAGCCACATATCAGTGTAAATCTTTACTTAGGACTCGTTGTACAAACTTCATTTAGCGCCATCTGTCCCGATGTCTGTCGGTGTGTAGGTAATCAAATCTTACAACCTTAATTTGACCCACTTCCGAGTGTTCGATTGAGCTAAAATTTTGTATAAACCTGTAAATCGAATGACAATGACAAAAGTAGAACTCGAATTTACCTCTGTGTACAATGCAGATGTAAAGTAATGGTTTCATTTGTTTGTTTCCGGCATTCGGTAGCGGAAATAAAAGTCTGAAGCCATCTGGCTTTAGATTTAATGTTTGTTTACATTACTAAAAGTCCTGGCTTTAGATTTAATGTTTGTTTACATTACTAAAAGTCCTGGCTTTAGATTTAATGTTTGTTTACATTACTAAAAGTCATTTTTTATAAAATAAAATAAAACCCATAGAATTTTTCTAGGAAATTTAGATATTTCATACGAAAATTGCCAAGATTTGAGGTTTAGTGTTTACCCTGTGACACATATCGGTACTAGGTCGGTTCTACAAAAAATATAAACGTAAAGTTCTGTATGGTTGAAATCTGGTTTAATTGCCTAAAACGTTTTCTGGTTCAGTTGTAGTTGGCAACCAATTTGGCAACCGAACAAAGATTGTTTGCCAAATAGGGTTACTTTATGACATAGCACTTCCAATTTTCAGTGTTGGTAACGTATTGATTAAAGATGTCTAGATATTAAACAAAATGATGTACGTTTTAAATAGAATAACATCCCAGAGTTCATTGTATAAACAGCTACCTTTACTTATTTATTCCTTCTTTTTTATTTCATTACAAAACTGTGTGACGCTTTACGTAGGCCACCTTCTTGTCAATTTGTATCAAAATCAGTGCAAAAATTTTAAAGCGTAATTATAAGGCTGTGACATACGGACGGAAGGACAAAACTATATTATAACTATAGTGGCCGAGGGCTTTCAATTTCACTTCACGTTCCAAGTGGCGGAGGTTCGAACCCCGGGATCGGCGTTTACCAATAAGTCTTTTCTTAATTTCTCAAGTACACTGATTTATTTATTCACACAACTGGCTTTTCGGTGAAGGAAAACATCGCGAGGAAACCTGCATACGTCAAGGAAAAAAAAAGACGTATGTGAAGTCCACTATCCGCACTGGGCCCGCGTGAGGACTATGGCCCAAATAACCCTCGCTTATATAGGTCGTGCCCCAACAGTGGGGACGTATGAAGGCTGGCAAGCAAAATATGTATGTATATCTTCATGGTTTTTATCCCGAGGAGAGGTAACCAGGGGTTGGATACACACATCTTCATGGTTTTTATCCCGAGGAGAGGTAATCAGGGGTTGGATACACACATCTTCATGGTTTTTATCCCGAGGAGAGGTAACCAGGGGTTGCATACACACCCACATCATAATGTGGCGAATAGCCACCAACCACTTTCGTCCTACCTGACAGGGGGTGAGCGTACGGTAGAAACATTGCCTATAAAGCAGTGTATCTGGATTACTTCATCCCCCCGCCCTACCTCGGCACGGTCGTAAAACTATCGTTAGGCGGCCTCGGCACGTACTATCGGCCCCAGATAACGATCCCGCTATCCGGATAGCGAGATTAGTCTCAACGACCTCCCCTAATAGGTTCGTCGGCGCCCGCAAGGATAGACGAGGTATCAAAGAGTGCCAGGGCGCTTCTTGCCACTCAATCGCAACCGCACCCGCGTAACGGGGAACTCCCCTCTTGGCGATGACTCACCTTCGGGTTCGAGACTCACGCCGGTTGAAGTGACGCCCCCGAGAGCGACAACCCAAGCCGAGGCTCCCCTCGCAGGGAGCTCTTGAGCGTTGGGCGCTATATGGGCTGAGGCTCCTTCAGAGTCAGTCTTTAGCCAACTGCATAGTCAATCAAAAAAAAAAAACTGGATTAAGGTGGCTTTATATATGTCCTATACGTCGTAAATTACTAGCTTTAAAGTTTGCGGTAGCATAAAAGACCTGGGACAATATAATATACCCTCATTGTCAGTCTCTCACGGACTATAAGAAGTAATTCAGGATTGGGCAGAAATGGTTCTTTTTTTTCGATTTGACTAGTCAAAACCCTAAAAATAACCGTATATGCAGTTTGAAAAGAATTTATTGGCATTTTTCTGAAAGGTTCTCAGTTTACGAGTAACGTTACTCCCAGTAGTACTATTAAACCAGAGTCTTGCTCTCGTTTCTGTTCCAATATAAAAAATTATATTAGTATAAATATCTGTCTGGGTATCGATTGACCTTCAAAGTTGGAATCTTTAAATAAGTTTGATTTTTGGACATTTTTAGCAATGATTCCGTTTGCTTAAGAGGGCTTTTATAGCCCAGTCATATTAGGTGAAAAAAGGGGTCAACCTCGGAATGAAAGATAATAAGCTGTAAATTGGTATAAACCATTGTTTTGTCGTTCTAAATATTGTCTCAAAAGTCACAAGTGCTATCGTGTCCGCGTCTTGAGATACAGTCTTATATATAGCCTAATGCAAGGTCAAGCGTGAGTTACGATTATCAGTACGTTGTATAAAGTTAATTATTTACTAAAAATCAGAGAAAAACACTGTGAAAATTACTTTGAACTTGTTGTTTACCATGTAGTTATCAAATGTAAACAAACTTTTACATCTGTGGAAAATTGTCCAACTATATATTTTGTGAATCAGGAAAGGACATTTCGGAGCCCTTTCAATTTTACCTAATAAAAGTTAAAAATATTTATTTATATATTTATTTGAAAACTTATATGATATCGTTTTAACTTAAAATATAACTTAAATATACATTCCAGAATTATTAATAAACTATATTTAAATAGTTAAATACAAATAATTAAATATAAATAATTAAGTCACTTATTTTAATTAAATATAAATAATTAATAATTAGTACATAAATAATGGGCATTGTTTAATAATTATAATTTTTTAGTAAATAATTAACTTTATACAACGTACTGATAACCGTAACTCACGCTTGACCTTGCATAAGGCTATATAAGACTGTACGCGGCGCACTCTTCGCGGTCTACCGCTAAAACGGTTGATCGTCTGAAAAAAAAAAGTTCAAATAAAAGTTGTAGAGAATTTTATACTCTACAACTTTTATAATAGGTGCAAATCTCATTTAAGCAATAGAAAGCGAGATATTCACGAAAAACCGATTTTTACGAATTGACAGCTTATTATCTTTCATTCCGAGGTGAAACCTCTAATATGACTGGGCTATTAAGCTCAATTAACATGAAATAGTTTTATAACTACTATGTTAGTACTAGTCGTTTTGCTGTTTTTTCCGTAAGATTAACGGGCCTTCACACTAGGCAGACATATCTTTGCCTACGTCGCTGCGTTGGTACACTCTTGATGCTAAAAGAAGCACATTTATGCTTTTGACTGCGCCTATGAAATGGATTTCGTATCCAGTGGAAGACTCAACATTGGGATGACATTACCGATATGTAATAGTACCTTTAAGGGGTCCGTACCCAAAGGGTGCCAACGGAGTCCTATTACTAAGCCTACGTTGTATGTCTGTCCGACCGGACATTAAAAAGCTCTATATTTTAGACCGAAATAGGTAGCCTAAAATTTTCACAGAATATGTGTTATAATGGGGGATTCATCTAACAAAAAATCAAATGTTACAAAAGTAAAAAATTAAGGAAGACATATGTTAGAACAAACATTCATTGTTTTAACGTAAAACAAGTAACATATACAAGCTATAATCTTGCAGTGATAGTGTGAGACGGCCCAAGCCATTACCATCTTAAATTACAGTTACAGCGCCATCTAGCTATTATTAAGAGAAATAGTAATACATTTGTTTGTTGGAAACGATATTCAAAGTCAAGTAACGTCGGCTAAGTCAGTAATTGGATAGGTGACCGCTTAGCGGCACACTTTTTGTTTTTGTTTGTGTTTGTAAATTACGTAAATAGTGGTATATAGGAAACCCTCGATGCGCGAGTCCGACTTGCACTTGGCCGGTTTTTTGTTAGTGAGAGAGCTTAGAATTAAAAAGAAAACATTTAGCACGCGCTAGGTTTAAAATCGATATGGATATTCATAAATAAGGATATATTTCAATTATTATTCTATACAAATCTTTATCTTCACAACTGTACTATTTATTTTTTATTTAATACTAGCTTCTGCACGCGACTTCGTTCGCGCGGACTTTTGATAAAAAAAGACAGCTTTTTAATATTTACGGTTTTACCTGCAATAATATCAGTATTCATATACAAATGTTCATCCCCTGTTTTGCCGCTAGAGGATAATGCTCCAAAAACGGTGAAACACGTCAATCTTGATTTAAAGGCTCAATACTATTTTTTATGTATTTAGCTTCAAAAATAAAGACTTCTATACAAACTTTTAACCCCATGTAACCCTCTTATTCAAAAAATATGAGGCTAGCAGAGTACTGTTTTTTGGTATGTTAAAGGAACTTTGTTACTCATAAATGTTTTTTCTACTAATACAACGGTCGTCAATTCGTTACTCATAACCAATCCAAAACCGTTAAGGACAGCCACTACATTGCACTGCTACAAATTACAAACAAACTATTAAATCACATAGGTAACTCTAATTAGCTAGATTACCTTACTACAATAGGCTAATATAGAGAATCAAATAGGTTGTATGAGCAGATTCAGAACAATTAAACTAAACGATTTGACTGTTGTTCAAAGTAAACATTTGATGTAAATTAGTTTAACAGACAAGACTGTTGAATGAGCAGACACATTTATTTAGCATAACTAGCATATTAGCATTCTGATCACCTGAAGTAGCAGAACAGAGCGTGTTTCATTGACAGACTAATTAGCAACCGTAGCTGGACAGAGTTTGTTGTATTAAGAACAGGCTGTAGTATCAATATATTTACTGTCCAACCAGACTGCCACAAGAGGGTGCTACTTGTATTTTAAAACACGCTATGGCACGCATTAGTAGGGCAGTGATATGGGACGCGTACTATTGAATCATCTGATTTTACGTTAAATAGACAGCAAGTCCAATTTATTGTCTTAACGAAGTTACGCTGTTTAAATTTACATACTAATGTTTGTTAGAAATTTAACAAAATTAACTGTGGGTGTAGGCATTTAATTGTTTAATGAATTAATAAATATGTGTCTGCTACTAATTACTACTTGAACCTGCTGTCTGTATATTGGCAGAGTTAGTATGTTGTGAACAACTGAAAGATGGTTAAATATTTTTTGAGTGTAGAGGTAGAATTTTGAAAAATCATTTCTTGTTGCTCACTTACGTTATAACGAAAACTTCTTTGCAAATTCGTGCAATCTTAACTCAAGGTACTCAGACAAACTTTTATCCCCTATTTCGCCCCCTAGGGAATGATTTTCCAATATGATACAAATGTCAAACCGCTATGTATCCATCTTGAGGGATGAATTTTAAAAAATCCGTTTTTCAGTACTCGCTCACGTTGTAACAGAATTCCAAGTTCAGTCAGTCAGTTTACTCTTTTATACCTATATAAAGAGAGAGCGAGGGCGGATTCTGTTAGTTCGTTTAGATTCAGTTAGTGGGTGGGTAATATCTGGAACCACGGCACCTATTTGAAAATTCTGTCTTTTCTACCACTAAGGCGGCAAACAAGTTTATGGTTCGCCTATGGACGCGTTGCCGAGCCGTTAAAATCTATTAATTTATTTATTGTTAAGAACTCTTTACTTTAGTCCTTAGAGAAAACCTTGGCAGGGAGTTCATTCCACAATCCGAGCGTTCGCGGGAGGAAGTTTCTCTGAAACCGCACTGTACGCGACCATTTCGGTTCTAAAGTGTGAGAATGAATTCCCTGCCAATGGCGAGCGGTGCGATGGTAGAAAGCAGCCGTGGGCATCATTTCGTAAAATTCTTCAGAACACATCCCATTTTACAAGCGGTAAAACACACACAGGGAGGCAAAGTCTTTCCTCAGACTTGTTGGCTCGATACGGTAACAAATATTTTACTCAAATTCAACCCTAATTCTCAGGTTTAACACATTTTTAAAGTTCTTTGGATTAGTAGTTGTGCTTCAATTTTTACATATATTGATTGTGTATAGTTTTAGCTACACAGGACGCTTACATATACAGTACCTGGAAGACCGAGCTCTGCGCGTTTTTTTAACAACGCCATCTATTGTCCAGTAGCTTTAGTGTTGCTGTGTCGGTAAAAATAATAGTATTACTACTCACCAATAGATGTCAGGAAAAGTTATATTTTTCAGTTTATCATTGCCTGAAACACAGATAAAACGACGTTTTCTAAAAATGAAACCTAGCTAGATCGATTTATCGCCTTAGAAACCCCCAGCATACATAATTTCATGAAAATCATTGGAGCCGTTTCCATGATTCAGATTATATATATATATATTTAAGGAAAATATATGTTCTGATAAAGAGAACATTTTTGTTATCATTACAGAAATTGATATATGTATTGTATAATTTTACTGCGATCATAAAGTGCCTTTTCGGGGGGAATGTGTTGTCGTTACAGGTGAAATACTTCGGCTTACCCTAGTCGGGTAGCTGGGGTTGGGAGGGAGGCATAACTATGCAATAATCCATACTGTGTGGGTGTGAAGTGCTCAGTTTCAGCCCCTAGCCAAAATAACTTTACAGGTAAACTTAATTAGTTTAGTACATATTTTGATATGGAGGAATTTACCATAGACCGGCAGAAAATAGTTAAATTGTTTTGTGGTGTTTACATAACCTGGTCTTACGTTCGATGATTCGAAATGTATTAAACTGTTTTGGGAAGGGTTTGAAATATATATCGCTCAATCTAACTAATTCTTGTAGATACTTTGTAAAATAACGTTTTACAGTGAATCTGTACAGTGGTCAAACCGTGGGTAAAACTAGTTTCAATACATCTTTCATTGAAGTTTAATTTGGAACCTTAGTGCTGAGTGTCAGTCAGTCACACTTGGCTTGGTTTTTTTAAAGCCAGGCCAGCAAACAAAGTTGGGAACGTCATTTAATAATCCCTTCCCTTAGACTTAAATAATGTCTAGTGAGGTAAACAATTTGATGTTTGTCGTTTGGTAGCTGTCGGATATTAAAGCCTGAAGGCGGGGCGGGCTATCAACCCCAATTTGTTTACATTACAGGCAGCGCACGCAAGGGCAATGAGCCGTGTGTAACTGGATTTGCTAGGTGTAGCCGGCTTAACGAAATAAAAAAAAAAAATATATAAGCTAGGTTTTCTTGTTTTTTCCGCTTTCTTTGCTTTGCAATATGTTTATAATAAGGAACCGTGGTCAGTCATAGGTAGTCCAAATCAAATCCGTACAATTAGTCATTATTTGCGCCGTAATTTTAGTTAAGGCTGTGCAATATACATTTTACTTAATGACACCCTTATCCCTGATAATATGGTTATCCTCTATGATATCGTAAAGAATCGTATGCCATTTTTACTATTGAGTCCTGAAATTGGTGCCAGAATATTTTTAGCCTTGTCCTTGGGGTCTTTTAGGTTTTAGGTTGGTAGTATAATTTAAAAAAAATTGGAAGTATTTCGCCTCAGCCGTTAATTACTCTCCAATACAGGGGAACTTTAGGAGACAGCCGCGGCCGTGTTAACCACACAGGTAATCCATTTTGGACACTTTTGCCTCATTTTACATTCAGGGCCCGTCTAGTTGGAGCGGCCCCTGTGATAACACAACTAACCGTCGCTGGTCATCGGATGCCAAAATTTTTATAAAAAGTGCATCTAAAAGACTTATTTTGGCTTCCGGTGATTTAAGGGCAGGGCGTTTACTGCTGTGACATAGTTTCGCCGTTCAGAGAGGCAACGCCGCCAGTGTAATAGGCACATTGCCATAAGGAACTAGATTGGACGAGATGTTCTTTTAATGAGGCAAATTTCCTTTTTTTTTGGCAATTGTTGTTTTATTTTTATGGTTATTATTTTATAGGTAAATATTTTAATTTTTAGGATTAATTTTAATTTAATTATGTTTTTACTAACATTTAATATTAATTATTTTATAGGTAAATATTTTTAATTTTTAGGATAAAATTTAATTTAATTGTGTAGTTACTAACATTTAATATTAATTAGTTTTATTTTCTTTAAGTAAGTATAATAAGTTATAGAAACTCTTACATTTATTTACTACATAGGTTCTTTTTTACTTTAGTGTTTCTACTACAAGTAGATAATTTGTTATGAATAAAAAAAATTCAGTAAATAAATATGAAAAGTTGATCAAAATTTTGAAATGAACGTTGGAACCTAAATATTGATAGAATAGTGAAGTTTTTTTAATTCATAAGATGTAAAAACCTTGCAACAATTAAATACTAAGATATTTTTCAAATGAAACTACCTACCTGCCTAAAAGGTCCTTAGGATAAGGCTAATCTATCACCAAATTCAGGACTTTGCAGTTAAAAATGGGTTACGATCTTTATGATATCGTAGAGGATTTCTGAAGCAATAAACCGGGATAAAGTGCCACACGATCGGTGTAATGGGTGTCGTCAAGCGAAATTTATATTACTCTGCCGTAACTTAAGTTACGGCGCAAATAATGAAAAATTGTTTAAACCGTATTTGGTATACCGTATCACCTGGCTGTCACTGAACACAGGAAAAACTGGAAAACTAGGGTGTGATTCTCGTGACGAGGGTTCCGTATCCATCTACTAAATGTTAAACTGTATTTTATAAAAAAACTCTTAAACTATAAATCATATACTTAATAATAAAATCCGAATTAAATACATACATATTACAGTTACATCGCAGGGCTTAAGTACTACAAACACTTTTTCTTATTTTCAGACACACATAACGCGGAAAGGATTTTATTCTCATTTGCCTATTTACCCCTAAATTAACCCTTGCAATTATATTTTTAGTTTACTAAATTGTAACTTTGTGATTGGCTAACTCTATTTCAGCACTCGATTTAAGGCTGCGGTATAGGCTAGACCGCGAAAATACGCCGTTATTGTGCAAATTTTGTGGCTAAACTATAGCATCTAAAGGGTTGAAAAAAATATATGTTATAAAACTTGCTTATGTCTAGTGCATTACCGCACTGAATGATTTTCATTTATTGTATTTAATGCAATAAGTGACCATTGTTTTAACACTTGTGCAAATTTTTAAAGCGTGTATTGCATTTTATTGTAATGAAAGTTGATTCAATAATTAGAATAGCTTGTTATCTAGTGTATTGACTCTAAGTTGTAGAAAAAAGTCCAAAAATGTGACTACAAAACGGTAATAACGTTAAATTTCATACAAAAAATTAAAAGTTTCAAGGCGTCATTACGTTATAAATTACTTAAGAAGTATATAACATATATATCTCATAGTCATGTATATGAAATTATCCAATGATTTATAGTGCATTTACAGACACAACGTTAGAATTACAGAAATTAGGTTTCTGGCCTATACCGCCCTCTTAATCTTTTTCATCAAGTAGCTTCAGCGAAAATAGTGACAGACGAACAGACAAATACGAAAGTGAGTCTATAAGAGATTTTTGCATCGGTTGTGCGGTATCCTAATAAAATTTTTAAAATAAAACGGGATTAAACGCGTCGTTATTTGGTAAAATACCTTTTTCCCGACGTTTCCGCTGGGTTACACCAGCCTTGGTCACGGGTAGACTGGCGGTGCGCGGTGTCATCGGCTTCGAGTGGAGGCGTCCTGTTGAATTACCCTTACTTTGTCTTTATATTTGTCATAATCACTACACACAACAATAACGGTGTCCTCGGGTGCGTTCGTTGGTGAAACTCGATAGCAGTATTTTCCTATGACTGGATTCCATGCAGGCGACAGTTTGTATCCATCATCACGATTGAAGTTCTTTTGCTTTTTTATTTCAATAGCTTCGCGTACCAATCAACGGTAATATTGGCGATCGGTATACAAAACCTTACTCTGGTGGAGCTCAATCCAGTGGTTGGAATTTGAGTTAAAAAGATATTTCGCCATAGCTGATTTTATCGTCAGCTTTTGAAATTTTAACCCATGTTCCTAGGGGAAATTTGTTCAGTATAAGGAGCAAAATTAGCTACTGCATTATTATTTCACACTAGATATAGATATATATTTATGTATATATTATATACGATTATAAAGTAAAATAAGAGGTCCCTTTCAATATTCAAATCTTTCGTGAAAAGAATCTAAAATTAAATCAAGATCTGCGTGAAAATGGCACGCCGTAAATATTTACCTAATAATACTGAATCATAATGGATCCTAAATGAATAATAAATTGTATAACAATTCTTTGCCTCCGGCGAGATGAGGCCATATTCTTTTCTCTTTATTTTTACACGTACCTACATAAAGACTGAAATCAGTTCTGTAGTTGAAATCCATATTAGTATGATATGTATATGTATTGTGGTGTCTGCCCGTCTGTTTTTTATGTCATCAGTTATAACACTAAGGTGGCAAAAAAGCTTACGGTCTGCCTGATGGTAAGCGGTCACCGTAGCACATGGACGCTTGCAACACTAGGGGTATCACTGACGCGTTGCCAACCCTTAAAAAATCTAATAACTTCTTTCTTAAAGAACCCCATACTGTAGAGAAAACCTTGGCAGGGAGCTCATTCCACTACCCAAGCGTTCGCGGGAGGAAGTTTCTCTGAAACCGCACTGTACGCGACCATTTAGGTTCTAAAGTGTTCAAACATTCATTGCCCTTCCCTGCGATGGTTAGCAAGTAACGTGGGCATCATTTTGAACAATTCCTCAGAACACATTCCATTGTACAAGCGGTAGAACACACACAAGGAGGCGAAGTCTCTCCTCAGACTCAAGGGATCGATACGGCAAGTGAGTTTGGGATCGTCGACAATTCTCACAGCCCATCGTTGAATCGAGTCAAATGGGCCAAGCTGATATACGCCGCTGTGCACCCGCCCGGAGATGACAGCAGTACTCTATATGGGGCCTAATTTGCGACTTGTAATTCAGCAACCTTTGCCCCGAAAATACTGCTTTTCTCTGTTGAGTACACTTAGTTTTTTGGACGCCAGCTTCACATTGTCTTGCAAATGGTCTCGGAACTGAACGTCGCTATTCAACACCTTGTGTTGTGTCAACACCAAGGATCCCAATGCTCTTGGGAAGTGTTCTGGAATTGTGGAACCACAGAAAATGGGGTTTTCTCAGCGGTGAACGCGCAGACTTGTAGGGTTGAATCGGAACAAGTTTTCCCGTCCCCAGTCTCCTTGTGGCATAACAGCTTGAGGTGAGATTCTAGAGTACGTAGCATGTATTTTAACAGAATATATCATGGTTTCCTAAAAAGGTTATACCTATTTAATATCATCATCATATCAACCAGTTTTGGTCCATTGCTGCTTGGCGGACCACTTTTTGGGGAGCTCCGCATTTCGCATTTACTCGTAGTTACTGCCGGTCCCCCTCTTAAGGTGATGGCATACACAAACGAGTTAAGGTGCTATATTTTGATTATTTTGTTACAGTTCTGAGTACTCTGTTGAGCATTTTTGGAAAAAAAATACAGGTTATAGTTGAAACCTTAATAAAGTGAATTTGCTAATAATATAATAATTTGCCTATTAAAACAGAAAAAACAAATGTTCTGACACTCTATTTTTAAACTTTAATTGAAATTGTTAAGAAAACTAAGAGTTATATTCTCTTGATTCTCTTTTAATATTGAAAATATATATTCTCTTAATATATATTAATATGACCAAGTTAAAATCCTGCACCAATAACCGAATTTAGGGCGGGTGGAATCTCGGACAAATTTGTCATGGAGATAGGTTGAGTCCCGGGGAAGGACATTGGCTACTTAAAAACGTCAAGTGTGAGTCGGTTTTTTTTCTAAAGAGTTGCCGTTGAAATCCTATACCAATAAAGTAAATTTGTCATGTAGATAGTTTGAGTCCTGGGAAAGGACATAGGTTACTTGAAAACGTTAAGTATGAGTCGGTTTCTTTTCTGTAATTGAGGATTTGCCGTTGAAAACCTACACCGATAACCGTATTTAGGGCGGGTGAAACCGCCGGCAAAAGCTAGTGAAAAATAAACGGTTGGGCTCTATTGACCACACCGTTTGCCTAATTGCGTTTCATCGACGCCAAATTGCAATTATAAGTATAACAGATATAAATCTGTTCTGGACAGTCCCGTATAAGACGGTTTGCGGCGTCTCGAATTGTGCTCCATTTAAACAAATTATTCACCTATTTTTGACATTTACTGATAGAACATTGGGAAATTTTGTACATATGATCTTAAGCTGAATAGTCTGTGATTATGTATTTTGTCATTATTAAATTCCTGAAAAATGTTTCTACCAATTTAAAATCTTACTTGAGACCATTTGTTTGAAAAAATATAACCCTCTCTAACTTTTAACTTATTCAATTTAATAGAAAACTGACACACTTCAGAGCTAAGTTTATATTCTCAGAATATGCTTTTCAAAATTTCGTAGTTTTTAATTAATAAGTAATTCGTTTGTATGAAGCACTCTACTGGTCGAAACGGCACGTTTTTGCTAGGGTATGCTTTAGCTTTAAGTTCAATAGTTTGTCTCAGGTACAAAAACTTTTGAACTACTTTTATAGAGGTCAACGGGACGGGAGTTGGACGCGGCTTTCATCTGGCTAAGCTGGCCTACGTTTTTTGTCTCGCTAGACCGTTCAGCATATCCTCAAGACTATGCAGTGATATCAGCCATTAACACTCACGTCATCAGCGAATTCAAGGTGTGAATTATTTTAAATAGGACTCGCTCGGTACTCTTATTACTTGGTTTGACATAAGTTTAAAATAGGATTGGTGCTAATATTTGATTTTACTACACCAGCACCTTACCAAATATCTTACAATCATAATGTTTGCAAACGTTAAGTTAATCAGCAATGTAATAGTAATCTAAAATCATGTTTACCCAAATATCTTATTAAATTGAATTAGCCTGTAACTTTCGTAGTGACTGTTCCCAATAAGGTCACTAGCATATATAATTCTTCTAATATAAGTCTTCGCTGCAGAAATTGCATGTCCGGTTTATTATTATTTAATTGACATATTCATAAAAGGAAACTAAATGTATTCTTTTATATGGAGTCATTGTGGGATGGGACACAATATATAAACCCAGCGTACACAGCCAGATATACTGTGCCAGCAGCTGTGCTGCGGCAATCGGTTGACCACCTTTACGCAAGACTAAATTGGTTAGTAAAAAGAGACAACCACATTATGATGCGGATGTGTGTCCAGCCGCTGGTTACCCCTTTTGTACTATTAAAACCGTGACATACATACACACACATTTATACATACAAATTTTTATATTTTAATGGATTTATGGGCCCCATTTAGTATATATTTTCCTTGTATGAGACCATCAGTTAATATCTGTTTAAAAATATAACGTGATATTATTCGGTTAAGTGACTACCTACGTAATCTCCTAGTATAATCCCCTCTCGCCCTGTTCGAGTTTATTGTAGACGTGACTAAACTACGCACGAAGCGATATGCCTGCTATGGGCTAAGTTATTGGCTTGCCGTTGCTAGGGAATATAAGGAATCGGTTATAATGAGTTTTTATCATTGACCGAGCGAGCGCAAAGTGCAAGCGAAGCGTCTCCGTTTCAGCTTGGGAAAAATGATTTCGTATGTCTGTCCGGATGTTCTCAACAGGTCGCATTTTTCGTGAAATTTTGTGGGCCGAGTGTGTTTTTTTTGTAGATGCAGTTTTAAAAAGCAAATATTAGATATTCACTCCTTTATTAATTGTAGTTTTAAGGTGCGCGGTATATATTTATTCAATTTCAGGCTATGCATCTCGCTCGTATACGCATATTCATAACACAGGCTCGCGAGATCTACATCTCACGGAGCTACTAGTAATAATTAATTTGTAACAAGATCTCTATAGGTTACCTAGGATACCTAATATAGATCACTGACAAACATGTATGTAGGTATATTCTGTTAGTAGGCCGCGCTTAATTTGGTAATCGGCGTTTCTACGCGACAGCTTCTTGATTATACATAGGAAGTTTGTTTAACCAAGCAATAGCTGTAGCCATAGCAATTAGTTTATAGGTTTTTCTCCGGGAACGGAAAAATAAAATGTGTTAACTTAGGTTATAAGCTATCTTTATTCCTAATTGCAGCCAAAATCGGTTCAGATCATGAAAGATTAACAAGCATAACTCACTAACAAACTTTCGCATTTATTATATTAATACCAAGGTTAAGTATACATTTTCCATTCTGCAAGATTAATATTGTTATAAAATTTGCAGAATAATTAAGTGTGGGTCTATTCTTTTCAAAACCCTTAACACTGCAGTCGTTTTTGTAAGGTGACACGCAAGGTCCGTGTATAATAGTTGTTATTAATTTGAATAATGTACTATGTATTCAAATCTGAGTTGAGAGCAATTAATGCTTTATCTCTATATCTAACCCGGCAGTAGACGTGCGTGGGTCGAAAAGACCCAGAGGTTCGATATTTGATCCATAATATATTTATTATGATTATTTTTGAATTGCCTTGCTAGGTACTACGACCATTTCACCTACGGCGTTTTAAAAGGACTTGTGAAGTGAGTAAATGAGTAATAGAGACTAAAAACATACCAAAAATGTGATATATTCTGTAATGTTTGTTTGTAATTTAGTTTTGCCAAAATTTTACTGTCATAGGTTATGAGGCTGATTATAAAAAAATATATGATGCTTTTTGTTTAACAATAACATATGTTTTCTTAGTCTAAGTGTCAAATACCAAGATTCAAGGTTATTTTTAAAATTTAAGCAAGTTGATTTTTTCAGTTAAATATAGAAACATTTTTATTATTCATTTTAAAAAGTAAATGTTATGATTAAAAACCTCTATATAATGACTGGGTCCTTTCGGCCCCCGCGTGACGGTTAGTTTCACAAAATAAGGTGCGGGTACTGACGGGTTAAGAACGACCTCAACGATCAGTTTTCCATGCCACCGCATTCCTCCTATAAAATTCATAGTACATATTTCAATGTATACATAAGATTCTAATTAAGCCGTATTTTTGAAAAAATATCACTGAAATAAGATTATGCTCAATTATGGATTTCTCACATTACACTTAAAACGGAATATATTGTAAATATGATTAACTATTTGAATAACACGACTTTTAAAAAGTGTTTTCGTAAAAACTAGTCAAAAACAGGCTAATTTGATAACGTAACAGTGCTAATGTGTGAACAAGTGCGTTTGGTATTATTCGTGTCATTTTGGCTCTTGTTTGGCGCACACAGACTTGCGTAGTTACTACCCATAGGTTTCGAGTTATGTAACTGTCCTGTGGACTGCGCAATAGCACCACAAATATGGCCACTTAGAAAGGATCAAAACGAACCTGCAGTCTCTTTTCTATTTCTATCAACGACCGCCGTTTTTTTTGTTGATATTTATTAAAACAATTTCAAAAGAAACAAAAGACCTTCGCTTTGCCTCTGTTACACTTTTACGACTTTTATTTGTCAGAGCTAGCTAGGAAATGCGCTGTCTAGTTCTTTATTTCTATGATACTACTGCAGGACTGTAATCAATATCTTATCTTACCATCACAGCTTGGAATGTCTAAATGTCTCGCAATATGGGATTTTAGAAATGCTTCCTCCCGCAAATGCCCTCATTTCCGGTTTTGGAATGAGATTGCGAGAGTTCACTAGGGACTAAGGTAAAGAACTTTTCAAGATAGGATTGATTAGAATTTTGAAAGGTCGACAACGCGCGAGTTCCTGGTGTTGCAAGCATCAATACCTAAGGTGACCGAAAAACATTAGGCGAACCGTAACCTTCTTTATTTGTTTGGTGCATTCAAAAAACATTATACTGTTACAGTGTTATCTATATCATTCACTGACCTACTCGCTTTATTTCTAGCAGTATTTGTTTTGTTGTTGTATTTAAGGTCAGTGATGTCATTGGCATAACAATAAGTTCGATGTAAATGCCATTTAATAATGCTTATAAAAAGATAAAAAGAAGAAGAAAGGAATTATATCTACATAGGGTTACCATCTCTAAAATTTAACTAACGCAACTAGGACTAGAAGCGTGAAAACAACGGACTTTGGGGCTTAGAACCCGGACATGTCAACGGTTTCTTCCTTAAAGTTACTCAGAAAAAAAAAATTAAACTAAATTTAGTCTTCTAAAACGTTTTAAGATACTGTTAGAAGTCTTAATACATTTTTTACTCTATTGCCAAAACGAAATGTTCTTAAAGTTTTTAGGAACTTTTATGCCCGTACTTTGAATGAAACTCCGCCCGGACGCTCCCTGGACGCCCACTAAACTAGGACTAATCCGTGGAAACCCGGACAGATGGCAACCCTACACCTACATAACTATTTCATCAATATCAAACATAATGACTGCTACTTTTTTGTATCTTACTCTTAAGTGTGTGCTCATTTTATTTATCAAGGTCAATGATAGTGTATGTATTAAAAAAAGGTAAATATCGTACTAGCGTGCGCAAAACTGAGGCGGCGAAGTTAAGACAATTGTCGTAATTTGATTCAGTCATATGTCACCAGCGAGCGAGTGAAACATATAGCTATCTACTGCTGTATCACTCGTTCCGTATTACCTATTGGCATTCGTTGCTAAAACCTATGTATATGCTAAGGTTAGTACGTATAGATGATACGAATCAAGTTTAGATTTCGAACAGTATTAATGTAACCGTATATCTATTGAAATATCATTGACTACAGTACTCATATGGCGTCAAAAACTTAATACGTAGCTATAGGTATAGTGCAAGAAACTTATATGACGTGGTGGTCAAAGATCAAAACTCTAGTCACCGTATATAAATGGTCGTGGAACGATTCTTCATGCACCTTAGTTTCAGGCGGACTACGGAGATGCGTAGTGCAGGTAGCTACATTGGGTAGATATTATATATATCTACCCTCCATTTTGTGAGTTCGGGCCAGTTCGTCACTGTTTTGGCCCGCTGCCTTGTCACAACATACATATAACGCTCACAGTGTCACTAAGCGAACTCGAAGTCAGATGTAATTTTCGATTATAACTTAACTCTCACTGGATTCCATATAAACCGTCACCACGGTGCATGGAACTGTGCCAAAATTTCGTTAACTAAATAAAACGGGTAAGACCCGTTTAATTTAATTATAATAGAATGGTGTAAACTTACACGACACTAGCGACCATTCACCGGGTCAGAAAAGTTAGTTGCAGTGTATCTACTTATTATGATTCATAAGATCTTTGTGAACCCACGTCTTCATACCTAAAGTTTTTTGTTACAGTTGGAGAATGTTCAACTTCTGGACAAGTATAATGCTCGAAATCCATCAAGAGGAACGCTGTACTTTGCGACAACTCATCTTATATTCGTCGATCATGAGATGAAAAAGGAGACATGGGTAATTTACATTATTATCAGTATTTATTATCAACGAATCTTTTAAACTTGCAAGTACCTACCGCTATTCATGCTTGTATCAAGTTTATTGCTGAGAACTTTAACAAAAAAGCTAAGTTGATCGATAAATATTCATTGCATTAAGATGTTAGCTGTGTCTAGAAAATACTAGAAATCTTTATAAATACAGTGTAAAGTAATGATTTTGCCATTTTGACAATTGTCACTCCCCCTAACTTTAAAACCGCGTGATCTAAAAATCTGAAACAAGCAATGATAATAAAAAAGGGCTTCATAAATACTAGCAACGAAAATGGTTTTAGGCAAAACCAATTCATAAGGTTTTTAGAGATCCGCGATATGTCTCATTCTACAGAACCCTAACTTAATGCGCGTTCGACACGCACTTGGTGGGTTTTTGTTTTGTTATTTGGAAGTGTGAGTTAGAAATATTAAGACCCTTCCAATAGTCTTGACAACCCTGCAGGAAAATATGTCTAATTATAGTAATATAAAAATCGAATTTTTGAACAATTCTTCATGTAAGCCATTCTTTGCAGATCCTTCTAATGCACATATCAACAGTCGAGCGACTGCCTATCACCACAACAGGTTCACCATTGTTGGTACGCACTAAGACCTTCCAGTCGGTTTTCTTTGTGATTCCTCGCGAGAGGGATTGTCACGAGATGCATCAGACGCTACTCAGGCTTAGTCAACCTGGTGAGCATTTACCAACGCCGATCATTTATCTGCGTTATGGTTACCACATGCGAGGCAGATAATATACTATTTTTGTAACCTAATGATTAAATGTATATTGTCTGCGCCGTATATCATATCGTGTATCATTGATTTGTATGATGAGCGATACAGTAATAACAATATCAATATTGATCTTGATTGCATTCTTCGTAAATTCCTTTTTAACACGATCTTCTATGTATATAATGTGATAAATCGGCCAAGTGCGAGTCGGACTCGCGCACGAAGGGTTCCGTACCATTATCTATAAAAACGGCAAAAAAATCACTGTTGTATGGAAGCCCCCCTTAAATATTTGTTTTATTTTAATTTAATTATTTATTTTTAAATTGAATATATAACTAAATGTTCTGTGGATATTTCAAGCGCCTAAGGAAACACTCCTTTATCAATATCGAGCAAAAACGCTTAAAAAAAATTACGTTTGTTGTATCCACCCTCTTAATTTTTTTTTTTTGTTTTTTAGTATTGTAATAGCGGCAACAGAAATGCATCTTCTATGAAAATTTCAACTGTAGCTATCACGGTTTATGAGATACAGCCTGGTGACAGACGGACGGACGGACGGACGGACAGCGAAGTCTTAGTAATAGGGTTCTGCTAATTACCCTTTGGGTACGGAACCCTAAAAAACTAAACAAAGAAACAGAAAAGTCTAAGTAAAACTTATTATATTACAATATTGTTTTGGACCATAGCGTCTTTTCTGATTTTTGGCGCTTAGGAGCGTAATTTGAACTTGTGATACATCGATAATTTATTGTAATATTGTAACAGCCATAAAATAAGTTTACTTTTTAGAATTGTGTCACGTGTTTATTATTACAGAGCGTTACGATGAACTATATTGCTTTAACTACAAATGCACGCCGGACGATTTGCCGAAGTCAGCGGGGTGGAATTTCTTTGACATACAGACAGAGTTTCAAAGGATGAACGTGCCAAATGATCAGTGGGTCCTATGCACGGCCAACAGGGATTATGAGGTAAGAAAATATCCCATGCTACCATAGAATTATATTAAATCCTAGTAATATAATCAATAAGCAAGCTGTGTGTTGTGTTGTTTGTTACTTCTTCGAGCCACTCTAACTGGCGACTTGGCTTAAATTAAAAAGCTATAGCAAACGTCCTACGGCAATAGGTCATAAAAATCCCATGCTGATAATCGCTGCGGGCAAAAGCTAGAAAGATAGAAGGAACAACCTGTGGTAAAAATGTGTGTTTAAAAGTAAAATTACCAGCAACCTGATTGATATTTGGTAGTTCTAGAAATTTAGGTAATTTTTTACTTTTGTTCAAAAATATTTTTTATTTTTTTATTTTTATTTACGTATGTTTATGTTTCCGCCGGCTTTTTTGTTTTATTTGTGTAGGGTTGCTTAACAATCGACATAATTATTTTTTTACGCAAAATTTTCGTTTGAGTGATCTAACATTGCTAAAGTTTCATGTGTCTAAATATTCAACTCACAACTAACAAACAAACTGAGATAATTAGCACAACTTTTTGAAATATGTTGATCGATTATACGAAACAAAATTTACGTTTTTTTTTTTTATTACCAACTTCACATATACAGAGTCATAACTGCATTTTGGGTAGGCTGATTTTATTTTTTTATTTTGTAGTGTAAAACCGAGTTTTCGGGATCGGAGATTATGAGCTTTGACCGGTAACTTGAAAATAAGGTTGTAATCAGTTTTTTTCTTTTTCTGTATCTCTCTGTACTGCACAATATTGTCACACAATTCCTTTTAAGACTTGTAGTTATCGTGTAACTAACACAGTGGGGTTCAGTACAATAATGTAAAATTTTAAATTTTAAAGTTACGTCAACACCGAACACCTGATTGTAGTTTTTAAATTATTTGTTTCTTTTATATATATTGTAATCTTCTTAGCTGTGTGATACATATCCGAGTGAGATATACGTGCCAGCGCGTGCCTCGACCGCCATCTTGTTGGGAAGTGCCAGCTTCAGATCGAAGGGGCGACTGCCGGCCTTGGCGTACCTTCATCACAACAAAGCCGCCATTGCTCGTTGTAGTCAGCCGCTCAGTGGCTTCTCTGCCAGGTATTTTTTTTTAACTGTAACTGTCCGATCCTTACTTACTTCTTTTAGGTGGTCAGCAATTGGCAATGAAGGTATATTTTACTGTCCCCTGGTCTTTTATTCTATTGCTTATTACTTTAAATAAGAGAAGAATTCTTAGATATTTATTGTACATTTGGCAAAGATGGTTTATAGCAACTAAGCTTGACACAAGTACTTATAACTTAATTTGAAAATAGTTAAACACACAATGCAATCAAGTTGTGCAATTTTTGCAAGTTTCCAAGTTTGTTGTTTTTCTGTATGTATGTGTATATATTTTCACGGCAGTATTTTTTGGAAGAGTATATGTATTTCATATGTCGTATACCAACATATTTAGAAAAGGTGTTTAATGTAAGATCAGGGACAATATAATACTAATACCCTCTTTGCCAGTTATAAGTAGTAAGTCAAAATTGGACAGGGGGTACTTATGTGTTAATTTTCTATATTATTGCATCAAGTTATATCTATGACTTTACAGTCTCCTTGACAGAAGTTTGTACAATACTTACCTAAAAAACATCGTGAAAAAATTTTATATAAAACAACTAAAGTGAGTTACATAATGCGTTACAAGCAAAGCATATTGGGCCCAAATTTATATTTTTACCCGACTGCGCGATGCAAAGAAAGAATAATGTGTTTATCAGCCTATGTATGTATGGGTATGTATGTTTGTTCCTTTCTGGCGCTCTACAGACTAAACGCATGGACCGATTTTGATGATTCTTACGTCAATCGATTCGTCTTAATCTTGCGAGTGTCATTAAGATATTCCAGCAACCAAAATTCACCAAACGCCATATTCTGAAAAAAAAGACATTCGGCGTACTACGTCAAGTGGGGTATCATTAGATATTTTAAAATAATCTTTAGGTTTCTCTTATAATTTTTCAATATGAATGAATATTTAGAATCTATAATGATTAAGTTGGTTAGCATTTAGCAACCACTCTCACTTGAATCTTCATACTTATGATGAATAATCTTATGGACCACCGGAAGCTACTTAATAATCCTTCAATTAATTGACAAGATTGCGATAATTACCGTCGTATAATTCTGTCTAAAAAGTGTCAAATAAAAATAAATAAATAAAAAAATTAGAAATACCCAACTGCGTAAAAAAATAATTACAAATAAAAACTAAAAGAGAAAAATAAGTCCAGTAATGATTAATTCTAATGTGGAACATAGCTACTTCAACAGGCACGACCCATTAAAAATCTAGACCGACTCAAATATTTTCAATAACGTCTATGTTATTTATCATTACTGGACTTATCTTTCTCTTTTCAGTTTTTAATTCTAGTGAATTTTGTAAGCAGTTGGGTTTTTTGATTTTTTTATTTATTTGTTTTTTGTTTTATTAACTTGTCGGTAACGTAATGTATACCTAAGTGTGATTTATCAAATCATGCCTTTGCACTTTAACTTGTAACATTAGTAAATTGTACCAACTGGTTATAAATACATTTTAATTTATTTGTAGATGTATGGAAGATGAACAGATGCTGGATCTCATACGGCGAGCTAATCCTAACTGCGGATACATGTATGTGGTCGACACAAGACCTAGGGTAAGATACCACATTTCTTTATATACTTTGGTCCATTTTTATATCTTGAACATTAATATTTAAATAAAAATAAGTTATTATATAATATAACAAATAAGGCCTGTAGAGGGCAGGCTGTTGTCATGTTTAAATAGCCAAATATGGGTTGAAAACTCATTTTATGTTAAGTTATGGTGACATGGTTTACATTCGTAAACACAATATATAAGGAGATAATTGCAATATTCTTTATTAACAACGTACGGTTCAGTATGAAGCCTTTTCCGCGTGGTTTCAAAAGGGAGTAATACTTTCAAATGTTAATAATATCTTAAAAAAGGAAAAAAGGTAATAAATACTTTCAAATGTTAATAATATCTTAAAAAAGGAAAAAAGGTAATAACACTTTCAAATTTTAATAATATTTTAAAAAAGGAAAAAAGGTAATAAATACTTTCAAATGTTAATAATATCTTAAAAAAGGAAAAAAGGTAATAAATACTTTCAAATGTTAATAATATCTTAAAAAAGGAGAAAAGGTAATAAATACTTTCAAATGTTAATAAAATCTTAAAAAAGGGAGTAATACTTTCAAATGTTAATAATATCTTAAAAAAGGTAATAAATACTTTCAAATGTTAATAAAATCTAAAAAAGGGAGTAATACTTTCAAATGTTAATAATATCTTAAAAAAGGAAAAAAGGTAATAAATACTTTCAAATGTTAATAAAATCTTAAAAAAGGGAGTAATACTTTTAAATGTTAATAATATCTTAAAAAGTAGTTGTGGGAAAAATATTTTTTTACTGATTTATCTAGTTAAGATTGACCTTTCATAATTACGAAAAATTTGGCAACTACCTTTTTAATACTACTAAGGTGGCAAACAAACTAACAGATCGCCTGTCACCGTAGCCCATGGCCCTTTAAAAATGTAATAACTCCTTTCCTGTTTCTACAAGTCCATTTTGTAGTTTGGCAGATAGCTCATTGCACAGCCTAGATTTCGTGGGAGGAAAAAGCCTATTGTAACAGCTAGGCTACCGTTCCTTCTTATTAAGTTTGGGGAGGCTGTCGCCATGCCGGGCACAAACTAGAGTCGAGACAATTTTACAATTATCAAATTGTAACAATATTGGTTGCCCCTACCGGGAAGCGAACCATGGACCTCAGATATAGCAGCTCAACGTTCAATCACTGCGTCACTTTGCCCTTAGTAGAAATAAAAAGTAGATTTATATTTAGTATTGGCAGAAATACTTTTTCCAAACATAATTTTTTGCATTTTTTATAATTTGATAGTTCTTAATTATGTTTTAGATAAATGCTATGGTGAACCGTGCGGCCGGAAAGGGATATGAGAATGAGGCCTTTTATGAAAATATCAAGTTTCAATTTATGGGTATTGGGAACATTCATGTAATGAAGAAAAGTTTGCATAAACTAGTGGAAAGTAAGAATTGAAATATTGTTAACTGTTAAATACAATTAATTTATTAATTTATTTAGTCATAATACAATCTAAAATAGCTTAGAAAACCTAATGCAAAATTCTTCAGAAAGCAAACTATAATGAAAATATAAATAAACCAGACTTTGCCAGCGGCTCCGCCCGCTCTAAATTCGGTTATCGGCGTGGAACTCTTTAATTAACTCCAATTAATTAATAAATTAGTTATACTTATGAATTGCTATAACATGCTATAGGTGCAGCAATAGTTCGTTTTATAGTTATTTCCGCGGGAACTTTTAGGGATAAAAAGTAGCCTATATGCTGTTCCAGGACCTGACCTATATGTATGTCAAGTTTTATCCCGATCCGTCCAGTGGTTGAAGCGTGATTAAGTAACAAACATTCATCCAGACATACAAACTTTCACTTTTATAATATTAGTAGGATAAGACGAAATTTGTGTAGTTTTTTTAGGAATCTTTTGTTTATAGCGTGCGAGCAAAACAGTCCAACAATGTCTTCATTCCTAAATGGGCTCGAGTCTTCGGGCTGGCTAAAACATATTAAGTTAGTAAATTATATATTTATTTTATTAAATTATAGTTTTTTTTCTACTGATTTAATTTTAATTTCCTTTTATTTTTTTCCACAGATCAATACTAGACACAGCCTGGTGGATAGCGTGTGCTATAGAAAGCGGTGTTAGCGTGTGTGTACATTGTAGTGACGGATGGGACCGCACTGCGCAGGCGTGCTCCCTTGCCGCGCTGTGTCTCGACCCTCATTACCGCACTATCAATGGATACCAGGTAATTTGGTATATTACTTTCACACACCGGTATTAGATAAATTTTTTTTAGGAAATCTGTGCCATAAGAATAAATAAAATCGGATAGAAGCGACGGTCATGTACTTTTCTTTTGTGATTGCACTTAGGCTGTCAAACGGCCCTAAAATAGATCTTCTTTTAAACTGTTAGCTAGTGGCAGAAACAAAAATAAATACTTTTGGTATAATGAACTAATTAATTGCGCGTGTTAAACTAGAGCATCGAGTGCCTGGTAGAGTGTGCTGACTTCGTACTGGTGGCATGCCTAGACCACAGAATATACATAGCGTAAAGTGTCGCTGCTATATAGACAGAATTCTGATTATAAATTATTTCTTATACTATGCCTGTGCTGTGCGGAGCGCAGTGAACATGTGCGTTCACTATACTGACCACTGGACTGCATTGCGCAGGTTCACTCTTGACAGATACCAGGTAATTACGGTAGTCACTGTTACACGTCCGTAACAGACACAGTTTCGGGGAAAGCTAGTACTATAGTGAGCCAAAAAGATGTTTAATATAGTGTCTGTTGGGACCAAGTCATTATGGCAAAATTACCACATTAATATAATACACAGTTTAGTAAAAAGATTGTAAGGAATAAGTTGCGCATGCGTGTTGTGTTGCCGTGCTTAGTTTCAAAATCTTATACTGTGGTAATATTCTCAATATCCATCACGTTATTTAATTAATCCCAATGCATAAATAACCACGTAAAAAATAATAATTAGAAATTACTATTTGATACTGTTCTGCTATTGAATTGTGGCGTCATATAACGCCATTTACTATATCAAATTGAATAAAAAGTTCACTAGCAAACCCGGGTGAAGATGTTAGCTCGTGAAATGCAAACTTGTTGGGCGCACTGTACGCCGATATCAATGCCAGTCGATGGAAACCATGCGCCCGCGCAACTAGAAAGGTGACGCGCTGACCAGTCGATCTACCGCTCCTGAGGCGAATGCACGCTCTGATTCAGCTACCTTTCCCGCGCTTTAGATACTTCTACGCTTATTTTTCATGTTACTATTCTTTCATTTTCTTATCGCTATTTCATCTCTTTTACTCTGTGACTTTCTCTCGTGCTTTCTTGACTGTAAATTCTTTTTCAAAGTCAAAGTCAAAATGGTTTATTCAAATAAGGATTTTAAAATCACTTTTGAATCGTCAAAGTTATAAAATATTATTTTTTTAACCCTCCCACCTTCCCGCCGATTCACAATTTTGTTGATTTCTACCGAGAAGAATCCGGCAAGAAACTCGATAGTTACTCTTTTAAAAACACTATCAATAATACAAATAAACTAAAATACAATTAATGTTTTTAAATAAAAAATTTTTAGTCGTACAATTTTATGTTATTTCCATTTAATTTTGTTTACCTATGCATCCTGTAATTGAGCATCATCAGTCCCAAGGATTTTTATCATTTACATAGTCTGAAATATTGTAGTATGCCTTTTTACAAAGTACCTGCTTGATAAAAGATTTTTTTTCAAGCCGGTTTCTTGTGCTTACCTGTATTAGTGTATACATTTCTTTTGTAAATCGGTATCTGTGAATTTCAAATTAATGACTGTCAGTGTTCTACCGAATTTTATCACTACAAACTGAACCCGGCACCCACAGATTATTAAATTTAAAAAAAAAAATGTATATAGGTTAAAGTTTTGTTTTCTAATGTTTTAGGCACTAATAGAAAAAGACTGGCTATCGTTTGGGCACAAATTCTCGGCACGTTGCGGGCACACAGCCAGCGAGCCCAAGGAGCGGTCCCCAGTGTTCACACAACTTTTAGACTGCACTTGGCAACTACTCAGGCAACAACCAGAGGTAAGAAACACTACACACCCAATACAGTCCATAAAATTAATTTTATTGTGTAAAAAACTTTATTTTTTTTTAAAAGGCATTTCAATTCAACGAGCGGTTTTTGCTAACCTTACACGACCACGCGCACGCTTGTCAGTACGGAACATTCGTCGGGAATTGCGAAAAAGACAGGCGAGACTTAAGGTAAACGTAACGATTGATAAATTTTTTTCTAAAACTGTTGACGAAAGAATAATGGTCATTTTGGACTAGGAAAAAAATGATGGTCGAGTTGTAATGACACCAATACCATATCATACATAGTATAAAATAATTGTAATTATCGAGCACTATAATATTAAATACATAATAGCTCATACAGCCGCACCTTTTTAGACTTCTTATGGTTAATTCCATTACGCATAAGTTTTTATTTGTGAAAAATAAATCCAACGTGTTTGTTAAAAATATAACAAAACTATGAGATTTTTTCAACACTTATTTGAGTATTTACTGGCCTTCAAGTGTGTTGAAAACAATCGTATGACACTCATTGAGCACTTGTGTTATAATTTACTATTCAATTTATTGATTATTATATAATTTTTCTCCTGGGGGCCGTTCAAAAACCGACTGAGTCTAGCAGAGTAGCAGAGTAGACTGACTCGAATCAAAAACTAACTGAGTTACAACCAGATGCCGTTCAAAAACGCGTAGTGTTGTTAACCTGGGGTTGACTCAAGTGAACCGTAATCGACATGGCTTGGACGGAGTTGGCGGCCATATTTGATTAGAAATGTCAAACCAATATTTCCGAATTAAGAAAATGAGTAAATAATTTTGTTGTTAGTTTTTGTTTTTTAATATTTTTGTATGACTGGTACTTCTGTATGATGGTACTTGGAGTGTTAAAAACAACAAAAAGATTTTTTATTGTTTCTACTCCACTAATAATAGGATTTAGTTGTTTATTAGATTCTTCAGTAAATCACCCTAAATGCCTCAAAATAGTCTTAAAATATTGATTTTAGACGAAGTTTAGCTGAGAAACAATACAAAAAAAAATATATGAAAATAGGGTTTCATATTATTTTTTGTCAAAATAAAATCAAAGAATAATATTAATAGCGATTGGTGTGTTTAGAGTAGAACCACATTGTAATAACTCCAAGAAGGTAAACAATGTTATGGAAAATAACTAATAGAATAATAATTATAGTAAGTTATATTAGAATAGAAATTTAAACAAAAGAATTCACCAAATACCAACCTCCTTTATGAAATCTTAATCAAAAAAAAAGCAAATCGTATTTATTATTTTGTTCTCAATCAAATTTTAAATCAAGAAAATAGCCTACAACTTTAATTAAATTTTAGTGTTCTCTAAGCCTTACACAATAAATTAAAAATTAAAATATGGCCCATAAAAAGGGTAAAATTCCTAAAAGTGGAAGCATTGATTCGACTTGACAGATACAACGGTTAGCCGTTTTAGGGTAGAGTTAGGAACCCAATGACGTCATATTTCTCTCAAGTTACTCATTTTTGAACGCAACCCTGGGGTAGACCATAATTGACTTCAGTACTTTTTGAAACTGCGTTTTAAAATATTCGTATTTACATTGATATAATCTCAAATCTTATATTTCCCGTACACAGAGGGTCTTTATTTATAGTTTTACGCTAGTTTTTATTTCAAAAATACCAAAAAAAAATTTTTTATATGTACCACTAAGAGACATAAACCCTCAGTGAATGGTCGTTGTTCTTTTCTATATTAACTTTATTTACCCTATATCACCTAACGCATTTAACTTTATTTACCCTATATCACCTAACGCATTTAACTTTATTTACCCTATATCACCTAACGCATTTAACTTTATTTACCCTATATCACCTAACGCATTTAACTTTATTTACCCTTTATCACCTAACGCATTTAACTTTATTTATCCTATATCACCTAACGCATTTAACTTTATTTACCCTATATCACCTAACGCATTTAACTTTATTTACCCTATATCACCTAACGTATTTAACTTTATTTACCCTATATCACCTAACGCATTTAACTTTATTTACCCTATATCACCTAACGCATTTATATATATTAATTATAGCTAATGCTTAATATTGTTTTTATATGATAAATCTAAATGTCGATGAACTAAATAATTTACATCAGACCTATAAACTCATTAAAATTAATAACCTAACCTCATTAAAAGTACACCTTTAACATATAAAATATTTTGTTTTTTCTCTACTTTTGATTTACGTAGTCAGCTACTATTGTTTTTGAATGTTTTTTTTTTTTGCGCCAGCTATTTTTGATTTGATATATTTATTTTAATATATCCGAAGATCCGTAGGTGTTATCATTGATTAGTATTAAGCGTTAAGCGAAAAAGTACCATCTATTCAAAGATGCTTGAAGCCTTGGTTGGAATGGTTTCCTTGGCCTGGGTGAATTTTATAAAAAACAAAGGAATGAAAAACGCGCAAAAAAGCCGCCTTATTAAATTGTACCAGTACAAGTTTATGAATTTTTTATGACTTGCTCTGAATTTCATGTGTTTCGTATATAAGGGGATGATTCTTTACAAATTTTTTTATGCAAAATAACATCTTCCTGTAAATAAATAGCACAATCAATTAAAAGTTCAATATAAATTATCCTCATAAGATATTGCAATCGATTTTATTTAATTTTGTCTTTATTATTGTGTCGTCAAAATCGATTCACACTCTCCATTATAAATTATCTCGATACGATGTTTTAATCGATTTTGTTTACTCGAATTATTCGGACATCTCTCAAAATAATTAAATCTTAACTTAACCGTACCCATCCTATGTGAAAAATAATTTTACAGTGATAATAATATTATATATTGTTTTGGTTTTTTTTTTTGGATCAGATTATCAGAACGCACGTTTTCCTTGTGGGGGTACATGGCTAATCATCTGAACGAATACAAGAACCCGTTGTACAATCCGAAAGCGCATCCGGATATGCTGAAACCTGACCTGAGCGCTCAAAGTATTAGGTAAGTTTAATATTTGTAAGGGGGTGAATTTTAAGTTTGTTTTGAAGTGGAAGGTAATCTCCCGCTGGAACGATTTTAAAAAAATCTTTAAGTGTTCCAGATGGTTATAGTTATAGGCTATGTTTTGTTCTGATTAGTTAAGGGTTCCGTAGAATATTTTACGTTTTTTTGTTGGAGTTTTCATAGGAATCCTATGCCAATAATCTAACTAGCGTCGGTAGATCCGCAAAAGCTAGTATACCTCTAATACAAAAAAAACAAATATTTTTATTAAGACAGATCATAAACTGTAAAAAGATTCGACCTCGCCAGGTCTTGAACCTGCAACTCTTGGAATGTATCTAAATACATTTCGAATAACAATACTGGAAAATCCCCACTGCATCTTTGCTAAATACTCTCGTTACGAATGTCATAAATACAAATTTTAGGAAACTTATGCGCTTTTAGCACAAATGTTGTTGAAAATTTAATTTTACTGTCTTTTCAGATTGACAGAGTAATGATTGTTGATTTTATAGATTTTGGCGGGGTATGTACTGTCGTCACGAAAGTGGTGTGCACCCACGGGAACCCTTGGGCGATCTGTTACCGGCCGCCGTGGAACATTGCACTGCATTGGAGTACCATATCAATTACCTTACAAAGGTAAGAGATCATAGTTTCTAGGCATGAATCTACCGCTAAAGTAACTTATTTCGGAATCTGCTCTTGAAAAATGCAAATGTGTTGGAAATTCTGGGTTTGATTCCCAGTCAAAACAACAATAAGTATCAATCGATAAATTGCAAAAAAAAAATGTTAATTCATGGCAATGACATTACATTAAAAAATGGAAGGTCGGTACGTGTATATACGCGCAAATTTTTGCGTGTTCTATGTACACAGAACAGTGGTGGGGTCGATTGTAGAGAGCTGTGGAGTGTGGATACATACTGCGTAAAGCGCTATGCGTATAGCGTTTTCAATGTCCTTTCTCGGGACTCAAACTATCTCCATGCCCAATTACATCTTAATCGGTACAGCCGTTTAAGCGTGATAAGGTAACAGACAAACTGTTACTTTCGCATTTATAATAGTAGTTTGGAATAGCTTTTGTCCGCGGTTCCACCCGCCCTAAATAGGGTTATCGGTGTAGGATTTCAACGGCAACTCCCAACTAATAACTTATACAACAACAACTTATACAAAAAAAACGGCTCAAACTTGACGTTTTCAAGTAGTCTATGTCCTTTCTCGGTACTCAAACTATCTCCATGTCAAATTTCTCCGTAAAAGGTACAGCGGTTTAAGCGCAAAGAGATAACAGACAGACAGACAAACAGACAGACTAATTTACTTTGCATTTATAATATAAGGATGGAAGTATCGATTGGAAAATAATGCTGTGGTATTTCTACGGCACTTTTTTGATTATATTAGGTAAGTTTGTTAAAGCAAGCTATAGATCTTCTACAGGGTATTTCTTTAAGAAATTAGAAAGTTAGAATTTGAATCAAAAGCATGTGTCTTTCTCTGTCTTTTTTTAAATCTCTGTACCAAAAATCAGCCTAATTGGTTGCTCCCTAGCGACGGTAAGCAATAACAAAAAAAAACAGAATTTCACAAGCATACATTAGTTAGGATACTAATTATATATTTTTTTTATAGAGAATATCAACATTTAAGAACTTACTAACGGGAAAAAAAGCAGACAAGGACAAAAATTCGACCGTAGTGAACTACCAGAATGGTAACATTGACGCAGTGGAAATTGGTGCTAAGACTGAAGCTCTACAGATAGATAACAAGTTAGTATTTTATAGTCTTGAGACTTGAGACCAGTTGCGTCTGCTTCGCGTTCTTAGAGGCGGACGTTCGAACTCTGGCGTTAACATAGTTTGGTTTAAACTACTGGTTTGAAGTGAAGGAAACCGGCATACGTCGAAAAGTCTAAGGGTCAGCGAATAGCGTGACGCGACGCGACATTTTTGAAATAGCAACACATTATGGACCTTGTTTACTAGATGAAAGATACAAATTATAGTTAGAGCACAAAAAAAAAAGTAAAAGTCGCCGCGCGGCGTAGCTCGAGGTATCGTGTGTAGCTTGTTGCATCTTTAAGCCGCTTCACGTCGCGTTGCGTCTCGGTCTGAGCTGACCCTAATGCTTAGCCCACAATCTCCCGGATCCAAATCGCCCGCGCCCAAGTTCACGGTAGGCTGGTAACATTACATACCCCAACCCAACATTAGGACGAATAAAGGCTGGTAAGGAATGTTGGTTGATTTATGAGTGCATAAATCATATATCCGATTGCGTCATAACTTCAATAAGTTTTCGTGCACATGCTGGGAAAGTTTCTAACTAACCAGAATCATTTTGCAACAGGTGATCAAGAACACGGTGAAAAATAAGGGTTACGCAGACAAAGACAAAAAAAGTGATACTTCCTTTCTCTATTTAGCTAACTTCATTTGAGAATTTAAGTCAAAGGTCGTTGGTCCATCGCCGTATGTGATCTAAAATCTTCTGGGAATCTACACTTTGTCCTTATGTACATGAAATGTCCCTTAATAAACAAATTTAAATACATATTTTACAGATTGCTCTATGAGTCTGGCGGCACGCTGACTGAGTTAGAGTGCGCCAACCATGACCATCCCCTCAAAGAGGTTAATGGCCCAACCGTGAAACCAAACAAAATACCGCTCATTACAGAGGTAAGTAAGGTTACTCTGAATTCTAAAGAAACTGTGTACTCTTATAGAAGCAGTGTTACTAAATTCTTGATAAGTCTACAGTTTTAGGAAAAGTTCATATTATAAAAGAACTTTTCATATAGAATTACTATTTTCGGTACGCTACGAGGTTTTAATACGTCCTCCGTACGCATACGTCCTTTACATTGGAGCTGAAGGTATTTCAGAAGCACCTGCCCAGCTTGCGGGGGAAAGGGTTTAAAGCGCTTAATGTGGAGTGAGCGTTCTGTATCCATCTATTTTATGTTCTATAGTAATTATGTTAAGTGGGTGAGTTGTTATATTTGAACGCGCTGTTTTTAGGAAATATCAGTCCTATTTTTAGTTAGATAATCGATATGTTTTTTTTTGTAGAAGTTGGATAACACGATACCCGAGAATCTGGTGCAACTCGAGCAAGAGATCAACACGGTCGCTCTGGACTGGAAGAGTTTGAAGAACGTCACTGAATGCAGTTGTTCCACGCCCCTCGACCACTTCAGTAGAAAGGTGAGCAACACAGATTGATGGATCAGCATGCTGACTGTATTGGCGGGGAAATTATCACCTAGACCTGCCGCACATTTGGCCGCTCGTTGTTGTTGCGACTAGTGGCCGCTACAAGTTATGGGTAAGATTTTTATGTGGCATAAGTTTAATATTGCATTAGGAGTTCAAGTGGCTGTGTCCGAGACACAAGCTGTGTTCTTTTTTTAAAATACCACTTAGGTGGCAAACAACCTTACGGTCCACCTGATGGTAAGCGGTCACCGTAACCTATGGACGCTTGCAACACCAGGGGCCATCGCGCGTTGCCGACCCTTCAGAAATCTAATAACTTATTTCTTGAAGAACTCCATACTGTAGTCCTTGGAGAAAACCTTGGCAGGGAGCTCATTCCACAACTTAAGCGTTCGTGGGAGGAAGTTCCTCTGAAACCGCACTGTACGCGACCATTTAGGTTCTAGAGTGTGAGAATGAATTTCCTGCCGATGGCGAGCGGTGCGATGGTAGAAAGTAGCCGTGGGCATCATTTCGAACAATTCCTCAGAATACAACCCATTGTAGAAGTGGTAGAATACACATAGGGAGGCAAAGTCTCTCCTCAGACTTAAGGGCTCGATACCGCCAGTGAGTTTGAAATCGTCGACAATTCTCACAGCCCGTTGTTGAACCGAGTCAAAGGGCCAAGCTGATATCCGGGTGCACCCGCCCAGAGATGGCATATGGGGCCGAACTTGCGACTTGTAAAGTAACAACCTTTGCCCCGACGTGAAGTACTACTTCGCTCTGTTGAGTACACCAAGTTTTTTGGACGCCAGGTTCACCTTATCTTGTAAATGACCTCGGAACTAAACATCGCTGGAGATGTCAACACCAAGGATCTCAATGCTCTTGGAGATGGAGAGGGGAGTGTTCTGGAATTGTGGGACTACAGTGAATGGGGTTTTCTTAGAGCTGAACGCCCACACTTGTGTCTTTGTAGGGTTGAATTAGAAAAATTAGACGGCGTTCGCCGGCGACCTGGGCCACAGTCGTCGGTCACACTGTACTCCAGCCTCGCTGCAACAACTTAGTTACTAAAATTCTCAAGACATGTTTTGTAACCAATACGTTAAAATTATATTTTTTTTACATTCAGAGTACGATACTAAATTAAAGGTTTAAGTATATTACCTGTGAAGTCATTGAAAATTCTTATTTTGAGTATGATATTTATCATACTACAGAATGCCTTTGTGGAATTACAGCCAATACGGAAAAAGCTCCGACTGGTGTCTCAGCCAATAGTGGCTAAGTGTGCGGCAGTTCTTACAATACAAACTTTTAAATAGAATAGCTTAGCAAATAGAATTTGATAAATGGTATATGTGACAGCACCACTGCTGGGGCTGCGGTCGCTGCGTGTGCACGCGCTGTGTCCCCCGCCGAGGACCACTCCCCGCGCTCGCTTCCCCGCGCGCCGCCCCGCTCTGCGCTGCTTGCGCCCCCACATCACCCCCACCGCTCAGGTAACATAGCTTATATATTGGGTCACTCTCTTTTGCTCTCCCTCCATCCCCCCGATCGACCTCGGCATGGTCGTAAAACTATAGTTAGGCGGCCTCGGCACGTACTAACGGCCCCAGATGACGATCTCGCTGTCCGGATATCGAGATTAGTCTCTACGACCTCCCCGAATAGGGCCTCCCTCCAAACACGACGCCGACGTCCCCGGGTCAAGGATACACGAGGTATCAAAGAGTGCCGGGGCGCTTCTCGCCCCCACTCAATCGCAACCGCACCCGCGTAACGGGGAACTCCCCTCCTGGCGGTGACTCACCTTCGGGTTCGAGACTCACGCCGGTCGAAGGGACGCCCCCGAGAGCAACAACCCAAGCCGAGGCTTCCCCCGCGGGGAGCTCTTGAGCGTTGGGCTCTATATGGGCTGAGGCTCCTTCAGAGTCTCGCCCCAAAAGCCCGGTGAAGCAGTAATGGCTGCAACAGCCAACAGCATAGTCAGTTCAGAAAAAAAAAATGCTCTCACTCTTTAGAGGTTGCTTGTCTGCTAATACTATACGGTACGATGGGTTGGCATAAAAAACAAAAATCTGAGATAAACTTCAAATTTAAAAAAAAGACATAGTATACGATTTATTTATCAGGCCGCATATCTTACGATATTGCTTTTCGTCACACGCCGCAGATAATATATATTTCATTGTTAGTACAAACTCTTAGATAAATGTTATATTATCTGTCTCGTATGTGGTACCTTACTTTAGACAGTTATATTACTTAAAGTGAATAAAACTAACCTTGTTCTTAGTGATTTTTTTATCAATAAATTTGTAACATTTTGCTTATTTTATATTATTAATTTCTTTTTCAGATATACTCAGGCGTGTTAATGTCACAATTCTTATGACGTTTATAAAACTCAGGAAAGAAGGAGTTTTATGAAAGACAAAAAAATTAGTCCCAATTTCGGAAACAAAAGATTCTACAGGGCCATAATTTTAAGGGTCGTTCACTAAGGTGCAAATTTAAATTAATTTATATTTCCGATTTTTCACGCAATAAATGTTTTTTGCTTACAAGATTCGTCTTACCAATACTTTAATTACTTGCTTTAATTTGTATAATTAATCTCTTTGTAGTTTTAAATATAGATATTTGTAGTCAATATTCAATTTGCAGTTAAATTAAAATAATACGAAGTTATTTATTTAACATAATGATGTTGTTAATATTTTTGCTAAACCGTTTTAACAGAGCCAAAACAATCTTTCATACAGTTGGCCATCGAAGTCGTCTAGACAAGGCATTCGCTTATATAAAAATCAGGGTTGCTCAAACAGAATCGAAATGAGTTTTTTGAAATAGCGGTCAAAATCTAAAAGTAGGGTTTCCATGGCAAGTCGTATGAATGGGCTTCGTTTCCACATTCCAAATGATCCAGAAATGTTCCAAAAATGGTAAAGGTACCTTATAATCTACTTAGTTTATCAGCCGGAAAATAATTATCTATATTTAACAGCAAAAATAATATTGAGTTCAATTTTAACATTTTTTCACTGTATTCCGCGATAAACTCAAACTGTTTTATTTAAGTAGACTTTTAAATGGCACTTTTAAATCGTTAGTTTAATTATTAATTTTTAATCTATCCTTTTAGAAATTGTCAGCTTTATTTTGCGGCCTTAGCTTGGCCTATATCGTCGCAAAACTGCTGGGGATACGGTGTGTCTAAACTCTAGACAATCAACCACAATGTTTAGAGTAGAGAATTTAACCCCTCTGGCAGTTCCCAATGAATTATAAGAAATAAGTCAGGATTGAACAGGCACACAGATTATATATAATAATACAATGTATTATGTATACAATAAACACTGGGGCGGTTTTTTAAGCATTAATGTGTATAATGCGTTTATCTGTTAGTATCATAGACAGCGCATTTTCTAGCAAGCTTTGACAAAAAAAAGGATTCCAAGTGTGACAGAAACGAAGCGAACATGTGCTGTATTGTCTATGAGAAAAAAGATACAGGTTAACTTTGTCTCTTTCTAAAGTGTGGCCTCTTATGTAAACCTATTGCGCTGTCCATAGGACAGATTAAAGAACTTGAAGTCTATGGTTAGAATTAAGTAATGAAAACAAAACAGTTACCATAAAATGGTCATTTCCACTGATAATATATACATATATATTAAAAAACTTGTGTAGTTTTAAATATTCATTAAATGAAATCTTTAAATCGTCTCCACCATTATATTTTTGAAAGTAATTATTATTTATGTAAAAGGTAATTGAACTTATAGTTTTGTTCCTAAAGGTTCTTGTTCATAATTGCATTTATTAAATTTAAATTCGTGGTGTATGAAATATGTTAATGTCAACTTATGACACCTTGTTTATAAGTAAGACCGTGGCCACAAATGGCGATTATGGTGCGTTCCTAAAATCGCGTATACGCTCGTAGGTTTCGTCCACGAGTAGCTTTTGGCGCGAGTTCCGAGCGAAAAGACCGCGTGCAGTATCTCGAATACGGGCGTCAAATTGCGTAGGCGTGTTCTTTACGTTCGTACGTCGAACGCTTCTTGTGACCAAAACCTACACGCCATTCGTGGCCACGGTCTTATAATTAAATTAAATATTTATACAATATTTAAATTCTAAACATAAGTATTTATTTATGAATTAGAGGGTTAGATGCATAAGTTTTTGTTAACATTGCATTTCTTTTTAAAGGCGCTCTCTACATTGGTCATAATAAAAAAACTGTAATATTTGATAATACTCTTAATTCTTTTATATACGTCAAATCATTGTAATATCTCCTACCACCCCTTCAGAGATGTGTCGTGACTGTATTATATTTTTAAATATAAAAGTTATTATTTTCGTGTTATTGGACATAATATAGTCAATCAGTAAATGCCAGTGATTGCATCTGGTAACACAATTTCTTTTAATTAATTAACTAGCCATTCCTCTGAAATCTGTATGCAATGCAATCGTGCAGGGGAAAGTGTTTAGCTTACTTAGTATGAAGCGGCCTTCCTGTACCTACATATTTATTTATTTTATGACTGCCAAGGACGTAATTTACTGGCTACTAGGAGTTCTGTCTAATTACTTTTTTTTTATTTATTGTAAAATATTTATGTTGAAAATGAACTTCCTGTCCTAGATCTGTTCTTTCGTATTTAAACAGAACATGTCTTATATTCTACAGAAATGATACATAACTAATAGTAATCAGTCAATTTGTTGAATTATTCCTTTCTGTTACGTTATTAATTTTGTAACCACTTCATGTTGTGAAATATCCTATCCTATAATATTATAATGGTGTAGGTCTTCTGTTAACTATTTACATCACATGTACTTATACTATATAATAATACATTTAAAAAATATTTTAATGTACTTATGTAAATAATTATGATATTTAAAGTAACTTTAAAGTGAAAATGTACAATGAAAATGCTATATGTAATATTTTAGTAAATTTATGGAGCGTCCGTTGTTTTATTATTACGTCTCACATGATACATTTTTTTAAGTAAGATTTCATAGTTATTCTATTATTGCACGAATAAGATACTTTTTTTTTTTTTTTTTTACATATTTTTTTTAATAATCGTACACTGGCTTCTTCCCGCAACTTTGTCCGCGTTGATTTTTGTTTAGTTTCGTTTAGCACTGATGGGAGTAATTAAAATTACTTAATTTTTGTCTATTCTCGGTTTGATTCTGTTGTATCAGAAAGTAGTAAAGTGATTTAAACAAAACAAGTTCTTAAACTCAATCTATTAAACCGCGCTTCGCAATCATCGTAAACAGAAATTTATGACCAAAAAAGGTATAAGTTGCTTAATTCATTATTCATTACGTCTATCTTATATGTTCCTGCTTAATAAATGTTTTTTCTTAAGATCACTTTGACAAAATTCGTTCACTTTTATGTTTTTGTTGATTCCTTTTATCGTCGCATTTGTTTTTCAATACTAATGCCGCCTCGATCGTATTTTTGTTATATTTATTACTGACTTGGTCTAGGTATGTCTTGTTGTGGTTTTTTCCTTAAGCCTGCTTTCGAAGAAAACTAATCGAAAAAAGCAAGCTTTTATCTGTAGGTTAGTTCAAAAAGCAAAATAAAGTACTCAAATTAAAAGTTTTTTTTAGTTTTTGGTTATTTACTACTAATGCCCTTCGATCGTATTTTGTTATATTCATTACTTACTTGGTCTAGGTTTGTCTTGTTTTTGATTTTTCCTTAAGCCTGCTCTCGAACAAAACTAAACGAAAAAAGCAAGCTTATATCTGTAGGTAAAATCAAGAAGCAAAATAAAGAACTCAAATAAAAAGTTTTTTTAGTTTTTGGTTATTTATTACTAATGCCCTTCGATCGTATTTTGTTATATTCATAACTTACTTGGTCGATGTTTGTCTTGTTTCCTTTTTCGTTCTTGAAAGCCTGCTCTCTAAGAAAACTTAACGAAAAAAGCAAGCTTATATCTGTAGGTAAAATCAAGAAGCAAAATAAAGAACTCAAATAAAAAGTTTTTTTTAGTTTTTGGTTATTTATTACTAATGCCCTTCGATCGTATTTTGTTATATTCATAACTTACTTAGTCTATGTTTGTCTTGTTTCCTTTTTTGTTCTTGTAAGCCTGCTCTCGAAGAAAACTAAACGAAAAGAGCAAGCTTATATCTGTAGGTAAAATTAAGAAGCAAAATAAAGAACTCAAATAAAAATTTTTTTTAGTTTTTGGTTATTTATTACTAATGCCCTTCGATCGTATTTTGTTATATTCATAACTTACTTGGTCGATGTTTGTCTTGTTTCCTTTTTTGTTCTTGTAAGCCTGCTCTCGAAGAAAACTAAACGAAAAAAGCAAGCTGTTATCTGTAGTTAAGATCAAGAAGCAAAATAAAAAAACTCAAATTAATTTTTTTTATTAGTTTTCGGTTATTCACTACCAATGCCGCCTCGATCGTATTTTTGTTATGTTAATTGAGAGCTAATTTTTTTTTTTTGGGAAAATTTATACTTAAACTGAGGTACAAAATGGCCATTGGCATTCATGCACACTTTGTGTCTTCCTTTTGTCAAACTATTTAGTCTAACTGGACAACCACGAGGAATTATGTTTCTTGGTGGTCAAACTAGTCAAAAAATCCTCCCTGTATCAGTCAAGTAATCAGCATTGTCTATCTCATGAGATAACTTTTGTATCGTTCGAAAGCTACATTTGAAGTTTTTTTAAAAAGTTGTTCTGTCCCCATACAGAATGGTTACCCATAAGTTACCCATAAAAAGTGGATTTTTGGGACACTAGTAGTATTATCGCTGTAACTCAAGATAGAAAGGTATTCGGTTTACTTGAGACATTAAAAACGTTTTTCTATAATATAAATCACAGTCATGTTTATTTCAGTCAAAATTATACTTATTAATTAACAATAATAGAAGACAGGTACAATAAAAAACTAAAAACGAAAGAAAACATCAAAATCAACAGTAATGTAAAGAAATTCACTTAATAATCATTAACATGTCAAACAAGATAATAATAAGATATTTAAAAATCAAACATTAGGCATATATAATTATTACAATCCACATATCCACATTTATGTATTATTAATTTGTTATACTTTCACATACAAAACATATCAAGTATATTAGAAAAAATGATACTAAAAATATTAGAGATGTTTGTAGCTGCAAAAAAATGACACGTTTGAAACCTTCATTTACAAACTAAAGAATATCAATTATATGAGCAAGAAGATTCAAAAAATACTAGAGATATTTAAATCTGCAAAAAATGGACAAGCTTAAATAATAAAAATTGTTTTTTTTGGCATATAAGGTAAATTGAGGTATTCTAGGTACAATTGTACTTTTATATGGATTTTTCAAATGAATATCGTCCACGGGACGCTGTAACGCTGTAACAGGAGTTATTACACTTATGATTTGATCCGGAAACACGAGCTGTATGTCGTCAACATTAGGAAACACAAAAATGTTCTAATTTCCTAAAAAAAATCACTTTCATTTGGCCGTCAGCGGCAGTTTTAATGACCTCATCCACAAATCGTTGGCCTCTTGGTATTCTTGTCGTATATATATTGTACTATAACATAGGCACCCAAACGAAATTGTATAATTTGAACATTTGCACTTTGAGTGGTTTTTGATGTATATTAATGTCTAATAAATCATTATCTTGGATCGCACTAATGTTATGTATCATATTCTTGAATCGCATTGTCTAATGGATCATCATCTGTGATCGCACTATCATTCTCTTCAACGTCATCATGGTCATTAGGTACTAGTTACTTCACAAAATTTGTGCTTTCAGGTGCCCAGATCTGACTAACGATTGTCATCAGCAGAATCGTCGTGAGCAGAGATTGATGCATCAGTCTCCGTTTCAGAGGTAAGGTTTGGATTGGCGGTAGATTGACGTTTTTTACGCTGCTGAGCTATGTGTTTTTCATTGGAATGTTATGTAGATGCAATTTGAACATTTGCACTTTGAGTGGTTTTTGATGTATATTAATGTCTAATAAATCATTATCTTGGATCGCACTAATGTAATGTATCATAATCTTGAATCGTATTGTCTAATGGATCATCATCTGTGATCGCACTTCTTCATTCTCTTCAACGTCATCATGGTCATTAGGTACTAGTTACTTCACAAAATTTGTGCTCCCAGGTGCCCAGATCTGACTAACGATTGTCATCAGCAGAATTGTCGTGAGCAGAGATTGATGATTGATTGGCGGTAGATTGACGTTTTTTACGCTGCTGAGCTATCTGTTTTTCATTGAAATGTTATGTAGATGCACCATCATCATTAATAATGACCTGTTGTTTATTAGCCGATGCACTATCGGTTGTGCTAAACATTGATTGAAAAATACTAACGCCTGGCAACAAATCAATTTTCTTACGCGATTTGAGTAGTTGGGTCTCTTTTACTCTACTTGTTTCAATGTTTTGAAGGAATAAACCCATTCTTGGGCATTGTCGTTGCCGGTAGAAACATTTAAAATTTCTTTGGGAAGTCTTTTCAGTACCTCTTTCCGGTTCAGGGGAATCGGACGCTTTAAAACCAGCTTTTACTTTATCTGCTGTTTTACTATACATCTCATTAAGACACTTAAAAGTCTTGGAAACGTGGCCTTCGGAATTAGTTCCTCGGTTCTTCATTTTCTACTCACTTTGAACTTGACTCCATTTAGTTTTAAGGGGTTTAAAATAAGCCACGTCCAGTGGTTGGCATATGCCTGTGCTATTTGGCGGTAAAAGAACAAATCGTATGTTCTCGATTCATTACTTACTTGGTCTATGTTTGTCTGGTATTCGTTTTTGTTTTTGTTTTTTCCTCCCTTTGACTGGTATAGTAACTGAGCAAGGTTACTGAAATAAAACATTATGATATGAATAGCCCTATTTATTTACTTATTTTTAAAGATGAAAAAATATTTTTTAATCTTGAATTTATATATAAAAAACATGGTGGCAATCAAGTTGCCACTGTCAGTGTAGGCTACCAGGTTATTCCCTTATATTGTGAAAATTTTTGAAGCATGGCATTGAGCATAAAGGCACCTGACATCTGTTGCATTGCATTTTAGGTCTTTTATTATTTTCTTTTGCGCTACATAGCCGACACCTTCTGTAAGTATGTAATTTTTCCGGTCAATGCTCTCCCAGATCTGAATAGCGAAGTTCTCCAGGTACACCGTGAATTTTTTTTTTGTCTTGACTCATTTTCAAGAGATTTTTGTTTTTTGGAAGCAAACTTTGGTAAAGAAGCAAAAGACCTTTTACGGAAAGTAGCAGTAGCTACTAATTGTTTTGAGCGTATAATCCGAAATTCTTTGTGTGTCAAAGGACTGTGGTTTCGAGGATTAGAATTGTACAGTATGTATGCATTTGTGATAGCTGCATCGATGAAGAAATAAAATATTCGTTTTCACCATTTACTACTCTTTCTGCTTACTGCATATGTTGCCCACCTTTTGTCGGTGGTTTGTGGAAACGGTCGACCCCCCATACGTCTCGTGTACTCTTTCACTGAAAATGAAAAAAAAATTTTTTAACCATCTTTCTGAATTCTTTCACAATTTTTTTTTGGATGATATGCGCTGCTAAGTATTGTTACGAGCTTGGAATCTTTCCAAGCCACAGAACCAACATTATTTTTAACTCTCAATTTTCCATTGACCCTTTGCCAAATTTTTAACTACCTTATTTCCTTTTGTTGCGACACCGATCTTCTGTGCATCCAAATCTTTATCACCAGTAGGCTTAGGCTTCTTGACCAGTAATGGTATATCTTGCCGATCGCATCCAATTGTAACTGTAACGTTTATTCCGTTGTCGTATAAGAATTGTATTAGACCAGGACTAGAAGAAAGTTATCAAACGCTACATGACCATTGCAACCTTCTCTTATCAGAGTCTGGCAAAGTGTTTTGACGACATTATCACCTAGTCCTGTCACTACGTTATCACCCTTTCCTGTGTAAATCCCGAATCATCTGCTCGAGCCCATACCTTGAAACCCCGTCTTATTGGCTTTAAAGGCATATACTGCTTCAAAGTAGAGCGACCCTTGAATTTAATCATACACTTATCAATCGACTGAGATTATAAGTGTTTGGCTTTAGTTTAGCATAGCACATTTATGTGCTCTATCAGTGGCCTTATTTTATATAATTTATCATAATTGTCGTCATTATAGGCTAGGCATATTGGTATTATCATTGATATGTAGATATTTCTTAATTTTTTGGAACCTCTTTAGAGGTATAGTCTCAGCTATTTCTACTAATTGCAAAAGTGGATCGCTTGACCAATAATCTTCTATGCTCGGCAGTCGATGTATTCCCATTTCAAGAGCTTTTATTTCTACAGCAGATGTTGGTTGAAAATTTTGATCATTACATTGTGAAGCATACAGATTAGTTTGAGTGCCAATCATATCTATTGCATCTGAATCGAAAAAAAAATCAAAATAAACAATCGGTTTTGTCCTGTTGGCTATGTTCTGCAGTTCCATAGAAATAGAATCAAACACAGAAATATTAGGATTGTTTGGCCAATCCTCCTTGTTCCATTTATCGAATTCTAGATCAGAATCATCTGATTTAGAGTCATCCTCAGAATTTGAAGAAGACAGTCTTCTTTGTAGTCCTCTAGTTCGTGTTGGTTGTGGTGAGACAGATAGCCTAGCTTGGGTAGCCTATTACCGCGGTGTAATAATCCATGATGAGAACATCCTGGTTCTGGAGACGTGCGTTGAGGTTCAGGTGATAATGGTTTCGAAAAAATTTCTGAAACTATAATATTCTCGTCCGTGTTTGATGTCAAAATATGTTCTAAATCCTCATTTTCCGAGATTTCTGCCTCGTCTTCAGAAATAGTCCCATCTGGAAAACCAAATATCTCTTCCAGCTCCTTTTCTATTTCTATTAAAATTCTATTCATTATCTGTAAAATAAATAATAAAATTGTAAGCGATAACTGGCAGTGGCAATTATATTGCCACCATGACATGCATGAGGCACGACAGTGGCAAAGATATTGCCACCTCGATTTTTGGTTTTTAGAAAAAAACTGCTAATTTTTTACATAAAATATAGACCGTACTCATAAATATGGAAGTTATAGTAAAGAAAAAAAAAAACATACCAAAGTAATGCCTACAATGATGAGATTTCTTGCGATTTATTTAAATGTTAAACAACAGTCAGCTTTAACAATCCGCCAGCTGACTTTTGACTTGGGGTTGCCACTTCAATATTTTTTTTCATTTATATGTTTGTTTTCATTAACAGATAATAATTCACTTTATTTACGATTGTGCTGGTATTTTATGGATCTAAAAGAAAACATGGTGGCTAGTATAATGCCACTGTCAGCTAAAGGGTTAGCCTGCTCTCGAAGAAAACTAAACAAAAAAAAACAAGCTTTTATCTGTAGTTAAGATCAAGAAGCAGAAGATTTTTTTTGTTTTGGTTATTTACTACTAATGCCGTCTCAATCGTTATTATGTTATATTGATTACGTACTTGGTCTGGGCATGTCTTGTTTTTTCTATAAGCTCTCAAAGAAAACTAAACGAAAACTGAAGCTGGCTTTTCTCTGTAGTTAGATCGAGAAGCAAAATAAAGAAATCAAATGAAAATATTTTTAGTTTTCGTTTAATCACTACTAATGCTGCCTCGATCGTATTTTTGTTATATCTATTACTTACTTGGTCAAAGTTTGTCTTAACGACGGATACTTCTCTTATCAGGATTATTCATCTGATATATCACAAGACCTGACATATTGATAAAATTATAAAAAGTGTTAGAGGCTATCGACGACTGTTAGGTATGACATCGTATTGTCTGCACATTTTGTCAAAAACGTCGACGCCATATTTTGTATGGTTATAAAATGTTATCATTTCCGGTTTTTTAGCTTCACCACTGTCAGGGTCAATTTTATTGTCACTATGAAGGGAAGATAATAGTAAAACAACTTGATTTTAAACCTCACACAAAATAAAAAGGCTTGTTTCCAGATAAATTTGGGGTAAGTTCAAGTTAAAGGTAAGGTTCGCTGCGATAAGTCTTCTTCTAATTGTTTTGTGAGAACAGTTGTCTTCTTAATAATTTTAGTACTGTTACCGCTTAGTAAATGGTTCTCTACAGTTGCATTGCTTATTGGCAAAGACAACGCACGCAATGCAAATTCTGCAAGATCTTTAAAATTTTGTTGTCCACCTGCATTAGTCATTTTAGTCCATTGAAATGTTACATGAGCTTTGCATTTGCAAAAAAAAACGCTCCTACTGACTACCTCATAGGTGGCGAGGAAAAGAATTAGGAATGAATAATTAAAGTTGTACGTATTTAACAAAATTTTTTTAAGGATATATTTCCAATAAAAAAAAATCAAAAATAAGTTAAACATTTCGTTTCGACTTGATTCTCATGAGCATTGACGAACCCGGTCAACTTTGTAGCGCTGTAACAGCGTTTTAAATGAAGTAAAAAAAAATTACAGAGAAAAATTTTCCTCAAAAGATCATCTACAAGATTAGTCTGTGGTCATTTTTTTGTAAAATGTATAAAAAAAGTTCTCGAGCAAAAAAGAAAATTTTTAAAAAAATATCACTTTTTTGCTTATAACTTCTTTAATTTTTAATTTAGGGCAATAAGCTATAGAAACATATTTGTAGGCAAAACAATTTGCTACAAATTATGTCTCTTGCGCATAAAATTGCGTCCTCTAACAAATGCAATATTCGGTCCTTAAATTGTAACATTTCAATGGACTATTTCTAGTACCCACATCCAAAATTTCTCGGCCGTAAGATTGTTTATTTCCACGCCAGGAATATCATCTATTCTTAAAGTGCCTATCGCCCTCCACTGACATTCAATATTGTCTCTATTAACATCCGGAGAAGATAATGCCCAAGGCATGTCACAATTTTTTTTTCGAGTGCTTTGTGTCGAACAAGCGGTCTCCGGCTTAAAGCATTGCAGGCCCTGAATAACATGCATATTATTTGGAAATCTGTTGACAATTTCTTGGCACAAGCGATTAAGAACCAAAGAGTATCTCTTGCGCACTTCGTTCAATATGCCTGAACACACGTTTCGTTTTCTGGCAACTTCTTCAAACTTTTGTCCAAAATCAATGCTTCGAAGGTCTAAGATAGAATTTCCAAATTCGGCTTTAGATTTTGAAAGTGCGGACTTGACGGCCTCGATTTCTCTATCGAATTGATCACCCTCCTGGCAAACGATCAAAGATGTTGGCTTAAAGACTCTCCTTGCTGTTGAAATCAGAAGTAACCGAAGGTCATTATAAATTTTAGTAATATCAGCACTTTCAGCTTGAAATATGAGGTTTAAGTTCGTTATATGTTTCAAAAGTGGTGATAAAAACACCAAATACAGCAAATGCGTCTCATCGTTGTACATATGTTTTAGCTCCTTAGCTTGGTAGAATTTCTCTCCAGAGAAACAGACAATGTTAAAATGTTTTTTTAAATGTTTTTTGCGTGAAAAGATAACCCGCGAGTGGTCGCTAATTGTACGAGTTTTGGGGGCTTTTTGTTATTATTTAGCGTTTGATACACTTGTTGGCATGTTTTGATGCGTAGTGGGCTATGTGAAAACCAATTACGTGTTTCTCTTAGCAAGTATTCCAATGAAGAAGGCAGTTCTTCGCAAGGTTTTGCTGCACAAAGGCTGAGTGAGTGACAAACGCATTTTATTAGTTGCAAATAAAGTAATTTAGCTTTGAGGTGCGTATACAGTGAATTATTTTTTCCGCATTAATTATTAGCAGCGTCCGTACCTATTGCAATCAAATTGTTAATGTTTAACCCGATTTCAAGAATGAACTCTGTAAAAGCAGAATATAATTCGACAACGGTTGCGCGGTCCACAGATTGAAAACCAAAAAAACAACTATAATAGATTTTTTATCATAGTATCGCACCATATAAGCCATGTATTTTTCTGCTGCAACATCTGTAGATTCATCTAGGATAATTGAATACGGTTGATCACCAATAGCCTTGAGCAGTTCCTAGCGTAAAGCTGGCTCTAATATATTTTTAACTATACAGGAACATTTAGTCCTGTGTAATTGAACATTTTCAAGGGCACTGCCTTTCCCCATACTCTTCATTATTTCTCCAAGATACTCTACACTTCTAATTGAACCATGGTAAGCAATATGGGTGGCAATTTGTATATCATTACTTTTCTCTACTGATGTTAATTCGGTGACATATCCTAAAAATATAAAATGTTTGTTTCTAAATATACAGGACAAATGGGTTTATTATTACAAAACCTACCAAATGACGACAGCTTAGATTGTACTTTAACATTTAATGCGTTTTCTTTTTGGGAATGTGTTTTAAATTTTGCGTGTCTTTCAAGGTCTGTTTTATGTGCACGCAACGATGTTCTACATAATTTATAATGGGCTTCTCCTTTGCCAGCATCAATCAAGTCCTCTGGTGCACGAGTTAGCCAATCTAAAAAAGAAAAATGTTTAAGAACGTTTAACGCCATTTATGCAATTAGTAATGTACTTACTAGTAACACTGGCAGGCAGGTACTTACTTTAAAAAAATTGAAAATTGTTTCCCACTCATCCCTATGATGTTTCACGTGTTTTCCCATATAAAATGAAAATGTTGTAAACCAATCCTTTTACTGACACAAAGTTTCTTTTTTCAACTCTACCGTACTCTCTCTTTTATGCTGTCTCTTTCCGTGCCGTAATATAATGAATTTACTAGCATGCTCTTTTTTTACCAGGAGAGTTGCCAGTAACAATTTTTAAGCACCCGTGTTTGTACAATAAAAAATGACGTGCAAACTATGGCAAGAGATTAATGTTTTTTCTTTCTAGCCTAAAATCGCGCATTTTTTAATTCAAAGTAGCCTAAATGGCGACTGATCGCCGATCGCAATTTTTAGTCGCCCCGACACCCTTCGAGATAGTCTTAATGTCGAAAAGTCGCCTAATCTGGCATCACTGACTTTAACTGGTGTTGCCCACGTCTATGATTTTAAAAATAAATCGATAATTTATGCATCCCGGTTAATTTAGCGGACAATTTTGACACAAATAGTTTTGACACAACAATTATAAATTACAATGTATGAATCATTACTGAAACAAGCTCTTACCTCTGATTTCCGTAACACTAAAAATTAGTACAATTGGGCAAAAAAAAACTGACGTGCCGTGTGTGCTCAGCGCGTGTCCGGAACTAAGCGGGGATCAAATCGCAGGTGCAGGGAAGGGTCACGCCATAGGTTTTGTCTGTGTGCGTGCTCATAATATTCGTAGTAAAGGAGACAGTATGTTGACTGGTATTGTCAACTGACTGGCATTACCCGTTCTTACCTTAACTTATTATTTTCAAACTTAATTTCAATGTTTTTTCTCTGCATTGTTTTTATTTCTTAGTTTGCCATTGTTTTTCCTGGCCTCAGTATTTTTAAATATATTCTGTTTGATTAACTGTAATGTTGATGTATAATTAATTGCCTTGACACTACGATTATTGTCTTTGTCGGCTAAATTTTTCACATTGCCTACTTTATAAACATTGTCGTTTATAGCAGTAAATAAAGCAAGTTTAACTTTATTTTGTTTCCTTTTTGAACTTTTTTATTATGATGACTAATATAAATAAAAACCTTTTTTAAACGATATAAATAAAGTTTTTTTATTTTTCGATCATTATGACATGCTTCTTTTTGTATAGTTTTTAAAACCGAATAATACTGGAATAATACCGAAGAACCCCTGGCGGTCAAAGTAACCGGGCCTTCGAATCTGTCCACTCAATTCTTAAAAAAGGGGTACCGTTGGATAGGTTATTTATAAGCTTTACTTTGACAGTTATTATATAATTTAAGACAATGATCTTCTGAGCTATTGAACATAGAATAAAAAGTGAAACAAAAAAAAGACTTTAATTTTTAAAAAAATGTCATAAACCTCCAAAAAATTAAAAATCGATGTCTCAGTGTTGTGTGTTGCCTCCTCTAGCTTGAAAAACCGATTGCATTTTTATTCCCATAGATCTTATTAACCTAACAATAAAGTTTAAGGGATGTCGGCCCATTCTTCATTTATCGCCATTCAGAGTTCAGAAAGGGGTGAATATCTGCTGTCAGACCACGTGACTTAATACCATAATTGAGTCACTACCATACGTAACAGTTTCCTCAATCCAGCACTGACACAGCGATGGTGCACTCTCTGCCTTCGATCACTCCCATGGCGACACACTTTGATCTCATCAGAAAAAAGAACATGTGAACCTGATTTTTAACCGACTTAAAAATATATTTTTCTTAATGTTATTTCGGGCATCCGTCATATACATATAGATGGATTTGTAAAATATTCCCATATTAATGTAGTGCATTATAAGCTTAAATTTTTGGTCAAAAAAACAATTGGTGTTAATTTGGAACTGGTGAAACGCCTGTAATGTTGATGATTGTACAACATTATGTTACTAGTATGAATGGAATCTGATCTGACCTAACAGTTTACAACTCACAACTTTTTATACAACTTCAAACAGTAATAAAATTCAGATCAGATTTTTTTGAAAATAAGTCATTATTCCTATCTTTTAAGTCCATTATTTTGAAGCCGGTTGTTTTCTTTTGTTAAAATGTTTTTATGAATTATGTATTAAATTTAGTGGTTTTAACACCTAAGAATTTTTGTGGGGCAGTTTTCTTAAAAATACTCCTTGCTGTTAGCATTTTGTTAAATATTTTCGATACTTTGACGTGGTTGTTTTGCCAATACTTAAAGTAATGCCTTTGGTAAAGCCGTAACTTACTGAATTGCTTCGGATTTTGGTTTGAATTCTATCAGCTTATTCGTTTCTGATTAAAGCAGTTTTGTATTTAATGTTGGTGATTATCTCACTTCATTGCAATATTTTTCCTTTTTCTGACATATTTTTGTTTCTTAGTTTGTCATTGCATTTCCTGGCCTTAGTATTTTAAAATATTCCTTTTCGATTTACTTTGTAATGATGAAATATTAATTTTCTTGACACTATTGTCACAATATTGTCTTTGACAGCTAAATTTTCTAATCTGGAATTTATTTTGCGGTGATACCCTCACATGAATTGGTGGTTCTGTGTGCATCATCTGCACAGCTTATGACATTGTGATCATTATCGTACTTTTTTCGAAATATTCAAGAAACATGCGCAACATGCACAACCAGGAGCTATGGCAATAATCAAATGGTAACCGGACATGGACATGAGCTTTCATGTCTATTATTGTCAATTTTTCTTAAAAATTGCGAGTAGGATAACTCTTTTTATTCAATTTCTTTAGTTGATTTTCATATTTTTGGCCAAAAATTGTTCCACTTCTTTACTTTCCTGTTTTTTTAAACGGTTTAAATAATGATCTGTTTATTTTTTGATCATTATGACATGTGTCTAGTTGATGACATTTGACTAGGTATTTTTGATGGTGTGATATTTGCTGAATTCCTTATTGTTGTTTAAATGCTGCCAGAATATTTCAAATGACTTGCTTTGTCACTTATTTATATTACTTTTCTTCGTTAGTGATATTATTGATTCTAAATTTTCTTGGCCTTAGTGCCTTTTTTATAATCAGAATCATGCTTTTAGACTTATTCTGGCGTCAGCGATTGTAAGGTACAGCGGGCTTATCCGTCACAAAAATGAAAGTCAAACTTTTACACCTTAATACTTTTATCTTATAGCAAGCTGCTGTAAATTTAAGAAATGTACCTAAGGAAGTGGTATCTGTGTGTGGTAAAAAAACGTGTCATAGTTGAGAAAATAGCTAATGTCTCGAGAAAAGTGAAAACTGGTTTAATAACCTTGTGTGAGGTTATTACGTCAAAGCAAATTATAAACGCCATCTATGCAGAAATTATGGTAAAACTTAGAGCTGAACAATACTGACGGTAGTTAACATTAGATATTGTACTTTATGTTGCATTAATAAGCTTCAGTTTCAAGAAAAAAATGTTAAAAATTTTCGTAGGGCTATTCCGACAAGTTTCCTTACACTTAATCATATTAATATTATATTAAACTTGAAACAATATAAGTATTTTTTATAACATTAACAAATATCTAATCAGTATTTTTGTTAAAACAAAAATGAAACCCTTTTTACGTTTGAGTTTATAAAATAAGTTTATATAATTACCAACATTTGCAGTAGTTAGGAACTCTTAAGTACAGTTTAGAAAAGTCATGAAACAGTTATTTAATACAAACAATAAAAGTTGGTACATAATAGTCTTCAGTTTAACTTATAATTATTTTTTTTAATTTAAAGTTATTGTTTATCAGTCTAAGTAAATTGCTTATTCTCAGTTAAGTACTTGTTTTCACTTAAAATAATAATTTAAAATAGTATTTTAGTAATTACTTAGCATTATGGCACATTTCGATTATTTCACAATTCTAATATCTCAATTTTGCATGGAAATACATAGTCTTTATCTCTAATGTGAGGATATGGAAGAACTTCAATAATCTCTTTGTATTCTAATACTGATAGGTCATTTTCAACCACATTAAAAACATTATTTTGTTTCTTTTTCGACTTCAATCCCAATACAACAATTTTCTCATTCACAAGCCGAATCGCCCTTTTTCTAGATGAGGAATCTCCTTCGAATTGTCTTTGGACGTATTTGCTGTGTGGTGTGATATGACTCGTCCTTTCCGAGTGGTGTAAGTATTAGTGTTAAATTTTTTCTCTGTCATATATGTCCTCGTCCGATCGATCGGGTTCCAAAATCGATTTAAAAAAAGCTTCCACATCCTCATCAGACGTATTTATAGATTTATATGAACCTGTGCTATTATTGTCAATATCATAATTATGTTTATTTTGTGTACGTTGACATTTGTTTTTTTTCCATCTTTTTTTCTTTGTTATCTTTTTTGGTTTATTTTCTTTTTTCTTTTCATCTTTAGCGATTTTTCTCTTTATTTTGTTTTGTTCTATCATTTCTTTCTCTGCTTTTTCTTTTTTCATCTGTTTAAGTACATGCTGGTATAATAATATTTCCGCTTTATTATAAGTAACTCGCCTTTTTCGAATTTCGGGGACGTGGTGATTCTTAGCTGTAGTCTGTAGCAATATTTCTTCAAATGATACGTCTTCATCTTCTTTTTGAGGTTGAATTTTTACATTACCTAAAATTTTTAATAAAGTTTGTGGTTCGATACTTCTGAATCTGCTTGGTATTTGTAGATGAATTGGGCTCTGTTGTATTAAATCGGTATGGAAATTAATATGAGTAACACTTTTACTTACTATGTTGTGTATAGCATGCTGGCTTTGGTTTGCTTTTTTTCCATGTTCTTGATTCGAAAATATCGGATTAGATACCGTAATTTCTTTTTCTTTATACGACTTTGGTTCTCCTTTTTTATATTTATTTTATTTTGACTTTTTTTTTTTGGTTCACTACACATCGTTTCATTTCATTAATGTTGATTTTTATAGAATTGGAATTATTTTCTTTTGGTTTGTGTGCATGATTTTCTGGTTTGGAATAATTTTGAAAACTGCCTTTCCTTTCTTGTCGTCATTGATTTTCTTTAAAGCCAAAATAAACAAACTTGGAATTGGATTAGAAGCTTTTTTGACAACATTATTGGTCTTGAAAGGCCCTTGTAGTTTGGTTTGGTTTGGTTCTGTTGTGTTTTGAAATTTTCCCATCTTTAGTAAAGCTTGAAATCGAACAATTCTTTGGAAATAGTATTACGATCAACAGGATATATGCCGGCTTTTCGGAACCCATTTGCTAAAATTCATTTCGTCCCATATTTGCGAATTCATTTTTGAATTGACTTGATAATTTCGTCCTTCTATAAAACCTTTAGAGGTGATATTTGCTTTCTATAATAAATTTGGAGGTAACAATTTACAAAAGTATATGTAAAGCACAGCTAAATATTGTGCAAAGAGTATTAAATCTTAAAACTTAGTTGTTTAAAGTAAGTTACGTTATGGTTAATGACAATTTGTAAGTGTTACAATTTGGTACAAACATTGTTTTAATACAATTTGTTAATACACAGGTTTTTGTAAGACAAAAGTTTTTAAATTGTGACACATCAACGTTAAGCAGGATCTAGAGGTTTAGTCGTAGATTCAAAAATTTTGGTTTAGACAGTTGCAATACAATAATATCAGTCCATAATATTATTAAATATGTTATCTTTTCAAGCAAAAAAATTATGGGATAAAAGCGCTATTATTTCAGTAAAAACGAGTGTACAACAGTGCTTCAAAATACTTCTGTAGCGAAGTTGAAAAAAAAAACTTATAACATAAATGTGGTTGTACCTAAAATATCCTGGCATTATTAAAGATGTTATCCATAAATAAAATTTAATCATATATTGACTAGTAAAAATTAATAAAAGGGAAGGGAGACTTATTGATTCTAGCTTAAACTAATGGGTTATATCCTAATTTTTTTAAAGAATGGTGGATTTGGTTATATAATTCCTATTTTTGGAATTATTTTGGTTAGCTATCAGTGATTAACTGGATAGAAAGACTGAAAGTCAGCGACAATCCAAATTTTCAACTGTTAGAGGCATAGTTAGCGATATGGGTATCTTATTTTATTAAAAGTAAAATTAGAAGAAAAAGGGTTAGAAGAGTGTAAATTTTTGGGAACACGGGTTCCCTGACTCCGTTGAGGTTTCGTGACAGTAGGTAAATAAAACGTATTGTTCAAGTTGACTCCATTTATTTTACGGAATGTCACACAGCTTTAGGTATCGCTAACGGCCTGAAGTGGAAACGTTAGGTCGGGTCTGAATCGTACTATTAGAGCGGGCGCGGTCGCGAGATGCTGGACACAACGCGAAATTGGTATCGTGTGGTAACTACAGGTAACTGACCCGGTAACTGGTGATGACTGGAGAATAGCGATAACTGTAGATGACTGGCGATAACTTGCGATAACTAGTGATAACTGTCGATGACTGGCGGTAACCTACGGTAACTCCATTGATCCCTTAGTTTCCACTTCTTAAGTAACTGCGTAAGAAGGGGTGCTGTAGTCATGGAGACGCGTTGCCAGGTTGACTGGCTATTTGGTCGAATGTGCGGGAGGAGAGAGAATGACAATTGTTATTGGTCAGAAGTGTTCGGCGCGTATTTTGAATGAAGCACCACGTGCTAGAGTGACGTCACAGGGTTTTGGCGCGCAGTATTCCACGCGGACTTTTATGACGGCAATTGCATTAGCTTACGGCGAGGTCCCACGGTCGAAATAACGGGAATTGATATTTTAGAAACGGGACCCTTTTGTTGGGAGACATCCGTTTGGAGAAAGCGGCGATATATCGTTAGTTAGGCAAGGCTATGGATGATGCAATTTGCCAGAAAGTTCCTACGCAGAAAAAAAGGCTAGGGCGAGAAAAAAAAACATATACAATTTACAGAAGAACACAAAAAGAATACAAAAAAAACACAATTTACTTAAAAAAAAAAAATCACATACAGAACATAAAGAGCTTTTTAGCAATTAACAAGGATACTTGGTAAGACGCTAATACAGCACTTTCGTTGTTGGTCCCAGTAGCAGTCTTATTTATTATTTTCTTGCTTTGTTCTAATTCCGAGGCTTCTCACGAAGTTCTTGATGTTGTGTTTCTAAATGACGTCGAAGTTTGGCCGGTTTCATCGACTCATTCGACAAAACTTTGTAGCATATGGCGCACTGAGGTCTTTATTAACAGCTAACTGATGGTATACTGTCATGAAAATCTTTACGGAAGATATAATAAGACAATACTGGATTGGAAAACAAATAAACATGGTACGGGACGACATATAATTATAAGGTAGTCATGTTCCTTTTACTGTTATGAAATCAGAAATAATGTAAAAATTTACTGTTAAAAATCGTATAACAGTTATGAAATGACATGACGAAGGTTTTGTAATATTAATATTATATCTTGATTTATTAATGAATGTATACCTTAACTGTTTAATTTCTCTTCTGTAATTTGCAGTATTTCTTTCCTGTTAAATGTTCATTATTCACTATAATTTAACCTGAGGTTCAGTGCAGACCCGCAGGACTGCGCACCATATTTTACACTAAAATCAATAGTCGACCTTATTGACGCATGCACATAGTTCAATGTGATTTTGAATCAGCGTCGTTAAAGTGGAATATCCTTCGCCAGCGCGCAATAAGTAAGTACTACATAAGATTCACTTTAGCAACACCTTCAGATACATTCTTCTGGTTTCCACGTAAAGTTCCTAAGCAGTCAAAACCTAGATTCTTCAGGTATCTGGCGAATGCTGGACTTTTATAAAAATTGTTCATCGTAACAATAAAACCCTTATGCTCCAAGCTTTTCAAGGTCAGCACTTTCCTGTATAAATATAAAATTTATACAAATTTATTTATACCAAATCTACTTACCTTATACTACTTTTGACCTTATTGCCTGGATTCAAGACAGACGACCCTTAAATAAGGTCAAAGACTCGTCTATCGAGACATAAGGGCCCAGATTGTATAGTATCTGGAATTTCTATTGTAAATGGTGGACAAGGGGGGATAATTTGTACAATTTTGCCGGCAACATTGTTTCTTCATCTTGAAGCGAACTCTGACCTACGATAGAGCTAACAACAAATTGGAGAAATTTGTTACGCTAAATGTACCTTTTATAAGTTATTAGTGTCCTAATATACCATTCTTTGTCCAATACTTTGAAAATTTGGTTCGTGAGTCAAGACCCATGAATATCTGTATCGCAAAAAACATATATAACTCTTCCACGAATGTATTTTTCCATACGAGGAGGCGTGATTTTTGCAGTAAAGTTTTGTTCTAAGTTTTTTTCTTATCTTCTATAACCTGCTTGGCGTATCTTTTAGTTTCTCGAGCCACACTTTCCATGAAGTCTTTGTCTCGGATAGCCTCTTGGCATAATAGCTTCATGGCAAGTACCGAAAATTTGAGTCCGCCCAGGTAGTGACGCAAAAATTCTTGACGCCCCTTCTGAACGTACTGAAATCGCTTACCCATACAAACATTCTCTTTACACCAAGCAAATTCTTCTGCGTCGCAACCATTACAGCCTCCATATCTACAATTGCGTTTCGCACTGCAGACTGTAACTCTCCATCGTCTGGAAACTTCCTTCTATTGAAGGTATCGTTGACCCTGGAAGGATATTGCATCGCGAATTCATCATCGAAGTCGCTGTCCAATTTACTTCCAAAATTAACCCTACATCCAATAACTACTACGCCGAATGCGGGCTCAGCAAGGGGAGCATAAGCAGGTTCAAAAACTTCGAATTGATTTTGTTTTTTAATGTAAATTACAATCCCGTCATTTTGATTAATACGTCTTGTTGTTGCATGCGTATTGAAACCTTGCATATTGGGTATATTGTTCGTTTTAGAGAGCCAACATTCTGTGAGAATAATCACGTCTTCATTGATACCTAGTCTGTCTAACAGTATATTAAAGTCATCAAAATTGTGGTTTATGCTGCGAATATTTTGAACTATGATATTAAATGTATTTTCAGTTTTGTAAGTCATCCACTACTGCTGTGCCGGCATTGACAGTTTTGTCAATGTCAGAGTATACATTATCTAAGTCTGCAGTCTGTAGACCTGTGACCACTGCTCGATTAAATAATTTTAAAGTTAATATTGAAAAGAAAATTCCATTTTTACATTTCATGCATGATAATGCTAATAATCTTTATAATATTCTTTTTGATTTCTTAAGTAATAAGTTCGAGCAAGTGTTTAAAGTAAAAACTTTTAGGCCAAATAATAAAATGAAATTCAAGGACTGGGCTACTGTAGGAATACACCGAAGTCGAACTAGGTTGTATGAGTTGTATGAAATGAAACAATATAACCACAGTCCCACATTCACCAACTATGTCAAAATGTATTCAAAAATATTTAAAAAGTATGCAGAGTTGCAAAATCAATATATTTAAGTATTAAAATTCTGATAATAAAATAAAGGCCACATGGAATGTAATAAATAGTGAAACAGGAAAAACTAAACCGCGTGACAATCATTATTCACTTACTGTAAATTCAAAAATAATTGATTCAGATCTTGATATCGCTAACTCTTTTGAGAAATATTTTACTGAAATGCCTTCAATTACAACTAATGCATTAAATTCTTCTCCATTAGAATCAGAGTTACTTTTAAAATGTAATGTAAATAAATGCAAGGCTATATTTAAATTTGAGCATGTTACCTCTGAAGACATCATAAAGACATTTAAATTACTAACTCAGAAAAAAACTTGTGACCTATGGAGTATATCAGTCAAAGTTCTTAGCGGAATTATTGATATTATAGCACCAATCTTAGCCATAATATTTAATAAGTGTGTTGACGAAGGGATATTCCCAGGCTTAATGAAATATAGTAAAATAATACCACTTTTTAAAAGTGGAAGTACAGATGATCCTAATAATTTTAGACCTATCTGTATACTGCCTGCCTTAAGCAAAATATTTGAAAAAATGAATAAGAATCAGAATCAGATCAATCAGATGCTTAAACATTTTAACTTAAATGGATTACTTCATCCTCAACAGTTTGGTTTTACAAAAGGGCGTTCACAACTGACGCAGGTGTTGCCCTTATACAGCATATATTTGCTGCTTGGGAACAGTCACAAAATGCTATTGGTATCTTCTGTGATCTATCAAAGGCACTCGACTGCGTGCAACATGAAACTTTTATACGGAAACTGAGTCATTATGGTATTGCAGATTTGGCTCTTGAGCTTATCCGCTCATATTTGAGTAGTAGAATGCAGAAGGTTCAAATCAATGAAGTAAAATCCAATGGCTCAGAAGTAAAATAAGGAGTTCCTCAAGGTTCTATTTTAGGTTCTTTTCTATTTTTAATTTACATAAATGACTTGCCTTTCTTTGTGGAGAAGCTGTGCAAGATTGTACTATTTGCTGATTAAACATCTCTTTTATTTAAAGTTGACAGAAATAAAACTAATTTGGACGACGTAAGTAGTGCGCTTTCTCAGGTTCTTCAGTGGTTTACGGCAAATAATTTACTTCTTAATGCGAAAAAGACTAAGTGTTTAAAATTTATGATGCCAAATGTCAGAAACATAAGTACAAAATTATCCCTAAACGGAGAAGAAATAGAACTATTAGACTCAACAGTGTTTCTAGGTATTACATTAGACAATATGCTGCAATGGAACCCTCACATTTCAGTTCTTGCAGGAAAATTCAGTTCAGCTGCCTATGCAGTTAGGAAAGTTAGGCAGCTTACAGATGTTGACACTGCTCGCTTGGTCTACTTTAGCTATTTCCATTCCATCATGTCTTATGGCATTTTGCTTTGGGGTAAGGCAGCTGATATTGATACAGTCTTTATTTTGCAAAAGAGAGCAGTACGGTCAATCTATAAATTAGGACCTCGAATTTCTCTTAGGGAACTATTTAGGGAAATTAATATTTTAACTGTTCCAAAAAATGTAACTAATTTGCTAAAAAAAGTGACCTACACAGTGTTTACACAAGGAATAAGGATAAATTGGTAGTTTCAAAATGTCGTCTTCAGAAGGTAAATAATCTTTCGCAATACAAAGTATATTTTTCTACAATAAAATTCCAGAACATGTGGTTAATTTACCCTCAACTTAATTTAAAATTTATGTCAAAGATAGTTTAACGAAAAAAAGCTATTACAAAATTGATGAATACATAAATGATAAAAATGCTTGGAAAAATTAGAATCTAATTGATTTGTATTTGTATTGGGGCATTTGAAATATTTTTTAAATTAAAACATTGTAAGTATATTATGTTATTACCTAGTGTAAGGCTATATTGTATTTTTATATGATGTATAAAAGATTAACTAGTGAGTTTATTGCCGGTGCTTCTCGGTAGTAAAGCATTACGAACCTTCCAATCTTCTTCTCTTATATTTTGTTCCTTTATTACACACATTGTAACTAGTACAATCGAAGTTTTATTGGAGTTGCTTGAGTATGTCATGCTCTCTCAAAGTGTCTCTGCGGTGGTGGCGTGTGTGTTGGGTCGTTACGTTCCCTAAAACATGGTTGAGCGAAGCGATGGCGGATTCATGTGTCATACTCGTGAACGGGTGCCGCCTGTGGAGGCTGGTCTGCTCTTGCAAACTTCTTTGTATTCTTAGTATTTAGTCTTACTTTTTTGTTTTGTTTATTAATACTGTAAGACATTGATTATTTCTTAGCGATGAATGCTTAAACTGACTTTTGTTTATATTAGATACTTTTTTAAGGTTGTGCTTGTGCTTTATATTTCATGTTTTTTTATGTTTGTAATGGAAAGTGTCCTTTTATGATAGGGAGGGCATTTTCCAATATTTTAATTGGACGCTGTAAGAGAAAGGGAGAAAAGAAATGCCCTTGCTGAGTTTCTTGCCGGTTCTTCTCAGTACAAGGTCTCCCGCCCTGTAGACTTACGAACCGATGGCGTAGTGACATTCATAAGTGCTCAATTATTGTAGCCTAAACTGAATAAATTATATTGAATTTGAATTAACAATAGTGTGAATAGTCACAACTAATCTAAGTGCAAATGGAGCTTTTTATATAAAGTATTTTCCATCAAACAATTCTAAAAAATTTTCAATATAATAGACTTTTTGAACTACAACAATTCCACAATTAGGTAATCCAGGTACATGAAAAACTTAGGATAAATGTAGGTAATGGGGATCACTTAAGCGAAAATGAAAAAAAAAGCTAATCTATGAATCAACTATTTATTACTCTACTAACTATCGATTGAGATCAACTTTAATAACTTTGGTTTATTAGTTTTGGTACAATAGAATTTAAAAAAAATAATAACTTTGATCCCTATTGTCAACTTGGGTTGGCAATGGTGATCAGTATGTGGGCAATGGTGATCAACACATATCGCAAACATAATTGTGCGCAGTATCCCACCCAGTACAGTCGGCATGAGCCCAGAGCCCACAAGAAGTGCACCGGTACCATGTTTCATTGTTTCGGCCGAATTCACCACATACAAGACACAAGCTGCTTGCATCTTCTGCATCGTCATTTTCCTGGCATAACACATCCGTGTTCACGTCTGACGTCGAAGTATCATTGGAGTCCTGCAGAATTTTCTTCTTAACCTTGTCACTACTACCCTTCTGTGGCTTGATTTTCTTTCCTGTTCTTTTTCCTTCGTTTTTCACAGCTTTGGCTTTCCTTTTATTTTCTTTTTCAACTAGTCTTATTATTATTTATATTAATTAGTATTTTCTTTCAGTCTTTGATCGGTGTGGATGTTAAAATCGTTGCATGCTGTTTTTTCATTCCTTGTCTTGTTTTGACAACAGCTACCTTCTGAGGCATCTGAATGAAATTTTGAATACTTGGCAGATCCTTAGATGTTGATGGTATATCAATTTGAGACAACGATACAGTCGCTGGTCCAGAAGTAGTGGGACAGAATGTGGATGTACTTGGAGTAGGAATGTTTCGTTCTAGCTCAAAAGTAGGCGTTAGGGATGATGCAGGGACAACAGCACCAGCAGAAGTCGATTCAAAAATAGAGTCAGCAACATCTTGAACAACAATTGGCTCTGATTGAAGGACTTCAGCTGCAAAAAACATTTGGGTTTATAGGAATTATGCCCGTTGATTTGAATCCTGCTTCGGCCTTACTCAAGGAGGCAACATTAGAAAATGCTTTTTTAACCAACGAAGCTATATCATAGGGTGTTATTCTTTGGGACAGTTGAGTCTTCATGTATAAATCGCATTCTCTTCTATATGCAGCTTTAAATGGACCAAAAAAGGACACATCTAATGGCTGCATGCGATGAGATGTATGTGGTGGTAGAGATAGCATATGGACATAGTTCTCCTTACAATACTCAAAGATGGCTAGAGAAATGTGGCTCGCATGATTATCCAAAATTAATAGAATTGGTTCTTCTGCAGAAGGTTTGGCATACTGGATAAAGTGCTTAAGCCATTGGAGGAAAAGTTCTTCATTTATCCATCCATTGTACGAACATTTATATATTGCTCCTGTTGGCCCATCTTTTTCAAGAGTCGGGGTCATCCTCTTTCGGGGGAAAATAAACATTGGCGGGACATATCCACCTGCAGCGCTCATAGCGCAGAGCAAAGTGATATTCTTACCCCGTTCCCAACTTGTTATGGACCCTACTCTCTTTTGTCCCGTAGCAGCTAATAGTTTTTCGGGTTCTTGGACGGTGGAGATTCCGGTTTCGTCACAATTAAAAATATTTTTCGGTATAAATTTGTATTTTCCCATTAGTTCTTCTAGTAGCTTGTAGAATCGTTGAACTTCAGTCTTGTTGAAGGCTGTAACCCTATTGATACTAGTAGCTTCGGGTTTCCGCACAGAAATATTATTCCTGGCAACAAATCCCTCAAACCAAACTCGACCAGCTAATCTTGAACTCGTATTAAAATTGTGTTTCAGATTTAGGGCTTCAGCGTATGCAAATGCTGCTCTTTTTATTTGGTTTGGGGTGCAACCGTAGAATATGTTGGCCATTTTTTTTATTATGTCAGCTAATTCCTTTTCCATCTCAGCACTAAAGACAGTATTACGGCCAAGACGAGGTGCCTTAACTATATTTTTTTTGTATCTCTTGTGAAGACTGTCAAATGGAATATTCATTGTCTTCGCGGCTTTTCTTATAGAAAAATTTTGTTCATCGATGAGCTTTACAGCTTTTTCAAGGTGGTCCATAGTCCAGTTAGCTTTATTAGGCTTTCTAGCTCGAACTTTCGGCATCTACAAACAAAAAAAAAACCGTTTTACCGAGATTAGGTAGTGTGGGCAATGGGGATCAGTATGTAGGTAATTGGGATCACCCGACTCCGATTACCTACATAGGCAATAAAACGAAAAAAAAAAAAATTGGCGAGAAATTATAGGTAATAATAACAATATGGCTGTTGAATTGCATGCTAAAATGCTACGACTATTACACATTACAAGTACAGAAATAAATATTTGTTATTTTGTAACTTACCTTCGTATTTATTAACTCGAAAAATTAGATGTAAATGGCACGAAATCTTCACACACCCATTACTCGCCAACGCGTCGGCCGAACTGAGCCAGTCGCCGCTCGCGCACGGGTGTGACGTCATGCTAGCGTGTACTTATGTTTGAATCGGTCGGTCGCGTTCGGTTTTTGTTATTTTGAGGTGATCACCATTGCCTACTGACTCCCATTGCCTACATCTCCCCTATATGAATAAAAGAATAATCATAAATTATAACTATTTATATAACTACACCTTTATTGCCCAAACGCTTGAGCTCGTCTTATCTTTGTAATCTATTACTATATATTTATTACATATCACACCAAAAATTCAAAAAACGAACAGCTACTAAAACCCTTATTAAATTACATGTCTACTTTTTTATATAATGCTTGTAGTGTACTCCAGTCTACCCTAAAACAAAATTATGTCTAAATAGCTATATAGCGTACCATTATGTGGGATTTAATTGAATACCTAATGTATTCATAGAGAAGTAGCTATAGGTCTAATTATCTGTTGGATATACAAAAATAAGATAGTCAAACATTAGAAATAGATAAACATAAATTGGGGATCGAAATAATTGCGCGGTAAAAGATACGACAGCGCTGCATTAGATATATGTCTATCGTAGATTTTGTTTCGATGAATGGTAAAGTAGCTTAAAACAGTACGACTCCCGGTGTAAAAATAATAATAAAACTGTGTGACCAAATCGAATGATCGTCACGTGACCATGTCATGCGATGACGTCACAAAACCTCTTTGAAGACGAAATAAAAAAATACGGGAAATAGGGATATCTCCTAATTAGTGCGTGTAAAAGAGATTAAAAAAAAAAGAAATCGTTCGCTCGCTTGATTTTGGCGCCACGGCGCTAGAGACTGTCGTGACAGAGTCCTCCCTCTCCCATTCGAAATTCAAAAGTCGTGAGTGACGCGCGTGATTTTGCATAATGGAGTGTTTCCCGCCTTTTTTGAGTCGAGTTATACGGGAAGCGTCCCACCTCCCGGATTCTTAAATAGAGTTTTTACAAAAATCGGTTAAAGACTGTGCTTCCCGCGTTTTTCCTAGTAAATAGTCTTTGCAATTACAATGTGCAAATGTGAATAAATAATAAAACTTTAAGTGGTTATTTACATTGAATTAACATCGAACCGTGTACCCGTGTGTGACCGTGAAGGTGTTAGGAGTGTTCGGGTTGGCAGATTTTTGGTGTCTCGTCGATCGATCTTTTCTAAGTAAGTAGGTTAGTTTTTATTTTTCAGAGGAAATAATTAAAGTTAAATCATTAAATTTCCTTCTGAGTACAGCTATTTATCTAGAAATTCATTTGGAGAGTTTCTATATGAATTGTTGTTGGGTAGGTAAATTATTAATAATAATGATGCTTTTGTTATTTGTTCCCAAAATATGTTTTGCATGTGAAAATTATAAAATTATCTAACCTAGAGGTGAGTGAGAAGGGATGTACTGATGTTTTAGGTACACAAATCACACACTGATGTTGTGACAAACCGTACATAGTATATATCTAGAGTTCTACTATCGCATTTTAAGAATGTTATATAATCATTAAATTTAATAGATAACTACCTAAATTACTTAAAAATTAATTAAATGTGCATAATAAAATACAAATAAAATACATGCCTTGGTTGACGATTTTAAGAACATGGCGCCGGGTCTAATTATTATTCTCGAATTTTACCTAACAATGATAACTGTGAATTACCTTTTTGTACGATTTAATTAGTGATTTTGATTGGCAAGGGCACTAAATTTAGTATCATACAGATTGAGTAAAGATTTTCCTTTATAGAATTTTAACCTACTGTACGAGTTTTTTATGACAAATATGTATTAGGTAAGTGTTTCTTTCGAAAGTAGTTAATGGGACTGTAATGTCACAACCCTTTGATGATAACGCTTCGTCAACAGACCTAGGGATGTCGCGGTTAAAGTAAGAACTCTCCATTTTAATATCAGTATTAGAATAGGAATGGGTAGTAAGTAATGAGTAGAATAGGGCAGGTCTTTGTGTGACGGCGAAGCTCGAGCACTAGGGTGTGAGTAGAACTGGTTTACTTTTAGGTCTTACTAGCTTGGCTCCACCTTACTCCAAGAAAGTTAAAGAGGTTGTTTCAATTTTATGAGTTCTAATCCGGATCAAGATTTAAATGATAAAGTAGAAATTTTAATTTTGGTGTGTCTAGTAGGTAGTTGTATGAGATACCTATTCAATACTTATCGATCAAAACTGTTAGCATAAATTGGTCCGGATTAGTTTTCGTCAAAGTTATGAGTGATAATTTGTCGGGATACAGATTACTCCTTTCTTTTGGGAAGTTCGTTTTATTAATAAATAAATCACTCATTGTGGAGACGAATAGAATAAGAATTATATATCTTTAGGCTTTTGAATTTACTTCTTTATATTTTACTACGTCTATTTTTAAAATGTAACGATTAAGTTACGCCAAAACAATGATAATAAAAAAAATATATATTTTAGAATTGCTTTCTTCTTTTGATATAAAAAGAAAGAGAAACATTTACGGTAATCTTACTGAGACAATGACTGAACCTGGGTACGACATAAGTCAACCTTTGACCGAACAAATTAAACATGGATTTGTTTAAGGTGACATTAGTTGGTCTAGGGTCTGTCCATTTCTTCTTTGTAGAAAATCTTATCGTCATAGCGTATTATTATCCAGAAACGCGAAGGTTCTAATCACTCAAAATGCCTATTGTTGATCTAACTAAAGTGTTAGATTTTTGTGTGAGCAATGTTTTCATTACTGACTGAATAGTAGGAAAATACCTACTAAGTCGGGTTACCTACCTATGTAAATTGGCGTTCTGTCGTCATAATTATCTTATTTGACTGTGACAAATTATTAAAAGAAACTCTATTTAATCTTTACGTTATTCGCAATTTGTTCCATATTTATTAATATTACCTTAATATCTCAAGTTCGTAAGAGAAAGGTTGCACATGATGTCTCCTTTATAAGTTCTTGTACCTACGCAAAGAACGGAATCAGTCACTGTTATCTGTAAGATGTCTTAATACTGAAAATTCCACGTTTACAAAGAGATTTTGGTTTGTAAGAAGAACCACCATGAAGACTAAATAGTACCTTGTGTAAAATATCTTATTATAGGGCCATATGTTTGTTTACCACCTTTACAGCAAGCAAATGGAATTATCTTCAGGGTGCAGAAATATTAGGTAAAATTCAATCAATCGTTTATCGATCAATTGGTGTAGTGATTATAACGTTGGATAAGCATACGAAGGGCCGCGGTTCGAACCCGACAGTTGCCCCATTTGCTTTTTGTTTATTGTCGCGAACTGTAAAGGAAATCTTAATTTCTTATGTTCGTTTGACTGGCATATTGTAAGGTTAATAAATAAATAAAGTAATAGAAACTAAATTATGAAAGGCTTACTCTTTGACAGGATTTAAATAGTTATTAATTGAAAGTGAATAAGGGTAGTTATGGGGAAGGTTATTGAATTAGATATCTACTTTATCAAGTTCAGTGTGACGATAATTTAAATCGTGACTAGGACGTATTATAATAGCTATCTTAGTTTGGTACATCACTCGTGTGCGACAAGTTAGTTAAAATAAATGGTTAGGGCTTAGATGGTTATATTATGTAGAATTTAATCTTAAAATCAAAGTTCACTCGCCACGCTAGTGACTGAATAAACTCATACCTCCTTAGAATCAGGGTTACTTAGGTTCTCATCAGGTAGCGTCTTAATCACGCCATTAGACGATCATTGCCAAATTAAAATACCATTATTAGTATTTTCCGCGGTATGTAGGGTTTAGTAGGTAAGTGTAGGTTAACTCGATTATTTTATGAATGTTAGTATTATATGAAAATAAAACACCCAAAACTTTAGGTATCGAGCTAATTATTTACATAGAAAATTTTGAGCGAGTCATACATCATAGCTACTGGGATTTTACCTAACGAAAGTTTTAGTACTTTGGTTAGTTTATTAGAAAAATTTAACATACTCGTATTATTATCAGAACCTTTGAAAAATATTCAGCTTACAGAAAAACAAGTTCAGCTAAAATAACCTGCAGGTAATCATTATAATTTTGACTGAGTAAAAATCATAATACAGTCATAATCAACATAAGAATTGCTTGTTAAACGCCTAAGTAAGGTATTACCCAAGTTGACTAACGAGATAAGAAGGAAGACAAACATTTTCAATCTATTAAGGATGACATAAATTACATTGGTATTATTTCGTCTCCATAAAAGTCTTCTACCGTCCTTATCATGCTGGACCCAAAACACCCTTGGGGGTGCCACGGGAACTTGAATTAGGATCCTCAAATTCATACAACATTGTACGAGTGGTACCATGGGTTTTATTTACTAGTTCCTATGAATCCCCCAATCGAATAGCGATCGGACAGATAAATAGTAACATAATATTTTTAATCATCGAATTTTAGTATTTATTTAACGCAATTTATCCAATGCGTGATCTAATGTTATTTCTCTGTTCAAAAAATTGCAATTGAATGTGCACTATGAGACTGTGCATTATGAAATCTTCATTGTTGATGTCTGCCTGTTTGCGCTTTTTAGGTACTGCATTCAATTTGTGAATATTATGCAATATGTTCAGTGAACGCATCACGGAAATAAATATTATTCGTCCTATGACGCTCTCCAATGATGCTATAAATCTCAGCTGAATGTACGCTGAGCCAACATCTCACCATGTAATTGATGATTTTTTCCAAATCGACAGTTCATTCGGATACAATATATCAAAATTCAAAGGCTTCCCAAATTGTATCAGATGGAAAAAGTGGTAAAACTGCTGTTAGGCCCACAATTCTTCTTTTAGCCTTAATTTAAGTGTACCTACTCCAAAGACTTTGCTTTTCGCCATATATGTATTTCGCATCCAATGATAGTAGCATCCTGGGTGTGTCCTCGGCACACACACACATTTAAATACTAAGTGTAACCTTACCTTACATTATGATTTCTTATAGGTTGAACAACGCTACGTAGACGAACTTTCCTTGTAATCTTTTTTGATGATATCTGTGTTTTTTATGCAGCAGAATTGTTTCTCCGTGTATCTTGATAAAATTAAGATCCACCGTTTCCGTTACTATATTCATTGCTTTACAAGACACTGATGTATTATTTATTAATATTAGAAAGCTACGACACATTTCAATTTTAATTGCTGAATACATATTTTAAAATACAATAGAAATCCGTTTAGGTACGTCGACTGTTGCTTTTGATTAGAATTTTCAGCTTTTACATATACCCTACATTCAAAAGCACAGCACTAAATATCCTGGGTCCAAATTCAAGTTCCCGTGGCACCCACAGGGGTGTTCTTCAGGGGTGCCTTAGGTCCGGAATGGTTCTTATGCGGTAGAAAAGTTTTCTCGTCAACAAATATGACGGTGTTATTAACCCAGTCAAAATTATAATATTTCAAGCAAAAGCTTACTCTGGTTTGAGCATGCGCTTTTGTTAGCGAAATCTTTTTCGCTGGCCTACAGTGCCGAAGCCCTGCTTTTTCAACCGCCGCCGGACAGTCTGCGTCGAAATCTGAAAATTTAATTTAATTACAAATACACTATAATAAGAGCTGAAGCATACGAAGAAATAGTGTTGCCAAGTATCAAAAAGTCTTATCCTATTTTGTTTGTAAATAAAATATTATTTTTTTAATTAGAGAAAATAATACCTACTTATACATAAATTTTATTTTAACAATGTAATTATTAATTACTGAATTTCAACTGAAATTCTTAATTCATTTTTACAAAATGATTTTCGCGATGTCTATCCTCTACAATTAAGGCTGAGCTCTTATTGTGATTCAAATTATTTCCCGGCAGTGATCATTACTCACCTTAATACTCAATTCTAAGGAACTCTTAGCGATCGGTCACACGGAAATCTAATTGCACACATAGGTAAGTGTTATTTTTTACAGTGTCTTGTTTAGACCTTAAAATCTTAAATTTAAGATAACATTTCCAATCCGTAATTTGTGAGTTTTTGATTTTTCGTTTTCAATCGGGCTCCACCGACTTAATTCAGTTACTCAGAGACGGTAAACAAGCACGTCTATCGTACAGTAGCAGGAGCCTCAACCAACAGGCGTCTTGTTATGCTCAAAGCCACCTTTTCAGCTAAAAAAAATTCTTCTTGTTACATATAACCTAGATAATAAATCACACTTTAATATTATAAAGGCGAAAGATTGTGAATGTTTGTTTCTTCTTCTTAACCCTTAAAAGCATCATTTTTTTTTAAATTACTAAAAAAATGTATTATATTCAGTCAAAAGCGAAGTTACATGGAAAAATAATAAAAAAAAACTGTATGTACATTTTAACTTATTTTTTATTAAAAAGTAGTGTTTCAAAAAGGATACTGTATGCATTACGTACTTAAAAGTATGTTCACTTAGGGAATTGACAACGTCTTCTCGCTTCTATTGTAATAAGTTCATGACCAACTTTATCAAGACGAACGTGTTTGGTAGGCACATTCTTCTTCTAACAAATTGCTTCTCTTTAAGACTTGAGCTTGGTCTTCCTCTATTGCTGTTTCTATGGGTTCCATACTTGGTTAGTGTTTCAGCCAAACCAGCGCGAAAATCCGATAAGCCCATAACACTTTTAGGGTTAGTCCCTTTTGTTTGTTCACCTTCTGATATAAGACCCAAGCATTTATTATAGTGATATCTATGAGATGATAAAAAATTCTAAGGTACCTCTTTCGTGTCTTCATATTGGTACGGTATCGACCAAAAAACTGTTTAGTAGGTCGACTCCTCCCATATGAAAATTATACTCTCTTATAACCTTAGAACAGGATATAAAAGCCTTGTTTTCTCTTTTTTATCATACCTTTCAATAGAGTCTACAGGTTCAGCTCCCACATACGTCGACAACTATTATCACCTGTTTATTATCTTTCCAGCTGACTGCAGTTACTTCTGTCTCTTCGTAATTCGTTACGTTTGCATCATAGTGTCCTCTGGGTATGTTGCTTTTCATTACTTCAGTTTTTGAGGGTAATTTGCAGTTCTTGCACTCTCTGTTTCTTTGGACGGTACCAAGAAAATAAATACCTTGTTGAGCAAAATAATGCATCAGTGGCAAGTTCGTATAATAGTTATCAAAATAAATTATATGATTGCGATATCTAGGTACCCCACGTGTTAGTCTAACAAAAGTATCTGAAACCGCACCAAGTTCTGGCTCTGCTGGAAGCCGCTCGTGAGTCACTTTTCCAGAGTATATGTCAAACTGGTAAGCAAACCCCTGTAAACAGCACATGACAAACATTTTAACCCTTAATCAGGCACCGCAGATTGGATGTAGATAGGGGTTAAAAGAGTTTTGGGTACTAATTTTAATGTACCTGGCACTCATTTTATAAATAAAAAAGATTTTTTTAGTGTTTAGGTGTTTTGGAAATCGATGTGGGAGCTATTCTACCATTGCCCGAGTAGTGCAACGTTATAACAAATAAAATTAAAATAAAGCTTTATTTTCTTCTGTTAAAAGGTTATAAAATACATGGTTAACAATATTTTATGCCTCATTTATTGTATGAAATAACTCCCAACATGGAACAAAGCACAATGGTACTTCACACACTTTACATTTAAAGCATGTTCTCACTTATTTTTTCCTTGTGTTGCAAAAACGGTATCTCTATAAGTCTTTTTCTTGCCATAGTGTTCACCAGGCCTTGACAGGTGGATTTCATCGGGCACTCAAGACGGTCCACCTTTTTTCTTTATAAAGACGATTGGGCGGAATCTGACCGGCTGGCTTATTGAGACAATGAGTTAGCAAAAATTGCTACCGCGAAGTGCCCGCGCAAGTACTTCGCGATATTGCTCTAGACATCGAATTATGTAAGGAAATTGCGTACTGACGGCTATGCAAACGCTCAGCGGTAATCTTTGTTCAAAAATTGTCAATATTTTGTTGAAGTATAGCACTATCTCTTTCTGTCGTACACAAAATCGTATTTCCTATAACTACTGTTACGTTACATATCTGTCCTTCATATTAAATGTATGAACACAGGTTGAAAATGCATTTTCAAAGTACAGAACTAGCACCATCTATTAGGCAGAGGCGGTATTAAATAAAAAAAGTTGCCAAGTTATGATCATTTTACACATAGTTTTTTATTAAAAGAACTAAAAAAACTTTATATTTTTAGAACTTTGATATGTAATGTCCATTTTTAAATGACTGACATAAACAAACCATATTACATATTAATATTGTAGATAGTCTTTAGAGACAATAAATTTTATATTTTGCATTTTGGGGTATTTTGAAAATTTTGATTTGTAACACTGCTTTGTTTACATTGAAATCTTAAAATAAAGTTATTTAGAATTTCAAAAAAAATATTCCTAAAACTAAGCCGTAAAATAAAAAAGGTACTTTGATTCGTCGTCTTATTTTACTTTTGCTTTACCTAGTACCTACAAAGTAAAAATTACGAAAGCCAACAGGAAGGTTGGTGTTATCGTAGATGTAGAAGGTGTTATTTTATCAATCTAAAAATGTAATCTTTGTGGCACCTTCCAATACCACGTCGTACCTGAGGGCTTAGGTACTCTGGACAACAATCCAAATTCCAATCGAAGGTATGTAAATCTTAGTTATTTGTCACGCTTTAAAGCCAATACCTACTCTAGATCCCTACATAAGCTGCAATTACAAGTGATAAATAGGTAATCTTATGATTTTGTCTCTATACTGCTGTTTATCTAATAGCAGTTTTATACTGAAATTGTATACGGAGCATTGAGAGCTGATGTGTAGTACTCACATAACATGATTCTTCGTACTGGGACTGACCTATTTAATATGATGTCAAAATATCTGTCACAGTTTAAATTTGATTAAACCCAATATATGTATGGTTGCACTTATTTCATTGACAAGTCTTGAGAAAACAGCGCTGAATAATAGGTATTAAAATTGTATCTTTTAATATCTTTCCCACACTTAAAAGATACTTCATTATGTAATATATTCAGTAAAGAATAGTTTCTGTTGCTGAGTATAATGTGTAATGCATATTTTATGAATGTGCACAATAAAATCAGTACTAAGGAATTCTTTTAAAATCAATCCATCGATATCTTATTATTTTTTCGTGTTTCAATATTAAAGAGTTGATGTTGATGTTTTATTTCAGGTTGCCTGTAACTGTCACAACCTATGGAGTAATGTTATTTATATTGTTTTAGTAATCTTGGATAATGCAAGTTTAAGGATGTGAACTGTAGATGCACTATTAGCAATATCTACATATGTATTACAAAAGTCAAGTACTGAAAACATCAACAAAAAGATCATTGCTGCTTTAATTGGATCAAATATTGAAGCGGGATACCACAGTAGAATTAGATTAAGTACAAGAATTGAAATAATGTAATAAAAAAATTAATAATATTCTTCTCAATTTATTTTGTGCTATTATTTAACTAAAACCAATCACTTCATAACTGTTCTATCATTAACAAAATGTCTTATGCATATAATTTCAGTAAATTGCTGAACGATTTAATGATTTCTTTTACATCTTACAAACACTGCTAGATATAGGCATATCCCATTTATTTCTTAAACAAATTGGTCTTTACTACTTAAATCTAGGACAACTCTCTAGGTTGTCAGTCCACCTGTTCCTACCACATTAAGTTGTAATTGATGGTGGCTTAAGAATGAGGAAGTATTCATTATTCTTATGACTGCGGTCTCTAATCAAGAACCGTTATTCTCCTTTGTTAATAAGTTCTACGAGCACTCTTATTACTCTGTAAAGGATCTCCAAGTGTTGCACTTTCTTTTGCCTGCAGAGTAGTTTTGAGCCAATGAGGTGAAGAGCCCTGAGCACTAGTCACAGTTTTATAAAATTTCCCACTTTTGACCTATACACTTGGCGAAAGCTGCAGCTGGTTGACAAAAGTTTATCATGGTTGAAGATGATCTAGCGGCTAAAGTAAGGCTTGCTTTTTACTAAAGGCCATAATCTATTGTAGAAGTTAGTGTTGACTGCCATCTTTGAATATTGATTTTTTATTCTTAAAATTTAACTTGAGCCCTAACAAGTTCTAGATGTGGTAACGCGACAAAAACTTGTGTATTCATAATATTAAGTGTATGTTTTGTTCATAAACCCTTCAAGTCATCAACCAACAATGATGAACTTTTGTTTGTAAATAAGTTGTTGGTCAGTGATAGGTCAATAGTTTTATTACGAGAATAGATGCAAGTGTCCATAGGCTGCGGTGACTGTTTTCTATTAGACGAACCACAAGCTTGTTTGCCACCTTAGTGGTATAAAAAAATGCAGGTTTGTTTTTATATTTTAATTTATTATGTTGTATTATGGTAACATTATTATTATATCATCATATTTCATTCCATGTGAGCTTGTTCAGTGTAGTCAGTAAAATATATTTCATTTATTCCTTAGTTAGTAGGTAGTACTGCTGACTACACTTTGACCTTTCTTATTTGCAGAAAAGTTGCAATATTCATAAATTCAGGTATTGATTCCATTTTGTTATCATGACAGCATAGGTATATCAATCTTGTAACATATCTTCATCATATTATCTGCAAAATTATTTAGAAAATTACCTATAGATGATATGATATTAAGGAAATTTGGCACACACAGATTATTATTAGAATTGACCAACAAATATTTTATAATGATTACTCTGTTGAGTAATAATTAGCTAATTAGGTTTGTTCCAAAACTACTTTTTGATTGCAATATTGTGTTTAAATCACCAGTAGGACAGTATTTTCTCTCTGCCATAAAAATATATAAATTAGTAGATTTCTTCTAATTTGATTACCTATGTTTGCAGTATAGTGATTAAATACTATTGTTGTGAGCGTTGGGTACGTACACTTGCAGGAAACTGACCAAACATAAACGAAAGGCTACCCTTTAGGTATCTAAATTCAAACAAATACCACATAATTTTTTTAGTATATTTTAGGTTATACGCTTTAACTGCAAATACCCTACTTCATTTATGGTGTAATGATTAGGTAGGTCCCAGTATCTTGCCGTTAAATACATAAAATTTTCTTCGATTTTAGTAATCTTATGTTGTCAACATCCTAGATTTCTTTATTAGTAGGTAACAGTATTTTATAGGCAATTTTGGGTTTTAAATCAGCACAGACAGTGTCTCTGGTATCCTTTCCACGAGTATTAGCAAGTTAAAATTCACAACCACATACAAAATTAACCAAAACACTAGTTTGAACAGAAAATTGTATTAGGTACGACAAAGCGTATTCTGACCTCGCACGCTGGTTTCTGTTGTGTTACTTAACTTGGATTCATTTCTTGCGGATATCTGCTTTAAAAATCAATGTTTTGGAAATATCTAGTCTTTAATTTAATAAATATTAGGTTTGCAATAGGGAAGCGATCAGTTTGCAGCCATTAAAAGGTAAACGCAAAGATAGTTCATATGGCTTTCTAACCGCTCGCTAATCGTGATTGTTGTCATTCATAATTCCGATTTTAGAGTTTTCTATGAAGCGTAGCGATTAAAAATGCATTTTTAACTTCTAAATCGCCTGATAGAGGCGCTAGCGTCGACTAATCGCTACTTGCATCTCGATCGCTGCTTAATAATTCGAAATTGGCGTTTGACAGCGATTATTGCGAAATATGAGGCTCTTGCATTGCTATCGCAAGCTTGATGATAACCCGACTGGCTTGTCACGGACAAGACCGGTTATACTACATTGTAAAGCATTGCAGCTTGTACTACACTCTGTTCCTTGGACAAAATATTCTTTTTATGGCCCTTGTCTTTATCTTCTTTGCAGCATCTTTGGATGGCTGGTCCATGTTTGTACTAAAGATACTGGATTCGTTTATTTCTGTATTAGTAGGCAATAACAATGTTATTAAGTCTGTCGTCGTTGAATTTTAGAATAACTAAATTTCTTTATACTTTCAGTTAGAAATATGATGAGGAATGGTTGCAACAGGCGCAAGATTGGAAAAATAAATGGAATAAGATTTTCACGGCATTGTTTTGCTTTGTTTAGTTGACGCAAGTTATAATTTTATTTATGTTTACGGTAGTTGTCAAGGTCGAATCTCAGATGGTGGATTATTTAAAAATACTACTCCATTCAAAAAACTAGAAAAAAAGGAATTGAGTTCACCAGCGCCTAGCATTATACAAATACCTTATGCAATTAAAGTTCCTCATATGATTATAGCTGATAAAGCATTTGTGTTGAATGATTATATAATGATACCATTTATATGTAATCCCAGTCATGTGAAATCATGTCATCTTCTGAAAGAATTTTTAATTATCGACTATCAAGAGCACGAAGAGTGGTAGAAAATGTATTTGGGATTATGTCTTTTGTATTTCGAGTGTTGCTAAAACCTATGTTGTTATAGCTACAAAAGTTGTTTTAGCAATTGTACACCTGAATTATTTTCTACGGAAATCAAATCAATTATCACAAATTTATATGCCGTCAGGATCTATAGATAGAGATATCGATGGAAATTTTGATCCACGATCCTGGAGGAATGGAGAAATGGCATCGTTTGCGCCAATCCGTGGAGTTCCTAAAAGAGTAGTTCAAACCTTAACACGTTCGCTGCGGCTAAAAATCTGGCTAGTTTTCTACTAGTGCTGTAAGAGGTCTTTACGCCTTCACTGTAACATTTTACCGGTGCGATTGGGGGCCTTCAGCCCGTTCAAGGAACTGGGTAATTAAATTACATTTTTTTCTGCGAAATATTCACATATTTTGATAAAAAACCTATTAAATAGTATTGCTGAAGAATCATTTTGTCTTGTTTTGGCTTCGCCCGCGGTTCTGATGTCAGAATATGACAAAATGACAGAAAATATTTAAGAGGCATTATGACCTCTTACAGCACTGAATTTCCTAATTAAAAGGCAATCTTATTGATAAATCAAAAAAAAAATTATAATATAATATAACTAAACTACATATGACTGTTAAAGAAACATTTAAGACACAGTGCTTTGTTGCAATCACGTCATTTAATTTTTTTGTTTTTTTTATTTTCTTCCCGACTGTAAAAAGTACTACGCAGATTTGCATAACAGCCCGCACATTTCGTTGCTAATCACTATTTTTTTTCAAACTTATGATTTTTGAATGTTTATTTTCAGTTAAATATTTAAAATATATCGTCGCTCAATAGTTGTGACCAACAGTCGGAAAGGACGTCAGCCACTGAGTCTACGAATGCCAGTGACGACATATAAATTAATATCGTTGCTGACAGTCGTGACAGCAGGCAGGCATGGATTCAGCTCTTTTAACTCTTTTGAACAGCCTAAAGATGTTTTGAGGCTTGACAACAACTTTAGACAGGTTTAATAAGCAGTTAAGGAAAATGAAATTGCATTAATTAATTTGTTCTTTTGAGTAAGTGTTTTGTGCTAAAAAGTGGCGGACATTATTTATGCTAAGATACAGGCTGTAGTTTTAATTGCTAGCAATATTTTAAGGGGTCATTTTACTCATCAAGACGAACAACTATGGAAACGAACCTGAAATAATAATAATATCACTTTTTCTAATTTATCCTGCCGCATCATTAGGTTAACTCATACATGTCTTTGACTCCCACGATACAGGCCTAGCCTAGTGTGGGGCCGCTGTTTATCTGTTTATGTTTGTACTAAACTATTTTTTGGTAATAAATAATTTTTACTTTACTTTACTTTTGTTTATCAATACAATATTTTTTATTTAATTTTTAACAGTTAAAATATACACAAAAGATAACAATAAAAGAAACAGCACAATAAGGCGGCCTGATCGCTAAAAAGCGATCTCTACTTGGCAACCTTTGGGTAGAGTAATATTGACAGGAAGAGGTAGGTGATACATAAAGGATCATACGTGAAATTATTAGGAAGCCCAAAAATGAAGCGAATGCAAAGATTTTGCAGACGCTCAAGTTTATTGAGTTGTTTTAAGTTGAGCAAGTACAATTTTGGCTAACACAGGTATAAGATTTCGTAATCTTTTCAAGGTCCCGACCGAAGCAAAGGTTTTTCCGCTAATTTCCTTGATTTGTGGGATCCAAGATAACCTGCGTTCAATATTAATACCAAGACTTTTTATTGTGTCACTAAACGGGATAATAATACCATTAAGTATGATTGGAGGTAAATCAGTCCAATTTATTTATTAGTTTTGGGCTACCTCTAATTATGGTCTGCGACTTGAGGTTATTAAGCCGAAGACCATAATATTCACACCATTCAACTATTTTATCATTGTCAGAGTTAATAAATTGAATTGTTACGATACTTTCTATTGGACCATGTGCGTAAATCTGGAGATCGTCTGCAAATAGATGGTAGAGAGAAGATAGTTTAAGAGTGATAGTATTAATAAAAACTGCAAACAGGAGTGGGGACAACACGCCACCTTGAGGTACGCCGGCAGTCAATGGGCACCAATTAGAGAAAGATTCCTCTATCCGAATGCACTGTCGCGGCCACACAAGTAACTACGAAACCAGTCAATTACTGTTGGAGATATGTTAAGAGAGCTTAGGATTGCCACCAAAATGTCTGAGTCCACTGAGTTAAAAGCATTGCTAAAATCAAGAGCAGACAAGACACTGACTTGCTTAAGGTCCATACCAAAACGGATATCATCAGTGATTTTAGTTAGAGCCGTTACAGTACTATGACCGGTTCGGAAGCCGGATTGCAAGGTATTAAACTATTTGGAGTAAGAAAAAAGTTTAACTGTTGATTAACGAGTCGTCCAAGGATTTAGACAGGAATGGTTATAACGAAATTGGTCGATAATCGGATAAGGAAGTTGGATTGGATTTTTTAGGCAACGGTATGATGTAAGCATTTTTCCAAGCTCCAGGAAATATTCCAGAGGCAATGGATAAATTAAGAATGTGAGTAATTATAGGAGTAATTAAGTCAATAATCGGAATAATCATAGCACGGCTTTTTTTTTTTTTTTTTTTTTAATACCACTAAGGTGGCAAACAAGCTTACGGTCCGCCTGATGGTAAGCGGTCACCGTAGCCTATGGACGCTTGCAACACCAGGGGTATCACTTGCGCGTTGCCGACCCTTCAGAAATCAAATAACTTTTTTCTTGAAGAACTGCATACTGTAGTCCTTGCAGAAAACCTTGGCAGGGAGCTCATTCCACAACTTCAGCGTTCGCGGGAGGAAGTTTCTCTGAAACTGCACTGTACGCGACCATTTAGTTTCTAAAGTGTGAGAATGAATTCCCTGCCGATGGCGAGCGGTGCGATGGTAGAAAGTAGCCGTGGGCATCATTTCGAACAATTCCTCAGAACACAACCCATTGTACAAGCGGTATAACACACACAGTGAGGCAAAGTCTCTCCTAAGACTTAAGGGCTCGATACCGCAAGTGAATTTGGAATCGTCGACAATTCTCACAGCCCGTCGTTGAACCGAGTCAAAAGGGCCAAGCTGGTATCCGGGTGCACCTGCCCAGAGATGGCAGCAGTACTCCATATGGGGCCGAACTTACGACTTTTAAAGTAACAACCTTTGCCCCGACGTGAAGTACTGCTTCGCTCTGTTGAGTACACCAAGTTTTTTGGACGCAAGCTTCACCTTATCTTGTAAATGATCTCGGAACTGAACATCGCTGGAGATGTCGACACCAAGGATCCCAATGCTCTTGGAGATGGAGAGGGGAGTGTTCTGGAATTGTGGGACTACAGTGAATGGAGTTTTCTTAGCGGTGAACGCGCACACTTGTGTCTTTGTAGGGTTGAATCGGACCAAGTTTACCCGTCCCCAGTCAGAGACCTGGGACAGTGTGGTCTCGATTTGAGACACAAGTTCTCCGCGGTTTTCCTCCACAACGGAACGAGGGATGTTTGCACGACCCGTGTAATAAGCGTCTCCAGTACTGTCATCTGCACAGCAATGTATGTTGTTGATGTCCAGCATGTCATTGATATGCAGTAGAAACAGCGTAAGAGACAGCACAGAGCCTTGCGGGGCATTAATGTCCATGCTATCAGAGCAACTACCGTCAACTACGGTTCGTATGCGTCTGCCGGACAAAAAGCTAGCCACCCATTTGCACAAATCCTCGGGCACTCCGTAAGATGGCAACTTCGATAGAAGACCCCGGTGCCAGACCCGATCGAACGCCTTCGCTATGACCAGGCTACATGCCAATGCCTCCCCCTGACTCTCAATGGCTAGTGCCCATCGGTGTGTGAGATACACTAGAAGGTCACCAGTCGACCGACCGTGGCGAAAGCCATATTGACGGTCACTGACCAGATCGTGTACTTCTAGGTATCTTAGAAGCTGTGTGTTGATCACACGCTCCATCACCTTAGAGAGGAGAGAGGTAATAGCGATAGGCCTGTAATTCGATGGATCTGATCTATCGCCCTTTTTGGGCACCGGGTGCACATTTGCAGTCTTCCATGAAGACGGAAATTGCCTAGTGTGGTAGGAAAGCGCGAAGAGGCGCGTGAGTACAGGACATAACTCAGGAGCACACTGCTTAAGCACCATTGCTGGTATACCGTCTGGCCCACTCGACTTATGAACGTCTAGAGAAAGCAACGCCCGCCTGACCTCCCGCTGCGTTATGGAGATTTCCGGCATGGTCTTACCGCACCACGGTATAGTAGGTGGTACAGCGCCTTCATCGTTCATTTTCGAGTTCGAGGCAAAGAGACTGCCCAGTAGATCGGCTTTCTCTTTAGCACTATGGGCCAAGTCACCATCGGTCTTTCGCAGTCGTGGTAACGACGACTGGCAAAAGTTCCCTTCGTCAGCTTTGGCAAGCGACCAGAAAGCACGACTCCCAGAAGGATAGCTCGCAAGTCGCCCACCTATTTTGCCGATGGATTTGAATTATGTAATCACTACAAACAGCACTTCAAGATATAAACATAATACTCTTCTTAACATCACAATCAGTAAATTTTCGGAAAGTAAAAGGATGGAAGTCAGGAGTTGAGTTCATTGAACGATTTTGCAGCGTAATCGCTTTTTTACTGCTATTCATAGCAGGTACAGAAGTGAAATGTTGATTAAGTAAATCTAACTAAAGATTTTTTGAATTTGGTGTAGTCTGAGTTTTAACAACTTCTAATGTCTTAAGAAATTTCCATATTCTACATGGATCTCTGTTTTCAACGGATTTGTGGATATGGCGTCGTTGTGCGTCTCGCCACATCGTATTGCAGCGATTTCGTATATTTTTGTACTCTTCTAAGTTGGCTTCAGTAGGGTCAGTTTTCAGTTTGGCCTTAGCACGATTTCGTATTCTTTGAAGGGATTTAATTTTGTCGTCTAGCCATGGTGCAGGAAAGTTTTCACTTTTATTTGTCTTATTGGAGCATGGGTGTCATACATTTCAGTAATCAGCGAATGAAATGTATGAACCTTTTCGTCGACTGTAAAGCACTCACAACTGTAGACCAATCAATTTTAGAGGCGTCTTCACACAATTTACCTACATTCATGTTGCTAAAATTACGCTGCATAAGTGTTTTAGACTTCACTTTAGGTCGTGATAAGAAAATGCTTTTTCTGAAAATTGACCATGTGCAGTAGTATTCAGAAAGCATATTATAATAGATCCCTAGGCCTAGTATCACACACAATAAATGTTAGGTTTTCTATTCAAATCTTAAATAATTTACGATTGATAAGTTAAAGGAGCACTCTAAAGGCCAAGCTAGGTAGCGATGTTATTTCTCTGTTGTTAACTTTATAGTGGTTGGTGGCGAGCTACCAGGGGATGCACCATGTGCAATCCGCCTTTTGTTGCCTGGTTTTGGTGGGGTTCTGGATGTGTGGGGGTGTGGCGTACGAGTACGTACGTGTATGTGTGTATATACATATTTGGATAGATATTGTGTACTTGATGGTTTGGTTCCTGCATGACTGATTGGTAACAGGTGTACATCCGGGAGTTTCTTGTCACTTCTTCTCCCCTTAAGCTAGTTTCCGAAGTGATAGCAGTTTAAATGATGTGCATTTGTTGCCGGGCTGTTGTGTAGGGGCTGGGCCACTTTCGGGTGTGCGACGTCTGTTTGAATGTGTGTGCATATATGTATATGTGCGTATTTGTGTGTAGCACCCGCTCGTGTTCGCATCCCTGCCGCTATCGGGCGGCCGAACGAGGATTGAATCAGATTGGACCCATAAGTTAATTTAAATATAGTTTTATATATATATATATATATATATATATATATATATATGTATGAAATTAGTGTCTGTTTGTGTATATATGAATATGTGCATGTATGTGTATTTTATATTATCTTTAATATGTATATGAATACCTATTTATTTACATATATGTAAAATGTAAATATGTATGTATGTGTATATGTGTGTATGTATGTGTGTGTGTATATATATATATATGTATATACATATATATATATGTACGTCTGCTGTGTAATATTATATGTTATATGAATATAGTACTATCGAAGTTTTATTGGAGTTGCTTGAGTGTGTCATGCTCTCTCAAAGTGTCTCTGCGGTGGTGGCATGTGCGTCGGGTCGTTACGTTCCCTAAAACATGGTTGAGCAAAGCGATGGCTGATTAATGTGTCATACTTGTGAACGGGTGCCGCCTGTGGAGGCTGGTCTGCTCTTGCAAACTTCTTACAATCTCCTTTGTACGTCTGCTCTGTAATATCATATGCTTAATGAATATTTTTTTTCTCGGGAGTTACTTTAAATCCCGTCACAGAGTAATTGAAGACTTAACGTATCACATGGTGCCCCCCTATGAAAAACAATAGGCAATTAAAATAGTACCTAAATTTTGATTGTTTTTTAAATGAAACTATTTACATTGTAAATCTTGTTTATTAAGTGTTTCATTACAAAGCATGTATTTATTAGTTGATACACTATAATATTATGTTTCGTTTGTGATTTTACAAAGATGTCCTATTGGACGCACGCAATAAAACAGCATTGTAATTAGTTTGTAAAGCTAGTTGTAGTTAATTTAGTTGACGATTCGAAAGTGTTCTTAGTAACCCATTTGAATAAAAAGATTTTGATTTTGATATCATTTAGTGATGAGACCAAAATACGATCTAACAGTAAAGGAGAGCAATTTGGAAAGTAATTCGTGGCGTTTGGAGGTAATAAGTACAGATTACCTTTCGTGTTAATTTTCCCAACAATTTCACCTTTTTTAAGCTTGGTCGAAATAATGCTTTTTCGAAGGCCTTTTCTGTTTGGACGAAGAGTGCCACAAAGGAAAGTTTTATTTTGCGTCAGTTCTTCTGCTAGATCGATTTAACAATAAAAATTATCAGTACTAACGAGCCCCCCTTCGTTTATAAGATCTTTAATAGTTTTCTGTCCGTTATCCAAATCTCGACCATTTTCTCCTTTTCCTTTGCAATTGTAAAATAATTTTGAATAGTTTTAACTTACCTCAAAGAGAATATAATCACTACGTTTCTTACCTGAAATCTGAAGTTCGTCCCATATTTTGTCTTTTTTCCTGATGTTTTCAATCTGATGTTTAGAATGCCGCTACAGTTTTTATTTGAGCCATTTTAGCGTTAAAAAACAATTTAAGAGACTTCAAGCTGCCCATTCAAAAACTGCTGAAGAGGCAATGGGCATGCCACATTGGTTATCGAACCGATAACCGATGGGAAAGAAATATCGGAGGACGCAGCGTGGGTCGGCCTCCTACCAGGTGGACAGACGATCTGGTCAGAGCCGCAGGAAGTGGATAGGCGTGGGCGGCTCAGGAGCGGCCATTGTGGAGACATATAGGGGAGGCATACGTTCAACAGTGGACGTCTTTCGGTTGAAACGAATGAACGAACGATTCACAAACGATATGGATTTTATTGTTTATAAAAACTTCGAGTTCCATATATTGAACTTGAAGTTTTGAAATAAAGCTTTAATAAACATTTTGTGCAAAGTTGTTGCAATGTTTAGGAAATTGTTTGCATACTTAACACTCGCATAGGTGTATAGAATAATAAATTAAGTGGTTTCCATAGAAATTACCCGCTGATAACCAAATTTAGCGCGGGCGGAGTGGCAGGCAAAAGCTAGTAGTAAACTGCAAATTAACAGCTCAACTTTGATGAAACATGCTATAAAAATAATATTCATTTTTAACAACGTTGCTTGGTAGCTGCCGAGTGACTAATTATACCAATTAAAATAATCTTTTTTATTTGTTTTTCACTTTTGAGTTGTTATTCAGAACAGCGGTGACACAAACATGCGCTATCGTATATTTTTACTTTTTATCATTTTTCACACTTTAAACTGTGAAGTTATCAAGAAAAATAATTTAGATGTCTCGGAAAAAAATAGAATGATGGGCGTCGATACTGTTCACGACCAAAAAATAGATAAGGACACCATTATAACGCGTAATTTAAAACTAGAGAAAAGAAATCGTGGTAAAAATGGTGAGTAGCGAATAAAAATAAGTAAACAGTTCTTTTATTAACACCATGAGATACATATACTTTTTTCCTTATGCTAAACAACTTCTGTTTGAGAATGAACGTGAAAAATAATATGATTAATATACATATACACTATAAGTGTATATGAATATACTTTAATCATCGTATTGAATCAACTTTGTTACGTTTGTCCGCTGTAACGTTGTTGGTTTAATTGTTCGATCAGCATTTCCAACATCACCTTGCAAGTCCAGGTCTGAAAAAGGGATGTCCTTAAGAATTTCAGTCTTTCGATCAACGATTTTACCTGACGTTAATTCTATTAACCTGATTTTGTAATGCCACTCCTACACCTACAAACACCGTTATAAAGCTTTTTTTGTCTATGGACATAATAAACGCAGGCGAGGAAAGGCAGTATCGTTAAGAGTTACGAAATATTGTGTTACGATATCATTAGGCATAGTCGAAAACGGTATTACGTAACCTGAGCAAATAGAAATTTTCAAAATAAACTTAAACAATCAAAAGCTTAAAGCCTTAAAGTTCAGAATGTTACAAGACTAGGTGATGTCTTATAGTCCTACAATGTAGCCGTCTAAGCAATGACACTCCTGTGCTCCTGCAGTGGACACGTGCAACGCTGAAGGTGCAAGAACAACGAATAGTTTTCTGATGATAATACGTTTCTTTTAAAATTATTGTTTTTTACTTTCATTAGTAAATGTTAATGCATTAATTTTATCCTTTTGAATCTAATTAATGTTAATAACAGTACATCATCATAAAAAACAAGAAGAAGAAAGAGAACCAGATTGGTCATACAATTCGTTTCCGCCAGAAGTGGCTGCGCATGTAGAACAGTTCAAGCGAAACATGTCAGAGTGTTTGAAAGAGGTTCAGGCGAATGATAAAAGACCGGTGAAAAGATTGTCCCCCAGACAGGAGTCGCCCGTTCACGGAGAATGTCTTATTGCATGCGTCCTTAAACGAAACAGTGTAATTGATAATGGGAAAATAAATAAAGGTGAGAATATCTAGATTGAATTAAATTAATACAAGATCTAAACAAAGTAAAAAAGAAATGTTTTTCTTTTATATACAGAAAAAGCGGTCACCGAAGCTAATGATTTCAGGCTTTTAAAAACATTTTAAGAGCTGCAAGCAAATCATCATATTTATACATATCTCATTCTTGTATATCTGAATCTAAAACATATTTACTGGTAATTCTTTATAAGTATGAAATTATAAGTATTAAATTAGAATGATCATCTGTGACCCAGGTTCAAAACGAATGAGGCCTATTCCAGTTTTTTTTTTTTAAATTAAAATTCTTTAATTCATAAAATTTATAATTTTTGTGTTTAATTTCAATTGCTAAACTAAACTTACATAAACAGGGAGAAAACGTTAGGTGATCACACTCGACTATTTCTAACCTATACACGATATGATTATTGACCATGAAAGTGCTTTACTAGTTCTATCCATTGGTATTAATAATGGTTAATAAAATGAACTGAATATATTCCAAAATTTGATGTTTTTAGCTTTCATACATTTAGTATGGCGACACGGCACTCAATGCATGATACCTAATACCACATGATGTTTAAAATCTTATAAACATAGATTATTTCCGTAAATAATTTTAAATATTAAATATAAGCTATTTGCTAGCTTATAATTTTTATTTAATAACATTTCTAAACAATTTTTTTTAATTATGTTTAAAGAGGCGTCCTCTATTTTCTGTGCATTTTGTCACTCTATTAAGGTTTCCAGATACTCTTTTATAATAGCCAAGTAGAGTGTAATAACACTTGAGGTGGAGACACGTTTATCTACAATATATCACAATTATTGATAAAGATATTAATATGTGCATAATATATTTTTAAGTACGTACCTAAATGATAAAATATACCACTTCATTTCGGCATACTCAATGTATGGCAGCTGAAAAGTTTTCGGATAGATCCAGTTTATTTTATAAACCACTAGCTGACCCGGCGAACGTTTTTTTTTGGGTTCCGTACCTAAAGGGTAATTAGCGGGACCCTATTACTAAGACTCCGCTGTCCGTCCGTCTGTCACCAGGCTGTATCTCATGAACTGTTATAGTTAGACAGTTAAAATTTACACAGAAGATGTATTTCTGTTGCCGCTATAACAACAAATACTAAAAAACAGAATAAAATATATAGTTAAGGGGGCTCCCATACAACAAACGTGATTATTTTGCTCGATATTGAAAACGCCAGCAAGGTGCTTAAAATATTCACAAAATAATTAGTTATGTAGTCACTTTAAAAATAATTATTTAAATTAAAATAAAACAAATATTTAAGGGGAGCCCATACAACAAACGGGATTTTTTTATAGATAATGGTACGGAGCCCTTCGTGCGCGAGTCCAAATCGCACTTGGCTGATTTTTTTAAACAAATGCCACGCCCCCTATTGTGAAAGGGCTGTACTAATATAGAAACTTTCTCCGGCGTGTCTCCACAACAATTTACCAAAATTTGAATGCAATGGGTTCACCCAAATACGCGAATTCGACTCGCACCTGACCAGTTTTTTCTTTCTTAAAAACCTTCCCCGGCGTGTGCAAAACAACTTAACAAACTTTAATTACAATCGGTTTACCTTTAGTACGTGAGTCCGACGCTTACTTGACCAATTTTTCTTTCTTAGAAACCTCCGATGTGCGCTGAACAACTTATAGTACTAGAGCCCACGACCAAAATTTTTGTCTCATAGCAATACGGCCAAAACCGCATCAAATCGATAGATACGATTATCCTGAACTCGAAAATACCAATATCAGACATTTTCCGCGTAGCGTTTGATCTGAAAGAATTTTACCGAACTGCATCAAAGCAATATGTCTGATTTGCAGACTGTAGTTGAATGATAGTTCTGAGATACCGGAAACATATTTTTCAGACGTTAGTGGTGTAGCGCAAACCCGTAAAATCACTTAAAAAAATTAAAAATGAGACAAAAAAAATGTCTCATAGCAATACGTCTGAAAATCTTTTTTATTAGTAAATTTTGGTTATTTTCAGACGGAAATGTGAACGCATTAAATTTTGAGACCGTTTTGAAAATGTTAACAAATTTTACCGATCGGTATCATAGCAATATGTCTGAAAATTGTTGGACATGATAAAATAAGTTGTCCAAATGTGCAAAAAATTTATATCAGACAAATTAATTGTAGCACCTTCTCTATCAGACAACTTTTCGATACTCAGATATCATTTAAAAATCGTATTGAGGCATCTTGAATTTTCTGTTACAAACCAATGAATACGTTGCGACCCTGAATTTATTAGATGATAATTAACAAAGAATTTACCTGAAACCGTAACATTGAAGTTGAAGGACTGAAATAAATCGCACAAAAGGAAACTGGGATGAAGTTGAAAAAAAAACGGTTTATTCAAAGTTACAAAATATTCTCGTATTCAATCGCTGTCGGATTCGGAATCGTCGTCTTCGAAATCACTCTCGACGTCGCTCGGGAGATCTTCAACGTCCTCTTCTGTAAAATAAACATCGTTAGTGAAAATCACGAACTTATTTATGAAATTAACAGCAAAAGCCATGTAAACTGTACCTGTTGTGGATGATGATTTGTCGTCCAAAATAATGTTGCTCAACTCAGGTAGTTGGTTGCCAGAGAACCACGAAAACTGAAATCGTCCCTCGTCTTCATACCATCCGCAATCTGCAGGGTTCAGTTCGGTTGGCGTTTTGGTATGAGCGTTGCTCCAGACTTGTGCAATATATTTTGTTCGTAATAAATGTTTCTCCAATTCCGTTTTGCATGGTGGCAGATTGCAGGCGTCGTAATTGGATAACTGGAGATTCAGAGTTGTCGAAGTCTCGTCGTTTTTAATTTTATATGTCTTCGAAAAAATGTTGAGTCGAGCTAAATCGACGTTATTAATTTTTTTTTCGTTGTACAATCTGCACGTGAATTCTTCCAAAACGGGGAATACCTTGTCACTATCAGAAGTATAGCTGCCCAAATCACCGAAAGCTTCTTGATAGCGTTTCGAATTTTTCAGCATTGTCAATGGTCTTTTTTTACCCTTGCGATATAACGCGGGATTATAATCGCAGCCGGTCATTGCATGGAAAGCAGGTAAAGATTTTGCCAGAGTGGATCCCAATGTCTCGTATAAACGTGAAACATCAATGTAACGCCGGGAATTGCCAACACCAACATCCATAGAAATTTGGACGACACTTTCTACAAATTCCATATTTCCGAGCATTATTATTAATATATCGGTGTTTGAACATCGAATCGTTACTTTACCCCGTTGTTTCATTTGGCAGACATGGTAAACGATCTTCGTATCTGCCTCTTCGTGTTCTTGGCAAGTTAAATCTTCGTTGATTGTTTGGATAACAAAACCACCTTTCACCGAATATTCATAACACATGTCGTAATTGATGTTGATGATTTTGTTTGCGATTATGTGCGCCATGTCTTGTTCTGACCAATTGTTGATAATAAATTTGACCAAAGCATGTTTAAATTTGATGTTTTTCAATTCTTTAGCGAAATCGGAAGGTCGAACTTGTTGCGGTCCTGAGATTCGAAAATCGGTCGATTTTACGTTTTTTCGCAATCCATGCTCCGTGTCCTTGATCGACGGGCAGAAATACCTGTCGAATATCAGATCGATCCTCTCAACATTATGTTTGCACAAAATGTGCAAAATTTTTTTCGAGATATCTCCAAATGTTCATGGTATGTCTTTTAAGGTGTACAGTAAAAAGAACCCATCGATAATCAAAACATCTGTAGACTCTGGCTCCGTGCTCTCGATTTTTTTTCAAGGTCTCGCATCAATGCTGATTTGTCGGTTTTATTTATTGTACCGTCCATGTGACAAAGTGATAGCGGCATTGGGGTTATCGGGTAACACAATACTTTTTCGATACTTTTTTTTTTTCTAAGGACAAAGCTAAAAGCCGCCCAAATAAGTCTCTTTGTAGCCTCAATTCTTGAACCTTGCCATCGAGTACAACTTTTTTCTTTTTCTTTAACGTGCTGAATGTGAAGACTGGATTCTTTTTTATTGGTTCTTGAAAACGTGCATGTCTCTCTTCTACCTCGGTTATGAAATTATTGCGCAAAGTTTCTCCTCGAGATTCGACGTTGAGCAGAAAGTCAGTGGTATTTTGTGCAGCAGCTTCTCCAGTTGTGATGTTGTACAACTTATCAGCGTCTAACGAATTGTCGAAAGGATTCATGTATTGTTGTAAAGTCCTTGTGAATTTCTCAACTTGCTGGTGACTCTTTCGAATGCGAGAACTCTTCAGTTCCGAGGTGATATCCTGATTCTTGGCGATTCCAGCGGTTTTCAGCACATGTGATATTATTTGAGCTCGAGCACTGTGATTTATTGCCCAACGTTGCCTTGCAGCCACCGAATTTGTCATGTGAACTATTCCGATTAGCTTCCGAGCTGCTTCGCCGTTAATCGTTTGTTCCAAAGTCAGGTCAACAGGTATTCTGGAAAAAGATTTTTCCGTTCTTCGTACTCCGAATGATCCTTGTTCTAATGAGAAACGCAGTCCTGGATGGGTTTCGTCGATCCTGCACAGCTTGCTGACATAATATACCAGCCAACGAGAATAATTTTGGTGATTGAACGCGAAGAAAAAGTTTGTGATTTTTGCAAGAATGTAAACATACATTTTCAGATCTCCGGTTCTGATACTCTTGTTCAGCATGTCATAATAGGACACTAATCGGATGTAAACGGTGTAAAACTGAGCAGTTAGTCCATGCTTTCCTTGCAATGTTGGTTCGGTAAAGTTGTCATACTTCTCGAACAATTCGAGAGTTGCTTCGTGTTCTATTGTAGGCGTCGTTAAACGTTGCTTTTGTAATTGAAACAAATAATCTTCAATTGATTTCTCGATGACAATTTTTTCACGGTCGACGAAGGTATTGAAATGCAGTTTCTGAAACGCGAGCGATAGAAGGGGATGTAGTCTTTTGCATCGATTGAAATTTGTACCTGAAATGAAACCCTTCAATGAACCATTCACCAAAATTTCACTGTCCAGCGGCTGCAGTATCATCACTTTGTACAGAAGCGTCGGTTGGAGCGGTAAAATTTGCGTCACTAGGTATATTTTGGTAAATTATCCCGACAGTGTCGTGGAGAGTGTCTTTACCAGTGAGAGTATCGACGAACCGATCGAAGTTATCGAACGCGACTCCAGTACACAAATTATCGGCGAGAATTATGTCTTCGGGACATAATTTGTTCTGTTGCGTTGATGTGAATGTCAGCTCAGTCTCTAGCTCTTCGATGACATTGTAGCCACAGCAGTGACCGTATTTGTTGACAAGGTCGATAATTTTCCTGCTGCTCGAGAGACTCTTTAACGCCATTCCCAGAGTGACATGTTTCGAGGTTTTAATATTGCCGTTCGTAGCTGCATAAATAATGTCCTGACCGAGGGAAAACATTTTTAAGTCGCGCGAGGATTTCTTTAATTCATGACGAGATTGAGTTACGCCTTTACTATCACCGCAAATGATACACTGCAAGAGATACGATATTAACGGTGGCACAGAATCGCATTCACCTCGGATGAGATCTTGCAACGTTATATCCTCCGGTAATTTTGTCTTATCCGCGTTAAATATCTCTCGTCTGATTATCTGCCCGATGTTGTATATCGCTTGTCTCGTTTCGATGTTTTTGAAAAATTCTTGATTGCCAGCGTATGGAGCGATATACTTTTTGTTGTCCGAGAAAATGATTTTTATTTCAGTGTTGAACGTTACCAATAACTTCTTTTCCAAATGACGCGACGAAAAAAATCCGGTTTTTCGACGTTGGAGACGTTGTCAAACTGTTCGTGCAGAAACTCGATGTACTTTTCTGAGATGAAATTATAAAAGAGACATTCATTGTTTTCAATAACGCGTTCGAGAATAAGTATGCAAATTTTGTCGTACGCGTCAGTATGACATTGTCGTTTTTTGTGCCAAGTTTTTTCGTTTTTTTTCTCGAGATCATTCTTACAGTGCCATTCAAACTTTGTTTTGCAATGTTTGTGATAGAAGCAGTTGTCATCTTTGAGAGTTTCGATTTTACGCAGCATCTCGATGTTGTTGTACTCTGTGGACACGGCCTTAATAAATTCGATGAAAGTGTTGGTCGCTTTTATCAAACATACCGCGCGTCTTTTCACGTATATCCTGTATTTACCGCAAATAATACAGCTGTGTGTATTTTCATCGGCAGTCGAATCATCACTTACCGCACTGTCATCAGGTACCGTATTACCGACAGCTACCGTACTGTCGTCCGCTAAAGCACTGTCGTCCGCTAACGAACTGTCGTCCGCTGTCGTACTCTCGTCCGCTCCTCGATCACCTTCAGGTTCTTCACTGTAATGTGACAAATTCGAAATTGGGATGTTTAATTTAATTATCGGATTTCGTTCTTACAATTATATTTTAATGCCCATTTATTTAGACACGCAAGGAAAAAAAATTCTATAAAGAACAAGAAAAAATTATATACAAAAGTCCAGAAGTACAGAAAAATTTAGAAAATAAATATTGAGTGTACGTATACAATTTTTTGAATTTCCATTCTGATAATTGGTTCGTTCGTTTAAATTTGTGAGCATTTGGATAAACAAAATTTAAGAAGGGGGAGGGGATAAGGGTAATGCACTATAAAAGAAGCATATTTTCAATACTTTTTGTTGACGACACAGTTGAAATGATTGAAATGATTCAATGACAGCCAATCTCTCAGACGCCGCAAAAAAAGTTACATTGCGGTGAACTGTGTCACTCATTTCTGGATGATCTGGGAAAAAAAATTCTAAAAGTTTGTATTAGTCAATAAGTTTATTGAGATAACGCTGTCGAGTTTTTATTTTTTTTGAATTATTTAAACTTTTAGTCACAATTTTTAGTCCATTTTTATTCGCAGTTCAGTTCTAATTTTTTATTTCGAAAATTGGAACCTTCATTATTGTAAAATGAATTAAAATAATAAAAAATAATTTTAAAAAATCGACAGCATTACCTCGAGAAACTTATAAAGTAATAGAATCTTCTTGCAATTTTTTTCGGATGATCCGGTGATAGTTATGCTGTACACCGAACTTAATAGAACCGAAACAGGGGAGAAAAGAATTTTTGATTAGAGTTCGACAAAATATAATTGTAGGTACATAAATTTAAAGACATTCATAAATTTGTTTATCTAAAATTAACTGCGGTAGGTATTTGTTTTTAGTAAGAACTAATTACTAGATACTGGTCACAGTCTAAATTAAGGCACATATTTTACTTACGAACTTTTCAAATCTTATAAAATATATATACATAATCATTATTTGAAATCTCATAGCTTATAGCAGCATCCTTGATAAAATATAATCACATAAGACTATTTTAGACTAATACTTAATAAAATAAACAGTAACATAAAAAATAGACAAAAATTCTTAATATTTCGTAAGCATTATCATATTAATTTTATTTATACTCTCAGTCATGTTTTTGAATATTTTCTCTACATTTTGGTCTACATGGGAATAATCTTTTTCTGTAGTTTTTGTTTTTCAGTGCATTGCTTTTCCTATTAATACTATTAAGTATTTGTAACCAATTGTCTTCTCTTGAGTGGTCATCTCGTCAGGAGGGCTAGTCTCTAAGATAGGTTGTAGGAGCACAGGTACCACGATGTGCTGATTCTACATCTCTTGAGGGATGCCGGTATTATCTTGAATATATATTTTGTCTTAGATTTGTTACAAAGGCAGAATTGTTTTGTTTGCGACGCTTTCTCCTAAGTGGCTTACTACTAGCACCCTCAGCAAGCTCTTCAGAACTCAGCCGTGTAACTCGGTGGCTTATCTTGGATCGCTCGTTTCTTATGTAGTCTTTAAAATATGCATTGCGTTTGTGTTTCATGAAGACCTAAAACAAAAGACACGTATGTTCATTTTTTGATGCAACTATTTTACCAAAATACATACGAGCTAATTTTTTTTTATAGTCAGTATTCTACTCTTGAACATTGTACTGAACCATCAACTATAATAATAGATAACTAAACATACTTAAACGAAAGTAATAGGTTACTAAAATGGCAAGCCCTGATCGTTTGCCATCGATAGGTACGCTAAGAAGAACAAAATAGATTCTCATTTCATAATAAGTACCTAATTATTGTTATAAATAATTCCCTATAACGTTCGTTAGCTTATTAAAAGTGTTTTTTATTTTGCAAACACAGAATAGTAAAATACTAATGTCAACGCAATATCTTGACATTATTTTAGGAGCGAACCAAAAATTAACTCTAAGTAACCTACAATATTAACAAAAACTGCTCCATTACAAATATAGTACAAAGAAAGTGGTAAACATACCTTTTTCATTACAATACACAGATCACAATAACTAAGCACTCGTAAACTCGTGAACAATGTTTATAAATTCCACTCAGCATAAATCATTACCGGGAAGTAATTGTTAACAAAGACAATTCCCGATTGATCTGTTTTCTAGTAACAGGGCAGCCGATTTTACTATTGCTGTTTATTATAATTTGTTAGATATCACCATGAACATTATAGTTACCTATATTTAATAAAGTATTAATATGTAAAAATACTTACAATTCTGTGCCTACATTTAGATTAACGTTTCTTCTCCACGAGACTTGTAATCTCTTCTTCACTTAGCTCAGTGCTAGGAATAATTTCCGAACCAATATCTTCAAATGGTTCTTCAAAACTATACTCTAGAATATCTAACGCCTTTACTTTATTTGTTGTTGAAAACAGCGTCGTTTAAAAGTTGGATTCTAAAAATTTTATAAAAAAGTTATTTAGCACATAATACACTGATCATATAGCAATATCAAATGATATCCATTATAAAACATATATTTACAACTATTTATAAGTAATTTAAAAAAAAACATACAACATATTGTCATTTTTTAAACTAAGAAACATCATGAATTATTCTTTGTATGATATTTCTACCCTTATTATCACTTTCATCTTTCGAATGTTTTATCAAAAGTAGTCTAATTGTTTTGAAGCATTATACAACTCAGAATTCGAGGCATCATACATATCTTTTTACTTCTTATTTTTGAGGTGGTGCTATCCGATTCCACAATAAAAGCTTCATCGAGCAACTTGTTTTAGTTTTGAAAATGCTGGAGCATTTAGTGTGTATGCCACAGAATTATAAAATATTTGGTTTTCACTCCATTTTATTTTAGACGTGGTATTAATTTCGGATTCTTTTTTTTATTTTGAATGATATTTTGTATTAATAACTTTTCGACCTGGTTCAGAATCGTCTGGTTCACTCGTCACTGTCGACGTTGAAGCTGTTAATCTGCTTGAAGAACTAGAGTAGCGACTTGTCCCAGGCAATTTACCGCGCAATCTTAGTTTACTTCGGCGATTGATATAACTCATAAAGTTTACCGAAAGCATGTTTTTTTTGACCCTTTTGCTGCTGCTTCAAATGGTGAATAAATAGCTTCGTTCTTCTTAAAATGTTGCATATTAGCAGCCAATTGCTTAAATTCTAGTGATGATATCACTTTAGCGGGATTTTCTTCTAGAAGATTACTAATTACTAGTTGGCTTAATCGTTTGCGGTGACTTTGATCAAGTAATCCAGCAGCAGATTTTCCATGAGCAAGTATAGCACTACCATCTAAAGATTTCTGTCGAATCTCTGAATAAGGTTCAGTCAGCATACATAATTGTTAATGTCGCGTTCAAAATATTTAAAGCCACTGCTGCCTGCAGAAAAAATATTATTCCAAAATCCTAGCTTGACAGAAATCAAAGAGAATTTGCTGGTTTTAAAAGGATTGAACCTGTTTTTAAAAGGGTTTAACCTATTTTAAAATGTTATAGAAATTTAATGAAAAGGCACGCATAAAAATGAATAGCTTACTATGGAAACATTTTTAGGAAAAAATGTTTCTCCACAATGTTGTCGGCTCCGTGGCTTAGTGGGTAATGACCCGTCTGCTAAACTGAGGGGCGTAGGTTCGATTCCCGCACAAGACAAACACTTACTATTTTTATTTGTATCGAGACTAGGTGTTTTCTATGTAAGATATATAGTAAAATTGATTACAATGATGGATATTTACACTGGTTAAACTTTTGATCAATCTACCACTTACACCCTGACTTTACATATTACCTATTTGCAACTTTACTACTACCATACACTATGTGGTTGATGACTGGCATACAACTCAGTAGTAATTTTTTTATATTTTTTCAACTTTATAATACAATATAGTCTTACAATAGGTAATAACATAATATACAATGTTTTAATTGCAAATGCAAATCTCACACATTAAATCACCTAGAAACACTTTCATACATGTTAGATTTCCTACAACTCACCAGGAAAACACTTACCAATGCTGAAATTACTTATCAACTATGTACAGACTTGAACAGAATTACGATTGCGGAGGGTTCGATTTGTCATTGCTCTGGGATTGATTTAAATTAACAGTCACTCATTTAATTACTTAGTACCCATTAATATTTGCCAAACTAGCTAAAGAATAATATTTAGACAACTTTATAATTTTCAGTTGCCATGATAATTTTTCTTAAGTTTTAACTTAACGCCAAGTATAGAGTCCTCAACATTGCATATGTAACTAAACAACCTGTATAAAGCTTATCGAACTGTATGAAGGTTAGTCCATAGGATAAAACGTCCTAATCTCGGCCCCTGCCTTCCGTGTAGGTGAACGTTTTGGCATCAGTCACGGCTTAATTTAATCTGGTTTTAATATGTAGGCAAATGTCTTCATGTCATATACTCCGGTAGTTTAGTGTGCAGAAGCCGGCGAGGCGCAGCACACTGTAATTCTATCACTGATATGGTATGAAACGACTACGGAGACCACTCTAGGAATATGTAGTGGTAGTAAATTCTTTATTGCACAGAAAAAAAAATTAAAAGTAGTAAATACAGTTGATTGGTAGAGAGCAATTGAGGCGGTCTTATCGCCATTTAGCGATTTCTTCATGACAACCTTTGGGTAGAGGAAATCTAGTAGAATAAGATTTAAGAGTAGGTGCAACTTGGAACTAGAAAGTTATATAAATATAAATGAAAACAAACAAGTGTGTAAGATATGAATAAGACATAATACACGTTACTACATATTTAATATAGTATGAAAAAAAAAATATTTACAGATACTTACATAATACCTACTACATAGACGTACACAAAATAAATAACATGTCCTATTTGTAAAATAATAATTATTAATGTGACCGATAATAATTTTTAACCTGCGTTTTGAAGCAGTGTAAGCTTTGGGCTTGTCTGATAGTGAGAGGTAAAGCATTCCATAGTTTTATAGATTTAACTGTGAAGGGATCGTTATAAAACTGAGAGGAATGTGAAGGAATCTTAAGGAGTAAATTTGTAGATCTAAGATTTTTTGTAGAAGAGCCAAGGAATTCAAAGCAATGTTTAACATAAGTTGGCGATGAAGGTATGAAAAGAACGGAATAAAGAAGAGAAAGAAGGTGTGTATTCCGGCGTTAGTGAATGGAGAGCCAATTGAGCTTAGAATGAAACTCTGATACATGATCAAATTTGCGTAAACCAAATATGAACCGTAGAGATAAATTTTGAAGCCGCTCAAGTTTGTTTAACTGCTCTTCAGTAAGATCTGTAAAGCATAACTCGGACCATAATTCAATTGCAATAGTTTCTTATTGCTTCCGGACAGTAAAATAACAACATGAAGAATATTTCTCTTCTTAATTTAATTGTTAATTTGGAATTCGTTACAGAGAAATAATGGGTCCGCTGTAAGGATGCTTATTTTATTACTAAACCCTAATGTCGGCCTCCAGCCGGAACAGGGGAGAAAACAGCAGTATTATAATTTGAATGGATTCATTAGTACCTTAAGTTAGGGCTCTTAAAGTTTATTTTTGTAAGACGTTTGATACCCATTTATTGAATGACCAAAGTTCGGCCGCCTCAAAATGTAAGTTTTACTAGACTATAAAAATCACGACCGACATAAGGCTACTCTAACAACCTAAGCTCGGCCACCTTCACTAGTTGAGATGAAATATAGGATGTTCAAAATACTAAATAAATCTATGCGTGTAACTGTGTGTTTATGATTATTTGCTGTAATACACCATGCTGATTGCCACAGTAAAACGCTGGTTATCGTTGGAAAATTAAATAATTTATTTTATTTATTATAAGTCAATAGTTTACAAATAAAAATAATAAGAAGAAAAAAATACCTATATAATCTAAAAAAATAATATCAATATATAAGTAGCAACATAATATTATAACCTAGTAATTTCAATAAAACGATATACCTACTAAGAAAATTAAATTTAATTATAAAAAAGTGTGTGCCCGCATGGTAGAGCTCCAAGAACGCTGGCTGCATTTCGTCTCTGAATCGCAATACTTATTCTCTGAGCCAGAAATGAGCCAGCCCTCTTGTCGCCGGAAGCAGCTTTTAAGCGCGGTAAAATTGATTTAAAAACTTATGAGCAGAGGTTTTCGACATTTACATGTCCATGGATTTCATACTGATCAACATCGCTACCACACGAGGATCTGTGAGGACAGTATATTGCAACCCCCAGGCGTATACCAACAGCTACTCTAAAGCTGTCACTGTCAAGCAATAGACCCACATTGCGTGACGGTATAGTGTGAAGCCAATAGCCAGATTCCGTTTGTGAGACTGCTAGTAAGCGGGCTTTGTCTGAAGTATTATTAAAATTTGATGTAAAAAAGTATGAGCACTTTGTACCAGTAGAGTGTCCCAAATTTTATGTTCATTTGGTTCCTTTGGAATATCTCCGCCGGGACAAAGTGTCTTTCACTCTTCTGTAGCTTCTATCAAAAAAGGTATCTTAATTGTATTATTCAAAATTTTATTACATAAGTCTTGTACACTGTGTACGAAGGAGAGACTAGCTGGTACAGCTGAACTAGAAATTTTGCGAATACCAGTGCCACCAAATTAATTGGCAAAGTTGCTTGACACCAAGCGGAATCAGAATGTGATAAATTTGTTTTATGTTCAACCGTTAATTTAAGACTGGCGTCCATTTCTTCCAAAATATTGTGAAATTTCCAAATTGGGCTCAAACGAAGAATATGCGTTAACAAAAAGTTGGAACAAAAAGACAAACTTAAACTAATATAATTTCTATATTAATAGGTATCATAAAGAGTTAAAGTTATGCATAGTAAAGTTTTAACACAAATATATAATGTTTATTGATATAATGCCTTATGATTTAGGACATCTTTTACTGTCCGAAATTAGGATCATAGAAGGCCGTAATTAGGTTTGAGGTGGCCGATATTAGGTAAATTTGCCCTGCAAAACTTCAAAGGCTTATAATTCTTTATAAATTAATTTAAGACGTTTAAAATCACTAATAACATAAAGTGTAAATGTCAAATACCCGGACAATGCAAATTCATCTGTGAATAACTTCAAGGCTTAGGCGTGGTTAAGACTGGAGGTTGCATTTTATGTTAAGGGGTCAATATTTGGGCGTTTTACACTATTTACTGCTTGATAAAAATTCCATTTTCTAATGTCTAGTAATATAATTGGTAACAGGGAATTGTTTTTTGTCTTATCTACATAAAAAACAACTAAATTCTAAAATAATAAGTCTTCTACTAGTAAATTGCATCACCACAAAAGTGTGGTCATATGACTTACTTCTAAATAAACTCTTTTCCTTGAAATAACTGGTTGTTTCCTAATTGTAGTAGTAAAAAATGCTGACCTTGTTATTGTTTGTTCACACTGAGGCCTTTTTTTACACTTTCTTCGGACTTGTCTAACAAGTCATCAACTTCACCTAGGTGTAAAGTGTGACAACAGTGTTACACAGTTATTTTAATAATTAGTACAGTATAGGGAAATCTGAAATATGAAAGGAGATACGAGGAACCTGTCTTAGGAAACTGAAAAATATATTAGTTTACGTTTCTGGAATTAACTATTGTAAGTTACACGTTAATAGTCTGCAACTAGAATAAACCTACCAGTCTCGAAAGTCTTTGTAAAAAGTAAAGTACAATTTACAAGTTAAATAATTTTCTAAATAAAATCTGATATCTAGAATATCTAACTAGAAAAAAGTTAAATATGTGGTCTAGTGACATCAACGATGAAGGAAACCATAATGAAATCGTTCGTCGGCGTAGGATATTTCGCCTAAGAACAAACTACCTACAATTTTTTGACAACATTATTTGAAATATAATAAAAAATTCAGAATAACTGCTAAAATGTTCGAGAATCTTCATAATATATTAGGACCAACCTTAAAGAGGGAAACCCAGAGAAATCAAGCCTTATCGTCTGCGATAAATTTACAAATAGCTCTTCACTGGCTCGGCACCGGGTCACAATACCACGCTATTGCAGATTTGCATGACGTGTCTAAAGCAGGTATTTTTTAAGCTGTACACGCTGTTGTGATAGGAGTTATTATTAAACTTTTTTCACCAACTGTTGTTTGGCCAAACGACTGTGGGGAAAGCGTTAGAAAAATTCATTAATTAGAAGGAATCCCAAAGGTTGGTTGTATATGAAACACTTATAAAAATTGATGCACCTCGAGAAAAGGAAGAACAATTCGTAGACAGACACGGCAACCACTCAATTAACTGCATGGTCATCTGCGGTCCTGACCTAAAATTTTTTATTCGTTATTCAAACTGGCCCGAAACTACGCACTATGCCAGGGGTTTTGGGAATAGTGGTTTATTTCATAGAATGTAATCTGTAATCAGAATTTTTTACTTCAATACGTTTATGGTTTATGGTTTTGTAGTTCTAGGTTTTCAGTCTGTAGCTGTAGTTTTCTCTTTTTTAAAATAATTTGCTCTAGTATCTGATTATACTTTTCACTGTTCTTTGTTACCGTTTTCCTACAAAACAAGGAGATATCATTAAAAATGTATAGAATGTGTAACATAATTGTATATGTATTGTAATAATCAACGCTGAAAGCTCAATACACCACTCTATAATACCCTGTTTCGACGACATATTGACGACGTCATAGCATATGCATCTTGTTGACCCAAAACTATAAAAACACATATTCTTGAAGATAGTGCCTATCTGTTGAAACATTGGCTTGTACCACCTATTGTAACGGGCGTAAATGATGCAGGAAATAGACATTTTCTATATGCACATAAAAAAACAAGAAGGGTCATTGAGTGTGCAATATGTCTCCTTAAAAAAAATCCTTGCTTAAATTATTTACGAATCAATCCCAGCTATGCTTAAAAAGTTTTTTAATGCTGTCTTACGCTTTGTAACTTCATACGAAACGAGAACGAACCTAATTAGTTATCAAACAGAGAAGTAGTAGACGGTGAACGACCTTTGAATATGGTAATGCGAATAATCGATCCGAACAGATTCAAAATTATTTTAGAGAAATTGTGTAGACAAATACAGTTATTATTTTGTAGTATGTATCTTTATTTAATAAATGTTTAAATTAAATTGTCATAATCCTTACCCTATTACATAAAAATATGGAAGTTTAAATGTTGGTAATGGCGGTATATAAAAATGAAATGAAATCTATGTAAATAAGTAACATTTTAATTAAAATTAAACTTTTTATTATTTATTAGATACCAAATGTATGTACCATCATCATTTAACATAACGTCACTAATAAAACATGATTATAAAATGAATCCCTGGAATAAATTAGACATATCTTTACTGTAATCAGTTTTTTTTTACTTCAATACGTTCTTCGGCCTCAAAAATATCTAGTTTTAATTTATGGTTTTGTAGTTCTAGATTTTCAATCTGTAGCTGTAGTTTATCTTTTTAAGATATTTTCCTCTAGTATCTGATTACCTTTCACTGTTCTTGGTACTGCCCGTTTTCCTACAAAACAAGGAGATATCATAGAAAATGTAAAGAATGTGTTACATAATTGTAACTTATAATCAACGCTGTAAGCTCAATACAGCACTCTAGTATACCCTCTTTCGACGACATAATGCATCTTGTTGACCCAAAACCATAAAAATTGTATGTATTTAAATCCATACAGCTAAAGGGGGCGCAAAAAAGAAAAATTCATACCTCATTGAGGGGGCTATCGTTGTTTAGAAATAGTTAAATAGTTTTAAAAAACTATTGGAAAACAAAGAAATGAAAATACACAAATTCAGTTTTTTTTTACAAAATTTGGTTCCAAAGAATTTCTTAACTTCTCCATGACCTTTAAACTAGAAATTTAGTAATAATGTTTATTATAAAGTATATTTTTCTAAAAATACTAATAAATAGGAGATTCTTCATGCTTATATTCTACATTTAGTACGGAACCGTGAATGTGCGAAACCCGACACGCACTAGGCCGGTTTTTTTTAAATCAGAATGATTAACTATTTAAATTTATATCTACTACCTATTTAAATATTATAAATAAGAGAGATAATATTTATGATATTAGTACCAGTTTCGTTGATAAAGTACTTTGTTGCACATTGTCTTTTGAAGGCACCACCGGCGAAGGTGTGTTATTATTATTAACAGAGATAGGAGGAGTATCATTTCAAATCTGTTCGTCCATGTTGTATTGGTTATCTATTTGTTTTAATCCAACAACTGTAGGAGAGTTCTTACCGAATCAATTCACAAAAACTGTGCATGAATATGGAATGAAATAAAAGAACTCAACCGTCAAAATATTTTACATTTACCTAGCCAAACCCAGCCATGTTTACTTTTTCGCGAGGAACCCTATTTTTTATTTTAAAATAAAAGTAGCCTAGGTTACTCCTTATATCATCACCTATCTGACAGTGAAGTGTCGTCCAAATCGGACCAGCCGTTTCAGAGAGTAGTCGGCATAAACAGACAAGACTTTTTTTTTTTGTAAAAAAGTACCTTATAAACATTCATATGCATTTATTAATAAACTTGTGTTTTGGCATTAAAAACAGACACTTTTATTTAATTGTATTTATTTGTATAGATGAATAAATTGCTACCTACCTAATAATTATATCAATGGGAGATTCTTATCATTGGGGTTTTTTTATAAACCCAATAGTTGTCTCTAATATATACCTTCGTTGGTGGATCTACGTCAAGGGCAGAACACAGATATTCGATACGGATCCAAGCTAATTTCTTATCCTGCTTTATCCTGTTGTGTACAATATCCGAAAATGAACCAAAAAAAAAATGTTTTTCCTCTTTTATTGCCCGCAATATCGTTAATTTAGCATCCTTTTTTATTTATGCAGTTAAAAAATATTTATCAAGAAATGGCGGCAATATTTTATTTTATTTTCTTGATGAAACGCAAAGAGTACCACCATACATATACAGCCATGTCATGTCTCACATTAGGTTATCAATAAATTAAAACTGTATATATAATTATAGGTATATATACAGTTTTATTTTGTTGTATATTTGATTATTTAAAAAAAAAGAAACAAAATCGGTAATTTAAAAAAATACAATTTTGTTCATTATAAGTATAGTAACCAACCACTTCCATCTACATACATAAACTAGTAAATTTAACTAGTGTAGAGCTACTAGTTACAAGTGTAGACAAATGTTTTCAGAAACAAAATTTACTAGAACTTGTAATACTTGGACTGGTAACTAGTAGCTAGTAAACTAGTATTCTTTCAGAAATAGGGCTCAGGTGATCTACAGGATTTTTTTACCCGCGGGCAATAATGTGTGTGACGGCGCCATCACTTGTGAGCTTACGTCTGACCGTCTTGATTTGCCAATTCATTCAAATAATGATTATTTACTCATGTCTTTTGAGGTAACTTTTATTTATTATGAGAGATAAATCAATTTTCAAACCCCCAGAAAACTCTCAGGCAATACAATATCATTACAGAAAAGCCGCCAAACAATATATTGGCTTAGTGCATTAAAGAAAATCACTAAGTCGAAACTAGATAGGGTGGTGGCAGGGCAAGGGAAGGTCTAATATATGTATAGAGGAAGGAAGGAATTATAATGCATCTTGTTGACCCAAAACATAAAAATTGTATGTAAATAAATCCATACAGCTAAAGGGGGCTCAAAAAAGAAAAATTCCTACCCCATTGAGGCTATCGTTGTTTAGAAATAGTTGAGTAGGTTAAGTTTGTATATTTTTTAAAAAAAATATTGGAAAACAAAGAAATGAAAATACACAAAATCAGTTTTTTTTTACAAAATTTGGTTCCAAAGAATTTCTTAACTTCTCCATGACCTTCGAACTGGAAATTTAGTAATAATGTTTATTATAAAGTATATTTTTCTAAAAATACTAATAAATTTATGGTCAATTTTTAATAAGTGGGGTCTAAAGCGAAACAACAGTTTTGGGACAGCTCTTTTTATAGTGTTGTTTTAACAGTTTTTCCGTGATAAAATCTTACTTATAAAAGCGAATAGCCTGTTGCCTTTAAAGAATTTATAAATTTTAAGAGAAGACGCTATGATGTATTGTTAATTCTATTGTACTTTTTACAGGTAATTTAATTTCGTTAGTGAGTAAATTCTATGCAAAAGATACTAAATTGATGAAGAAATTGGATAAAAACTTGGATCGCTGCATTGAGAAAAGTAGCCGAGCTCATGATGAGTGCAATCTCGCATCGATTCTTAATGATTGTACAAATGATTTAATGACCAATAATAAGCATAAAATTTCGGTCAACTATTGACAATGTTTAAATAAATTACTAACTATAATATATATTGTTTTTAATTGTTTTTTTTTATCTTATTGAATATTTATAGTCAAAAAAACATTAGGTTAAATATTTAGTAAGATAACGATTTAAGAAATTGTGGCATTGCACTTTTAAATGAAATACACGATTTTCTCATTCCATTGACAATAATGCAGTTATAAACAAACATCGACGCTTTCCGCTACAAAGGATTTCAAAATCCCATAATTTTGGCAATTAGCAATAAATGAAAAAAAAATCCTAATTAATGTACACGCTAATTGCTTTTATATTATTTTTCAACAATTTTGAACCAAAGTGTTATATTACTGGCTCTAAGAACATTTTATTGGTATTTATTCTATTATAATGCGAAGGCATCTTGGGCAAAATCGAAAAATTCGGGCATCTTTGCTATTCGTTTAATTTTTGTAATGTTAATATTCCGAGTTCGAGATAATATCACACTATCTTCTGCTTCTTGTATTCTATGCTTGCTTGATCAAACCGATTCTCTAATAGAAAATGCAACAATGCACAACTTATCGAAAAACATATTTTACATACAAATTACGAACACAAACAAAAACAAAAAGTGTGCCGTTAGCCATCTACTACCCATCCAATTACTGACCTGCTGACTGAACTTTGTATGTATTACTGTTTTTACGATAAAGTAAACAACGAAAATGTGTTTCTGGTACAGGGACCTCCTTAAATTTTTACTTTTCTATGTTTTTATTCTTTGTTGGACAGTCCCCCATTATAACATATATTCTCTGAAAATTTTCTTAATTGTCGGACAGACAGACAGCGTAGTCTTAGTCTCCATTAGAACCCTCTGGGTACGGAACCCTAATATTATCTATTTGTCAATAGATACAATCATGGACACTTAACAGAGCAGCAACAGGTATGCACCCTTATTATATGAACTGCAATTGATATTGGGTGTACCAGTTATGCTCATGTTAAATATAGATGCACCCCGATCATGTAATGAGATGAGGCTTCGGATTATACAATTAGAGCAAAATTAATGGGTCTACTATTCTAACAGCAGGTCGATTCCTTAAAAGATTGCTACCCTTTTTTGAAAGAAATAAGATATACGTTGCGGTTTCGCGACAATCGATGAATTTCATACGTCATTTCAAATGCGCAATGTATATCTTATTTCTATGGATTTCAAACGAGAATTGTTAGGTGTCAAAGTCAAAGTCAAAATGGTTTATTCAAATAAGGATTTTACAATCACTTTTAAATCGTCAAAGTTATAAAATATTATTTTTTGAACCCTCCCATCTTCCCGCCGGTTCACAATGTTGTTGATTTCTACCGAGAAGAATCCGGCAAGAAACTCGATAGTTACTCTTTTAAAAACACTAACAATAATCCGTTCCGTTCCGTTCCGTTCCAGCGTCTTACCAGCCAGCGTTCCACTGCAAGGACTCAAGGAACGGGTCACATAGGAAAAGAACTGTCGATGAGAGGGTTTTGTAGAGTGCTCAAAACTGCGGGCTGGAACAGCGCAAACTTTCAAAAAGGTGGTAATTGAAGAAACGGAGGGTCCTCAACCACTGGAAGGTATGCGGCGCTTCCAGTCCGCATTTGTGAGTGATTCTAGAAGTGTCCCGTCCATCTCATGGCATTCCTATGTGTGCCTATTACCTCTGCCCAAGACACCAGTAAGACGGAGTAGATAGGGCAGGTAGTGTAGGACTTCGCAGTCTGGAATGTGGAGTGGGAAGGATAGAGCCGACCGGTACCAGCACCCTTTAGCCAGCAGGATGATAAATATATACAAGTGTTAATATATACAAGAAGGGAAAAGTGACTGCTTTGCCGTTTGTGGTCTGCGTGTTGGCTTCTAAACTCTTCTGTGTTCTGATTCTTCTTTGATGGTATTCATTTGCACCAGCTTATTCGGTTTACATCAACGTGGCGTTAGAAGTTTCCAATTAGTAATACAACTCTTGTTCCTTTGATGCTTGACTGGCGTTCCAACTTATGCATTTTAATGTCTTGTAATGGTATTCAGTTTATGTCGTTAATAAGGCATTTTCGATTAGTTTCCGTTATCACTAGGTTAAACATAAATTTCAATATTCAGTGAAGGATTGTTTTACTGTTGCAGTGTTCCAACACTTGTGTTTTATTTTACCCCAGTGGCAGTGTTTATTTTCAGTGGCTGGTTTCCTGGGCTTCAGTTATTATTCTTAGATATACCTACCATAGTACTCGTAGTTCGTAAATGGACATAGCCAGTGCAAAAAAATTATTTTCTTCTTTTGTTTTCTTAACTTCAGCAGAGATTGTGGGCGGTTGCAGTAGCGGTGGATGAGCCGGATTGACTTTTCTGTCCTCGGAATAAAGGGCTCGTGGGCGGTAACACGTCCTTGCTCGGATGGCTTGATTTAACGTCCAGATTTTTTATACTATTTGCGCTGTTTAGTTTCAGTGTTCTGTTTCCATAGCTTTACTGTTCTTAGGTGTCTATAGGCGTAAATAATAAGTTGACTCCGCAAAAGTGTCGGAAACTCGTAGGAGATTGTAGGTGGTTGCAGTAGCGGTGGATGAACTGGATTGGCTTTACTGCCCTCGGAATGAAGGGCTCGTAGGCGGTGACACGTCCTTGCTCGGATGGCTTGATTTAACGTCCAGATTTTTTATACTATTTGCGCTGTTTAGTTTCAGTGTTCTGTTTCCATAGCTTTACTGTTCTTAGGTGTCTATAGGCGTAAATAATAAGTTGACTCCGCAAAAGTGTCGGAAACTCGTAGGAGATTGTAGGTGGTTGCAGTAGCGGTGGATGAACTGGATTGGCTTTACTGCCCTCGGAATGAAGGGCTCGTAGGCGGTGACACGTCCTTGCTCGGATGGCTTGATTTAACGTCCAGATTTTTTATACTATTTGCGCTGTTTAGTTTCAGTGTTCTGTTTCCATAGCTTTACTGTTCTTAGGTGTCTATAGGCGTAAATAATAAGTTGACTCCGCAAAAGTGTCGGAAACTCGTAGGAGATTGTAGGTGGTTGCAGTAGCGGTGGATGAACTGGATTGGCTTTACTGCCCTCGGAATGAAGGGCTCGTAGGCGGTGACACGTCCTTGCTCGGATGGCTTGATTTAACGTCCAGATTTTTTATACTATTTGCGCTGTTTAGTTTCAGTGTTCTGTTTCCATAGCTTTACTGTTCTTAGGTGTCTATAGGCGTAAATAATAAGTTGACTCCGCAAAAGTGTCGGAAACTCGTAGGAGATTGTAGGTGGTTGCAGTAGCGGTGGATGAACTGGATTGGCTTTACTGCCCTCGGAATGAAGGGCTCGTAGGCGGTGACACGTCCTTGCTCGGATGGCTTGATTTAGCGTCCAGATTTTTTATACTATTACCGCTGTTTAGTTTCAGTGTTCTGTTTCCATAGCTTTACTGTTCTTAGGTGTCTATAGGCGTAAATAATAAGTTGACTCCGCAAAAGTGTCGGAAACTCGTAGGAGATTGTAGGTGGTTGCAGTAGCGGTGGATGAACTGGATTGGCTTTACTGCCCTCGGAATGAAGGGCTCGTAGGCGGTGACACGTCCTTGCTCGGATGGCTTGATTTAGCGTCCAGATTTTTTATACTATTACCGCTGTTTAGTTTCAGTGTTCTGCTTCCATAGCTTTACTGTTCTCGGGTGTAAGTTCGTAGCTGTGTACTTAAAATAGGATAGTAGTTCCATCTTTTGTAGCAGAATTCCAACGTTTGGGTTTTTTTTTTATTTCTTTATTGACAGTTGTTCGTTTTTCTCGTTCTGTTCCCATAATCGCAGTTACTTTTTTAGGCGTACCTAATTTTTAAGTAAAATATAAATGGATGTTACCATTGTTTATTCGTTCTTGCAGCGGCCTTTCAAAACTTACGTTCCAGTTTATTATAGCAGTTTTCAGTTTTGGTGTCTTGTCTTGCTAAAATTAAAAGATAAAAATATTTAATGGCGTAGCTCAATTACATTGTAGCACAATTTCAATAGCTGCATTTTTTTTATTATTTATTGGCTTTTTTTCAGTTTCTTTAACCTCTTATCGTAGCTTCAGTTCCTTTTTAAGGCATACCTATCTAAGTGTATTATAAATGGAGTTAATTAGTAAAGTGTAGCGTCGGTCTTTAATGGAAGTATCCACGACATGCGTTTTTATCTGTTTATCTGTAACTTCCAGCTTCGTTGTCCTATTTCCCGTATCTTTAGTAACTTTTTTTTTTATAGGCATACCTAATAAAATCATAAATTAATATAATCAAGATTTTGTTTGTTTTTAAGGAAGTATTCCAAACATTGAGTTTTTCGTTTCTTCGTGTTCAGTTTCAACTTCCTATTCTATAGCTCAGTTACTATTTTCATACATATCCAGTAGAATGATAAGTGGAAACAGTAATGAAGTAGTTACATTCCATTGTAGCTAACTGTAGTAGACAAAATCCCAACAATTGCATTTTTAAGTAGGTCATAGATAAATTTAACCAAGAAAACAATTTCGTTGTTTTAAGGGAGTACGAGTATTTCATACATTTAAGTTTTTGCTTCTTTATTGGCAGCCTTCAATTTCAGTGTTCTTTTTGCATGGCTTCAGTTACTGTTTTAGGGCGTGGTACCTAAGTAGATTTTAAATGAAAATCACTATTAAAGTAACTTAATACTTGTAAAGAGAACGTCAACCTCTTGCGTTTTTTGTTTCTTTGTTGGCAGTATTCTGTTTCAGCACCGTATTTCTATAGCTTCAGTTATTATTTTTGAACTTATTTTAATTTAATGATGAATGGAGATATTTATGCAGTAGTTTCATGCTTTTGTAGGTGAATCCCAATAAACAGGTTTTTTTTTTTTTAAAGGAGATCATAAATGTATATAACCAATTAAATAATATCGTTGTTTTAAGGGAGTGTTCCAACCATTGACGTTTTTGTTTCTTTATTGACGGTGTTTAGTTTCGGTGTCCTTTTTTCATAGCTTTAGTTACTGTTTTCAGGCGTACATTAATAGATTATAAATGGAAATTACCAATGGGGAAGTTTAAATCATATGAAGCGACTGTCAAAACTTTGTGTTTTTTGTTTCTTTACATGGCAGTATTCTATAACAACTCTCAATTACCTTAGCTTCAGTCGCTATCTTCAGGCATACCTAATAATTAATAAATAGAAATACTCATAAAGTAGTTTTATTCTGTTGCAGCGGAGTCCCAACGATTAAGTTTTCGTTTTTTGTGACTTTTCCACTTCGGTAACTGTTTAGGCATATTTAAATAGGTGTCAAAAAGTAGAGTGATGGAGTTTATTTATCTTATAGTAGACTTACATTTCTTTTTATTTTTTTAGTAACTGATTTCTTCTCGTGTTATCATAGCTTCAGTAACCTTTTTCAGGTGTACTTAAGTGGATCATAAATGAAAAACAACCGTGAATTGATATCATCCTTTTGTATGTGTTGTCATATTATTTCGGTGCTTGTTGAGTAATTGGGCTACTGCCTAAGGGAAAGTAGCCGTCGTGAGATACATATGCAACTTTTGTGTACCTAAGTTATTCATTAATAAAAGTAATAGTCATTTCGTTCTCACAATTTTTATTTGCTTTATCATTGGTGGTGATTAGTTTCGTAATTAAGGTAGTAGTCGTACAGCTTCTTTATAGGTGTATACTGATCAACGGTAGATTTTGATGCAATAGTTTGTATTTTCCGGTGCAGTACCTAGTCCAAGTCATTGTGTTTTTTAATTTATTGGTGGTATTTGGTTCCGATTGGGCCGGTCGGTCAGTATACGTTCTGTGGTTGGTTTTAGTGTAAATATAGCATAAAAACTATTGCTTGCTTTGATAGTTTTTTTCCTCGGCAACTTTTGAGTGTTTGTCTTACTTCTGGTTTTTTTAAATGCGATATTCAAGTACCCATAGCATGAAAAATAGGAGTATCCTCTATTCTGTACACCTATTATACCGATTCTTATTTTTTGTGCGGTTTTTAGAATGTTTTTTTTTTTTTACAATTCGTTTTAAGGTTATTTTTTTTCTACTGAACACTCTGTTTTGTTCTTTGGTTCTAGAGTTTGACAACAAAGTATTTTTTCCTCTTTTAGTAATTGATTCCAGGATCTTCCCGTTCAATAACCGGCCTTAGTTACCATAAAAACCTTCTGAAAACTACTGAAACTCGTGGGGATGCAATACTCTGTAATTACCCCAAAGCTCGCGAATGTGTTATTTAGTTACTCGCAGCCTCCATCGCTTGGTGTAGCTCCGTAAAAAGGACTTTTGTGTCGCATAATTACATAAAGAGCAAAAAGCCAAAAGGTGTTAAATAGCTCAAAAAGAGAAATATATGTCACCGATAGGTACAAGAGTACGTATTTATATGATTTTAAAGAATAAAATACGTTAAATCAAAAGTGTGGTCGAAAATATTTAAATAAAAAAAAAAAAAAAATACATTACTCACAGTACTCCCCGCAGTTGCAACTATGAGCGTGTCAATACCGTGTATAGAGATTAATGTATTGAATAATGCTATGGGCGACAGAATCGTATGATCACCGCGTGTCTTTCTGGTAGTGTTGCGATGCCCTAATTTATTGCTTTCATTGACATGTTTATGTAGATATGTATCATTTAAATCAAGTATAAACGCTCATTATATCAAATAGTGTATATATCTTGTCGTTGTCTATATGTTTAATACCTACTTACTTATGCGTCAGTCTAATCGTTGCTTCAATTTACAGCTAACCTAACAGCTTTAATGCCTGCATGGTAGTGCAATGGCAATTTATGATTTATAAAGTTAGTTCATAAGTTTATATTTTGTAGTCACTACGTCCTTGCGTAATAAAAAAGTTGATTGAGAATTTTATAGTTAGCAAATTTAACCGCAAGACAGATCTTCGTTCACCAAATTTATCGGTGTGAATTTGTCACAGAGGTCCACCCTAATACTTTTGAAGCTGGCTGCCCGCCCTCCTTGATCAAGCTAAGACATTGCTCATTCAAAATTTCGAATGTAGTGCGGCGACACCGGTTCTGGGTACTATTGGAGTAACCCAGCACTTCTAACCCGTCTTACAATCTTCTGTGGTTACACTTGTTACCTTACATGACCGTCAACAATGTCCGATAAATAAAACTTGTTAAAAAATATTAAAATTTATTGATAATATTAATCACTTTCCTAGGTATAGTATGTTTAACTAAAGCTGTTAGTTTAAAATTGTTATTGATATCATTTTAAACTAAGCAACTAGGTACCTACGTGATATTATATTAACATTGTAAAACACCACGATGAAATAAGTAATGGATTTTTGTGACGGTTGATTTTTACGTACTCATTTTCAGAGTTTAAGTTATGTACTAATGGCAATCAAGTCTGTCCACCTATCAAAGAAACTCGGAGAGCAAACATTTATCTACTGTTCGTATATAGGTACTATTTGTTTGCCGTCTGCTAACTCGGATTTGGTGTAATTAAATAAGTTATATTATATCACATCACAAAGACACCGCAAGTCACCACGTTATAATTGTATTGCATATCGTGTATATGTACTAGGTACCTAAAAATTAATTGTTAATAACTTTGATCGTTTAGCAGGAAGGAAGGTGAAAATGTAAATGGTCCAATAAATAAAAACATTGTACCTAATAATCACCCATATAATATAAATTGAATTCTTTCAGCTATGCTGGCTTATTTGGAATCACATTATAAATAACTATCTGGCTCGGCAGACGCTATTCCGCCCTTTAGGCATTTTTTCCTTTCGTCATTACGTAGATTACCTTATGTTACTGCATCCTACAGCGTGGCCAGTAGTACATATATGGATTTAATAAACCCCATGTTGAATCGGACAAGTGTCCCCTCCTTGCAAAAAACACAAACAGACTAACAGACAGAGACACGTTAGGCCCTACAATATGTAATAATATAGATACTCAAAATATTTATACCTTCAAATACCTACCTATACTTCTATTAATAGGGCAAGTACCTAATGCATTCTCAGCAGCTGACAGTTGTAATCTGTGATTATTACCTTTTCTACCAAAGCCTGGTAAAATAAGAGTTGTTACGTTAAGCGCGGGATCACACTCGAAATACCAGGGCTATAAGGACTTTAACTGAAAGTAGTTAGGTTTGAGTAAAAAAAAAAAAAACAACTGAGTGAGGAAATATACGTCCTTCAAAGAGTGGTTTTTAGCCCAGGTATCTTCCGATACCCGTACTTATAATGTCTTGTTTTGATTTTCGCCAGTACGAACAATGCCTACTTAGACAAAGAAACTGTATTATTACTAGGTACTAATCTGTGACGATATACAAAGTCAATGTCACTTTCTTTTACACAAATAAGGCTTCCACAAACACTTCTAAATCGTCAAAGTTATGAAATACTATATTTTGGAATGAGTGAGTGGCTATACAGTATGTACGTATGCATTGCAGGGGTTCAGTGAATTACAGCTGCATAATCAATCTAGAAAAACGTGCGGTCACATTTTATACTTAGAAACGATAATTATACCTATTCAATTATTTAAAGGAAAGATTTATACCTATACCTAGTCAAAAATGTTATCTACGCAGGTACATACGTTTAGTCAAATCAATAGCACAAAGTACTTACCTATATTATATACTAGCGGTCCCCGCGAACGTTGTTTCGCTAAGTTCCTTTCTGACCCCGCAAACGCTGTTTCTGCAGGCGCGCCACTGCGATGTTATTTCAAAACTGCGACATCTCCCATGATATTCGTTGAAATCGAATGATATAAAGGGCAATTTTGTTTTAAATTAAATACTTGTGAAGAATAACGTACTTATTCGGATAAGGATCAATATCATGTTTATAAAAAACACCTTCACAAACAATGATGAAATTCTAGAACAAATCTCGCTAGCATAAAAAAGGTTATAGTGAGCCAACCCTAAAAGACGGACACATACTGTCGCGGACCCTTTTCTAGAACTTTTAAAGGGGCACAACTCTGTCATACATGATTTCTGCGAAACTTCAACCGTTCACGCAGCGCACGCAGCGGAAGCTCTCAACAAAAAAAAAGAAAAAAAAACCCCGATTTTGAAACACTTTTATTGGTGCTCAGCTCCTACTGGTCCCAGCGCGATGATACACAGCCTATAGCCTTCCTCGACAAATGTGCTATCCAACACTGAAAAATTTTTCAAATCGGACCCGCAGTTCCTGAGACCAGCGCGCTCAAACAAACAAACTCTTCAACTTTATATATTAAATATGTATAAATGGGCTATCCAACACTGAAAGATTTTTTTCAAGTCGGACCATTCGTTCCTGAGATCAGCGCGTTCAAACAAACAAACTCTTCAGCTTTATATATTAGCATAGATTATTCAAACATAAGAGATTAGTTTGTTTTCAATCTACATAAGGACATAAGGTTTTTTTTATTATTCAATTGCAATAGATCGTGGTTTGCATTGTATTTTTTTGTAAGATATATGATGAAATCAGGCGTTCTGTAACGTTATAAACCAAAAAAACTGATGCTAACAAGGAAAAACGTGATATACCCCTAAAATCGGTGTATCGCTGTCTACTTTCTTCACCAATTCCTGACGTATACCTACAATATTATCCGTATTCATTACGTGTGCAAACCGAATTCACCACCCGTCCCCGTTTGCGCCGGCCGTTAGGGCGCCAAGGGTCGCAGCCACTGTAAAATGTCCGCATCTGTAAGCCATTACCACCAATATTTTTACCTGGGTTGTAGGCGTCTCTAGTGACATGCCATGTTTAAAGCTTTCATAGATAACAAATTAACACTTTATGCTCAGTCGTTTAAATATTTAAAATATACGGGAAACTAAAGACACCTACTACTTATATGTATGTATATCATATTTCTTAAAACTGTACTCTCGTAATGCGGATTTTATTAGTTTTGTCAGATTATCGCCCGCCAATTTTAATTTTGAAATTTCAAAAGGCTTTTATATGATTATGCTATTTTTGTTACAATATTTTCGCTCTACATATTATAATTCACTTATTCTTATGTATCCTTGGATACAAAATGAGTTGCGCCCTGGGTTATATAATCGTACCTATAGTCGATCTGTGAGATATATTCCGCATACAAAGGTAGGTATTCGTATGCGTACCTGCTAGGAGAGTCTAAAAGTGTACCTTACTTTATATTCCTATTATATAATCGTACCTATAGTCGATCTGTGAGATATATTCCTCATAAAAAGGTAGGTATTCGTACTTGCTAGGAGAGACTAAGAGTGTACCTCACTTTATATACCTGTTATATAATCGTACCTATAGTCGATCTGTGAGATATATTCCGCATACAAAGGTAGGTATTCGCATGCGTACTTGCTAGGAGAGTCTAAAAGTGTACCTTACTTTATATACCTATTATATAATCGTACCTATAGTCGATCTGCGAGATATATTCCTCATAAAGAGGTCGGTATTCGTACTTGCTAGGAGAGTCTAAAAGTGTACTTCACTTTATATACCTATTATATAATCGTACTTATAGTAAGATATGGATATTTAACCATATTATATTTATTCTACACTCTGTTATCCTAAATCAGGGGCTGAATACTTTGGAATACGATAACAAAACCTATTTGTCATGAAAACAAGCTTTGCTTTATCTTTATCTTAGAAAGTTTCTCAGTAATTGTTAAGAATAAGTAAGATGTTTATTGCCGACAGCTTGCAAGCAAGCCTCAAACAATAAGCGTAACGGTCAGATATTTTATATTACTTGGTTCCCTTTGTGCTTAACGTTTTGACGTATACATATTTTTACAATTACTTTTGCCGCCGTCAGTAAAAGGCTTTTTCCTCTAAAATAATACTTACAAACTTTGTTAACTGCCACATCTGTGTTTGCCTTCCATTTAAATTCTTTAGAACCTTTATTCATATTTATTAATAGGCAGCTATTTCAAAGTTTCTTTCCATCATACCAGTATGTAAATGGTATATATACTGCCAAGGGTTCTAATCCTAGACGTCGGGGACACAACCACATAGTGTTGATGGTATATATACGAAAGCTAAGACTATTATTTTTTAATTTAATCTTACTTAAAAATTAAATATACATTAGGTATATACTTTTTTATTATTGCATTAGATTTTGATTTCGCTATAATGTTTCATTTACTATATTTTTATCACCGAATGTCAATAAACGAATATAATCTATTCTCTGAAAATGTGTTTTACACACACATACATACACACGCCTACGGGAACTGAAGAATATATAATATATTTTTTTGTTATTCTTGCTCACAAATCATAAAATGTATAATATTCTGCGGCGATTTATTTGATAAACTCGGTCTTTGTTAGCAAATAAGTGTTGCTAGTTACTAACATTATGGAAGTCTGTAAGTTACCCATCCCTACGTTAGGGCTTCGTGAATTGAACCTGTACCTAAAGAATTTCTTTAAAGCCTTAAACACTTATACATCGCCTTTTAAACACATTTGCACAAATGCATTTAGGTATTTATAGGTGCTTTCTGTACCTATTGATCATATTTGTTGGTTTTTAAATATGCCAAAAAGAAAGTAAATACATGCCGATTGCATGTTTTATCGATTTTAATGTATAAGTCATATAGTTACCAGCTTAAGCAACATAGTTCCATTTAATAATATGCTAGGCAATTGTCATTTGTTTTTATGCAATGTGATTAAACTTAACGTTAGAATGACTCAATTTTTAAATTTTTTGCTTGAAGTTGCAAATAGTAATCTATAAATTTCTTTCACAGACGTTTACATATGCTGAATTGTTATAGACTTCGTCATCATAATTTAATTTCCTCAATACAAAACTATCTATAATTTTGGAGTTTCGGAAATAGCTTGCCACATACGTGGCATACAATATGCTTCTCGATGTGCGCGCGTAGATACTTATGCGAATGGAAACCAAACATTTAGCCATCCATGGCCGTCCCAGCCTGGGGGTGCAAGGGATAAAATTATGATTTACGACAAATGTATTACAAAAATAATAAAAACTGTCTCAAATGCGAAAGTTTGTGAGCAGCTGCCGAGCCTTCGTGTCAAAAACAACGAAATAATAAATTATGTTTTACAGATTGAAATTGAAAATTATCGACCCTCCTGTAAAGGCAAAAGCGCAAAACCACATTATAGGGTTCCGTTTACCACCAAATGAATTGATCATGTCCGGTTCAGTTGATCCTTTTCAGTATGTTCAAGAACTCAACGTTTTTGACCGACGAGTACAAAATTAATATCCTTAATTAGGTAATGGTCGAACAATTTTTTTTTCAGTTGTACAACAAAAAGTAGGTAATAAAAAGTTTTCTAACGCGAGAGCTCGACATCTAAAACGCAAATACAAACATTATTGCCTGTATTATGTAGACAAGCAATTATCCTAAAAGAATGGTTGAGCGCATTTCGATTTAACGCTTAGATTTTTAAACTTTTTAAGAACGACAAAATATGCAAGTTTTTGCTGCCGCATTACAAATCGGGATTTGCTCAAGTAAACCTTATTGATATATAAATATGGCGGTGTTAAATTCAAGCAACACGGCTATTGCTGCGGGGTAGCCTTAATATTTTGACAATTGGTGGCCATTATTTTTATAAATATTTTTTTGCTGTATTGCAGCGTGCAACAGAATTGAAGCTCGTTTCTAGTGAAACATAAAGATACTTGCATTGTTTTTCTTACATCATCCTCAAAATAGGTACCTGCGCAGCAAACTTCCCTGCTCTAGTGATTAGGATTCAGCAAAAGGTTTACACATCTGTTGGACATTTACAACCAGGCGCGGAACGTTAACATTCTTGTAGGTACCTAAGTGTTATGATTTTGCAGTTGTTGTACGCATCGCGAGCCAAATAAGACCCTAACGCTTGACAACATAAAGAAGTTAAATGAATATTTATTTGAAGTTGTTTTTGGTCCAATGTTTGTTTTGTCCTTTAGCATTTATAAAGTTAATAATCACGAATACTTATTTGAATTAACGTTCCAAAACTTTAAAATAACGTAAGACGTCAGCAACCGTCTGTTTCTTTACTCTTCAGCAGCTTTTATAGCTATATAGGTATATAATACAACTGTTAAAGTTCCGCGCTTTGACAACCTTTGCGAAAAACAAATAGGTAGTTTCGCGGAATCAGAAATAGCACTATCAATAGCAATAAATTTAGGAATACTTGTCACGCATCACATAAGAGCAGCTCAACCGATTCGAGTAAAAACTCCGTGTCGCACAGGTCGCACCGTGCAGTGCTATCTATACTGTGGGCGGTCACAGGCAAGTAAAAACCTATCTACAAAGTAATGGAACAATCTCACCAGGTTCTGGCAACCGCTGTTTCTTGGTTTTGTAACACACTCGTACACACAGTCGCGATCGCGCCCTACACCTACACCCACTGCACTTTTTACACTATTCATTAATAACTATATAAAATATATTTAAGTTTTTTTTTTTTTTTTTAAATATCACGCTAATATCAAATATTAAGTGAAAAGAACCACAAACTGAATCTGGTAAGGTTCACCGCGTGCGCCGTCGCTAGCGCCGTAAAAAGTGGCAACAAAAGAATTCCGTCGTGGACCCGGGACACGTCCGTACCCCAGAAGAGTCGGCCACTCAATCTTAAAAAACACTAACAATAATACAAATAAACTAAAATACAATTAATGTTTTAAATAAAAAATTTTTAGTCGTACAATTTTATGTTATTTCCATTTTAATTTGGTTTACCTATGCATCCTGTAATTGAGCATCATCAGTCCCAAGGATTTTTATCATTAACATAGTCTGAAATATTGTAGTATGCCTTTTTACAAAGTACCTGCTTGATAAAAGGTTTAAATTTACTTATTATAGATAGATTTTGAATTTCATTGGGAACTTTGTTGTAAAAGTGTATACATTGCCCCATAAAAAGTTACTTATTTTGTGTAGTCGTATATCATGCACCAACAGCTTATTTTTACTTCTAGTATTTACTTTGTGAACGTCACTTTTCTTGCTGAAACTATTGATATTTTTATGTACATATAAACTAAAGTTAAAATGCGACACTAAAGTTAAAATTTTTACTTCCCTAAACCTATCCCTCAGAGATATCCTAGATCCTAATTTATAAATAGCACGAATTGCCCTTTTTTGTAACAAAAATATCGTATTTAGGTAAATATAGGTAATGGGGATCACTTAAGCGAAAATGAAAAAAAAAGCTAATCTATGAATCAACTATTTATTACTCTGTTTTTATTATAAACTTTACTCTACTAACTATCGATTGAGATCAACTTTAATTACTTTGGTTTATTAGTTTTGGTACAATAGAATTTAAAAAAATAATAACTTTGATCCCGATTGTCAACTTGGGTTGGCAATGGTGATCAGTATGTGGGCAATGGTTATCAACACATATCGCAAACATAATTGTGCGCAGTATCCCACCCAGTACAGTCGGCATGAGCCCAGAGCCCACAAGAAGTGCACCGGTACCATGTTTCATTGTTTCGGCCGAATTTACCACATACAAGACACAAGCTGCTTGCATCTTCTGCATCGTCATTTTCCTGGCATAACACATCCGTGTTCACGTCTGACGTCGAAGTATCATTGGAGTCCTGCAGAATTTTCTTCTTAACCTTGTCACTACTACCCTTCTGTGGCTTGATTTTCTTTCCTGTTCTTTTTCCTTTGTTTTTCACAGCTTTGGCTTTCCTTTTATTTTCTTTTTCAACTAGGGCGTCTTTGATCGGTGTGGATGTTAAAATCGTTGCATGCTGTTTTTTCATTCCTTGTCTTGTTTTGACAACAGCTACCTTCTGAGGCATCTGAATGAAATTTTGAATACTTGGCAGATCCTTAGATGTTGATGGTATATCAATTTGAGACAACGATACAGTCGCTGGTCCAGAAGTAGTGGGACAGAATGTGGATGTACTTGGAGTAGGAATGTTTCGTTCTAGCTCAAAAGTAGGCGTTAGGGATGATGCAGGGACAACAGCACCAGCAGAAGTCGATTCAAAAATAGAGTCAGCAACATCTTGAACAACAATTGGCTCTGATTGAAGGACTTCAGCTGCAAAAAACATTTGGGTTTATAGGAAATATGACCGTTGATTTGAATCCTGCTTCGGCCTTACTCAAGGAGGCAACATTAGAAAATGCTTTTTTAACCAACGAAGCTATATCATAGGGTGTTATTCTTTGGGACAGTTGACTCTTCATGTATAAATCGCATTCTCTTCTATATGCAGCTTTAAATGGACCAAAAAAGGACACATCTAATGGCTGTATGCGATGAGATGTATGTGGTGGTAGAGATAGCATATGGACATAGTTCTCCTTACAATACTCAAAGATGGCTAGAGAAATGTGGCTCGCATGATTATCCAAAATTAATAGAATTGGTTCTTCTGCAGAAGGTTTGGCATACTGGATAAAGTGCTTAAGCCATTGGAGGAAAAGTTCTTCATTTATCCATCCATTGTACGAACATTTATATATTGCTCCTGTTGGCCCATCTTTTTCAAGAGTCGGGGTCATCCTCTTTCGGGGGAAAATAAACATTGGCGGGACATATCCACCTGCAGCGCTCATAGCGCAGAGCAAAGTGATATTCTTACCCCGTTCCCAACTTGTTATGGACCCTACTCTCTTTTGTCCCGTAGCAGCTAATAGTTTTTCGGGTTCTTGGACGGTGGAGATTCCGGTTTCGTCACAATTAAAAATATTTTTCGGTATAAATTTGTATTTTCCCATTAGTTCTTCTAGTATCTTGTAGAATCGTTGAACTTCAGTCTTGTTGAAGGCTGTAACCCTATTGATACTAGTAGCTTCGGGTTTCCGCACAGAAATATTATTCCTGGCAACAAATCCCTCAAACCAAACTCGACCAGCTAATCTTGAACTCGTATTAAAATTGTGTTTCAGATTTAGGGCTTCAGCGTATGCAAATGCTGCTCTTTTCATTTGGTTTGGGGTGCAACCGTAGAATATGTTGGCCATTTTTTTTATTATGTCAGCTAATTCCTTTTCCATCTCAGCACTGAAGACAGTATTACGGCCAAGACGAGGTGCCTTAACTATATTTTTTTTGTATCTCTTGTGAAGACTGTCAAATGGAATATTCATTGTCTTCGCGGCTTTTCTTATAGAAAAATTTTGTTCATCGATGAGCTTTACAGCTTTTTCAAGGTGGTCCATAGTCCAGTTAGCTTTATTAGTCTTTCTAGCTCAAACTTTCGGCATCTACAAACAAAAAAAATACTGTTTTACCGAGATTAGCTAGTGTGGGCAATGGGGATCAGTATGTAGGTAATTGGGATCACCCGACTCCGATTACCTACATAGGCAATAAAACGAAAAAAAAAAAAATTGGCGAGAAATTATAGGTAATAATAACAATATGGCTGTTGAATTGCATGCTAAAATGCTACGACTATTACACATTACAAGTACAAAAATAAATATTTGTTATTTTGTAACTTACCTTCGTATTTCTTAACTCGAAAAATTAGATGTAAATGGCACGAAATCTTCACACACCCATTACTCGCCAACGCGTCGGCCGAACTGAGCCAGTCGCCGCTCGCGCACGGGTGTGACGTCATGCTAGCGTGTCGCGTTCGGTTTTTGTTATTTTGAGGTGATCACCATTGCCTACTGACTCCCATTGCCTACATCTCCCCTACATCAGCAGCGCTACCCCACAATAGGATACCATATGTCATTAAACTATGGAAATAGCTGAAATATACTATTTTTGCAGTGTCGACATCGGTCAATTGTCTTATTTTCTTGATCGCATACACAGCAGAGCTAAGTTTTTTGGCTAGGTTATGAATATGAGGACCCCATTGAAGTTTGGAGTCAAGCGTTATATTAAGAAAGACTGTTGAATTAACAAGTTCTAATTGCTCGCCATTAATATTAATACATGTCTGTCTCTGACTAACATTTGGTAATGTAAATTTAACACATTTGGTTTTTTTTCATTAAGTAACAAATTATTAGCTTTAAACCAATTTACAATTTTAGAAAGGGCATTATTTAATTCATTATAATATGTCTGTCGTCTCTTAACCTTAAAAAGCAAAGAGGTGTTATCAGCAAATAAGACAATGTCATGGTTTTTCACATGATACGGGAGATCATTAATGTAAATAAGAAATAGAAAAGGACCTAAAATTGAGCCCAAAGTGACTGCTGATCCCGGAGATATTTCACCGTTGACATCTATTTTCTGTACTCTCCTACTCATATAGGATGTCAAAAGGTCGAGAGCTTTGCCTCTAATACCATAGTGATGTAGCTTCCTGATGAGATTTTCATGTTGAACACAGTCAAATGCCTTAGATAAATCACAAAACACTCCAAGGGCGTCATGTGAATCCTCCCAGGCGTTATATATATTTTTTAATAGTGCCACTCCTGCATCGGTTGTGGAACGGCCTTTCATAAAGCCAAACTGTTTACTACTAAGTAGCTCATTAATACAGAAATGGCTTAACATTTGACAAAGTATGATTTTTTCAAAAACTTTACTGAGTATAGGTAGTATTGAAATAGGCCGAAAATTATTAAGATCTGTTGAACTACCTGATTTAAAAAGAGGTATAACTTTGCTAAGTTTCATCTCATCAGGAAACACACCACTATCAACACAACTATTAAAAATTATGGCTAAGGGTTGTGCTATAACATGAATTATTGAATTTATAGTTTTTACAGAAAGTCCCCAAAGGTCTGTGGTGTTTTTAATTTCTAATGTTTTAAATGTATTAATGATATCCGTAGGACTAATGTTTTTAAATACAAAGGGAACGTTACAATCAGGAACACTAGTTTTTAATAATTTTTTTGCTAAGATTGGACTTGAGTTTAGATGTTCAGTTGTTTTGAATGGAATATTCCTAAAAACCTGTTCAAAGGCAACTGCTACCTCAGAATTTGTTTTAAAACTAGCATCATCTACAATCAACTCAAAGTCCAGACAAGAATTCTTAGTTTTACCAGTTTCATTATTTATTATGTTCCATATAGTTTTTATTTTATTTGTTGAATTTTTTACTTTATGTCTGAGGTGAATTGCTTTTGCAACAAGACAGACCTTTTTAAAGGTTTTTGAGTATTTTTTTAAATATTCCCTAAATATTTGGCTATTATTATATTTTTTTTCTATATGTAATTCATACAGTTTACTACTTTTATGAATACCTGGGGTAGCCCATTCACTAAAACTAAAGCGACTGGAAATAAGTTTCTTTTTTGCAGTAAATATTTTTTTGAATCGCCATTATAAAGCAAATCTGGAAGTTTATGCATTAAGTTAGATTTAAATGATTCAACCCGTTTAGTTGTTATTGGTATAAATTTAATTTCCTTTTTAGTAATACTATTCTTTCTTTCTAAAACCACTAATTGTCCACAATGATCTGACTCTAGATTGCTTATAATTGATTTTTGAATTGGTTTTATGTCAGTAAATATATTGTCGATGCAAGTGGCACTGGATACAGCAATTCTAGTTGGTTCACAAAACAAATTATTTAAATTAAAAGACTGAAATAAGGCAAGCAATCTGGTGCTTAATGAGCGATTTTCCAAAATGTTTATATTGAAGTCTCCACAAACAATGATTTGTTTATTGGAATTGCTGATTTTATTCAGCACTTCTTCCATAACTTATTCAAAATTATCATAAATTGCACAAGGCGGCTTGTATACACTCACAACAATGAGATGCTCAACTTCTATACAGGACAGCTCGGCAGTTCGCTCAACTGAGAGGCTTACAATGTCTTTACGTTCCTTAAACTTTAGCTGTTTATTAACTAAAATTAAAGAGCCACCATGGATAGCATTTACTCGGCTGAACGAACTTCCCACCTGGTGATTAGTGAAATTGAACATAAACTGATGGCTGCGTCGGCAGTGTTCAGTGATACATAAAATGTCAGTCTTCAGTCAGAAAATCTTTTGGCAGTTTATGAACAATTCAATTTCTAGTTCTTTCTGAGACATTCCTTGTATATTCTGATGCACCAGGTTCAATGGAATATTATTTTTAGTATGACAAAGTTTATTTTTTTGTTTCTTTTTTTTTTTTTTTTTTTTTTTTTTTTATACCACTAAGGTGGCAAACAAGCTTACGGCCCGCCTGATGGTAAGCGGTCACCGTAGCCTATGGACGCTTGCAACACCAGGGGTATCACTTGCATAAAACTTGAGTAGACATAGATTGTTTAATATAATCATTATTAATGTTGGAATTATATAATATGCCAAAGTGGTCCTTTGTTGTCTGAAAATTTAATTTAAATTATTACATGTCAAATTATTATACTGCTCAAAAGAAGCAGGTTGTTTAGCTAAATGATTAGCTGAAATGTCAATTACACTATTATAATTGCACTGCTCAATAGAAGCAGGTTGTTTAGCCAAATACTTAGCTGAAATGTCAATTACACTACTATAATTACACTGCTCAATAAAAGCAGATTGTTTAGCCAAATTATTGGCTGTGGTATTAATATAAAATGATAGCGACAAGGCTAACACTCTGGTACAATGTTGTGTAAGATAATATTTATGTCTTGTCCTTATATAATAATGTCTGAAAATACTGTTAGTATCTATCACATGAAAGTTATACATCTAAGGTTGTTTTCCTCCTGTGGCAAACCCTTACAATAGGGAAATGTAAACATTACAATTTTTTTTACTTTAAGTGCGCTTATACTATTATAATATTGTCTTAATTCACTTTTATTAACATTACCCCTGTTACCGATAAATATTACTAATGTAGAGGATGGACTGATTTTGTCAGACTTTATTAAACTTCTTATTATATTAACATAATTGGCATTTGGCATACAATTATTTAAAACCGGTTGTCCTACACTTGAGCTGAGAAAGTGTCCAAAACCTTTTCCCATTTCATCGCAAAACATTACTATATTGTCATCAACATTACATTTTTGTGAAACACTAGTTGAGTGAGAACTGTTGTGAGCATATGATTGTTGGTCTGATTCCAAACTGACACACATTGACGACTGAGGTGTTGGTAAAGGTAGTAACAAGGATGCACAATCTGGCTGTGCATCGCTGAGGCGTTTACAATTACACATACTGTGATGAGTGATGTGATTGAGTTGTAATGACTCAAAACGCTCTGCATTATATTTACTCAATTCAATTAGCTCATTCATAGCCAGTGTGTGCTCCTCCATCTCTCTCAGAGACTCTTCATACTTGCAGGTCATCATCTGCAAGGATGTATGTTAACCTTTTATTTGCAAGTCGAGTAAATGTGTATCAGTTTTATGTTGTAGCCTACTGTTTTCTTATTGCAACTTACATACTTCCAGATGTTCCACTAACTGTAATTTTTCTTTGCAGTAATTTACATTTCTACCAAATATTTTTTGCTTTTTGATCATTTTTTAATTTTTTTTTATAAATCTGTTGATTTTGATGTATTTTTTTATCTGGTTTCTACTGCACTTAGCAAGCCTCACTGGTTTAGAAGAATTAATGGTGTCATCACCTGTAAGATCTATAGTGGTGGTATTGCTAGTTGCAGCAGAAACAAGATTAGGGGCCTTACTACATAATTCGTCAAAAAGATTTTGAGTTTGATGCTGTGTGTAAGTATGGGTGGCCTCTTCAAGTTGTGAGATGTGTTGATGGGCCTCGCGTAGTTCCTCTTCAAGATATGAGATCTTATTAAGAGCCACCACATACTCCTCACTACAGCTGTCAAATGTTTCTATAATTTTCTGAAATTGGTCCCGCTCTTCTAGGACAGTACCATATTGAGTGTGCAACACTGACAACTCATTGCGGAGGCTACTATTTTTGTTTAATATTTCTAAGAGTTCTCTTTCCCTTCACTGTATAGCTGATCACACTTTTCCTTGGAAATCTTAAATTCCTGCAAAGCCAGTTGAAGTTTGGACTCTTCCTGGCGAGCAGATGCCTTGCGAGTCATCATTTTAAGGCTGTTTGAGCGTAATAAATACAAAAGAGAGAGGTTAAAACTTACCAAGGAATAGCTTGACAACGTTACGAAAGAGATGGTTTGTTGACAATTTGCTTATTAATTGGTTACTTTACATTGTAACTGAGGTGTCATTTATAGAATCGAGCCGCAGGTATGGGATAAGTGGACAGTGTAATCTATTAAACACTTTTTGTACACAGTTAAAGAAATAAAACTTAAACTAATAACAATTACAGGTTTGTGTACAAAGGCGCACTTATCACATTATCCGATTTCTTCCACTGAACCTTTGGGTGTGTTAAGTAAATTAGGTGAGGAAACATTACCCGGTAGTGTCTAATATATAATAATTTGATTTGAAAACATTAAATATACATTATACTATAAACCTACATAAAATACTTATATTGTAGATAGATAATAGTGAAATATTTAAACATACATGGAAAATTATATATATATAATAATTTAGTGAATTGAAATAATGCTGTTTTAGGTTTTTTTTAAAAACAAAAATTGAACATGAGAGTCTAACATCTGTCGTTAAATTATACCACTGCAAGGCAGTCTTAACGGCAAAGGATTGCCCGATGAAAGTTGTGTTATGTGATGGAATTGAAAGGGTTCGTTCTTCCTTTGACCTTTGACATATGAGTATTCCTGCGAAGTCGAATTGGGATTCACTTAAGTTGAGTACTTTACTCAGAAACATGATCATATTTCCGCAATCCGAAAATAAATCGAATGCAGAGATTTTGGAGACGTTCGAGTTTATCAAGTAGCTCCTCATTATTGTCAAGATAGCTTGCATCTGCATAGTCAAATAAAGGAAGCAGTAACACACTGTGTCAACGTAACCATAGTTTGAAGTGGTAGAAAGTTGTGCAAACGTCAGTTTCTTACTAAGTGAGGAGACTTGTGGTTTCCAAGATAACGTGTTATCGATTATGATACCTAAATTCCTTACCTGTTCAACCCATTGAATAGTGACACCATTATAATTTATAATAGGCAGATCTGTTAAATCATGACAACATTTTTTGACATCCTTTGATAATAGCCTGCGATTCAGGAGGAGACCAAATTCTTTTGTCCACTCTGCTATAATATTTAAGTTTTGATTAATGACACCAATAGCTCTGTCTAAAACATCAACAGATGTACCGGTATAAATGTGTAAATCATCAGCGTACAAGTGGTACTGAGAGGTAATACGACAAACAAGAGAATTAATAAAAAGTGAAAATAGTAATGGAGACAAAACCCCACCCTGTGGAACGCCAGCAAACACCGGGCACCAATCTGAACAGCCAGACTCAATCCGTATACATTGCTGGCGTCCCACAAGGTATAATTTGTACCACAGTGTTGCTGCCGGAGATATATTGAGCGAAAATAATAATCCAAGCAGTACATCAAAATCAACTGCATTAAATGCATTACTGAAGTTCAATAACGTTAACACAGTTAGATGTTTGTTTTCCAGATTGCATCTAATATCTTCAGTAACTTTAAGTAATGCAGTAACCGTGCTGTGTCCACGACGAAAGCCAGATTGAAAATCATTGAAAAGGTGATTAGAGGAAAGGAAGTGGTTTAGTTGATCATCACAAAGCGTTCTATAAACTTAGAAAGAATAGGTAGTATTGAAATAGGTCGATAGTGGAACAGACTAGTTGGATTCTTAATTTTAGGAATAGGAGTTATGTAGACTTTTTTCCAAATAGAGGGAAAGCTGTTTGTACATAGAGAAAAATTTAATAAATATGTGATATGAGTGTAGTGTAAATGTGTGGTAAAAGTATGTCGAGTATAGGCATGATCATGCTAAGGCGTAAATCATCACTTCCAGTTGATTTACTGCCTAAGTTACGTGAAGTTCGTTCAGTATCACGGTCAGCAACGGCTTTAAAATTATATTTGTCGCAGTCAGGGATAGGCAGACCAGTAAGAAAGTTAATAGTACATGTTTTAGTGGCCTCGTCTAATAAAATAGGAGGCGTATAAAAATGCTTGTTTAGGGAGTTGATATCAGTATCGATAGAAGAGTGGTCTTTCGATTTGCCTATGCCCAAAGACTTGAGAAATTTCCATAGATGAGAGCCATCGCAGCCCTCTATAGAAGTATGAATCTAGCGACGTTTAGAGTCCCTGCACACTTTAGTGATTCCTTAGCTTTATATTTCGACTTAGCATGGTCGCGTTTGTCATGCCATGAGCGCCTTTATTTCGGCAGTAAGCCATGGGGCAGGTAAGTGTCTATTTTTTATTGGTCGCAGAGGCGCATGTTTGTCAAACAAAGTGTTAAGTAGATTATTGAATTTATCAACCTTCTCATCTTTATTGTTGAGATAATCAATAGCAGACCAGTTTGCTAGTAATGCATCTTCACTTAAACGTTGCAAATTTACTTTCTTAAAGTTGCGTTGTAAAATAATACGTTTTTTGGGTTTGGGAGATCTGAATTTGTAAGAGAGAAAAATAAGGTCATGATATGAAAAAGCATAAGCAGGTAATTGTCCAAACTGAAATGAGATTGGGATTGGAAACGATAATTAAATCTAGAAGGGTAGGTTGTGAATTTGGTGGGTGGCTTTTAAGGGAAGTAAATGCATTTTTTTTTTAATAAACTGCTGATTGGAGAGCTTCTGAAAGATGGTCGCCCTTTAGTGTTGAAGTCCCCCATAATTATGGTATTATCATAAAAGGGTGTGAATTCTTCTAGGAGTCCTTCAAAGGTATCAAAATAGTTAATTGTCAGAGATGGGCTGTAAAAGACTCCTAGAAGGAATCTACAGTGTTTGGAGTTGACTTCTAAAAACAAATGCTCAGCAGTACCTGTGTATTCAGAGGGCGATTTACTTATTATTTTGTAAGTTATGTCACTGCGTAAGTATATAGCGACTCCACCACCACCCTTATTAGTTAGATCATTACGTATAGCTGAAAACCTGTTGGGCAGTATAGAGAAGACTGTAGTGAAGGCTTGAGCCATGATTCTGAAACTAAGAAGGCGTGGATGTTTTTATTAGTAAAAGATGCAAGCATATCAGAATTGTTGAATACTCTGAGTATTGATGTGTATAAAATTAAAGTCATGAGAGATATCATCAAAGAAGGATAGGGTAGAGGAGATAGATGTAAAAGATAAGTCAATGTCACTATTAATCTCCACAGTACTACACGAATAATATTCATCATTACTACTAACAAATTCATGCTGATTGCTCATGCCTAGTAATATTAAGTGCCTATATGTAATATACAATAATTAATATACCTATAAAATACTAAAATCTAAAAGGTTACTATTATGAACATATACACCTGCCAGTTTTTATATTGATACTGACAAACACCTTTACAAAAGTTTTACTACAAAACTATATTCCTACTAATTATTAAAGAAAAAAAAAAGGTAAATTGGAAAAGTGTGTGCTATGGCCAAAAAAGGGTTTTCAAAGCCGTTAAATTAAAAAAAAAGAGAAGAAAAATCTATACAAAACAAACGTCATGAAACATAAACAAACCAAAAAACAAAAACGTCTAACAAATATTGAGTTGAGGGTAAATTCAAGATAAAGTTTAGTCTTTATACTATCTGCTTAGCTTATATTTGTACTATACGTATTATTATAGATTGAGGACTGCCATGTAACGCTTGTTATTGACATATGTCACTATATTGTGATACAACAACTGCGTAAGCAAACCTAGTTCAATTGTTTTGAAGCCTTTTGTTTACGAGTTTTGGGACTTTTAATTACCTATTTAGTCTGCGTCCTATCTGTATAACTTTTCGTACGAGCATAGGGATCTCTTTTAATATCCTGCTGAGTTCCAATAAAGTGTCTATTTTTCGACGCGAGTTATCCGGCACCACAACACTGCCCTCTTGAGTCCAGTCAAAGTCAAAAAAAAAGTCAAAATGGTTCATTCAAATAAGGATTTTACAATCACTTTTGAATCGTCAAAGTTATAAAATATTATTTTTTGAACCCTCCCACCTTCCCGCCGGTTCACAATGTTGTTGATTTCTACCGAGAAGAATCCGGCAAGAAACTCGATAGTTACTCTTTTAAAAACACTTAAATAAACTAAAATACAATTAATGTTTTAAATAAAAGATTTTTAGTCGTACAATTTTATGTTGTGTAATTGAGCATCATCAGTCCCAAGGATTTTTATCATTTACATAGTCTGAAATATTGTAGTATGCCTTTTTACAAAGTACCTGCTTGATAAAAGATTTAAATTTACTTATTGATAGATTTTGAATTTTATTGGGAACTTTGTTGTAAAAGTGTATACATTGCCCCATAAAAGAGTTACTTATTTTGTGTAGACGTGTATCACCATATATGCATATAAACCTATCCCTCAGAGATATCCTAGATCCTAATTTATAAATAGCACGAATTGCCCTTTTTTGTAACAAAAATATTGTATTTACATCAGCAGCGCTACCCCACAATAGGATACCATATGTCATTAAACTATGGAAATAGCTAAAATATACTATTTTTGCAGTGTCGACATCGGTCAATTGTCTTATTTTCTTGATCGCATACACAGCAGAGCTAAGTTTTTTTGGCTAGGTTATGAATATGAGGACAGCAGCATCGCCGCATATCAATTTTTTTTACGCACTTCAATAAATAACTTATGCCTAGGTTTAGTAAGGAACTCTGTAATCGTTATGTGCGTCCCCTTTAAATTCGACTTTTTGTTCCAAATAGTAACGCGAGCATTATAGTCTCGAATCTTGACTAGAATAGGACGAGTTTTTTTAGAGCCATGTCCTAGTCGATGCCAAATTGCAATAATACTAGCAGTGAAAGATGAGCACTTTAACTTATCGCATATGATAGATAACAGTTTTTTGCTTGTGTCTTCCTCAGGTTGTTCTGGGACACCATGGAATAATAGGATTTTCCTTCTTGATCTGGCTTCGATATCATCTATAGTATGAATAACTTTGTCAAGCTGAGATCTCAATAGTTTCTACATATCTACAGTATATTCTTTGAACTGATTGAAGTCGGATGCCAAAGTTGCTACTTCTGGAATGTGAGAGCTGCTGGTGATAGTTGAAGCAATTAGAGTATCAAAAGAAGCCATATCCATGTTAAATACATTACTTAAAGCCTCCATTGATTCTCGGATCTTGTATAGTTGGTTAGAGAGTTCCATTATGTTGAGTTCAAAGTCCACTTGACTGTAACTTGTGCTGTATGATGTTTGTGACAGTGATAACAGTGTATGATGATATTTGGCAGGATAGTTGGCACAACATACTTAATTTAACATAATTTAAAATTATTTGACAACTACCCACTATCATATAATATCTCGAATCCCAATAATTCCTACTGAGCTACCATCTCATTCAATTATTCACACCACTGGCTTTTCGGTGAAGGAAAACATTGTGAGGGAACCTGCATACGTCAAAAATACGTATGTGTAGTCCACAATCTGCACTGGGCCCGCGTCTGGACTGTGGCCCAAACCAACGCGAACTTGCAAGGTTAAATATTCTTCATGGTTATGATTTTTATTGTTGCTAAAAACTTCTGTTAAATAATTTAATTTATAGATGATTATTTTGATTTTTTTACAGTTAGGCTGTTTGCAATTAGCATTGTTAGTTATAACCTTATTGTTGTATTTTTTCTAGGAAAACACTATCAAGCGAGTATTGTTAACGTACTTGTTAATTTTTTTTTCTTAGCACATAAAGGTGAAAATTTCAACAAGCTTTTTATTTTTGTAAATATATTTCCAAAGATATACAAAAGATAAGGGTTTAAAAAAAGTACCTTCAAGAATATTACATTTTGAATGCAAATTTAAATTTGGGTTATTATTTTTGTATTATGAGGTAGAATTTCAACGTAAGACACGGACGTGCTAGAAATATTTAACAGCATTGGTGGAATTTTGGGAACTTCTGGAGATAGACGCAGTGATATTAAACTAGATTTATTAGAATCATTTGTTAATATTTGAATGTTGGTATTTCTGTTGAGCTACTAAAATATTCTTTTTTTTATTTTATAGATTTAGATGAATGGTCCAGAAAATCATACGGACACACACGTTTAGAATTGAAAAACGAAGTTTTATCTTTCAAATAACTGTCTTGTTTGCGCCAAAGAAAACGTAATCGTTTTCTGTTACTTAAATTGTTTTTTACGTATTGTCTTATAACAAATATTAGATTTTTAAAGGTTTTTCTGGACATCCAAATTTTCATACAAGGTTTAATAACCTGTGGTAGTAAATAATGATTATGAAAACTTTTAAATTTTTTAGAATTAACTATGCGTTTAATTTTGCTTTCGTATCCATATACCGTATCCTTCAAGTTGTTTGTTTTGTTTAAATTTACAGTATATTTATTAAAAAAATATCATATTTTACTAACTCATAAACTGACGACAATGATATCTTCCTCATTTCAAAGCTGAAGTGAATTTTCGAATTAGTCTAAACCGAATATAAATAACGTAATAACAATTCGATCAAATTATATTAGTAACACTAATCAAAATCTCAGAATGTGCAGGTAACAAAAAAAAATTTATTAAAATTTCACTTAGTCAAGTTACCTACGTAATAATAATAATAATACTTCGAGAACCTATAAAACTTTTATTTGATCCAAAAGATATTTTTGTCGATTCATATCCTAACACTTAATTTTTTTCACTACAAGAGACGGTCCGTCAGTGATTTTCACTATTTTTTCGTAAATGGTATGGTATGGTACTTAGATTTTTTTAAGGGTTTTAAACTTATGAGGCGATTGAAATAAAAACAGCAATGAAAATATTTTGTTAAGATAGAAAAGCATACATTTGAAACTAAAACAGAACAGGGATAATTATTTTAACAAAAAGAACTTCTTCAACTTCTACTAGGTAGAAAAAAATAATGTAAAGGATGGGTACAAAATAAAAAAAAATACTTGCAAATAATATTCACTGAAGTTTTTTTCTATAAATATAAAAACAAAGTAATTATCGAATTAACTACAACATAGAAACAATTTTCACTTCGTGATAAACAAAATTCGTAATTAATAAAAGTCTTAAGTAATAAAACTATTTAAACAAAAAATTGATATCATAAAATAAATTTTAGGAATATAGGTTTTTATTCAATAAATTTTACGGCAAGGTTCATTCTGACCTTTCTGTGTTGACTTGTTTTTGCGTACCCATTTGGTAACGTATCGTAACGTTTTCTTTACTGCTCAAAAATTTCCCGTTTTTTTAAGTGCAAGAGAAAGAGTTCTGATGGGGCTTCTGGGAGATGTGTGCTTAGTATACCTTGATGACGTCATTATCATGGAAAGGAATTTTAAGGAAGACCTGAACGATGCGGGCAAGTTCCTGGAGCGCGTTGTGGTGGAGCGCCTCATGCGCCACCTTGAGGTAGTAAAGTTGCCAACTCTACAGCCTAATGGAAACAAACGGTTAGTTAAAAAAAAACATTCTGTCATTTTTACCAGCACCCCGGAGAAAGATAAACTGGAAAAAAAAGAACAAAAGAAAAAGACAGAATCTGATACAAGAAGAGAAAATTAAACTACAAAAAACACGAAAGAAAAAGAAACTGACCAAGAAAATGATGATTATTTTTGTATTTATTGCCAGGAAAAGTATAGTGACCCAACCCACGAAGACTGGATTATGTGTTTAAAATGTAAGAATTGGGTTCACGAGAACTGCACGGCTGGGTCTTCTTTCAAAGGTGTGGTTTGTGATTTTTGGAAATGATGTTTATCATCGTCCATAAATACCCCATGCTGTCCGTAATTAACCCAACTCTCGTCCGTATTTACCTCTAGGACAGGACTTAAGGACTTAATTATGGACAGGTAAGGTTATGTTTTTGCTAAAAAAAATTATAGTAGTTGATTGATCTCGTTTTGATTTTGTAAGTATATAACCTAAGTTTTATAATTAACTAGCTTCTGCCAGCGGCTTCGCCCGCCCTAAATTTCGTTATCTGTTTAAGTTCTTACGGCAACTCCTCAAGTATAGAAAAAAAAACAAACAATTAAATCTTTGACATAATACATTCGTGTCTGTGAAACCATGGAAATACACAAACAAAATTTCAACCCAATCGGTCAAGCCGTTTAGTAGTTGACATATCGACAGCAGCGCCACCTACCGGGTCCAATTGCCCCAATGTTTTTCAATCATCCAGAAAACCATCGAAATACCCATATAAAATTTCAACCCAATCGGTTCAGCCCAATAGGTTAAGTTATGTGAGGAAGATAAGTATGGAAAGAAAATTTTTACTACCTGTTGTCCTCTTACCCGTTTTCTTGTAGGAATGGAGCATTTTGTTTTGTTACGTTTTGAGTTTCGTCTGATTATTCTTTTTATAATTAATTAACATTCACCTATTTCAATTTTGATAACACATAAATTATTGAACATCGTGCACAGGAACTAAATTTTTTTAAGAAAACTTCTCTACCCTTAAGTTATCTGAAAGAGATCATTTTTAGTTATAAGATCGCCCTTTATACTAGTATTTTATGTTTTGTGTTTATATTTTAGGACTTAGGTTTTTTTTTGTTTTATTGTTTAATTAAATATATTATTATTGGTACCGAGTTATTGTTCATGTAGTCTGCTGTGTGGCGATGGGTATTGACGCAAATGTGAAGTGGATTGCTCGTTTCTCCAACATAGAATGCAGACATTTAACTAGGTAAACGCAACAGCATTCTTGCAGTATAGTAACTTGTAGATGATTTTGGGGTTCACGTTATATTTGTTAATAGAATCATGAGTGATAATGTAAATTTTTTGGTTTATTATGGCGCATGTTTAACAACGTGGCCGACAGCACGGCACAGTGAGTTACAAATAACCAATATTTTGACAAATATATCGCAGATCTGAATAGCAACTGCAAAAGAGGGTTAAACACGCCTCTTAGGATGCCAGCATACTCGTAGTGCTATATGTGTCTTTTTGATGTACGTCGAGAAAAATGACCCAGATTGGTCTTTGTTTATAATAGAGAGAGTAACTCACTTTTCAGTACTGCTTTTAAGAGTTTATGTTTCTATACTTTTTTATGTAATTAAGACCCAGCGAGTCTAATCTTGGGCTTTAAATTTCATCCCCATATCCCTACATAGGCTCTGCAGCACCTTTTGGTGTATTGAGAAATGCTTTGAAATCAAAATTAAATTAAAATATTCAATCATATTTTTAGCTTGTTATTTTGTTATTTATCGTTGTCTACATTTTCGTGATTAATTTTTTAGCATGAATATTTAATACATCGTTTGTGTTTCTTGATTTTTGGTTGTGGCTTAAAACTTTAAATTTATTTTTTTATTATGGTCATTTTTGACAAAGGTGTGGCTATATCTCACTGATGACACGTTGGGTCGCTCGGCTTTGAAGTCAAAAATTTTTTCCGGTTTATTTGCATAAACCCAAGATTTTACAAAACCCCACAAAAAGAAATCGCACGACGTTGAATCGCATGATTTAAAAATTTCGTAGGATTATTTGGTCGGGAAATCATAGGGGAAAGCTAAATAACATACAAAACCTGTACTATTAGAAAAATCCAGTTCCGCCTATAAGTTTGAGAAATGTAAACTGTGGTACGTTCTATGTTAATAATATTGTAATTGTATTTCGTTTTAATATTATATTGTTTCTTTTTTTATTTCTTTCAGCGATACTTTGATAGGGTTTGAAGCCGAAGGGTCCAAACGTATCTTTATTGTTTTTACTCATGTTTCCGTCCGTCATCTGTCACAGTTTTACGGCCAAACGGTTGGAGCTACAGAATTCAAATTACCACAGTTTAAGCATCTTGCTGACCCAATTATCCTTCTGTACTTACCTATGTGAAGATTTTGTAGTGGTCGTTTGGTGTGTTGTTTTGAATGTCTTCTGGCTTCGTTATTTTGATGTTATTGATTGTTTTCCGAAGAGAAGGTGTTTGGGATGAGTTTGTTTGTCAAGTTTTATGTCGTTAGGTAGTAATTGTGTTGTATGTTAGTCTGGTGCTTTCGTTTTGTTCAATTTCTCTAATTTTAATGTCTAATCGGATGAGTTAAGCTAAAACTATTAAATAGGAGTATTGATTGTACGGAATCCACGGGTTATCAGTATTGCAAAGAGTCTTTGAAAGGATAATAGTAGGGAATGCAATCCCGGGATACCTGGATTCCAGAATACCAGGATCCCGCATACATTTTGCTGGACTAATCTCGGTCGAAAGTTTTGCGGGATCCCGCTCGACTGGCGGGAGGGATTACAAAGAAGTATTAACCACACGTATTACACTGCACGCGGCGGCGCGTTCTTCTTCCCCCTTGGGAAGAAAAACAAGTCTTCCCAACGATAATAATAAATGAGAAAAAAATACTAATTGAAAACAAAAATACTTATTCAAAATACTAGAATAAGTAAAAGTAAATTACAGATTTGGCAATGGGCAAATTTTAACAACGGGTCTAACATATGTACCAGACCGCGTACGCACAGTGACAACTCTGACAATATCATCCGATCCAGGATGGATGTCATCAATGATGCCTAATGGCCATTGTAAGGGTGGCGTATTTTCATTCTTCAAAATCACTACAGTTCCCTTGGAAACAGGTTGGAGTCTGAACATTCCATTTTTGTCGATTTTGTAAAGACGTTAAATATTCGCGACGCCACTTTGACCAATAACTACTAACGAGCTGATCTATCATACGCTTACGTCGAATTAAAAGGATTGAAATATCGATATCAGAATTAAAAACGCTTGAGTTCAGGGGACTGAATTTAGTATGCACTCTATTTGAGTCAATACTGTCAGCAATTCTTCGTAGGTCAAAAGCGTATTTCCTAATGAGCGTTTTAAATGCGTTTTTATACTGTTAATATTTGCTTCCCATGCACCACCAAAATGGGGAGCCTGAGGTGGATTCATGTGCCAACACACTCCAAGTTCATTAGCCTCATTTCCTAAAGAATTTACAAAGGTTTGCGATTTTAGAAAAGCGTGAAGTTCGTCTAAATAAGCTTTTGCTCCGACGAAGTTGGTTCCGTTATCGGAATAAAGAAAGTGGCAATGTTCACGACGAGATATAAACCTAATAAAAGCGTTTACAAACGCTTCAGCACTTAAGTCTACGGCGAGCTCTGTATGTACAGCCCTAGTAACTAGTCATGTAAAGAGACATATATAAACCTTTTGACTTCGAGCACCTCTGTAATGACTTAATAAAACGGAAATAGGACCTGCATAATCTACACCATAATGCAAAAAAGGTTTAGCTTCATTAACGCGGCACACTGGTAGATTAGCCATGAATGGAGCTTTAGGCTTAGGATTAACTTTAAAGCAAAACAAATTCTGAATCGTTTTCGTACTATACTACGACCAGATATGATCCAATATTGTTGACGGATTAAGGACAAAAGTAATTGGGGACCAGCATGTAAATATTTTCGATGAAAATAATCTTTTAATATGTCAACAATATGATCTGACTTTGGAAGCAGAATTGGGTGTTTTCCTTCAAATGGTAACGCTGAGTGTTCTAATCTTCCACCGACGCGAAGAAGACCGTCACAAATAAAAAGCGCGAGCGGTTTTAAATTCTTAATATATTTGTTGGATTTATCATCCGAAAAATGAACCTTTTGAAGGTCTTGTATGACATTTTTTTCTGCAAGCTGTAATTGGTTTCAACCTATATATTCCTCTCTAGGTAACCTTTAAAGAAAACGAAGAATATATACAACCACACGTAAAAATTTTGACCACGACGAAAATCTCGACGCGAGTGAATAAGAGAAAGGTGTGTCTTTACCCTCTTGTGAAGTCATAAGTGTAGTAAGACATTTTTTGTGTTCTAAGTCCACTTTTATTTCGCTTTCATTAGGTTGAAAGCGACTAAGCGGCCATTCGCTTATATTTTTATGATGGACCATGCATCCATAATGGGTGATTTAATAATTGAGAGGGCGTGAGACTGCGTGAAAGGCTGTCACAAGGATTCTCCTTCCCTTTCACATGGTATAGGCATGATTACTCCATGTTTTTTTGAATTTCGCTGATACGATGAGCAACAAAAGTGTTAAATCTATGGGGCGAAGAACGATCAGATCGAACGATCGAATCAGTAAATGCGTACGTTTCAAGTTTTGGATGTCTGGTAGAAATGCATTCTACTGCAAATTTTATAATTTCTGACATCAAAAGTACTCCACATAGTTCTAAACGAGCAAGAGTTTAAACCTTTGGAGCTACTTTACTTTTAGCGTAAACTAAGTTAACTTTGTTATTAGTGTCAGGATATGTGACACAAAAGTATATTGCGGCACCGTATGCTTTTTCGCTCGCATCTGAAAACCCAATAATAATTACTCGTAAATCATGGCTTGTAATGCCTAAAAATCGTGAAATTTTTATACTTTTGAATAAATGAAGTTCGTTTCGAAATTTATCCCATAAATCACAAATGTTTTTTGGGGGTCGAGAATCCCAATCAATTTTTGCTAACCACAATGAACGTATGAGTAATTTAGCGTATAATATTACGGGCGCACAATATCCGTCGTCCCATAACCTAACTATTGTGGAGAGCATAACGCGTTTCGTACAAATCTGCGGCGATTACAAACATTTGTTTAATATCCGATGTTATAGCTATAGGAAATAAACGGAAGCTTAAGATGATTACACTTAAGTCCTTCTGTAAATTAGGTCCAGAATACAAACAGTCATTAAGAGAAAGGCCAGTCGGGGTTGGAGCACTAGCATCCATGACCATAAGTAGTTTTGTAGTAAGTTTGTCGTCTCTACTAACGCCATGATGTGGAATAAAATAGGACTGTTCATTTGTATTTATATGAGGAACTACTATAATATAATCTTTAGACAAATATTTTTTTATGATTTCATCATATTGTTGGCGGTAACAGGGATTACGTTTCTTAGCGAATCACCCAAAAGCTCGGGGTCGCGTTTAAAAGGTAAAGGTACGATATACCTACCTCTACTATCACGGGTAACATTTTTAGAATAAATTTGTTCACATTGGTGGTTCTTCTAAACTCCAAAATTTTGTCAACAAATTATCGAGAGACTCAGTCTGAGATACGAAAAAAGACTGCGTAAAATTAAGAGCGGGAGCTGTCGCGGCAGAGTAAGCAATTTCTGCGGAACCCACCACTAAATAACCGAACGCAGTTTCGATTGCGTCCGGCTTACCAGGAGGACCTAATATTTTATTATTTCGTAAAATCTCAACGAAAACGTCACAACCTAACAAAAGATAAATTTTGCCAGGAACATAATTTTTTTTTATCAGCAAGTGGTAAATTATTTAGGTAATTTAATGATGTAATATTTAAATAAGACTCGGGTAAATCTCTGGAAATTTTATTTAAGACAAGCAGTTGAAGTGGCATACTGAACCCATTTTCATACCGCGAATATAAAGTAATATTTGTTCGACCAACAATATTCTGCGCGCTTTCACCTATATCCTTTACCTGTGTATTAGAACTGTCAATAAACACGTTTAATTTCAGTCTTTTACATGCATATTTCGATATAAAGTGATTTTGTGATCCTAAATCAACTAAAATTCTACTTTCTTGCACCCTAGTAAAACGGTGCGTTTACTTGAATTAATTTGATATAATAGTCCAAGAGCTGGCACGCATTTTTGGGTAGGTATTTGAGGCAAGCTGAAAACTTGTCCTATAACTTTTCAGACACACCCCAACACGGAACTGCAGACCTGGCTGGCGGGAAGCGGGTCTAAACCAACCCCTAAATTTTTGAACATTTTTTTTTTTTAACTAAAAAATATATTTGAGGCAAGCTGAAATTTTGATATGTTGTAGTTTAATGTTTTTACAATACAAAAAAAAAAGACAGGCGATTCTGTCGGGTCTTTAGCACTGCCAGGCGTGTGCAAAAATATTTTGCAAAAAATTCGAAAAAATGTATTTGAGGCAACTTGAAATTTTGACCGAATATTATTTACAATTAAAAAATAATATTCCCAAAAAGACTGGCGATTTCGTCGGGTCCTTCTACCTGCCAGGTGATCAAATACATTTTGTATAGGTGCGAGTGCGTAGCACTATTCACAAGCTGTAGTGTGAGAGAGAGCGTTTATCGGCAGCTGTCTGCGTCTTTGCTCGCTGCGTTACTATTGGCTCCGGCGAGGTCACGTGACTTACAGCAGCCACGAGGCTGGCAGTTGGAATTTTGGAGTAAAAAATATAAAATTTCGTAAACTTATATGGAAACCTGCTTACATTATTATTATTGTGTTGTTTTTTATTTGTTAAATGGAAATATTTACTGTGTAATTGTTTTGTATTATAAAAAATTGGTTATATATTTAATTTTAATGAAACTCAGAATGTAATAAATTTTCAAAATTTTGGAAAAAAATTAATTTTCGTAAAACTTTTTTATTAAAATTTTTTGCATGGAATTAATGTTTTTGCCACTTAACTGGAAATTAAAGAAATTTTTTTTTTTTTTTACAGTATTCTAATTTACAAATCATTCAGAAATTGATTAATTTTTTATTATTAAAATTGATAATGCCTAACGTGTTGAGAAAGTTCATAAATAACAAAAATATAATTTTAAAAAGTAGATGTATTAACATAAAATAATATTACAACAACAGATTTATAATAAATATAAAAATACAAAATTTATTTAATTTGCTTTAAGGACTTATTATTAATCATCGTCTGTCGATGCTTCATCATCGGAACAATCAGAATCTGTTTCTAATTCATCTATATCAGGTTCGGCTACCTCTTCATAATCTGCAAAAAGAAATATATTTGGGTTTATTTAATTTATCATAGAAATTCGAATGCAGCAGTTATTAAAGAAAAATTATGTGTACGCACCTGCAGTAACATTTGCAATATTATTTTCTTTATTTTTTTCACAAATGACAGTTTCAAATACTGATAGCGGTATTCAATCGCCGTCGAACCAGTGAAAATCTAGTTTTTCCTCATGAAGAGTCCATCCGTTTCTCTCCGGTGACAAAGAGGTGGGGAACCGTAAGTACGCATTTCTCCAAATACTTGTGATGTATTGGGTCCTTAAAAGATGTTGTAATACTTCAGCTTTTGACGGAGGTAACATAGAAGGATCACCATTTCGCAACGTTTTAATGAAAGGATCATCTTTATAGACGGCTTTGTAAATTTCACAAAATTTTTGAAATCGTGCTGTGTTAATATTTGATATATTTTTACATTTATAAATTTCGCAAATGAATTCTTCTAAAATGTGGAAAATTTCATCACGCAAACCGGTGATATGTGCAGCTCCAAGATCTGTCAATGCTTGTTGATAACGTTGATTTTTTATTAATATTTGATACGGTCTTATTTTGCCTTTTTTGAAGAATGATGGATTATAGTCACATCCTGTTAAGGCATGAAAACCCGGTAAACTAGTACATAAATTCGGCCCTAATTCCATGTATAATTTTGTTACATGGATGTACCTTTTCGAGTTCCCAGTACCATATTCCATAAAAATGTTGAGGTCATCGCTTTGAAGATGATCCATATTTCCAAGCATTGTGATCAAAACGTCTGTATCTGAAGTTTTTAGAAGAACGTTCGTCTTTTCATATGTATCCAGCTTACAAACATGGTGGATTATTTTTGTATCTGCTTCTTCATGATTATTACAATTTATATCTTCGTCAATAGTCATTTCAACAACATTATTTTTAACAATATATGAATAACACAAATCATAGTTTACCTTTATCAATGTGTTTCCAATAAATGTTGCCATTTCATCTGTAGCCCAATGTTGAATTAAAAACTGGACTAAGCTTTCCTTAAATTTAATATTTTTCGATTCTTTTATAAAATCAATCGGTCTTGTTTGGCTAGGACCTAAAATTTTGAAGTCTATAGTTTTTTGTTCATTTCTGCGGGTACGCTCATATTCTTTTATGGAAGGCGAAAAATATTGATCAAAAACAACATCAACCCGTTTAGCTTTAAATGACGTTAAGATGCTCATTATTTTTTTTGAAATACCGCCAAATGTTGCAGGTATATCGTGCATTGTGTGTAGAAGAAAAAATCCGTCAACGATAACTACATGAAAGGTGTTTGGTGCATCACTGAGCTTGTGTTCTTTTTCGAAGCATTTAACAATAGTAGATTTATCAGTTTGATAAATACTTCCGTCTAAACGGCACATTGACATCGGAAGAGGGGTTACTGGATAACTTAATATATATTCCATGTCAATCTCGTAGTCTAAAGATAAACCTAACAGTCTACCGAACAAGTCACGTTGCATTTTAACTTCTTGCACTTTATTACCACATTTTATAGTTTTTTTAGAAACTTCATAGGAAAAATTCATTATTTTCACTTTCGATATTGGATCTTCGAAGCTATTAGGTGAATTTGTGCATTAAATTGTTTTCGTAATTTTTGACCATTTTCTTCTATGTTCACTAGATAATCTTGCACGGCTTGCGTTGCTGCTTTTCCACTAGAAATATTAAATAGTTGCAGTTTGTCCATGCCAATATCGAAAGGGTTTATAAACTTTGAAAAAGTATCTATAAACGATTGAAGGTGTTTTGAATCTTTTTTAATATTATAACTTTCTAAATCTGCTGTTACATCGGTATGTTTTCGTAATCCAGTAACCTCGTAGGTATGAGATATAATAGTAGATCTAATCTCATGGCTTCTACACCAACGCTGACGAGCAGAAATAGAATTAGTAAAATGAATGACACCTGTCAATCTTCTTCCAGCATCGGCGTTGATTGTTTGCTCCAGCGTCAAATCAATAGGTTGCCTAGAGAAGGATTTATTGGTTCTTTGGATACCAAAATGACCCTTTTCCATGCTTGCATATAATTGTGGGTGAGTTTCTTCGAGTTTTATCAAATTTTCATGATATCTGACTAGCCAACGTGCATAATTCGGTTGATTCAATACAAAAAAAAGATTGTTAATTCGTGGTAATATATATTTAAACAAAGCAAAATCACCCGCTCGTATACTTCGGCTTAGCATTTCATAATAGCTTACAAGATTAATGTAAGTCATATAAAATTTAGGAGTTACGCCGTGAGCTCCACTAAGAGTATCTTTCTTAAATGCACTATATGTTGATATTATTGCCGAAACATCGCTATTACTCATTAAGTCATCGTAAGATAAGTTTTGATTCTTAAAAGCAGTTAGCTCTGATTCTAAATTTTCTGGTATTATTATTTTTTCATTTCTTAGGAAAAATTGAAAATGTAAAATTTCCAAACCAAGTGCCATCAGAGGATGTAATCGCTTACATCTATTAAAATGCTTGCCAGAAATGAAGGAATGAACAGATCCACTCGCAATTATTCCACTTTCAATCGCAACATTCATTAGTCCACAGTCAGATATGAATTTACCAACCGCTTTAAAGTAAGCCAGCATGATATGTAAAGACCCCAAATGAATGAATACATTATCAAGCAACGGCTTTGCCTCTGACTGTATTTGCATCGCTATTTTTGCGATGGCTAAATCTTATGTGACGGCAATTTCGGACTGTTTAACTTCTTCAGCAATTTTTTGACTTTCTTTCAAGGTCTCCAGAACGACATTTTTAGCTGTTGGTGATTCATTAATTGGTGTCAGGTAACATATCTTCTGTCTCGTAGTATTCATATTTTCAACAACTTGACTATTGAACCCAACCCACATAGGAGTGTTGGGGATTTTGAAAGCATGTGATAACATGAAAATTACATCTAATTTCTGTATTTTTTGTAATGATGAGACAGTTACTGACCTTCGCTCGTCTGATACAGATAATAAAGTTTCAGATAGTCTGAGTTTCTCTGCGAAGGGTTGTAATTCCGGAATGATTGCTTCAAACTTTCGTCGTCTCTGCTTTTTTTTTTCTGATTACTGTTTCCCTCATTTCCAGATCGTTCATTATCATTATTATCTTCGATTTTTTCAGGAACAATTTCTTCAAATACGTCGTCGACAACATCATCTTCGGAAACCTCAACTTGCTGCACATTCTGGTAAATGATACCAACAGTGTCATGTAGCGTATTTTTACCAGATGGGGTATCGACAAAACGATCGAAATTATCGAAAGCTACTCCCGTACAAAACCCATCTGCTAAGGTAATTCCCTCCGGACATGATGAAGATCGACTCGTTGATGAAAATGAAGCCTCTGTTTCCAACTCTTCAATAGTATGGTAGCTACAGCAATGCCCATATCTTTTAACAATTTCAACCACTTTCCGCGAACTAGTTATACTTTTTAATGTCATGGCAAGAGTAATGTGTTTAGCCGGTTTGATTCTACCATGGGACGCATTAAAAATGAGATCTTCAGCTAGTGATTGACTTTTTCGTTCACATTCATTTGTTAAGTTATTTTTAAAGCGATGACCACGCAATATTGTCGCATAAAAATCTTTTAAGATTTGAGGTGTACTGCATTCACCCTTAAGTAAATCTGAAGTTGAAATATTTTCTGGTAATGGTGTTCGTTTCATGTCTAAAATTGTTCATCTTAAAATAAGCGCCGCGTTTCGCAGAACATCTGATTTTTCAATTACAGAGAATAAATCATGGTTCACTAAATAACCTTTCGGTCCCACAATTTTTTTATTATGAACTACTAAAATTTGTATAGTATCTTCATATTTTGTTTTCAATTTATTCTCAAAGTGAGCTTTGCTAAAAACATTATTATATTTTTCGCCTTTATCCGCAGCAATGTTTGAAATAATTTGCAAATAATTATTACTCATAAAACCGAAAGAATAATTTTTTTTTTATTATTAATGACATTCTCATCAATGAAGTTGCAAATTTCACTAAAAGCTTCTTTGTGTAATTGTAAATTTTTGTGAAAATTTGTTTCTTTTTTTTCTTCAAATTCCCTGAGTTTATTGAAATAATTTTTCCGACAAATACGATGATTAAATAAGGTTGCAGATTTTTGTATTTTGTCGTATGTTTCAGTATCTTTGATAAATATTTCATATTTTTCTAACGATTTCATTAGAGCCTGTTTATCTAACTCAACAAGTTGTTGTCGTTGGCCTTGGTGTTTTTTAAAGGATTTGTCACAAAAAATACAAATGCTTGGATGCAGCTGTGAATTTTCGTCGAGATTGCTATTGAGAGGTGTATTTGACAAATCATATGTAGATGTAGATGGTTGCGGTGCTATTGTTGCTGATTCGACTGTAGATGTGGGAAGTTGGAATGTTGATGTAGATGGTTCTGCTGTAAATTCGGAGTGTTCAACGGTAGTTGCTGATGTAGATAATTCAAACGCACTTTCCTCATGTGAATTGTCTGTAATGAAAATTATTTTAAAAATGTAACTTAAATTTTCATTCACAGTTTAAGGCTGAAAATAGTAATTATAGTCTAGTCAACATGTTCAAAATTGAGAAAAATACTGATAATGTTTCTAAAAATATGGTTTTTAGTTTATTATATTGGAAGGCACTTCTAGAATAAATGTTTTTAATATTTTTACTGTGGATAAAAAATTACAAAATTATTAACAAAATAAAGATCGAAAAAATATGGATTTCAGTTTCAGCCTATAGCTTAAAAACTAAAAATATTTAAGAAATAAAACAAAAAAATCCAAAAACAAAAAAAAATACATTTTCTCTGACTTTTCTCTATTTTTTATTATTTTCAACTCAACAAAAAGTGACAATTGATGCAGATATTCAACGAAAAATCAGTATAAGCCTTACAAAGCTAGCCAAACTTTGGCTTTTGCAGATCAACAGCAAAAAGGTGTTAGGGTTTCATTCGGGTAGCCAGCCAGCCATAAGGGTAAGTGAGAGAGGTATGTGTGTGAGTGAGAAAAATATAAGTAGAGTACTAGGGAAAAAATCCCCTCTTCTCACTTATAACTAAGCAAACCTCCCTTATCTACGATTTAAATATTTCTTATAGTTAACTTCCTTACAAGTCCCTTGTAGCCTCTTCTCTTTTTCAATCCGATGGAACTAGGTTCGAACTCCGTCTATGTTTTTTTTTTTTTTTAACATTAATAATTATTTTCGTTCATAGGGTACATGATTATGATATAAAATGATTTTTTACGCAGTAAAAATAAAATAGAAATTGATAAATAATTTTTTTTTAACAGGATGCTTACTCTTGGCTGATATAATTATAATACAATGTCATATCAAAGTTGAATTAAATTATATACACGTATATAAAAATAAATATATATATTTATTAAATTATTAGAGAAAAAAATACAAAATTGAATTATAATATTTAAAATCAGCATGTTAACAAAAAAAAAACTGACGTAAATCTATATTAAATAGATTTTAAATATTATTATTCAATTTTGTATTTCTTTTTTCTAATGATTTAATAAATATACTCACAAAAACTTTCGAAACTAAATGAAAATAGAATGTGCGTTGAAAATATTTTTCCTACATTCTCTGTAATATCTCTAATAGTTTAAAAGTTATACTATATTTTTAGTTGACAGATTCAAGAGGCGCTGGGAATTTTGAGATGGTCTAGTGTGAGAAAGTGAGATAAAAAATATAAATAAATTTTTTGGATTATTCTATTATGTACGACTGCATTTTTATTTTATTTTTGATTTTCCGAAAAAAAATATAGCGTTAGCCAAAATTTGTTTATAACAAATTGTTAATATGATAAACAATGAAAATGTTAATAAAAAACAAAAAAACTTTATCGTCATTTTAATGAGATGACTCAATTATGATTTATAAGAAAAAAAAATTTTCTTAATTATTAATTTTTATGTTAAATAATTAACAAAATTGATTTTGTAGAAAATACTATAATAATAAGAGTATACCCAACATTTTTAAACGCAATACTGTGAATGCTTTATTTTATTTGTGAACATATATTACTTGAGAAATAATTAAATTAATACATTACCTTCGATTGCTGTAGAAACACTGGATTCAATCACTGTATTGTTATAATATTTTTTCATCAAAGCTAAAAAATTCTTGTAACAATTCACATGATAACCTTCTGTTAGGTTAGGAAGCACTGGCAAAACAATGTCTTTATATTTTAATCCGTAATGCTTACGTATCTGTAAAAGCTCATGGCTTTTTTTGAGAGTTTTGTCTGTAAACGCAATCACTTTATTATGAGTTTTTTTGCAAATCACACAAAGTAATTTTTCACCAGACATTTTTCAATTATTAAAATTTGTCAAACGTGTAGCACTAATTTCACAATAATGCGACTGAGAATAACGACTCCAAAATTCCAACTGCCAGCCTCGTGGCTGCTGTAAGTCACGTGACCTCGCCGGAGCCAATAGTAACGCAGCGAGCAAAGACGCAGACAGCTGCCGATAAACGCTCTCTCTCACACTACAGCTTGTGAATAGTGCTACGCACTCGCACCTATACAAAATGTATTTGATCACCTGGCAGGTAGAAGGACCCGACGAAATCGCCAGTCTTTTTGGGAATATTATTTTTTAATTGTAAATAATATTCGGTCAAAATTTCAAGTTGCCTCAAATACATTTTTTCGAATTTTTTGCAAAATATTTTTGCACACGCCTGGCAGTGCTAAAGACCCGACAGAATCGCCTGTCTTTTTTTTTTTGTATTGTATAAACATTAAACTACAACATATCAAAATTTCAGCTTGCCTCAAATATATTTTTTAGTTAAAAAAAAAAAAAATTCAAAAATTTAGGGGTTGGTTTAGACCCGCTACCCGCCAGCCAGGTCTGCAGTTCCGTGTTGGGGTGTGTCTGAAAAGTTATAGGAAAAGTTTTCAGCTTGCCTCAAATACCTACCCAAAAATGCGTGCCAGCTCTCCTACTATAACTGCGCGGGAACTACACTACATAAGCTAACTCCGTTAGCGTTAGTCTTACTAGTTTGCGGCGACACGGGTTGCGAGTTCATATTTACACTAACCGGTAATGATGAGTTCATAATTCTATTTGTGTGCGGAGAATGCGAGGCCACATGAGTATGGCCGACGTTCGACATAAAGGCATTTACTACCCTCAACATACAGCTGATGTTTCGACGGGTGAAGTACAGGTACTGTTGCCAACCGGTTGGACACGCAAGTGAAGCGGACATTACGTTGCGTCGATTCGGAAAAACTCGAACATCGTTAAAATGTAACATGGAATAATGTTGTTTACTGCAATACTTACAAAATGATGTAGATTTACATGTAACAAAATTATGACGTGTACTTAAGCAATTTATACAGCCGTTGTTATTTTTTACTGCGGAGTACCGACCGCGGGGTTTCTTTTTTTTCAAAAATTCGTGCAGTAGTAAAAATGCTCATGTTTTTTCGAATTACACAACTTACAATTATGTATTCCTACATACTTATTTTCATCGCGTTGATCATTAACGACAAAGGTGTGCGAATATTCATTACGAGATAACATGTCCGTTTTGCTCTTGTGACTTTGAGGAATGTTAGATATTGACCTGAGATTTGACCTGACCAGATGCTTTATAATTTTGTATGCTCGCGAATAAATTCTAAAAAATCAGTATATTTAGGTATTAACTGTTTACGAATACTCATTTCAAAACATTTAACTGTTTCACTGTCTAACTTAATGAGTTCTATATGTTCAAAAATAAATTCTAATAAATTTTCTAAATTAAATTGTTTTAAAGCTGTGACAGACGTAGATTGATCTACAAATTCATCAAGTTGCGATGCGGTAGGACATGAGAGTTTAGGTAAATTTAATAATTTATTGATATAAGAAACAGCGATAGCTCTGTTGACTGTATATTTTTCGATTAAAGTATCGTAAATAAGTTTATAATTTTGCGCGGTGGCGTTGATACCTAACCCTACATTTTCAGCCTTTCCTTTCAATTTTGAAACTAAGTATCTAACTCTTAAAGTATCGTCTAGAGACGCATTTTGATGAACCATCGTGTTAAATGACTCGATGAACATTGAAAATTTTTCATAATCACCATAAAATTCTGGAATACTCAATTTTTCTAATCTGACAATTGACAATGTGGATAGGACAGCGGCGGTCGACATGGTTTGCTCGTTGGAATTCCGATTGCCGCTGTCTGGACCGATTGTGAATTCCTCGTATTTAGCCGATACATAATTATACAGATCGTCAAATGACCAAAAAACATCATAATTTGGGGAACGCAGCGGTGCCAATAGTAGGTATTTTTTATTAATTTCTTCTACTACTTCGTTAAATTCTGTTCCTAATAAACGAATGTTACGCGCATTGGAAAGAAATAATTTATAAGAGGTATCTTTCTTAGATATAGGTATCGTAAATGGATTGCATTCGTTTAAAATATGCATTTCGTTTATTTTCTAGTACAAAAACATCGCGTTCAAGCAAATCAGGTTGAGGTTACGTAGAATCGTCCTTTTTTGAACTCATGGTAGGTAATTGTATAACGAAATTATAAAATTATAAATCAAAGCACTATTGTTAATATAAAGTAGTTACAAACACTGTGCGTATGCGGAGCGGTACAAAAATATAGGTATTTATTTATATTAAATTAAGAAAATAACTCAGGTAATTATTTACTTTAGACGCGGGTATTGTTGTTACGACGTAAATAAAATAAAGCGACGCGGTTATATTGGAAAAAAACTATCGGGCTTCCGAAGGACCATAAATTTGTTCGTTAAATATTCAAAAAAAATGCTGGTTTGGTTTTTTACGTTAAGAAAAGGAATTGTAATAAAGAAAGATGTACACAGTCACCAGTACACTATAAAACAACAATATGGAAACACAGAACTTACCATCTGTTCACCCAGAGGCCGGAATCTCCAATTTTGCTACTTTTTAAAGTTACAAAAATGGCGCGGGTCGCGTGAACAATTTCGCACAGCACTAAAGAAAGAAAAATGTTGAAGCAGGCACTCTGTCCAAATATTAAATTGCGTGTGTGTCATAGGCTGCCATCCTAGGTGTCGCTGGTGACCGCACCCGGCTACTTAGCGATGCGTTCTTCGATCCAACATTGTTTAAGGACAATATACCAGCAACTAGCGTGTACACATGCAATAATGTCGGAAACAGTGTATAAGGACTTTTGTGGTATTATTCTTGTATGGAACGGAACTAAAGGCAGAAGATTCCCAAACTGCAAAATGTAAGTTGTGTAAATCAATAATTAAAACAACCGGACGTTCGACACAAAGTTTACATGTACATTTAAAGTCAAAACACAAAATCGACACAACAAGAGCACCAGATGGGGGCGAAACTGCTGCCGCTTCTACAACTGCATCGCCGTCCAGTTCCTCGACATCGGCTCAGTGTAGACCTCAACCTCAACCATCAACCTCGACCCCGAGCATCTCGGTAAAGGCGAGAAATAGGCGCTATATAAACATAAATGTTCACGCTTTTTCTAAGGAAATACCTATTTTCTGGAATTTGGAGCTAATGCGGATTAATGGTAATTGGCCTGCAGAAGCCTGTATCACAATCCTGAAAGAAAAACTATCAGATGAGCTGTCTTTGGATAAGGATACCACCACAGACGGTGCTAAAGTTATGGTGAAATTCGGAAATCTCTTCAAACCCGATAAACAACTTTATTATGCCCATGGAATTCAGTTAGCCGTTGTGGATGTTATTTATAAACAACTAACATCTTCACTTAGTGAAGTTTAGTCAGTGAAGATTGAGACAGTCAGTGTAACAGCAGATGAGAATTGTGACACTGACAATGAATTGGAAAATCACGAGAATGACAATTTTGATTTATCGTTTCCTACACCTACTACAAGCAGATACCACTAGGAACAGCACAAGACTGTATAATACTAGGAAAGCCAGATGGCAACAATTCAGCGACGCGTTAAGAGATGTACTCAAACGCAGAAACATCATTGTAGCCTCAATAAAGGAAAGTACGGATGCTGGAAATCTGGAAACCATAGTGAATCAGTATACTGAGGCTCTACAAGAAGCGTGCTCATAAACAATACATAAGATAAAAGCTGACGCAAAGAAACGCATGGTGGAATTCTGACCTCAAATCGGCAAAACAAGAAGTCATCAGACTGAGACGAAAAATAAAACACGCGAACCAGACGCTAACAAGTGATAGACGAGTACAAGCTGGCAAAAGAAACTAAGAAACGTCTCATCGAAACGTCGATTACTTCCAGCTGGAAACATTTTTGTTCAACCCAAGAAAAGGAAACAATCTGGCAAAGAATATACCGGGTCATAAAACAGTGAACCAGATAAAGTCCTCAAATCCGAAGACAACAAATTACTTGGGCTAGAAGAGTCTGCAAAACTCTTAGCAAATACTTTCTAGCCCGAAGACGACCCAACAACTGACACACCAGAGCAAACAGAGATAAGACTCAACATAAGCAACCTCAAACAACCTTTGTCATTTGAAAAATCACCTGACATCACTCATGGAGAAATTCAAGTAGTCCTCAAAAAAACGAACCCCAACAAAGCCCCTGGGAAAAACGGACTCACGTCGGACATATGTGAAGAGGCTTATAAGGCCGAGCCGGAAATACTTGCATATTTCATTCCCCAAATACTGGAAGCAAGCAACTATCAGGATAATTCCAAAACTGGGAAAAATGGATTACCAAGTTCCAAAATCCTACACACCGATTGGATTGCTCCCGGTCCTTGGGAAGATTCTGGAAAAACTGTTTACCAACAGAATTATGTGGCAACTAGGACATGAAGAGCAATTTAATGCCAGGCAATACGGATTTCTCCCTTAGAGAAGTACGGAAGACGCAGTCTATGATGCCCTTGAGATAATCAAAAAATCTATAGCCTCAAAAAGATGGTCACAGTGGTATCCCTTGACATAGAAGGCGCGTTCAATAACGCTTGGTGGCCGGCAATCCTCACTGAACTAATAAATGAAAAATAAAAGATTCACTCTTTAGAATGATTAAAAGCTATCTCTCCGACAGAGACATCGAGGTAACATACGCAGGGCAGCGGGAAAGAAGCAGACGAACAAACGATGCATCTAAGGCTCTAGGTGCGGCTTACTGTTCTGGATCGTTATGTTAGATCCATTGCTACGTAAGGCAGAGGAAATGCCGGTCCACCTAAAGGCCTTTGCTGATGACCTATTTCTTAAAGCCGACGGTAAAAACGCTAAAGAAATAGAAACCAAGCTGAACCAAACACTTAATGATATCGCGACTTGGGGCAAGAGCTGTAAGCTAAATTTCGCAGTGCATAAGACCCATGCCGTACTTATCACAAAAAAGTTAAAATATGACACACCACGGATTACGATGATCAACACTCCAATCGCTATCGCGGAGAAAATGAAATACTAGGACTAACCATAGACAGGAACCTCAACTTCCTGACACATGTGAATGAATCCTGCAGGAAAGCTGTCGCAGTCTACAAACTAGTAAGCAGAGCTGCTTACTTGAGCTTATTGAGAACGGCACAATGGGGATTAAACCCAGACATAATAAAAACGATCTACGAAGCAGTAGTTGAGTCAACAATTCTATACGCGGCCAACGTCTGGGGAGCAGTGGCCACGAGAAAACAGATCAGGGCAAAATAAGACAGTGTCAGCCGAATATTTACCAATCTATATACCATCAATTTACCAAACTTCTAGCAGAAACATTCTACCCTCATGACACCACAGACACACTCCAACAAACAGAGACGAGACAGAAAGTCGAACACATAACCAAAAGTCAAGGAGAGGACCAATATTTGACAAAAGAATGTCCTCTTTTCACCACAAAAGAAGTAGAAGCCGTCCTAAATAACATGAATCCAAAGATAGCATCGGGAAAAGATGGTCTTACATCTGACCTATGTACCGCGGCCTTACGTGCGAACCCAACAACACTTCTAGCCATTTAAAACAAATACTCGGCCACTTCCCCTGCTCATGGAAAGAAGCACAGATAGTAGTAATACCAAAACCAGCCAAAGAGGACTACTCCAATGCAAAATCCTATCGCCCAATCGGACTACGGCGGAAGACGGGTGTCTTCGGCAAAGTGCTGGAAAAACTTTTCGTGAACACAACAATGTGGCACGTAGTCAGAAACAGCAATTTAAATGGCCGACAATAAAGCTTCACCCCCCAAAGGAGCACCGCGGATGCTCTGTACGATGCAATTAAAATCATCAAAGAAGGCCTAAAAGACAAAAAAATAGTAGCAGTGGTCTCACTAGACATAGAGGGGGCGTTTGATAATGCATGGTGGCCCGCGATCACTACGCAACTCCACCAACCCCAGATCGACAGACCCACTCTCAAACTAGTCACCAGTTACCTAAACCAGTGTAGCACCACACAAAACACAAGCACTGGACATCACGAACAAACTTAAGTACGAAATTTCGAAGATCTACCAGGAAGGCCAGATGATTAAGACAAGTGCAACTCTCAAAATCTAGGCCTCACACTGGATAAGAACATGAACTTACAAAAAACAAATTTTTTTTTTAGCTAACACACACAGTATGCAAAATATTTTACAAAAAGAGAAAATATACAAAAATAAAAGTGCTTGAGCTAAAAGGGCCTCGCCCTCAGCATGATATGTACCCGTGTAGGTTCAATACTGATTTTCAGTGGGGGCCCTTACTGCGTCACTTCACGGACATTAGTGAAAGAAAAACATAAAACAAAGAACCTATAAATATTTAATTACTATACTATAAATATCTAAATTACCTACCTAAAAAATAAAATATTCACAGAAGCAATAATTTATAGAGAACAAGAAGGAAAAAAAAACAATAAAGGCAGCAGCGGCTGTACGCACTAAGACTTTTTGCCTCTTTAAAGGAGGTTATATTTATTACAATAGATAAAAAAAAATATCTATGCTACACAGTGGTATTTCCTTCAACCTATTGATTTTGTGGTAAATCCTAACATGCTGATTACCAACAGGTGATAATGATTTAAGTGATAACAGAATATCATCTAAACATTATGTTCTATGCAGTGCTTATTAAGTAATGGGCATAATAATTACAAACTGAGTGAAAATATAAGTAAGTATCAGAAAGGACTGCTAATCTTTTAGATTTATTAGTTCTATAATATTATATAATATATAAGTAACAACACAATATTCTGTCTCCAGCTATGTACTATTATTTGTTTTGGATGACAAAGGATAATAAAGAAAAAGTAAAGAAGTACCTAAAAAGACTGATTATTTAGCAGATAAAGTTTCATTTTCTTAATAAATGTTGTTTCGGTTTTCAAGGAGCGAAATGGCGGTGGAAAATCATTCCAACATTTGCTAGCAGCAAATTTGAAACTGCCACGAAATGGTGCAGGTCGGTGACGAGGACAAATTATGAGATATGCTGCCCGAGTTCCGTATTTATTTCGGTAACGTGCCCATGACAATTTCTCATGAAGGTTAGAGGGTTTCTCTGTTTTTATGACTCCAAACAATAATGTTGCAAAATGTAATTTTCTTCGCGATTTCATATTTAATAATTTAATATTTAATAAAAATGGTGTTACATGTGTACGAGATGGTATTTGAAAACAAAATCTTGCACAAGCATTTTGGACAGGTTGAATTAATCTCTCAGACCGTGATAGTGAAAAGGGGCCATAAACTGTGTCACAATAATTTAATTTTGAGAGAACTAATGATTCACATAATCTTATTCTCAATTCTGTACTCAAGTGAGTTCGTATTTTGTACAGTAGTTTTAAGCGATAGCGTGATTCAAACCTGAGTCGATTATCAATTTAAGCCCTAGATTTTTTGCCTCTGATACACACTCTATGGGTTGATCATGTATTGACAGTACAGGCTGATACATTGCTATATCTTTAACTTGTTTGCTGGATCCTATCAAAATATATATAGTTTTTATAGGGTTTAATACAAGACAGTTCTTATATTCCCACTGAGCAATTCTATTAAGATCCTCATTTATTTTACTTACAGCTATAAGAGTGTTCTCTGAATTAAATGGCAGATATATTTGAACATCATCAGCATAAAGATGATAATAACAATTCTCTACGCAAGAAGTGATATCAGCAGTGTAAATTATGAAGAGAAGTGGCCCAAGAATGGAGCCTTGGGATATACCTCGTTTTATTGGCTGTTGGGAAGAAGACAATTTGCTACCATCCACTTTTTCAATTTCAACATACTGATATCTGTTCTTAAGATAACTGTCAAACCAACCCAATGCAGAAGTTTCAATTCCATAATAGGACAATTTTGACATAAGAAGAGCTAAATTGATTGTTTTAAAAGCACGGGAAAAATCTAACAATGCCAAAATAGACCCCATACCCTTTTCCCGAGAAGATAACAAATTACACTAGTCAACAAAAAAACAATTTTTGCATGTAACATGAAAACTTTTGTCTCGTCATGTTTAGGACAAGGATAAGGATACTAGAAATTAAATTAAAATGCTTCAAATACGAATAGTTTTTTTGTAATACCATTTTATAACATTTCAGAAGTTTTGAATTTTTATGAAAAAAAAGAAGTTATTTCGATTTATTGCTACATTAATATGAATTTACTTTTATGATCTTCGTCTGTATTTTGCTTCAGGAACATCTCGTTTTAATGTCCAACAGAAATCCGCTAACATACGTGGGCTCCACTTGCCCTGATATCGTTTTTCCATAGTAGAATTGTCTTGATGGAATCTTTCACCGTGTTCATCGCTGACGGCGCCCAAATTTTCAGGGAAGAAGTCTAAATGTGAATGGAGAAAATGTATTTTCAATGACATATTACAGCTCCACGATAATACATTTATAGTCACTTGATCGGTGATTTCCTAGAAAATTGGAAGTTACTTTCATGAAAGATTCCCAAGCTAATTTTTCTATATTACTAAGCTTTTCTTTGAATATATCATCTTTCATCAATTGCCTGATTTTGGGGCCAACAAATATGCCCTCTTTGATTTTTGCTTCACTCAGCTTAGGAATTTTTTCTTTTAAATATAAAAAGCCGTCACCACTCCTGTCCATAGCTTTTACGAAGTTCTTCATAAGCCCAAGCTTTATGTGTAAAGGTGGTAAAAATACATTCTAAGGCTGCACCAATGAAGGGTTTTTGATATTTTTTTGTCCTGGAGTAAGAGATTGTCTTTTGGGCCAGTCTCGCTTAACATAATGATTTTTTCGGTCTCTGCTATCCCACTCACAAATAAAACAACAGTATTTTGTATAGTTGTAATCCTAAAATTAGGGCAATCGCCTTTAAATCTCCACAAACTTTCCAGTTGTGTTCGTTATACTGAATTTTTTCCAAGATAATTTAATCGTTTCATTAGACTAAGAGAACAGCCAGCAGCAGCATTAGACTTACTTTTGAGCCATCAATAAATAAACGCCACTCTTCGCCTTTATATTCTATACCCAAGACAGTCATTACACCATAGACATTATTACAAAATACAAGCTGATCATCTTGTGAAAAAAAACCTTTTAGCTCTCCATCTCGGTAGCGAAAGTAACATCCTTTTGTTTTAGGTTGTAATAAATTCCATCCCTTTAATCGAGAGCCCAAAAGTTCTGCCTGTTCTTTGGACAAATTTAAGTCACGTACCAAGTCATTGAGATCTCCTTGTGATAGAAGATGTGGCTCATTAGATGTGGATGAGGAAGCTTCTTGAAAGTCAGAATCCAATGTCTCTTTTTCGACTTCTGGCGTAAGGGACAGATCGCTAGTTTGAGGTGGTTCTGGTACCGGTAGATCTTCACTATGAGAAATCGGTCTTTTAGCTGATGGCAGGTCAGGATACTTGATTTTACTTTTTGTTTTAATTGTAATACCTTTTGTATCAGTAAGACAGAAATAACAATCAGATGAGTGGTTCGTTGGTTCCGTCCAAATCATAGGGATTGAAAAAGGCATAGATCGAGATCTTTTCGCCCATCCAGTGAGAAGACCCACACATGTGACACAACAGATGTGTGGAACGCACGCTTTGTCTTGTTGTCCGATGGCAAAACCAAAATACTGTTCTTATAACTTAGTTACTAATGGTGTCAAATTCCTTCGCTGAGTTTTGAAAGTAATGTCACCACAAATGTAACAGAACTTGTTGGGATCATTTTTACACTTTATTGACATTATTTAAGAATCACAGTAGTATAATATTGGGCACTCTAGACCACCTCCGTGTCATCAGGCTCACTCCGTTCGCCTGCACTCCGGTGGCTTAGCGTGCCCAATATTATGTTTTTGAGATCTTCTGTTTACCTTGAGTGACTGGAGTTGTTTTGTTATTTTCTGCTATAAAACGAAAAGAGTGCTTTCATTAATGTCATTCAAGGCAAAATGCTCTGTTGATTTAGTTCACAATGAAGTTTGTTAAACAAAGTCAATCCCTGCAGCTCGACAAAATTTGTCCAGATACTATAAACACAACTCATCGCCATGGAAATCTCTTACCTGATACCGTTCGTTGTATAATTTGTGGACCGTCAAATAGTGGAAAAACTAATTTGGTTATCGGTCTTCTATTACATCAAAATGGTTTACGTTTTAAAAACGTATATGTCTATTCGAAAACACTTCATCAACCGAAATATGTCTTCTTAGAAAGAGTTTTGCATCTTGTTCCAGCCGTGTCTTACGCAAAATACAGTGATAATGAAGATGTGCTTAGTCCTCAGGACGCAAAACCGAATTCGGTAATAATATTTGATGACGTAGCATGCGAAAGTCAAACAAACATTCGAGATTATTTTGCTATGGGTCGTCATAAGAATATAGATTGTTTTTATTTAAATCAAACGTATAGCAAAATTCCTAAACAGCTTATTCGAGACAATGCAAATCTTTTAGTTTTATTTAAGCAGGATGATATCAACTTAAGACACATATATGATGAGCACGTCAACACAGATATGAAGTGGATTGAATTTCGTGAAATGTGTTCCAAAATATGGAGTGAAGCGTATAACTATCTAGTTATAAACAAAGATTGTTCAAAAAGTAACGGGTGTTATAGAAAAAAATTTGATACCTTTGTAATATTTGATTAGTGATATTATAAATGTCTATAAAATTGTATTTTATATTCATTATTTCATTGCTACTTACTATTGAAGGTTATATACGTAAACTATTGAGAGATATAATATATAAGTATACAGACAACATTAATATGGAAAAGGAATTAAAAACACAAATCGTAAAAGCAGCGGAAGCAGTTAAGCGGAAAGTAAAAAATATGCGTACAATGGAGACTGATAACCATGAAATTTTACAAACAGTTTTCAAACCTATCATCAATCCGCTTAATAAAATGATAGGGAGTGAAAAACTAAATTTAGCTAATGATACATTAGAAAATAGTTATAATAATATAATTGGTATCAATGCATCTCCGCAATCAACAATAATGGATAAAACTGTTGTAAATAGAAATTCTATGGTCTCAACACCTAAACGCTCATCTGATGAAGACGATAGTTCCGACATTAATAACATTTCCGATGAGGGCGATGAATCCTTTAAAACAATTGAATCAGTATCAACTCCTGAACAGAATACATCATCATGGTCCCTATCTTCAGAAGCCTTTTGCAATGTCCCCTTCGGTGTTCGAAGAGAGCGCGGAAAACTTATGATGGGATCAGTTCGCATAAATGTTACCGATAGAGAGATTTCAGTTGCTGGAAGAGTATATAGTTCTACACCAGGGTTGGTAGAGTTACTTTTCAAGAAAATGCCTGATTTAGATTTAGTGACAAGTGAAGATTTGCAAAATTATAAATCAATGCTTCTGAACACAAATGCTCATCGTAGGGACTTTGATCCCCATAAGCCATTAAAATCAAACAAAGGACGAAAATATCTAACTGTTATAAAACCATTGTTCAAATTACGAAAACAATCCGTCAGTACTGATGACAATATTGACGAAGATTTTGTCGGACAAGGGTTGCCATTGATGAAAAGATTAAAAAAGAATACTGATTATGTTTACTGGGACGATCCTAATGAATTAGTTGATAGACTAAAGTTATTGACAGCTTCTAGAAATGCTGGAAATTCGGGTTTGGATAACGAAATAATATCTATTATAGAAGAATTGCGAGAAAGTGGTATTATAAATTAGATAAATATGTATTGGTTTTTATTACTTTACGTTTACCTTTCAACATAAAAGCAACGTTCTATATTTCATAATGAATATTGATAAATTTGGTCACCATGTGCATAAAAGAATGCGTTTTTCAGAAATATTTGAATTTGCTGATAAAGCACTGTTAAAGTCAGATAGTGGGAGTTTTGACTTACAATCAGCAAGACTAGTAGGTGTGAAGTCACCTATAAAGTCTGATGATGCTGTCAACAAGGAATATGTAGATCACACATGTAAAAATTTTTGTAGCAAGAAAGATTTTGAAACTCTTACAGAAACTTTAAAAACCGATATAAAAATGTATTTAAAACAGTTTGAAGAAAGGTTTTGTACGAAAGACTACTTGGATAAAATAGTAATTAAGATTAAAAATGAGCAAACATCAAGTGGTAAATGAAATCCACAAACCAGCACGAAAAAATTTTCCTCGGCGTCACGTTATTTTAAGAAGGATTGATGATTTATGGCAAGCAGATCTCATAGATTTTAATAATCTTAAAAAATATAATAAGTGCTACAGTTTTATTTTGATTATTATTGATTGTTTTTCGAAGTATGCTTGGTCTGTACCATTAAAAACGAAAAGTAAGAAAGAGGTCAGTACAGCCTTTGAAAACATTTTACGTTTAAGTGGTCGTTGTCCAAATAATTTACAAACTGATATGGGTTCAGAATTTTACAATGAATCTTTCAAAAAAGTTATGAATGCTTTTAAAATAAATCATTATTCATCATATTCAGTTAAAAAAGCTTCTATTGTCGAAAGACTGATTAAAACTATTAAAAATCAGTTATTTAAATGTTTTACTTTCAATGGAAATAAAAGATGGATTGGAAATACTATAAAAGACGTTATGCTTTCATATAATAATACCAAACATCGCATCACCCAATATAAACCATGCGAAGTTGACAAAGAAAATGAAATGATGGTTTTAAATAATATCAACAAGTCCCAGAAACAGTCATTTACGTCGTATAAAAATAAATTTCAAGTAGGAGATATTGTTCGCATTAGTAAATATAAAACAATATTTCAAAAGGGATATACTCCTAACTGGACTACTGAACTTTTTGTTATTAGAAAAGTTAATAACACTAACCCACCAACTTATCTTATTGAAGATTGCAAAAAACAAATAATAATGGGATCATTTTATGAGCAAGAACTTCAAAAAACAAACTGTCCTAACGTGTATTTAGTAGAAAAAGTTATTAGAAAAAACAGAGATAAGTTGTTTGTTAAATGGTTGGGTCTTAATGATAACGAAAATTGCTGGATTAGAAGAAATGAACTTGTTAAATAATTTAACGTACTTATACTATCTACAGTTTTCGGTACTTATCACTTTCTTTTCAGAAATGAAAGGAGAAGGACTTGTAAATAATTTAATTAATAATCTTCCTTTTGAGTTACATTTACCAGGATATAACTATTGCGGTCCGGGAACACGACTAAGAGAACGGTTATTAAAGGGTGATAAGGGGGTAAACAAATTAGATGAAGCTTGTATGCATCACGATATTGCATACTCTAATTTCTCAGATCTGTCGAACCGGCACAAAGCAGATAATCAATTACTAAATATGGCAAGAAAACGTCTCAAATCAAAAGACTCTGGAAAAGGTGAAAAACTTGCATCATGGCTTGTTAGCAAAGTTATGAAAGCCAAAATTAAAACAGGTGCAGGAGTCAAGAAGTTCAAAAAAATTATATCCAAAATACGATCAAAAATTAAGAAATTTAAACATAAAGATAGTAATACTGCTATTAAATATGCATATTTAGCAGCCAAGAAATTATTTCCTAAAAAATGCCGTGTGCACTTACCACGTATTATACCACTTCCGAAATCAGGAGGCATTCTACCTTTGATCCCAATATTTGCGGGGCTGTCAGCCTTAGGTAGTTTAGCTGGAGGTGCGGCAGGTATAGCTAAATCAATAAATGATTATAAAATGGCTCAACAAAATTTTAAGGAGTCTGAACGACATAATAAAATTATGGAATCTGTAGCATTAGGTAAAGGATTGTATATTAAACCATATAAAAAAGGCAATGGCATATTTTTAAATTCATCAAAAAACTGAGAACCAGGCTGCCTGAGAGAGCACTTACAAATTATGACATCTTAGAACATGCCAAAAAAACAAAAATACCAGAGTTTAGAGGAGTATATATGAAAGACAGATTACCTGGAAAGGTGAAAAAAGTTGAATGTGGCATAGTTAATTTGGATAGTTACAAGAATCAAGGAACTCATTGGGTAGCCTATGCAAAGATTGATAAATATTGTCAGTATTTTGACAGTTTTGGAGATTTAAAACCACCGATTGAATTAGTAAAATATTTAGACACAAACAATATAACTTACAATTACACAAAGTTCCAAAAATTTAATTCATATAATTGCGGACATCTATGTTTAAAGTTTTTGCACAATTTCTGGAAACAATGTACGATAAAGGTAAAAACGGTAGTATAAATTCGGACTGATTAGTTCTGCTGTTACCAATAGCAATATGTCCTTCACGCTGTCTATAACAGGTAACACCTCTGTTCTGACGACGAACTATTTTCCTACATTACAACTTGATGGTGAATATGAGTGTGCCTTGCTACATTTATCTACATTTAATTCCTTACCGAATATTGATGGCAGAAATAATAAATTTCATTATGGGACTAATGAACTAATAGAAATCCCTGAAGGTGCATACGAACTTCAAGATATTTGTGACTATTTAAAATCGAAAATAAAAAAATGTGACTTAAAATTATATTGTAACAATAACACTTTAAAGACAACAATATTTTGTACTAAAGATATTCATTTTGAAAAACGGTCATCACTTGGTAACCTGTTAGGTTTTGGTGAAGTATTGTTAAAAGCTAATAAATTGCACGAGTCCCGCTTTCCAGTTAACATTTTATCAACAACTGTGATCAGAGTCGAATGTGACATAGTCAGTGGTTCATACATAAACGGAGTTTCCAGTCACATCATCCACGAGTTTTCTCCGAATGTTCCTCCAGGTTATAGAATAATAGAAATACCAAAAAACATTATTTATTTTCCTGTAAATAGGAATACCATTAACAATATAGACATAAGAATATTGGATATAAAGAATAACTTGATAAATTTAAGAGGTGAAGAAATTCAGTTGTATTTACATATCAAGAAGAAATGATTGATTACTATAAAAACGAACAACGTCCAGTTAAAACGCGTAGTAATAATAGTGGTGTTCGTAAAACAACACATACCAAGAAAAAAAAATTAAGCGTTGAAAACATAAACTTTTTAAAATTAGTTGGCCTATTAAAATGAGTATTTTAAACATTATCAATCCTCCTGTTCACGATAATTCTATCGAGGCTATCGAAACTCATTCGTATAAACCTTATGTCACAAGTTTTAACAAAAACGATGAAATTAGAATTCCGATTAATCAGCAAGATTAATCATAAAAGAATTTGCAATTTCTGACAAATATAACAACACTCGGGTATTTTTGATTAAGCCTCCTTACCCGTACACGAAATTAACTGATGAAGAAAAGAAAACAGTATCATGGATTGAACGAAACAGAGGTATCTATTGGAGCGAAGGTTACATAGATTATTATAAATTCTTAAGACTAATGAAATCATTTTTGAAAAATAAGGAAGTCATAACGAAAGGAGACGAAAAGAAAAAATGGATTAATTTACTCTGTGAAAAGTGTCAGTCTTCAAATATTGAGGAGATAGGTTGTCCTAGCTTTGGTAATCTGTACGATAAATATAGTAGTGTAGGTTCTGTAACAAGTTGTAAAAATCATAAAAAAGAATGCGCTTTAAAAAATGTTTTATGTATTAAGAAATGGTACTTTGAAAATGTGTAAATTTTTTACTTGTTTACTAAATAAATAAATAGTTTAATATTTTTTTGTATTATTTTTGAACCTTAACCAATCCATCACTTATAATTTTATTATATTTATGAAACGGATACAAGAAAGGTAATGTGAAAGGATAATTTTAACTATGGGGTGGACATCTACAGAGTAAAATGCTAATAATGAAATGTGAGTGAGACTTTAAATAATACACTTTTTTTAAATATACTTTTTTATTTTCAATTTGTACATTTTATATTTCTAAATAGATTTCATATTTATCTACTAAGATATTGTCGCAGCGCAGGCTATTTTGACATCCGTATCTTGTCTTGACATGAAACAAAGCGTTATTATCTGTAACAAAACAAAAAATGATTAGTGTATTGCTTCTGTAAAAGGAAATAATACCATTTCAAAGACTTAAAAGTAAGGAGAAGTAAAAATTAGCTATTATATAAAAACATATCTACATACCTGAAAAGATTTACGTTGCACAGATTTTCGTTGCGCTCTCCTAGCTCAGACGTTATTTGGTATATTAATTGGGATGCCTTGTATAGAATATTATCCTTTTCATCATAAACTATATATTGAGTTTTAATACGTGATCGTAAATGCACATCATTTGCTTTATCAACTGCATCAAAAATTTCAACTTTTACTAAATACTTTGGTATTTTTGAGTCCATAACTGCCACCATACTAGCTTGCATTGATCGAACTTCAGACATGATTTCGTGTATACTGATATAGATGTGACCGCACTTAACGCGAAGAACGTAATGAGCTAAGAGCTAGGCATATGCCATGCACCATATACTAGACAACGCGCCCCGCTCCCCGCGCTCGCACGCTATGCAACAATGCAACGTAATACGCATGCGTCATTAAAAATCATGTCTGGACTGGTTAATTGTTGCTCTAGATAGACTAATAGCAGGTATAATGGTATCTTCCAAGTATAGTGGTAGAAAATAAATAAAAAATACAAATTCTACATACATAAATTTATTTTCAATAATCATGCACTATACAATTATTAAACAATTTTTTAAAATATTTATAAGTTGAAAATTACAAAAGGTAAAAAATAATCAAACCCAATAGTCACTATTTCATTTTCAACCAAAGACTCGGTATTACAATTACACAATAGTCTATAGTAAATGTTTTCAACGGAAGAAAGTGTGTCTTGTTTAATAATTTTTTTAAAACGTGTAATGCATTCAGACACATATTCATCTAAACTTAAAAGATAATCGAAATATATACACATACAACGGTAAAATTTTTTTAAGATACCTAGTACTTTTGTAACAATTTCGTAATCACACAGTTTTACACAGTATAAAAAGACATATAATTCATGCATATCACAAGTATTTAAATTTAGAATATTTTTAATATAACCAAAATCACTTGAGGTTAATGTTACTATTTCACAATCACTTTGCAATATCTTGACTTTTGGTTTGAAATCGATGTCGCCCCATAGTGCAATTATTAACTGTAGACCGTTATATTCGTATGTATGTTTTAAGACACATATGGTTGACAAGTAACTTATACCCCTAAAATAGACACGTGACCCCATGCTGTCGTAGACACTTTATCTCCTGACACCAATCGCTTATCGTCGTTGCTTGACAAGGCAATCTTTTTAACGCTACGCGTGAACACTTCGTGTTTTATAGATTTGAATAAAATATTTTTTTTTTTTATGACACCGCCTTTAAACAATGTTTTTCTATAATTTGAAAAACTTAAATTTCGTACAACACATGTCTTTACACCTTTAGCTTTTTTAATAATACTGTTTGCAGTTTTAACGCAGTACAATTTAGAACGTAGGCCTACAAACTTTGTAATAATATCCCCTCCCATTTCGTCTTTAAAAAGACCTGGAACTTTTTTATTTATTAGTGGCAAGTCATAGTCATTTTGTAAACCATAATTGCTAGTATCGAAGTACTGTATAAAATGTTTTTTTAGGTCTTTATAAAAGTCATGTGTTTTTATGTGATATATGAAACTGTCTGTATCAGTATAGCACATGCGTACGCGTTTACCATAAAATGGTTGAACAATAGAGTAATGAAAATCGTACATGTGAGCTTTAGATAGCTCGAGCACTGTAAACCCTATGTATAGAGGCTTATCTAAAATTATCTGTTCAGGCTTGGTTTGTATAGCAACCAAATTTTCAGTAAAGACTGAAACACTATGAAAACTCGGACTTGCTATTAATTTGTCTGCGCTATTTTTCTTTTTAGTTTTATTTTGGGTGTCAGACCATTGATTCACTAACTGTACCTTAACCCTTCGTTCGTTGTTTTCTAATGTTTTACCAAAGATACTATTGTTTAACAATTTAAAAAAGTCTTGTTCAAATTCCGATTTTGCGTTTTGTCTTAAACTTGTATTTAGATCGATGTATTGTTTTAGGTAAGAGCTCTGCCTAAACGTAATAACGCGATGCACTTTTTCAAGGATTAAACCGTGTTTTATACAAGTTTTTAAATTCACATAGTGAATTACGTAAAAATATTTGTCGAATAAATTCGGAATAAGTTTAGAAGTTTTCCCTCCGGGAGGAATACTTTTTTCTGGACAAAACGGTAACTCGTTATGTTTTCCATGCAATTCTTTAGGATAAATCAAATCGACTTCGAGTATAAACCCGTAATCAGCATCATTTGATACATTGTTAACATTAAAATTAACTATTTCAGATTGACTCAAAAAACGAAAGTTTGAAAAAGGCAAAGCTTGGCACATGCTGTATCCATAAAGATTATTACAATCTATGTAGACTATATATGAGTCAGTTAACAAAGGATCATAGTGTAAAACGTGTTTATTGTTAGCTTCTGCATATCTGTGCGAACACATACAAACACCGCCCCTTATACCGGCTTGAATCATTCTAATTATTTCTAAATCTCCAATGAGTTCAAGCTCGACACCTGTTTTAAAAAGCATGCTATCCCATGATAAGCTACTTGCTGTTAAGTAATATGCTGGATCGAGAAGATAGTGACGTTTGCATGTTTGCCTAAAATTTTCGAAAATATCCGTCAGCAAAAGCACATCAATTTGCAAATATAAATCAGTGTACTGACCGAGATTTAAAATATCAAATGCGCGCCAAACTGTTTGCGCGTGTTCGTAATCCTCATCCGAAATAGTTTCATTAGTAAGAGAACTGTAAAAACATTCTTTTTTAGGAAGTTTCTGTTCATTGTAACGATCCCATTTATCCATATATTCGTAAGGATAAACTCCTTTACGTGTAACTAAATCGAATTGAGTTGGATTTAAAAAACATCTACGAAGATGTATAAAATGTTCTTTTTTTAAAGTTTTAGCCAACTTTTCTAAACTGGTGCCTAAAAATTTATAAGAATCTACAAATCGTAGCTGAATGAATTCTTCATCGGAAACTGGAATGAATTTAGTAAATGAGATATAGTTCTCTTTAGTTTTAGGAATGATTTTTATCGCTCCTGGAGCTTCTCCTAGATTTTTGATAAACAGATGGCTGTCATAGCCTGCCAGATTGTGGAAAAATATCGGTACAAATTTGGGAATTTTGTATTGTAAATTACAATAGTTATGAGCTGCACCACGATAACGGCCTGATATATAACAATGATCTTTCACTTTGTCACCAAATAAAAAATTCCGGCAAATATGGCAAAGGGTAGCATTTTTAAAATCTTTTGCATCATTTTCATTAAAAATAATAGGAACATTTTGAGATAGAATTTGGTGTATTTTACGCGCGTCTCTATAAAGATAATCGATAAATGTTTCAATACAGTCAACGCCGCGGTAAGACACATATCGATTATGGTTCGGGTCCGCTGTACAAACAATTTGATAAGCAAACGCTGCTGGAATATGATGTTGTAACGTTTCTGTATTCGAAGTGCCTGATGGTTCTTTATAGCACGGCTTCAATAAAGTTTCCATGTCCGCGTAAATTACGACGGGGACATTTTGTTTACGGTCATAATTTTTGAATTTGATTACTGAACCCTTTTCCGGTAATAAAGTCACTATTCCACCACAAACGTGATTATCAACTTCGATTTGTGTTTTAAAAAATACTAAACACGTGTCGCAAAAATACAGTTTCCCGTGATGGTTTGTTATTTGTTTACGAACAAGCCGTGACAAATCCTTAATGAGACAGTAATGCGATTTACCATTATTTTCAAAAAACAACAAATGTATGATTTTTTTATTACTTATATTTTCAGACTTATACAATGGTCCCGTTATGGTCTTATTGTTTTGCAAACCAAAAATTATGAATTTAAGCTGTGGATTATTTTTTTCAAAAATGTGGATATCTGTAAACGTAACGGGAAAAGACATGCCATCTATGTTCAAAACATCACGAAAATGAGGATAAGATGTTACTCTTTCAGAATGATATTTTGCTGGGTAAAGGTTTGCCATAACACTCCATAAAAAACAAAACTCATCGTTATTCTGAATGTTAAGACAAGCCTTTTTATTCTTTATGACTCTCGGCAGTTGTATAAATGTGGACCCCTCCCCACCCCGCAACGGTTGGTAACGGTTTACATTTACCTCCAAATGTGAAGCACTTAGGAAGGCCCAACCGCTTTCACGTTGCTCAAACTCTTCAACTTTCTTTGTTAAAGTATTAACAACTTTTGAAAAAAACTTATTAAAATCGTAATTATAATAAATTGGTATGTTTTTTGTACTGAAGGACTTAATTTCTTGCTTGTTATTTTTAAACAAAACAAAAATTGAAAATAACTCCAAATTTACCTTTAGACAGGTATGTTTTTGTAAGTTTTCACTCAAAAGTAACATTATTTTACTACGAAGAGAGTTTAAAAACATAGATAAATTATTTGGAATAGGTTCAAAAGCCACTAGTCTATAGGAAATAATGCGTCGACGAAACGCCGAGCTAATAATTTCAACCCCATCGCTATGGCGTTGAGTTTTATCATTTTTTTTATGAGTATTGCTCCTTACGTGACCAGTCCATGACTTATTATTGACAGATACGCTACAAACAGAACAGAAAGGCATTTTTTAATGAATTAACGAAAACCAAAATATCAGAAAGTTGTTATGAAATACTTATATTAACCTCATGAATATTTAATGTATAATGCGTGAGTTCAAAAATAAAATAATGTAGATAAATCCATTGTTAATATATTTTTTAGGTAAATTTTAACTTATTATTAAAATGCGTAGGCTCACTATCCTTAAACAAGTTGAAGGCTATAGCGAGAAATTCCTGTATAGCCCCCCATTCATTGGAAGAGCTCTCACACTGTAGCTTTACCGCTGCGAGGGCTTTCTTGTACCGTTCCTCTGGTGGAGCGTCCTGAACGTCACCCGTGTTGTAAATCTTCAAATCAATGAAGAAGTCTCCTTGAAAGTTCCCAACGCGACGAGTCTGACCTGTTGAAACGCGCGATGTAAAAGAGGATGTTGTACTGTGAACACTCTTCTTGCTGCTCGATGCTTTTTCCTCAAAATTTAAAATTGTGAAGAGGTCTTTTCGGTTCTTCTTTTTTGAACTGGGAACAAAACAACAAATAAAGTTATCTTCTTATTAACATGAAGTAACTACTTAAGATTAGGTGGACCGTAAGCTTGTTTGCCACCTTGGTGGTGCAAAAAGAAATAAAATAAAATAGCATTATTTATGGTTGCGTAATAAGGGTCACATTCTATCAATCGGTAATGAATAGGTACTATCATAAAAACAATTTAATATAACAAATAATAAAAACATTTTAAAAAAATAATCTATTTTGATAACAATCTATTATACAAATTATATACGATCATCAAACATGTATTTGCCTGCACGCGTTATGATATGATGAATCATCACATACGTCACATCATCGCTCGTGCTACTACAAAGCAAACACCACAGAAAAGGTAAAGTATATGTATACCTATTTCAAATTTTACATTAAGTTTAGCAAAAGATTTTTAAAATAGAAACACAACTATATAAGTACCTTGTCTTTTCGTTTAGCGTATCCGATGTAAGGCGCTTACGGGATGAGGCGATGTTTTTGGGTTTCACTGCTTTTGCACCGATTGAGGATGTGCAGAGTTTTCTAGAAGACACCGGAGGTGTAGGCGCCACCGCAAGGATTTCTTGGCTGGATTCGAACTCTGAGTCAGACCTGTGAAATAAATAGAAATAATAAAATCAACTATAAGAAAAAAACATTTAAAAACAAAAAAAATTTTTTGTTATAAGTAGGTACTTACTTACATTTTTCAATATCAGAATAACTGGATTTAACACCGGAAGCAACTGTATTTAATGCACAAATTTTCAAAAAAATATGTAATTACTTGTAGCCTGTGTGAGCTTATAAGCTATTGAATATAGATTCGTCAGCAAAAATAGAAAAACCGGTCAAGAGCGAGTCATAACAACACCTAATTTTTATTACTACGATATCTACCTTTTAAAACTCCTATTTTTTATCATTAGAGGTTTGAAATAATTTGACATGTACTAGGTAATAATTACAAATAATTCCTGCAGATGTAATTACACATAGACAAACATTAAAAATCATCTTAACACATAACTTTATACCTTCTCTATACTATTCAGTTGTTTAAAATTGAAATATGTCTAAAGTTAATAACGTCTATAACGAAGTTTTCAATTTTACTCAAACAGCTCATGACTAGATAAAATGTACCGTTTGATTTTTTTAAATTGAACCCAATCGAACCCTAAATCAATAATATTGCATACTTTGCAATTATCACGCTTAGGTATTCTTTGTCGCCTTGCGTCAAAGGATGTGTAGTAAATTGATATTAGGTCGCGGTAAAATGTTGAAAATGTCGCACTGTAGACATTTGACCAAATGGTTAAAAATCTAAGTTACATTTCTTATTAAAATTATCCTTTATTAACTCCTTCATATATTATAAAATACTAATTGTCAAATAAAATTAATGCTTCGCGAATTGCACCCCTCTCAACACATATTTCGGCAAAATACCACACTTAAAAATCATAAACAAAAACTTAGATTTAAACTTATGTTTTCGAAAACTGGATTCGTTAGTTATTGTACTTATAACTTCAATAATTTAATTTTGAGACGTTGTATGATTTTTTTCATAAAAAGAGGGAAAAAAACACTAAGTAGTACTTTTCTTATATGACTCGCTATACAACAAAGATTACAAAAACTTTATATAAAAATAAGCAATACGGATATATTTACTATCGTATGTTTTTTAACTTGACTGTAACATTTCGCAATAGATGAACTTCTCATATTATGTTCGTGATACTATTTTATGCTTGCAAGGCTCTTTGTTTATGTATTTGTCGCTGAACTATACATGATACTTTAAAATATTACATTAATGAAATACCAAATTATAAAAAAGACAAATCGGTTACGAACCCACATAGAACTATATTAACTAAAATGTATTTATAATATATTTATGTACTTAAATTAATCCACCAATTTGCGGCCGGCCGGTGCGGTGGCCAATAGCCTAAGCCTCCTTTATCTAACGAAGGCTTTGCTTCTGTGGTAGGGACAAATAACCTAAATTCGCTATTATGAACAAATCATCTAAAATTTTGCATAATATAAAATTTGCTTAAAAATAATAAAACTTATTTTCTCAATGAATGTGAAAACAAATTGTTTTTTTTTCAGTTAAATTAATCACTCATATTTGTAAGTATGTGAGAATATATTAATATAACCTAGATATTATACTACAAAACAATAAGATACTGGTGTTAAAACGTATACTAAACACGATTGAATTGCTCTAAATTCCGAAGTGTTCAAGATTCATTGGTCGGAGTATAAGCAAACCGTGAGAATTATTTCTATAATAATTATTATAACTCATTTCTCATAGAAACTTGTAGCGCTGTGAACACGTCTCAAAACTTTAATTAGTGAAAGTGCAATTACCAAAATCAAGAAAAGTGATCAAGCAGTACTTACTTATTTATATACTGTAAGTAAAGTGTGTTACTTATTTATTTATTGTAAAATTAAAAATAAATAATATATAATTTTTAGTTGTTCATTTTGTCAAGTAAATAGAGATTTTTTTAATGTAACATTTTATTGCTCATTGGAAATATTCTGATTATATTAGGATAAAATAAAAAATATGCTGATAAAATTATTAGACATGTAATTAACGTTTTCACAATGGTTTTTGCTCAGCTCAGCTCTCAGTATTATAACACTGTTGCAATTATCATGATTTTATTTATATTTAATTAATGCAACAGTTTATTTTTTTTTATATTTTTTTTAGATCTGCACTAGATCTTCCTTAGTACGGATTCAATGCCTTAATCTAATTTATTATTTCATCTTAAAAATAAAAATCCCTGTTATCTTACTGCTAGTTTCCTTTTTATTAGTCAAAACTGTAGGTACCTGTGTTCAAGGTATAAAATTTGTATAGAAAAACACCGTAAAACTATAATAATTATATTTTTTTAAATTGTTTACAGAGAAGACAGTGCTGCGACTTTAAGAACTGTCAGCTTTCAAGTATTTAAGACCCAAGTACCTACATGGGACATTCAGGTAACTCGCTGGTTTTCAATATTTTTAATAACTGTAAAAGAACCTTGTCAGTGCTAATATATTTTATTGTTCGCAGGTACTATGCTTCTTACCAGACCAGACTTCACTACACTATAAAGAAAAGTATTTACTTTTGTAACCTGTTCAAATTAAAAAAAACCTATCCTACCAAAACTCTATAGTTCACTCAAAGCAGTAATGAACTTTGATTGAGCTGTAGATATTTCCACATTGTTTTATTTCCAACATTGTTTTATTTTTTATACACCTGCAGGTAATTCTTCTATGGTAAAATGGTAAAAGGTAAATGGTAAAAGGTATTTGGTTTTTCAAAAGGTAAAGGTGATTTTTTTTTTTTTTTTAATTTTTTTCTTTTATTTATTATGAATTCGATCGTTCGATCTGTTCACTAATTTGGAACATTAAACAATCGCGGTTGGCGTGGGGTGATCTTACCACGGGCTCCCCGGGCGGAATCTTACCATGGGTCTGTCAACCAATTGCGATTGTGTTAGGAATTCCTTTCAGCGGGGTTGATCTTACCACGGGCTCCCCAGGAAGAACTTACCACGGGTCTTCCAACTGAAAGGTTTAGGATATACACGGTTCACAGAGTGATCTTACCACGGGCTCTCTGTAATCGTGTTTTAGGTGTCGCGTTCAATAAGGTGATCTTACCATGGGCTCCAAGTTGAACGTGTTAGGAATTCCTTTCGGTGGGGTTGATCTTACCACGGGCACCCCAGGAAGAACTTACCACGGGTCTTCCAACTGAAAGGTTTAGAATATACACGGTTTACAGAGTGATCTTACCACGGGCTCTCTGTAATCGTGTTTAGGTATCACGTTCAATAAGGTGATCTTACCATGGGCTCCAAGTTGAACGTGTTAGGAATTCCTTTCGGTGGGGTTGATCTTACCACGGGCACCCCAGGAAGAACTTACCACGGGTCTTCCAACTGAAAGGTTTAGGATATACACGGTTCACAGAGTGATCTTACCACGGGCTCTCTGTAATCGTGTTTTAGGTATCGCGTTCAATAAGGTGATCTTACCATGGGCTCCAAGTTGAACGTGTTAGGAATTCCTTTCGGTGGGGTTGATCTTACCACGGGCACCCCAGGAAGAACTTACCACGGGTCTTCCAACTGAAAGGTTTAGGACATACACGGTTCACAGAGTGATCTTACCACGGGCTCTCTGTAATCGTGTTTTAGGTGTCGCGTTCAATAAGGTGATCTTACCATGGGCTCCAAGTTGAACGTGTTAGGAATTCCTTTCGGTGGGGTTGATCTTACCACGGGCACCCCAGGAAGAACTTACCACGGGTCTTCCAACTGAAAGGTTTAGGATATACACGGTTCACAGAGTGATCTTACCACGGGCTCTCTGTAATCGTGTTTTAGGTATCGCGTTCAATAAGGTGATCTTACCATGGGCTCCAAGTCGAACGTGTTAGGAATTCCTTTCGGTGGGGTTGATCTTACCACGGGCACCCCAGGAAGAACTTACCACGGGTCTTCCAACTGAAAGGTTTAGGATATACACGGTTCACAGAGTGATCTTACCACGGGCTCTCTGTAATCGTGTTTTAGGTGTCGCGTTCAATAAGGTGATCTTACCATAGGCTCCAAGTGGAACGTGTTAGGAATTCCTTTCGGTGGGGTTGATCTTACCACGGGCACCCCAGGAAGAACTTACCACGGGTCTTCCAACTGAAAGGTTAAGGATATACACGGTTCACAGAGTGATCTTACCACGGGCTCTCTGTAATCGTGTTTTAGGTATCGCGTTCAATAAGGTGATCTTACCATGGGCTCCAAGTTGAACGCGTTAGGAATTCCTTTCGGTGGGGTTGATCTTACCACGGGCACCCCAGGAAGAACTTACCACGGGTCTTCCAACTGAAAGGTTTAGGATATACACGGTTCACAGAGTGATCTTACCACGGGCTCTCTGTAATCGTGTTTTAGGTATCGCGTTCAATAAGGTGATCTTACCATGGGCTCCAAGTTGAACGTGTTAGGAATTCCTTTCGGTGGGGTTGATCTTACCACGGGCACCCCAGGAAGAACTTACCACGGGTCTTCCAACTGAAAGGTTTAGGATATACACGGTTCACAGAGTGATCTTACCACGGGCTCTCTGTAATCGTGTTAAGGACAACGTGTTTCAAAAGGCGAACGATGACTGATCTCAAAAACATAATATTGGGCACGCTAAGCCACCGGAGTGCAGGCGAACGGAGTGAGCCTGATGACACGGAGGTGGTCTAGAGTGCCCAATATTATACTACTAATCACTTCACTCTAAAAACAGAACAAACCACTGCGCTCTTCAAATAAACAAATTCTCTAAATGCGAAAGTAGAACAAAAACGGTTAATTTTTAATTTTGTGGGTAGTAGCTGTAACACGAAAACTAGATCTGATGGAATCGAAATAAATATGGTTATAAAATGAGGGTATGTGGGTAATTTAAAATTAGCCAGCACCTTTCTTGTTACAAAATTTTGTTGACCAGTGTTATCAAAAACATCTATTAAGGCTGTAGAAGTGCTGTGATTTTTTCGAAAACCGGACTGTAAGTGAGGAAGTATTTTAGTTTGTTCGAGGTATTCCTGTACTTGTAGGGAAACAATTTTTTCAAGAATTTTAGATATGGTAGACAAGATATTGATTGGACGAAAGTCTTTTTTATTGATTGGGTGAGCTGTTTTGAATTGGCTTCACTTTTGCAATTTTCCACAAATTAAGGTATGTTGAAGTAATTATTGATTTATTCACTATATTAGTAATTACACTTAATGTCTGAGGCAAATTCATTAATAACATTTCTAAGGAAATTTGGTCAGTTCCCTGCGCGTTAGTGCTTGAGCCTTTTATTATAGTTAAAATTGTTTGGAAAATGTCTGAACTAAACCTTTGAAATTCATAGTATGTGAGAGTTGAAATGTGAACTGTATCAATACAAGGCAATTTAAAAAAAAATTTATTGACACTGTCAGTATCATTACATTTTTCGAACATTGAGATATTATGAATACTCTTCTTAAGAATGTTTGACTTAAGATTCTTCCAAAGGACTTAGGGATTGTTTATATTATTATTGATATGATGTTTATAATATGCCCTTTTTTCACTATGTATAGATACCGTAACAACTTTTATTCATGATTTTATAAAACTGATTATGTGACTCTAAACCTGTAACTCGATGACGATTGTAGCTATTATTTCTAATTTTAATAATTTGAAACAATGTTCTTTAATACGAATGCTTTTTTATCGGGGCATGAAGATCAAACAGTTGTAATATTGTATTTGAAAATGTTTCCACCATGTTGTTGACGCATTCAATTTTTTGGGTCTCTCGCCATTCTATAGAGTTATATATATTCTATAGGGTCATTGTTAAAATTATCAATAAGGATATCTTTTAAGGGTCTGAAAGTAATCAAATAAGGAGTAAATTTTTCTTTTTTTAAATTAAGCTCAATAGATACTATCGCACGGTTACCTAAATCAGGTATATAAGTAACACAAGATTGACGAAAAGGAGCATCAGTACAGACAAGATCTCCCTCGCAGCCTAGTTGGTAGAGTGGCCGACTGCTGGGCAGAGGGTGTGGGTTCGAATCCCGCATTGGACAAAAATTTATGTGATAAAAAAAACATTTGTGTTTTTCTTGAGTCTGGGTGTATTTATGTATAATATGTATGTATTTACAAAAAAAGGAATATGTATGTATCTGTATCCGTTGTCTGGTATCCATAACACAAGCTTTGCTTACTTTGGGGCCAGACGGCGTTGTGTTTAATGTCCAAAAATATTTATTATTATTATTATTATTGAAAAAGTTATGGCATTCAAGAAAGTATTAATATCTAACCAGGAAGGCCGATATGCAGTACCAATTGTATTTTTTACTGTATAACCCGTTAATTTGATCCACATCTGCTCAACAAACTCAGAGACAGGATGATGTATAAGTACGAGCATTTATCCCATTTTTTATGTAAAAGCCTATCCCGCCTCCACGATCACCTCGGATATTACAAGGACGAGGCACATGTCTAAATCGGTACCCAGGAATAACAGGAGCACGCTCATCCTCTCCCTCTTTGATCCAAGTCTCGTTCACTGACAATACCTCAAACGACAGATTTTCCATAGCGATTAAGAACTCATCATGATCTGTATTTAATGATCCTATATTGAACAGTCCAACTTTAAAATATTTGGTTTTATTCGCCATTTTTGTGTTTGTACAACCCAACTATCAGAAAAATGTTTGAGCTGTAGTTCATTAATGAAGTATGTCTAACAAAACTTATCTTTAGAGTACATTCTGACATTAGAAATAAGCTAGAAATTCTGATATTGCCTTATTTCAAATTAACGATAGCATATACTTTTATTATGGAGAAAGACTGAAGTAACAATTCTAGACAAATTGTTGTAACTTTAATTAAGCTTATAATCTTCAAGCTAATAATTCTTGTATTATTAAAATTTAAGTCCTGATATGGATTAAATCCAAATATAAATGCCGATGGACAGAACCTTGGCTGGGAACCCATGCGAACCTTGTGCCTTCGTGTTACACCGAAAACGGTGCCTCACAGCGCCGAATTTGCCATCCGACACTGGAGGCCCTGCCTCCCACCTCAATAGAGGAGCCACTGGGGGCGTCATCCGTGGGGGCTCGAATGTACCGGGGTCTAGAAATAGTGAAACCAGTACCCTGTTCAAGAGCCCCCCTTCCATAGTCGACGTTGAGGGAAAAGAGGATTTGAACTTCCCCTCACCGACCTGTATGGTCGCCCTCATGGATCGTCTAGGTCATCTAGGAGCGCTGTGAAGCGCTCCGATGATTCCTCCTTGAGCCTGCTAATCTCGATCCGCAGGGCCTTTTGGGCCTCTCTGTATGCCTGACGAAGGCTCTCTTCTTTGTCAGGCGTAGTTGCGGCGCGCCTGCGGCAACGTGTGTAGGCGCGCCTGGCCCTCATACTGGCGGTACGCAGGTTAGCAATTTCCTGCGTCCACCAGTACACCTGTCTCCTACGCGGTAGGGTCTGCGTCCTTGGAATGGCCGCATCGCAGACTACCCTCAGGTCGTCCGCGAGATAGTCAGCCATGCCATTGGTGTCCACGGCGAGATGAGCTGGTAAATGGGACCAGCTCCTCACCATCGACGCTCCTCCGCCACATCAGGGCGGAGCTTGGCGAGTGACCTCCTTTGGAAGGCACTCGCCATGCGGCCTCTTCTGTTTGGAGGCCCCGCGGACACCGGGGAGACCTCGTATCGGATGTATAATCCGATAGGGTCATTGAATTGACTGGCGCGGGTTGGGGTGGCAAAGGTCACGTCAACTATCGGACGCACGTGGGGACGGATCCCTTGTTGACGACCTGCAGCCTCGAGCCGATAGCCTAGGGTAGACACGACAACCCGAGACTCCGTAACACGGGAAACCTAAGTACTTGACTTGGCATTGAGGTCCCCAGAACCAGAACCGGAAGGGAAAAAGCGTTTCGGATGGCCTCCTCTATCGCAGTCAGAAAGTGACCAAAGTCCGTCCGACTGAGATTAAGGACTCGTACGTCGACACGACCACTACTTCTCCCCATTTCCCTACCACATAGCCCAGCCCCCCTTCGCTGAAGATTAGAGAGGGAGCCGTTGAGACAGTTGCCGCCATTATGGCGCCACCCAACAAGTTGGCAGTCGATGGGACGAAGTACGGCTCCGTCACCATTGCCAAGTCTACTTCCCACTCCGCGACAGTTTGGCACAAGAGGGCCTGCGCCGCCGCGGAGTGGTTGGTCTCGATCTGCAGGAACTTGAGATGGAGACCCGGCATTAAGACAGTTCCATCTCAAGTTGGGCAGCCTCTACTACTGGCGCCCTTCCTCCCGTCGCCTGCAGGAGCCCTTTGACCGAAGAGGGGTTGCATCTTTTTCCTCTCATATGGTGGTTTGCCGGCATTTTTAGGACTGTGCAGACGGCGCACTTTGGCAACCTCCAGGCATCCAAAACAGCGCAGGGGGCGCTGTGCCGTCAGCTTAATGGTGGCCGGGAACCACCCGACCACCACTTTGCCCACTCCCGCCAGACGCTTTGCAATCTCGACGGGAGGGGTGACTATTGCGGAGCTCAATCCCCCGGGGCCTATATGGAGCCCCCCGATTGTTAACTTGCAGGGCAGGCACCATGCACGACCCGACGACTGACGCGGCGTCTTGCGCCGGAGATCCTCCGTGGAGGCTGCGAGCTCTACCTCAGTTCGCAGTCTCAGCTCCTCCCGCTTCGCCGCATTCAGATCTCCCTTGGCCTTTCCTAGGCTGACGTATTCGCCGGTCGTCGGTGGCCTGCCTTATTTTTGGATGGGCTTTTTTTGCCGCAACCAACTTTACGGTCGTCCTCAGAGCTGTCGCTCAAGGCCACTAGGGGGCGCTTTTCCGCCACCGTGCGAAACGCACTCCCTCCATAGTTAGGATTTCGGTGTAGTTGTTCACGTTTTGAGCCGAATCAAAACCGAAATTACTCGTATATTTGATAAAACCTTGATTATTTACACAAACACACTTAATGTATTTTGTTGGGATTCGCCCAAGGATTCATCCACAACACAATGGTAAAATAAAAATAAAGCATGCAGAAGCTGGCCAAAGCTGTCTGACAGCTCGACCCTGGCCCCGCTTACAGCTTCACTATTTTTCTGTCCCAACTGTTTTGATATTACGTTAGGAGTCGCCTACAGGTCTATCCATAACGCAATTAAATCAATTAAAACTAAAAAGTACTCATACTTTGCCGCCGCGAGCCTCAAATAGTTTGGCGCCAAAATGACACAGCTCTATCCAGCGACGCAGCTGTTGGCGTTATGTGCGGCCAGGAATACCGTCAGGCCCCGGAGCAGCAATCTCCTTCCAGAGTATTATTATGGTGAGACGTTGGAGGTGTATAGCCGGATTTCAATCCGGTTTCCACACTGGCCATAGCACATCCACTGCTTTATTAAAAGAGACAGACGATATTAGAGAAGGGATGGAGGAGTCCCTGGTTACCGTATTGGTTTTGATTGACTTTTCAAACGCTTTTAACACTGTCGATCATGACATTCTTCTTGCTATCCTTTCTTACTTAAATTTTTCAGGACCGGCTCTCAATTTCTTCCCTTCTTATCGCCAGCAAGCAACCCGCGCCGATCGAAAACTTTCAGATTGGTGCGATTTAGTAGCTGGCGTTCCACAAGGCGGTATTCTTTCTCCTATTCTATTTTCAATATTTATCGATCTTGTTACTACAAACATCAAATGCTCTTACCATCTATACGCGGATGATTTGCAACTCTACACTCAATGTAAAGTCACTGAAATTAATAAGGCTATTACTATGATTAAATACACACCTAAATAAATGGTTAAAAAATTTTGGCGAACTTGTTAACCCGGCTAAATGTCAATCAATTATATTAGGAAGTTCTCGTCAGCTCGCTAGGTTGGACACTAGCACTCTTCCACCGTTATTGCTGAATAAAATTGTCAGACCACTTACAACGGAAGTAAAAGATTTGGGCCTGACTTTAATAAGTACTCTTAGCTGGAGTAAACAAGTTACTCAAATTTGCTCTAAAGTTACTGGGATATTACGTGCATTGTACAGATTAAAGCATGTTTTACCTGTATGCACTAAGACTCTAGTAATTACCACTCTTGTATTACCGGTTATCGACTATGCTGATGTGTGTTATACTGATCTTAATCAAGATCTTCTTAACAAGATGGATCGTCTTCTAAACAATTGTATTCGCTTCATTTTCGGCTTACGCAAGTATGACCACGTCTCCAACTTCCGTTCAAAACTCAAATGGTTACCTTTTCGCCAGCGTCGGCAATATATAATCCTGTTGACCCTGTTTTTTATTTTATACGATCCATCCACCCTAGTATACTTGAAATTTAGGTTTCAGTATCTGGGAGACACTCACACCCTTAATCTTCGCTCGTCAAACTGTCTCATGTTAAAAATCCCATCCCATAGTACCAGCTTTGTATCAAACTCCTTAACTCTTCAGGCAGTGCAACTCTGGATCTCAATACCTCTAGTGAATTAAAAGGCTCAGAACAAAACGTGCTTTAAATCTATGTTGCGGCGTCATTTATTAGAACATTTTTAATTTTATTAGTACATTCAAAACATTAAAGGTCCATTTGTATTATATATTATTATAATATGTATTAAGCAGTTTACGTATATATATATTTAATTATGTAATTGTGTTAGTATTTTCATTATATTTCTAAAATTGTCTTATGTATTAGTGTATTTTGTATGTATCTATATATTAGTAGTAATTTTCTTTTTTTTTTATATTAAATGTAAGCCTTTATTTGGCACCACCATCAATGCTTTTCTGTTAACCAATAGTTGACTGGTAGAGAATGCCTTTAGGCATTAAGTCCTCCATTTGTACATAGTATTTTTATATAATGTGCAATAAAGAATAAATAAATAAATAAAAAAAATTACCACTACCAACTTTAGGAAGTGGACCTACTATATCTAATGTGATCTTCTCAAATGGACAAGTTGACGTGCTGGTAATTTGCATTGGAGCGCGATTAACTTTCCTCAGTGTTTTATTGGTTTGGAAATGTGTGCACTTTTAAACGTAGTTTTCTACGTCTGATCGCATGTTTTTCCAGTAGTATTTTTCTTGGATTTTTTTCAGCATTCTTGACCAGCAATAGGGATGTCGTGATTTTCTCTAAGTATTTGTGCAATTTCACTAAGGCTTGGATAGAATATTTTATTTTTGTATATGTTTATAGGGATATTAGTATTTTTAAATAGATATAGGAACATGTTGTATATTTTTATAAATAGATGTGAAACAAAAGGATTCCTAAAGTCTGTTATGGCGATTTCGTCCTTATTTGTCTCATCAAGTGACAACAAGTTCATTTCGCAATTGTCGTAAGGACTTGTATTGGTCTTCATATGTACATGTGTCAAAATAGTATTAGTAAATAGTAAAATGTATAATTTGTTGTTCTGTGGGATTGAAATTAACGAATGTTAGAACCTCTCCTTGGAGAGAATTTATTGAGGGTTTCCGAGGTTAGAAATGAGTTCTGACACGTATTGATTGGATTCGTCAAGGTCGATAGATGTGGGGATTTCAATGATTTTGCTCTTAGACTTAAATATTTCCTCATTGTGTTCTCTTATGGTAACGTTAGAGACAAAGGATTCGTTATTTATTGTTTTCAGGAACTCAATGTACGAGTCGTCGCGGGTTATACAGTCTAATGGGTCGGGTGGTCGAATGTTTTCAGGTGTCGAGTTAGTAGGTGGATTTTCGGATGGAGTGTCGGCGAGTGGGTCCTCATTTGGACTCGCAACACGAGTAGACTCTTCATTTTCGTTTGGGCTTAAAGGAACTGTTACTAGTTCAGGGCTAGTTGCACTGGATTCACGAGATAGCGAGAGAGAGCGTCTGCATTACAGTTTATTTTCCCTTTTTTATATTGGATTTCATATTCATACTCTTCTAATTTCAAACGCCATCTAACAAGCCTTGAACCAGGATCTTTTCAGTTGAAAAGCCATTGGAGTGGTTTATGATCGGTAACGATTTTGAATTGTCGTCCATATAGATAAGGGCGAACGGTCTTTGTGCCAAAAACGATAGCAAGGCACTCTTTTACTGTGACACTATAGTTACATTCTGCTTTATTGAGCGTTCTAGACGCAAATGCTATTGGACGGTCTTTTCCTATTTCGCCTTGGGAAAGAATAGCTGATATAACGAAATTTGAGGCATCACAATTGAGGACGAATGGTTTTATGAAATCTGGATATATCAGTACAGGAGAACTGACAAGTTTTTGTTTAAGGTTTTCGAAAGCAAGTTGCTGTTCGTTTGTCCAGTTACAGGGGATATCCTTTTTTAGGAGAGAAATTAGTGGTTTAGCCATTTTGGTGAATCTGTGATAGTAAGAAACAAGTCCAAGAAAGGATTTGATATCTTTGGGAGATTTAGGTACAGGAAATTCACTGACAGCTTTTATTTTCTCGGGGTTTGGTTTTACGCCGTCGTTGCTAATAATGTGGCCTACCTAGGTACGCGACTTCTTTGCGTAGAAACTCACACTTATCAGGCTGAAGTTTCAGCTTGTATTTTCTGAGTCTTTCAAAGACGTTGGTTAGTTTTTCAATGTGAGTATTAAGGTCAGATGAATAGATGATACAAAGCAATGTAGACCTTTTAGTCCTGAAAGGGCTGTGTTTATAAGCCTCTGAAAAGTTGCAGGGGCATTTTTCAGACTAAAGGGCAAACGGGTGTACTTGAAATCACTTTGAGGAACACTGTAAGTAGTCTTGATGGAATCTTCCGGTGCCATTGTAATTAAGTGGAAACCAGACGCAAGGTCTAGTGTCGAAAAAAATTTACCTAATTGGTCAAGAATTTCACTAATTTGTGGAATTGGATAGCCCTCCTCTGTGGTCATGTCATTTAATTTGCGATAGTCTATTACGATTCTCCATTTTCGCTGGCCAGAGGCATCCATTTTCTTGGGAACTATCCATATAGGAGAAGACCAAGGCGAGATAGAAGGCCTGATAATTTGTTGTTCTTGCATCTTAGACATTTGTGAGTTTACTTCTGCTTTGTGAATTTCTGGGAAACGATAGGATTTTACATTGACTGGTTGAGAAGTAGTTGTCTTTATGTCATGTTAGGTATGTGGAATATGTCGGAGTATCGTGAGCAAAAGCTTCAGATTCTTCCGGGTTCATATGTGATGTACGTAAAAGTTCTAGAACTTCTTGAGTTCTATCTTTGCATCTTGATTTGTTTCTTTTATACAATGTGATCTATTGTCAATTGGGTGTAGGGTCAAGAGAAGATTTGATTTGAGAGGTTACGATTTTTCTGAAGTGTTTAGCACTGATACATTTATTCTGTTGTTGTCTTTCACTTTTACGATACAGTTAGCAATTAGAAGATGTTCGGATATATGTTGGTCTACAATGATTCCTTCCTTAAGTTCGGGATTCTTTAACGGAACACTCCGAACTTACAGTCTCTGTACGTGCTAGGATTTCGTTAGATGGATCTCTAAAAAATAATTCGATGAGATGGTCATTGATTTTTAGCGTGTCGTTGTTACAGTTAATTTGGCAATCTCGTTCCATAAAGAAGTCATTGCCAATTATTCCACCATAGGGAAGGTGGATTTTGTCAATAACGTGAAATTTTGGGCTTAATAACAAATTTGGTTTGAAATCAAGATCTAGGAATAGGTATCCTAAACTACTTATTAAGTTAATCTGTTTTTGAGCTTATTAAAATAGGTAAAATATGAAGCGATTGATACTATGTAAGAAGATTTCATAGCCATCAGCAAAGTGATCAATTTATGAAATGTGTATGTGTGATGGCATAATGGAGATACCCTTTGCACAATTGTTTCGTATTTTTGGAAAGTTGCTCGTAACTTTTAATACAAAGATGTGTAATCCTTTTTACCATGTGAATTGTTATTATGTGACTACAAACATAGATATGATAATACAAGAGTTTTTGAAAAGTATAGAATGTTTTTATCAACACGCCTAAATACCTTGGGGAAATAAGTTATTCAAAGAGGGAAAGGAATCATTTGACAGGTTTATAAAACACCTAATTTTATAAGCGCATGGCCCAGATTTTGCTTTGGATGTACTCAAATATTATTGTCAAGTCTGTATTGATAGCCCAGGACATTGTTCCCGTAGGAACTGCAATTTTGTGGATTCGATCCCCACCATCACTTCAAATCAATATGTTTGAATATATAATTCTGTGCGACTTTTACCCATGCATTCCAGTTACCAGCTGTGCTGAATGCAGGGGCTTGTTTCAATACAGTGCTGCCAGCTCGTCACGATGGCCTGGTGACGCCTTCCCACGTGCTTCGCAGGTGAACCAGGAGCATCTGTGCGCCGCCATCTTATAGTGTGTGTTTTCGTGTCGCGAGTGTTTAGTGATGTGCAGGTTAGACCACCTATTAGTTTTAACACTGAATAATCTATGTAACTGTTTTATTTGTAATTCTATATCATTTGACTTGAATTTTCAACTTCTTTCTTTTAATGAAATGTAGTGATATCCTCCTCAAGGGCCTGAACCGAAATTTAACCTGCCCTTGAGATTAATAGCACTCTTCAACTCTACCGACTGATAGCCACCAACACCAACTGCATAACCCAGGTGAGCCCATCAGAATGCTCTAACATCTCACACAGGCGCCCCGAACTATTCTATCCGGCAAAATTTCACCAGAATCGAGGCTTAAACAGCTGACAAGCCACAGCCACTCACCACCTGGCGCAGCAGTCATTTCCCCCTTTCCCTACCATTTTTTATACTTCAAACCTCCAAATAAACTATACACCACAATACCTCTTCTTACTTTTCTTTAACCGATCTTTCTTCTCGTCACTACTTTCTTCCAAACGGCGCTGTCTCATTTGGGTAGGCCATATTAAATATATGCAAAATACACTTACTTTCCACTAAAAATTGAAAAATGAAGTTATTTTTAAAAAAAAACAAAAACCGATTTCAAAACTAATACCTTCATGTACAAACTTAAACTAAAAAAAAAACAAAAATAGAATATAAGACTATACCTATCTTCCTAGAGTAAAAAACTCAAACAAAAACTAACTTCAAGACTATACCTACATTATACAAACTCAAAACAAAAAATACTAATCAGACTACAAGACTTTACCTATCAATATACAAAAAACTAACTAAAAAAAAATAATAATATTTAAATAACTTCAGTACACAAAATCAACTAAACTGACTATCTAATCCTAAATTAAACACGAAATACTTTTTAATACCCAACAAATACACAATTTCTTAAATTTTAATCACCTTTTCAAGTCGTTGCCTAGGTTTTTTTATCATGACACAAAAAGTAATAAATATATACCTATATAGTGCAACCGTAACTCCAACTTACGTACCACTTAAATAATTCCTTACATCAATAAACTCCTGGGTTATTCTGTTCTTCTATTATTGTGTCAAATTTAATTTGCATGTAATAAATTCATTAAATATAGAAAATAAATAATTACAGTGTAAATAATTTTTTGTGAACATTAATATCAGTATCAAAGTAATAATAGTCTCGACTATTCTCTTTTTTAAGCAATGGCGTTGGAATAATACTGATTATTTGCTGAAATGGAATGTATGACAAGTCATACGATTTAATTTAACTTTTTTGGTACTATAACGCATCGAATTCAAGAAAGTTACTAGGATTTATTCATCATCTGTGATCTTAAAACTTAACATCACATTTTTATTGCTTAAATTAAACACAAAATTATCACTAGTATTATTGAAGCGTTACATTGTTTTGGCAAGGTTTGTACACCTGTACCGAATAGTATATAGTCACTGTTCACGTCAACACCATTTTCGCAAACGACATGACACTTTCCAGGTTCCGGAAACAGCGGCCTTAAAATCCAGCGGCTACCGTTTAGTTTTGAAAATATTGTGTATATCCACGTAAGAGTTTGACAGTGCAAGAGTTTGGAATCTTAACACAGCATCTACGAGTAGCGTAGATATAACATCGCACGTAGATTAAGCTTTTGTTGAAAACACATTAAACTTAGAGACTTGAAATAAAAACAACATTTAGAACAGATAAAAAAGATTTTTATTTTACTTTACTTAATGTTTCTAACATAAATGGCACATAAAAACAAAAAGTAGCCATTTTCATTGAATGGCAAAAACTTAAAAAACCCTGAAAAAGTTGTTTCAAGTACTTAAATCACTTTTTTAATAACTAGTGTTGCCTCCTCTAGCTCTGATCACAGACTCGAAGTCTGTTTGGCATACTGAAGACGAGGTTTCGCAGACGCTTCAGGTTTACCTCAGCAAGTCTTCTTCTGACCGTATCTTCACTAATGTAATCATCCCTCATCAAGAAAAGCTGCTGTTGGACCTGAACTGCATTGAGGTGACGATTTCTCAAAATAGTGCTGGCAATATATCGGTCTTATCTAGCTGTAGTGCATCTGGGATGGCTATTACTTGGTCTTCTGAGATGGTTTCCGGTTTCTTCGTACCTTTGTTTCACCTTGAAGACCGTTCTTAATGTCACACCCACCATTCTTGCAGTACGACGATCTTCAGATCTTACAGGTGATGACACCATTAATTCTTCTAAATCAGTGAAGCTTGCTTATTGCAGTAGAATCCAGATAAAAAAATACATTAAAATCAACAGATTTAACTGAAAAAATTATCAAAAAGCAAAAAATATTTAGTAGAAATGTAAATAACTGCAAAGAAAAAATACAGTGAGTGGAAAATCTGGAAGTATGTAAGTTGCAATTAGAAAACAGTAGGCTACAACATAAAACTGACACATGATTACTTGACTTGCAAATAAAAGATTTACATACATCCTTGCAGATGATGACCTGCAAGGATGAAGAGTCTGAGAGAGATGGAGGAGCAAACACTGGCTAAGAATGAGCATGCAGAGCGTTTTGAGTCATTACAACTCAGTCATAGTATGTGTGACTGCAAATGCCTCAGCGATTCACAGCCGGATTGTGCAGCTTTGTTACTACCTTACCAACACCTCAGTCATCAATGTGTGTCAGTTTGGAATCCGAGCAACAATCATATGCTCGCAACAGTTCTAACTCAACTAGCGTTTCACAAAAATGTTGATGACAATATAGTTATATTTTGCGATGAAATGGTAAAAGGTTTTAGACACTTTCTCAGCTCAAGTCTAGGAAAACCGGTTTTAAATAATTGTATGCCAAATGCCAATTATGTTAATATAATGAGAAGTTTAATAAAGTCTGACAAAATCACTCCATCCTCTACATTAGTAATATTTCTCGGTAACAGGGGTAATGTAAATAAAAGTGAATTAAGACAATATTATAATAGTATAAGCGCACTTAAAGTAAAAAAAAATTGTAATGTTTGCACATTGGCTACGCAGCCATCAGTTTATGTTCAATTTCACTAATCATCAGGTGGGAAGTTCGATCAGCCGAGTAAATTGCAATCCATGGTGGCTCTTTAATTTTAGTTAATAACGTAAAGACATTATGATCCTCTAAGTTGAACGAACTGCCGAGCTGTCCTGTATAGAAGTTGAGCATCTCATTGTTGTGAGTGTATACAAGCCGCCTTGTGCAATGTATGATAATTTTCAATTAGTTATGGAAAAAGTGCTGAATAAAATCAGCAATTCCAATAAACAAATCATTTTAGTGGAGACTTTAATATAAACATTTTAGAAAATAGGTCATTAAGCACCAGATTGCTTGCCTTATTTTGGTCTTTTAATTTATTATTTAAATTAAATTGTTTTGTGAACCAACTAGAATTGCTGTATCTAGTGCTACTTGCATCGGCAATATATTTACTGACATAAAACCATTCAAAAATCAATTATAAGCAATCTAGAGTCAGATCATTGTGGACAGTTAGTGGTTTTAGATAGAAAGCATAGTATTAATAAAAAGGAAATTGAATTTATACCAATAACAACTAAACGGATTGAATCATTAAAATTATTGCATAAACTTCCGGATTTACTTTATAATGGCAATCCAAATGATTTGTACAATACTGTTCTTGACACTATTACTACAGAGTATAATAATATATTTACTGCAAAAAAGAAACTTATTTCCAGTTGCTTTAGTTTTAGTGAATGGGCTACCCCAGGTATTTATAAAAGTAGGCGTAAGCTGTATGAATTATATAAAGAAAGAACATATAATAATAGCCAAATATTTAGGGAATATGTAAAAAAAACCTTTAAAAATCTGTCTTGTTGCAAAATCAATTCACCTCACCTCAGACATAAACAAATAAAATAAAAACTACATGGAACATAATAAATAATGAAGCTGGTAAATGAATTCTTGCCAGGACTTTGAGTTTAAAAACAAATTCTGAGGTAGCAAATTTTTTCCTTACGGTCTGTTGGTTCTACTGAGCAGATCCACTAGTGGGTCCAGTAGGATTTGAAAGTACTCGTGGTTCCACTGGTGGAACTATAAGGATTTGTGAATACTACTGGTTCCACTTTTGTTGTAAAGATACGTGCCGTACTTTGAATATACGCAGCTCATGGTTTTTTTACAAATGAATGGATGTCATTATCACATCAATAGTAAATAAATAGGAGTAAACCCCGTGTATCCGGGTATATAATTATGCGAGTAAAACTAACATTTAGTCCCCATGATACCATCAGAGTATTGTTACTTACTCCATCGATAAATATCTGTCACACTAGTTCCATTGAACAAAATACAAGTGTTTTGTTCGGGTTTACTTATTCAAATGAAAATTTAAGTTTGTAAAAATAAAAAAATACTGAAGTGATAGATTTCATCAAAATCTTCATTTCGGAATCTTCAACTAGAAACGGCTTTATCTCCGAAACTCTTAATTGTAGACGAGTAGTTTCTTCACAGAAGTGATAGATCTCATCAAGATCTTCATTTCGGATGACAGCTGTCAATCTAGAAACGGCTTTATCTTCGTAAATAATTATTATTTTATCCGTTTCTCAATCTTTCCTTTTTTTTTCCTTATTTTTCCTTTTTGTTTTTTTTTTAATTCTCGCAAAAAACAACGCAATTAAAGGTTATAGGTCATATTTTTTGTATCTACATTTATCTACACAATATACATATATGTACATACATATGCAACTATTTATTATTGATAAAACAAACCACCTTTCCTTAAAATATTTTAACATTTGAAATTATATTAGATAAAAATAAACATTGTGTTGACATCTTTTAACTGACAATATAATATAAACTTAGAGGATGTGAATAGGTGTGTGTCTGTGGGTGTATGTGTGACTGCATGTTAGTTTGAGAGTGCGTGTGTATGTATGAATAAACTAATACTAACATACATAAAATAAGAATCTTGATCATTAAAAAGGAAGGAATTGTTCATGGACTGACAAAACATTGTCATTTTATGTATCACAGAACACAGGCTACGCAGCTATTAGAGGTATCTACAATTTAGGATTTAAGATATTTTTAATCTTACTAAGCGAAAACCTTGACAGGTCCTTCAAGCTCATTCCACAAAATAAGCGTTCGAGAGAGAGTGTTTCTCTGAAACCGCACTGTCCGTGACCATTTAGGTTCTGTAAGTTGTGGGGATGAATTCCCTGCCGATGGCGGTGCGATGGTAGAAAGTAGCCATGAACATCATTTTGGATATTCCTCAGAACACATCCCACTATACAATCGGTAGAACACACTCAGGGAGACAAAGTATCTCCTCAGAGTCAGATCGATATGGCTTGTGAGATCCCAAGATCGTTGACAACTCTTAGCTCGTCATTGAACCGACCATTACCTCATTACGGCATTCCTCATTGCACAAAGATATAGGTACCTAATACATATATGATAAACAAAAATGAACATGAATGGTTTTTTTTACGTTTATCGAAGTTGTTCTAGACAATGACCAACTGATATTTTTTTGAGGATTAACTTCATCTGGGAATTTAAGATAAATGTATCCCTATCCTTGTGCAATTTTCGGCGTTTATTTTGAGAGTGTCCGCTCTGTGCATTAGAAATTACGATTCTGTTAACAGCTACATCATTTTCCAAAATGGAAAGCAATTTAGCAATCGTAACATAGTTTTTATTCATCGCACGATTTAATCGGGCGTGCCATCCCTTTGCAAAATTGTTCGTACTGTTAGAGCAAGACTCCGAATTCGAGTTTTAAAAAATAAAATTCGAAATACAAAATTAAATTGTTTAATATGAAAATAGGATAACTTAGAAATAGCACAAAACAGAGTTTTATAGGAAAATGGTAAGGGCAGCCGACGCGGTCGGAAGGTGGAAGGAGACTAAAGTTCGAGCTGGACTCTATTGCTAAACTAAACTGTATGTAGCTGAGCCAGCACGGCTGTCAGCACTTCTACTTACTAGCTAGGGGTGTAACAGCCCCCCGCGGAAGACTAAACTTCGGGTTTTAGCCGAAGTTTACGTGAATTCAGATTATTTCTCTTAGACGAGGTGTGGACATTGAATTCAATTCAGAATCATTTGTTTCTTTAGCGCGATTTTTAAAAGAGTAACAACGTTGGCTGCCACTAGACTTATAATAAGAATATGCCTTATAAATTATGAGAAGTACAATAAAAACTACAATTAGAAAGGTAAGTACAGAATGATCTGTCCCATACTTCAGTATATACGGTTCTTTATTTATGATTTAATCAGCGGTTTGGATAAGCGAGTTTTGAATGTTAAAATTCGAGGTTAAATCTTCTAGGTCTATGTTTTTTAATGAAATAGGGGTCACACCATCAATGAGTTTATTTATTTTTTCTAAATTACAACAGGATTCGTTTATTAAACTAAAATCAGGATTTGGAAAAGTGGCGTTTACAATATATAACGGTTTCGACTTAGGAACTAATTTAGTACTCTTACTATAAGCTACGCAAGATTTTGGCAAGGTTAGTATACCTGTGCCCGCAATGTTTATAACTGTCATCTCTGCATTTTGACAGTCTATTGACAGCTTACAAGGTTGCGATTGCACGAATATCCACTTGTTGTCTTTTAAGGGCTTCCATAAATCTACTTCGCCATATATCACTTTAGTGTCACACTGCACGGGTAATTTGTTTAACACTTGTGTCATTAATTCACTTTCGCAACTATGACTAGCGCTTGCGGAGAAAACGTCACTAACTTCGCAAATGAGATAGTCCCTGTCTACCTTTTCACATTGTTCCAGATTTTTCATCTTACAGTACTGTGATTTGTCTTTTGTCATTGCAATATAAGGATCCGTGGGCAAAACTACGCTAAAAGTATCTAGTTTAACTACGTCATGTGGTATAGGTAAAGGTAAGTTATGATACAAGGTATATTCTAGAGGATTAACAAGAGGTATTTCCAGTACAAATGTAATTCTATCATTAAGGTAATAACATTATAACTTAGAGATATTGATTATAGTATGTATAAGGCTTAAATCTAAATTCAAAGGCAATTCAAGGCCATTTGGCAGATGCCGATGGTTATCAGCGAGTTCTTGGTAGAGTTGGGTTGGAGTAATAACTGAGGGATGAAGAATATTCTGTTTCGCAAAGGATATCGCGTTAGTTATGTCTTCTAACTGAAAAGACATAGCTAAGAGTGATGCTTCTATACTATTGAAAATGGAATAGAATCGCGATTTAAAGACCAATTCATTGGTTACTTGAGATAGATTTTTGACATTACCGGAGAGCTCGTTGATAGTCATGGTTAAACTAGCTTCATTAATTTTTATTGCTGATATAGTATTATTGAAAGCCGTTAAGGTTGATGTGGTGACTAGTATATTTTCTTTTATTAGTGAAGCTAGTGTATGTCGTGATTTTCGGATAGGATTCGCTTTATTTCAGTTGGAGTGGCAGGAGCTCATTCCACAACTTAAGCGTTCGCGGGAGGAAGTTTCTCTGAAACCGCACTGTACGCGACCATTTAGGTTCTAAAGTGTGAGAATGAATTCCCTGCCGATGGCGAGCGGTGCGATGGTAGAAAGTAGCCGTGGGCATCATTTCGAACAATTCCTCAGAACACAACCCATTGTACAAGCGGTAGAACACACACAGTAAGGCAAAGTCTCTCCTCAGACTTAAGGGCTCGATACCGCAAGTGAGTTTGGAATCGTCGACAATTCTCACAGCCCGTCGTTGAACCGAGTCAAAAGGGCCAAGCTGGTATCCGGGTGCACCTGCCCAGAGATGGCAGCAGTACTCCATATGGGGCCGAACCTGCGACTTGTAAAGTAACAACCTTTGCCCCGACGTGAAGTACTGCTTCGCTCTGTTGAGTACACCAAGTTTTTTGGACGCCAGCTTCACCTTATCTTGTAAATGATCTCGGAACTGAACATCGCTGGAGATGTCGACACCAAGGATCCCAATGCTCTTGGAGATGGAGAGGGGAGTGTTCTGGAATTGTGGGACTACAGTGAATGGAGTTTTCTTAGCGGTGAACGCGCACACTTGTGTCTTTGTAGGGTTGAATCGGACCAAGTTTACCCGTCCCCAATCAGAGACCTGGGACAGTGTGGTCTCGATTTGAGACACAAGTTCTCCGCGGTTTTCCTCCACAACGGAACGAGGGATGTTTGCACGACCCGTGTAAAAAGCGTCTCCAGTACTGTCATCTGCATAGCAATGTATGTTGTTCATGTCCAACATGTCATTGATATGCAGTAGAAACAGCGTAGGAGACAGCACAGAGCCTTGCGGGACACCAGCATTAATGTCCATGCTATCAGAGCAACTACCGTCATCTACGGCTCGTATGCGTCTGCCAGACAAAAAGCTAGCCACCCATTTGCACAAACCCTCGGGCACTCCGTAAGATGGCAACTTCGATAGAAGACCGCGGTGCCAGACCCGATCGAACGCCTTCGCTATGTCCAGGCTACATGCCAATGCCTCCCCCTGACTCTCAATGGCTAGTGCCTATCGGTGTGTGAGATACACTAGAAGGTCACCAGTCGAGCGACCGTGGCGAAAGCCATATTGACGGTCACTGACCAGATCGTGTACTTCTAGGTATCTTAGAAGCTGTGTGTTGATCACACACTCCATCACCTTAGAGAGGAGAGAGGTAATAGCGATAGGCCTGTAATTCGATGGATCTGATCTATCGCCCTTTTTGGGCACCGGGTGCACATTCGCAGTCTTCCATGAAGACGGAAATTGCCTAGTGTGGTAGGAAAGCGCGAAGAGGCGCGTGAGTACAGGACATAACTCAGGAGCACACTGCTTAAGCACCACTGCTGGTATACCGTCTGGCCCACTCGACTTATGAACGTCTAGAGAAAGTAACGCCCGCCTGACCTCCCGCTGCGTTATGGAGATTTCCGGCATGGTCTTACCGCACCACGGTATAGTAGGTGGTACAGCGCCTTCATCGTTCATATTCGAGTTCGAGGCAAAGAGACTGCCCAGTAGATCGGCTTTCTCTTTAGCACTATGGGCCAAGTCACCATCGGTTTTTCGCAGTGGTGGTAACGACGACTGGCAGAAGTTCCCTTCGGCAGCTTTGGCAAGCGACCAGAAAGCACGATTCCCAGAAGGATAGCTCGCAAGTCGCCCACCTATTTTGCCGATGAATTGGAATTTTGCTCTGGCAGTTGCTTTCTTACTGAACCTCGAGGCAGCATTTAATTTGCGTTTTAACTCAGAAATATTCGGATCCTTATTAAAACGAGCCGTGGTCCAAGCCTCATATGCATTTTGCTTAAGAATTTTAGCTTTTCTGCAAGACCTATTAAACCACGGTCGTTTTTTGACGCCGGCAGCTACTCGCAGGTTAGGAATGAAACATTCCATACCAGCAAGGATTGTCTCAGTGGTTTCTGATTGACTTGATGGTTTTAAATGTTTCTTTATATGACGATTCATCAAAATGATGTACCTTTGTAAACAGAAGATACCAGGTTCTGTTGTTAGCTTCGATTTCTGTGAATGAATATAATTCCTTTTCACAGTTTAGAATCTCTTCTGAGGAATCAACACTCTGTAACAAGTTTTGGATGTACGGGTTTGTCTCGTCCATATCTATGGAGGTTGGGATTAGGATAGTCTTACAAGTGCTTTTAGTTAAGTCTTCGTTATATTCTCTCAGGTCAGTTTTAAAGTTCTTGTTTTTGTTAGTCATGTCCTTAAGAAAGATAGTGTAGTCATCGTATTTGTTCCAGGTTTCGTGGTGGTTCGGGATCGGAGCGGGGTGTGTTGACGTCTGCTGGTAAGTTTAGCAGGGATTGTGGGTCGAATTGTTCTTGAGGTGGTGTAAGGTCAGTCGGAGAGTTCAGTACACTGGGTAAGGTAGCTTGTGGTTCCAGATTTTGTCCGGAGGTTGAAGGCGTCGGGATAACAGGTAAGTCTGTGGTAAATAATGGATCTTCTAGTGGCGAAGGTAAGCTGAGTGGACTGAAGTTAATGTGGAGGTCGTTGTCGTTTAGGTCGAGATCGACTAAATCTAGAAACTCGTCTCCTGGCTCGCGATCATTATTTGGGTAGATAGGGTTTACAGGAAATCGAGAGAGTGCATCAGCAGCGGCGTTTAATTTTCCTTTACGGTAAGTTATTTCATAGTCGAACTCTTCGAGTTTAAGTCTCCATCTTTGCATTTTATTACTAGGGTCTTTGTGGTTTTACAGCCAGCTGAGAGGTCTATGATCAGTGATAATTTGAAACCTTCGGCCAAAAAGATATGGGCGGAATGTTTTACAGCCGAATAGAATGGCTAGTAGCTCTTTCTCAGTAGTTGAGTACGAGCATTCGCTTTTATTGAGAGTTCGGGATGCATATGCTATTGGTTTGTCTTTACCTACAGGCCCTTGAGACAAAACGGCACCTAACGCGTAGTTAGAAGCGTCACAAGTGAGGATGAATGGTTTTGTAAAATCTGGGTAGGTTAAGAGAGGAGCAGAGGTGAGTGTTTGTTTGAGTCGGTCAAACGCAAGTTGTTGCTGGTTCTCCCAGTTAAATGTCGTGTCTTTCTTCAGTAAGTTAGTCAAGGGTTTCGCGATTTTAGAGAATTCAGGAATGAAACGGCGATAGTACGAGACAAGTCCTAGGAATGATTTTACGTCTTTTGGAGACCTTGGAATGGAAAAATGGGTGACCGCCTTGACTTTATCGGGATTTGGTTTTACACCTTGTTCGGTGATTAAGTGTCCTAGGTATGCGACTTCTCGTCTAAAAAACTCGCACTTGTCCGGTTGAAGCTTGAGATTGAAATCTCTGAGCCTTTGGAAGATGGAGTTCAAATTGGTGATGTGAGAGTTAAGATCGTAACTGTAACAGACGATATCATCTAAGTATACGTAGCAACGGGCACCCTGGAGACCTGAAAGTGCTGTTTTCATCAATCTCTGAAAGGTGGAAGGCGCGTTCTTTAATCCGAAGCGCATACGGTTAAATTAGAGGTGTCCCTCCGGTACATTGAAAGCAGTTTTTGAAGCATCCGTTTCATTTACTAAAATTTGGTGAAATCCAGAGGAGAGATCCAGAGTGGAGAAGTATTTACTATTACCGAGTTGGTCAAGGATTTCTGCTATTTGAGGAATAGGATAGGTGTCTCCGATGGTCACGTCATTAAGCTTCCGGTAGTCTATTACTACTCTCCATTTTTGAACCCCAGAAGCGTCGATCTTTTTCGGAACTACCCAGATAGGGGAGGACCAGGGAGAATTAGAAGGTGTTATAATGTTCTGGTCGAGCATTTGTTTTATTTGTTTCTTTACTTCAGTCTTATGGATTTCAGGGAATCTGTAAGATTTTGTATGGATCGGGACGTCGGATGTCGTTTTGATGTCGTGCTTCATAGCAGTGGTATAAGAGAGTTTTTCGCTAGGGAGATGGAATATATCGGAATAGTCGGAGCATACTTGGTACAGAGCATCGATTTCCTCTGAGTTTAAATATGATACGCGTAGTTGTTCAAGGACCCGTTGAGTCCGTTGAACCGAATTTGGCCTTTCGTCTAGGTTTTTGATTTCATGTTAATTTGAAATGTTGCTAAAAGCGTCTGGGTTGAAAGCGGTGAGTACGAGATTTAGATTTGATTTTAGAGTCACAGGGATTTCGGAGAGGTTCACAATCGATATGTTTATTCGTTTGTTTCTTTTGACACGAGCTATACAGTTAGCTATAAGCAGGGTTTCGGATGGGTTTTGATCAAGAATTATCCCTTCTTTAATTTCTGGGTTTGAAACGGAACACTCCATAATGGTTTCAGTTTTCGCAGGCATTATATAGGTCGGATCGCAAAAATGGAGTTTCAGTTCTGTCTTGCCTATTCGTAAGGTGTCGGTGTTGTAGGCGATGTTGCATCCGAATTTGTTCAGTAGGTCTGTGCCTATTATGCCATCATATGTAGGGTTGCCAGATCGATTATTCCTGTTATCGGGATCAATAACCGATTTTTCGGGATTTTAGGGCTTTGGTCGGGAGAAATAAAAAAATAAGTTAATAATATTAATTATACATAATATATGAAGTAAACATATTTTTGCATTGCACTGTAGATATAACAAAAAAACATAGTAGGTATTATTGTCACATAAGATAAGAACCGAATGAGCATGTTTATTGTTTTTGTTCTTGCCATAAGTATTTGTAATTTTTTTTTACCGCGTTTAACAAGTTTTAAGCTTTATCGCTATTCAAAAAGGTCTTAAAATTTAAACAATTTTCGTCAAAATTCAAACGAATTATTAATTCCGCCTTTATTAAATCCATGCTCATTCGGTTCCTTTCTTTTGAGTATAAATCATTAAGTATACTAAAAACGCGTTCGCAGTAAGCGTTACTTACTGGAATTGAAAATATAAAACATACAATTTTGGTTAAATTTTTAACTTCAACGCAGTTTCTTATAAAATATGCTTATCATTTGTCATTTTATTTTCTTCTTCTGGAAGGCGATTTAAACTAAAAACTTCTTTTAAAGAACAATAATCACTGTACAAATGGTCGGTGTCAATATCATTTACAATTTTTAATTTTTCTATAAGTTCTAAGAGCTCACTCCATGTGAACAAAGTTTTTTTTTTTAATGAAAACTTAGATAGCATTTTGTATAAAGACTCCTCACTAAAATCAAAACGTTCTTCCAAATACCTGATGGCCCTTTGGAAAAACTGTTCTGCTTCTTTGTTAAAGTTTTCTTTTTCGGCGTTTGTTAATTTTGTTAAAATGGACCTATTTTTACTTCCATAAAATTTGTCCTGTAATCGGCTTTTTAGTTGGTTCAACAGCTTTCTCATAATACCATCTATTTCCAGGATAGTACATCCATCATTTTCCAATGCCAATATCGCCGTCTGAAACTCTACCATGACGTTATGTACAAAATATAAATACACTTCAGAAATTCCCTCACTGTAACATTCATCAACCCCTTCATTATCATTAAAAGAAGTAAGATTCTTAGATACAAAGTCCCATATTCCCTTTCGACAATCATCTTCTCCTTTTAACAAGAAGTAATGTTTTATGGCTGGCCATCCACGAAGTAATCGTTCTCAAGCAGGCATGAGTGACAGCCACCTTGTTGGGACATGCCGAAGAAGGTTTTTATATTCTACATTTGCAAACAAAAAACACTCTTTTAGCTTCTCGGTTTTCGTAGACGATGAGCTAAACTCATTGAATGTTTTTATCACGATGCTTTCTACATCAACTGACAAAGCTTTAAGAGCGTACTTGATGCAATTGTTGATTACATGACAGTTACAATTTGCCTTAATCAGATGATCATTGGTCTGCTGCAATTTTTGGAACACTGAATTGTTTACTCCATAATTGACTGAGGCGTTATCTGCACTATAAGATGATAATTGGCTGAGTTTTAACTCGTTGGCTTCGGTAATATGTTTTATTTTTTCAAATATGTCTAAGGAAGCTTCAAACGGATCGTCGTAAAAATCGAGGAGCTTTTTAGAAATACCTGTTTGTGGACTAAAATACTGGACAGCATAAGGGTAGGTTTTTACGTTTCCAATATTTGATGCATCGCTTGCTACTGAAAAATATTCTGCTTTGAGCTCTTGTACAACTTGTTCAATGGCATGTGGAGACAAAACGTTTCGCGCGATAGCAGCAGCTTTGGTGCGTCCACAGGAAATTTTGCTTGCAATTTTACTATCGGTATATATACATGGAGCAAGTTTTACCTGACAATCAAGACTATTGTAGCTTAGGCCGTGAGTTACATTGTGAAAAACACATAATAATTCTGCTTTTGAAATGTGCTGTTCCTCAAGAGTTTCTTTCCTCACAAAAAAATTTTGTAGATTGCCGGATATTTTCTGGCACGATATAAGTTTACTGTGCTTTATTGTCTGCTTATGCTTGTCTAATGCGTGACTACCTTCATATTTTACAGAAATATCAGTTTGACACAATCGGCACATTGCAGTGTAGTCATCTTTTTTCTGTATCCATTTTGAGAAATTAGGATGCCTTTCCCATTGATCACTATATACAGTATAGCACTTTTTTCTTTTAGATGGGCCCGGTCCAGTCTCTTTCTGAAGCTCTTCCGATCCCTCAGGTTCTGACATAATCTACAACAAAAATAACATGCCATACCAAAACCACACCACACATGCACAAAAAGCATAAACTGCAATTCATAATGATACAATTAAAATATTTTAAATTTTCCGCCACAATGCCGATTAAATATTTGACAACAACGCAGTCTTTAAAAAAAGCTTTTAAACACTAGACCATGGTGGCCGGCCGTCTCGTATATTCCCGTGAGCTAAAGTACCTTGTTAGTTTATTTTCCATTAATAAAATAAGTTAGTAAGGTATGTTTAATTAAAAATCGCTATCTCAATCACATACATCAAAAAGTATTAGATAGTTATGAAAATCGTTATTAATTCACCTAATGTTAGCTTCACGCACACACAGACATATCATAGGTATTTAAAATAAAACATCACAAAAAACAACAGCAGGTAAAAGCATAGATTGTTATAACGTGTTTTAATTCATTGTTTATAGTCATAAACTGTCTTGTCATTAATTATACAAGTATTTTTACTTACTTACTGAAGTCTCCTTCCTTCAACAAATATATTTTGTTATATTAACTTGGTTCACCGAACTTAGATTTAGATGACGGCGTAATGCTACACAGACAACAGTCACAGATTTGGCGCGCTGAGCGAATGACAGAATGACTCGCTCCTCGGGGTGGCGCGGCGGGCGCTTCGTCCGTCGTTCGCCTTCGTCGGCCCGCCCCTCCCTCACCTCACCGGCCGACCGTCAGCTCGACTCAGACGGACGGAGTACACGGAGTGCTTGCTTTGCAATGTTTTGTCGCTCTGCGCCAAGCGCTCGAGTGGTTTGGAAGTTTCGTTTGATGAAAATGTGAATTTAGTAATCTAACTGGTTTTATAAGAAACAAGTTTTTGCTTAGTTTTGATTTTTTTATTAATAAGGATTTGATATTTTGATACCATACTTGAACTTCTGTACACAATTTCTTAATTAATTAGTTTAAATGAAAACTGGTTTCTTAAGATACAAGTCCAGCTTAGTTTGGGAACTACTGGTAATTACCTATGTTTAACATAATAACTCAGATAAATTAAGTCAAACATGTACCTACACTTTACTTTAACTAAATCAAATGTAATTTAAATAAGTTTATTTTACTTTACATCAGTATTCAGATGTGAACGGTTTGTTATCTAGAGTATCTTAACAGATAAATAAGTAACATGTTTATCCTTGTAATGTATGCAACTCAAACTTCAAATAAACATATTTTATTAAAAAAAATAATTAGTGAACCTGTTTTACGGGAGATTATTTGCTTTGTCGGGAGTCGGGAGGACATACAAAAATTCGGGAGAATCCCGCCAATTCCCGACCGTCTGGCAACCCTAATCATATGGTAGGTTTATGTCAGAGATTACATGGAACTTGTGTAAGATGTGTTTGGTAGAGTGGTCAAATATGTGGAGTTTTAAGAGAAAATGGCCAACGGTTTTGGTCGATTCTTCTGTCGGATCAATACCCTTGAGGTTTATTGGCTCCTTGTTGAGCGTAGGCTGCCTTTGTATACATGACTCCTTTAGTAGACTGACGGAGGAGCCTGAATCAATGAGAGAGGTACAGAAGATACAGAGGAATGGAGTAACACGTGTGGGAGTAACATTTTGGAAGGGTCGCAGGTTATTTCGTAGACCTCTAAATCAGGGATTGTTTCAGATGCGCTTGAAGAATTGGTAGGTGCTTCCAAATTTGTAGCTACTGAGGCTCGTTTTCCTATAGCGGTTACTTCAGCGTAACTTGATTTGATATGGGGTGTAGTTGTTTCTATAAGTTCGGTAGTTTGAGAAATGGCATCTGAAGCAGAGACCGTGGCACTAGTACGGGTTTTTGGAATGGTAGTAAATGTAGCGTTTCTTATTCCGCTAGATATAGTAGAGGATGGGTGTTTGTTATTTGATTCTGGATTAGAGATGGGTTTCAGGTTTGGATTTGGTACAACGGTGTTTGATTTCGTTCTTTGGTTAATGTAGGATCGAGGAACAGATACAGAGGATATAGTAATATTAGGGTTCGGCGAGCATCCTTGTTGCGGAGCTATTTCGTTATTTACAGAAGTGGAAAAGTGGCTCTGTGGATAACCATGTAGCGGTCTGTTTAGAGCTTTTGAAATGGAAACAGTGGATTTAGAAATGTTCGGGTTTAGAGGGCTTCTTTGAGACAGCGTTGTTTTAAAGGAGACGGGGACCCGTAACCTGTCATCCCTTTGAGTCGTTTGTCTCGAGACAATTATTCGTTTTTTGGGGTTTCGTGATCCGGTTCGCCGCGGGATTGGTAATCGGGATATGGATTTTCAATAAAATTTACACGCGGTACGTTTGGTCTACCTCTGTAGCCGGACGGGGAAGGTTGATTTGGGTCAGAGTTCCTAAATCGATTATTGAACTCTCTTTTCCTACAGTTTTCGATTGTGTGACCGGGATACTTGCAATACCTGCAGAAGATTGTGTTATTGTCATTATTGTTTCTAAAGGGTGTCAGAGAAGGTTGCCTTGGAGTATTGAAGCGAGCGGGTCTATTAGCGGGATTTCTTTCCGCTGGAAAGCGATTTCGGTTTTGATAATTGTTATTAGGCATATTTGACATTGGATTCCGTTTTTCTAGACTTAGTAGGATTTTTTCCTCTGCTATTGCGAAACTAACTGCTTCGCTTTAGCTTTCAGGGTCGCGGCATCTTATAATCGGAGCTATTTTGGGGTTGAGTCCTGTTACGAATGTGTGCAATGCGAGATCTTGCATTGCGCCGACTCTTCCCGAGATCTCTCCCTTCTTTTGTGTATGTAAGGAAATATTTATTTCGGTTATCAATTTTGCAAGACAAGTTTCTATTCTAAGGGAAAATTGGTTAACCGTTTCGTCGCGGGTTTGTCTGCAATCCTGCAAGTCGGATAGCAAATGTGAGTAATGTTTGCGTTCCCCAAACTGGGTTTTGAGAAACTGTTCTAATTGTGACCAATTGTCAAATTCTTTAATGGCACAAGCAGTTTGTGCCTTGCCTTCCATTTTGCATAAAATTAATTTTAGTAAAATATCCTTTTGCCAAACATTTGCCAGCCCCATTGCATGCCTACAGTTTGTTATGAATGGATTAAGCTGTTCTCTACAACCGTCAAATTTCTGGATAAATTGAGTCAGAATATTCATGTCCATTGTTGGGGTGGTAGTGGTATCGTCTTTAGGCATTTTGGATAATTTTAATTTAATATTATTCAAGTATAAGTATAAAGAACTAGAATTATAGCAATAGCTCTGACACAATAAAATAATTCCGAAACAATTTCATCAAACAATAGTTTCAGCACACAAAAGGACATAAAATCAAGGTAAATCAGTAGAATATAGAAGTAAAGTAGTACCTAGGCAAATAAAACATATATAAAGAACAATCACAATATTAAAACAAAATAAAAGAATTTTCTTCACGGCAAAAGTTAAAGTCTTATTACGGTAATGGTTCTGCAAAATACAGACCCCTAAAATATAGATTGGCAATGACAAAGACTCACAGTATGAAGCATAAGTATGTAGCGTAGGCTGTAGACGACATTTCTCGGATATGACGGTGACGGCGGCGCAGCGGCGGCGACGCGGGCTAGCGGCCGGTCTAGACGCAGCGACAGCAGTCTGGCTGATAAGGAAGCTGGCTCGTTGTGCTGTGGGTCGTTGATGTGTTGCACAGCGACGGATAGTATTCTTTTTGGATACTATGACTTTTCGCAAATATGGAATTGCGACTTTATTTCATAAACCGCTGATATGTTCTTATTAATTTGATGCACTTTATAGTGAGATTGAAGTCGATTATATCTTCGTAGTTTATTTTCGATTCACTTTTAGTTGCACTTTACTGTGAATTTAGCGTTTTGTTTCACTTTTATTTACGAAGGCGTACCGAGGAATCTTTTTTTGATCCCCTTGAGCTGCCACCAAATGTTAGAGCAAGACTCCGAATTCGAGTTTTAAAAAATAAAATTCGAAATACAAAATTAAATTGTTTAATATGAAAATAGGATAACTTAGAAATAGCACAAAACAGAGTTTTATAGGAAAATGGTAAGGGCAGCCGACGCGGTCGGAAGGTGGAAGGAGACTAAAGTTCGAGCTGGACTCTATTGCTAAACTAAACTGTATGTAGCTGAGTCAGCACGGCTGTCAGCACTTCTACTTACTAGCTAGGGGTGTAACAGTACGATGCAGTTGATTGTAAATGCACCATTCTTTTTATAAATGCATAACTTTTTAGCCAATATTTGTTCATGTAAGTCATAAACAATTTTATATTTCGCATCTCGTGACACTCCGATTTAATGTATTGCCATCCCTCATTTATATATTCTATAGGTAATAATGGAAGTGCTGAACACAATCGCACTATGCGACGATCCATTTTTGTTTTTAATCCTAATGACTTTGCTTTTCTCCAAAATGCGTTGACGAAATGGTAAAGGCACCGTTTAATTATAATAGCAGGGAATACTTTTTTTATATCATGGCTGTCTAGAAATCTGAATGGAAAATTTTTGGCCTTCATTAGGGGCATTGTGCTTTCATAATTTTAAATAAGACGTCGTAACTCTTTTCAGTTTTATCACTCATAAGGCAATATATAAGTGGCACTATATTTGTTGTCTCAGAGGTACTTTCAAAGTTTCCATGTATTGTGAATAATTGAGATAATGGGACAGGTGTGCTTCGGAAAGTACCGTCCCCGTAATATTTCTTCAATGTCTTTTAGTAGTTCTTAAAAATATCCAGAACAAAAAATAATTATTCTGATTCCGTCACAGTTTAAATCCGATAGTAAAAAAGGTTTAAATTTTGCAGGTATTTCAATTTCTTGATCATTATTGTAGATCAATTTATTTACATCAAATCCCTGTTTTCTTTTACCGTAGAAAGGAGTTTTTGAACCTGTACATGAAATTTCGTTATTTTATCCAATCCCATATCGTATAGCGAAGACATAACATTTTGGAAAATAGTTGGAATTGGGTCAGTTAAAAAAGAAGCTTTCATTTTGACGTCATCAATAGCCAAATCTACAGTGTTTCTAGCTTCATCTGCTAAACAACCAACTTTATGCTCAGTTAACTTTTCTATTTTGCCATCCTAAAACAAAAATTCATTTTAAAAGATTTACCTAACCTTAAACGTTATACAAGCTAAATATTAAGATATAAGGAACTAATACCCATATTTTTGACCAAAAAAATCAGTTACCTGTCACCCTACTGTATGTATGCACTTCTAGTGTGCCAATGGTTTGACCTTTGGGCTATAATTTTTGAACCATATTAACTATCGGGCTAAAAAAAATCACAGATTACACAAAAATATTTGTCCTACTCTAAATTCCACGATCAATATTTTCGGAGATATAGTCCTTTATAGTTTGAGAACTATCATCTAACATGACGATTTTCGTGATTTCTGTAGAGGAACTATTAGCCTACGATAAATAGCTACGGAGATATGGCCCTTTATCGTTTGACAGCTGTAATTCGAAATGAAGGTCTTCATGAGATCTATCACTTCTGTGGAGCAATTATTAGCCTACGATAAATAGTTACGGAGATATGGCCCTCTACCGTTTGACAGCTGTCATCCGAAATGAAAGTCTACATGAGATCTATCACTTCTGTGGAGGAACTATTAGCCTACGATAAATAGTTACGGAGATATGGCCCTCTACCGTTTGACAGCTGTCATCCGAAATAAAGGTCTTCATGAGATCTATCACTTCTGTAGAGGAACTAATAGCCCAAGATAAATAGTTACCGAGATATGGCCCTTTATAGTTTGACAGCTGTCATCCAAAATGAAGGCCTTCATGAGATTTATCACTTCTGTAGAGCAACTATTAGCCTACGATAAATGCTTACGGAGATATGGCTCTTTATCGTTTGACAGCTGTCATTCGAAATGAAGATCTTCATGAGATCCATCACTTCTGTAGAGGAACTACTAGCCTGCGATTAATAGTAACGGAGATATGGCCCTTTATAGTTTGACAGCTGTCATCCAAAATGAAGGTCTTCATGAGATCTGTCACTTCTGAGAGCCTACGTTAGTTACGGAGATATGACCCCTTTAAGGTTCGACAGGTGTTTGCCGAAAAGAAAAAAAAAACAAGCCAAGAAAAAAGGACAAGTCTAAAAGTACTTACGTATAATGGCTACTGACCCAGTACATTTGCTATTTTTTTATGGCTGCAGATCCATCTAGTTCTCGCATTTTTATAAACCCTATGTCTATAAAATTGATAACCATTATAAATTTAAACTTTTCCGCCTTTTCTCTTCAGAAAACGTAAATCTTTCACCATTCTCGCAAATATCTTTATAACATTAGTGGAGTTTACAAATCCTTATAGTCCCACCGGTGGCACCACGAGTACTTTCAAATCCTACTGGACCCACTAGTGGATCTGCTCAGTGGAACCAACAGACCGTAAGGAATTTTTTTAGCAACATTCCATTCAAAACAACTGAACATCTTAACTCAAGTCCAATTTTAGCAGAAAATTAATAAAAACTAATGTTCCTGAATGTAAAGCTCCCTTCGTATTTAAAAACATTAGTCCTACGGATCTCATAAATACATTTAAAACATTAGAAATAAATTAACACCACAGACCTGTGGGGACTTTCTGTTAAAACTATATACTCAATAATTCATGTTGTAGCGCAACCCTTAGCCGTAATTTTTAATAGTTGTGAGTTTCCTGATGAGATGAAACTTAGCAAAGTTATTCCTTATTTTATATCAGGTAGTTCAACAGATCCTAATAATTTTCGGCCTATTTCTATACTACCTGTACTCAGTAATAGTTATTGAAAAAATCATACTTTGTCAAAGGTTAAGCCGTTTCTGTATTAATGACCTACTCAGTAGTAAATAGTTTGGCTTTATGAAAGGCCGTTCCACAATCGACGCAGGAGTGGCACTATTAAAAAATATATTTAACGTCTGGGAGTATTCGCATGATGCTCTTGGAGTGTTTTGTGATTTTATGTAAGGCATTTGACTGTGTCCAACATGAAAATCTTATCAGGAAGTTCTATCATTATGGTATTAGAGGCAAAACTCTCAACTTTCTGACTTCCTACATGCGTAGCAGAGTACAGAAAATAGATGTCAACGGTGAAAGATCTCCGGGAACAGAAGTCACTATGGGAGTCTGTCAGGGCTCGATTTTAGGTCCTTTTCTATTTCTTATTTACATTAATAATTTCCCATATCATATTAAAAACCATGAAATTGACTTAATTGCTGATGACACCTCTTTACTTCTTAAAATTAAGAGACGACAGACATGTTATGATGAATTAAATAAAGCCATTTTTTAAATTGTGAATTGGTTTAACGCTTATAATTTGTTACTTAATGATATAAAAAAGGGTTCAATTTACATTACCATATAGTTTAATGACATATGGTATCTTCAGCGCTGCTGATGTAAGTACAATTTTTTTTTTTACAAAAATTGGCAATTTGTACTATTTATAAATTAGGATATCTCTGAGGGATAGGTTTAGGGAAGTAAATATTTTAATTAGCATCGCAGTATATATATGAAAATCTTTTATATGTACATAAAAATATCAATAGTTTCAGCAAGAAAAGTGACGTTCACAAAGTACTAGAAGTAAAAATAAGCTGTTGGTGCATGATAATGTCTACACAAAGTTAGTAACTCTTTTATGGGGCAATGTATACACGTTGACGACAAAGTTCCCAATAATATTCAAAAGCTATCAATAAGTAAATTTAAATCTTTTATCAAACAACTACTTTGTAAAAAAGCATACTACAATATTTCAGAATATATAAATGATAAAAATCCATGGGATTGAAGAAGCTCCGTCAAGCTAGCGATGGCGATTTTTGCAAATGCAAAAAAAAATCACACCCTAATTTTCGGCTATTTTTCGGCAAATTTAGGGCAGCAAAAAAAATTTTTCGGCTCTTGTGGTTTTTGTTTAAATAATGTTTTTCGTGAACACTTCCAGCTTGACGTCAAGTTAGCAGGTAAGTGCAATATAGAGTGTTTTTTTTCACAATTCGAATAAGCCATATATTTCGGCTAATTATTGGCTTTACAAAAAGCTATAGATCATAAGGTTTCGTCCAGTTAATTTTTATTTATAAACTTTCCAATAGCGGCACTTCTTACTTGACGTCAAGTTAGCGGGTAAGTATATTCACAAACAATTTTTCATACAAATTTTGTATCTTAAATTTCTCGGCTAATTATAGGCTTTCCAAAAAGCATAGTCCATTGTTATTTTTCTTTTTAAAAATTATAGTGCAAACTGTTCTCACATATATAATATATATACGCTAAAGGTACGTTTTCATGGGAGCGATTGTCGCTCAGCGGGGCTCAGAGTTCAGCGATAGCTGGCGATAGCTGACAGCCGCTCTGCTACTGTCTGCTACTTTGCAGCATATATATGTATGTTTTGCATAACATAACCCTTAAACGATTGAGTTTATTTTTGTTTATTTTCGCAATATATGATTATATGATATTAAGGCGTTTATTAATGCAAGGTTATAAGAATACAGAGTTTTTTATTACTACATTTTAGAATTTTATTGCACTTTTGTCAATGAATTAAATGATAAAATTGTAAATTATAATTTTTTTCAACGAAAACTGAATTTTTATATTTTTCTGAATTATGTCTACAAATTTATACTTATCTACATGTTGTATATAATATTTCTTTCTACAAAATAATAATTTGCAAATAATGTATAAATTCAGTGTTTATAAATAATCTGAATTGAAAATTGACGGAAATGATAAAATTGCAAATTATAATTTTTTCCAACGAAGATTGAATTTTTATATTTTTCTGAATTATGTCTACAAATAATTATTTCAGTCTACGAATAATAATTTACAAATAATAATTATAAACTTTGTATGTGTATTTGTATGTATATTTATTTGGCACGTCATTCATTCATTTAAAAACATAACAGATATAACATCCATGAAGAACCTGGAAAAATTATGTCACGATTTTAAGAAATCTTAAAATTTTTATAAAATGTCTTTGAAATTCAGAAACTTTTGTGGCAATTTTCGAAATGTTTTCAAAATTTTCTCATTTTTAAAAATTTAATGATTTTTTACAAGTTTAGCATTTTTTTGTAATTCACTTCGTGGTGGATTCTTTGAAGCGAGAGACATATATATATATTGATTGACATAAAATGTCAATCAAGTTTTTCTAACATTGATAATTGAGGATATTACATGAAAATTTCACTCAATGAAAAACTGTTGATATTTCGAGGAACTACAATGTGACCTGTTCAATTTGGAAAACAACTGAAATTTTCAAACTTTGTATGTTTGCAAAGACCAAAACATATTTTAACTTGAGTTTTCACTTAAAATTTACCACGTACAGAGATTTAATTTTCCATATATCAAATACGGAATGTTGTGAGTGTGAATTTAAAAAAAAAATTTCAAACATTAATGTACAAAGTATTTGCTGATCATTTCTAATTATCTTGATTAGATTTAACTTGATTCTAGATAAAAAAAAAAAAAAGGTGAAAAAACACTGTGTGAGAATTGATTTTACGAAAAACCACTACTGATCACTACACGTAGTACAACCAATAGTGATTTGGACAATAGTGATGGGTAGTGATGATGAAAATTGGTATTTTTTTTTATTGAAATAACATTTTTACCTAAATTTTTTTATTAAAATACAAAAATACATCACATGTTAAGGTAGTATGCGTAAGGTGCGTACTTTTCGATTGATTGTGATAAAAAAAATTATTTGAATGTAAAAAACAGTAGTTTTCTCTAAAAAAAATTCGTAGAGTAAACTTTTTGAGTGAATGGTGAAAAGGGTTTTTACCCCATGAAAAAAATGTACAATTTGTCAAAGGACAAATATTCTTATAAGGTTCTAAATATCTCATGAATTTTTTTTATCAAAATCTATCGAAAAGTACGCACCTTATACGTACTACCTTAATGTTCATTACAATCTACTTCACATTTGCCGCTTTCTCTTCGATACTCCTGGGTGTAATGAAGTTCTGCAATAAAAGTAAATATTAATGTAAATAAAGAATGAGTTTTTAAATGAGTTTTAAAAGCAATACATTACATATTCTGTCGTTGTGTTTGCCACAGCATCAGCGACTTTTATGGCTTGGTCTGCTACGTTCTGAAAAAATATCATAATTAAAATTTCAATTATTCTATTATTTTTCAGAAGTGAACGAGGGATCAGTTCTTCCGCGACCGGCATAGTATACCCTCAAGCACTAAATCGTACGAGGCGGCGCGATCTTCCGGGCAAATATTCGAAAATGCCCCGCGGAAGACCGCGTAAGACTGATTACGATGTCATTAAACATGCGGTAGAAAAGTATCAAGATAGTGTTTTTACCGAGGACGGGAAAGTGAAGCCACGCACGGATCCTATTTGGATAGTTCTAGAGGAAGAAACTACATACTCGATTAATTCGCTGTACGCGTATTTATTGAAAAATCGAGATGAATTTAGACCAGCAAAACAAGAATCAGCGATACAGAATGAATCCAACGACACGACAAAATTCGATTTCACATCGCATCTCTCGGACGTGTGTGATTTTGACATTGAATTTAACGGCAGCGAATTCAAAAATCTTCTCAGGGAACGAGAATGTCGAAGGAAGGAGAGAGGAAAATACATTTCGACAATAAAAACAGTTTTTAAACCGTATGAGTGGGAGCATCCAATGTCGCTTAAAATTTGGAACAAAACCGATATAACTTGTGGTTTTAAGTATCGTCACCATCAATTTGCGCCTTTCAAGAAAACAGGCGAATTCCTTGCCGGTTGCGCATGTGGATCTACCTTGGAAGGAAAAATATCCGAAATTGATCAGCCAATCGTTAAAATTGCATGCCACTTTGTGAAGGGAGCTGGCATCTGTGGAAAATCCTACATCCGAGGTTCTCATAGGCGTGGTTAGTTTATTCCATTCCAAACTTGTTATTTTATTGAGAGATGAACAATAATTTTTATAATACACAAATAATTCGTCAAAATTAAATTTCCATCATCAAGAAATAAAAATTCAAGCTTGAGTAGAGTAGAGATGTAATATAAACGTAATTACATTTATCGAAATAATAATAAATAAACTTTTATATACTTATGAGTAGATGACATTTGAATCGCAATAATTGTATTTAAACGCCAAATTTCATGAACTTAGATCATGAATAAAAGACTCTGTTTTATATTTTTTTAATAATCACAATTTTTCATACCTAAATAATGTAAGGGGTCATTTCACATAAAATTTGAAACCAAAAAATTTTTTATCGCACTGTTAAATGCGAAATTTTTGACACGTAATTTTTGCAACATATAAAATTTACTTGACATTTTTATAGCTGTATGCTTTAAAAGAATTAGGAAAAAAACTCTACAATTGAACCTTCGTCTTGCAAAATTAATGAACAAATGGATTGTTCTACAATTTGTACATTGTTGTTTATATATTTTTCGTTTTTAAATATGCATTAATAATGGTTGTATAGAAAATGTAAAATGTGCCGATGTATACTTGCCGGAGATATTTAATTTACAATCAAGACTGTAATGCGTTGGAATTTTTTATATTTTACTATATTTTTATTACTTTTTTTCTATTTTTTTAGGCTGGTGATTTTTCAATAATAACGACTTTGAATTTAGTATGAGAAGTTTTTTTTATGCCATGTGATCTAATTCTTAATTGGTTTACAAATTACTATGATATATTCCGATGGACTTACCTTTTATCAATTATCCCAATTTTCGTTCACGCGCACGGTTATACGCAATTTTTAACAAGTCACAATTTCAAATTCTGGCGATGAAAGAATAATTTTTTACTTCAAATTTAAAATGGAATATTTTACTGTTATTTAAAAAAAATTAGTGTCGGACAACCGTCCGGAATCGTGACAACTTGTGCCTTTCACTTTTTATGTCTGTCTCTCTCGCTCTTAGGCGGGCTAACCATGCCGCGTGCCTCTCACTCGCTCTCATTGTGAGCGCATAACGTGAGCGGAGCGTAACGCAGTTTCTTGAAGTGTCACCCGGCAAACCAATTTATAAGACGTTGTCACGTCAAAATCATTTAGCAATTCAAGTATATCCCATTATATAGTAAAAATGTTGAAGTAAAAGGTTGAAGGGTCTTCAGTCCTTCAAGACATCCCCATCTCATTTCACGTGAACCCGTATCGCGGGAGGGGCGGCAGGTGTGTCCTGACCTTCTCGCGCAGCGCCGACGCCGCGCGGCCGCGGGCACTGGGGAGGGGATGGCGACTTCGCGCTTTCCGCGGCTCGCGCGGAGACGCGGCCAAACGCTGCGGCAACTTTGAAATGCCATAACTCGGGAACCGCTTGATGAAATGTGATGATCTTTTTTTTATTTGATAAAGCGTTTCGAGAGGAACAATAATAAGCCCTCGAATTGGCGCTGTTGCCACTTCTTTATGCTATGGGGGGGCACCGCAAATTTTTATGAGCACTATATTGCAATAAATGTTTATTGCAAATATGTTTTTTTAGCCGAAATTTTTTTTTCGGTTTTTTAGCCGAAAAAACCTAATTTGACTGGACTATAGAACATTTCTAAATCAGATATTAGTCTTACAGCTCTACTAGACTCAAATTTATAAATTTCCCTTATTCGATTTTTCAATAATTTAACTATAAAAATGTGTAAAAAATTCTTTGTCTCTTTGTTTAAACTTATTTAATTTACAGAGTTAGGAGAACGAATGAAAGAAGGCAATATTGCAGCGAAAACGTATAGGAACAAGAAAGCAAACGACAATGTGAAATATGGACAGTTAGAACCAGGTTTTATGTACAATGAGGGTGTCTTACGACAAGTCAAGTATGAAGTTAATATGAAATCAAGAATTGATCCTGACGTACGACGTAGCTCTCCATGAGTTGTAAAGGGAGGCGTGCAAAGACTCAATTCATGACATTGGATATGACCCCTTTTTCGTTCATTATTCGTCGGCATATCAACTCCACCAATACAAAATATTAGAAAAGAGAGGGAAGTTGACAGCGGAAATAGATGCAACCGGTGGAATTGCCCATAAAGTAACTTACAAGAGTGGCACTTCTTCTCCGGTAAGAACATTTTTTTCATAAAAACTAAATCCATCTATACTGAAAATGGCCTCTTCAAACTCTTTGAAGAACTTTTTATAAGAATTAGTAATCGAAGTATAATACTTATGTCATTACATTTTACAACGCATTCCATTTTTCATATTAATAGATATTACTGAGCAAAATATGCGAATAATGCGAAAATCATACATATTTATTAAGGTATATTTACATGATTGTCACAGTCAATTTGTGTGATCGAGTTTATTATCAAAGTATATATATATGCTTTTGAGATATGAATTTCGATTCATTGTCCAGGTTTATTATTTCAAAATTACGGCATAATTCGAGCTTATTTTTCGCGAATTACAATTACAATTACAAATAATTTCTTGAGTTTATTGATTTTTTTTAATTGATTTATTAATTCCTTGAATTATTTAAGAATTTCATTTTTCTGCGAGATTTATGTTGTTTTTAGGGTGTTTAGGCTCAGTGACCGTAAATTCGACATTATTTTTGTGTAATCAATTTTTTCTGCAATTCATTCAAAAATATATTGTATTTCAGCAAAATTTAAGTGGTTTTTGATGATTTTTAGTCGAATTGAAGAACCAGAATTCGACATTATTTTTGCAACATTCATGCGATTCAACAGTGAACATTCATGCGATTATTCAAAGAAATTATTAGATGATTTTCAAGACGTATAAATGTTAGAAAAATAATGACACATTCTGGTTTATTGACACTAAAAACTATAAGAAGGATTTTAATCTTGCAGAAATATGATATTCTGAAATGAATATTTCAGAAAAAAATGTTCAAATTGATATCACAAGAATTATGTCGAATTTTGGTTCACGAGCCTGAAAACCTTGAAGACGACATGCAAATCTTGCAGAAAAATAACATTTTCATATAATTTGTAAAGCAAATTGTTTAAATAAATTGATATAGCAAAAAAATTTTAAATTCTTTTTTAACGGCGGAAAAAACAGAAAAGTTACATAATAATGAGAAAAAAACGTTTTATCCGTAAAATGGCAATATTCTGTGATTTGCGAAAAATAACCATTCCATATACTTTTAATTTTTTTGTTTGAACATTATCGGGTCAGAAAGAACTTTCAAAATCTCTCAGTAATTTACAAGTTCACAAAAATTGATTACATAAAAAATTTTTTAGCAAAAGATTCATTACAATATTGTAATGAATCTTTTATTCTTGCCCTGTATGGGCCTGAGAAATTTGTAAATAATAATTATTAGTCAAAAGAAACCATATTATTAGATTTGTTAACGTTAGATTACAAAAGATCCAAATTATCTGTATAAAATTCACAAAATATTACTACGTATTTATTAATTTCTTTATTATATAAGATCAACGGGCATTTCCATGTTTCATTACAAGAAATATATAAAATACAATCATATTGATAGCACTAGTATAATTGAATACACGCAGATTATTTCTTTTATTCAACATAAAAATGAATTATTCTGGTCACTATTTATTCATTTTCTTAATTTCCAGAAAAAAACTGCTATTGAATTAAGTAAAATGATCAAAATGTACAAAAGTTCTTTCCAACTCGACAGGTAAACTCGTATCACATTATTACAAAAATTTAATGACATTTTATATCATTTCAGGTTGTTTTTTTGTACCAAATGATGGTGAGAAATTCCGATGAATCTCATGCATTCCCCGCTGCACAAATGCTGAGTTCAAAGCATAACACCAACGCTCTGAATTCCTGGCTTCTTGAAATTATCCGCAGTGGTGCTAGCAGTCCAGACGAAGCAGTGATGGATAGTAGTCTAGCGCTATTGTCAGCATCGATTCGAGCATACACCTCTTGTGAAACCATCGCTGGGTATGCCAAACAGTGCTTCCAAAACTTGAAGGGAACAGCTGCTTTACCAAAATGTTATATCAGAATCGATGTGGCCCATTACATCAAGTCGTGGCGCGATTTCATCTGCAAAACAAATCCGAACATAATGCCAACAATATTAAAATTTTATCTCAGTGCGATTGGGCAGGCCATTATGGCAGATTCTCTTGAAAAATTTGAATCCATCATTACATCGTTACTGATAGTAAGCCAAAGCACGTATGATGGAAATGGGACACCTTGCGATGAGCATAAATTGAAAATCAAAAGTCTGATTACAGCAGAGGAAAATTCTTTCGTTGGAGAAGCAAGTCAAATAGGTATTATATATAAGCATACTATGAATTTCCGATGTCATTATATCTCATTTTTTTTCATTATATCTTTATAAGCATAAAAATTAGTATTTCGAATGCAATAGAACTGAACAGTTATCAAACGTTAGAATAATAATTTTTGACAAGACCTCATAATTATTATTTTCAATATCTGCATTTTTTAGATTCAAATAGCGTGACTGGAATCATTGACAAAATAACGAAAGAGCCAGTGTCATTGGTAACGATTGCGGAAGTTGAGGAACAAATTCTCGAAGGCTCTTATGACTGTGCACAATGGGCCACAAATATCAATTTGAATATCATGGAAAAATTTATCCACCCATACGAAAATGAAGTTTCCGAAAATATAAATGCCCATTTATGCAACGAATTTGCCGCACGATTAATTAAGGAATGTGGGACATTCCCTCTGTGGTCATGCGTGAACCAGCCGAATTTCAACAACATTAAAAATAGGGATTTTCATGACCTTCCACAAAGAGTAGATGATTTTGTCCCCAAACATCTGGATTTATTGAATGCCTCTATGATTTTAAGAGCTGCGGAACAGGCGTTAAAAACAAAGGAATTGCACGAAAACTGTGGACTGGAGGGGACTATGAGTGATGATGAAAAAAATGATGATGCTTACATAGGTACTAATCATATGTCTTATATTTGAAGGATGTTTATGCAACAGTTCAATTTATCAAAATATAACTTATTTACAGTGACAAACTATGAAGAAAATTGGAGGGGACTTGTTGCAGAAAATGGTCTGAAAAGAAAGAGAAAGGAAAAAACCATTCCAAGTTCGAGTTCAGAAAACGAAGATGACGCAGTGGATTTTGTAGATGACACTGATAAATCCATGGAAGAGGACAACAAACTCAAACAATCGTGCTCCATTGTTGTAGAGAAAATTGATTTTGATAATTCATTTTCAAATGAAAAAAGTAAAAAGAAGTTGCGCTCATTTTAAAAAATCGCTTTTTTGATTGGAATTTACACTAAATTTATTTGCTATGTTATATTCTAGGATTCTACTCAGAGGATGAAAAAGAAAAAACACAAGATTACAATATCAAAAATGACGTCTGCAAAGGAAATATTGTAAAAGAGAAGAGAGCAAGGAAAAAAGTCGGTATTTGGATGCAAATTACGTTGACAATAACTTCATCTTGCATAGGAAGTTGAGTAAACTACCTTTAATTAAGAATGGAAACAATTTGAAACTGGAATGTATCTCAATTGATGGAAAGATGTTTACCCTCCACAATACATGTCCAATTGACAGCCTATTTCAAGTATGTATGAATACTTTAAGTTTAGCAAATATTAAGTTAGTCTTTTGAATTTTCTAATAAGTTAGTCTTTTGAATATTCGAATTTTCAAAGTTTATACAGCCTTTTATGACTTAATCATTTGCTTGTACTTATATTTTCAGCTTGTACTGTCATCAATTGTCGACAGCCCCAGATTCAAAGAAATATGTGAGCGTACAAACAACGGATTCCTCACAATGATACACAACGTATCAGAAAAGGGACTGACAAGTGGCTCTTATCGCCAAAGAGCGATGTTAATGAAAGATATATTCAAAAACTTCATCAAAGAACCCGAAAATGGCCATTGTCTTGTGGGATGCCATTCAAATATATGTGACTTGTACCCACAATTACTAGGAGAAATCGAAAGTGCGACGCTGCAAACATCATGCAAAAAAGATACATGCTCTGAAACATCACGAACGAATGCTTACGACATTTTCATGCTGGAGAGGCATACTTTTAATAAAAAAGATTCTTTGAGCGAATTGATAAGAAAATGTATTTTGAAGAGAGTAACACGCATGCATCGGTGTAAAAACTTCTCTATCTCTGTAACTGGAGGTAAAAGATTTTCAAAAGTAATATTATACTCTTTTGATTGAAAAAAATTAATTGCAAATAATTTTTTCCAGGTGAATTGTTAGGGATAAATTTATACCCTACCATAGGATGGACAATGCAGTTAAATGATGTACCCCATCGCATTGATTTGCCGTATTCTAATGACCATTATGAACTGGGAGGGGTCATAGCTTTTGATCAATTTGGTGCCAATCTGGACATTGTGCCTGAAAAGAAATCGGAATTGAATACCATGGAGATAATTGTGGACGTAACAAAGATAGAGGAAGATTTTCAGCCAAAAAAATCTTCGACCCCTAAAGTTGTCCAGAAAAAAGTCCATGGTCACTACACGGCAGTAGTATTTCGCAGAGGCAACTGGATCGAATACGACGACTGCAAAGAAAAAGAAAAGAGGGTGTCAGGAAAACTGAAAATAGAGCCGCATCTTTTGTTCTACAGGAAACTTGGCTAAATAATAGTAAGAATCCTTTATTGTTCATTCAAAAATTGAATTGACTAATTTCATCGAATAATTTCAACGAAATAAAATTTGGGGCGAATTTTTAACTAAATTTTCAAAAAAATAAAAAAATTAATTTAAAAAATGTTTTTTAGATATTGTTACTTAATGATTAATTAAAGAAAACATGACCTTCAACAGATTCAATACTCGGTATAATTCTTCGAATTTATATTGTGCATTTATCATTTCGTAAAATTATGCTTGGACTTATCAACAATGTATAAATAATTGATTTCATTTCATTTCGGCAGTGACAGCTTCGCAACTGCTATATTCTCAGCAATAAGAGCAGACTAATCAGACTTATCATCGAGAAGTCTGTCAATGGCAATAATTTTCCATCCTATCTATGGCGATTCCATCCTATTCCAGGCAAAATTGGACAAATTTCAATGGATTCGAGGGATCGCAATTTTTTTCTATATATATTTTAAATAAATAAGCAACGCAATTTACAAATAATTTTTGGTATTATTATGTTTAACTTTCAACATTAACAGCTATATTTCTTTAAAATGATTATTCGCATTAAATTGTTTCTCTTGTATAATTTTTTGAATTATTTAAAAAATATATCGTCGAATATTTGTATGTTAGACAATGAAATTGTATTTTTAAATACTGTTCTGCAAAATGAATCCTTTTATCCTTGGTTCTAAAAAAATTAGAAAAAATTTTGCATTCTTCTTGCATATCAACCTTTCGATACAGATTGGATAAAATTTTTGATAAGGCTTGAAAAAATTGCAGAAATTGTATACTTTTTAGACAACTCAAAGTGAAAAAAATAAGCAAAGAAGCTTTGTATGTAAAATTATAGTTTAGTAAAAAAAGAGTAAATTTTATACCTTTATAAATACAAAATCAATTCTTACACAGGCTTTTTTCGCCTTTTATCTTTTTTTTATCTAGAATTAAGTTAAATCTAATCAAGATAATTAGATTTGTACATTAATGTTTGAAAAAATTTTTTTTAATTCACACTAACAACATTCCGTATTTGATGGAAAATTAAATCTCTGTACATGGTAAATTTCAAGTAAAAACTCAAGTTAAAAATATGTTTTGGTCTTTGCAAACATACAAAGTTTGAAAATTTCAGTTGTTTTCCAAATTGAACAGGTCACATTGTAGTTCCTCGAAATATCAACAGTTTTTCATTGAGTGAAATTTTCATGTAATATCCTCAATTATCAATGTTAGAAAAACTTGATTGACATTTTATGTCAATCAATATATATATATGTCTCTCGCTTCAAAGAATCCACCACGAAGTGAATTACAAAAAAATGCTAAACTTGTAAAAAATCATTAAATTTTTAAAAATGAGAAAATTTTGAAAACATTTCGAAAATTGCCACAAAAGTTTCTGAATTTCAAAGACATTTTATAAAAATTTTAAGATTTCTTAAAATCGTGACATAATTTTTCCAGGTTCTTCATGGATGTTATACCTGTTATGTTTTTAAATGAATGAATGACGTGCCAAATAAATATACATACAAATACACATACAAAGTTTATAATTATTATTTGTAAATTATTATTCGTAGACTGAAATAATTATTTGTAGACATAATTCAGAAAAATATAAAAATTCAATCTTCGTTGGAAAAAATTATAATTTGCAATTTTATCATTTCCGTCAATTTTCAATTCAGATTATTTATAAACACTGAATTTATACATTATTTGCAAATTATTATTTTGTAGAAAGAAATATTATATACAACATGTAGATAAGTATAAATTTGTAGACATAATTCAGAAAAATATAAAAATTCAGTTTTCGTTGAAAAAAATTATAATTTACAATTTTATCATTTAATTCATTGACAAAAGTGCAATAAAATTCTAAAATGTAGTAATAAAAAACTCTGTATTCTTATAACCTTGCATTAATAAACGCCTTAATATCATATAATCATATATTGCGAAAATAAACAAAAATAAACTCAATCGTTTAAGGGTTATGTTATGCAAAACATACATATATATGCTGCAAAGTAGCAGACAGTAGCAGAGCGGCTGTCAGCTATCGCCAGCTATCGCCAGCTATCGCTGAACTCTGAGCCCCGCTGAGCGACAATCGCTCCCATGAAAACGTACCTTTAGCGTATATATATTATATATGTGAGAACAGTTTGCACTATAATTTTTAAAAAGAAAAATAACAATGGACTATGCTTTTTGGAAAGCCTATAATTAGCCGAGAAATTTAAGATACAAAATTTGTATGAAAAATTGTTTGTGAATATACTTACCCGCTAACTTGACGTCAAGTAAGAAGTGCCGCTATTGGAAAGTTTATAAATAAAAATTAACTGGACGAAACCTTATGATCTATAGCTTTTTGTAAAGCCAATAATTAGCCGAAATATATGGCTTATTCGAATTGTGAAAAAAAACACTCTATATTGCACTTACCTGCTAACTTGACGTCAAGCTGGAAGTGTTCACGAAAAACATTATTTAAACAAAAACCACAAGAGCCGAAAAAATTTTTTTGCTGCCCTAAATTTGCCGAAAAATAGCCGAAAATTAGGGTGTGCCATCGCTAGCTTGACGGAGCTGATTGAAGATGCTCAATCACAGGATGCATAGGTAAACCAAATTTAAATGGAAATAATATAAAATTATACGGCTTAAATTTGTTTTTTTTTTAAAGAGTAACTATCGAGTTTCTTGCCGGATACTTCGCTGTAGGAATCAACCACATTGTGAACCGGAGGGCGGGTGAAAGGTTTATAAAAATAGTATTTCATAACTTTGACGATTCAAAAGTGTTTGTTAAATCCTAATTTAAATAAAAAAAAAAATGACTTTGACTTAGATGTGCCATAATTCTTGCACATTCTTCAGGTGAAAGAGGCATTATAATTAATGTTTACGTGCTAAAGATACCTTGGCTTATGAATTAAATGTAAAAAACAAATGCGAAAACAAAAGCAGAAAGCTAAAAGTAAAAAATTACAGCATTTGAAAAGGGAGCGTGTTTCTTTTTTGTTTATTTTTCAGCCATCATTTAAAAGGAGGTTGTCAAAAAGAAGTTTTTATACAACAAAACTAAATTTTCTACATAATGCTTTTTATTTCAAGTTTGTAAACTTAAATAGTACAGAAGTTATCGTCATGTTTATAAGTGTTATACCTTCTTTTGCAGGTCAACTATTTACTCTCTAACACTGAGACAGGACAGTACAGACTTGGTAAAAAATTTATATTTGGGTTTTGGTACGGTAGGTAGGTTTAATATACTTGTGTTATCTTTGAAATCGAGATTTTTTTATAATTTAACACACATCTGTGTATAAATCATTCACATATATACAGTTTTAAAGTTTATATACTGAATTATTTTAGGGAGCGAGTACGAGTACAGAAACAAAAAAAATCATAGAGTACAGAGCAGGGGCTCGACATTGGTAGTGTTTCGAAATTATACTTTTGGCATTGCGTTTATTAGAAAAATTTATGTTTACTTAAAATATAAATTTTCATACATGCTTTAGAACGTAGAAGTAACCTTAGAATTATGCATTTTTACGAAATCATGATGAAAATAAAACATTCTGCTGCTTCCACCAATTTTTGCATCTTCATTACAAAATAACGAGGGCTCTTGTTTCACAAAATCAACTTTGCTTATAAACGATATTCTCGTTTTTCGACTTCTGTTGCTCGATATTGTATCCCCAAAACTTGGTAGCGAGGTGTCATGATGACAACTTCGGCTATAATTAACGATGTTAGCATCTTGCCGGCGTAGATTCCGACACAGCAAAGTTTCTCGAAATGCTATGCGGTACCTGTAAAAAGAAAATACGAGTAAAATGTGAAGTCCTGATCTTGTCGTTTAAGTTTTTAAACTTGTAGCAACTGCAAATTAGTTAATACGCGGTAAATGAACCTATGTTAAGCATGGTCCCGCTAGTCAACAATCTTACCAAAACCTCGTAAATTAAGAATATTTGTTTTTATACGGCACACGGTAATACTGAATCGTAGATATCGTGATAGAGAATCGTAATACTGAATAGACATCCACAGAAAAAAGAACAACGTGCAGTTTTATCCATTCAGTTTCAAAACGGTGGTCAAGGAAACCAACCTCGAGTTACCTAAGGTCCGTTCTGTTAAGTTTTGTTTTTGTAGTATTGATAAATAAAGTTAAAAACTCGGGAAGAACATATAAAATTAATTATTTTAATAATGTAGATTACTGCCAACTACCAGTTGCAAAAGAGTAACTTTTAGATAGCGTATACACTGTAACAACAGAACAAAGGCAAACTTCTTTTACGAAAGTTAGATCCGGGCGGAAATAGTATTAAGCTTTTCTAAAACACCAAGAGAAGCCGTGATTCAAAAACTCGTGTATCAGAGTGGTTTACTAGGGTCGAAAAATATATAAAAGAAAATAATCTCGAAGACGCACGGAAAGATCCTACTAGGATTTGTAGTACTACTGACAAAAGTGCTTTTTTCCTGAACCCAAAACCTGGGCATACATCTTTTCTAACGTTCACAATTGAGTGAAGTCAATAATGATTCTTGATGTAAAAACATCTGTTTACAGATTTGTACTTAGATTTTGTTTATATATACACACCGGCACAATTAGCGGAACAGAAAAAAAAGTGAGACTATGAGATAATAACGCATATATTTGACGAAAATGTAATTAGACACAAAATAACAAATTGATGAACATCTTTTAACAACGACTTTGAAAAGTCTTCGTTATTTTTTATGGAAAAATATAGAAATTTGAAATGAGTGAAATTTTCAGATGATTATGAACCATCACAAAAAATAAAAAAAAGTAAGCATTCAATTTTATTAAATTCTAGTTTGGGTAATAATCTAAATAATTGACACAGAGTAAGTCTATATTGTGACATAATTTATTACCGCTGACATTTTTTTGATTGGTATTTATTGAAAATCTCAATAGGTAGTCTGCGTGGTTTTTATTGGTATTAATAAGTGTCTTATTTTTTAGTCAAAGGCAGAAATAAAAATGAAATAATGCAATAATAGGCCGCCGCCTATCTCAAATCGATAGCAATAGTGAAAGCGTTAGCTAGTGCTATGCTGCAAGCCAGATCGACCTCATTAAATGCAGTGGGTGACGGCGTTTGAAAACCAAAATTTACTACAAAAACTTGTAAGTAATAAAGGAATCTAAAAAGTTATTAAACATTAGAAGATCACCAAAAGCGTCTTCAATAGAAAATTTTAAGTATTTAACGGCAAGATACTAAGATCTACTAAAAACTAACAGTTACCCTAAAATAAAAAATAAAACCTAAAATTTATCAATTGATATGGCACCTATTTGGTATAATCTAGATACCCTTATTTACCTAACTTATGCTGATGGAATAATAGTATTTAATCATTAGCACAACATAAATAATAAAACATAGACTTTACAAATCATACTGTAAACATAGTAGGTAGGTAATCAAAGTCGATTAGCGGAAAAAACTAATTTCTATAAGGCAGAGAGCAAATACTGTCCTACAGCAAAGCCTACAAGTAACCTTGAAGACAATGTGTTAAAAAGTAGTTTTGGAACATTTATTAGTTGTACTCCGCTATTGACATAAGTTAAACACGTCACACAATTATACCTCGACGCCAAAACCACCTATAACGAATTAATAAACCACCACCAAACTCATAGCTGGAAAACTTTTTGTGAACCGAGTCATCAGGAACAGCCAAAAGACAAGAAGACATGCTACTCAGAGGGGAAGACGGAAAAAATCTACCTCTCGAAGAGTCAGCTCAACTCCTGGCCAAAACATTCTATCCAGACGACTCGGCAGACACAGACAACCTAAGCCAAAAATAGTTTAGGGACTCCATTGACAACATCAAAACCTGGCAAAAACAACAATACCTGGGAGAAAATGACCCGCCCTTCACCGGCCAGGAACTAGATAAAGTACTGCTTTCCCTCAACACCAAAAAGACCCACGGACCTGACGGCCTTACGGCGGGTATATGTATGACAGCCATCCGAAGCGGGGAAGACATCTTCCTGGCACTAGCCAACAAGTGCCTCTGTCTTGCCCACTTCCCAACACCATGGAAAAAGGCCCATGTAGTCATGTGGCAAACCAGGTAAAGAGGATTACACCCACCCTATATCATATCGACCAATAGGCCTCCTATCCGTGTTAGGCAAAATCATAGAGAAAATGATGATTGGACGATTACAATGCCACGTCCTACCAACACTCAACCAAAACCAATATGGCTTCATGCCCCAGCGAGGAACCGAGGACGCCCTCTACGACCTTCTCACTCATATCAGGGAAGAAGTGAGCATCAAAAAACTCTTCCTTATGATATCTCTGAACATAGAGGGCGCCTTTGACAACGCATGGTGGCCGGCCCTAAAAAACCAATTACTAAAAAAAACAATGCCCCCAAAATCTTTACAACATGATCGATTCCTACCTCTCCGATCGATCTATTACAATTAATTACGCACGAACAACAGCCGAAAAAAAACAACAAAAGGAATCCGTAAAAGGCTCCATAGGAGGACCCACATTCAGGAACATCATCCTGGATTCTCTTCTTTAAAAAAATCACTAAAGAAAGAGTCCATTGTCAAGCTTTTGCCGACGATGTGGTCCTTATTATCTCAGCACACACAACAACTGTGCTAGAGCACTCGGCTAACACTATCTTAAACACCGTAGCTCAATGGGGTACCAACAATAAATTAAATTTCGCAGCTCACAAAACACATGTTATACAAAAAAAAAATCAAGTTCGACCAACCTCTATTAACAATGAGTGGCATAAATATCCAGCTAGTTGAGGAAATAAAATTACTAGGCCTTGCAAGAATTTAACTTTCACCTCGCATGTGACAGCCGTTTGTAAAAAAGCCATCTCAATATACAAACAATTGGATTGCGCCGCAAAGGTAAAATAGGGACTAAATGGCGAAATTACGAGATTATATATAATGCAGTCATAGAACCCATCATCCTCTACGCATCAAATACATGGTCACAGGCGACGGAGCTCAAAATCAACCGGATACAACTGGAAACGGTACAGAGAGGTTTTGCCCAAAAAATCTGTAGAGCCAAAAGAACCGTATCAGCCCTGAGGTTAGCATCAGCCCTGATTCTCGCTGGCCTAATACCTCTAGATCTCAGGATCCTAGAATCGGCCAGCTTTTACAGAGTCAAAAAAGGAATATCGACCAACTATCTTCCACCACAAACGGAGATAAAGGAAAAAGATAAAGGAAAAAGAAAAGCCTCACCCTTCGACTCTCCTACACATCTCTCATGAACTTCTACCAAGAATGGATCTTGAAGCCGAAGCGTCTCACAACATCACAGGCCCTCAAATATACACAGATGGCAGCAAAATCGAGGGAAAAGTCGGTGCTGACCTCACCTGCTGGGCCGATCTACAACCATCTACTCATAAAACTAAACCCAGCCTGCAATGTCTTCCAATCCGAGCTGTATGCTCTCCAAAAAGCCTTTCAGATCGCAGAAAACAACAGGGACCAAATGACAAACATCTCTCAGTGACTCAAGATCATCCCTAGAGTTGTTGAGGAACCCTTAAACCATCCAATAGTAAAGGAAATAAAAGAGAGTTACAAAAACATCATAACGGAAGGGAGAAACATAGGACTATTCTGGCTAAAGGCCCACGTAGGCTCCCAAGGGAATGAAAGAGCGGATGAACTGGCCAAAACATCCAGATGGCAACAGACTATGACGAGATACCCATATCGTATGTCAAAAACAAAATTCAAGAAGAAACCATCCGCAAATGGCAAGACCGGTACGACACTCCTAGAGAGTGACGAGACTGGGAGCCCAGGAATCAAAATAATAGGAGTGGCACTTTTCATGAACTGCAACTCTGAAAAACTAGGTTTAAGTTTCCGCCAAGCAACCTCATCTAAGGGAGTCGTCATCTCACCGGGCCTGGCAAAACTTACAAACAATAACACTAACAAAACAAACATCTAAAAACGACTATTTGAAGAATTACACGACTTAATCATAGCAAATTAAGTCTGCAAAATCCTTCGAGTACAGAACAAAACAATAGTACTCGAAGCACACCATGAAACAGACCAATTTCAAAAAGCCTGCGCTATACAAACCGACTTGAGTGATTGTAAAAATACCTTCACCCCACGGAAAATAAGCATAAACTCCATGACCGTCAGTTTCATTAAGGGCCACACAAAAAACTACGTCGGATGTACCAAAGCCTCACTCTACCATGAGATCGACATATACGAGGACACGGGAGAAAACCTAAACCATCTAAGGCCTCCAAACCCGTCCCGCACACAACCAACAGACTGCTGGGGGGCACCCAGGGCCACAATCTATGATAACAGCACTTCCCAAACCATCAAAGGGAAGAAAATTACCACACATATGGCAGCATATAACTCATCGGAAGGCTTTGTCGAATCAGACAAAGAAGTGACGGAACAAACCGACAACATCACCTTCAAGGCGACCGAAAAGGACCCATTAGTAGTGACAACTAAAGACACAAAATTGAGGCTCATAGACAAAATCCTGAAAATGGCAAATAAAATATCCACCACCACCACAGGAGAGCCATCTTTTGACAACTGGTCACCACCAAATATCAAACGGGTAAATGGAGTCCCCGGCTGCGGCAAGACAACATGGGTAATTAACAACTTTAACACCGAATACGACATTATAACAACAACAACCTCCTAAGCCGCAAAAGACCTGAGAGCAAAAATCAAAGGTAAATATAACATTAAAACAAACAGGAAAGTTCGCACTATGGCCTCGATCTTAGTCAACGGTGTCACTCCCACAGAAAAGACTAACTGCAGGAGACTAATAGTCGACGAAGCCCTAATGAATCATCTCGGAGCAGTGGTAATGACAATGGTAATCACTGGGGCAAAGGAAATCCTTATCACTGGAGATATAAACCAACGGCCCTACATTGACCGACAAAATATTTTTGCCATGGAATACAACAGACCAACACTTATGGCTTCAGTCACCCAAGAACTGTTATGTACACACAGGAACCCAATGGACGTCGCTTATGTCCTCCATGAAGTATACATTTGCATCTACTCGTCAAAAAAAAACGTCACATCTCTCATCCTGAAAACATACTCAGACGCAGTCATTCCCAAAGACCAAACACCCTCTACCTCGTCTTCACCCAAGAGGATAAGACGCTTCTAAAAAATTCAGGGTATGGGAATGCCAGTAACTAAAGCGTCCTAACAGTACATGAAGCACAGGGACTGACATACGATGACCTAGTAAAAATCCAGGCGTCCTCAAGGAAACTCCAATTACACAACAGTGTACCTCGTGCAGTAGTCGCTATTTCAAGACACACAACCACATGCACCTTCTATATGGACAGCACCGACAGCGCCACAGGACGGTTCTTCAAGCATGGCATAACAAGTCCTAACACCATCCTGGACTACAACATCATGATGCCCATGAATAACCGAGACTAAAGAACCATAGAAACACTGGCAGAACTCACCAACAGCATATGGCAAAAAGTGAATGAAGTGCAGTGACAATAAAGTCGACAAAACATTCAAAAACTACCGACAACACACCAGATTTACCACTCCAAAATCACCAGAGACAACTAACCAACACCACTAAGAAGTCTCAGGGTTTGTGCAAATGGGTGGCTAGCTTTTTGTCCGGCAGACGCATACGAACCGTAGTGGACGGTAGTTGCTCTGATAGCATGGACATTAATGCTGGTGTCCCGCAAGGCTCTGTGCTGTCTCCTACGCTGTTTCTACTGCATATCAATGACATGTTGGACATCAACAACATACATTGCTATGCGGATGACAGTACTGGAGACGCTTTTTACACGGGTCGTGCAAACATCCCTCGTTCCGTTGTGGAGGAAAACCGCGGAGAACTTGTGTCTCAAATCGAGACCACACTGTCCCAGGTCTCTGACTGGGGACGGGTAAACTTGGTCCGATTCAACCCTACAAAGACACAAGTGTGCGCGTTCATCGCTAAGAAAACTCCATTCACTGCGGTCCCACAATTCCAGAACACTCCCCTCTCCATCTCCAAGAGCATTGGGATCCTTGGTGTCGACATCTCCAGCGATGTTCAGTTCCGAGATCATTTACAAGATAAGGTGAAGCTGGCGTCCAAAAAACTTGGTGTACTCAACAGAGCGAAGCAGTACTTCACCTCGGGGCAAAGGTTGTTACTTTACAAGTCGCAGGTTCGGCCCCATATGGAGTAAAACTGAAAATCAGCGCTTTGGTAGTTTTTCTACCAAAGCAAATGCTGAGTGGGTCCAATTTGACACCTAATACAATGCAAGCTGATCATATTATTGACATTATTATTTTAATTAATATCAATTTATTTATTTTTTATTTATGTATTACAATTTTTATAATAATTTAGTAAATAGTCTTAGAATTAGTTTCTTCTTTGTGTATTTATTTTCTTACTGTTATTGTTATTGTTTTTTTTTTGTTTTAATAGGTATTATCTAAATGCTTGTGTAATAACTATGTGTAAATATTTTTTTTTGTTTTTTTTTTGTTTTTGCTTGTGTTGTATATGTGTGTTAAATAAAGAAATGTCTATGTCTATGTCTATGAGTACTGCTGCCATCTCTGGCTGGCACCCGGATACCAGCTTGGCCCTTTTGACTCGGTTCAACGACGGGCTGTGAGAATTGTCGACGATTCCAAACTCACTTACGGTATCGAGTCCTTAAGTCTGAGGAGAGACTTTGCCTCACTGTGTGTGTTCTACCGCTTGTACAATGGGTTGTGTTCTGAGGAATTGTTCGAAATGTTGCCCACGGCTACTTTCTACCATCGCACCGCTCGCCATCGGCAGGGAATTCATTCTCACACTTTAGAACCTAAATGGTCGCGTACAGTGCGGTTTCAGAGAAACTTCCTCCCGCGAACGCTTAAGTTGTGGAATGAGCTCCCTGCCAAGGTTTTCTGCGAGGACTACAGTATGGAGTTCTTCAAGAAAGAAGTTATTAGATTTCTGAAGGGTCGGCAACGCGCAAGTGATACCCCTGGTGTTGCAAGCGTCCATAGGCTACGGTGACCGCTTACCATCAGGCGGGCCGTAAGCTTGTTTGCCAACTTTGGGGTATTAAAAAAAAAAAAATTTTTTTGCCGCCTACAGAAGTCCCGAAAAACAACGAGAATACATAGGATGCGGCATAATCTACGGTGAAAACAGCCTTAAAAAACACCAAGCTGACAACCACAGGAGCTGAAATAACACCAAAAGCCCACTGAGTAAGTAACTGACAAAATTGAAACACTACAACTCACAAAACGAACCACACGTCCCTGGAAATCAGGCAAGAAATAGACATAAAACTTTTTTCCACCATAAACAAGGTCTCAACCCTACAAATAGACCTCATCCTGTTCATCTCCAAACACTAACTGGTAGCCGTGATTACACCGAACGCGCAGAAATCATTCCCAAAGGAATCGGACCACAACTCACCGAGATACAACCAAAAAACCCGAAATAGGAAAACCTAACCCCGCACCAAAAAACTAAAGACAAAAATACAAGGAATCCAAACGGTGGATCCCCACCAACTAAACACAACATAACCTTATAGAAGAAGGAACGGACCACCCAAAACAAAAAGTCCTGGCCAGAAAAACAGGGAAAAGCACAACTCTTTTCCACTCGGAAATTTCTGTTAAGGCCAAGCATACCACTTTCAAACTCTCATAAGAAAACTTTTCAAAAATCAGATCACCAAAAGCCGAATCAACACAAATCAGGACAAATATAGAGTCGGGAAACACTATATCAATTGTCCCACTACGAAAAATTCCTCAACACCACCAAAGAAAAGAAACAAATACATAGTAAAACAGATCACCCCTGACATTTCCAAACAAAAGGTTGGCCTTAAAGGAAATACTCGACGAGAAATCTAGGGCAAGGTGCATACTCGCACGCCACCCAGAGGCGACGCCCACGCACAGACCAAAACAGTACAACACAGTGTGACACCCCTCAATTCTTTAATAATAAAAGCACCCCCCCCCCCCCCTCGAACAACCCTTTCCCCCAACCCCCTTCCCCCAAATACACTGAGGCGGCAGGCCTTATTGCCGACATAATAAGCCCCCCTAGACCAGAACTACAGGCAACTCCGGAAACACCCCAATTACAACAGTTCCACAAGCACCACCCACACCGAGGCTGTCCTTATCAGGAGACACTGGCTGTATGGCAAACCTACCTGCCAAAACAAACATAATCCTCCAAGGAGCTAAGGAGCAGCTGGAACAATCGGGGAACCTCAAATCTACTATCAGAGAACACTTAGAGTCAGCGATGTCAGAGATGTACATCATCGTACTCAGACTGCATGAATCGCGAACGACACTACAAATTCAACTCCAACGAGCCCATCACCAATACAAGGAGAGCCTCCTAAAACACGAGCAAGAACACAACAAACGACTGGAGAGAATAGTCGGGTTAGCCACAGAGGCGGAAACAAAAACCATCACACAAGACCTTCAAAAAGACCTCACCAGTCAGAGAGCAATCATAGAAACAGACATTATTGCAACTCTACAAAACCTCTCCAAAGACGTTAAAGAGTTGCAAAAATCAAACATACAAAAGAACTCAGACAAACACGACCAGACATTAGACGCCATAAAACAACAACAAGCAGCCTCTGCAGAAGATCAGAGAATCAACAACAAAGATCTTCTCACATCTATGGAGGCTATCACAAGAAACATAGACAGAAAAATGGCAGCCATCACACAAGAAATTGAGTCAATAATAATTACATTAAAAGAAATAAAGACGACAAAACCAGAATTCCCTATCCGTTGCTAGGAGATTGCAGAGATAACCTCGTTAACGAAGTAAATTAACGCCAAGGTTAACCAAATAAACACCAACAGAAACCAATCTCCGACGCAGTCGGAAAAACAAAACAGGGAACTAAGAAACACGCTGACAGAAATAATAGGGCCTCACACTAAAAAACAATCGGACCTGAATAACATCACACTAAAAAACAATCGGACCTGAAAAACAGTAAAAGAGGACATCATAGGAACACTATCTCACACCCCCGAGACTCACAATTTAGAGCAAGAACTACTCAGAGAAGAAATAAAAAATCTCAAAGATGCAATGACAAACCAACCTCAGGTCAAGCCGGCTCCTCCACTAGAACAAATAAAAAAACAAAGAACGTACTCCCAAGTGACGGCGGAACCAAGTCCAAACCACTAACTAATCCTGGAGTCCAAAGACCCAAAACACACCAGCGAACTAGTCCTCCGGAAAATAAAAGAAGGAGTAGACGTAATAAAACTGGGCGTCGGAGTCAACTATATCAATAAGGCACAAAAACAGATCATCATATCTTGCGACAGCAAACAGAAACGTGAAAAACTGATGGAAGCCATCAAAGCGGATTCCAATTTCAACCTTGAAATCAGGAAGCCAAGAACAAAAAACCCCTACTACGGTTGAAAGGCATCGCAAAATACCTCTAAAATGACCAAATTCTAAATGCAATAATAAATCAAAACAAAAAATACACCAAGGAGTCCACTATTATAAGAAGAACAAAAGGGAGAATACAAGAACTCCAAAACATCACGGTCGAAACCACACCTGCACTGTGACAGAAACTCAAAGACCAAAAAATTTAATTGGAGTTCCAAACTATAACAGTAAAGGACCAGTCACCGGTCACCCAATGTTTCAAGTGTCTAGGATTCGGACATCAGTCCAACACATGTGAAGGCACACAGAGATGCGGATACTGCGCCGGCAAACACGACCAGAAAATGCCTGGGCAAGGAAGAAGACGTTAAATGTATCAACTGCATTCATAGAAAAGGAGTCTCAGATGAAAACTGCAACCACCCAGCCTTCAGCTCTGAATGCCCAATATGACATAAATGGGACATACTGGCCAGGCAGACAATCAATTGCTGCTTGCCACATTCCCACCACAGACCATCAAACAGACACTTGAATCTCTTAAAATAGACCAAATTAACTTACGCAGCCACCAAATAGGCCATTCAAAATTCTACATAAAAGGAACATCAATCCTGGAATTACCAAATTGAGGACGATAGAGGAACACAAATAATGGATCTCATAAACCATCTTGATCTAAATATCCACAACCAAGGCTCGGAGCCAACATTCCACGTCTACAGAGGCTACACATTATTCCAGACTCACGTGGACATCACGGCGTGCTCAGGGATATATATATATATATATATATATATATTCTAGATAAAATCGACAACTGGAGAGTTGATATCACTTCCACTACACTCTCCGATCACCGCATGATCAGGTACACAATAGAGTTAGGACACAGGAAGACTACACAAACATAGAACCAGGCAACCACAAGAATCTTCAATACCAAGAACTGGCGACAAACAACATCACACCGGAAGTCATAAGCAGCATACACCAACCTGCAGAACTTGACAGTCTTGTGGAGAGAAATACAACGGCAATCAAACAAGCCTGCTACAAAACTGTCCTCCCTTCCAAAACAGACCTTAAGGCAAGATCGAATAATTAGTGGACCGAGGAGCTAAACTCGAAAAAGAGTCTAGTAAAAACTCTGAGAAGCAGAATAAGGATAACCAATCCAAATCGGAAGCCCCAAGTAATTGAAGAATATCTGGAAGCCAAAGAAGACTACAAAAAAAGCATAGAGGAAAGAACAACATCTAGCTGGAAGGAATTCTGCTCAAAACAAAAGAAAGAAAACATCTGGCAGTCAGCATACGGAGTTTTAAAAAAAATGCGGGAAGAGCCTCACAGCGAACGCATCCTAAACGAAGATCAATCTGCCAAACTTCTAGCAGAAACATTCTATCCTCATGACACCACAGTGGTCTCACTAGACATAGAGGGGGCTTTTGACAATGCATGGTGGCCCGCGATAATTACGCAACTCCACCAAGCCCAAATTGACAAGCCCACTCTCAAACTAGTCACCAGTAACCTAAGCCAGCGAAGCATCACGCTGAATTAGAGTCACCAACAAAGGCTAAATACAGGGCTCAACATGCGGACCACTTTTGTGGAACGTACAATTGAACCCACTACTGGAAAAAACAGACACTCTGGAAGCACACATACAGGCCTTCGCAGACAACATCCTTATCATCGCGACTGGAAAAAAGACCGAAGAAGTAGAAAAACAAATGCACAAAGCACTACGAGAAGTCGAGTCTTGGGGAAAATCCCACAAAATGAAGTTTGCACCATACAAGACACAAGCACTGGTCAGTACGAATACACTCAAGTATGAAATTCCGAAAATATATCTGGAGGGCCAGAGGATTTAGACAAGTGATACTCTCAAGATCTTTGGCCTCACACTGGATAAGAACATGAATTTCCAACCACATCTTGAGGAGATAAGCAAGAAAGCCGCAAATACCTACAAGGCAATCGCAAAGGCGGCCAAAACACAATGGGGACTCAACTCAGAAATAGTCCGAACCATCTATCTTGCTATGATAGAACCAGTAGTACTCTACGCGGCCAGCTGCTGGTTACACCTCCTAGACCGCAAATACACTCAAGACAGACTAAACAAAATCACCAGGATGTTTGCCATAAAAATCTCAAAAGCTCACTCCACCACCTCCTTTGTAGCCAGCACACTCATAGCGAGAATCTTCCCATTGGACCTTAGAGCGAAAGAAATCGCCATGCTCTTTGAGATCAAAAGAGAAAAGCCCCTCCCAGAACTCCCTGGTCGAAATCTAGGAATGAGAGCAAGCCCGTTCCATCTAGAGCACCCAGCCATCGGGAAGATCTACAACTTTGGGCTCATTAACTCCGCAAAAGACCTAGAGGAGATTACCACCCAATGCCCGTGCTACTATACTGACGGAAGCAAAATGGAAGGCAAAGTGGGATCTGCAATTGCAACTTGGCACGAAAACACAGAAACTTCCAAACATATCTTCAGATTAGAAAACTACTGCACAGTATTCCAAGCAGAAATGATGGCAATACACCGCGCCATCCAACTAAACATCAGCTCCAAAAAAAACAGCTCAAGCAACATCCTGAGTGACTCGAGATCATCTTTAAAGTCACTTCGACAATGGGCACCGCAAAAACCAATAGCAGTGGAGATAATACAACAAATAGAGGAACTCAGGAACCAAGGACACCAAGTTAACCTCTACTGGATAAAAGCCCACGCAGGTCTACCGGGTAATGAAAGAGCAGTAAACTGGCAAAACAAGCGGCCATAAAAAACCACCATTTGACTTCTAAGCTAAAGAGACAAAACAGACTTACAGAAGAAGACATTGAAATCAGACAGCAACTAAGACTGGAATACTCAGGAAAACCTCAACAGAACACTTCAAAGAATTCGGTCAAAACCAAGACAAAGAAGATGTCTGGGGGATAACAATTCGCATTATTAAAACCGAACTCCCCAACAAACCACCCGCCACACTCAAAAAAGATGACGGCACATTCACCAAAGACAGTCAAGACACAGCACAATTACTGTTAGACATTTTTTTTTCCCGACGACACATCAGACATCAACCAAAAAACACAAACAAGACAGAAAACTACAAAAGTCCCCAACACTGACCCTGAACCTCTCTTCACCAAGACCGAAAAAGCCTCTGCACTAAGAGAGATGAGCCCAAGGAAAGCTCCTGGTCAAGATCATCTCACCTCCGATATCATATTATTATTTAATAAATGCTTTCCAGATTATCTCCTGAAAATAATCAACAGATGCCTAACTCTGGGCTATTTTCCAGAATCATGCAGCAGTAATAAAAATAATACCTAAGCACAATAGACTTACGCACGGCCAAACCTCAGACTTCAGACCGATCAGACTTTTGACTTCACTCGGAAAAACACTAGAAAAACTTTTAATTAATAGACCTAACCATCACATTTACTTACACAACCTACATAGTCACAAACAATACGGTTTTAAAAAACAAATCTCCACAACTCATGCTCTGACAAACCTCTTAGACACCATTAGAAAACTCAAAACTGACAGAAAACAAGTATTAGCAATATCCCTCGACATTCAAGCCGTGGCCGGCAATAACTGACAGACTACATCACATTAAATGCCCATCAAACATACATCTTCTAATAAATAGCTACCTCCAAAATAGAACCGCCACCTTAACTTACGCAGACGTTACAGTCACTAAAAAACTATCAAGAGGATGTATCCAAGGCTCAATCTGCGTGCCCACATTCTGGAACTTAATCGTTGACGGGTTGCTCGAACTTAAACTGCCGGAGGGATGCAGTCTACAAGCTTTTGCAGATGACAGCCTTCTGGTAGCCGGATCTAGCAACCTAACTATTCTAGAGGCAAACACCAATCTCGCAATAGAACAAATTGTAAAATGGGAAGAAAGTGTACTCAAATTTGGCAAAAACAAGACCCAGGTAATCAGCTTCACAAACAAAGCAACCAAGACTAAATTGACAATGACAGGACATGAGCTCAGTTTCACCAACGACATTAAAATACTAGGACTAACAATTGTCAAAAAATTTACTTTCAAAAAACACATAGAAAATGTTCTAGAAAAAACCAAAAAACTACATTACTCACTCAGCAGATTTGTCAGGCCTACATGAGGAGTCCACCCCGAAACATCAAAATGCTGTACAACCAAGTTATGGTTCCTATAATAAGCTACGCCGCCTCAATCTGGTTAGACGCCACCAACACAAAAAACACATTCAACAAAGACAATTATCTTTTCAAAGACTGTTTGCAATCATAATAACCCGTGGATTCCGTACAATCAATACTCCAACTCAATAGTTTTAGCACAACTCATCCCATTAGACAGTACAATTAGAGAAATTGCACAAAACGAAAGCACCAGACTAACACATAACACCATTCATCTACCTAACGACATAAAACTCGACAAACTCACCCCAAACACCTACTGCACCCAGCTCTTCGGAAAACAATCAATTAATCAAAATAACTCAGACAGAAGACATTCAAAACAACAAACCTAACGAACACTACAAAATCTTTACTGACGGCAGCCGACATGACGAGATGGTGGGAGCAGCAATAGTGATTTTTGACCGACAGAACCATCACCATATACAAAAATTCAAGCTACACAGCTCGTGCTCAGTTTTCCTATCTGAGCTACTCGCCATTGAAAAAGCGCTAGCCTGGACCATAAATAATAAACCTTTATTTTATCTGACAGCGAATCAGGATTACAAGAAATTTCAAACCCCAACAGCACAAATTCCCAAGTAGTTAAAATTCATAACGCAAATAACCTAGTATCATTCGCCTGGATCAAAGCCCATGAGGGACTAGCCGGAAACGAGCTAGCGGACGAAGCTGCTAAACAGGCAGCTACCTTAAGCGAAGCTCCTACTTTCAACAGGTTCCCCATGAGCTTTGCAAACAAAAAGAACAAAGATCTGGCATCAGAATCTCTCAAAACACTCTTTGAAATCCCTGGCAACTGCATTTCCATCAAAAATTCTGCTTTATGTCTACAACAGTCAATGCATTTATGTATACACTTTTGACTCCTCTTACAGAATTTAAAATAAATTGTTTTTGAGATAAGCTGCTTATAACCTGTTTTTAACCAGCATGCAATAGCGCTATGTGCTCTTGCTTAATTATTAATTTTGTAATATGAAAATTTTAGACAATTTCTTGGAGTATTTTACATTAGCATTATGTGATCTGCCGCCAACACGACAGACTACCATCTCGTCTATAAATGGATGTAGCGATTTCAGAGATGTCTTGATGTGGTCATTTTTGGTTAAGCATTTTAATTCTGCAGTAAAGTAATAATATAAATATTTGTTTATATATATTTACTTATACGTAGTACTATTATAATTATATTTATTATACATTCGTATATATATATGTACTTCTATTTATGTATATTTAAACATACATTATTTATATATGTTATTTATGTGTAATTATTTATTTTATATGCATTATTGTATTATATATATACTTCTTAATAACTGTATCGAAACACACCTTCTATACTTTGTTTAACTTTATTATTTCCTCTACCCAAAGGTTGCCTGGAAGAGATCGCTTTAAAGCGATAAGACCGCCTTTTGTTTTTCTCTATTTGTAAATTTGTTTTGTTTGTAATTTTTTTATGTTGATGCAATAAAGTATAATAATAATAATAATAATAATAATAGTAATAATGTTTTATTCCTTTAATAAACCATATTAAGGTTTCTCTGAAATCTTCAACTGACTTTCTAGTCTCATCTAAGTTACATTTTTTTGCATTTTTGTATGAATATAAATTATGACACATACTGTTTTGTACAAACTTGAATATTTTTCGAAGAACGGATGAATTGTGTTCTTTTGAACAGTAGTATAACATGTATTCTCAAAATGATTTTTTGGAATAGCTAGTGGTATTTCAATATTAGCCAAGTGAAAATTATTTTCATTAGAGTCGAGTAAGTAGTCAGGTCCATGCTTCCATAGAGTATTGCTAGAAATTTCTTGAGGATCAGCACGTCTCGAAAGGATATCTCCAGGATTCAGGAGACCTGGTTTAAAATGCCAAAATTCATTCTCTGTAAGCTTTTTTATTTTTTTTTACACTATTTCCTATGTTTACAGGGGAAGACACGAGCCAGCCTAATACAATCTTTGAATCACAGAAAATGTATGTCTGTGATATTAAGAATAGCTGATCCGTGTGAGACAAGCTTAGCAAGCAAAATAAAGCCATTTAGCTCAAGCTTAGTAATGTTTATTTTGAATTAAAACCATTAAGCCTGGACTTTGAACAAAGCAGATGAACATAAGACCGATTTTTATGTTGAACTTTTATGTAAATACAGCAACCACAAACATTAGCTGAAGCATCGCAGTAGCCCAGTAATTGGACTTCATCCGCAATATGGATTTGTATATAACGTGGAATATTTATTTTAGACATGTTAACAATACTGGAATAGAAGTTATTCCAAATTGTTTTCTAAATTATTTGGTAATGGAGAATCCCAATCTAAGTTATGACGCCACAACTCCTGGAAAAAAAGTTTAGCCCTCATTGTGACTGGCTCAACAAATCCAATTTTGATAACCCGACCAGTCATTTGGAGCACATCATCATTAGCATCATAAGATATTCCTAATATTTTGACAACAGCTTTGTCCTGATCCACATATTTGTGGGTAAAACCTAATTTATCTGAAAGTATATATTTAATTAGCTCTGTATTGTTAGAAATAGGCCTTCAATAGAATTACTACCGGTCTGGATATCATCAACACATAAATTGTTTAATATTGCTGCACTTGCCAATGGATACTGGTTTTCATACAGCTTTGCTAGTTCTACAAGACACCTGGTTGCTAAAAATGCAGAGCCAGTCAATTCGCATGTCAAAGTTTGTAATTCATAACATTGTTTTCCCGTCATAAAATATTTTGCAAACAAATATGTTCTGGATGCAATTGTATAATTCTGTACATATTACGAATGTCACATCGTAATGTATATTTATATGTACGAAATAGTAACAATATATCAAAAAGGGAACGCTGTAAGTCAGGTCCATTGCATAATAAATCATTGAGACTGGTACCACTCTGAGGCCTCCCACTGCCATCAAACACAACATGAAGCTTGTTGGTCTGTTTGTCTAACCGTAATACCCCATGAATCATGGGCCATGATGAGGAAGAAAAAATACTAGGTCATCTATTGGATCACAGTTTTTGATATCAAAATTTTTGCATGTCCTAATTCAATATATGCGTTAATAAATTCTTGATATAAAGTGTAATAATCTGCATCCTTCTGAAATATTTTTTTCTAAGCTGTATAATCTTTGCAAAGCGATTGCAATATGAATTAGAGGGGTCAATATTCTCAATTTTAATTTTTTGTGGGTATTGGACCTGAAATGTATTATTTTGTAAAGAGACTGATTCTTTAAATACTTGTTCACTATACTCATTTTCAGGAAGTGACTCGTGATAGACATCCGGTACCTTTTCTGCTTCACTAAATTGACGGACACAATGATCAAGATCAGGACTTACAGTTGTATGTATAGTGACTGTTGTACTTGAATTATAGCAGCTCATTGAAGATGTGATGTATTCTAAGTGAGTGTTCAATAAAATTGGATCCGTTGGGCCACCCTCAATTTTTCCATCTAAGATAAGCTTGATCACTGGCAAAAAGTAGTGATATTTCTCCTGGAATATGAAAATTCTTCTGCCATTATTGTTGTATGTTTATTAAACCATAATGTGCGCTGCTGCGTAAATAATTCGTCGCTGCTGCTTGCTTCAAGTTCCTTGAATTACTTTGTTGCAAAGAAATAAGGACGATGGCAAATAATGACGTGAAGCGGCACGCCACGTGGTATGTATGCCTGTATGCCACGCCGTTAAAATCAAATGGCCGGCGTGCTTGAAATGGTACGCCAAGTAGCTGATAAGAAACGTTTGCTTAGCACGGCAATCTCAACTGCTGGATTCGACAACAATCCACGTCGAAACAGAAGCAAGGCAATGGATAGTCGAACGAGCCGCGAAGCAAACGCTTCAACCATGTAAAACGTGAAGAAGCGAATATGTTCCTACATCACTTGCACGAAGTAGATGATCACTGTTAACAATTAACTGAATTTGTTTCGACACCATATAAAAGTTGACTTAATATTTTGATTTCCCTATTGATTACGTTCAATGTCGTAATCGGCGTTGGATATCTTCGCAGGTTAGGGGCGATCCCACTCCGCTTTCTGGGTGCTTTTGGTGAATCGATAATGGTATATTCCTATTGAGTTTGCTTTTCATTATCAGTCTCGAGATTTTATTTTACAAAGTCGCAACAAATTTGTTTTTGTTAAAATGTTCGCCTCGACAAAAATTGAGATAAATTTTCTCGAGGACGTCATTGATTATAAATATTATTTTTAAAAGCGCATAGTTTCAGGCAGTGTAAGTTTTATTTTTTAATGTGTTATAGCTAAGTCGTACGAATACGACAAAAAAAACATGAGTCGTTCATTAAATTTTCGTCAAAATCAGTGTCGAAAAATGCTTTTAATTTCAGTTGTTTTAACAGAAACATTTTTTTTTTAATTTTAAATGTCAATATGATATTACATTTCGACTGTCAACCATATATTTTATGGTAAAACTGGCAATTAATTATGTCGAAACTTTAAACTAAGTTACAATATACATATATATCTAATTATTTTTAAAAATAATAACACTCACCTGCCACTCATTACATTGTAGAGAATAGGATTGACGGTGGCAGACACGTAATACAAGGCTCCAGCCACATTAAAGAGGTGTTCATTAATGGTGTGAAACTGGGGCAGGTTGAACCCGTATATGTAGAACAAGCGTTGGATGTGAAATGGCATCCAGCATACAAAAAACGCTATCACCACTGCCGCTGTAGAAAAAAAAAATTAATGAGAACTTTAATTTAATAAAATATAATTTGTTAAAAATAATTAGATTTAATCGAGTAGATATACTGCAGGTACTAAACGCGCGCCTCATCACATATCAAAACGGTGCATATTACATGGCTATAAAAAAAAATTAACACACTTGCTCATAAAGCACCCTTCACTGCAACGTTATCAGCTTCATATTAGCGTCAATTAATGACAATTACCACACAAGTCTGGTATACACACTAACATAAGTAATAACTGTCCTTCAAGTGTGTTATGAACAGTCGTTGATACTTGTGGCATAGCGTAATAACTACTAACGGAGTAGCACGGATGCTAAGCAGGAAGAATATCGTTCAATGACCGGTCACTATTTGTCTCTGTTGCACGCGCATAATTATTTGCCGTCGAACTCGCACAGATGCGATGACCGCTGTCATAGAGGAGCACAACGGCAAATAATTATACGCGTGCAACAGAGACAAATAGTGACCGGTCATTGAACGATATTCTTCCTGTTTAGCGTCCGTGCTATAATAGTGAGGTAACTCGGCTGTCTAGACAGGGCAACGATGACGTGCGGTGCGGATTAACGAGTAAAGAAATATCTCACACTACACTTAAATATGTTCTTAAATATTAACTACGTACAATACCAATACATATAAGTCATACATATGTCCAAATATGAAACGTATACATAGATTCTGTAGACGTTCAAATTTATTTAATTGGTTCTCAGTGAGAAAATAGCTGGCGTCTGATCCCAATTATGATTCCTTGAGTTTTATCCGTATTTATGGAAAGACGCCGTTTACTTCATTGTGTTATGCAGTCTAATTCAGAATTCATATTTCGATGGCTTTATAAAGATCTGTTAAAGGTGCGTAGTATAGATTTGTAAATCATTTGCATGAAGTTGGAAGGGAAAATAAATTCCTTCAGATATTGCATTTTTAAAATAAAATTAATTTAAATCATCTTACAAGAAATGCCGCAAATATTTGTCAGTTTAGCATCATTAAAAAACCGGCCAAGTGTGAGTCGCACTGAGGGTTCCATACGTACCAACATTTACTTATTTTTCAAACTCAAACAAAAAGTATGCCACTAAGCGGTCACCCATCCAATTACTGACCAATTAACTGTTGCTTAACTTTAAATATCGTTTCCAACTGACCTATCTCTTAATGATAATTGCTAGATAGTGATGTAATGGTCTTTTAAGATGGTAAATGGCTAATAACTGACTAATTAATGAGGGAACATACACATGCATTAATTTGAACATACAAATATTTCAATCTGCAGGAACGTACTAGCATTTTTGTGTGACAACCCTGACACATTTTCAGTGTTGTCGACATTTTGCGCCGAGACAAAGAAGTTTGCTCACTGTTAGTAGTTATTACACTATGCTTGTGGGCTCTGCTCACTACATACTTGGCTTTATTACGCTCTCGCATACGGCTCGGGTTGCAACCCGCAGTCTCGTATGTAATGTGCAGCCTAGCTCACTATCATAATGTGCTATTATCATTTAACTACCTGTTGGATTTAGGACCCCACAGTTGTATAATAGTATTACGGAATGATAATGTTAGGAGTTGCAGAGTTGTTATATATAAACAAAGTGTTACGCTGACAAGCAATAATTTATGCTTAGGTCTAACAACAAAATGTACGTCGTTCCGTACACTACCTACATATTAATATTATGACTGAAAGTTTGTAAAGAATTGTGACTCCATCAAACGTGATAAGATTGACGACACCCGCTCCCCCACCGCACCGCCTTACCGCAACGATGCTAACCGTTTGTCGCGAATTGATCTGCTTTATACACCTCTCCTTCAGGGGGAAAAATCTTTATTCAACTTAAAGAATACTTATTAAGAGATTTAGAGATTTAGAGAGATTTAGATACGATTTAGAGTGCCCGCAGCGTGCTTCATTCAAACGAGTTTCTTACTATTTTTGACATTTACTATTGAATTCTCATTTGTATGAAGCTTAGACACGTATAAGTGGTTATATTTTTTAGCATTAAAGTATAGGCTGTCTTTTTTAAGCAGCAATGCAGGTTAGAATTATCTTGGAAACAAATCATTATTTGTCTTACCAGATAATTATTTTCACTCACTTGGAACAGGGAACAGGGATTTTTTCAAGATATTAAAAGACCTACATTGCTGCTTTACAATGACAGTCTTTACTTATAAATGTTTAAAACTTGGGTTGTAACGGACCTTTGCCTCCGCCTCCGTTACTGCGGAAGCTCCGCACGAAAACTTACCTACGCCTCCGCCTTTGTAAATTTTTTGCGGAGTTGTAACGGAGGTTTCTTTATTTACGTCGAAAATAATGACTCGCACGAAATACAAAACGCGAGAACTCATCGGCGCCGTCAAGTTCAGTGCCAAGTGAACAGCCTACTCAGTGCAGCTGGCTTAATCTATGAGCCTCTTAGAAAACGTTTAGAAGGTGACAAAGCCACAAAGTTGTTATTTGTTAAATATAATTTGCCTCTCTAGCTGGTAGCTGCATCTTTGCTATGAAAGTATTTAATTATATTAATGATATTTTATATCAAGTACTACTCAGTGCAGCTGGCTTAATCTATGAACCACTTAGAAAACGTTTAGAAGGTGACAAAGCCACAAAATGTTATTTTTTAAATATAATTTGCCTCTCTAGTTGGTAGCTGCATCTTAGCTGTGAAAGTATTTATTTATATTAATGATATTTTATATAAAGTAATGTGTAAATGTATTTTGAACAAAATATGTATATGCATATGTATGTATGCCAAACAAGCATACTCATCTTCATTTTTTATAGATAATCATCATATAAGATAAATTATATCTTAATAAAAAAAGCAAACCACAAATTACAGTTTTGACGGACACAATATATATATTTTGTGACCGTCAAAATTGTAATTTGTGGTTTGAATTTTGTAGTAGGGCCGATATAAAAACAATATGTTTAACAACATTGCATTTCATTTATTTTATTTATATATCTTTTGATCTTTTATTGTACAGTAATAATCGTACTATTACTATACAATACTACGTATAAAGCATGTTAAGTGCTTAAGTGTTTCTTCAAGAATAACAAAATGTGAGCGGCGTAATGTAATCGACAAGGGATAATAACAGCCTCTCGTATTGAGAACGAGACACGTACGTAAACGACAACCAATATTAAATTGAATACTAGTTATTAGAGGAAATATATTTTAAATGTTATCTTCTAAAGACCACTTTTTTTTTAGGGTTCCGTACCCAAAGGGTAAAAAACGGGACCTTATTACTAAAACTCCGTTGTCCGTGTCCGTCAGTATGTATCTCTTGAACTGTGATAGATTGATAGTTAGGTAATTTTTATAGAAGATGTATTTCTGTTGCCGCTATAACAACATCCGAAAAACAAAATAAAATAAATATTTAAGGGGGCTTTCATACAACATACGTGATTTGATTGCTCGTTTTTGCTCGATATTGATAACGGAAACAGGTAGACGCTTGAATTATTCCAAGAATATTAGGTTATATATTCACTTTAAAAATCAATGATTAAAATAAAACAAATATTTAAGGGGGGCTCCCATACAACAAACGTGATTTTTTTGATCGATAACGATAACGGCAACAGGTAGACGCTTGAAATATTCACAGAATATACTACTTATATTGTAAATGTGAAAGTTTGTTTGGATGGATGTTTGTTACTCTTTAACGCTTCGACCACTGGACGGATCGAGATGAAACTTGGCATACATATAGGTTAGGTCCTGGAATAGAATATAGGCTTTTATCCCGAAATTTCCGCGGGAATAACTATAACCGAGCTTAAACAAACTATAGCTATATATTGAAATAGCAAACTTCATTAGTATAATTAAGGAGTAAATAACAGTCGCCGATAATCGAATTTAGGGCGGGCTGATTAAGGAGTAAATCACAGTATAAATACTGAGATTAAATAAAATTTGCTAGTTAGTTAAGCCTAGTTTTATTTCACCACTGTTTAAAATTATATATTAAGCTTGTAGTTAGCTGGTAGAGAATGCCGTATGGCATTAAGCTCGCCACTGTACACTTTTGTTTGTGCAAAACGAATAAATAAATACTAGATTTTTAAGTTTATACCCTGTAGGTCCGTCAAGCGCCGCGCCCGACTTCGAACGTAAATATTGTTATTAAATTAGTAAGTATTAATTTTAGAATAGTAGAATAATTTTAGATAGTTTATTAACTAATCTAAGTACCTTTTAATGGAATATGTACACAATTTATATTACCACTTTGTAGGCCTAATTAATATGTGTACCCATGTCAAATTAAAGCTTTCTAGTAATAATGCTCTCTGAGCAAAGCAGCGGACAGACAGACAGACGGATTGACGGACATGGTGAAACTATAAAGGTTAAGTCAACCTATGAATGAGAGATAATAAGCTGAGAACTCGTATACAAATTCATTTTGAAGGTCTTAAAGGTTTACAAATTCTCGTGTCTCGTGTCGTAATTGGTTTTAGGTCAAAGGTCACAATACTCAGTTTTTCGCGATTATCACGGTTCCAATTGAAAAATTGTAGAGCTTAAATTTTTTAAGAGATTCAGTTCTAATAAGACTTTTGAGAAAACTTTTAGAATGCCAAAATGAAGGGGTATAAAAGGTTACAGCTTATGGTCTCTCATTCCGAGATTCGTCCCTAATTTGACGAGACTATAGAATCGATGCCTTTTTTGACCTTTAGAGCATCCAATACATACATTACATAGACATACGGATGGATAGGGCGGGACTAATGTTTTTGTCATTTGTCTACGGAACCCTAAAAAATATTATTTATTTTATAATTTTTCATATGCAAGCAACTGAAATATGATCATTAATTGTTAAGATGTTTTATATATTGGCCCTTTATAAGTGAGTCCCAAACTTTTGTACATTTTTTTGACTTTCTACAATACTTAGGTGCTTTATTATCAAGCTAAATACGTATCACGTAAATCTTTAACATCAATTTAGAAATGTGCCTCATACAATTAGAAGTTAAACAAAAAATCATAAGATGAAATAATGATCAGTTTTACGCTGTGGAGTTCGCATCCGGGTTAAGCCCAATCTTATAATTTACATAAAACTGTTTTATGTCGACCTCTCTTAAGTTTGGAGATATTTTACAATAGTTTCCAGCTATCAAAATTCTGGTGAATTCGGATGCAATATAGAAAATAAATGCTAGTCGACGTATTGTAATCTCAAATTGAAAAAAATACCCGCAGTAAAGCAAAGAACAGCACAACCTATCATAAGATGGGTGATCGCCGGTTATACATTTTAAGCCATCGCTTTTGCAGATACAGAATTTTAAGCTAAGACCAAGACAGTTAATTCAAATTGTCTGCGAATAATAGCTCAAAATGCCTTACTTACTTTTAGCCTAAGTGAAAAAATCGCCAAAAGGGTTCCGTACTATTATCTATAAAAATGGCAAAAAAATCACGTTTGTTGTATGAGGCCCTTAAGTATTTGTTTTATTTTAATTCTATAATTTATTTATTTTTAAAGTAAACTAAATATTCTGTGAATATTACAAACTACCTGTTGCCGTTATCAATATCGAGCAAAAAAGAGCAATCAAATCACGTATGCTGTATGGGAGCCCTTTTATTTTGTATTTTAGTATTTGTTTTCGTTGTTATAGCGGCAACAGAAATACATCATCTGTGAAAATTTCAACTGTCTATGACGGTTCAAGAGATACAGCCTGGTGACAGACGGACAGACGGACAGCGGAGTCTTAGTAATAGGGTCCCATTTTTTACCCTTTGGGTACGAAAAGGGTTTGGGTTCTAAAAAAGAGAAGCTAACGTGTAACAATATTGCGTAAATAGATAAAATCAGCGCGTAAATAAAGTGATTGCTTTGCGAAGGGTCGCTAGGCTTGATCGACCTGTCGCTCGGAAATCCTTTTCTTTTGATAAATTGTTTACAAGGCGACCTCGCTTGCAATTTTGATAATAAGGTTTTGTTTTTAGATACATAAATATTTAACTAGAGTAGTATGATTAATCTAAAACTAGGCAATGCTGCCAGTGATTTATTTGGGTACACTACCATCTGGCAGCGATTTAAGGCAAGTACATTATATTAATAAATGTATATTAATGTTATCATTTTGTATCAATAAAAACTTAGGAGGCATACAAGTTTTAAGTTTGGTACGAGTATGTATGTAGACCTTTAGTTGTAAAGTTAGACTATTAGTTGTAAATAAAGAAACATTTATACAACCTATATATTACATTATTAAAAAATATTTATTTGCCTATCCTACATAACTAAGCACAAATAGTATAAAGAGGAAAAATTTGTTTTTTTGTTTGTTTGTCCGTATGGAGTATTTGCAACTACTGAATATTTCTGCGGGTGAAACAGCGGGGCACATCTAGTAATAACACATACAGAACAGCCATTCGTGTTGCATGTACTCCCAGGTCGTGACTTACAACACCCGCGCATTTCACTATAAATATACTTTACTGACTCTCTTTACAAAAGTAAAGACGCACGACGCGCGCGCACACACATACCTACACACACACACACACACATTTTTGTTTTTATTTCCATTTATTATTATATACAAGTATCTTTAAGTAAGTAAGTAGTGTATCCGGCTGCTGTGCAGAGGGGAGTGGGTTTGGTCTGAACAAACATTTATGTGATATACGTTTGTGTCTGTCTTGAGTCTGGGAGTATTTATGTATGATACGTATTTTTTTGCAAAAAAAAGTAATATATTAACTTTAAACTAAAATAATCAAAGATCAGTAAAATAATCATATCGATTTGGCAAGCATTTAAAAACAAAAAGAAAAAACAAACATGTTAGATAGGACGTTGTTAACGCGTTATAACGCCTTAGTCCATGTAGGGTCCTCCTATATATATATATATATATATATATGTTTGTATTTGTATCCGTTGTCTGGTATCCATAACAAAAGCTTTATGAACTTTGAGGCCAGACGGCGCTGTGTGTGTTATGTCCAAACATATTTACTATTATTATTATAATATTCTTTTCAAAAATATGTATACGTACCCATATATACCGCTGACCTAATTTTATATAAAAACACCGTATCTCCAGTGCAGGTACCATGGATATCTGTAACCGGTGTATTTATATAACAACTTTATTCTCACATTATAAGCGGCAAGATTACGTAACAGATGAGTGCTAACTACCCGCCCACCGTGACAGGACAGTATCGGTGCTAAGAGGGTGGCCCCTTATGCGCCCGTCATACCTCCATCAAGCGATATACGGAAGGAGCTACGCCGATATGCCCTGATACAATTTATAATAATATAATATAATGTTATAATATATTTCAACACGTGAATCAGGTAAAATATCTTTTCCGGACGTTTCCGCTCGATTAATAAATTTCAATGAATTGTTTATTAACATTATGATCGCTACCAATGTGTATTTATATGTATGTAAAAATATATACAATATATAACAAAGAGCTACTTAAATGTTTCTTACCTAACATCCTTATGATGACCTTTCTGGATTTAGCCTGTCTGGTTTCACCGTGGACGTGTCCGTATAAAATACCCATCTTTGTTTTTTCTAAGACTCGTGTTGACCTGAAAAACATTAAGGTCATTGATTAGGTCTATATTCCATTTTACATAGCATGGTGCGGCAAACACGAGATCTTTTATTATGGTGACCATAATAAAGTGTATGAATATGTTCTTTTTCGACATTACACACAGCGCCGTCTGGTCCCAAACTAAGAGCAAAGCTTATGCTATAAATACATTACACAAATACATATTTTTTTTTGTAAATAAAGAAAATATTATACATAGAAAACATCCAGTCTCAAGACAAATAATAAATGTATGTCTTTTGCGGGAATCAAAACCTTACCCTCGATTCAGAATTATATTCTTCTTTCAGAAACAAATTAAAAAAATGCTACGCCCCCTACTATGTAAAATCTAATGTAGCCGGTATTGAGAACAATATGTATTTACCATTAAGCTATTATGTTTATGTCGCAACCGAATTATAGAATTCGCTGTTTTGCACAACGGCTAGCCATTTTATAAAACAGATATGTTTTGTTTTACGGCGAATCAACGTTTAGATGGATTGTCGTTGCAATATGTTCGTTAATTATACAATACGGCTTTAGCTATAATATAATCAAGTTGTATTAAACAAATGTATCTTAGGAACGCTCAAGGACAAAAAAAAGTTAGGTGGCGACAGAGCCGAGCGAAGCATTATTATAATCTTACAGTACTACCAAAGTACGTATAGCGCGTGCAGCCACTGCACCAGTAAGAAGGTTAACTGGAACACAAACCTTAGATGTAACATTAAACGTTATTGTTAGAATGATTTAATTAACGACATCTTTTAGTTTTATACGTTTAATTAAATTAAACAATTTAAGTGGTGGTCGTTGTTTATATTTTGTGTTACTATTTGGTTTTTAAGTTTTATTTAGTTACTTATTTATTCACAAGTAACCTTTTTGTTTCTTTCAGGAGAGTTGTTTGTGTTGTTTATACCTTCTCATAGATTTAGGCCAGGGCATAATATGTATAATATGTGTCAATTACTAAATCAAGCGTATTGTAAAGTCAAATAATGTTACTATAAGTCGAAGACTTTTTACAACAAACACATGAAGCAACTTTGTTAATATCGGTTTTCCAATATTTCCAGATAATAGAATTACGACGCCTAGTTGTCATTTTTCTTTATTTGTCAAGAATATATTTACACTTAGGTACACCTAAATAACACACTTCAAATATAGGTCGATACCTACTTCTTGTAAACTAATATAAATATAAAACTGAAACAATAATTTACGCGAATCAAAAGCAACTCGTCGCTATGAAGGTCGTTAGTAATGTGTTAAATTTATTTTAAAACGAAATATACAATTTAACGTACAAACATTGAAAGTTACTTACTCCTGACCTCAATTAAGAGCCCTACCAAATAAAGTCTATTATTTTATGTAACGTGTATAAATGTATGTTGCTTTTTAACCATGGAATAATATAAACGCCAACTTAGCTAGCTGAGTTCAAATGTGTTTTATCTTACAATAAATAATACTATTTTTAATTATCAACAAATGAGAGCGCATTCAGCTCTCGGTTCGTTTATTATGCGTGCGCGAAACATAGTTTAAAGCCGCTTAAACAGGACTGCGCAAATATTCTCAAAATTAACCCAAGCGCTTTAGCAACATCGAGCATAAAGCGATTTATACGCTAGTTGGAACTGTGCCGGCTCTCCTATTATTTTTAATATTTAACGCTTAAGGCCATATTTCATAATTAAGTTAATTTTTGAATGTGTTAAATTAAAAGTTTAATCACCACCATTATACTCACGTCACCAGCGAGCTGTGTGGTGGTCGACAGCCGCTTCCATACCGCACCGCCTCACCGCAACGATGCTAACCGTTTGGCGCGAGTTGATCTACTTTATACACCTATAGCAGGGTTGCCAGACGTCCTGATTTTGGCGGGACGTCCCGATTTTTAAATTAAAATGAAATGTCCTGCGTGGGACAGGCTCAATCCCGCTTTTCGGGTATAACTTGACCGCGCGTGCAGCGTACTGACTCAACTATTTAACGATAGGGTAAATCTGATTTAAAATATCATATTTTACATTTTCTATGTATATTTTTACTAGGTTACTTATCTATTGTCACGTAAACGTAATTTGAACTCAAATAAATATATAAATAATCATACATTTTGATTATATACTTTTTTTATACTATTTCCCGCTTTCGACGAAAGAATCCCGCTTTTTTCACTCAAAAAGTTCCTAAATCCCGACTTGACAAAAAAAAATTCACGCAAATTCACGGCGCTTTCGACCTTTTGGTTACTTTAGATAGCTTCTATAATTGCACGTATGTATGTTTGTACGGCATGGTATTGGTAGTAATAAAATTATAAATTAAATTAGTTAGTTTTTAGTATTTTACTACAAAACTATGCATTTTAGAAAAAAAAAAACAAAAAGTGCAAAATTGTAGAACAAAATATTTGCAACCGATAAAGACTTTTGATTTGCCCAACGATGTTAAATATTTGTCAAAAAAATGAAAGATTCATATTACATACATAATAATAATAATTTACTCAATAATTTGTTCCCATTGGGTATAGCGTGTGAAATTTAAAAGCATATAACGTTCCTCAAGCAATTAAATACAAAATAAATTATTCAAATCGGACTGGTACTCGTAGTTCTAGAGATTAGCGCGTTCAAACAAGCAAACAAACTCTTTACCTTCGTTTATTTATTTATCATAACACTGTTTCGCAATAAAATACAATAGATGGACTCAATGCCCTAGGCAATATCTACCAGTCGACCTTAGGGTCATGCAGAAAGCTTAAGGTAGTTGTTTAAGTAGGAACAGTTAATATCTATTAACATTAACGTAACATACAGTATAGGGTTTGAATTCATAAATTTAATAAATACATAGATACATATATTTAAATATACATACATCCACATACATAAATATATATAAATACGTATTTAAATAGGTACATAAATAATTATAGGTACTGCATATGATTAATTGAAAAGTATTTATAAAATTCTTAAACTTATTTCGGGAAGGCGTTTTCTTTTTATTTATAGGAAGCGCGTTCCAGAGTAGTGCTGCCTGAATGGTAGAAGAATTGGAAATAAAATCAGTACGATGTGAAGGTAAACGTAGTAACATGTTAGAGGAAGAACGAAGCTCTCTGTCGTGAGAACAGTGAAGATATTGAAACATTTTTTTTAAATAGGCCCCTGTGAAAGAATGAGAATTATTTATTATCGTATAAAGAAAACATAGAATTCTAACATATCTGCGTTTAACATATGGGTAGCCAGCCAAGCTGAGTAGGGTATTGGTAAATGTGATCAAATTTCAAGTTGAATGCGGTCAAGTTGAAAATAAATCGAGACGTTCAAGTTTATTGAGATGATTTTGGGTCAGATCCAAATAACAAACGTCAGCATAATCAATAATGGGAATGATTAGAGTTTTTACTAGAAAGATTTTGGTTTTTGATGGCAGCTGGAAAGGTTAGTTAATATTAGTGTTTCATTTTTAACAGACATTGGTCAGTTTTTATAAGTATTAATTTCTGTTCCTTCAAAGAAATTAGTAAATCTGTTATTCCATTTTAAAGGTGTTGTTTTAATCAATCTAAAGATTTTTTTAATTTAACGTAATTTAAAGCTTTGTGGTAACTTCATATAAATGTCATCGTATAAATTTTTATATAAAAATGCAGTTTTAATATGAATTGCTGCTATTGGGAACATTGTTCTTAAGGTATTGGTATTTATCACTGGACTAAATGTTTTATTATAGTCAATTCCTTCTTTTTGCTGACTAACTCTTGCGACTATTCTTGCTTTAAAGCGACCGCGTTCTTTAATATTTAAAACCCATTTTGCTCACAATATATTATTATTTTTTTTGCTTCTTTTTTGTTTATTGAATGCCATGTTTTTTTATTTCAATGATTGCACCTCTTCATGTATCGCCTTTTCCCATTTGATTTTGTCTAGACCAAATGTAGCTTCCTTATATGTCAAGTATACGAAATCAGGATGTTTCTCTTACTAGACTTAGCTCATCTTCCTCAATCTCAATTGTATTATTCTGACCATTATTGGACATTTCAATCATATTCAATTCAGAAATCTCTTCTTGTTTTTGTTCCACTTCTTTGAAACTTTTAAAACAATTACTTTTGTCTTCGTTTAATAACTGTCGTATATCAAAATTTTTTTTATTGATTTTAGAATGAGAATCATTTGTTTTTTGCTTTGCTTTTAATATTACATATCTTCCTAAAATCACATGCCCTTTTTCAGCATTCCATTATCTGTGCCCCGTAGTAGCATATCCAACCATGATAAATTTTTTGCTTCTAGGTTCTAGTTTTTTTAGGTATCCTAAGTTCTAAGGCATAAGGAATACTTGCAAAACATTAAATGTTTTTAAGGTATGGGTTTTTATTTGTCCACGCTTCGTATATATGATCCACATGAAGGCAACCAATTAAGTAGATAAGAAGCTGTCAATACGGCTTCACCCCACATTTCATTTTTAAGGCTCGATTCAAACAGTAAAGCTCCGCCTTCCCGTTTAGTTGAGGCATGTAAGGAATAGTGTAATCTAATTTTATTCCTTTTTTTTGACTCCACATTTTAAGAGCACGACCAGTGTACTTTCCTCCATTGTCGCATCGTATAATTTAAACTTTTTTATCATTTGCTCGTTCAAATTCAATAATACATTCTTTTGAAATTTCTGAAACTACATGTTTATTTCTTATTAAGTAAGTTTTCAAGTGTGTATAGTCATCAAGTATGGTAACAAAATATTTTATACCATCCCATGTTTCTTCTCCTATATTACACACATCTATGTGAATTATTTCCAACTTTCTGATTGCTTTATTTCTCGTGTAAAACGGCTTTCTAGTTTGCTCTAATACAAATTTCACATTTTAAAATATTTACTTTTCATGGTCAAAATAACGGACGGTATCGTCTGCAACTTTTAACATTTTTATAAACTTCCATTTAACTTACATTTTACCAAACTACTGACTAGTTTGTAAAAAGAACTTCTCCACCGTTCTTTGTAACATGATTTACGGACATAAGATTTTGAGTCAAGCTTGGCACAAACAAAGCTTTTTCCAATGTTACACCTTGACCAACAAAATTTTCTTTGGCCTTGTGTCACCGTCTTTTGCATTTAATAAATGATGCACATGTTTTTTATCTATTAACGTGATTATAAGTGCTTGTGCTTCAGCATATTTTCTTTTCCAATAAATTTTTCTAATATCATCATTACTCGATACACTCGACATTATTTCGTACAATCCTTTTGCTTGAAACATAATTTTGATTTTTCAAATATTATATGATTCGGCATTCGGGCATTTCGCCATTTTTACTTTTTTTAAACGGCTATTTTTTTTATAACGGCTCAAATAAATATACAGTAACAATACACAATTAGGTAAATAGGTAGCAGAAGCTGTGTTATGGGAGGCAATGAGTTCCATGTTCCATGTTCCGGTTGTAGCATTTTATAGGAAAGCGGTAGTATAGAGTGAACAGTGGACTTCGTAAGTATATGTGTTTGTGTCTGTGTGTGTGTGGCAAAATTTAAACTCAGATATTATTAAAAAATAAATGACTTTTAAATAGCACTTTTGAAGCGTTAGTTTTATTATTAATTTAAAAAATTACCACCGGTTCGGAATGATTTACTAGCGAGAAGTACCGGCAAGAAACTCAGAAGGTTATCTTTTATATTTTTTTAATTATTATATAGTCTTACACTAGGTAAAAATATAACATACAATATATTTAATAAAAAAAATACGAATGCCCCAATACAAACACAAATCGATTAAGTTCTAATTTTTCTAAGCGTTTTTATCTATTATGTATTCGTCAACCTTGTAATAGCATTTCTCCGTTAAACTATCTTTGATATATATTTTAAATTTGAGGGTAAATTAACCAAATGCTCTGGTATTTTAGTGTAGAAAATATACTTTGTATTGCGAAAAACCAAATTATCCTTATTCCTTGTATTAACACTGGGTCACATAATATATACTATACTAAGAATCATACTAACAATATCATATTTATTGTTTAGTTTTAAAAATACATAGCAATTAGTTATTCAAACAATGAAAATGAAAAAAACAATGTATTTTAATACGTCTATAACTGTTGGAATAAATTTAAAGAAACCAACTCAATCATTTCGAAGTCTCAAACTACGTTAAAGAAAAAATGAACAATAAACTCCCCAGACAGAGAAAGTTTGAAAAAAATAAAATTTATTAGATTCCCTTCGAGTATAAATAAACCCGCAATAAAATTGATCAGTGTCTTAGTAAACACTTCAATTTACATCAAATCCCTATTTTTACCGAAAACAAGCAAAGATTGATGATGGATCAACAAAAGCAAAGAGGCAAATCAGTAATTTATTGCTATATATATATATATATTAGTACGTTTTAATAAAATAAATGTAGTAAAAACAGATGCTTTTATTCGCATCGCTATTATTAGATATACATGTGTTTGTACATATGTTCCTCATGCGTAATTTTCCATAATGACCTTTAGAAAGTTTCCGTTCGTAAGGAATTTAACACATTGTTAGGCACATTCTTCTGTTTGTTTTTAAAAAGTTTAAAGAGGGTTCCGTACCGTAGCTGAGCTATACGAAACGCTAATGAAAAACTATAGCTTAGCTACTAATTATATTAATAGAAGAAGTAAAAAATAGGTACACTAACTTGCGTCACCGGGCTTTTTGGTCCCATACTTAAGCTATGTCATGCCGATAAGTGCTTTATAGGAACCCTCTTGAAGAGCAAGGTATTTTCTGGAGCTGTCATCGCAGGCAAAGGATTTGATTTATGTCAGGGCTAAAAGTACCCTGATACGTAACGTAACGTTAACTCTCATAAGATTGTAGCCGTGACGCACTCATCTTGGGTCCTTGTCATGCGCGTTGGTCGCTCGGATCACGTAAGAAAAACCGTCTGAACTGACTTTGGTTTCACATTTCGGTAAAAGTGAATTACACAAAAGACTTGTTTCACAATTCATGATATTACTTACGTGATTATGAATAATAAAGCTTAAAGTCTATCATTTATCAAGACAAACAATGCTATGGAGAGAAAACATATTGGCTCTTTTGACGTTAAAAAAAACATTTTATAGGTAATCAAGTTCTTACAATTATTTTAAGTAAACGTTTACGATAATAGATCAGCTGTTAATATTAATGACAAATGAAATGTTCCGCCTATGAATTAAAATTTAACAAACTTCTTGGTGGTGATAACGTAATAAAAAAAAACTTTTAAGGTACTATAAAGAAAAAAGAAGTAAATAGTTAAGAGGTTAAGAGGCGGCACAAATCCAGACACATTTTTCATACAACGAAGTACCTCTACCCAAAGGTTGTCTGGAAGAATTTGCTTAATAGCGATAAGACCGCCTTAATTGTACTCTACCAATCTGCATTAACACAGCTTTGGGGATGACTGTCAGGAGTTTAACAGATAGCAGAAAAGTTCCAAACTAGCTAACAAATATAGAATAACTCCTAGATACATACTATAAGAACTCTTAAAATGACAGCAACCTTGTATGTTAACTATTCCTTTCAAAAATATTTACCGTTACCAAGAGGCGGTAACAGGAAAGGACGTTACATGATACATGCGCTTAACTAAATTCAATCAAATCGGCTTAGCGGTTTAGCTGTACCTCTGCGCGCTAATTCAACTAACACTTGACGTTTTTAAAGTAGTTGTGTCCTTGCAACCTTATATCAAATGTCATTCTAAACCCCTTAAGGGTTCAGTCGAATTCAAATAACCCTCTATGCGCTATAGCTGACTTCATTTGACGTTCGGTTAAGCGGTTTAGCCTTGAATATTGGTATAGGTTTTTTTACATAAACATTTTACTCTAAAAAAATGTATAAAAAATACGAAAAATAATAATAATTAATCTATATATATATATATATATATATATATACTAGCTGTCCCGGCGAACGTTGTTCCGCTGCCGTCCCTCTGTACCCGGCGAAAATGAATCAGGAGGAATTGAATCACTACAACCCTTTTACAATAGATGGTGCGCCAGTGTTTTAAATAAGAGAAACAACATTCGCGTGGTCAACAAGTATTGAATAAAAATACTTTTATAATTATAGCTTTCAAAGAAATGTATGATGTACATGATACATATATTTTATTAGTGTATTCTTTGTATTAGCCGCACGGCTAAAAGAACTCATGCGGTAAAATAAATAGAAATAACAACATTTTTTCGTATGACAATAAAGACACTATTCATCCTGTGATACCAATAATTGTAAAAGAAAGTACGAGTGATATGTTTGTTTGTAAGCTTAACGTTGCTGCGGAGCAACAAATTGATATGATTTTTGGGTCTTAAATTGTAAAAGAGATGGAGTAGGACATAGACACATTTTTATTGCGGAAAATCAAAAGTTACCACAGAAATAACTATAGTTGCTAAGGCAAACTTTTTTACTTTTTTTTTATTTAATTTAAGTGAGGTATCGCTCAGTGAATAACAGTAATCATCTTAGCTGCTTTAGACGCATTTGGAAGTGAAAAATCTATATAATTCATTAATTTAAAAATTAATGGTTACGAATAATAAAATTCCTTGCTGTTGTTACCTACATAATTAAGCTACTTTGAAGATTATAGCCTGTACAATAATATGATAATTTCAATTGTAATGATTTTGAAGTGGTGATTTCGAATAAAAAACTATCGAGCCAAAATTATCGAATTATTTTTCTGACTTGACAAAGTCAAGAAGAAAAACTGAAAATACATGAGGTTCAGTTTCAGATTGGTTGCTTTTATAGTCGATTTGTATTCTGTAATGAAAAAGTACACATTTTTCAATGCCTCACCTTAAGAGGCTGTATGCTACCAAAATTTTTTTTGCCAAAGGTTTTTCCAGATCTGCTGAGGATATACGACTGAATTTCAATGCCTATGTTCTTCGAGATACGGTTCAAACCCTGACAAACGTGATAACTCGATTAATGACCATTTGTTCGATTAAAAAAAAATCATAAACTAAACCCTTTTTACTGTTGTTTTTTTTTTTAAGTTTTGGAACAGAAATCTTCAAAGATTTTTAATAACATTGATTTATAATAAACTATTAATTTATTTCATGGATTTCCATAAAAATCTTAGTGAGTTGAAATGTTAGCTGTACTTATCACGCACGCTTAGTCGCGTCATCTTTGTTTTTACTCAAGTTTTCTGTCACGTAGTACTGCCTTTTGAGGGCTTTTTGGTAGAAATTGCGCGCTGGAAACCGAATATAAAGAGGGCGCAGCTACGGGCTGAAGCTAGCATGTAAATTGAGACATATTTTAGAATTTTTTGTAAAGAAAAAAAACATAAAACGTAAACGAGGTTTTATATTAAAATTTATATAAGTCTTGGGATCAGTGATGCGGCTATCGCAAGGGCTTACTGCTGATTGCTCCATAAAGCGTCAGGCTAGAATGAATACAACGTTCCAAGCCTTTGAATGAAAAGGAACAGCTTTACAAGGGTTATTTAAAGAAAACAAAAAAATCCGGAAAAAAAGATAAGCAAGGATATTGTTTGCCACAGACAATTAAGGTATATGCCGAAATGGAACACAAGATTTTCCTTACGTGACAGACTTAAGAATTATTTGTCTATGAGTATTGGGTGGCACTTTTTTATGTTATTAACAATATTCAATATGGCAGTCGAACAAAATGGCCGTGATACAAAGAAATTTCAGTACTGTTTTGTTTAAAGGGACGTTAGACGCTTGTGACCTTGCTGAAGTATAAAGCAAGCTAAAACCATTTCATGCGGGCTTTCAAAAGGTTGATCTTTGGACAGCAAGTTTAATGTTACTTACACGTGCCGCAGCGCGTTTTTGGTGTTTTTTTTTTCATGTTTTAAATGTATTAAATAATATAGAAATATTGGAAAAAAAATAGTTTTTAATTATTTTTATTTTTTACTTTTGAGTGACGAATTTCTGTTTCCGTACCCTAGAAACATCTATACTCGTATCAAAATTTTATACTATCATCAACATAAGAGGCATTTCACCAGTTTCAAATTAACACCTATTTTTTTTTTTACTTTTTACCAAAAGTTCGAGTTTTAAATTCACTTCATTAATATGGGACCAATTTGCAAAAATAGCCAGTCGAATAAAAAAAAAATCACGTAAATCGGTTCATAAATAAAAAAGTTATGGCTGAACATCCATAAAAAAAAATATATACAGTCGAATTGAAGAGAGGTTAAAAAGCCAAGAGATTACTCGAAACAATACAAAGCGATCTAAAAATAGCTTTTGAGTAGTTTCATATTTCGTTTTATTAAATTTTTAAATACGCTTTATACGAACAGGAAATAAAAAATATTCAATGGCGGCGCATTGGATCGTTGGAATGCCTTTAAGAGGGTGATGTAGATCTAATTCTGTGGTACTAACGATGTAGGTACATGCAGATATACTAAAATCATTACGTCATACATATTACTATAAAATATATTTGTACATTTATTGTTCAAATTTATAATATGTACGTTTTAAAAGTTTCTGTTTTTTTGTATGGAATTTAACATTTGTATAATTTTCACACCACAACTATGATTTTCAGCTAAAACTAGGTTCAGTTTGTGAAAAGTAATCATACCTTATATTGGGAAAATGTTAAAAAAATAAACGGTCAAGTGCAAGTCCAAATCCCACGAAGAGGGTTCCGTTTTATAGTAGAGACATCCGAAACACATATGAAAAACTATAACTCACAGCTATTACCTTGGCAATTTTTGTATACATTCGTCAGCCAGCACACGTGAATAGGTACACTAGCTAGACCATGCGAATTACAGCGTCACCGGGGTTTTTTGCGGCAACTCGGGACTCGGATGGAGCTCTAGGAAAACCCGCTCGAAGGGCAAGGCATTGTCTGGGTCATTCGTCACAGGCATAGGATTTGATTCATTCGGGGCTAAAAATACTCCGATACGTAACGTAAAGTTAACTCTCATGCGGTCGTGGCTATGTCACACTCATGTTGGGTCCTTCAATTTTTAACACCTGCGTGGGTGACAATGTACGTTGGTCGCGTAAGAAAAACCATCTGAACTGACTTTGGCTTCACATAAGGGTTATGATGAATTGCACAAAAGACTTGTTTCATCATCCATGATATTACTTAAAAGCGATTCTGAAAAATCAAGCTTAAAATCAAATATCTATCAAGACAAACAATGCTATATAGATAAAACATCTTGGCACTTTTGACGTTAAAAAAATACAATTTCTAGGAAATCAAGTACTTACATATATAAGTATATCTTTACGACAGATATAATATCATTTATCTTAAGTCATTTTGTGGGGATTGCGTTCTTGAAAACATATCTTTGAGATAACCACAGAGGACGTATTTTAAATCAAATTACAATACCTACAGTCGACGATCCCAAACTCACAAGCCGTATTGTTTAGGAATGAATGAACCATCTAGTTGGTATTCGGATCGGTCGAACTGGTTCATTCTTGCATACTCTGGTGCGTCCGCGCCAGTCACTCATATAATCTTTGGTTGAAAGGTCGCGGCTGTTGTTTTTAGATCTAATTATATATTTTATAGTTATAGTGAACAGAGAAACACAATACAGACATTCACATACACACTAAATACAATGTTTAGTAAAGATTTATTCAGTTGGACCGCGGCGCATGACAAGCTTAATAGGATTGTCGCTACTCTGGGTGGACCGGCATCTCAGTCAGTCACATATAATCCTTTGACAGGTCGCGGCGTATGTACATTGTTTTGATTGTGATAATTTATAATTAAGTTCGGTTCGCGTGAAAAAACCTACACATACACAACTTATACAGACACCACACCACATATTCAGACAAAAACATTATACAAATCTATAGCCAAAATTGGGTAAGTCCATGCAATTTTTCTTAAGGCCTACGTTGGCCCAGTTTTTACGATCCATACAATCTTACTCAAAAAACGTTATTACAAAAAACATCTGACGCCAAAAGGGGTAAGTTCTTGTAAATTTAGCTTGTGACCTAATTAGTTAAGGCCTACGTTGGCCCAGTTTTTACGACCCAGTTTTCTGATAGGCAGACGTGGTACGGGCCACTATCGTTTGTTGTTGTTTGGGTCGTTTTACAAATCATTTGGGATTTACGGTTAGTTTGTTTTCGTCGGATTTACAATAAATAAATTCATAAATCGTGACTTCGGCGTCACGTCGCATAGTTTACCGGTCTCGTTATCTAATCGTTCGTCGGACATAATAATATTAGCTAGTGAATTACCCACCTTTTTTGTTATTGCGGTAAAACTTCGATATTCTACTGTATGTTATATTTGTGGTTACGGATTGTAAGATAACGTATTATTTGTGTAAATTGTGTAGTCGGGGTTTTTGTACATGATTGTTGGGGTTTTTTTGGGGTTTATATAGTAACTTGGTTGCTGTAACAAACTGTATATATAACAAACAGAGTCGTTTGTTTGTGTTTTTGTTTTAGTTTTGGATTGTTTTTTTTTTGTGTGGGAATTTAATTAAATAACATGACGTCATCAATTAAGGAGCACAAGGCTGTTTTAACCAATCTGACACGATGGGTTTCAGGTGTTTTAGGGATCGTTAAGCGGGACGATCGGATGTTTGCATTAAAGCAAAGAGCTACACAGTTTCCTACAAGAGTCAGTGAGCTGGATCAAGCATACAAGGGCAGTTTATTGTTAACGGATGAAGAAACTATCCTTAAGGCGGCAAATTCTGACTGTGACTTTTGTATGTCAGTAGTGGGCGATGTTAACGAGGCTGTGTCCTTTGTGCGGAATTCTCTATCACGACGCATCCGGCGCTCCATGGATAATAAACTTTTTTCGGCTATTTTCCAGGAGTCACCAAGGCGCGGACGAGGGGATAAGAAAGGCAGTCGAGTGAAAAACCGGCCAGAATTTAGACGACCCGTATTGGCGAGAAAATACGACTCGCACTCGTCGTCGACTGGTCGAGTCCGTGACGCCGGGAGGGGCTCTTCGATTTCCCAAAAGCGCTGAAGGGAGTCAGCGAGCGAGATTCCCACCTGAACCGACGAATCCGTAGACGCCTGAGCGGCGAGAGAATGTGCTGGGCCCATTATAACAGATCCGAGATCAATCGGAACAGCGACCAACCCACCTGGCTGAAGTAACATGGCCTTGTCCAGTCCGAGCAATCCAAGGACATCAGCGCCAAGCAGAAGCTCCACAGGACCAGCTAGGTAGAACCTTTCATCGGCCAACTGCAGACCAGACGAGAGATCCAGCTCGTCCGTCGGCAGGGGCACCTGAGGGTGATGACCTAAAATATCCCTCAGGACAACAGCTCCTAGATGATACTGCATGCCAGGATGGAGCAAGGAGGAAAAGGAAAACGAGACTGTACCTACGACGTTGTCCACCCGTAGACCCCCTACTCCAGAAATCCCATGACTCCGCGAACTTACCTGTAAGCGGAGACGCTTCACCAGCCACAGCGACATTAGAGGGGTCTAGGGGTGCCTGAGCGCCTGAGTCCAAAATGGCGCGCACAACTACACCAGGTTCACGCGGTGAATGTACTAGAACCTGCGCGGTGGGTAAAACAGTTGTGACAGGTGGTGGAACTGGTGAAACGGCTGCTACGAGTCAACGGGCGCTGGCCTGACCCGAGCGCCGTACTTGGCCCCGGGGCTCCGGTGGCTCATAATGCCCCACGCTTGAACCCGTATATGCATACGGGTCCCACGCGGGCATAAGTGGCTGCCGAGACGCGCGTGCCATCGGCGGCGCGCGATAGCCAACCGATCCCGTCCTCAACTCGCGAGTAACGCGAGGACGTTCCGCGATAGGGAGGGGCAGAGGCTCATACTCCGCGTAATGTGCTCGTTCCGTAATACTTAACTGAGCGGAAGGGGCACGTGAAGGTGACCGACGACCATCCCGTGGGCTCGCCCGCGGTGAACGGGGCGGGGAAGGTCGATGTCGCACTGGGGACGGGGGCGATTGGGTTCGATTCAGCGGCCGTAGACACACCTCCATGTGCCAAACCTAGTACCATCCTCTCGGATGGGCATACATCAATCCGAGTGGTGACCCCCACCACACTTTATACAAGGTCGCGGCTGACGACAGTCCTTGGCTAGGTGCTCCCCCAAACAATAATAACATAGGCCTGGCCTACGGGTCAAAAATCGTTTTCAGGCCACCCCAGATTTTCTGAACTGGTGGCAATCAGTTCAGAAAGGTCGCGGCCGTTGTTTTTAGATCTTATTCTATATTTTATAGTTATAGTGAACAGAGAAACACAATACAGACATTCACATACACACTACATACAATCTTACTCAAAAAACGTTATTACAAAAAACATCTGACGTCAAAAGGGGTAAGTTCTTGTAAATTTTACTTGTGACCTAATTAGTTAAGGCCTACGTTGGCCCAGTTTTTAACCCTTAAGTCTAAGGAGAGACTTTGCCTCCCTGTATGTGTTCTACCGCTTGTATAATGGAATTGTTCTAAATGATGCCCACGGCTAATTTCTACCCACCACCATCGCAATTCATCAATTCATCCTCACACCTTAGAACCTAAATGGTCACGTACAGTGCGGTTTTAGACAAATTTTATCCAGCGAATGCTTTGGTTGTGAAATGAGCCCTGCCGAGGTTTTCTCTAAGGATTACAGTATAGGGTTCTTCAAGAATGAAGTTATTAGATTTTTAAAGGGTCGGTAACGCACGAGTCATGCTCCAGGTGTTGCAAACGTCTATAGGCTGCAGTGACCGCTTACCATCAGGCGGACCGCAAGCCACCTTAGTTGTATAACAAAAAGAATTTAAGGCTGGCAGTTAGTTTTTAACAGGTATTGGGGGTATTTGTAATAAATGTTATACTGAGATCAGCTATTAATAAAACATGTAATTCTATCTTGTTACACCATAACAAACTAATTGTTCTGTCTACGAATTAAAAAAAAGGATTTGATGGTGATTTGGTGGTGATGTAAGCAAGGTTAAAGTAACTTCAGCTAAATTTCTAAAGTTTAGTAACAACGTAAAAAGCTGAGTCTATTCAATTAGTCCAGATATGATTATTGCTTGCACCTGTAAAACTATTATTGAATAATTGTAAATATAAATAATGTTATAACATATTAATTTAAAGAAGAATCCGACATATGTAAATTAGGAGATATTTCAGTATTTTCTGTAAAGGAAAAAAAATATAAAACGTAGACGAGTTTTGTATTAAAATTTATATAAATCCTGGGATCAGTAATGCGGCTATCACAAGGGCTTACTGTTGATAACTCCATAAAGCGTCAGGCTAGAATGAGCAAAACGTTCAAAATCTTTGAATGAAAAGAAAATAGCTTATCCAGGGTTTTTAAAAGAAATAAGAAATCCGAAAAAAAGGGTAAGGGACAATATTCTTAGGTACAGTCAATGACGGCTTATATCGAAATGAAACACAGGATTTTCCTTACATGATGGACTTAAGATTTATTTGTCTTTGCGTATAAACAAGATTCATTATGGCAGTCGAACAAGATGGCCGTGATACAAAGAAATTCAGTACTGTTTTGTTTGAGGGGACGATAAAAGCCAGCGACCTTGCTTAAGTATAAAGCAAGCTAAAACCGTTTTATGCTTGCTTTCAAAAGGTTGAACTTTGCATATCAAGTTTAATGTTACTAACACGTAGCACGACACGTTTTTTGGTTTTTTTCATGTTTTTTATGTATTAAAAAAACTAGACTTTATTTAGAACTTTGATCCGATTCTTCTTTTAATATGAAACAATATTATATTGAAAAGATTACCCTTATATTATAATAGTTTTGATTTAGTTTTTAATTATCTTTTTTAGGTTTAAGATTACTTTAATTTTATGTTTTTAATGTCATTCAGAAATTAAACTATACTTAATTTAATGTATTTTCAAATTAATGGGGTGCCTGACTAAATATCGCTAAGGCTCGGCCAAGATCTCGTTCTCGGTTTTGGCATTCTCATACAAATTTAACCGACAACTCTATCTTAGTGTGTCTGTTCTGTGAAAAGCTGAGCCAGCGACCAATGACGAAAACAGTTTAAATGCTGTGATCAAATTAGCGCTTTTCTTATAAAGCCAAGACTGCAAAGAAATGCTAATATTTTGAGTATCTGCACTCGTCACCTCAAAAAGTACTTTCTTCAAAACTCTACTGTGGAGACGTAGCGTCAAAAAAATATTATTCCACTTTATTTTGATATTTTTATTGCATACTTCGTTATATTTCTTATTCATTATCAAAATTTTCAGTGAAAATAATTTATGAAGATTTTTATAAAAAATGCAGGATGAAGATGGAGAAGACGATACACAAAATACATCATTACATCCAAAATATTACGCAGCTGTAAAGGTATCGTGCCCGTTCTGTTCTCGTGAATACAAATAGAGGTTTAAAGAGACATATTCTTATATAACGCTCAGAATACTATAATCAATCATCCACTTCTAACCAAAATACAATAAAAATTGATGAAACAATTAATTAACATATTAATGACACTATACTATATTAGTGACAGACGGGCGGACGGACGGACAGCGGAGTCTTAGTAATAGGGTCCCGCTAATTACCTTTTGGGTACGGAACCCTAAAAAGGAAAAACAAACCGGGCAATTAAAGGTAATCACAACAAGTAATAATATCTAAATTACCAAATACAATGCACATAGTTGTTGAAACGAAATTATCACAATTGCTAACTATTATCACCACTATTGCGAATGAATATTAATAAAAGAAGACGAAGATTAGTAGTGAAGTGACAAGTCATCTTGCTAATATGTTTTTACCTAAAATTAAGATCCCTTTGGAAACTTTAGTTCTCTAGCATGTATGTAAGAGCAGTAGATTTGGGTTAATCTCTAGAAGTTCTTACATTAATCTGTGTCCGCCTAGTCACAGACATCTTTTTGTAAGAATTAAATGACTGGGATGTAACTTTGTTTACTCGTATTTGTAAATACAACAATTCAACGATTTTCAGTATATCATAAAAGGGGCGTTTTGTTGACAAGCATTATACGCATTGAATGTGCTCAACCTCTCCCTCTTGTTGACCAAAACTGAACGTGCTATGACGTCACTTCCGGACCGCATTCAACGCATTGGCTGCACATGCTCGAGAGGTAGAGTTGTGGATGCGCTGTCACATAGTGAACGGCCATATTGTTTTTATACATTTGGTGAACAAAACGATTTCAATGCCTATGCGATGTCATAACTCTCAATGCTTGTCAACAAACCGCTCCTAAAGTTTTATGCTATTTTATTTTCATTTTAATTCCTTAAAAGATACTGGGCTGTTTTTTGAAAGGCAGAAACGTAAACAGGGTATTTTAGTGATTAGTTACAATGAAAGTGAAAGGAATCAAATAATAGCCAGGTTTCAGTATATTATTATATTTTACTTAGCTTACTTTATTGAATCGCGTTTTGAAGAGCTTCGTGTAAAAAGTCTACAACCAACCAGGAGTTAAAAACTGAGGTTATGCTCATTTCAAAGATGACAGTGTTCTTTTAAGGCTACAATCAAAAGGGTAAGATGTTCGGTAGAAAGTACCGCACGAGCAACTTCACTTGAAAATATTTTTTTTCGTCTTTAAAAAAATCAGTTAAAAAACAAACCGCCGGACCGATAGATAGTAACTTCCCCTCAAGAGAAGATAAAAATGCTAGTATAATGCTAATTTATATAATTTTTTAAGACTTCGTTTGCAAACAAAATAATATCGTACTATTACACTACTGATTTTTGTTACAAAGTAGTTATGTAACAATAACAAATGAGTGATCTTTTCTCATCTAAATATTTCTTACTATCTGAAGGACCGCAAGCTTGTTTGCCTCCTTAGTGGTATTAAAAAAAAAAAAAAAAAAAAACATTGAAAAACTAAGCGTCTCTCTGTCTGTCCGTTTATGTCCTTTTCAGGGCTTTACTTCGAAACCGATGCCAATGAAATTGTGATATATTGCACCTTGTAAATAATATAGGCTACTTAAGAATGTCAAGTGTGAGTCGGATTAGCGCACAGAGGGTTAAAATGAATAGTACTAATCTGCTGAGCCGATTTTAATAAAATTTTATGTGGGGAGAAAAGGACATAGCTACTTCGGAAAACGTCAAGTGTGAGTTGGATTAGCGTAGACAGGACGACTAAAACTAGTAACCACAGCTGTAGCAATATAAATAAAAGTGTATGTGTGTAAGTCCTTCTAATTTATAACGCAAAAACAGTGTAATTTGACACTTGGCAGACGTGTTACAGCTACCTAAGCTTTTTATTACACTGGAATCAGAAATTTGTTTGACGGAGTATGGCTACTGCATACATACATTTATATTGAACCATATGATATAGTACAGTACAGTATTAATATGAAAACATAAATAACTTTTACCTTATGTGGAGGCCCATTCTGACATATAAGCATAGAATCAGGATTGCCGGCATAAAGAAAAAGAAGATACTGCTGAGTTCCAATAAGGGCGACGGCGCACTTAGACTGCAGAAAGCTGAATCCATTGACGCATTGCCGGAATCTAAAACAATTTATAATTCTATATTAGGTTGTAAAGCTCTCTACTGAAATTTTTCTTAGGACTTTAATATAGGGTTCTTCAAGGAGGAAAGTGATTGAATTTTGATAGAGTCGACAATAGTGATACCTCATGTGTTTCAAGTGCGGCGTAGACTACGGAAACTTTTTAACATCACGCAGGCCGTAAGGCTGTTTGTCACCTTAGTAGTATGAAAAAAAATCCTTAGGAACCGTAACAGTTAATTCTCGGAGTATTACAGAAAGCACAAAATAAACTACTATCAACTCTTCCTTCTGTGCACAATTTAATGAAATAAAATAAAAAAAAATGGTGCTAATTAAATGTATGTGTATCCCCTGTTTTTATCCCCATAAGGGGGCAACTAGCGGCTGGATACGCAACCACATCATTACGTGGCTGACAGCTTCAGTTACCAGCCACTTTAGGTATGTGCCCATCGCCGCGACACTGATACTGACGCATTGTACCTGGACTAAGGCGGTTTCATATAATTATGTCCCATACATCGAAAATTACCAGTTTTTAAGTAATAATAGGCGGTAAACTAAAAGATGACAGAATAATATACTCCCAATGCCTGTTCCTCACGAATTATTATTCAATTCTCGTCGATGATTTCAGAATTTGAGAAAATATAATGATACCTACGTGTATTTATGGTTATATAGGATAATGCGGCAAAAAAATCCATGCCTTAAACTATACACTTACTACAAAAAAAACTTGTGAGGAACTTACTTGGTGGATAATCAGTGTAGCTGATGTCGGAATAAACTGCGAAGGGCGAAGCGCAAACTATAGATATTAGCCACAATATAACTATTATTCTGAATGCTCTTGTGAGACCGGCCATAGCGTATAAGTGAAGTGGGTGGCAAATAGCTAAATACCTCTCTAAGGAAAAGGCCGATATTGTTAGCACTGACACATTTGTTGCTCTGAAATGAAATAAAAAACCTAGTTTATTACCAATATGTTATATTGCACAAATTGTTGTATGAGTGACTTAACAGCTGAATTACTTCCTGCTTCTTCTCAACAGAAATCAGCATTGTTAATAGATTGCATACGGACGAATTAAAAGTGTTCTTGGAAACCTACTTTAAATATAGATTGATTTAATTTTTGGTGCTTTGGTTATCTCACAGGATACTGCAAATAATGAGAAACACGTTTCTTTTGCTGAATCTGAATCAGATTTCCCATACATTTGTCTATTTAGCCTGCGGTAGCCAGTAGAGAATTTCGCATGGCTTTAAGCTCGCTATTGTGATTAGAGAACTAATAAATAAAAATAAACTTTCGGTGTAGTAAATATCAATAACAATAAACGTTTTGCAGCTTACAATACCTAAGTATCTTATATTACTCATTTTAACTCTCTCTCTTTCTCTCTTACTGTCGCAAAAATAATATTTATTTAAGAAATGCCAGTGAATTATGCTACTACAAGACTTTTTGTTTATTTCATACAAATGTTTTTTGCGTCTATGGTTAATAGCGATATCTGATAATAACATGTTTTGAGTAGCGAAATGTTTATATTTAAAGATATTTAGTGTAATGCAGTTTGCATTGAAAACATTTGGTCGGATTCACCTTAACACTTACGTGTTAGATTAGGCACAAACTTTGACACAGTACTGACTTTAGTATTATTTATTTATTTTATTATTATTATCACGAAAAGGGATGCATGAATAAAATTACGGTTTTAATCCGCAAGGGTTACCAATGTGGCTGTATACACACGGTATGGTATACACATACCATATGCTTAGGCTTTGATTTGGCTCATCAGCCGAAAGTTTTAGCTATAGAGAAGGCAGTGGTAAAACAAAAGACTAAAGATAATACATAGTACAGGTCCTTAACTCGAAATACGGTCCCATCCGGAAGAAAGCATGAAACTTGGCATGAAAGTAGCTCTCATATATGTGCTTCGATGTCGCTAGGGAAACACGCTGAGAAATGATTGCTTCTCCCCCCTTTTATCTCCCTCATTCTGTTTTTTTTCATTTTCTACAAAAACGGTGGGACTTATTTCTTAAGGACCAAATCATCGCCAAGAAATTACCTACAAAACGATACTAAATTCATAGTGATGAGACTAATATTTTTCAAAATACAGCCATCGACATATTATAAAAATATTAATAAAGATACACTTTTTTCTTTCTTGCTCTATTTAAGGAAGATCTACGGCAGTTGTGATAAAACAGCTATAGAAGTTAAAAACTTTATTCATTGAGCAACAATATGATATCTTACAGATTATTGTAGAAGCTTTAGTTCCCGAGTTAGAGCTCGCCGCGTCTAACTCCACGAAACAAGTAACTCTTTAATTTACGTTTTAACGTGTCTTGCAAAACACGGAAGCAGACATTTATAAGTGTAAGTACCGGGATTCAAGTAACTTAATAAAACTACCATTGAAGTCTTGTAAAAATTATATATATTTATTTTAATTTAAATCACAAGAATCTCCCCCGCACTTACAGAGGCCAGTACAGGGAAGGCCCGACTTTCTACACAGGCATCGACCAGTAATGCAGCTGCGGCAGGAACACTTTGTCAGCTCTTTTACAGATGCTGAGGTTTCTTTGGTCGTACTCCAAAATGGAGTCCAAACACCATCTTCTTTGTTCCATCCCCAATCATACTTTGACCCCAGATCAATCCCGCTTGCAAACATGCTCGTTTATATGCTGTAGAAGAGCACCAAATGTTGGAGGCAGCCTATCCATTAAGGGGGGTCAACATGTGATGCGTTAAAAGTTTTACATATACAGAATAATTGAAAACTTTTATATATATATTAAGAATACAAAGAAGTTTGCAAGAGCAGACCAGCCTCCACAGGCGGCACCCGTTCACAAGTATGACACATGAAGCAGCCATCGCTTCGCTTAACCATGTTTTAGGGAACGTAACGAGCCGACGCACACGCCACCACCGCAGACTTTGTTTGACTTTGAGAGAGCATGACACACTCAAGCAACTCCAATAAACCTTCGAGTGTACTATATTCATATAACATATAATATTACACAGCAGACGTACATATACATATATATATATATACACATACATACATATTTACATTTTACAAAAATGCAAATAAATAAATTAATAGGTATTCATAAACATATTAAGGATAATATAAGATACACATACATGCACATATCCATATATACACATACAGACAAATATTAATACATATATATAAATATACAAATATATATAAAAGATAGATAATAAAACTAAACGTAAGAGAACTTATAGGTCCTATCTGACTCAATCCTCGTTCGGCCGACCGATAGCGGCAGGGATCAGAACACGAGCGGGTGCTACACACAAACACGCACATATACATAAATGCACACACATATTCAAACAGACGTTGCACACCCGAAAGTGGCCCAGCCCCTACACAACAGCCCGGCAACAAATGCACATCATTTACACTACCATCACTTCGGAAACTAGCCTAAAGGGAGAAGAAGTGACAAGAAACTCCCGGATGTACACCTGGTACCAATCAGTCATGCAGGAACCAAGCCATCAAGTACACAATATCTATCCAAACATGTATATACACACATACACGTACGTACTCGTGCGCCACACCCCCACACCCTACAGTTAAAAAGTTCTACTTTGTTCTCTGATGAACGAAGAAATTATTGCCAGTTCTTGGGAAGTTTACTTACTGGCGTGATTCTTTGACGTAGCCTGTACCCCGTTTCTCTCGTGTATAATTCTTCAGACTATCACTATGATAAGCATCAAAAACTACATCCACTCGTTTTCCTTTCTGGTTCGTAACGTAATTAATAAATGATTTACGATAATCGTCAAATGTTACATTTGTGCCCGGCTTTATCATTTGAACGATAGCAGGCCCAGCTAGAAACGATGCAGTGCAGTCTGCGGGCTCTTCGTTCAATGTCTCGTTTTTACAACTTTCATTTTCATCTTCATCTTTTTCGTCTTCGGTTTTTTCTTCCAAATATTTCAGTAATTCCGATTTTGCCAAAGTTCTTATATTCCCTGTCTCAGAGAGGGATGGAGGAAACGGTTGGTTTTCGTGTTTGAAAAACTCATCTATATCCCCTTGCCTATGCTGATAGGCGATGTATAGTTTGGAAAATATTGCGGCGTCACTCTTCGCCATTTTAAATTTTGTGGCTTGTTTTGATTTAGAAGAAGCCGTAGCGGCAAAAATGTTGACATTGTTTCTCTTGATAGGGTTGAAGATAGAAACATTCCTTGCAATAATCCGATCTTTAACAAATTGAGTGTATTGGGTATTACCAAGGTTTGTTAATGATCGCATACGTGCTTCAGCGTCTTTTTCGACAAAAATGTGAGTATCTACAGATTGCAATTTATCATCTAACAGTGAGTTATAATTCTCCAAAAGTGTGAAGACAAGAGCTTCAACATGCTTCTGGAACCTTTTTTGATGGGCCTTTGATTCTTCGTGGTGGCTTTTTCAATATTTTCCTTATCTTTACAATAATTCTCGTGTGATGTCTCGTATTCTCGCAGCATAGAAGCTATCTCAGGCCCAGCAATTATCCAGCGTCTCAACGCAGCAGCATCTTCTGTTAGTCCCACCGCTCCTCCTGCTCCTCCTCCTTACTAATTTGTTTTCCTGTTCATGGCCCTGGTCAAGTGCAATCGTGGAAAACCGCGCAATGGATTTCTTGACTGTGAATTTTCCAGAACAGAATTCATGGTATACGTCAGGGGCAACAATTGGTAGTAATTCCATATCACGGATGTGCACTGGTATCCATCGGGCATAATTTGTATGATCAACAGCAAAAAACCATAGAGCCATTGACCTTAAGGCCCGAAGGTATAGGTCAAAGTTTGAGGTGCGGATGGAGCGCACAAAAGTAGCTCTTAATACTTCTAAAGTGAGAATATTATTCCAGTAGTAAAACGCAGCTGAATTTGCCGATTGTTGTTGTTTCCATTTATCGAAGTCAAGGTGTGTATCTGGGTTTTCGATTTTCAGCAACAGATCCCACTTGTTCACTTTGGTCTATAATGCTTGGTCCGTGAAGAAGCATTTTAATAAGTGTAATTAGAGAAAGCGGAATGTCTGGCACATCTTGTATAAGGCTTCCCGTAAATGGAGTGTCCTTCAAACAAAACATTTCAGCTCGACAAGTATTAGCCACGTTAGCTATGTCAATGAAATGAGCCTGTGCTTCCCGGTGTGCTGTATCACGAACAATTCTACCAATATCGTTCTCAAAAGCAAGAAAAGTTGGCTTAGGTGGATCTGAATGACATTGAAGGCCAGGAAAGTGGTTTAATTGCTTCTCTTGTAGGCGATGCGATGAAATTGATAACGCTTTATCTCCTTGCATTTGTTGTAGTCTATCACTGATTTGTTGTAGTCTCTTTCTTAATTCCGCCAATTTGAAATCTGATTCTGAGCTTGACTCCATATACATTACAAGCTCAGTAAATGCAAAATTAACAAAATCAGGTTCACTTCCTGTTTCTTTAGACTTCCTTTCACAGGATCTAACTTGGTTGTAAAAATTTGTCAGACAATTCTTATGATACGATGCTTCCTGAGCTACCAAGTCTTCTGTTGCCATTTTGACTAATAAATCCTGTCGTTCAAGAGTAGTTGTAGTTGCTCCATCTTGAATACGCTTTTCGATCTCTTGAGTTGCAACAGCATGCTGGCTTTTCTTATCAATCTCAGGCTTGTAACAGAACAAACAAACTTCAATTATTTTAGAGTCTGTAGCTCTTGGTAGGCGGCTTGCGCTACTTGACGTGTTCACCAATAATTTATTGCCCACTTTAGAGCTGGCTTTTCGGATCCGGTCAATCATAGTTTGATTATACTTTGAACGACAGCTTTTGTGGAATTTTGCTGATTTGGATTGCAAAGTTTCAAAAAACGATCTCCCTTCTTTGAGTCTATTAATAACATCTTCAGGTATCTTGCCGAGTTCATTTAGCGTCGAACATTTTCGGCCAGACTTATATAGGACTAGCTCCTACAACTGACGTTTTAGACAATGCAGGGCAAACAAGCGGATCACCCCTGTCTAGTTGACAGTACAAGCACTTGTTCCAGTCAGTTTGTTCCATGGTGTATATTAACTTAAAATAAATAATAAATATAAGTATACCTACTCAAACTAGTTCCGCGCAGGCGAAGACTCATTTAAGCGGTCTACCAAAGGGTTACCTATAACTAGGAAAATCCTGACTAGAAAGTGATCTTTATCGCTAAACCGAAGCTTGTTCGTATGTACGGCTCTGGTATTTGCTCCGTGTACACAAAAACGTAGTGCATAGTAAAATCTGAGGAGTTAGGCCTGGACTCCACCAAAACGGAGCGGAGTGGAGATGTGCGGATTTTTTATACAAACTGACCACTGAGCTGTGCGAAGTTGTGTCAGTTTGTATGAAAACCTTAGTCATATCCCTACAGTAGCGATCAGATTTGGCCTATGTATGCCCGCTGTGACGAAGACGTGGTGGTTTTTGTATATGCCAAGATTTTATTTCGATGATACTAAAGGCTTCTGAGTATGCAGCGCACATACAATCGCGATCGGATCCTATCTAAATATATACCTACTTAATTTATTAGAGGAAGTAATGGAGACTGGAGTCTTATCTTCCTGTTTAGATAACACTCTCCCACACTTCTAAAATACTTTGATAATTGAAACTCAAAACTCAGGATTCGCAACTCGCGTGATTATAAACGTCGAGTGAAGACGGCCGGCGACGCGAGACACGTGAGAGAAACGCGGACGCAGCGGGCGACTGGAGGAGTCTGGTATGGTCTGGCGTGAGAAAACGGGGTAGAGGGCGGGCGGCGGAAGAGGTTTTCGAATCGAGGTTGCACCCCGCAACCGCCATACCCGCGCGCGGCCATTATATTAGGTATAAGCATATATTGTATTAACATGTGCATATTTTGAAAACTATAAATCCTATCAACATACATCCAAAGGCAATATTGTAGAGAATTTAATAAAGAACATATTAATCTTTGACAGTTTTTTCGTAGCTTTAGCCTTCATCGTGTTAAATGAAAAGAAACACGATTGGGGACATAAAAGGGGGGAGGGGGGGGGGGGTAGAAGCAATAATTTCTCAGCGTGTTTCCCTAGCGACATCGAAGCACATATATGACAGCTACATTCATGCCAAGTTTGATGCTTTCTTCCGGATGGGACCCGTATTGCCAGTTCTTGACGACAAGGGAAAAATGGCATCTTGAAAACGTGGCAGCATTCTCCTGTATGTCTTGAGTACCATAAAATATGTATACCGGATGTGTACCCACAAGAATGCTTGATCGTTATCGTAAAATTACAAGAACAACACATAAATATTGAATCAACCAGTTTTAGGTAGTAAGTATTTTACTGCAAACTGTACGTTATTGAGAGATAAATTTGAAGAAGTGGTAGTAAACTAACTAAATACTACAATGGCTAATGAAATCACACATAATGTTTCGAATTCTGGTGGCTTACCATCAATTGAGAGACTTGATTGAAGCTGTAATTATTCTAATTAGAAGTTGACATGGAGTGTATGTTAATCCATGACGATTTATGAGAGATTAGATGTTGAAAATTCTCCTGAAACGAGTGACGACAAAAATGTGAAGCGTGATCAGAAGGCAAGAGCGAAGTTATGTCTGATGATAAATAATTGGTAATAAATAAGTGGTTCATAAGCACTCTTACGGCTCTTCAAACCTGCTGTAATCAAAGTAATCATCCAGAAACAACAAAGCTGATAATCCCAGCAATTATTTGAGCGCAAACTCATCTTCAACGGTAACCAATTAAGTAAAGGAATGTGTATTATGGCATGAGAAAAAAGTGCCACAGAAAACAAAGAACTTTAAACGCCATCTGTGCTTACCTCAGACAAGTGGCTAGAAATTAAGGAAGTTGCAGGGAGAACGTAAGAAGGTCAGAAGCGAAAAAGATGCATTTGCAAAAAACAACAAAATTACAAATCTGAAAAAGGAAAAAGAGCAAAAGACAAAAAAGAAGCGACATTGTGTCATCTGACACTGAATCTGAGGATGAAATAGAACAAATGCAGTACAAATGAAGTACATGACTTTGACACTGACTGACTTCGTTTTGGTAGAGTTTAAAGAAACCAAAAATGTAGTTTTTTATGTTGGTAAAATAATTGCTTCAGGATACGACATAAAAACCTTCAAGATAAGTTATCTGAGAAACTTATCTTGAAGGTTTTTAAGGAAGGCTTAGCCAACAGTTCGTAACACCTTTGAACCAGATCTGGTACTAGTCTCTATCAGACATTGAAATGGTTCCACCATCACCAACTTTCGTGGGTGCCACAAAAAGGCAGAAATCTAAGTTCATTTAACGTTCGTTAATCTTACTAAAAATTGTGCCAAAAACGGTACATTTCTAGCATGTTGCAATAAATTTAAAAAAATATATAAAATAGTAAAAAATATATTGTGCATTGCGATTTTTATGACAAGTACTAGGAGTAATGAACATTGAAATTTTGAAGATTGCTAAAGATGGCCACAACCGGGTCATCTGCCCTATTAAGGCGTCATTATGGTATAAATTAATTAAGAAGTATATAACAAATATCATGTAAATATATTTACATGCACATCGTTAGTATTACAGAAATTAGCTTTCTGGCCTATATCGCCCACTTAAGAGATCATTTGACTGACTTGACAAACTTGGAGTACTGAACACAGCGAAGCACTTCCTCACCTCGGGGCAAAGGTTGCTGCGTTTGCCACCTTAGTGGTATATAGAAACAAAGTTTAACACGGAATATTTTACCTGTTCGGGACATCCGTTTCACGTGTTTGAACTTACACTTACATTTGCTAAGAAAAACAGCTTGTGTCATAAATTAAATTACTCTGAAGGTTCCTTTTCATCATATTGATACGATACTCTATAAAGCTAGTGTGACTATAAAGTTTATGGCTACACTTAATGACTTCTGTTATATGACAACATCTTTGTACAATTTTTATTTTCCATATTTTTTTAAAGTAACTTACGCTTCAGATATGAGTGCTCTTAATTTACAAAACACAATTCCCAGGCTGTAAGGGTATTGGTGCCAATATACGGTAAGGTCATTTGGCACACCTGAAACAATAAAAGATATTAAAAATAAAATGATCAATTTATAACATTTATTCTAGTCATTTTAATAAAAGAAAAACATGTTCGTTAAGGTTTTGTTACGCCGTATATAGTTAATAATCGTGTAAACATATACATATATGAGTTCTTCTTTGATGATATTAAACAGATATCACGCAAACAGACAGACAGATAAACAAATTTTGTCGTTATTTCCTCTCAGATACAAAAAAAATGTTATATATAAATATTTTAATTATATTCTAGTTATTAAATACCAATTTGATAAATTAATATAAATATAAATCGCACTACAGCAAATTTTTAAATTAACCTGCGTATTTCACGGATCGTAATTCTGTTTTGTTTCCAACTAATTGTTCGGTAAATGATTTTTAAATACCGTTACGAAGCCAGCATGTTTTAGAATTTCAACATTGTTACTAAGTGATTAATGTGTTTTTGAGAAATTGTTATCGACAAGTCATATGATATGGCTAATGGACTGTTACATATATTAAACAATACTAGGCCGACTAATTAACGTTTTGTTAAAAAAAAAAGTTTTTATATAAAGATAAGGTCTTAACCTTATTCTACCTGAGGCATATACATACTTATGCAGTCGAGCTTAAATGAAAAATAGCAACCCTTTTAGATTTAGCAGAGAGGTTACAAGGAATTTCTTATTACATATCAGATTTCTGAAGGGTCGGTAACGCGCGATTGATACCCCTGGTGTTGCAAGCGTCCATAGGATACGGTGACCGCTTACCATCAGGCGGACCGTAAGCTGGTATAAAAAAATCAAAGCATTACATAGATAAATAAATTTCATTGAACACATAAGTGGTTGCGCGGCATCTATGCCTGTTGTGAATATTATAGTGAAAAAAGGGCAACACGTTATGTGTGTTTTGCAAAAGCCATAAAATAATATCTCAGTGCATAATAGTATGGCTTAACTGATTGTATTTATTTATGTATATCATCACAAGGGACACCTAGTGGCTGGACACACATACATCACAATGTAGGAATAGCCTATTTTTAACAAACAATTTAGCCCTGCGACATAGGAACCTATCGACACAAAACCTTTTCTGATGTTTGTTGAATTGGCTTTATGTATGTCCCATACGTTGTAAATTACCAGCTTTAAAGTAACAAGCCATAAAATCAAAGACCAGTGGGACAGAACAATGTATGGATTTTTTTTTTAACTTCACGCAACTTGCTATTTATGCCCTTGGTGTTGCAAGCATGAAGACTACGGTGAGCCCTAACATCGGGCCGCAAAAAACCTTTGAACCCGTTGGTTTTTTTTGTCAGCGGACGCCGGATCAATGATCAGACGGACCGAGCGCAGTGTTAAATACACCGTGCAGTGTCGTTGGTCTGGCATCCAGTAAAAATACGGGCTCTATTGCCGTTTGGTGGTGTCTTTTTTTTTTCTGAACTGACAATGCAGTTGGCTGTTGCAGCCATTACTGCTTCACCGAGCTTTTTGGGCCGAGACTCTGAAGGAGCCTCAGCCCATATAGCGCTCACGCGGGGGGAGCCTCAGCTTGGTGGGCGTTCCGGCGACCGGCGTGAGCCTCGAACCCGAAGGTGAGTCACCGCCAGGAGGTGGGTTCCCCGTTACGCGGGTGCGGTTGCGATTGAGTGGGGGCGAAAAGCGCCCCGGCACTCTTTGATACCTCGTACGAACCCGGGTACGTCAACGAGGCGAGAGCGAGGCCCTATTAGGGGAGGTCGTAGTGACTAATCTCGCTATCCGGACAGCGAGATCGTCATCTGGGGCCGTTAGTATTTGCCGAGGCCAACTAACCATAGTTTTACGACCATGCCGAGGTCGGTCGGGGGGAGGTGGTGTCAAAAAAACTTTATTTATATTGCTATAGCCAAATGGTAAACAGTGAATCTGGACCGCAGTCCGTGAACAAATTAAAAATCACTCAATGATGAACGTGAACAATACAAGTTGTTTTAAAGTTTTCTACCTAAGACACACTTTTATTCAAGATATAATTTCTATTACGACGCAACGCATACGCATAACGCACATTTGCTTTATGAGCGTAGGGCTGAAATGGACAATGTTAATCTCAAATAGAGCTCATTTTTCTGTGGCAAAAATATATTATAGATAAGAAAATAATTAATTACAGTTATATCACATAAGATAGAAAAAATCTATTACAGTAATTTTCTAGCTTTATAGTTACTTAACATTTCATAAAATAAATCATGTTAATCAAAAATAGAAAAATGAAAGGTTCGGCCGCTATTTTTTTAAAGATATGTTTTAACAGATATCTAAAAACAAATACAGTAATTTACTAGTTAAAGAATGTGGACAGCCATGTTACTTTTTCCAGTCTTAAACTTGCTATAGAACAGAGGAAACGATTTCAAAAACGAGCAGAAAACTGCACATTCAAGTAGGGCGCACATTTACACACACCTTAACATGTGACAACCCGTCCAATTAGCTGATTAAAAAGAATCATCTAAGCTTAAAATAGTAAAATTACATCATCTTTTTCAACGTATTTTATTATTACAATGTGAATTAACTTTCCGGATACAATTAGTGTCCGAATGTTTGCTTACTAGGTATATTATATTAAATTATTTGTTTTTTAACTTAAATTTTTTCAAACAGTAAAATTATTACAAAAAGTAAAAGAGAATACATATGAAAATTTACTTCTAAAACTGACTATACCTACGTAGACGTTCTTGAAAAATATTGTTTAAACATAAGTTGTAATAAAAAGCAACTTGCTTGTTGAAATTATAGTTTTTCACAAAAAAGTTTATTATATCTATGCTATTTAGTCCTTGATCGATAAATTTTCTTATTTTATATACGTATATATGATCTCTGCCTTGTCTTTTATTAAATTGCTTATCGACCTTGTGACACAGATGTGTACCTACTTGCAAGTATAATCTTAAGTTGGCAAGGATTTGTAGACCGCGAATGAACGTACTGCGTGGTACAAGGTAATAATAAATAAACTTATGTAAGTAAACGTAGAAGTCATTTTGAAAAAAGTGATGTTAAGTTGCTAGTTACATACTATAAAAAGAAAAATTGGTTCATTAGCAACTATACCGCACGAGGAACGGAATTTTGGCAAAAAACGTGCGCAATATCGGATATAATTAGGGCATGTAATATCGGAAGCTTTTCAATTCCGATATTGATATCCGATATTAGATTTTAATATCGGAATTGAACATATTTTTCAGTAGTAGTTGTAGTACATACAAGATGTTTTAAATTTATTTATTTTTAAATTAATTAATGATTAAACTATAAAAAAGACATAAAACTGAAATCAATTCTGATAAATATATTTAAAAATAGCACAACCTATGAACAAAATCAAAATTAAAAATAACTCCTGAAATACTTAATTAAAAATTAAAAAAAAATAACAAAAGAATTAAACTACGAATCCTCTACTAATTATTTATTTTTTAGAAAACCACCTCTTTTCTTTATAATTCTTTCATAGAAACTCCTCCACTCCGCTACTCTTCTGCTACTAATTTAATAAAAAAACTCAAAATCATCTAAATACAATTGGAAACAAATGGAACGAAACTACTTATTTACTAAAATTATGTATATGTTTTTAAAAGAGAGTGCATTCTCAATTAATTAAAGGCTTCTAGCAAACTTCGGACAATGCATCAAAAATATCCAGCTGACGAAAAACACGCTTACTTTCAACACTAAGTCAAAACTTATGTAAAATTCAAACGCTCTGTACGCATGTTATATCATTCCGGACCCAAGGCACCCCTGAAGGACACCCCTGGGGGTGCCACGGGAACTTTATACACAAATCCCTCCTTCCGTTTTTGTCGCATACAAGTTAATAAGCTATTATAATTTCAAAAAGGTAAAAATTGGCGTCCACAGGGCCTTCCTTTTTTTCCAGATTTTCTCAAATTCTTGGTCAAAAGTCATATCACACCTTGTAGTGGTTGGGTAGTGTAGAGTAGTGTACTACTTTAATCGGAAAGTAATAAAACTATCTCAACATAGTCTTTGTTTCTGTGACAGCTCCGGTGTATACAGGGCTTGCATTATATTTGAGGTTTAGGACATGCATACGCATTATATACTTTTTTACTCGTTGGTTTGAAAAAAATGTCGTGTTTTGAAGCCAATAGAAACTTTAAGAATTATAAAGGTAAGAATAGTACTACTGCTATTAATTGTCATCTTCTGTATTAAGCTTTGCAACTTCATAGCGAGACATGATTTAAGATCATGTGTTTGTCTTATCAAGTTTACTGAATACGAATTTCAATATCGTGTCTGCTTTATACTACATATAATGTAGGAAGTCGTATTCGCGACATCAGTCAAAAAATCTAGAAGAGTTCGGAAGTGGTTCAAGGCGAGGCGACGTTGTACAAAGTGTAGATTTGCCTTTCAATACTCTCGTCCTCGTTCTTCGTTAGCAGTAGCGCCGACTCTATGGTGTCTGTGGGTGCTCGTGCCCCCAAATGTTAAATGTCTGCGGCGCTGAGCCCTAATATTGCTAGGGGTTCACCACCTTTCAAATCATCACCACTAGAGATCTTAAAACTGGTTTTACCGAAACTGAAAAAGTGGGTAAACCGGGTAAACACACATTTTCTTTTTCTTTCTTTAATTTTGATTTATTTATTATGTTATAGACTTGTCAGAATCGAATTTTATTCTATCGTACATTACATTCCAAATTTTTTACGAGTATACAAAAAAGTATTTTTTGTGTTTGTTCCATCAAAATTTATCTAATTGCCCTGAAATATTGGTGATTTTTAGGGTTCCGGTACCAAAAAGGGTAATTAGCGGAACCCTAAGACTTCGCTCCGTCCGTCCGTCCGCCGTCTGTCACCAGGCTGTATCTCATGAACCGTGATAGTTAGACAGTTGAAATTGTCACAGAATATGTATTTCTATATACAATAAATACTAAAAAATAGAATAAAATAAATATTAAAGAGTGACCAGGCGTGATTTATTGGCTTGTATCGTAGTTAGCTGTGTTTCATTTGCATGCCGTGTCTCTGGCATCTGCACTTTATAACCTTGAGACTCTATGTTCGAAACAGCATCTCTAAATCCTCGATCAACTATGATCAAGTCACCATTATTCAATAGCTAGTTGAGTCCATCACCGTCTTCGCTTTCATTGTTTAGGATACTATTTAAGATCTGCATCTGAAATCCGAGCTAAATGTGGTCCAGACACATCAATAATATGCCCACCGCAAATGACGATTAAAAAGGGTTTCCCCAGGTACCTATATTTGTGATTGCTTTAAGATTCTCTTTTAAAAAGTAATTGGATTTTTTTTTGGATGTATATACGTATATGTCGCGTCTAGTATAATAATTAGCTTTCTCTCATTAGAAGGACGAATGGAGATTTCTTTGAAGTGCTTCTCCGCGAGTCATATGATATCCTAGGTACAGCGGTACAAAATCTTGAATGAAGTAGTCGAGACAAACCTTTATCATTCTCGAAAAAGTCGATTTACTAGTGTTAAATGTGACTGATAGTCTTGCGTTCGATTCTCCTGTGCGGAGTTTTACTAGTAATGCTGCCAGAATTGTTTTCTTCTTCTAATTATTATTAAGTCTTGGAATTTTAACAAGAATGTCAACAAACTGTTCATGGGTACGTCCAGTCCATGTGTGCAGTTCCCTGACGTCAATATCCTCGCATTGTTCGAAGTTTAAAACGTCGTGACTGAATTGTGCTCTTATGACAGACATGGCTCGAACAACGTGATCGGATAAGAAATCCTGTATAAGATTTCCTTGTATTGCTACCTCGTGTCATACCTTTTGTTCAAGGTGTTCATCACAGACTCGATTTTCATCGCACAAAAGTAAATTGTATCCAATAAGACACAGAAGGACAACAGCTTCCGGTATCCGATGCCTGGATGTATTTTCACAATGGTGTAAAACACAGGTGCGTCCAGTTTTGGGGTCCAAAGATAACAAGGTAAAATCATAGTCGCTGGTGCGGGAACCACAGGGTTAATCTAGTTAGCTGGCTCAGGAACTTCATCTTTTACTTTTTGCACTGCTTCTCGAACTATCCGTTGGTGCGTTCTTTGCGCCCTTTTACCAACACAGTCGGCAAATAGAGTCCGATTCCTTTGTCCTATTAGATAACAGAAGTGCTTTGGAGTGGATTTTTGTTTCTAGAAATAGTAACAATTAACAAGACTTTATTCTATTGAAGTCAAGATAAGATTTAAGGATAATTGAAGCCTCTACAGTAGCTGAAATATTAATTACTCAGTTTTGGTGAAATAGTATCAAACGGTCAGGCTAATGTCCTCAACGGTGTATATAGGTTTTTTTGGTTGGCCAGCATTTTCGGTTTTGGGCCTAGTATGAAAGGGTAAATTACAAAATTAAAAAAGTTTTGTTTAGTCTACTGCGTGATATATCAAATTAAAAGGCTGGTTGGGAAGCGCAATTTTTCATAGTGTTGAAATAAATAGTTTTTAAGCTATTTCCTCTCCCGCTATTATCCGAAATTATTAAGCCTAAAATTTTTAAAAAGACACACATAATAGTTCCTTGTTATGTTCCTTATAGTCTTAAAATAACATAGTACATCTCTTTACAGTCTTCGGGTAATTATGTCACACGGTACAGTTTGGATTTTTTTTTACCTTTTAAAAATTTAGTTTAGTACCTTATAATTTGCCCCCAAAAGTGACCCCCATATTCAAAATTCATTTATTTACGTTATACGTCCATATTTGGATAACAGAGATTTATGTGTGTTTCAAATTACAACCTAATCGGTCAAATAGATTCAAAAAAATACAAATCATTCTATTAAGGTTCTGTTTTCATTCATTCATCAAACTTACGGAATCCTAAAAACTGTACCAGCGTAAAGGTTTGTTTGCAATGTGCGTTTATAAAATAAATTTCTCTAATTTCCGGGGAAAATTCAGTTGAAAAGCTGTTAATAAATAAGATTTCCATGTTCTATTTCGCATGAGCGTTTAGTTCCGTAAAATAAATCACATTACAATTTAGCGGGGTCACAATCTCATTCCATGATTTTTGCAAGATAAAAAGGAAATTTAATTTTTTAAAGTAAAAATTTTAACTAAACTAACAATATAGCATTTAAACATAAACATCTGTAACATTTTAAACTCAAACTCGATAACGTTCAATTAAAATAGAATTTTCGACAGCTCTTTTATTTCGGCTATTGTGAAACCTACACCGTTATCTACGGGTTATAATGACAATGCTACTTAATTTATTTATCTAATTAACTTTAAAAAAATAAAAAAACTATATTTTTACGCATGAAGGTATAATTTAATATTAATTTTAAAATTAAGAAGATAAACTATGACATTAAAATTACAAGTATGATAAATAATATTATTAAAAGATTATTATTTTGCTGCGAATGTTATTTTAAAACAGCGATATCTCCTAAGATATTCATTGAAATCGAATGATTCAAAGAGCCATTTTGATTTAAATTAAATACTTGTGATAATAACGTCTTTATTTGGATAAGGATTAATATAATTTTTATAAAAAAAAAACCTTCCCTAATAATGCATTATTATGCATTAATATTTTTAAAGCGGATCAATTCTGTCATACATGATTTTTGCGAAACTGTAACCGTTTACGCAGCGCACGCAGCGGAAACTCTCAAAAGAGAAGAAAAACCCGTTATGAAACATTCTTCATTGGTGCTCCGCTCCTACTGGACTTAGCGTGATGATATATAGTAATAGTCTTCCTCAATAAATGGGCTATCTAAAACTGAATTTTTCAATACGTCCAGTAGATGCTGAGATTAGCGCGTTCAAGCAAACAAACAAACAAACAAACTCTTCAGCTTTATAATATTAGTATAGTAATAATAATATACTTAATTGCATCAACATAATAATTTTACAGAAAAAAATATTTACAAATAGAGAAAAACAAAAGGCGGTCTTATCGCTTTGAAGCGATCTCTTCCAGACAACCTTTGGGTAGAGGAAATAGTAAAGTTAAACAAAGTATAGTAGGTGTGTTTTCATACAGTTATTAAGAAGTATATATATGTCATACAATAATGCATAAAAAATAAATAAATACACATAAATAACATATATAAATAATGTATATATCAATATACATAAATAGATGTACATATAAAAATACATATGTATAATAAATACATACGTATAAGTAAATAAATATAAACAAATATAGGTAGTGATGTTATTTTAGTTCTTCAAGTAATGAGCAATAATAAGATTTTTAAATATTGCCTTCGATTTTGCTCTTTTTATTTCTAAAGGTAAAGCGTTCCATAATCTAACAGCCTTTACAGTGAAAGAATCATTATACAATTGTGAGGAATGCAAAGGAATTTTTAGCATCCAGCGTGTAGTCTCTCGAAGAGAAGTATTTCCGATAAAATTAAAACGTTTCTTTAAGTATACTGGTGTGTTTGGATTGAACAGGACGTTATACAGAAGAAAGAGGAGGATGCTCATGTTATCCCGGCGAAGTCGAATTGGGAGCCACTTGAGCTTTGATCTGAATTCGAAAATATGGTCGTACTTACGTAGACCAAATATGAGTCTAATGCAGAAGTTTTGAAGTCGCTCAAGTTTATTAAGCTGCTCCTCGGTAAGGTCAATATAACTAGCATCAGCATAATCGAGAATAGGCAGAAGAAGAGATTTCGCAAGAGCAATTTTAGTGGGAATTGGTAGAAATTGCGCAATCTGCCTAAAGATTTAGCTGAAGCAAATATTTTCTTACTAACCTCCTTTATTTGCGAACCCCAAGATAGTGTTCGATCGATAAATATACCCAGGTTTTTAACTGTATCTTTGTAAGGGATAGAAACTCCGTTCACAGTTACTAATGGGGGTTCGTTCCAGTCGATCTTGGATATAAGTCTAGAACTGCCTACGATGATTGCTTGTGTTTTCGAAGGATTAACAATGAGGCCATAGAATTCACTCCATTTCACAATTTGATCAAGGTCTCGATTAATTATTGGGATACTGTTTGTCAGTTCACTAATAGGAGTTTGTGTGTAAATCTGATGATCGTCTGCATAGAGATGGTAGAGAGAAGATAATTGAGATGTTATAGAATTAATGAAAATAGCAAACAGGAGAGGAGACAAAACGTCACCTTGCGGAACACCAGCGGCTGTGTTGCACCAGTCAGATAGAGTTTCATCGACTTTTATGCGCTGCCGGCGTCCACGCAAGTAACTATGAAACCAATCGATAACAATTGAAGAAATGTTAAGAGAACTAAGAATGAGTAACAGAATGTCCAGATCCACGGTGTTAAAAGTGTTGCTAAAATCTAAAAGTGTCAGAACCTTGACCTCTCTATTTTCCATGCCAAAACGTATATCGTCAGTTATTTTGACAAGTGCAGTAGTCGTACTATGACCCTGACGGAAACCAGATTGCAAGGGATTTAAAAGGTTGTTTCATGTAAGAAAATGGGACAACTGTTGATAAACAAGCCGTTCCAAAACTTTTGACAAGAAAGGAAGAAAGGATATAGGACGAAAATCAGAAAAGGAGGATGGATTATATTTCTTTGGTTATGGAATTACATTAGCATCCTTCCAGGATTCAGGAAAAACACCTGTGGATATTGGTAATGACAGGAGTTATAATATCAAGGATGGGAACGATCATATTACGACTAATACAATCTTCACCGACAGCATTGGATGAAATGGCGAGTATGTTCTTCTTAACATCGCAATCAGACAATCGATTAAGAAAAAATGGAGGAAAGTCGGGAGTTGGCAATGAAGAAAGTGAGTTTATTTTTTTATTTTTTTTGTTGCTGTCAAAGTCAACGTTAGAAATAAAATGTTGATTAAGGAGATTGATGTCAATATTATTTGAAATAGAAGGAAGTTTCGTTTTGCCAACTCCTAACGACTTAAGAAATTTCCAGACTTTTGCTGGATCACCATTTTCAACGGATTTGTGAATATGACGTCTTTGTGCATCTCCACACATCCTATTGCAGCGATTCCTCAAGAGTGTGTATTTTGTACGATTACTGTCGCTGGGAATAACCTTGTATTTGGCCTTGGCACGATTTCGTTTCGTCATCAAAGATTTTATTTCGTCCGTAAGCCAGGGCGCCGGAACATGTTTGATTTTAACGGTATGTATAGGAGCATGAATGTTATACAAATCGATAATAAATGAGTTAAATAATCTTATTTTTTCATCAACAGTAGGCGCATTAATGACCGTAGACCAATCGATGTTGCAAGCATCATCAGACAAGCGTTTAATTAACCTTGTATTTGGCCTTGGCACGATTTCGTTTCGTCATCAAAGATTTTATTTCGTCCGTAAGCCAGGGCGCCGAAACATGTATGATTTTAACGGTATGTATAGGAGCATGAATGTTATACAAATCGATAATAAATGAGTTAAATAATCTTATTTTTTCATCAACAGTAGGTGCATTAATGACCGTAGACAAATCGATGTTGCAAGCATCATCAGACAAGCGTTTAATATCCATCCCACTAAACTTGCGTTGCTGAAGCATTCTCGATTTGGATTTGGGAGGACGAATCTTGTATGATAAGTATACCAAGTCATGGTATGAAAAAGCGTCAGCAGCGCACTGACCATGCTTAAAAACGTGTGTGGGAGAAGAAACTATCATTAAGTCCAGTAAAGAAGGAGTGCTATTGGGAAAAAAGTGTGTAGCAGTGAGAGGTAATATGTGCAAATTACATCCATCCACAACTGTCTTAAGTTGATGAGCACGGCTGTTATTTTTTAACAGACAAGTGTTAAAGTCACCCATAATAATAGTGTGGTTGTATTGAGGTGTTAGGTTTTAGAGAAAATTAGAGAAGTAGTTACTATGAAGATTAGGACTGTAGTGTACGCCGAGTAGAATTTTCGTATAAGAAAAAACTATTTCGATAAAAAGGTACTTGGCAGTATTCAAAGAGAAAACTTGAGGAGACATATCAATAATAGAATATGGAATATGGGAACGGAGATAAATAGCTACCCCACCACCACCTCTGTCTTTTCTATCGTTACGTATTAACTGAAAACCAGGTAAGGAATAAGAAGTAGAAGGTAGACTGGGTTTCAGCCACGATTCTGACACAAGGATGGCATGAATATCTTTGTTATCAAAGGATGTTAGCATATCAGAGTAATGAGCTGGGATACTCTGGGCGTTGAAAGGAATGACATTAAAAATTTTTCAGTGAATCTGAGAAGGTTGAAGTCAAGGTTGCGCTGAGAGAAGCAGTAAAACTTTGGAAACTAATGTCACTGTTCAATCCGTCTGAAGAACAGGACATAAAATCATCAATATTATAATCATCATCAACACCTATGTTATATTATATAATATTATATAAATACTAAATACACAATATACTTAACCAACAATAAAATATATAAACAAGGTGTATAACTAAATACTCTAACTGCCAGCTGTCTAAAGAAAGAAAATTATTAGAAGTACCTACACTCATTCTTACAAAAAATAAAAGTAACAAAAACATACGGCTGAATATTGTATATCTAGACCGCAAAAAAAGAAAAAAAAAAGAAATGTCAATAAAAAAAAAGATAACAAAACAGAAAATAACCTGAACCTGGCAAACCACAACCTATCACGAACTAATCGCAATTTTACCAAAATAGGCCTTGGTTTTCTTTTGAAGCCTTTCCCATGCGCTAACAGTGACTTATCGAATCTTTGTTAAAAGAAGACATTTTCAAGTGTTCTACTGCAATTTTTGTAACAGGCACAAAAGTGTCTTCAGACTTATTTTCGGAAACACCATGCACTAGAAGAATTTTGCGGCGACTCCTCATTTCAATCCTGTCAACTTCCTTGGCCAAGTTTTGTGCTTGTGTATGCAAATGATTTAGAGAAAACAGAACAAAGGTTTTAAAGCTAGCGAAGTTAGCGGCCAGATCTGAAGACGAAGCTGGGCTTTCTCTGAGCTTACCTTGGAATTGTGCTATTTGTGTAGTAAACATTTTTGCCATGTCAGATATAGATTGCTTAATGGATTCCATTGTACAAATGTAACTTTATATTTTGTTGATACCTTCAAACAACTTGTAGTCCAGTGAAGAGTGCTTGGTAACTGGAGATAATAACAGCTGGTGGGTACAGTATCTCAATCTCGCATTTTATGTAGTAAAAAATGTGAATCAATGTGTAAATAAATTTATATTAAATAATTTGTAAAAATAGTTGTATACCCCTACCCACTTTATTTTTATTTTTTTTATATACTAGCTGATGTACTCGTTATGTTTGTTTGAGTCATTCTAAATTTTCGGCAGGTAAATCCGGTTTCAAGCAATTTTGCCGTTGTTTTTGTCCTCAATTACTTTCTCTTTAATTTGAAACAAGCGTTCTTCGACGTATAATATTAAAACAGGAACTGCTTTTTGACTTCGACGTTGGACGTTTTTGGAGACTATACAGAGGTCTTTTTGTATTAAAAGATACAACAGCCGTAGCGCTAGTAGCTCTAGTTTGGTATTACCCTCGAAGACAAAAAAATATTCGTTTACCACCAATGAACTTTCCAACTACACTCAAAATACTTATAGGTTAAAACAACAAATCTGCTTTCGGTTATTTTTTTTTGTTCCATTTACTAATAAAACGTTATTTTAACAAAGAATGAAAAATAAATCTCTGTTATAATAACGATTTTGCCTTTGTTCAGCTAACTAATGTTAATATAGTATCATTTAATTTAAGAATTTGTAAAATAGATCAATTCTTACATGTAAAAGTAACCAATAACTATTTACTATAATCAACAATAAAAAAAATCTACTTTGGTTAATTTTAAGATCAGTTTATCAAATTACAAATATTTTGGTTGATTTAATTATTAAATATTATTAAAAAAAAACTGGTTGCCTGTAAAGTCGGTATACGGGCGAAAGTTTTACGTGACAACTTGTGCCTTTCACTTTTTATGTCTGTCTCTCTCGCTCTTAGGCGGGCTAACCATGCCGCGTGCCTCTCACTCGCTCTCATTGTGAGCGCATAACGTGAGCGGAGCGTAACGCAGTTTCTTGAAGTGTCACCCGGCAAACCAATTTATAAGACGTTGTCACGTCAAAATTTAATTTATTTTGAAAACACTGGAAAACATAAACTAAGATCAACAAATAATATAGTGACACCAATTAAAGTAGTTTGTTAAAATAAGATATTGAATTTACTTGACATCACTAACTAAAGTATACATTAATAAAACATTTGTTTGAAGATTGTGTTAAGCTTATTTTTTTGTTAAATTAAAAGATATCTAATAAGTGACACTGCCACTTTCAAAATACAAGTACAAAGGTTGAATTTATCAATAACTAATGTTTAAAACAACCTAAACAAATGTTGAAACGCTAGAAAAATAAATTTTAAAATTAATAAACCATATAGTTACAGCAATCAAAGCAGTATGTTTAAACAACTTAGCATCGCTTTGTTAGACAAACTAAAATATATGTTAGTAATCCATTTTCTTGATGATTAGGTCAACCTCATATTTCTGTTACATCAAATAATATCTATTAAGTAACATTGACCGTTTTATATTACAATAAATAGGTTGAATTAATTATTAAATATTGTTAAAAACTAACTAAACTTATGTTTAAAATACTAAAAAAACAAACAATATTCTTAACGCAATTAAAGTAAAATTAAAACCATCTACTGATGTCTCTTGACATCGTTTTGTTAGACTAATTGAAGTATAGGTAGATAATCTAATTGCTTGATGATTGTGTCAACCTTATATTTCTGTAAAATTAAACAATATCTAGTCAGTAACAGTGGCTTTTTTAAATTACGAATAAATAGGTTCAATAAATAATTAAATATTATTCATAATAACCTAAAATATGAAATAAAAATAAAAAAATTAAAAATATCAATTAAAACATACAAAATATTTTGTTAAAGCAAATAAAGTATAATTTTAAAGCTCCATACCGACTTTACATGACATTGTTTTGTTAGTCTAACTAAAGTATACGTGGATTGGCTTGATGATTGTATAAACCTATTTCTTTTAAATTAAACAATATTTATTACGAAATATTAACCCTTTAAAATAACAAATAAAAAGTTGAATTAATTAATTCAATCAACCTAAACCAATGACGCAAACACAAAAAAAAACTGAATATACTTATAACGATTCAAGTAGAGCCATCTTTGACGCATATTTTAAAACTCGCTAATCAATCAAAACCTATGGGGTACTTCCGGTTGACCTAGAATCATAAAATTTGGCAAGAAGCAAGGTCAAGGTTTGAAATCCATGCGTAGTAAAATTATAGTTATATGACATAAAAATTTACTGTGTGCTAAAACCCTTTTCCTCAAGAACGCGTGGCAGTATCAAATTGATATTATTGTGAAATATTCGGGTCTAAAATCCCTTCAAATTATAGAAGAATCAGGCTTCTAAGTTAACGCAATAAAAGAATAAAGCCAAAATACGGTCTTTATGCAGCATATTTGACACTTGCAAATAAACCAAAACCTATAGGGAACTGCCCGTTGCCCTAGTATCATGAAATTTTACAAGAAGCTACAAATAAAGGAAAAAATCAAGTACATTTCTATTTCCCGTACCGTTTTTTTTTGTTGTGGGTATAAATAAATAAATTGATATAAACTGCATTTGGTCTTTAAGGCTACTTTAGGCTACTTAAGCAGTTAAAAACGGCGACACCAGGCCCTGCTTGCTTGTTGATGACAACACTGCTTAGTCTTCATGCAAGACTGCCCTTGTGCAGCCAGTGCCTAAAAAGGAAACGGATAAGGTCTCTTAAATTACAGGCCAATCGCTTCTTACCAAGGTGATGGAGTGTGTTACCAACCCACAGCACTTAAAATAACTAAAAGAGTACGATGTATACGTCTATCTTTTGCCATACTATTTTAACCACTCGGTGGGCTCAAGCCCAGGGGTGCCAGTAGATATTTTTAAATTATTCGGCCATGTTTCTGAAATTATACGAAATTGAATGTCAGGATACAAACAGTGCTTAAAAAAATCCTAAACATACCCAATAATGACTATTAATGAACTTACATGACAGTACTGGAGACGCTTATTACACGGGCCGTGCAAGCATCCCTCGTTCTGTTGTGGAGGAAAAACGTGAAGAACTTGTATCTCAAATCGAGATCGGTCTGTCCAAGGTCTCTGACTGGGGACGGGAAAACTTGGTCCGATTCAACCCTTCAAAGACACAAGTCTGCGCGTTCACCGCTAAGAAAACCCCATTCACTGTAGTCCCACAATTCCAGAACACTCCCCTCTCCATCTCCAAGAGCATTGGGATCCTTGGTGTTCACATCTCCAGCGATGTTCAGTTCCGAGATCACTTGCTAGACAGCTAAAGCTGGCGTCCAAAAAACTTGGTGTACTTAACAGAGCGAAGCAGTACTTCACGTCGGGGCAAAGGTTTCTGCTTTACAAGTCGCAAGTCCGTCCCCATATGGAGTACTGCTGCCATCTCTGGGCGGGTGCACCCGGATACCAGCTTGGCCCTTTTGACTCGGTTCAACGACGGGCTGTGAGAATTGTCGATGATCCTAAACTCACTTGCGGTATCGAGCCCCTAAGTCTTAGGATAGACTTTGCCTCCCTATGTGTGTTCTACCGCTTGTACAATGGGTTGTGTTCTGAGGAATTGTTCGAAATGATGCCCACGGCTACTTTCTACCATCGCACCGCTCGCCATCGGCAGGGAATTCATTTTCACACTTTAGAACCGAAATGGTCGCGTACAGTGCGGTTTCAGAGAAACTTCCTCCCGCGAACGCTTAGGTTGTGGAATGAGCTCCCTGCCAAGGCTTTCTCTAAGGACTAAAGTATGGGGTTCTTCAAAAAGAAGTTATTAGATTTCTGAAGGGTCGGCAACGCGCGAGTGATGCCCTTGGTGTTGCAAGCGTCCATAGGCTACGGTGACCGCTTACCATCAGGCGGACCGTAGGCTTGTTTGCCACCTAAGTGGTATAAAAAAAAAATTCTTCGTTTATTCCTTCATTAATTGTTTGAGTATGCAAAGGCTTAACTCGAATCCATATTATGGCAATACAAAAATGAAATCTAAAAGAATGGTAAAGTTCACTTTCCATACAAATGTTTTTAACTTTAGAAATAGTATTTACAAAATAAAAATTGTTTTAATTTAATTATATAATTTAGGTTTTCCGTATCCAATTATACATCAGGGTCCAGGATACAAAGAGGATACAATTAATTACCTAATTATACAGTTTTTGTATCAAAATATACAATCTGGCAGCCCTGCTCAAGCCATTTGTCAATCAAATTAAGACATTATCAGTCAGCCTATGTAAGCTATATGGACTTATACAGCGATCGTGAAAAACTTATGAACACAGTCACTTAACCAGTGAAAGTAAAATGTTATTAAAACAACAGAAAGACCTAGTCTAGTACTAGTCAGTAGTCTGGCTTCAAAATATTTCGTAATCTAGTGAAATTTGATACAATATCTTGCGAATTCAGTTTTTGCAATGTAGCAACACTAGTTTTGTGGTGTTGTCGCGACGGCTCCTCACCTCAGAACAATGACTTGAGCGTCTCACCTCCAGTAGGCCTAGACAAAATGCAAATGCTTCGTTTCTATTCTATTTCCATGATTGCAAACGCCTTAGCGTTTTTTATTAATGAAGGTGCTTCTACTGTCAAAAACGCCGTGTTCATTTTTACAGTAGAAAGATAAACAAACAGTCTATGGTTAAACGTTTGGTACTGTCAGTGGGTTTAGACAAAGTCACGAGCTTAGCGTTTCTAATAATAGAAACGATCAAAAATATATAAAACTTACACTTGCCGACGCTATGTCACAGAAGTACTCCTAAAACGCCCATAACAGCCTAGATCAGATGCTTTAGTTTCTATTCCGTGCGACGAAACGTTTCGTATTGTACTTAGCCAAGATTCTTCATTTTCGGCTTTTAAAATTTTAAGGAAATGCATGCTTTGTTACTTTTTTTAAAAAAATTTAACACTAAAAACCAAAAAACAGTTAAATTCTTATAAATTATCGTTTTCTGCAGGGTTTTGACACTTTCTAAGTAAGCGTTCAAACGAAAAGAAAGCGTTTCTATTTCCTGCGTCAAAATTGCGATTTGTCTACGAATCTGTATGAAAATAGGCTTCTGTCAAGATAGAAAACGAAACCTTTCGTTTCACGGAATAAAAACAAGAACGTTTTTATTTACCAAGCAGCCACTTGAATATTTTACCGCGTAATTTGAGTGATCGACCGGAAATTTTGCATGCGAATTATCAAAAAGTTTCCTGAACAAATTTCGCACTCGCTCGGAAAAAGAGTGGTCGTGACCACCCTTTTTTAATACGTGTGCGTAATTTACTGGATTGTTGAGTTTGAGATATAAAATAGCGGAAATGTTGCCACGTTGGTAAAAATCGGGTTATCAGGTTAAAATAAATTATTTGAAACTACAATTATCTCGGAAACGGTAGCTTCAATCACAAAAATAACAAAAATTTTGTTCCCCTTGAACCAAACAATGTGGGGGCCGACTACACGTTGGCTACTTTTTTTTTATATACACAAAAGTATTTATAAATTATTCATATTAATTTACAATAAAATATAAATTTTTGAATGATCAGGGCAACACTGAATTCATCGGTTAAAAAATGCGAATTATTAGACGACATTCGAAATCCATTCCGCGCTCGCACCAAATTCGTAGTAGAATTTTAATTCACAACTTGTAAGAAATTCGAACGTTTTCAAGTATAAGGCCCCAGAACAATAACTTACAACCTTGACATAGAGGGCGGTCCCGGTACGAAAAACCATGACCATATTCAACCACAAATGACCAAAAGACGTCATAACCACGGTCCCGGTACTTTAATCTAAAATAACTCTACATAAACCAACTCACTACAAAATACCACGGCTCATAGCAGGGTTTTTGGTTTTGTACGTCAACGTCACTGTAAAATCTGACTACCGGTCCCACTGATTCAATACAACTTAAACCAATTTAAACTAATTTAATACGTGGTATAAAGTGGTAAACCTCGAAGACCGCGCCCATTATATTATCATTGACCTCGACGACCGCGCGCCCGCGTTGCCAACCTTATTGCTATAATATCTAGCTGATTTGCTCATGCAGCTAAATATTTTTTACAGTTTGCCGGCATAAAACCTAAAGATTTCTAGCTATTAACACAATCGACTCACGTAACGTCACTTTAGAATTAGGTTGATCCATTTCATTACCCACCTTTCCCCAGTCTAAATGTGCAGAAAAAAAAGCAGCAAATATTCATACGCAAATCCTGCGTGGGATTTCCCGTCAGTGTTGTTTCCTGTTGGGGTTACCGTATTTGCAATTTACAACTACCGTATTTTTTTGAAAAATAAAAAATATTGCCGTATTATACGAAATGTTTATTTTAAGTCCTAAAAACATTGAGTTAAACAATAAAGGAGGAAACTTCATTACCGCGCGTCAAAAAAAGTGTAACCACTATTTAACCGCGACGACGTAGCTTTGAAACCACTTAACATTTTAAAGTAAATATATATCTGTCTCAATTGCATATATAATTGCATATCTCATTTGACCTCTATGCATTCCGTAACTGATTGATTGATTGCGATAAAAATTGTATAGGTTAGGAAGGTTTCTGAAAAAATATAGACAAGTGTGAGTCAGACCACGCACTATAAAGAGTAATCGATTTTTTCGAAAATTGTTACATTAATTGTGAAATTAGTGACTTTATTGTCACCAATCAAAATAAGATTATTTATTTTTTTTATGAGCAAAAATTGTTATTTGTTCAACAAGTGAGCAAAATTGATTTTTGGTGCGAGTGCATACTTTAAATGCCGAGCTATCCAAGTGCGAGTGATTTTAATGTACTAAGCATATTGAGGAATTTAAAGGCACATGAGTTTTAGTTAACAAACACACTAAATAAATTAAATAAATGACACTGAATGAAAAAAAGAAATGTTTTCGTTACTCACGCATCACACTCATTTTCTTAAACAAAATACAGTAAATACAGAAAACAAAATTAAATGAGATATTTTCCCGCCATTTTGTTTTTTTTTTCTACTGTTCTTACATAACGTCACAGTTTGAACACGTTATATTATATTTCAAAAATAGTTTTAATAGTATTCAACCGATGGGGCTGTAATAATTTTTAACATGCTTTTTTGTTAGGTTATATAGTCGATTTTGCTGCTTTTTGCAGTCGATTGCTTAATTGCATACTGTAAAACGGGGTGTATTGAAATTTCGGGGCGAATATAAAAAATATCATAAAAGTTTTCAAGGCTTCTATTTGACTATTCTTCGTTGAAGAATTTTGGTAGAATTTTCAATTATTTACACATCAACATTTTTTCTTTGCGTTGTCAACAATTTTTAATTGTTAAAATTGACATTTATCCTTCAGATTTACTTTAAAGTCCACCCTCTGTAAGCGCGCTTAATACAACTGCCGAAACTCTAGATTTAAGGTATGAAACAATAGTGTAATGTGCTGTTTAATGTCTTTATCACATTAGGTGTGTAATATATTATAAAAATACAGTGAAGGTAAGTGGGAATCCGTTATTAAACTACAAAAATTTGTAAAATCACATTACGTGTAAATTTATTGTATAAAAGGGTCGATAGAATCTATTGAATAGTAAATAGAACTGTAGTATGGGTTTAATGGAAACGTAGTAGGGAATAATAGAAACGCCTAATGTGTAAATAGGAACTAATGAGGCGTAAATAGAGATAAATAAGTAGGGTTGTCCAAAACTGTTAACACAACTAAATAACTACTTTTATTGTTTCTGTATTAATGAATAGTAAGTCCATACTATTTAGGTGGTATCTGAGAGCTGTAGATTTAGTGATTGATAAATAAATAATCTTTTTAAAGTGATAATTTTCATTTTCAGGTACATACCACCATAGGTATATAGACCCGATCCTACAAGAAAAAGGTATAATAAAATATGACATTAAAATAGTAAAAGAAGCTGTGTAAGAGTATGTTACTTTTCGAAATGTTAAATTAGAAGAGGTTGCAAAAAATATGGCATACACAAATCAGTATTGTATCGTCACAGTACGCGGGATATCAAGCAACATGGAGGCCAAAGAGCTTTATCCGATGATACGGAAATGTTCTTAATAGAGAACATAAACAAATGCGCACAATAGGGTTATCCCTTAGATAGTATGGATCTCAGGCACATAGTAAAAATGTATCTTGATAAGATAGGTATAACCCATAAAAGATTCAAAAATAATTTTCGAGGACCGGATTTTGTGCAGGGCTTCTTATTAAGACCCAAAAATGAGATTTCTCAGAGTTTGTGAAAATTTCAAACGTTGGAGAGCTTAAGTATCTCCAGATACGATTAAAGAATATTTCATCGAACTTGAAAAGTCTTTAAATGGAGTACCTACTTCTAACATATTTAATTATGATGAGACTAATTTGTCGGGCGACCCTGGGCGGAAGAAAACACTAGTCAAGCGTGCGTCAAAATGAGATTTCTCAGAGTTTGTGAAAATTTCAAACGTGTGAGAGCTAAAGTATCTCCAGATACGATTAAAGAATATTTCATCGAACTTGAAAAGTCTTTAAATGGATAACCTACTTCTAACATATTAAATTATGATGAGACTAATTTGTCGGGCGACCCCGGGCAGAAGAAAACACTAGTCAAGCGTGCATCAATTATTTGGCCAAAGGAATAGTAGAATTCTATTTAAAAAAAAATGTAAGATGACAAAATCTTACTTTAAGCAATAGCTAACGAGATAGTACGAGTATGTCCAAATGAGTGCAAGGTTTTTATTTATTTATTTCAAGTCACATTTGGTGCCCTATTATTACTAGCTTACTTACTGTATTGCATAGAGATTTTAAACTTAGTCTAGGTGTATTCGCAAAATGGCTAATTTCCAAGCAGTAAAGAAAAAAGAGTAAAAGTTTTCAGGTAAGGAGCCATCCATAAATTACGTCACGCAAATTTTAACCTACTATTTTTATTGTTTCTGTATTAATGAATAGTAAGCCCATACTATTTAGGTAGTATCTGAGAGCTGTTGATTTAGTGATTGATAAATAAATAATTTATAATTTATAAATTAAATCTAAACATCGGTACTTTTGTAGCTACAAGATATTGCATTTAGGCTGGCCGCCCACGAGCTACTTTTTGTAGCTGCGATTATCGCCGCGCGGAAATAGAACATTCGGAGTTTAATACTGGAACGCACACGAGCTACAAAAAGTCGCCCACAATTTGTATGAGAGCTACTTTTTGTCGCTCGGCGATTGTGGCTCGTGGGTGGGCAGCCTAAGACTGAGATTCTCTATATCAGTAACTTGTCGGTAGGTAGTTTTGAAATCCATGTATTTACATAGATATAGATACTATTAAAAAACATTTTAATGATTTTTCAACACACTTCCTTGTTAGGCCGCTTTTATAGTACGTACCTCTTTAAAGTTCATGTAATGAAAATAAAAAATTACCGCACTTGTGCCTTTTTATTTACAGATTATATTATTTTGCCCTTTTTGTTTGTCGTCATGTGATGAATCACGTTCTCAGACCAGCACGGAATTTAATGTTTTTAACACAACCACCACTTACGATCCTGAACCGTTTAAATTAGTACTACTAATACCCCGCCGGGCCGCATAAATACAATCACCATACACGATCCTGTACGTTCAATACAACCACTATAATATACGATCCTCTACTACTTTTTTTGCTACTTTTCTTTAAGTGCGTTGAACAGTCGTATAACACTCATAAGCTCGCTCAATACACATAACCTCATCTGTAATGAGCAGCCTAGCTCACTTGTTTCATAATATATAATATTATAATAATAATTTTAGGACAAATCAGACAACGCCGACTAATCCTTAACTAAGCAAAGCTTGTACTATGGGAAACAGACAACTGACACAAATACTTACATACTTTATTTTTGGAAATACATACAATTATATATAGAGAAAACACCACAAATAATGTACTATAACTGAAGTCCATAGCTAGTATTTAATGTTACAATTTCTCTTAAATTCTCCTATACAGTAGTTGCATATACTGATATCTAGTATTATAGTCTGACCATGAATGCTGTACCGCTCTCTGCATACAACTTTGTTCACGGTCAACCTTTATGTAAGTTTTTGTTTATTTGTTTGTTCGTCACAACAGAGCAACCAACCAATCATCAATCAACCTTTCTTATTTGCTTATAAAGAATTCTTAAAATAAAAATGTTCTAAATACCCTATAGTTCTTAAATGTGTTGAAATATTACTTGCACCATAATTCTTAAACGTTTTTAAAAATGATAAGCCTTAAGAAACAGTTGATTATGTTTTAGGAAAGCTACTATGTACCCTGCAGGTGTGTATGTACTTAAAACTCTATGCCTGCTAAAGGGAAATTAATTGCTCGATATTACAATCAACTTCGAGCCTTGAGGGTGTCGTTGCGTGCCTTATTTTATTATTTTGTCCAACGTTTCGGCATGGTTTAATAGCGAAGGGAACAAACTCTGGCGCGGACAGGTGTATTGAAGGTAGTTCTTTGTGAATTACCTTAAAAGACCTCAATTGTTTTTATTAATTACTGTTTAGCGACACACCACACTCACTTTATTGTACAAGCCATGTTTAATAAACCGCAAAATCTTATTGAAATTCCACAATGTAGATGATTTGCACCCATCTTCCCGGTTAAATTTTTTATGTTTTTTAAGTTCAATAGCTTCTCTTACTAGTGTGGGATATTAGCAAGTGGACATTTCAATAAAATAAGGTACACGATTAAACTCGTTATACCTATTACTAAATTATTATTAAAATCTGTCAGAACAGGTGATGACTTTTTACATGAATGTTATATCACTGTTAGCAAGGTGTGAGGGGCCACGGTTTTGATCTATATTTCATCAAAACAAATTCAAGTTTAAACGTTACACTCCTACTTACAGAATTTGACGAAGAATTGTATATGTGGCTGAAATTTTATCGAGATCCTTGGCCATTAGTTGAGCAGAAGTGGAAAGAGACCGTGATTTACAGAAAAAAGAAAACCTATGACAGTGATAAACAATTGACAGAAATAATTAATGAGTGGCCTTGTATAAAATGCTAAAATGGATACAGACTAGTAAGTTTCTGTCTTTTTTCAAAACTCAAATTCATTATAAACTATAATAAAATTGATTGTTACTCTTTTACGTCACAATGGACAATCCAATTGTGCTGAAATTTGACACAGGGATAACTGAAGAGATGGACAAGAGGTGTTCTTTTTTTATTCCGGCATATTCAAAAGTTTCCACAAGAATTACTATAACCGAATGCTATAGCTATAGCTTTTATTAGCAAACTTCTTTACTATAATATATTCAAAATTAGCATTAGAAACATGGAACCAAAGGGATGATATGAGGTTACAACTTATAAAGTGTAACCAATATTTTTATGACAGGGACGGATTTTCAGGGTCAAAAGATAGTTAATGTTTTTTAAAGCTATAAATTTAAAGTAAAAATTTAGGTTGGGAACGACAGCCGGAGCGGAGAAACTGTTGACTGTTAAAAGGAACTGTTACTCCAAGAGGCTTCCCGAATTACACTAGCGCCCCAATTGACATATTTAATTCATCTTTATACAAAGCTTAATAAACATATATTTATTAATAAATTATAATATTTAATATTTTCAATCATTTTCATTCAATCATTATAACGGCGTCTGTTTCCAAACTAGGCAACTAGCTTGTAACGTTCTAAACCTCCCTATAATACTTAACACGGACGAAGTTGCGGGTAAAAGCTAGTCATTTGTATTACCTATTTTTAGATTAAAATTGACTTTCAACATATACATCCGAATAAGGAACGTATATTATTTGAGAAATGGGATACATTTATAACAATAGTATCAGCAATAATAATTAAAGACAATATTGCGGGTGCTGGATTGGCTAATCAACTGGGAGATAATGTTGGTAAGTAATGCAATTATTAATTTGTTACATTATATACATAAATATAGGTACTTTGTTTCAAATATTGTGGCTTTGTGTCAGGCACACGTGACTTGATTATATTTCATTCACTAGCACATATAATAAAACCAACCTCCAAATTATTGGATACAGATAAAAAGAAGTATAATAAAGTTTCTATACTGGAGCCACAACAAGCTTTTTTAATGCTTGTCAAAGAAAGAAAGCAATACACTTATGCATGTAACTTATCTTTATATATATTATTCTTCTTATGTGTGTTTGTAACCTAACTAACGGCTGGACCGATTTAGATGAAATATTGTGTGTATATTTCAATAGGTGGCTGAATGGCTTGATATCCCGGTAGGTGGCGCTGCTGTCGGTATGTCACTGATCTACTAAACGGCAGGGAAGATATATAATGATATTTTTTGTGTATGTTCGAGTGGGTCCCTGCAAAGCTAATACACGAAAAAACCTATTAGGTGGCACTGCTGTTAGTATGTCACTGATCTAACGGCTGTTACGATTTTAAAGATATTTTTTTATGTATTTTCGAGTGGGTCCCTGCAAGGTTTGAATTCCATACATTACCTAAAACGCAAAAAATGCATTGTAATCGGCTATCTTAAAATCAAAAGAATTTAAAGGAAAGCCTTCCGCCAATAATTCCAGCATAGAAGATTCGGAAGAAAATGAGGAATCAAATAATTTAGACATAGAGACCATAGTTTTTACAGTTAAATTATATTATGTAAACTTTTATCTTGATAAACTATGTCTACTTCGCACTAACAGTTTTTTGTAGTTCATTGCACAGATTTCTTTCAGACTTTGACTTTGACTTTTCTAATATTTCAGATTCAGTTTTTGTTGACAGCCGGTGTAATTTTTTAAACATTTGTGGTCTTTTGGTGTAGTTTTTTTTTGGCAGCATGTGCATAGGAGCAACAGTATTTATTTTTAACCCCAAGATAGCGGGATATAATTCGACCAGATAAATGACCTTTGATGAACCTTAAGTGAAATAACGAAAATATTCAGAGAAAATCGGATTGTTTTGGATAGCCACTTAAATTGGAAACTACATTTAGCAAAAAGTAATTCTAAATGATCATCTCTAAACAGGTTCTTTACTTGGCATAGAAAATGTCTTTCTAGGAAGGTACTACGGTGCATAATTTATAATTCACTTACTAAACCACACATCGATTACTTAGTGGAAATCTGGGGTCTGCCCCAAAATCAAACCTAAAAGTTATAAAAATGGCACAAAACAAACTAATTCAAGTCTTATTTAATACAACATTAAAACAATTACAAGTGTAGTCTATAAAGAAACCAATATAATGACAGTTAAGCAAACATATTTGTTTTTCACATGCATATTAATACGCAAAATATTAAATAAAGATATACACACTCAGTTAACATTCACAATAAATTTCAGTTTATAAAAATCAGACAACGCAATAAAAAAATCAAACTGGTACCGCGCCCACCCAGAACAAATTATGGAAAAAATAACATAACATGCGAAGGTGTTCAAATATATAATAAATTACCAACGGATATAAAGGATGCCAAATCTACGACTAAATTCAAAAAAATTACTTAAATTATACTTTTTAATAAATTGCCTTGATAATTTATTAATAAATTAATTAAAATATAACTTAACAAAATAAAAAGAATAAGTTAATAGATTAAAAATAACATATTATAACACTTGATATTCAAACACAACACACGTACTACAGATTATAGAACAACTAAATCTCTCCAAGGACTACAGTATGGGGTTCTTCAAGAAAGAAGTTATTTAAAGTATTAAAGTGAAAATAAGATTAACCACACAAAGTTAAAAAAACCGCCCAAGTGCGAGTCTGGCTCGCGCACCGAGGGTTCCGTGCTTATATTGTTATGTTGTTATAAACTTATGTTGTTGTATATTATTAAAAATATTTTTATTATATGATATAACTAAAAAAATTAGGTTTTCGCAATTTTTCCTTTATCTGTAGTATAAGACGTTGCTGCGTACCAAATTTCAAGATTCTGAGTTCACGGGAAGTACCCTGTAGGTTTTGATTCCCTTGCGAGTTTCTAAAATTTTGTTGCATAAACGGCTGTATCTTTTGATTGCGTTGGCTTAGAAGTTTTATTTTTTCACAGCTCCAAGGCACAGTAGACCTCAGTATTTTATATAAATTTTAGCTTGATATTTCCACACGTTCTTGAGAAAAAGGGTCTTGACCGACAGAAGGACGGACGGACATCCTATAAAGGTTCCGTTTTTTCTTTTCGTGGTACGGAACCCTAAAAACATACACATAAACCACCCGGGTCACATCTAGTTTCTTTATTTCCAGAATAAAATTACACCTGATGTGACCGGTTAATAACTGATAAGAGGTTAGACGGGCAAAAGTAACTGATTTTACACCTAATTACAAGCATCTATTATATATATATATATATTATTTTACTACCTACAGGATGTAAAATGTTAATATTTGTTACTTCTTAGTATTTGTTATATTATGTACGCTCACTATGCAAAATATAGAAAACCTTATTTTCTCGGCAAGTAAATAACCATGTAATTCTTTATGAGAAAATGGAAATAAATATCTTAAAACATAGTTGTTTGTTTAAGAGAACTGATTGAAAAATTCGCTCGCGTACAGTTAAAGAGATGGAGATAGTGCGAGTTAGCCTAGACTAAGGACGTACGCGCCCGAATCAAATAATAACGATTGGAAGCGCCACTAACGATTGGTACCTAATTAGTGATCTGTGGATTTTTAACCCCATTGAGTATTTGAGTGTTACGATCAAACTGACAGTTTTGCAAAAATGCCTTGTAAGAATAAAATTGTACAACATTTTCAAAGAATAAGGAATTAACGAACTTATTCAATAAATCCTATTTATATCATTAATACGAAAGTTGTCGGTCTGTTTGTTTCTTCACAAGTCACTCACTCATACATAGACCAATTTAGATGTAATGGGGTATGGAGATAGTTTGAATCCCGGGTAAGGACATAGGATCCCGAAAAATTCAAAAGATCCCGCGGGAATAATTTTAACCGAGCTTAAACGAACTGTTTCATAAGTATAATTAAGGAGTTGACGTAAGAATCCCACGCCGATCAAAATTCATTAATTATCAGCTATCCCATCAGTATTAGAAATGCGAAAGTTTAAACCTGAACTGATACTATTTTCTTCCTAATTGGGTCGCTATATTCCATATTAACATTTATTATAAAGGGCATTGTTCACTTTCTGTAGGGATTCTGGCTCGCCGTAGACAAATTATGGGACAAAAATTTAGTATATTTCAAGTAGTATATACAATACATTCTACGAATATTTGTTTTACAATATTTTAGTATCAAAGCACATTTTTCGGAATATTATGTGATAAATGCAATATCGATTAATACAAATTATGTAGATTGACAATATTCAATGGAAAATATACATTACTTGCGATGCATATTCGTAAACCAAATTTTGAATGGCAGCCCTATGACAAGTAGCTTAAGAATATGTCATAAATACATAACTATTAATACTTCGAAACATTTAAAACATTTCTTTTTTGAACAAAGTAAAATAGTCTGCGGATCTACTTTTTTTGAAAAAAAAAGATTTCATTAATTACAAGCCCCTAAAGGGGTAAACAGTTTATGTAAAAAATTGATAGTTTTGAAGCTAACTTCATAAAAATTTTAAAATCGACCTGTTTCGCTATTTTTGAAAATACATCCCCTAGAGGGATTTTAAAGGAGAGAAAATTTTGTATGAGAATCAGATGAATACAAAGCTTTCTTGTTTTAAAAAGTCGACGTCGACGAAATCACAGATATAAGCTAGACTACATATAAAGAAAAATACGAAACGAAAAACACAAATTACTTAGTTAAAATAAAAAAAATATATATAACTTCTATAACTTACCAAAAAGAAGCAGTAACAAATCACTGACAGCTAAACTAAACAAGTAATAGTTCGTAGCTGTGTGCAAACCAGGATGTCTGAATATAACAACGCACACACACACATTCCCAACTATTCCAGTAACAAATATGACAACTAGAATAATGCTGATCGGCACTATTTCCTTTAAAGGCAGCCTCCTGGAACCCATCATCCACCACAGCATTTCTTCTTCGCTGCAGTCGAAAGTGGACAAGTTGTTGCATCGATTGTAAAAGTCATTGTAAGACTCATTATCTCGAAGAAAATTAGACATTTTGAAAAAATCTTGTTTCAAAATTTACATCACAACTTTGCGAAAAAGTGTAATGTAAAATATAAATGTAAGGGTCGGAAATTGTCATGAAGGATGCGTTACCACAAAGTTGTACGATACAAACGGTCTCCGAATAACACTGACGTACTTGACGGATTCCACGCAGAAAAAGAAGCTGCGAAAAACATTCTTCAACAAACGTAAAATGGATTTTATTAATGAAGTACAGAAGCAAATGTTTTTTATCAAAATATTGTTATGTCGGAATGAAATAAATCTTACTTATTTTGTTCAGAAAAAAAACAGTATAGGTATTTAAAGTAAAACAATTAACCGATATAAATTAATGATATTCTTCGGTATTAATTTATATGCGTCTGTTGCGAGCTATTATATATTCTATATATATATATATATATATATATATATATATAATCTTTATATATATATATATATATTTATTCTATATTATATAATATTATATATTCTCCTTGAAATGTTTTTATATACTTACTTAGTTAAAATTAGTATAATTACAATATGCACAATTTGATTCGTTAGAAATACAGATAAAAAATTTTTTTTTTATTTACTACAATTTGTCGCTTTTTTATGGTTTTGTTCTTCCGAATACAATAACGGCGGAACCCTTGAAGGATCAGTCGTGTGTCTGTCTGTCCGTCTGTCACAGCCAATTCGCTTCGATTTTACTGGTTTTACCTACAAAATAACATATTAAATGAAAGGGCTTATTAAGATTCTTGAAGGGTCGGCAACGCGCGAAAAAATGTCCCAGGTGTTGCAAGCGTCCATAGACTGTAGTGACCGCTTACCATCAGGCGAACCGCAAGTGTTTAGTGATATAAAAAAAATTAAAGTAAATAGTTTCAAAGATGTAAGAGTAAAAAAAAATTTAATTATTTATATATTTTTTTTTATTCATTTGAATAAAAAAATCAATCAGTGAAAGCTGATACGTTATGTACACAAAAAAAAACGCGCGGGGTTCCGATATTTAACGGCTCGCGGCGAGCCGACTTAATTATAAGAAATTAAACTGGGTATTATAGGATGTTTACGCCTCCGAAAGCAAAGTCTACTGCAAGCTTATTGTCAACCGCCTCGAGCGCTAAAAATTCGTGTATTCGAGAAAAACTTTAAATAGAAACTACTTAAATTATATTATTTAAAAAAAATATTTTTAAATAATTTAAGGCATCTATAAAGTTTGCTCTCTACTTTTCTTATGTTACTCGTCCTATTTTGCTTTAAAATTATGTCCTAGGCGAATGATACTTTTCTTTTTTGAACATTTGCTTTCTCCCAGACATTTAACAAATTTTTTAAGTGTATATAGTTCTTTGTACGCCCTCTTTTCGCTTTTATAATTCATTAAATTTCTTTCGATGATTCTTTTCCTATGGTTTTGATAGTCATCTCTAATTATTTAGGGGCTTTTTTATAGAAATCTTTCAGTTCTTTATTCATTTTCTTGCTTATATTTTTTGTTACCAATAGTTCCATTTGCTTTTTTATCAATTCTAATGTGCTGTTTCTGAGTATCTTATGTTCATTATTATTATCTTGCCCGTTCGTTATGCAGCTATGGATTATTGTTTTCCCTAGCTTGAACATGAATTGAACATCCCTTAAGTTGTGTAATGTTTCTGTTTCTTTAAAGAAGCTTTCTACTTATGTTTTATGTAATGTCGTTTTCTATTTTTGGCGTTTTTGTTACCAGCTTGAATTTTTTCCTCATCTGTTTTAGTTTCCTTATTGTTAAGTTTCCTCGTAAAAGTCTATGATCTGATGAAAAGTTTACTTCATTCATGACTTCTATATTGGTAATGTTTATTGTTTTGTTGCTCATTATGAAGTCAACCTTATTTGTAGTCTTGCCGTCTGGTGAAGCCCAGGTCCATTTCTGACTATGTTTTTTCTTGAAATAAGTATTCATTAACGATAGTTTGTGCGCATAGGCATATTGTTACAATCTTTCGCCTCTTTCATTTCTAGTTTCATTGCCATTCTGATTATTAAGTGTTTCTGTTCTTGTCGTCGTCCTATCTTCGCATTAAAGTCACCAATAACTACGGTCTTGCGCACTTTTTCATTTACATATTATGGAGGTCACTGACGATCGTCTGACAGCTGAAACCACCGGAAGTCGAAAAACTTGCTAGACTAATAGCTACAAAGGAATTAACAGATAATCCAACAGGACTGGTATGTGGCAGCCGACTTATGAAATATGCTCATGAAATCAATAAGGCTTTTGTCAAAGACTCCCCATCAATTTATTATATACCTTATTTAAATTTTACAACCCAAAACATAAAAAGAAATGCTTCGGAAAAATTTGATGACGCTCTGATTAATCGTAAGAGACCTTCGCAAAAGACTTTTCAACTTAATCAAGACGTTCTAGGAGTTCTAGAAACAGTACTTTCAGAGACGGAGGTGACTTTGACGTGTCAGGTTGAAGGTGATTGGACTTAATTTTGGACAATATGATTATTGATAAGTGTAAAGTTCTTATGAAATTAGAATCTTCAAAATTGAAATAAAATTATTGGAGCTGTAAGCAGCATTTATAACTTGAAGTTAACTGAAAGTAGTTTTTTCAGGGTTCTGTAGTAAAACTAGGAACACTTATAGTTTTGCTCTATATGTCTGTTTATTACATAAAATATAAGTTGTAGACCCTGTTAAAGTTTGTACTTATCAATATTATGTGTGTGTAAATGAAACACTATCTTTCTTCTGTCTCTTTCTATCTTCTAATATTTATTAAATAAATTCGGCTATCGGTGTGGTATTCAAACGGCAACTCCTCAATTATAGAAAAAAAAATTACTCACATCCCCAGGACTTAAACTATCTCCATGCCAAATTTTCCCGCGGTTCCGCCTGCCCTAAATTCTGTTATCGGCGTAGAAGTACAACTGCAACTCCTCAATTTATAGAAAAAAAAAGAGTTGCACTCCGGGAGTGCCGGCAGAAGTGAAAACCTTTACACACGATTCGCGCTTAACACTCAAATATGTCACAAGACATGTCTTTGACATTGTCAAGAAATAATAATGTTTGTTTATTTACTTTTTTGACGTAATATATTTGACATCGCAATCTGTCATAGAATTAAAATTCCATATCCAACCTCCCTGTACTACTCATAATCGCTAATACTAAAAATAAAAATTATAATAGGCGTGGCATTACGGTTTCCGTCTCACGAATTTCCACGATTAGGACACGTGACCTGACGCGAGTTTATCATTTTTTACCCATACCAAAAAAAGTACACAACGCCGCTAAAGAAGTTTTCACTTCAATAAAAAAATAAAAATTATAATAGGCGTGGCATTACGGTTTCCGTCTTACGAAATTCCACGATTAGGACACGTGACCTGACGCGAGTTTATCATTTTTTACCCATACCAAAAAAAGTGCACAACGCCGCTAAAGAAGTTTTCACTTCAAAAAACGACTCAAACTTGACGTTTTTAAGCAGCCTATGTCCTTCCTCGGGAGTCAAACTATCTCCATCCAAAGTTCATCATAATCGGTACAGGAGATTAAGCGTGAAGAGGTAACAGACAGACAGACAGACATAGTTACTTTCGCATTAATAAAATTAGTAAGGATTTTAACACCCTGTTTACTTTTTAGTAGAATGTAGTATTTGTATCAAACTGATACTATATTCTTTGCAATATAGGCCCTAAATGATGATTTCCGTATCAGCATTTATTATTAGTTGATGTGGGTATCGATTAAGAATGAATACTTAGACAACCGCAGCAACGAAACGTTTTGTCACCAAGCTGCGAGATATAAGTGGGGAAAGGTATGAGTGGAATATTTTTCTGGTGTGAGGGTCGCTCTTTAGCTAATGAAAGCCGTTATGAAAACTCGTTACTGGACCGCAGCGTCGACCGCGGCAACGCTGCAGTCTGATCGCCTGTGTAATTAGTCGTGCCTTCACCGAGGGCTACCAGTCTGTCAACTTGTTGGCTTCATCAATTGATTTGATCGATTATAAATGCGAAAGTTTAGTTGTCCATCCTTTATTACGTCGCAACGTAAACGATTGAAAATTCAAGCAAAATATGTCGTAGCGATACTTAAAGTTCATCTCTTCATAGACATAGCCTACTCTTTTTTTCTATCTTGGTAAATTCATTTTCCACGTGGAAGAACAATACCTACGGCTAAAGTTTGCAATATCACACATGCACAATACATGCAGGAATCACTTATCGATAACAAGAAGATATTTTGTTTTGCTATTTTGGCTTCACAACTTAAAATGCTTATTAATTTGTTTTAGACATTTATGTGATTTTTTTAATACTTAATAGAACAGAAAAATTAGAAATTAAGAAAAAAAATGAAATAGAATGTAATATACAATAAACTTTATTTTAAAACATAGGTAATTTAACATAACAGGTCTATATACAGCTTCAAAATCAAAATTTAAATCATCAAAAATAATAATGGGCAATATCGATATTTGTCCTATCGGTGTTGGTACCGCTTACCGACGCCTTGTAGCCAAAGTCTGCTGCCATAAGTTTTCTTCTACTTTAAGGGGCTAAATAAACTCCAATCCTAAGAAACTGTTAGTCTAATACGTTAACAAAAAATATCAATTGATACCTTAGAGCCTCGTTGATATTTTGTGTTGAATAGAATTGTATTTTTATTTCTATTTTCTTGAAAAAAAAAATCACAGTGAGTATCTGATTTTAGAGTTTTTGGAAAAACTCTCGAGATTAGTATAAGCGTTTTAGTTTCTGTTTATACGTAAAAACCGACAGACCTTTCAAAAACCGACACTTCGATTTGAGCACTTTATTTTTAGCGAGTTTTACTGGCGTGAAAAGTACGTTTTTCCTCAAAATTGTAGACTCACCTCGCGAATGCCCCTCCTCCGTCGCTCAGTAATCCCCCGCGAGCCCAGACACAGTCCATTTTAGGACTTCGTGGAGGTAGGACTTCGTGTCGGTGTCGGATCGACTCAATGGAAATTAATAACGATTGTGAAAAGTTTTGCAGTCAATTAAAAATATATGTAATATTGTAAATTCTTAATTTGTTGATTGAGTATTCAAAAATGCTGAGCTATTTTTTTTTATATTTTCTTTTATGTCAGACTCATAGAATAGCTACGAGTTGCTCGGTGAGCAATTAATATTAGTGCCTATAATATTGTATTTAGGATATTTAGCTATGCATTACACACTTCTAGGGTTCCGTAGTCAAATCGCAAAAACGGAACATTTATAAATTTGTCCGTATGTCACACACAAACTTATAGTTCCGTCGTCTTTGCTCCGATTCTAATTAAATTTTATAGAAAGGTTCCTCCATTACAAAAAACCTCTGTGCAAAACTTTCAGTCCCAAAACACAAAAATATTGGAATTTTTATACGAATTTCCATTTTCTGTTTTGCATTCTTAGGGATGATTGTAAAAACGCCGTAATGTACGCCAATTTTTATTTACAACGTTTCGGCCAAATACCTTTGCACAAAACTTCAAAAATGACAGATTTTCGTACAATTTTCCTAGTTCTATTTTACGCCCTTTTGAGATGATTTTTTTAAAAACCTTTTTTGATGCTCGCCTAATTTATAACAAAAACCTCTAAGCCAAATTCTAAGTCTTTAGACACAAAAATATCGGAATTTTCATCATCTATTTTGCCCACCTAGGGGATAATTCTCTAAATATGATGGAATACGTCAATCTTATTTTTGACCCCAAAGGCCAAATATTTATACATTGAGCTTAAATAACGACTGATTTCCATACAAAGTTCCAAACCCCATTTGACCCCGTTAGGGAATTAATTAGTGCTTCCCTACGATATAAACAAATCGTAAGTGCAAAATTTCAAAACTCTAGACCTAGTAGTTTTGACTGTGCGATGATAGATCAGTCAGTTTTCTTTTTTGTATATTGTAAACAAGCTTTTGCCAGTGGCTTCACCTGCACTAAATTTGTTATGGGCGTCGAATTCTTACGTCAACTCTGTAATGAAACTAATGAAGTTTGTTACAGCAAGCTATAGCTGTAGCTATAGGTCGTTTAGGCTCGGTTAAAGTTATTCCAGCGGGACCTATTGAATTTTTCAGGATAAACAGTTAGCATTTGTGTTAATCCGGGGTGTCGGCTACGTCCACGCCAAATTTCATCAAAATTGGTCCAGCCGTTTGAGCGCGAATAAGTAACATACAAACACACTCACAAACTTTCGCCTTTACAATATTAGTGGGAGCGTGATTAATTAATGTAGATGTGTGTGTATATCTTAACAGTTTTATTTCCTAAAAGGGGGTTCTAAGATGAAAGAGATTCTATGTTCGACGGGTATATTTTTTTATGTATGTCCACCTAATTGTAAATCGATTTCAGAAGTTCTTTTTTTATGCTCCTGAGGTGGTCCAATATTAATGAAGAATAAAACTTACACTTTTGGAGAAAAAAAATAATTGATGTCAATTTGGTGCTGGTAAAACACATTGTTATGTTGATGATTGTATTTACAATTCTGTTACCCGTATTCATGTTTTTAGTGTGCGAGAAAAAAAAAAGCAATTCGTCACTCAAAAGCAAAAAATAAAAAACAACCAGTTTCAAAAAGATGCACTAAAAAGGTAAAATAATTACTTATTGCCAAAAATCTGATCGGAATTACAATTTGAAGTTGGTGTCTATGTACCTTACTGTTCATAACACACTTCACTTGCATGAAGTCAAGTTTTTATTTAGTTTGGTGCCAGAATTAATTATTTTTACCTTATATTATAGTATTAAGATATGGAATTATTTACTGGCGCAAAAGGCAAATCTCGCAACTTAACATGGTTCTGTAGCATCAGTATTAAGATATGAAACTACTTCCTGGGTATTACAGACAGTTCTCGCATCATGAAGTTGTATTGCAGTATCAAAAAAATTACCATTGCCAAATATTATTACCAACAATGCATATTACTGTCGTTAACTCTCTTTTACGCATTTAATATACATCAATTATCAACTGGGTCATAATTTTTTATGTCTATGATGTAACAAGGATGAATCATTTCACAACTCATTTCACCCCTACAACTGTCCAAAAGTTATATTTTTTTGTGACTGTTGTAGGGGGCAAAATAAAAATTTTACCATGTTTAGGTATTTGTTTTACCCCTTACATAAATAAAGCGACTTACTCAGGTTTCTAAATATTTCCAGTTCGATTACTCTTATATTGGAAGTGTGATAAAAACATCGCACTGATAAACTTAAAAACATTATGTTATCTTCCTAAAGATTTGCTATCAGAGAATGCTAATGCCCGAAAAAAAAGCCTTTTAATGTCATAGATTGTTAAAAAGTTGGGAAAAAAAAATTAAATACTTTTTTGTAAAGTAATTTCCATTTGCCACAAAAACCAATACAAGATACAACCGACAGATAATTATTAATGCTAAAGCTCCAAGTCAAATGCTTATTAGGATCGATAAATATAGTAACTCATTTGAGTGTAATATATTATTATTATATTACTGAAAGGAATAAAGTGTAGAATCTACCTGTAAAGGTTACCTAGGTTTCCTAAAAAAATAAGGATTTCCAAATTTAAAACAGTTTTTTTAAATCCCAGGAGTCGCAGGTTTTTTTTAATAAAATAAATAACTTACGGTTATACCAAATAATATGTATTAAATTGACCGCTTACTATCAGGCGGACCGTAAGCTTGTTGGCCACCTTAGTGGTATAAAAAAAAATGGTACTGTTAAAGTTAATTTAAGTAATAATAATAAAGTAGTGAAAAAATCCGGATCTTTCTTAGACGTTCTTCTAATAGTTTAAAAAAATTTACTTGTTTGTTTAAATATTGAAAACAAAAATATGACATATTATGGCTACGTTTTTTTTTTTTTTTTTATACCACTAAGGTGGCAAACCAGCTTACGGCCCGCCTGATGGTAAGCGGTCACCGTAGCCTATGGACGCTTGCAACACCAGGGGTATCACTTGCGCGTTGCCGACCCTTCAGAAATCTAATAACTTCTTTCTTGAAGAACTCCATACTGTAGTCCTTGCAGAATACCTTGGCAGGGAGCTCATTCCACAACTTAAGCGTTCGCGGGAGGAAGTTTCTCTGAAACCGCACTGTACGCGACCATTTAGGTTCTAAAGTGTGAGAATGGATTCCCTGCCGATGGCGAGCGGTGCGATGGTAGAAAGTAGCCGTGGGCATCATTTCTAACAATTCCTCAGAACACAACCCATTGTACAAGCGGTAGAACACACACTGTGAGGCAAAGTCTCTCCTCAGACTTAAGGGCTCGATACCGCAAGTAAGTTTGGAATCGTCGACAATTCTCACAGCCCGTCGTTGAACCGAGTCAAAAGGGCCAAGCTGGTATCCGGGTGCACCTGCCCAGAGATGGCAGCAGTACTCCATATGGGGCCGAACTTGCGACTTGTAAAGTAACAACCTTTGCCCCGACGTGAAGCACTGCTTCGCTCTGTTGAGTACACCAAGTTTTTTGGACGCCAGCTTCACCTTATCTGATAAATGATCTCGGAACTGAACATCGCTGGAGATGTCGACACCAAGGATCCCAATGCTCTTGGAGATGGAGAGAGGAGTGTTCTGGAATTGTGGGACTACAGTGAATGGAGTTTTCTTAGCGGTGAACGCGCACACTTGTGTCTTTGTAGGGTTGAATTGGACCAAGTTTACCCGTCCCCAGTCAGAGACCTGGGACAGTGTGGTCTCGATTTGAGACACAATTTCTCCGCGGTTTTCCTCCACAACGGAACGAGGGATGTTTGCACGACCCGTGTAAAAAGCGTCTCCAGTACTGTCATCTGCATAGCAATGTATGTTGTTAATGTCCAACATGTCATTGATATGCAGTAGAAACAGCGTAGGAGACAGCACAGAGCCTTGCGGGACACCAGCATTAATGTCCATGCTATCAGAGCAACTACCGTCAACTACGGCTCGTATGCATCTGCCGGACAAAAAGCTAGCCACCCATTTGCACAAACCCTCGGGCACTCCGTAAGATGGCAACTTCGATAGAAGACCGCGGTGCCAGACCCGATCGAACGCCTTCGCTATGTCCAGGCTACATGCCAATGCCTCCCCCTGACTCTCAATGGCTAGTGCCCATCGGTGTGTGAGATACACTAGAAGGTCACCAGTCGAGCGACCGTGGCGAAAGTCATATTAACGGTCACTGACCAGATCGTGTACTTCTAGGTATCTTAGAAGCTGACGCTCCATCACCTTAGAGAGGAGAGAGGTAATAGCGATAGGCCTGTAATTCGATGGATCTGATCTATCGCCCTTTTTGGGCACCGGGTGCACATTCGCAGTCTTCCATGAAGACGGAAATTGCCTAGTGTGGTAGGAAAGCGCGAAGAGGCGCGTGAGTACAGGACATAACTCAGGAGCACACTGCTTAAGCACCACTGCTGGTATACCGTCTGGCCCACTCGACTTATGAACGTCTAGAGATAGTAACGCCCGCCTGACCTCCCGCTGCGTTATGGAGATTTCCGGCATGGTCTTACCGCACCACGGTATAGTAGGTGGTACAGCGCCTTCATCGTTCATATTCGAGTTCGAGGCAAAGAGACTGCCCAGTAGATCGGCTTTCTCTTTAGCACTATGGGCCAAGTCACCATCGGTCTTTCGCAGTGGTGGTAACGACGACTGGCAGAAGTTCCCTTCGGCAGCTTTGGCAAGCGACCAGAAAGCACGACTCCCAGAAGGATAGCTCGCAAGTCGCCCACCTATTTTGCGAATTGGAATTTTGCTCTGGCAGTTGCTTTCTTACTGAACCTCGAGGCAGCATTTAATTTGCGTTTTAACTCAGAAATATTCGGATCCTTATTAAAACGAGCCGTGGTCCAAGCCTCATATGCATTTTGCTTAAGAATTTTAGCTTTTCTGCAAGACCTATTAAACGGTCGTTTTTTGACGCCGGCAGCTACTCGCGGGTTAGGAATATAGCATTCCATACCAGCAAGGATTGTCTCAGTGACTGCGGCTGCGCAGACGTCAGGATCTTCTGAGTTAAAGCAGATCTGCCTCCACGGGTACGATGCGTAAAATTCTCGCAATCCATCCCAGTCTGCCGTATACGTGTATTGCAAAACACGTCTAATCCTCGGTTTAAATTGGAATTCAATAAACAGTAAAACAAAAAAACTTATCTCAAATTTAGATTTTTTTTAATGGACAATGATTTTTCTTTTTGCTTACCCTAGTATCTCTAATGTGTTTGCTGGTTTGACCTTTTTAACGTAGGAACCAATACATTAATGAATAGTTAATGTGCTGAAAACTGATATAATAGTTATTTATGGTGTTAGTGCGATAAGTTGGTTATCACATACAAGTATAAGAATGTTACCGCTTACCATAGACACGAGTTTGTAAATACCAATTTTGCACGAATCTCATACAACGTTTTTTATGACATTTGCGAGAAAACAGTATAATTTATAGATAATTAAAAAAACTTTTTCATTCGACTGTTGTTAATAACAAATAAAAAAATATAAAGATGGGTCATTACTTTTGAAAATGAATAGTAAAATTTGAACAATTAATGAAATTCAGTAAAACTGGCGGCTTTGGAAGCATAACTGACTGACATTTTTAATTTCGCATGTATTATGTTGAACGGGAGAATAAGGCGTAAAGAACTACATCTTTCGTCTCTTTTTCTTTTAGTATTAAAGTGAGTCAAACGTATAGATGAAAAGCGCCTCCAAGGAGGTTCGATCGAAATTTAAAAAAAAGTTAAGGATACGCACGACGCCATACAAGAAAGCGGGCGGTATAACAGGTAGTTATGTGAGAGTATCTATTTTACTGCACCTTCCGTTGTATGGCGGGGTAAAACTTGTATTTTAGTAATAGGGAAGTTATTATTTTTTCTTTTTCGCTGTGACAACTCATCGTGTTTTATCCAACAGGCTAGCAGATACGCGGGGTAACACGCGATACAGGTATCAATTGTGTCCGCTTAGGGCAATATAGAAACAGATTCTCTTATACAAATACGTTATAAGACGGCTCCGTGACTCAGTGACCCGACCCGAGTTTAGGATCAGATGGCGCTGTAATTTTCAGGAATATAAAAACAATTGTTATTGTTAGCATGTTAAGGCTCTAGACACAATAAAAACTCTTATAAATTAATGAAATCATTATCTGTAATAGCTGTTTAATATCTGACCTGACCAGTCTCTGTGGTCATATGCGAGTATATAATGGTATGCACTGCTGCGATTTAGTAATTAGTTCGAGTCGCAGTTGCAGCCATGCGCATCGCTCTAGTATTGACAGTAACAGCTGCTCTTGCAGCCGGTGGTGCCCACGCGCTGGACACGCCAACCGTCGTCGCCGTAGACAGGGACGTCGCATCCGAATTCGGCATCGATCTATTTAAATTCGGTGTAGAGCTATACAAGTTGATATCGCGACGCTACAAAGGGCAGTTTGTCGCATCTCCGTACGGAGTGTGGCTCACACTCTCCGCGCTTGCGGAGGGCACGGACGGCCCCGCGCGCCAGGAACTGTTCGACATCCTCAACCTGCCGCAGGATGACGTCGTGCGACGTCAGTACTATGAGGCTGCCACTTCGCTAGAGCCAGTCGAAGGCGGAACTGACGTCATGTTCAGCCGGAACCGCTATCTTGTGCTTGACAACGGAGCGCAAGTAAACGAGTCGTGGGCGCACGACGTGCTCGCCGCTAATCGTCTCGAAGTGGTCTCCGCGCCGTTGATAAGTGACAAACAAGGAGCACTGCAACGTCTACGGGAACTCATCTCTTCGCAGATCCCGAGTCTTGACATTTCTGGTTACTCTGTACTGTTGGACTCTCTTGATTACAAAAATATCTGGACAATGGCTTTCCCGGAAGCTAAGATCAAACCAAACGCACCTTTCTATGACAACGATGGGAAACAAATAGGTACCGTCGACTTGATGTACATGCGGAAGTATGTGAAGCTCGCCCGTCGGCCATTGCTCAACGCTAAGGTGATACAGGTGCCGGTCGGCGTCGGCGAGCGCTACGGTATGTTCTTGCTCATTAGTACCGACAATACCCCCATTAGTCGCACCATAGAGCTGTTCACTAACACCGTTCTCACCGATATTTTTGCGAACATCCAGGAGAGCTTGATTCCTCTCGAGATTGCAATTCCTCGGTTCAACATTACGACGGACCTATGGGACCTACGCGACATCCTCGAGGAGATGGGACTGCGTAAAGTATGGGGTGACGCCGCGGCGACCAACCGTCTGTCGTTGCCGGCGGCCGCCCCCAGCGCACTCGTGCAACGCGTGTCGGCGCGCGTGGAACCGATCGGGATAGAGCCGTACGCTGAGAACTGGGATGATTCACAATTCCTCGCGCAGATAGGCTCCGGTGCTTCACCCGACCAAGCTGAGCAAATAAAAGAAGTCGCGGCGGGGATGGCAAAGGCTCTTGGCCGAGACTTTATCGCCAACCAGCCCTTTGCGTGGGCTGTCATAGATATGAAGAGCAGGAGTGCGCTTCTGGCTGGAGAGTTCTCTACCCCTAACGCAAATTGAACATTGCATTGGTGACGACTGGTTTTTATTACTACTGTTAAATAAAATTTCTTTCAAATTTCGTTTTCTTTTATTTTTTCCGTGATTTTAGCTCCACCCAACGATATATCTTTGCCCTACTGACGCTCTTAGTTCAGTTTTACTTATGTGAGATTGACGTGATTACCTCCACAGACTCAGCTGAGTGACAAGTTCTGTTTAATTTTTGATTTTTGGATACATTTTCCTATTTTATTATTCAATTTTCTTCAATTTTACGGTCCTTATCCTTATATGCAATCTGACATCAAACTTTTAATCGGCAAGAGCAAAAAATAAAAATGGGTTAGGGTAAGATCAACAAAGCCCAAAAAATGAGTTTCGTCTTGGTCATATATCAATAACTTTACTACTGAAAGGAACAACATTTGAAACTTTAAAATATGGTGTGTTGAGCCATAGATTATTTTGCTCTTACTCTCTTGGAAGCCAGATGCAATTTTTCTCTGTGGTACATTTTGTTTGTGCTATATAGAGCGGAAAGCCAGAATATATAAGTTTTTGCAGTTTTTTAACTTATTTATTTAAAAATATTTTTCTAGCTCAATATACATATTTTTATAGCAAAGATGCTTTCAAAAGATTAACATTGAGTTAGGGCTTTAACCTGCGTTGTTCTATATAATTTTTTATCGTGTTTTTCGTTATTCCCGAATGAAAAATAAGTTAACCAATTAAAAGTAGTTTGCGAGAGTTTTTTTTACAATTATGAGTGAATATAAAGAAAAATAAGCGAAGAGAGAATCCTTAGACCTTATTGGGAACAGTCTCGAGCTGTAAGGACTCTGGAATTCGAGAAGAAAATGAATGCAACTACATATTCACGCGTTTAGAGAGTAAGCCGGACTTCCACACATTTTTGTCTCGAATTGCGGAATCCGAATAGCTCAAGACTGTTCCCAATAAGGTCCCTTAATCAAGCAAAAAACTGAATGTTTACGTAATGTCATAAAAAGTGTTGTAATCATTCTCATATTTCAATTTATAATATTGGCTTCATTAATAATAACTAGAATATTTTTGTAGGTGTGAGCTGGTCAACATTCAAATTTAAATTCAAAATTCAAATTCAAAATCTTATTTTCAAATGAGTTACTCGGAACACTTAGTACACTCGTCAAGTGAATTAACTACAACTAGCTTTACCAACTAATTACAATACTGTTTTATTGCGTGCGTCCAATAGGAACTCTTTGTAAAATTACAAACGAAACATAATATTATAGTGAATTTACTAATAAATACATGTTTTGTGTTGATTTTTGTTTTGTTGTTTTGACATAAAAGAGAATAAATCATAAAGATAAAAGAAAATAAAGGTAGTACGCCGGGCAAAAAAAAAACTTTACCCGTTGACAATATTAAATTTAGATAGTTTTGATATGTAAGCTATCAGAAACAACCGAAACAAATTTTATTTGGTTAAAAAACAAGTGCCCATTTTCAGAAACCTTTTGGCTAATTTATATATGACACACACATTATCAAAGTGGATGCCTCGGTCAAGCTTGTTATACTTGAGTTAGTATCGCCCATATGCCTAGCGTCTATATATATGAAGTTTCGAAATGTATGTGGGCATAGTAGGTTTTTTGCTTACGGTGAAATTGCCTTTTCCTCTGAATTTAAGCGGCTACACTAAGACCATCGACAATGTTTCTTGCGTCTTGGTAACGGTATTTTACACTCAAGTATCTTTTTTTGTCTAGAATAGCCTTTTAACTGTAGAATATCAATATTTTCTATTAAATAATGCAAATAAAAACAATTAAAATGTACGTTTTTTGCATGTCCCATCTCCACCTCCTCAGGTTCGCTTTATATCAATGCTTGCTATTTGTTGTCAAGTTATATGTCATTGGAAAGTTTTTATAATTGTTAATCAATTTTAAACCTTCATTTACCTTCGATTAAGGTAAAAAATCGATAGAAGATCATATTTAGTTGTATAGTAGTAATACAAAGAATAGATAACTATTGGACGTTCGCAATAAACGAGTAGGCATTGAAACTAGTTTTAGAAACCCATTTAAATAAAAAAAACATTAATTTGTGTTGGCCTTTAAAATTTGGTATGGTGGACTGTACATAACACGCAAAGGTCTCATTTTTTCAACTGGCCCGTAAAAAAATGCAAACTGATTTTAGATTTTGATAAATAGAAACAATAAGTCGCCATCTTGCGAAAATAGTGTCAGATTTGCTCTGCAAAACAATACACTACAAGGCAGATTTTTGAGTCATTTTTTTTTAATGTAAAAGATTTCAGATGTCCACCACGTTTGCTGAGAAAAAATGGTATGCGTTGATTATTGGATTCTTAATTAAGTTAATTTGCAAATAATGGGTTGCTATTTCATTAGTAATTAGTATTTTTAGTGAATCCTTACTATTACTGTAAGAAACCCCCTAAATCTACGATAATATACCGATCGGCGTAAATACGTCACGTCCATTACACAACGTTATGTATAAGTGAACAGAAAACGTTCACTTATACATAACGTTGTGTAATGGACGTGACGTATTTACGCACGTGATGGAACTATAAGGACTAGTTCATATTGCGATAATCGAGTTTGAAAAAGAGGTTATGTTTGTAATCAGCTTAGTTTTAGAAGTTGCGTATCGAGATCCAAACACGGTACATACATCACATGTTATATTTTTTATTTAGCAGCCATCACACTAAATTTGTGTGTTTGTACGTATTTTTGTTACTTCTTCACGCCTTAACGGCCGAAGAAGAAGTTGTCATTGTCATTAAATGTAAACATTTCAAATGAAAAATATTTCCATTATTAAATATTTGATTATCTAGAACGATTTGCAGTATATACAAGAATAGCAAATTCAAAACCGAAACCTTAACACTAAGTCGAACAGTGATCAACATTTTAAATAATTGACATTTGGACACTGTAAACATGACGGAAATAGCACACAAAAAGAAAATTATTTCGGCCAAGGGCCAATGCAAAGCGGTTTTTACGCGACTGGGAAAGTATTTTGCAGACCCAGAAAAGGCAATCACAGTAGAATATGCGCTTGTTAGGAAGAAAAATTTAATTGAAACTTATTCCAAATACCAGGCGTTATCTTTAAGCTAACAGCTGTTGGGTGAAACAGCCGAGGAAGAAGAGGTTATTGAAGAGCAATTTTACACCATGATTATGGCTACCATTGAGTGTAAACTCAAAGACCGTCTTCCAGTAGACTCATATAAAGGCAGTAATGCAGCAAAATTGAATTAGACATTCCTACCTTCGACGGCAAGGATATTTCATGTTACAAGCCATTTATGGAGATGTTTACAGTTGTCGTACATGAGGATTCGAGAGTGTCACCTATACAAAAACTTTATTTTTTGAAAAAATATCTCGAAGGAGAACCTTTGCAGATAATTTACAGTTTGCCAATTATTGGTACATCTTATGAATCTGCAATAGAGTTATTGAAGAAAAGGTATTATAATCCAGCATTATTAGTAAATAGTCATGTGACTAGTCTACTTGATCTCCAAAGTTTACAACATGGTACTGCTCAGCATTTACGTGACTTGGTGTCAAAGGTTCGACAGCATGTGACTTCTCTACAAAATCTCAAGCAACCTGTCATTCAATGGGACCCTATTTTATCATGTATTATTATACGTAATCTTGACTCTCGTACAGTGAGGCTGTTTCACGCTGAGCGAGATGCTACGGTTATCATAACCGTCGAGTCATTGCTAAATTATTTAGATAAGCGAGCCGCTTCTTTAGAGGCAAGTCCTACCTTCAATGAAAATCTTCATGGTAAAGCAAAATCTTATGTTAATGTTTCTACATCCAACATCTCGGTAAGTGACAAAATGGTACAATGCATATCATGTTCACAGAGTCATAAACTATTCAAGTGTCCTAAATTTAGCTTATTCACTCCCGAGAAGCGACTTGAGTTTGTTAATAAAAATAAGCTGTGTAAAATATGTCTTAATTCCCATCAAAATAAATGTAGGTACAGTTTTAAGTGTACAACTAGTAATTCCAAGTCACATAATACATTACTACACTTAGCGGAAGGTCCTAAGAACAAGGAAGGTGAATCTGAAAAACCGGTGAACATGCACGTTATACAACCACTAAACCATTGTGTATTACTGCCCACTGCCAAGGAATGGACGGCAAAAAACTTGTAGTTAAGGCACTTTTAGACTCTGGTAGCCAGACCTCATTCTGCACCACTGATTTAGCCAACCAGTTAGGATTGCCTCAATTCGATATACATAAGACTATTGGTACTTTATATACATATACATGCCATGTACGTCATTCAAAGTTATTAATTTGTCAATAGAATCACTAGTTTCTGACTACAAATTAAAACATGTTTCTTGTTCAATTATTGACAAGATAACATCGAAATTGCCTCAAAAAACTATTAATTTGAGTCGCTTCACAATTCCAAAAAATGTAGCACTAGCTGACGATACATTTCACATTCCAAGCGAAATCTGACAATTATTAGCTAGCGATGTTGTTTTTAAGATTATACAGGACGGCAAAATTGAAGGTGGTCCATCAGATCCCATATTGCTTAATACTCAGCTAGGATACATCATTTCGTCCACTGATTATTCGAACGTTAAAAAGACTTTCGCTATGCATGCAACTACAGAACCAAATATTGACCATTGTATTCGTCAGTTTTGGGAGGCAGAAAAGGTTCCTGACGTTTACCAGGAACACTTGCCTGAGTTTGAATACAGTGAGAAGGTATTCCAGGAATCCGTAACTTTAAAAGATAATACTTTTGAAGTCAAAATTCCTTTAAGGGTTCAAGTAGAGCAAATTGACCCATCTAACTCTTATGCTATTGCGTTACAAAGGTTATATTCTATAGAACGCAAGTTCGCAAAGGATCCACTTTTTCACGATTTATATAAAAAAATTATCCACGAATACTTGTATTTAAATCATGCTAAAGTAATTGATTTGAAAACCTGTGAAGAAAGGGATAAGCCGTTGTTTTACATGCCACATCATGCTGTTTTGCGCCCCGATAAACAAACCAATAAACTTAGAGTCGTTTTCGATTATATGTGCAACGGCCCAGTCGTGCAACGATCCCTATTTGACATATTGTTATTGTTCCGGTTACCCAAATTTGTCATTCAATGCGATATACGTCATATGTATAGAATGATCCAAATACATCCTGATTATAGACGTTTACAGAATATTCTGTGGCGTGAAAACGGTGTCATGAACGTTCTTCAGCTACAAACTGTGACATATGGGCTGAAATGTTCCGCGTTTTTAGCCACCAGATGTCTGATTGAATTAGCTAAACAATTTAAAGACAAATATTCACTGGCAAGCGCGGCAATAACTAACAATTCGTACGTTGACGACATACAGTCTGGTAGCAACTCGATTAATGGTCTTATTCAATTAAAGAATGAGTTGTGCGCTATAGCTAAACTGGCAAACTTTAAGCTCCATAAATGGGTTTCTAATTGTCCTAAGTTGCTTGAAGATGTACAGCGTGAAAGTTTAGGAACGGGCTATGAAAAATTTCGATCAAGACAGGTCAATATTTAAAATATTAGGCCTATCATATGATGCTGAGAGCGATGCATTTCAGCTGGACGGACGCGCTATTAATGCGCAGCCTGAAGTCCTAACTAAAAGAAATGTTTTATCGTCTATTAGTAGGTTTTTTGAACCTATGGGGTTTGCTAGTCCAGTCATTACAAAAGCTAAAATTAATTTTACAAGAATTGTGGCAGAAATACTTTGAGTGGGACACACCTTTGACAACAGGAATAAAATACCTTACTACTATGCCCACTATTTTGATTCCTCTTTTTTGCAGACTGTTGAGGCTCAGGAAACGCAATTAATTGGTTATTGCGACGCTTCTTCTAATGCTTACGGCTGTTGCGTCTACCTTAAAGTCAAAAGCATAGTCGGAGTTCAGATTCACTTACTTTGTTCAAAGTCAAAAATCAAAGCTTTAAACTCAAAATTGACCATTCCTAAATTGGAACTCAATGGTGCGTTATAACTAGCCAAACTTATGCATCACGTGTCCTTTACATTAAATATAGCTACTATTAATTTGTTTTGCAATTCTCAAATTGTCTTAGGATGGCTCAATGCAGAACCTGTTAAGGTCCCTGCTTACATAGGCAATCCAAGCGTCAAGCATTTCTTGGCATTTTACGCCCGGGCTTTTCAATCCTGCAGATATTTTTTCTAGAGGTGCAGACCCACAAGAAATTGTTAATAATTCCTTATGGAAGAATGGGCCTGACTACCTAGTAAATTCTGACAGTTACAATTTTATTTATGGCTGAGGTTGAACGCCCTCTTCGTAACTTGTATGTTACTAAAGAAAAGAGTTTTTCACTTAATTACAAGGAAACTATATACGCAATGCTTGAAAAATATTCTAGCTTATTCAAAACTACGTGTGTCATGGTACATATTTTGCGCTTTATAAAAAAATGTAAAAGGGAAAATAATCCATTCCAAGAAAATTCAGTTGCGGAATACAGAGAAACGTCTTTCCAATGATAAAACTGTAAAAGGCTGTTTGTCTTCACTTAATCCATTTACAGACTCAAAGGGCATCCTTCGTGTAGGAGGCAGATTACGTAACGCTGATCTGGTTTTCACATCTAAATATCCTATTATATTGCCAAAATCTTATTACAAGACTTATTATACAACAGCAACATTTAGCTTTAATGCAAGGTGGCTTAAAGCTTGTTTTAAGTCATTTATTACAAAAATATATAATTATTAACGCGATTAGAGAAATAAAAAAAGTAATATACAAATGTGTTGTGTATTGTAGGCATAAAGCTGAAACCTCAAAACAGCTTATGGGCTCATTGCCTAGAGATCGGGTAATCCCTTCCAGAGTGTTTGAAAAGGTGAGGTTGGACTACTGTGGGCCATTTGAAATTAAGCAGTCCTCAAAACGTAATAGCATAATTTCTAAAGGGTATGTTGCCTGATTTGTTTGCTTCACGTCAAAGGCTCTATACCTGGAAGTGGTTTCAGATATGTCTACGTTTATATCGGCTTTAAAAAGGTTTGTTGCTCGTAGAGAAGTGCCTACTCATATATATTGCGACAACGCGACTACATTTAGAGGTGCAAATAGGCAGTTAAAAGAACTTTACAAGATCCACGACAGTAAGGAATTCAAGGATGCTGTCTTAAATTATTCACTTCAAAAAGAAATTCAGTTTCATTTTATCCCAGCTTACAGTCCGAAGCACGGTGGTCTGTGGGAATCAGCTGTTAAATCAGCAAAACATCATTTAAAAAGAATGACTACGTGTAAAATCTTTACATATGAGCAATTTAATACAATCATGATAGAAATTGAATCAATTTTAAACTCAAGACCATTAATGTCTATCACGAATCAAGACTCTTTAGACTTTTCCTGTTTAACACCCGGTCATTTTATTATAGGTTGTCCATTAACGTCCACACCACAACCAGGCCTAACCGATATTCCTACAAATAGGCTACGTTTTTGGAGGTGTTGTGAACAAATACGGCAACATTTGTGGAAAGTTTAGTCTAAAAATTATTTATCATCTCTTAATGATCGTACCCAAATGGAAGAAAACTCTGCCTAATCTCAAAATTGATGACGTGGTGTTATTACTAAACCCGAACACCCCGCCTCTTCATTGGCCTCTGGGCAGGATTACCAAAACCTTTTGTGGTAATGATAATAATGTAAGAGTTGTAGAAGTAAGGACTGCTGACGGTAAACTACATTCTAGAGCTGTTTCGAAAATTGTAATTTTACCGACTGAATAAGTGTTTTGTTACAGTTTCTTTTATAATGCTATTATAGCAGCTTTATGTTTTCATTATCTTACGCCTAAAAAGGTTGACTACATATATTTTTGTTTTTAATTAATTATATACTTTGTTAAGGGGCTTATGCATAAATAATCAATTATTATTATTAGGTACTTTAATATTTAAGAAGCACTTATGTAATATTTTATGTTTGTTTTGATTCTGGGCCCCCAATTTATGTCTATGACATAAGATTATTATTCATTCTATATATTGTCAACGCTGCATTGCAGTAAAGTAACTCTTGGTGTAAATAAATTAATATAAATATACAAACGTGGTTTAATCTTAATAATATTATACAATTAACAACGTCCTGAACATTGTGTAAAGTAAATAACGTAATAATAGATGTTTTTGTTCTAAGGTGCTTGTATATAAAAAATGGCGGTAACACCAAAAGAAAGAGCTAAGAGGTACAGTGAAGAACCACAGCAAAACCCACCAAAATACAAATCTCATAAAAATAATTTAAAAGACTAAAAAAATGCCAAAACATTTATAAGTATAATGTAAATATTTTAACGCTTACTAAATTGTAAAGCTGTCGTCAATTACTTATTTTCTTCTTCTTTTTCTGATCAACACACAGCTTCTAGGATACCTATAAAAACACGACCTGGTCAGCGACTATCAATATGGCTTTAAAATTTTATAACGGAACGTTAATATTTTTTTTACGAATTTTAGTCTAAGAGCGAAAGTTATTGCAATAGGCGGTCAGCCTTCAACATTAAAAGGTTTTTTGTAAAGTTCGAAGGACCTTCATAATATTAATACGGTAAAATAATATCTAAGAATATAAGATTTATCGATAATCTTGTTATATGTTTTATCACTATTTTCTCGGAAAGGTAGTTGCATTAGCACGACAAAATTTTACAGGAAAATTTCTGGTAAATCAAACTAACCAGCGATATCATAAGGTCCATAATAAGAAAATAGATATTTTGATACATCAATTTTAAACTTTTTTAATGTTAGTCATATTTACATGAAAAACTTTAAGTGGGAGACTAGGAGATACCCCTAAGGTCACTTTTGCACCGGTGCTCAAGAAGAGGTTTCAGAAAAGAAACAAGGGTTCGTAAGGACAAGGTTCAGTTATAATATACTCATTCAAGCTTACTCAACAAGTTACTAATTGATTAAGATTTCCTAATCACTTAAGGTTCCTAGCCCATAATATAAAGAATAATTGCGAAAATATTTTTGTTTCCCTGCCAAGCTAACAGGAAAAATAGAAAGATAAGCGTACCTAAAGTGATAGATCTCATCAAAATATTTATTTCGGATGACAACTGTCAAACTAGAAGGGTTATAACACTATAAATATTGATTGTAGACCAGAAGTTTCTGTACAGAAGTGATAGATTTCATCAATATCTTCATTATGGATGACCGGTATCAAAATAGAAAGGACTATATCTCCGAACCTATTGATCTTAGACTAGAAGTTTCCTTACAGAAATGATAGATCTCAAGATATTTATTTTTTATGACAGCTATCAAACTAGAAATGGATATATCTCCAAAAATATTGATTGGAGACGAGTAGTTTCTTTACTGAAGTAAAAGATCTAATCAAATTCTTATTTGATCTACAGTTTGCTTTACAAATTGAATAAATACAATACTGTTTTATCACTAGCATCCAATAGTTACTCTTTGTAGAACTACAAACAAAACAACAGATATAATAGTAAATCAAATAATAAATACACATTTTGAATTGGAACACTTAATAAACAGGATTTACGATGTCAATAGTTAATTTAAAATACCTTTTTGTATTAAACAGTAAATTTAGTGCAGTTCATTCAAATATAATTCGTATTCTATAGTTATAGTTTTAGTTAGACAACTGTCATCCAAAATAAAGATCTTAAGATTTATCAATTTTTGTAGAGAAATTGCTGAAGGTACAGCCTTTTTTAGTTTGACAGATGTCATCAGAAATAAAGGATCTTTTAATTAATTAATTAATCTTGTAAATAAAAACACTCGGCTCATATTTATTTACCCATTAAAATGTTTTAAGATGTACTAGTCACAAAATACCAGGAAACCTGTCAGAGTGCTTATTTGATAAAGCTAATAATGAAGTTGCTTTAACTTTAGAGAAAATAAAAACTAAAGCCGCTACTAGTGCTGAAGAAACTGTGAAAAAGGTTTATAATGATCTTATGACCCCGTTGTATCAGGGCCTTAACATATTAACTACCCTCTTACATCAGCACCAAAACTGCAATATATACTAAACGAAAATCGGATCTGGGTCAAAAAGTTATTGTATGATAAGATTAATATATGATAAGAACTGGAGATTCCAAAACAATTTCGTCCATTTATAGTATAAACAACGGTTCAACAAAGAAATTATAATATTTTGCTTAGAAGAGATAAAACGACTATTGGGAACGGTTTGTTGCAGATGGCTCTTTTAAAAGCACTCCTCGGCCATTTGTACAATTGTTTACGTTACACGGTGACCTACGTAGCACTAGTGATACAACAAAGATTGTTCCAGTATTATATGCTCTGATGACCGACAAGTCTGAGCAATCATATTTTGCTTTATATGAGTGTATCAAAGCAAATGTCCCAATCCAAATATATTTCATTCCGACTTCGAAAGACCAATTCACTAAAAGTCTTTTTTCCAAATATTATTGTAAAACGATTAGAGACTATCAATTTGATAATTGTGTGTGAAGAAAGGCTACGAAGCTTAAACTGAAATCCGAATTACTTCGGCGAATTGTAAGTTTGTGTGCGGATTGCATCCTTCTTATACCGCCAGATATAATCGAAGAAGGGTATAAATACATTCATGATCAGTCTAAAGAACGGAATAAAATTGAACTACAGTATTTTTGAAAGAACTTTGAAAAGCAATGGTTAAAAATGAAAAAAGTGAATGGTGCATTTACAATCAACGCCACCGGACTACTAAGTTCCCGAGGGTGGGATCTCTAAATTAAATCGCCAAATCAATAAAAATTATGTAACGATAATTAAATTGTTGACTGTCTTAAAAAAAGATCAAAAGGATGGATTGATGGATGGATCATTAACTTTGGAAATAATGTGTGCTCAAGCAAAAGAAGAAAAATTTGACATAAAGAGATGCATTCAATTTAAACACCCAGCTTCAATTAGTTCATAACGAAATAAATGTTGGATATTTTATGGAAAAATGCGATGATGATTATATACTACTGATACTTCTGAATTCTGTATACTGATTCAGAATGTTATGAATTTATTTTAAACCTCCAGGATATTTCTTTCATGGGCTGAAGGTCCCTCATTGGAATGGGACTCGATTACTGCTTCCAGATGTATGGCGAACGATTCTGCTTTTTCAGAGTTTGCGTGTCCATTTGTTATCTGCTTTACGCAGGGGGTAGTATACATTTTCGGGACGTTTCAACTTCCTAGTTGTAGAATTATCTACATATAACAAGTTTGTACGAAACCCTCGGTGCGCGAACTTGGCCGGTTTTTTTAAGATATGTAATGACGTGTTAGTGCAACAGCGATTTTTGAAATCCAAATGATCATTAGATTCAAGTAGAAGAAAGTTGGTATGGGAGTTACTATAACTAATAAAGTTAAATTGTTTTATAAATAAAATTTTCCAATTTATGTTTCAGACTAATTCGAAAAAGAAAATCAGTATTGGAAGATTGAAGACACAGAAGTGTCTTAATTATTTTTTTTTTCTATTTTTTCTAATATCATTATTGATTGAATATTTTACAATTTCGAGTTTCATTTTTATCCACGGCTCGGACCTCTGGCGGATTTTCTCGAAAAGAAAACAATACAAAGATATTACATGTCCACAAGCAGTCGATTTTTATAATCATCACATGGGAGGTGTTGACCTGCTAGATTCTCTTCTCGGATATTACAGGATACATTTGCGTTCTCGTCAATGGTACAAAAGGATATTTTTTTATATGATAGACATGACCATAGTAAATGCTTGGTTGCTATGGCGCCGTATTAATGCAAATCAATACATGCCGCTGTTTGATTTCAAACTCGCAGTTTCTGAGCATATGCGTAAGTCAGGAAAGATATTGGCCAAAAAACGTGGTCGTCCGAGCATCGTAGGAACACCGACCTCAAGCCGAAACAATACACCCACAAGCCAACTCGGCACTCTAACGACCTCTTTGACCGAGAAACGTATTGGTCCAGCGGGAATCTTCGAAACACTGACCCCAACCAGAGACAGTACTCCGACACGCCGAGGTAGCACTCCATCCAGCTTGCCTGATTCACCTGTTCCCAACAAAAAAAATACGAAAAACTCCAGTCCGCCATCAAGACCTACCTTTGGAGACTGTACGTTCAGATAACTTGAACCATTTCCCTGAATGGATGAAAAATCGACAAATATGCCAGAACTGCTCCAAATACCGTTCTTTTACTAAATGTGGAAAATGTCAAGTTTATTTATGCTACAATGATAAAAGAAATTGTTTTAAAGATTTTTATAAAACCTAATTATTTTATATTTCATTTAACGCATACGAAGCCATATATGGAATTGATTTATTTTACCAGAATGCATACGAACCCATATATGGCTTCGTAGAGTAATTTCTTAAGTAATGGTTTTTTTTTTTCTTTTAATTAAGATTAAAAAAGATATTTTCGCTGAAAATGTTTTTTACTTCTATCTCCTTCATAATTCATGCAATAAGGGGTTAATTGATGTAATGTTTGAACGAAATTTTCTCAAACAATGATTGGATTGGTCGATCTCGAACTGACTCTTCCAAAATTTGCTTCAGAAGTCGTACTAATATAGTAATTTTTTTTTTTCTATTATAAATAAAAGCGAAGAAAATTTTACATTAATAGATACACAAAAAAAAATTAAAATCGTCTTAAGAAACTCACGGCAAAGATGTGAAAGTCAACAACAACGCACATCAGTAATCTAAACCGCAAAAGCATAAGTCTGCACAAGGAGTTCAGTTTTTGCCTGAGCAAATCTTATTGATTCCAGGCAATCTACCATAGTTTCTCAGCAAATACTTTCAGATGAAGACCCGCTGATCCAGATATCAGAGCGAGGACTTTTTACAAGTAATTCCGAGCAATCAGTACACCTGTGTCAAAAACAACCAACCGAGGAATTACTTGAATCGATAGGACTGCCTAAGTTTTAAAAACCGAGCCGTATGGTAGCTAAAAAAAGTGCGTTAAATCGTATGGATTTGTCCCCCAACTAACAAAAATCTATCATAATGATAACACAAGTACAAATTAAATTTAAGTTTTCATTATGACTTTTTAAGTAGGTACATTATTTAAGGTCCTAATTTTCTAGTATACAACCTATTAAGGGGTGATGGTACTCTTGATTGCAAACAACTTTTCCAAAAAAACATAGGTCATTCACCCAAGAAAATAAAAATCCGTCCTCCGATACAAACTGCCCGGTCAGCTGATCTACATTGTATGGGATAACGAAAAATTTTTTTTTTCATATTCCGACCCATGTTTTTTTGGGAAAGTTGTTCGTAATCATGAGCAAAATCACCCCTTAAAAGGATGAACACTAGATAATTAGGACCTTATACATATATTAAAAGTTGTGATTGCTACTTAAATTAGGCCTTTGCGAGTAACAATAATTGCTAATATTTAAAATTATTATTACTCGCAGACTGGTAGTCCTAAATTAGGTCCTACACTACATTATGAATGCTGTTGTCATCTAAGACTGTAAGTACTAATTACTCGAGTTTAAAATTAATATTACTGTTGCCGTCAATAATGAGTAAAAATTATTTTTTAAGTTATGATTGCTATTGTCATTTAAGACTGCGAGTACAAATTACTTGTGTTTAAAATTAATTATACTGTTGTCATCAATAATGAGTACAAATTATTTTTTAAGTTATGATTGCTATTGTCATTTAAAATTAATTATACTGTTGTCATGATTGTTGTTGTCATCAATAATGAGTACAAATTATTTTTTAAGTTTTTTATAAGGGGATTGGTTAAATCTTACTAAATTTTATTCTATGTATCTTCAGATCAACGCTGTAACAACAAAATCAAGAGCAAACTTAATGAGTGGTATGTTTAGATTATAATGTAGTTATTAACAAAGCTGGTTGTATCTTACTTTTTTGTTTATTTTTTGGCAAGGGTTGTTTGGGAAATTCACCAGATAGAAAACGCGAGAAATCGGGAGATTTACTACTTTTTATCTTTATACCACCTCTCACGTATTAGTTTAAAAACATTTTCCCTTTAATATCAAAAATAAACTTACATAATATAGTGTACTTTTTGAGAATCTATTTATTATTTCAATTCAAATCGATTTAATAATAATTAATCTTTTCGGGAAGGATCGCCATAACTATATATGTTCTGTGGCCATAACTATCCTACAGAACTTCCCTTTGTACACTCACTAAACAATAATGAATGAACTCTAAAGTATTTCAGTGCAATCTGCTTTAGCATGCTGCAAGGTTGAAAGATCGTGCAAGAAATTTCGGGAAGTCCCCGTGCATGGATTTTTTTTATAACCAGGGCTTAGACTTCTTAAATTTAACGTCACGAAAAAAAGAATGGAATCGAAAAAAATTATAAACATAAAGTTTATAACGTCACTTGCTATCGATCAAAAAAAAATCATAGACTTGTGGCTTTTCTATGCTATGGATACCATCGCCAAGCCACTGTGGAGCTTCAAACGTTGCAAATGGCATGGCGGCTTGAAATCTATTGTGGATATTTATTATATTTTCAAAGAGTATCAGTATTTTGTTAATCAGGTATTTAAATGTGATGTTTGTATTCAATTTGTATTATAGGTATCTATTTGTCTCCGATATGAAGAAATATACTTACCTTAATAATTATGCTTATTAGGTATATTGAATCTTTAATTATTGTCATATTTTCACAACATCATAAGCAACATTTTGGAACGAAATATGATGGTATTATTTAAAATTTGTATAAGTCTAATTTCTAATAGTAAATGTACCTATAGCTAGATTTTCGTTACTATAAAGCTAGAATGTTTTTACGTAAGTACCTAATATTTTCTCAACAATATATCTTTTAAGGATAAACTAGACTTAAAACATATAAACATTTCAATATTTAATACAATACTTACCTATATTCTTAATTTTAAAACCAACCATGAGTAAGTTGAATGAAAATAAAAGTAATAATGAAATATGATGAAATATAATACAAATAATGAAATTACATAGTATAAATAAAAAAAACAAAATAATAAACGATTTTCGATGTTTGGCACAGATAATGTAGAGTTTTCCAGACGACGCTCACGAAATAGCGTTTTCAATACATGAGGAATAAGTCTTCCACGATTTTTCAAATGTAACTTGTCTAAGGCCCCAGTTTTCATTTAGTTTTGCTGTATATTGAATATTATCTCCTGCGTCAGTTTTGCAAAAATACTGATTTACTGTAAATCGGGAGAAAGGGAAGCTAAATCGGGATATCGTGAGACAATAGCCAAAATCAGTAGATGTCCCAAAAAATCGGGAACTTTTGCAACACTGGTTGCTTATGGTAGTTATATAACTGTGCTTGTGATTCTTACTATACCCTCCTTTCTACTACCTTAATACCAGTCAAGATTAAAATACCCTCCTAAGTCACCAACCACTTAAGATATGGCGCGGGCGCGAAAATGGGACGTGTGGTATTCAAATTTCGTACAAAACGTACTCAACTACCCCGGTTTCTTAGTAGTGTCCACTTCCTAGACTTGAAATAAATGCCTGTAATAACATGGTATTAATGCAACGCTCGAGCCGAGGTTAAGGAGTGTTGACGATGCGACTTGGCATACGGGGGTTAGTGGCTAATATTATTTACCCTTATATATATCTCTATGTTTTGTTCTGCATGTTACAGATTAAGCATTTTTGATAACTGACGAGTAGAAGGAAACTATGGTACTATAAACGAAGAAAAAAAGGAAAACATGCAGCTAGGCCGACTTGCGGAAGATTCAGGGTTAAATAAATAACTAGCTAAATAACTAAACCTGGGTCAAAAGATAAATACTTTATGATATCGTCCTTCGACTCCTAGCCGATCGCCAGATGTTTATGAATGACGTTTTAGGAATGGAAACTGCTCCTAAAAATTGTGTTATTCCATGTTTTGCATTATACGCGTACGTAGGTACTCAGTGCGTCGGTTTATTCGCTACATATTTATTTAATTTGAATTGTGCAAGTGGAAAGTGTTATGAATGGACCTACTAAAGATCTTTCGTTGTCTTAACGCGTTCGTTTTCGCTCCAATTTTTTCTACGGTGGAGTCTTTTCCTATGTGTATGTGTTGAATATTGATAAAAAACCGAGGTACCTAAAATGCCTGCAGGCAGCAGAAGCAAAAATAATGAACCTCGAAATTCAGTGTTACATCTAATTATTATCTGAGAACAGTAATAGTTTTGTTCTCTCATTCTTTAAAATACCTAAATACTTTGTTCTTGCACAGTTTTATTAAAATGGTTTGAATAAATGTATTCGTCATAAAATAAAATGCTATCTACCTACCTACCTACTTATAGTTATAGGTTCCTACTCATGACTGATACAGCACATTCAGCTACGGTATAAAGTTTTTTTTTTTCGTTTATTATAGATTCAGTAAGGTTGTTCACTTTTTTTTTTTTCAAAAAATAACCGAATGTCCAATAATTAAAAAAAAATTACTTATCCCTATAGCGGAACACATTTTCTTCCAGAAGGTTAAATTTTTGAGTTCTAACATCTTAAAAACAAGATATTCAGAAATTAATGTAAAATCTTTAGAGCTCATTCCTGTTTAATTTCAATTTTGTTATTTAGCACCTTCATAGACTAATGTGTTCAATTATTCTACCGTATTGTAAATATTAAATTTTAAGTAGTGTTCTATTAGATACTTATCTAGATATATCTTGGCAAAGGAGTTCGGGGTGCTTGTTGGTAATTATCTGAACCAGAAAGTAAAAAACATCTGCACTCCCGGAATGTCATTCAGTTAGTTAATTAGTAGTATACCAACATATTTAGGGACAGTGCATCTTTGAAAAAGAAGGACTTAGTATATGGTATTGATACCCTTTTCATAATACAAAATAAATTAAACTATGAGTGTATCTTCATTTCATAAGTGGATTTTCATATTTTTATTGCTTGTCTGAAAAGCAAAATAAATACATTTCTAATCTTAATCACACATTTATACAATATGACTTATCAGCATTATATCCTATTTTGACATTAATTAATTTATAAAATTATTTATATTTACTAACTTATTTATATTACCTACTAAGTGTTTCAATACATATTGTATACTTGTATACTGATTAACAAATTATTGTATTATTACTTAACGGCGATTCAAAGGTATTCTCAGAAACTTATTTAAATTAATATTGTTTGATTTTGATTAGATAAGACATATGTCTTGTGTTGTGCTGGAATGCAAATCGCATTCCTCTTGCAAAGAAAATGAAACTCAAATTATAAGCTTCCATAGGTAAGACGGCATTTTGAATATATTTCGGATTTTTATCGTCAGATTGCATTGCTAAAGTGCAGAAATGCAAATCGTCATTATAGTAGGAGAGCTGGCACGCATTTTTGGGTAGGTATTTGAGGCAAGCTGAAAACTTGTCCTATAACTTTTCAGACACACCCCAACACGGAACTGCAGACCTGGCTGGCGGGTAGCGGGTCTAAACCAACCCCTAAATTTTTGAATTTTTTTTTTTTTTTAACTAAAAAATATATATATGAGGCAAGCTGAAATTTTGATATGTTGTAGTTTAATGTTTATACAATACAAAAAAAAAAGACAGGCGATTCTGTCGGGTCTTTAGCACTGCCAGGCGTGTGCAAAAATATTTTGCAAAAAATTCGAAAAAATGTATTTGAGGCAACTTGAAATTTTGACCGAATATTATTTACAATTAAAAATAATATTCCCAAAAAGACAGGCGATTTCGTCGGGTCCTTCTACCTGCCAGGTGATCAAATACATTTTGTATAGGTGCGAGTGCGTAGCACTATTCACAAGCTGTAGTGTGAGAGAGAGCGTTTATCGGCAGCTGTCTGCGTCTTTGCTCGCTGCGTTACTATTGGCTCCGGCGAGGTCACGTGACTTACAGCAGCCACGAGGCTGGCAGTTGGAATTTTGGAGTCGTTATTCTCAGTCGCATTATTGTGAAGGTTATCATGTGAAAATATATGAGTAGAGGGGATTCGTTGGTTCTGGCGCACTACCCCCCAACCTCAACCCCTCGCCTAAAAAAAAAAAGCTCACCAACTTTTTTGTGCTTTGTACGACTCGCGCTTGACCACTCTCAAAACCACCCCTGTGTCTGGGGTGTGGCGACTCGCGCTTGACCACTCTCAAAACCACCCCTGTGTCTGGGGTGTGGCGACTCGCGCTTGACCACTCTCAAAACCACCCCTGTGTCTGGGGGGTATGTCGACTCACACTTGACAAAAACTACCGCGTGACGTCACAGTGACTCCTGTGTATAACTTGTCTCTAGTTTTGTTATGTAATTACATCATTATCGTAATGGGTTATCATGTTTTTCCCCGTTCATAATTAAGTTATTCCTATTTAATTACAATGATGTTGGTGGTGACATTCCAAAAACTAGTCCCCCGAGGGTGTATCTCAAGATTTTAGGGGTGTGTCCACTCACGCTTTACAAAAACTTGTCTTTAGACTAGAGACTTATCTGGAGACGTGTCGGTTCACGCTTGATATGACTTGACATGTTATACCTACAGAAAATCTTCAATTCAAGTCGGTCGAAGTTTAAAGAGAAAAGCTGATAATAGTGTTAAAGATTTACAACTAGCATCGACGTCAACATGATGTGTCAAATATGTTGTAAATCACATTTTTTAACCAAAGATTCTATGCTCAGCACTTACGATCTAAGAAACACAAATAGAAATGTCTTATTCTTAATCATAATTTACTTTATGTGTCTGTTATATCACTCGTGAAGTATTAATAGCATCAATTAAAGAATCAATACTATTTTATTATTCATGCAGATTTTGATCAGGAAACAAAAGATTTAAAAAATACTTTTGAATTTTTAAATTTGACTATTATAGATTATTCAGAAACTTTAAGTGATGACATTAAAAATAAAATGTGTAATGTCACATAGTGATTTAGAAAAAAAAAGAAAATGGTAGACCTTAAAAAAAAACAGTTCTTAGAAATGCATGTTAATAAGTTCAATCCCTTACAGGGATCTTCGTATATTCGTAAAAAAGAACGATCAACAATGTTTTAAGTGGACTATATCCTGCAAATACACATTCCGATAGTGTATCATCATACTTTAGGCATCAAAATAAACTATCGTTTAATAATATTCAGTTCCCAATCAAATTCCAAATCAAAACCCAAGGTAGAAAAACAAAATGACATTAGCATTAATATGTTTGAATTAGAGTTTAACAAAGAAAAAAAAACTTTACAAAATGTTCTAATTAATTAAAAATTAACTTATTATTTTTAAACAATGGTTGAAATAGGTTTTAATTAAACACCAGAAGCATGACTGCTCAAATTTTTACTGAATAACTAGGAATTCATAAAAAAGAAAAATATTGGTTTAATAGGGAAACAAATAATGATGAAATCTATTTTGATAAATTTCAAAGAATATTAAAATTACATTTTATAATATATGCAGACTTTGTAGCTCATTTAAAACCCGTCGCCTATTGTGTCCCTGATCCATCGAAGTCATATACGTAAACAATACATGTACATGTAGTTTGTTCTTATGGATACTATATAAAATGTTCATATGGTGATAAACTGTCTATATACAGAACATACTCAGAGCCTAATTGTACAAAAATGTTTTGAAAAATGATATTAGCAATATACATAGGATAAATTGTTTTCAAAAATGTCCACTTTCTTTAACTAATGAAGAGAAGGATAAGACAATCGCAATTATGTTATATTACGTGATGAAATCACAGTAGACTATGACTGGAATACTAGTAATTTTAGAGGTATTAGTCACGAATTATTTAGTAGCACAAAGTATCGTGTTCCATTTTTCATTCCTATTCTATTTCATAATCTAAACAATTATGATGCTCATTTTATTGTTCATGCTTTGAATTTTGAAGATTGAGAAATAAAAATAATTCCGCAAAATAAGTAAAAATATATTTCATTCTTATATAAACCTAATATGTCGTATATTTCATTTGCGGTTTTTAGATTATTTTTAATTTATGATCTACTAGAGTTTAGATATATAGAATATTATATAAAGACCAATTTGCAGAATTAAGAAATCAATTACAAACGAAAATGATTTTAATAAACTTATTAGGAAAGGTGTTTTTCTTTATGAATTTGTTAATTTTTATGAGTTCTTAAAAATTACATCTCTTCCAAATCAAGACGCTTTCTTTAACTCTTTAATACCAGTGTATCAAATTATAATTATAAACATGCTCAAAGCGATGTCAGCCCAATTTAAAAATTAAAATATGTTGGAATATTCCAATCTATATTTAAGAACTTATGTAATGCTACTCACTGATATTTCTGATAACTTTAGATTTTTTTTATATCTAATGTGATATAATTGTAATTATTTATTTTCTTCTATTTACACTAAGCTTCTGGTGTTTAATTAAAACCTATTTCAACCATTGTTTAAAAATAATAAGTGAATTTTTAATTAATTAGAACATTTTGTAAAGTTTTTCTTTCTTTGTTAAACTCTAATTCAAACATATTAATGCTAATGTCATTTTGTTTTTCTACCTTGGGTTTTGATTTGGAATTTGATTGGGAACTGAATATTATTAAACGATAGTTTATTTTGATGCCTAAAGTATGATGATACACTATCGGAATGTGTATTTGCAGGATATAGTCCACTTAAAACATTGTTGATCGTTCTTTTTTACGAATATACGAAGATCCCTGTAAGGGATTGAACTTATTAACATGCATTTCTAAGAACTGTTTTTTTTTAAGGTCTACCATTTTCTTTTTTTTTCTAAATCACTATGTGACATTACACATTTTATTTTTAATGTCATCACTTAAAGTTTCTGAATAATCTATAATAGTCAAATTTAAAAATTCAAAAGTATTTTTTAAATCTTTTGTTTCCTGATCAAAATCTGCATGAATAATAAAATAGTATTGATTCTTTAATTGATGCTATTAATACTTCACGAGTGATATAACAGACACATAAAGTAAATTATGATTAAGAATAAGACATTTCTATTTGTGTTTCTTAGATCGTAAGTGCTGAGCATAGAATCTTTGGTTAAAAAATGTGATTTACAACATATTTGACACATCATGTTGACGTCGATGCTAGTTGTAAATCTTTAACACTATTATCAGCTTTTCTCTTTAAACTTCGACCGACTTGAATTGAAGATTTTCTGTAGGTATAACATGTCAAGTCATATCAAGCGTGAACCGACACGTCTCCAGATAAGTCTCTAGTCTAAAGACAAGTTTTTGTAAAGCGTGAGTGGACACACCCCTAAAATCTTGAGATACACCCTCGGGGGACTAGTTTTTGGAATGTCACCACCAACATCATTGTAATTAAATAGGAATAACTTAATTATGAACGGGGAAAAACATGATAACCCATTACGATAATGATGTAATTACATAACAAAACTAGAGACAAGTTATACACAGGAGTCACTGTGACGTCACGCGGTAGTTTTTGTCAAGTGTGAGTCGACATACCCCCCAGACACAGGGGGTGGTTTTGAGGGTGGTCAAGCGCGAGTCGCCACACCCCAGACACAGGGGTGGTTTTGAGAGTGGGCAAGCGCGAGTCGCCACAACCCCAGACACAGGGGTGGTTTTGAGAGTGGTCAAGCGCGAGTCGCCACACCCCAGACACAGGGGTGGTTTTGAGAGTGGTCAAGCGCGAGTCGCCACACCCCAGACACAGGGGTGGTTTTGAGAGTGGGCAAGCGCGAGTCGCCACAACCCCAGACACAGGGGTGGTTTTGAGAGTGGTCAAGCGCGAGTCGGCACACCCCAGACACAGGGGTGGTTTTGAGAGTGGGCAAGCGCGAGTCGCCACAACCCCAGACACAGGGGTGGTTTTGAGAGTGGTCAAGCGCGAGTCGGCACACCCCAGACACAGGGGTGGTTTTAAGAGTGGGCAAGCGCGAGTCGCCACAACCCCAGACACAGGGGTGGTTTGAGAGTGGTCAAGCGCGAGTCGTGCGCCAGAACCAACGAATCCCCTCTACTTATATGTTCACAAATAAAATAAAGCATTCACAGTATTGCGTTTAAAAATGTTGGGTATACTCTTATTATTATAGTATTTTCTACAAAATCAATTTTGTTAATTATTTAACATAAAAATTAATAATTAAGAAAATTTTTTTTTCTTATAAATCATAATTGAGTCATCTCATTAAAATGACGATAAAGTTTTTTTGTTTTTTATTAACATTTTCATTGTTTATCATATTAACAATTTGTTATAAACAAATTTTGGCTAACGCTATATTTTTTTTCGGAAAATCAAAAAAAAATAAAAATGCAGTCGTACATAATAGAATAATCCAAAAAAATTATTTATATTTTTTATCTCACTTTCTCACACTAGACCATCTCAAAATTCCCAGCGCCTCTTGAATCTGTCAACTAAAAATATAGTATAACTTTTAAACTATTTGAGATATTACAGAGAATGTAGGAAAAATATTTTTAACGCACATTCTATTTTCATTTAGTTTCGAAAGTTTTTGTGAGTAGGTAATTCTTCCGAAGGTCGTTGTCCTTTGTTTGATCCCTTACTACATCCTACCAGATTTCTTTTACCTGATGGCTTACACCAAAGCTAGCCAAACTAGGATTTTGAGATCTTCAAGAGATCTCCAGGTAGCCAGCCAATGGTTCCCATAAGGATGAGTGAGAGAGGTATGTGTGTGAGTGAGAAAAATATAAGTAGAGTGGTAGTGGAAAAAGTCCCCTCTTCCCACTTATAACTAAGCAAACCTCCCCTATCTACAATTTAAATATTTCTTATAGTTAACTTCCTTACAAGTCCCTTGTAGCCTCTGGCTTAAGTCTTCTCTTTTTCAATCCGATGGAACTAGGTTCGAACTCCGTCTATGTTTTTTTTTTTTTAACATTAATAATTATTTTCGTTCATAGGGTACATGATTATGATATAAAATGATTTTTTACGCAGTAAAAATAAAATAGAAATTGATAAATAATTTTTTTTTAACAGGATGCTTACTCTTGGCTGATATAATTATAATACAATGTCATATCAAAGTTGAATTAAATTATATACACGTATATAAAAATAAATATATATATTTATTAAATCATTAGAAAAAAGAAATACAAAATTGAATAATAATATTTATAATCTATTTAATATAGATTTACGTCAGTTTTTTTTTTTGTTAACATGCTGATTTTAAATATTATAATTCAATTTTGTATTTTTTTTCTCTAATAATTTAATAAATATATATATTTATTTTTATATACGTGTATATAATTTAATTCAACTTTGATATGACATTGTATTATAATTATATCAGCCAAGAGTAAGCATCCTGTTAAAAAAAAATTATTTATCAATTTCTATTTTATTTTTACTGCGTAAAAAATCATTTTATATCATAATCATGTACCCTATGAACGAAAATAATTATTAATGTTAAAAAAAAAAAAACATAGACGGAGTTCGAACCTAGTTCCATCGGATTGAAAAAGAGAAGACTTAAGCCAGAGGCTACAAGGGACTTGTAAGGAAGTTAACTATAAGAAATATTTAAATCGTAGATAAGGGAGGTTTGCTTAGTTATAAGTGAGAAGAGGGGATTTTTTCCCTAGTACTCTACTTATATTTTTCTCACTCACACACATACCTCTCTCACTTACCCTTATGGGAACCATTGGCTGGCTACCCGAATGAAACCCTAACAGCTTTTTGCTGGTGATCTGCAAAAGCCAAAGTTTGGCTAGCTTTGTAAGGCTTATACTGATTTTTCGTTGAATATCTGCATCAATTGTCACTTTTCTAATAAAATTAATAAAATTTTTGTTGAGTTGAAAATAATAAAAAATAGAGAAAAGTCAGAGAAAATGTAATTTTTTTTGTTTTTGGATTTTTTTGTTTTATTTCTTAAATATTTTTAGTTTTTAAGCTATAGGCTGAAACTGAAATCCATATTTTTTTGATCTTTATTTTGTTAATAATTTTGTAATTTTTTATCCACAGTAAAAATATTAAAAACATTTATTCTAGAAGTGCCTTCCAATATAATAAACTAAAAACCATATTTTTAGAAACATTATCAGTATTTTTCTCAATTTTGAACATGTTGACTAGACTATAATTACTATTTTCAGCCTTAAACTGTGAATGAAAATTTAAGTTACATTTTTAAAATAATTTTTATTACAGACAATTCACATGAGGAAAGTGCGTTTGAATTATCTACATCAGCAACTACCGTTGAACACTCCGAATTTACAGCAGAACCATCTACATCAACATTCCAACTTCCCACATCTACAGTCGAATCAGCAACAATAGCACCGCAACCATCTACATCTACATATGATTTGTCAAATACACCTCTCAATAGCAATCTCGACGAAAATTCACAGCTGCATCCAAGCATTTGAATTTTTTGGGACAAATCCTTTAAAAAACACCAAGGCCAACGACAACAACTTGTTGAGTTAGATAAACAGGCTCTAATGAAATCGTTAGAAAAATATGAAATATTTATCAAAGATACTGAAACATACGACAAAATACAAAAATCTGCAACCTTATTTAATCATCGTATTTGTCGGAAAAATTATTTCAATAAACTCCGGGAATTTGAAGAAAAAAAAGAAACAAATTTTCACAAAAATTTACAATTACACACAGAAGCTTTTAGTGAAATTTGCAACTTCATTGATGAGAATGTCATTAATAATAAAAAAAATTATTCTTTCGGTTTTATGTGTAATAATTATTTGCAAATTATTTCAAACATTGCTGCGGATAAAGGCGAAAAATATAAAAAAACCATTGCTATTAATCGTAATATTATTAACATTGTAACGTGACAACTTGTGCCTTTCACTTTTTATGTCTGTCTCTCTCGCTCTTAGGCGGGCTAACCATGCCGCGTGCCTCTCACTCGCTCTCATTGTGAGCGCATAACGTGAGCGGAGCGTAACGCAGTTTCTTGAAGTGTCACCCGGCAAACCAATTTATAAGACGTTGTCACGTCAATAATGTTTTTAGCAAAGCTCACTTTGAGAATAAATTGAAAACAAAATATGAAGATACTATACAAATTTTAGTAGTTCATAATAAAAAAATTGTTGGACCGAAAGGTTATTTAGTGAACCATGATTTATTCTCTGTAATTGAAAAATCAGATGTTCTGCAAAACGCGGCGCTTATTTTAAGACGAACAATTTTAGACATGAAACAAACACCATTACCAGAAAATATTTCAACTTCAGATTTACTTAAAGGTGAATGCAGTACACCTCAAATCTTAAAAGATTTTTATGCGACAATATTGCGTGGTCATCGCTTTAAAAATAACTTAACAAATGAATGTGAACGAAAAAGTCAATCACTAGCTGAAGATCTCATTTTTAATGCGTCCCATGGTAGAATCAAACCGGCTAAACACATTACTCTTGCCATGACATTAAAAAGTATAACTAGTTCGCGGAAAGTGGTTGAAATAGTTAACAGATATGGGCATTGCTGTAGCTACCATACTATTGAAGAGTTGGAAGCAGAGGCTTCATTTTCATCGACGAGTCGATCTTCATCATGTCCGGAGGGAATTACCTTAGCAGATGGGTTTTGTACGGGAGTAGCTTTCGATAATTTCGATCGTTTTGTCGATACCCCATCTGGTAAAAATACGCTACATGACACTGTTGGTATCATTTACCAGAATGTTGTACAAGTTGAGGTTTCCGAAGATGATGATGTCGACGACGTATTTGAAGAAATTGTTCCTGAAAAAATCGAAGATAATAATGATAATGAACGATCTGGAAATGAGGGAAACAGTAATCAGAAAAAAAAAAGCAGAGACGACGAAAGTTTGAAGCAATCATTCCGGAATTACAACCCTTCGCAGAGAAACTCAGACTATCTGAAACTTTATTATCTGTATCAGACGAGCGAAGGTCAGTAACTGTCTCATCATTACAAAAAATACAGAAATTAGATGTAATTTTCGTGTTATCACATGCTTTCAAAATCCCCAACACTCCTATGTGGGTTGGGTTCAATAGTCAAGTTGTTGAAAATATGAATACTACGAGACAGAAGATATGTTACCTGACACCAATTAATGAATCACCAACAGCTAAAAATGTCGTTCTGGAGACCTTGAAAGAAAGTCAAAAAATTGCTGAAGAAGTTAAACAGTCCGAAATTGCCGTCACATACGATTTAGCCATCGCAAAAATAGCGATGCAAATACAGTCAGAGGCAAAGCCGTTGCTTGATAATGTATTCATTCATTTGGGGTCTTTCCATATCATGCTGGCTTACTTTAAAGCGGTTGGTAAATTCATATTTGACTGTGGACTAATGAATGTTGCGATTGAAAGTGGAATAATTGCGAGTGGATCTGTTCATTCCTTTATTTCTGGCAAGCATTTTAATAGATGTAAGCGATTACATCCTCTGATGGCACTTGGTTTGGAAATTTTACATTTTCAATTTTTCCTAAGAAATGAAAAAATAATAATACCAGAAAATTTAGAATCAGAGCTAACTGCTTTTAAGAATCGAACCTTATCTTACGATGACTTAATGAGTAATAGCGATGTTTCGGCAATAATATCAACATATAGTGCATTTAAGAAAGATACTCTTAGTGGAGCTCACGGCGTAACTCCTAAATTTTATATGACTTACATTAATCTTGTAAGCTATTATGAAATGCTAAGCCGAAGTATACGAGCGGATGATTTTGCTTTGTTTAAATATATATTACCACGAATTAACAATCTTTTTTTTGTATTGAATCAACCGAATTATGCACGTTGGCTAGTCAGATATCATGAAAATTTGATAAAACTCGAAGAAACTCACCCACAATTATATGCAAGCATGGAAAAGGGTCATTTTGGTATCCAAAGAACCAATAAATCCTTCTCTAGGCAACCTATTGATTTGACGTTGGAGCAAACAATCAACGCCGATGCTGGAAGAAGATTGACAGGTGTCATTCATTTTACTAATTCTATTTCTGCTCGTCAGCGTTGGTGTAGAAGCCATGAGATTAGATCTACTATTATATCTCATACCTACGAGGTTACTGGATTACGAAAACATACCGATGTAACAGCAGATTTAGAAAGTTATAATATTAAAAAAGATTCAAAACACCTTCAATCGTTTATAGATACTTTTTCAAAGTTTATAAACCCTTTCGATATTGGCATGGACAAACTGCAACTATTTAATATTTCTAGTGGAAAAGCAGCAACGCAAGCCGTGCAAGATTATCTAGTGAACATAGAAGAAAATGGTCAAAAATTACGAGAACAATTTATTACAAAATGCACAAATTCACCTAATAGGTTCGAAGATCCAATATCGAAAGTGAAAATAATGAATTTTTCCTATGAAGTTTCTAAAAAAACTATAAAATGTGGTAATAAAGTGCAAGAAGTTAAAATGCAACGTGACTTGTTCGGTAGACTGTTAGGTTTATCTTTAGACTACGAGATTGACATGGAATATATATTAAGTTATCCAGTAACCCCTCTTCCGATGTCAATGTGCCGTTTAGACGGAAGTATTTATCAAACTGATAAATCTACTATTGTTAAATGCTTCGAAAAAGAACACAAGCTCAGTGATGCACCAAACACCTTTCATGTAGTTATCGTTGACGGATTTTTTCTTCTACACACAATGCACGATATACCTGCAACATTTGGCGGTATTTCAAAAAAAATAATGAGCATCTTAACGTCATTTAAAGCTAAACGGGTTGATGTTGTTTTTGATCAATATTTTTCGCCTTCCATAAAAGATTATGAGCGTACCCGCAGAAATGAACAAAAAACTATAGACTTCAACATTTTAGGTCCTAGCCAAACAAGACCGATTGATTTTATTAAAGAATTGAAAAATATTAAATTTAAGGAAAGCTTAGTCCAGTTTTTAATTCAACATTGAGCTACAGATGAAATGGCAACATTTATTGGAAACACATTGATAAAGGTAAACTATGATTTGTGTTATTCATATATTGTTAAAAATAATGTTGTTGAAATGACTATTGACGAAGATATAAATTGTAATAATCATGAAGAAGCAGATACAAAAATAATCCACCATGTTTGTAAGCTGGATACTTATGACAAGACGAACGTTCTTCTAAAAACTTCAGATACAGACGTTTTGATCATAATGCTTGGAAATATGGATCATCTTCAAAGCGATGACCTCAACATTTTTATGGAATATGGTACTGGGAACTTGAAAAGGTACATCCATGTAACAAAATTCTACATGGAATTAGGGCCGAATTTATGTACTAGTTTACCGGGTTTTCATGCCTTAACAGGATGTGACTATAATCCATCATTCTTCAAAAAAGGCAAAATAAGACCGTATCAAATATTAATAAAAAATCAACGTTATCAACAAGCATTGACAGATCTTGGAGCTGCACATATCACCGGTTTGCGTGATGAAATTTTCCACATTTTAGAAGAATTTATTTGCGAAATTTATAAATGTAAAAATATATCAAATATTAACACAGCACGATTTCAAAAATTTTGTGAAATTTGCAAAGCCGTCAATAAAGATGAACCTTTCATTAAAACGTTGCGAAATGGTGATCTTTCTATGTTACCTCCGTCAAAAGCTGAAGTATTACAACATCTTTTAAGGACCCAATACATCACAAGTATTTGGAGAAATGCGTACTTACGGTTCCCCACCTCTTTGTCACCGGAGAGAAACGGATGGACTCTTCATGAGGAAAAACTAGATTTTCACTGGTTCGACGGCGATTGTATACCGCTATCAGTATTTGAAACTGTCATTTGTGAAAAAAATAAAGAAAATAATATTGCAAATGTTACTGCAGGTGCGTACACATAATTTTTCTTCAATAACTGCTGCATTCGAATTTCTATGATAAATTAAATAAACCCAAATATATTTCTTTTTGCAGATTATGAAGAGGTAGCCGAACCTGATATAGATGAATTAGAAACAGATTCTGATTGTTCCGATGATGAAGCATCGACAGACGATGATTAATAATAAGTCCTTAAAGCAAATTAAATAAATTTTGTATTTTTATATTTATTATAAATCTGTTGTTGTAATATTATTTTATGTTAATACATCTACTTTTTTAAAATTATATTTTTGTTATTTATGAACTTTCTTAACACGTTAGGCATTATCAATTTTAATAATAAAAAATTAATCAATTTCTGAATGATTTGTAAATTAGAATACTGTAAAAAAAAAAAAAAAATTCTTTAATTTCCAGTTAAGTGGCAAAAATATTAATTCCATGCAAAAAAAATTAATAAAAAAGTTTTGCGAAAATTATTTTTTTTCCAAAATTTTGAAAATTTATTACATTCTGAGTTTCATTAAAATTAAATATATAACCAATTTTTTATAATACAAAACAATTACACAGTAAATATTTCCATTTAACAAATAAAAAACAACACAATAATAATAATGTAAGCAGGTTTCCATATAAGTTTACGAAATTTTATATTTTTTACTCCAAAATTCCAACTGCCAGCCTCGTGGCTGCTGTAAGTCACGTGACCTCGCCGGAGCCAATAGTAACGCAGCGAGCAAAGACGCAGACAGCTGCCGATAAACGCTCTCTCTCACACTACAGCTTGTGAATAGTGCTACGCACTCGCACCTATAGAAAATGTATTTGATCACCTGGCAGGTAGAAGGACCCGACGAAATCGCCTGTCTTTTTGGGAATAATATTTTTTAATTGTAAATAATATTCGGTCAAAATTTCAAGTTGCCTCAAATATATTTTTTAGTTAAAAAAAAAAAAATTCAAAAATTTAGGGGTTGGTTTAGACCCGCTACCCGCCAGCCAGGTCTGCAGTTCCGTGTTGGGGTGTGTCTGAAAAGTTATAGGACAAGTTTTCAGCTTGCCTTAAATACCTACCCAAAAATGCGTGCCAGCTCTTGGACTATTATCTGTAGTGAATTTGTGTGATAAATCGTCCTTCAACCAATATATTGGCAGAATATTAATGGTTTTTTATTATTTTGTTATAGGATATAAATATTGTTATTTGTAGTTTGTTATTGACGAATCAGTTGTCGCAAAAATAAGTTACGCAGTATAAAATTATCTCGGTACCGGCCAAGTGTGTGTCATGCATGCATAAATTTTAGATTAAATCTAAAAGGTCTATATATGGGTAGTTATAGTTACAGCCTATTTAGGGACACTTTTAAACTTTTCTTTTTTTACAATATAACGTGGTGAAAATAAAGGTATTATGGTTTTTTTTTGATATTAGCTTAGTTGGTTCTTAGTTACCATAGAAAATATTATATGCGGAAGTATCTCAAAAAATAGATAAGAAAATAAAAACCAATATAATATTTTGTTATAAATCGACATTAGAGTAAAAAATATTATTTAGTGATAAGCCGCAGGCGCACACGGCACTTTATCTCGTAATTTTTTTTTGTAACATTAAGGATCAAACGTGGTATATAGTTTTTTTTAGACACATACTCTTTTTGAATATTAATATTCAATATTATCTAGGGCAACCGAAACCAACAAAAACACGATGTTTAAACGAAAAAATTTCCACACAATTATCGAAATAATGATTTTGACGTGACAACGTCTTATAAATTGGTTTGCCGGGTGACACTTCAAGAAACTGCGTTACGCTCCGCTCACGTTATGCGCTCACAATGAGAGCGAGTGAGAGGCACGCGGCATGGTTAGCCCGCCTAAGAGCGAGAGAGACAGACATAAAAAGTGAAAGGCACAAGTTGTCACGATTCCGGACGGTTGTCCGACACTATTTAATTGAATTTTGGGGTACAAAGTTGCTGTAGGATTTTTTAAATTAATTGATTAATATCCTTTACTTTTTATTATAGTTCAAGCGCCACGCGGATTATCATTTGAATGGCATCAAAATGTATTAAACCACACACCGTACGTACACCACAATTTTATTGTTTAAATATAATGGTACATAGGGCTTTTACATTTTTAGGTTTCACAATGCCACTTACTAGTCCAGAAAGATCACGGAGGTACAGAGAAAAATTAAGACGAGAGAATCCTGAAAAACTAGAGGCTCAAAGACTTAAAAATTTACGAAGAATAAAATCTAAAAAGAAGAAAATTACAGAAATGTCACAAGAAGAAGCTTTGAAAAGGAGAAAAGCTTGGCGTGAGGGAAAACAGATAAGCAGACAGAAAAAAAGAAACAGTGTTCAGGATGCTGTTGTGGCCCATAATGGCAGTAACAATAATGATTCACAATCGCAAGACATAGCATTACAATTGGCATCACAAACTCATTACGAAAAAGTAGTTCAAAACCTGAATAAGAAAAATAAATACCTAATTAATAAATGCAGACGTTTCATAGCATACAACGGGAAATTAAAAAGACAGAAAGATAATTATAAAAAAACGTTACCAAAGATTTCAAAAACAGAAAGAACAGGAAGTTAATGATTTGAAAACAGAGTTAATGAAGATGAAAGCACGCGAAGAAATATTGGAAAACACTTTAAAAAAAACATACCACAATTGCAATAAACGATCAAAAAAGCAAATTAAAAAAAAAATAGTCAGAAATTCGGAAAACACAAGGATTGTTACAAAAATGCTGGGCCTAGAAGGTAAAGTTAATAAAAAAAGGACAAGATCAACCAAAACCATAGAAATAACTAAATTTTATATGAGAGATGACATCAGTCGCAATACAGCAGGGAAGAGAGAAACAAGAACTAAGAATAAAACAAAAAATCAGATACGATACTTGTGTGATACACTGGTGAAAACTTTCAGAAAATATAGAGATGAAGGTGGCCTCTGCGGATTCACCACTTTTTTTAAAAGCAAACTTTTTATTCTTTCGCCAAGAATGAACTCCAGAAACACGTGCTTGTGCCCCAAGCACAGTAATATAGACTTCCTACGCGCTGCGCTGCTGAAACAGCATAACTACGACTGCATGCACAACAAATGTCAAAAATGCAAGGATAAAGGGGTTCAGTTTAATCTGGCTACAAAAGAGCAATTAAATCAGGAGGTACAGTGGTTGCAATGGGAAAGAAAAGAACATATATATGAAAAAAAAGAAGGTAAAAATAAAGAAGTGAAAAACATGAGGACCGAAAAGGTGATACACAAGGGAAGTATTAATGATTTGAAAACAAAATATGAAAATAATTTGATCTTATTTAAAAAACACCATTATAATAATTTACATCAGCAGAAAGAATATCAAAAAGCTGTTTCTGGGCTACAAGACAACAAATGCTTGACTGTGTGCGACTTCTTAGAATCATACGAAGCGAAGCTGGCAAATGAAGTTCAAAGTATGCACTTCGGTGCATCCAAACGCCAAATATCTATGCATACAGGCATGGTTTACTGGAAAGGAGAAGCAAAGTCATTTTACACGATGTCGGATGAGAGTAGCCATCAGCCACCGGCGATCTGGGCACACCTGTCTCCTGTAATAAAAATGATAAAAACAAGGACACCACATGTACAAGTAATTCATTTTTACACTAACGGGCCATCTTCGCAATATCGACAGAAAAACAATTTCTACTTACTGACTCACTTCATTATGGGTTTAGGTACTCGACTTGGTCCTTTTATGAAGCGCATCACGGGAAAAGTGTAGCTGACGGGATCGGTGGTAGCGTGAAGCGGAACCTCGACAAAAAAGTATGCCTTGGAATTGACGTAGTAGATGCAAAAGATGCTTACGAAGTGTCCAAAGACTGTTTCAAAAAAACAAAAGTGTTCCTCATTCCGAGAAGTGATATTGACAACATATCTAAATTGTTGCCGGTTAAGTTACCAGTTCTTAAAGGAACGATGCAATTACATCAGATAATAACTGACGAAAATGACACAACAAAATTAGCATACAGAGATGTAAGCTGTTTTTGTGGGGACCTGAGAGGACAGTGTGACTGCTTTTCTCCAAAACCCCATTTTATGATATTACGCAGACCAATAACTAATGTTAGTCCTGTTGATTCCTACCCATTAACTTTAGATGGGCAAGATTAAAATTCAGCAAAAAACACACCTTGTACAGCTGCACCGGAAAAAACTGTGTCTGTACCCCTTGATTTAGATAATTGCGTTCTGGGAATGGAACTACCCAGGGATCTGCATCCAATGATCATAGAAATAGACAAGAAATATTTACCTAACATGAGACTGATAAAGACCTTTGTCAGCCAGTTAATATCAATGACCTTCTTCAGACCGCAGAAGAAAATGATCTTTCATCTGAAAGTTATTTTAGTCCTAATACTAAGAATGATCTTAACAATAAATTAGTTAGATCTGGAAGCTGCAAACCTGAAAATAATATAGCTAAAGTTGAGACACCTATTAAAAACCACAGACCTCAAATTCACATATCAAAAAACTTCTCATCAAAAATTTTGGTCAACTTCTATTAGTGAAACATTTGAAATAGCTACAACTAAAGAAATTGAGTCTAACTGGTCTTTACCCAAGGATTTAAAAGACTGCCTAGTGGAACCAATCATTTGCGGGCATGCCGTTGACATGATTAATAACAGTGAGCGTCCAGTAATAATATTACAACAACAAGAACATTTACCACTAAATAAATGAACTGTTTCACCAAGATGGTGACAACATAGCAGATATTTGCCTCCGTTTTTCCTAATATTTCACCAATTTTATTGAAGTTTTAATACCTTATTATTAATTTTAAATTCAATTTCTTTTTTTCAGATTGAATTAGATTCAAAATTTATAAAACGAAACCATAAAATTAAAGCGCTACAACATGGTTATTTTTCATGATATTGATAAAATACTATCGATATATGATTTTGAGCAGTTTTATAACGATGATGCTAAGTGGCCGTGGCCAGCAACTCACTATGTCATTGCTAAATTTTACTATGGATGTCTACAGGAGCTGAATAGGAATGATCCACGAAGACCAAAGCATTTCATATTAACCATGAGTAGAAATGACATTTTTGACTTATTAAATGCCTCATACTTTTGGTGCAGTGATTGCAATTTATCTATTTACGATCATTTTCCTGCAGACGAATGCGAAATTTGTTGGAATGGTTGATTGTTTTTTTTTCATAATTTTTTAATTAGTAGGTTTATAGGTAATACCTAGGAGAAAGATTTTGTTTTAGTTTTTATTTGAATAATAATTACATTTTAAGTAATGACGGTTACCTTAAGTGCAGATTTTTAATATTTTTTTTTTATTAATCAAGAATTACTATTATAGTGAGGGTACCTCGTGTGCATCTTTTTGATATTTTTGTTGATACGGGTACAATAGGTATTAAAATGCGACTTTAAACAGGCTATGTCACCTTGATCTCTTATTGTGTTTTTTTGTTATAACTTTATTATGATTTAAGTAAAATATTTAATATTACGAAGCGTACATGAAAGGTTTGTAAACTGTATTAGTAAAAAAATAAGTGCCAAAAACTATGGCTGTGATAAGTAATAAGTAGTACTAATGTAACTTTGACCAATGTTGGTTTTTACTATAAGTGTATTGTAGTGGCTTTTGTTATGATAATATTAAAAACTTACCTAAGTGCAAAGTACATCTTATACTGGTCAATTTTGTTAATTAAACGACATAAGAGATGCCTAAAACAAAGGCTTTAAAAGTACTTTTTAAGAACAGTCAATAGGTGTTACTAAACTGTGTTCAATTTGTGATTTCTTATAAGGTAAAGCTTTCAAAATATAATATATACCGGGTGCTTCAAAAAAATGTATACACACTTTAAACTATTGTAGTTTTCCCGCTCTACAAGGCTAATGTTATATTTCTTCGCCAGGTGCAAGCATAATCGTCCCTCTATGTTATATTATCAGTTGGAATTTGTAATATCAACATGGGGGACGTACGTTTGAGTCTTGAAGAACGTAAGCAGGTTATTAAGTGGTACTGGAAGTTTGAGAATGTAAATGAAGTTCAAAGACAGTGGAGAAGGGAGTATGATACAGAACCACCTTCAAGATTAACAATTACACGCATACGAGACAAATTCGAAGTTCATGGAACAGTGTGTGATGTGCATAAAGGTCATTCAGGTCGGCCTCGAACAGCTACAAGTGATGAGTCATCAACGGCAGTCTTGGAACTGTTTCAACGCTCTCCTAACAAATCTTCAAGGCAAGGGGCACGTGAAAGTGATGTAAGTGCTAGCAGCGTGCTACGCATTCTGAAGAGAGGCAAGTATCGTGTTTACATTCCAAGGCTGGTGCAACAGCTAAATGACGACGATCCAGATCGAAGGTTGCAATTTTGTGAATGGATTCAGGAGATGGTGATACGTGAACCGGGATTTATGGGTAGCATCATTTGGTCGGATGAAGCCCAATTCAAACTTAATGGAACTGTCAATAGGCACAATTGTGTTTACGTTTTGATACGATGTACAGAATCTGTGGTGACTCGTACTCAGAATTGTATTGATGCTGCAGGTCACCAATTTGAACAGTATTAACATTTGTTATTTATGTTTCATTTACATTGGACTTTCAGCTTTCTATTTTCCTGAAATTTAACTTTGTAGAACGGTAAATAAATTTTCTATGGAAGTTCAAAGTGTGTATACATTTTTTTGAAGCACCCGGTATATGCATCCCTGATATTTTTCAAATCTTTTGTAGCTATAAGTTTATAGTAACTGTACTGTTGATATTTGTCATAAAAAATGATTTATTCATTAATAAACAATGAAAATTCCTATAATCTTAATTTTATTTTAACCACTTAAGTGGTTTTGGCTTTGGTTTGCTCTTATGTAATCCCAGCCTTAGAAAAAATTGTCTGTTTGTTTTGCGACTGTCCCCCTTTTTGTGAGGTAGAAATTCTTAGTTTATACTAATTTTTAATATGGAGGGGTACAAGGTATTTGAATGAATTATTCAAACATGGTTTTATAGCTCCATAAAACAATAAATATTTTGCAGCTTAGCTACATATTTATTATGATATCCCAAAAGTAACTGTTACTTTGGCGTCCTTTGTGACGATACCGAATTTAAAACTAGCAATATTTCCCAATTTATTGATTTAGTGACTGTATTGTTCTATTTTTAATTAACTTTTATAATAATCTTCGTAACTCTATTAAAAAAATTGGCATCTTTTTTTAAAGTTATAAGATAATTTAGCTCTTAGGACAGTCACAAAATTGACATTTTTCTTCAAACTGCGAGTTTTATTTGATGCGCAAGTAAAAAAATATTATTTCACAAACTACTATGTATCCTAATTATATATAAATCAAAAAATCATCAAATATGCCATATTTCAAATGTTACCATAAATTCAGTCATGGTACACTTTGTTTTAAAAACGCTCTGTTAATTGATTTATAATTTTCAGTATTTCTACTTCCTATAATTTCTTTTGTCGAAAACTAACTTAATTACATAATATTCCTGTAACAATTATGTTGACTTTGAGTTTAACATTTTAAAAGATAAAAAATAAAATAATATTTACTGCGTTTTATTTGAAAAAATAATTACTACTTCAGTCATTTAAATCAATACATGAATGTAAGATTTTTTTTCATTGTAACTTAAGTCCATTCAACTTTCCTATGTAAATCAGTTTCTCGTCTTACGCAAATATAATATAATATCTGTACATAATACAAATCTTATCTTTCTATACAATGGTTCTTGACAGTAACAGCATTTTAAAGATATGTAAGAAAAAACTCGTCACAAAAAGGGCCAAAATAATCAACTTAGAAGTAAGTTCATTACGGCGACATAAAAAAAACTAAAAATATATACTTTTAAATTCATGCTCCTACAACTTATAGTTCTGAAGTAATGATTTTTTTTCCGTTATTAAAAAAGTTTTTTGGCTCTGGTAAAAGGTTGATATTTTGTGGGTTACAGCAAATATGTTTTCTGGCGTCGGTATGTTTCCGTATATATGTATATTATTATTATTATATAAAAAAGTTTATAGAGTTTTCAAGTCCAAGGCCTGATAAATCCGTGCTCTTGTTACTTGATGGTCATGCTCCACATACTAAGAGTCTTCAACTTATTAATGTTGCGAGAGCACCTTTCTCCATGTATTATAAGCAAGAAGTACGTAAGTAGCTGATTAATCATCCCGGACGTAGCGTTACAATATTCAAAGTTGCTAAATTATTTGGAAAGGCTTTTCAGAGAACCGCTCAAAGGATATTAAGCCAATCCGTCAAGAAGCAGAGCGGGAAAATAAAACAAAAAAAAAATACTAAAAGGGGAAAAACGGCAATTTTGACACTAGGGTACAAATCAGAACTGGAGTCTGCTCAAGCTTCAAAATAGAAAGGTAAAAAGAAGCTGTTTGTAGCTCCAAAGAAATGAAAAAAAATCAATCTGGTAACACTGTCAAAACTAATAAAAAGAAAAGTATACCTTAAAAACAATCAACCTTAGATACAGATAGTGATTCGTCTTCAGAAGAAGAGAACGACAAAGCGTGTATGTTTTGCAATGTTCTGTATTCTCTTTCTAGAAATGAGGAATGGCTAAGGTGCGTCATTTCTTGCGTTGGGCACATGAGCGAAGCGAAACTGAATCAATTGATACACCAACAAAAATTGTTTTCAAGCGAAAAATACGTAACTTAGACTTAACTAAAATAAGGTTAACAGATAAAATTAAAAAAATTTAGCGCCAAAACAGAAACCTAAAAAAAAAATTGTAAAATCTTTTAAAAAAAATCCCTTGATGGAATAGCCGAAAATAATTTACTTGCTAAGGGAGAATTGGTCGAAATACACAAAACAATACTGAAATAAACAGAGTTCTCTAAAACATACACCAGCTCTACGCAAGCTCGCATTAACACTGAATTACTACTCGCCAGCGGCTTAAAAATTCCACACGCAACAACTCTTTGTCGCTGGTATGGTACGATTGATGCTCAGCCAGGATTTACTAATGAAGCGTTTAAAGCTCTGAAAAAAAAAGAGAATCAAGTGAATAAACTCTAATGTGCAATTTAGTCTTTGATGAGATAACTATACGCAAGCAAAGTTATTGCACAGCCAACAGAAGCTCGGTGCCATTAATTTTGGAGCAGGCCCTCAAAAAGGTGAAGTTGACAATCGCGTGGCATCACAAGCCGTGGTATTTATGTTAGTATCGCTGACTGAAAATTGGAAACTCCCTGTGGGCTACTTTTTGATTATAGGAATAGCTGCTGAAACCAAGCCAAATTCAATTACGACCTACTTACAAAAATGTCATGACGCTGGAGTTTCTGTAATAGGCATTACATTTGACGGATGCTCCGCGAATTTGTCGGCTGCGGAAGTTCTTGGCTGTAAATTAACCGACCCAACTAATTTTGTAACCCATTTTCCGCACCTATGTACTTAAGAGATATTATGCATATTTCTGGATCCATGCCATGTTATTAAATTAATAAGAAACGCATTTAAAAAGAAGAGGCTGTTTTTTTATGAAGATGGCAAGAAAATTAGATGGCAGCTATTGATCAATCTAAATTACTTCAAATGAGCGAGGCTCTCAGATTCGGTAATAAACTACACCACGTCATATTCATTTTCGTAACCAGATAATAAAAGTCAAACTGGTTACACAATTATTAAATATGAGTGTAGCAAAAGCATTGCTTATATGCGACTCGGCAGCAACTGTAAATTTTTTGACAATTATGAATAACTTTTTTGACATCATGAATTCGAGAAAGTGTCACTTTTATTGGAACACAAAATAAAGTATTTGATTTCCTTGATAAAGTCAAGAAGTACATATTAAAGGACATTACGTCAATTTGGTCCACATTACCAATAGACAAGCGATTATTTTTTTGTCATTGGTCATAACACATACCTTAAGGAAAAATAATAAAAAAAAAATTTACTCACCGGGTTCGTGTACAGTCACATCCAAAATTTTTATTTATTTATGCAAATATATTTTTTTTATTTTAATTTTCGGATTTTCCAAAACGTTTTTCTCTAATAATATAGCCTACATTTAAGTTATAACTGTTGGTTGATTTCGAACAATTCCTCAGAACACAACCCATTGTACAAGCGGTAGAACACACAGTTAGGCAAAGTCTCTCCTCAGACTTAAGGGCTCGATACCGCAAGTGAGTTTGGAATCGTCGACAATTCTCACAGCCCGTCGTTGAACTGAGTCTAAAGAGTCAAGCTGGTATCCGGGTGCAACTGCCCAGAGATGGCAGCAGTACTCCATATGGGGCCGAACTTGCGACTTGTAAAGAAACAACCTTTGCCCCGACGTGAAGCACTGCCTCGAAACTGAACATCGCTGGAGATGTCGACGCCAAGGAGTATACGTTTAAGTTCCGTTTTTTGCCACTCAAAACAATAGTGCGCTTTTTGCATGTTTTCTTTTCATTTGGCGACAAGTTTTCACGCGCAACGCGTCCCTACAACGTACTTGCTAAGAAAGTGGTTACTTTGAAATTGAAATTGTAGTTGTGTTTGAGCAGATTTCGGAACTTGAATGTTCGGTTTGTCAACAGATTGCATGATAAGTTTTAATATTCTGATAATCCTGTTTGCTGTATTCTATTCGAATTTGAGTTTTGAGGGGTGGCCTATAACTAATTTTTCTTCACTTGAAATATTAGTTAGTATGCCAATGTCTAAAAAAATTGGTAAACACTGAATTTGCATGAAAAAAACTTTATTTAGATTGTGCTTGAGGCATAATTTCGTGTGGCAAAAATCTATTTACTTAAACCAAAATAATTCAGTTACTGGCATAGGTGACTAATAACTGAATTCCTGTGGACAATAACTAACGCTAATTTTGTTTTACAGGGAGCCAGTGAATTTTTCACAAAATGGCCCCTCAAAGGCGTCACAATATTTTCAAGAAGCCCTTCAGAAAGCCATAGATTTCATTCGGCAGAAGGAGGGTTCAACTCGTGAAGCTGCTAAAAAATTCAATATGCCGAGAAGTAGTACATTGCAATTTAAGATCGAAAATCCAGGTATAAAGTCAAAATCTGGTCCTGATCCTGTGTTAAGTGACGATGAAGAAAAGGAGCTTTGCAAATTTATTATAAGCTTAGCTAAATGAGGATTCCCTCTAAAAAAAGACGACTCGTTGATATGTGTTCAGGAATTTCTCAATAAAAATCCCAGACCAAATCCTTTTCAAGACAACAAACCCGGAGAAACTTGGTTGAAAGCTTTTGTGAAACGAAATTCTTGCATTTCGTCACGAATATCTGAGGGAGTAACTAATGCAAGTTTCTGTGTGTCAGAGGAAGACATTCGAAAATGCTTCACAGTAATCTATAAATATTTTGTTGAAGAATGTCTTACAGACATATTAAAGGATCTATCTCGCATTTTTAATGCGGACGAAACGGGGTTCAACATCTGCCCCAAGTCCGGGAAAGTCCTAGATTCTTATCTAGTAGCAGAAATGTCTACGCGGTGGAAAAGGCCTCAGCAAAAGAAAATATCACTGTCATGTTTAGCTTTTCTGCTTCAGGAGACGTGTATAATCCTATGATTATTTATCCTTATAAAAGGGTACCCGAAAAAGTTTTTTTGAGCGTGCCAAATGGTTGGGAATTGGCCGTTGTGATACTGGACGGATGACTGCGGGACTTTTTCATGATTTCATCATGAATTGCTTCTATGTTCAGTTGATAGAAAAACAGATTCAACTGCCTGTAATACTGTTTGTGGATGGGCATAAATAACATTACAATGGAAGTGGCTGAATTATGTCGAAGCCTGCAAATTCACTTGGTCGCATTGTATCCTAACATCACTCGTATCTTACAGACGGCTGACGTAACGGCGTTCAGACCTATCAAGGTACCTTAGAAAAAAGCCCTCCACGATTGGTATGCAGAAAATAATCACCAGCTTAGCATGACCAAAGAGAAGTTTGCTCCCTTATTAAAGAAAGTCATTACTTCATGTCACAAACCAGAAACAATAATCCATGGATTTCGAGCTTGTGGTTTATATCCATTGGATGCTGACAATGTTGATTACAGTAAATGCATTGCTAGTAAATCAGATCATCTCGCTCAGTCTGAACGGGTAATTCAAAATACACCAGCCTCCGCGTTGACTAATGAACATGCTTCTGTTTGTTTGACTATTACAGATTTTGTTGAAACTGTTGGCACTTCTATTATAAGTACATGTCAAAAAACATTGGATATTGTGGAACTTGAAGGTGATAAAAATTTTAAAGCTTTGTACCTGCTGTACAAGAAATTTGAACCATCTGTGGTTACTAATCAGAACATGCCAGATCGCAGTTGTAAAACTATTGATGTTGATATGATAGAAACTAATAAAAGTGTGACCGTATCTAATTCAATTGTTGAAAATAAGATAATGCTTGATGAGCGTACGGGTGAAAACTGCTAGCACAAGACACTCCAAAGGAAACTAGTATAACATTAGCAAAATCAGAAGATTCCAAAATAGAGATGCCTGTTTCTGTCGACAATAGTGATAAACTATAATACAGTTAGATGGATCTTGCGCAGCCTGGCTCATTTAAGCAGATAGATCCTAGTAAGGTTATCACCGTAATATCAAATGAGCCTTTGTCGGAATATTTGAAAAGAAAGACGCCGAACTCACCAAAGAGACAGGGAAAGCGACAAATCGAAAGACTACCATTTGCATTAACATCTGAGCGATATGTTAAAACGTTGAGGGCAAAACAGACAAAAAAACATGAAGAAAAATTAGCCAAAGAAGAAAGAAAACGACTCAGGAAAGAAAGAAAGTTACAGAAAGAAAACGTGATGCCAAAGAAAAAGGGAAAGTTTCCGGCTAGATAGTTGTATAAGATCAAGGGTGAGCGTAGTGAAATTGCTGCTAAAATCATTTGTGATACACGCTTGAGTCCTATTACGAAAAGAGTGATTCAATGCAATCAAAGAACTATCATATGAATTGCATTCCGACATCTCATCGCATACATGTGCCTGAAGAAGATGACGATTCGTTTTTGTACCATTTGTGCTACCGAGAGAGTAACACAGACTCATCTGACGATGACGTGGATGGCTTATTTGCTACTTTATGCGAACAAAAGAAGAAGCCGGGGTAGTAGGTATAATTTTGGAGGACAATAACTAAAACATAGGCGACCAATAAATAAAGTGGCTAATAACTGCCGAAATAGGCATATGTTTAGATTTAATAAATTCTCAAAAAGAAGAAAGGCTCTGTTTTTCTTACTCAGCTATCTAGGTTTTTTTCTCATTACATTAAAGCATAATTTTTAAACATAGCTTTAGCGAGTCGGGCAAAAAGTTACTTTGTTTAGGCCAAACCGCATAAGTGGCCAATAACTGGATGGTTTACCCTATTTGTTGTCTTCAATATACTGAGTTATATTTATGCGCATCTCCTGGTTAAATTTCAACAACGATCACCTCACCAACTGTCTGCTGTAAGAGGTTATGTACGTCCAGAGCCTCGCGGACCACGCCTCCAACGTTGGAAATTTTTAAGGTGATCGTACTCGTTGGCATTTGTGTACATTTATATTTACCCAGCAACACTTCCCTTGTCAAAAACTGTGTCTTAGAGAAAGGTTGTAATTAAGGTGTTAATTTTAATATTGAATAAAACAGTTAAAAAGTATAATATTTATAAATTTACATCCAGCATCTTCACATGGTTGCAGAAATCGTGGTTATTGTTAAGTACTAGAGAATAAAGAAAACTTACTTATTTGTAAGTATTGTGTTTGTAAGTCCATTAACACAAGGCGAACGGTAGCGTCCAAAATGGCGCTTGTAAGAAATGGTGATATTTCAATACCGATTTTCGACGGTTCAGATTATAGTTATTGGTAGATTAGAATGATGAAGTTTTTTCAGTTTAAAAAGTGCAAGGAAGTAGTGCAGCAAAAAATTCTTGCGAACAAAGATGAAAAATTGGTAGAAAAGGATGTACAAGCTACGTATTACATTTATAGTGCAATCACGAACAAACAACTGGAATACATTTGTGTGTCCGCTTTTGACATAATGACCAAATTCGATATGATGTATCTAAAGACTTCGACATCATTGCAAATAGTCTGTAGAAATAACCTTGAAAGTATTAAGTTGAAGAACTACTCCGATATAAATTATGCATGGATGATTTTGAAAGGTCTATTAATGAGCTTAAACAAGCCGGAGCAAGTGTTAGTGAACATGAGAAACTTAACTATATGTTAAAATCATTGCCGTCAAATTATAGTCATATAGGCGATTTAATGGATGTTCTTCCAAAAAACGACCGCACAGTTGATTATTTAAAAAGTAAGATTAAGTTGAAATCGCTTGAAAACAACAACATTTATAATTAAGACAGTGGACCAGCTTGAAAATCAAATGCATTTAAATCTGAAACTAGGAATAGTATGTTATAACTTTGGAAAACCTGGTCACATTAAGAAGTTTTGTTGGCATGGCCGTGGTCGAGGCAGTGTCTCTTCAAAATATCGGGGATGCAGCGATAATTATCGTGGACGTGGAAGAAACTTTAATCGAAGAGTAAATAATTTTAAAGAAGGAAATAGTTTCTACACTTAAGTTATTGAAAGTAAAGTTTCAAGTCTGAATGACAATATGTAAATCAAATTCATTGGTTACTGGACAGCGGGTGCACAGATCATATAATAAACAGTGATGAATATTTAAAAAAAAAGTGTTGTTGAATAAGCCTATTAATGTTAAAATTGGTGATGGAAGAATGTTGGAAACGACAAAGGTTGGTAATATAAAAGTTTACTTTCTGGTATATGGCTCGAAATCCCTAGTAATTTTAAAAAATGTGTTTTATGTTATAGAAATGAAGGAAAATTTATGAAGCTATTCCAAGATCACTGATTATCACACCATAGTATCAAAGGGGCAGTCGACAAAAATGTATGAAGCAGATGGTACATTATTAGCAATGGCTATGAAAGATGAAAGGTTATATATGTTTCAAATGGCAAAATACTTGCAAATATGACCAAAAATACCTTAACTGTAAAAGAAAAGTTGCATCGCACTCTTGAACATTTAAATTTTAATTATCTGGACATCATGTGTCAAAATCAGTTACTAGAAAGATTACCTAAAGAAATTGAGTCAGAATATATGAAATGTGCAATATGTATTGAAAACAAGATCCATAATTTACCCTTTAAGAATAACAGAAGAAGAGCGGTAGGACCTCATAAAATAGCTGGATGTAATGGTGAAAAGTACTTTGTGATTTTATTGATGACTATAGTAGATTGGCAAAGGTGTATTGCATCAAGTCGAAGGATCAAGTTTCGGATTGTCTTATGGAGTATGTAAATTTAGTTAAAATATAAATTCAAATTTTAACTGGGAAAATGATAAAGGAATTAAGATGTGATAACGGTAAAGAATATATGAACAGTAAAATATATACATTTGCAAGAGAAAATGGTATAATGATTAGGTCATGTCCAGCTTATGTACATGAATTGAATGGCACTGCGGAGAAATTTAACAGAACAATTATGGATATGGCAAGGTGTCTTCTGGCAGAAGCAAAAGTTGACAAGCGTTACTGGCCTGAATTAATTAAAGCTGCCGCGTATCTCAAAAACAGAACATTGACCAACACTATAGAATGAAAAACACCTTATGAATGTTTTTTAAAAGAAAACCATCAGTTAATCATTTAAAATTGTATGGAAGCAGAGTTTGTTAGAATACCAGAAGAAAAGAGAAGGTCAAAGTGGGACAAAAAGGCCAAATTAGGATTTTGACTTGGATACACAGAAGTTGGATATAGAGTATTGATAAATAACAGAATAATAGTAGCCAGACACGTCGACATTATCGTAGATGTTATGTGTGCAGATTGCAAGGATGACGATGATACAGAAATAGAATACAATAAATGTAATGATTTAAATGAGACGAAGCAATCAGAGCAAGAGACAAATGAGCTAAGAAATGATATAAACTCAAGGACAGCAAAAATAATATTGATGATGATGATGAACGCAAATGGGAGGAACAACAAGAAGACAAATCAAACAACCAGTCCGATTTGATGAAGAGCTTGGGTATTTTTGTATTTGTGCAAATTTTTGTGATGCTATGATTCCAGGTACATACGAGGAAGCTGTTACTTGTAATGAGGCTACAAAATGGAAGGATGCGATGGACAGTGAGATGAATACTCTTGTTAAAAATAATACTTGGACATTAGTGAGTAAACCAGATGATAAGGCGATGTAAAATGCGTCTACAAGAGAAAACCAGGTGATGTTTTTAAAGCTAGATTAGTAGTGAGAGGTTTCCAGCAGAAAGAAAATATTGATGATGCATACTCACCAGTAGCTAAAATGCAAACTTTAAAGTTATTACTTTCTTTTTCCTGTCAATATAGCTTAGATATACATCAAATGGATGTTGAAACTGCCTTTTTAAATGGTCAAGTATTATCTGAGGTTTACGTCAAACAGCCACAAGGCTATTATGATTTTTCTCATAGGGTATATAGACTAAACAAAGCATTATATGGCCTAAAGGAGAGCCCACGTGCTTAGCATGAATGTTTTAATAACTACATCAAAAATCTTGGTTTTCGTAGAAGCAAATATGATTATTGTCTTTATGTTAAAACAGAAAATAATAAAACTGTCTATATCCTTTTGTTTGTGGATGATTTTTTAATACGTTATCAAGATATTCAAGTAATAGATAATATTAAAAAACTGCTATATAATAAATTTAATATTTAAATTAAGATTTAAATAAAGTAAAAAGCTATATTGGAATACATATTGAATATAAAAATGAAAACTGTAATAATACTTTAACATTGTGTCAGAAAAACTATATAGAATCACTAGCTAAAAAATACAATATTGAAAATTCAAAACTTTATAACACACCAATGGAGATTAATCTTAAACCAAGTCAGTCAAATTTTAATGAAGATGATAAATATAGAAATTTAAAAGGAGCACTTTTGTATATTAGTCATGGTACCAGACCATACATAAATTTTACAAATACAAAAATACCCAAACTCTTCATCAAATCGGACTGGTTGTTTGATTTGTTTTCTTGTTCTTCCTCCCATTTGCGTTTCTCATCATCATCAATATTATTTTTGTCCTCAGAGTTTATATCATTTCTTAGCGAATTTGTCTCTTGCTCTGATTGCTTCGTCTCATTTAAATCATTACCTTTATTGTATTATATTTCTGTATCATCGTCATCCTTGCAATCTGCACACATAACATCTTCGATAATGTCGACATGTCTCGCTACTATTATTCTGTTATTTATCAATACTCTATATCCAACTTCTGTGTATCCAAGTCAAATTCCTAATTTGGCCTTTTTGTCCCACTTTGACCTTCTCTTTTCTTCTGGTATTCTAACAAACTCTGCTTCCATACAAATTTAAATGATAAACTGGTGGTTTTCTTTTAAAAAAATTTCAAATTTCAGAAATAGTGTTAAGAACTCTCAAACTTAATAGTGCTAGTTAGATTAAAAGTTAAAAAAAATCAAATGCTGATATTGAACGGGTTTTCAGTTTAATGAATGTCGTTAAAACTAAGTTACAAAATTCATTACGTTTAAAAACAATTAATGCCATTCTCCTAATTCGTACAGGACTATCTGCTGTTGACAGAGCTTGCTATTATTATCAGCTTCCAGCAAATGTCTTACGCAGAATCGGAACAGCAGAAAAATATAAGTTAAAAGATGCTGACGAAGCAGGTCCTTCTTCTTCAGATTTGGAAAATGAATTAGTTTTTATGTAACAGTGCTTAATGTTTTTATTTTTATTTTGTCAAGATGTTTATTAGCCAACAATCTCCACATTAAACGTTTTCGTTATCTTTTTATGTGTATTTTTAATTAAGATTTAAATTAATAATTCAATTAAAATGGGCGCGAAATCTGTGTGCTTTTTTAATGCGCCTTTTTCCTGAAATCTAGCTCTTTTTCTATCGTCTTTAGCGCTGAATGAGTTTTTCAATCTGGGAGCACTGCCCGAACGGGCAGATACGAGAGGGCAGACGATTGTGCGAGACGGATGCGAATATTAAAATTTTTCCCCTGCAAATTGATTACAATTCAATTTGTTTACACGATTTTTCGTGAAATGAAAAAAAAATCGATTTGGTTATTAAATATTTTTGCTTTAATTTTTGTTTAGAATTAGACTTTTTAGATTAGTTTAGGATTAAATTTTTGTTTCGAATCATATGTAAAAGACCATTGTTTTCGTTAATTTTGTTGTTGGTTTGAGTGTGTTGAGAACGTTTAATTACAATTAAATTAATCGCAATTGAACTTTTAATTGCACCTTGCAATTAAATTAATTTGATTAACGTGTGTCAATTGCAATTTACAATTAAAATAATTGCAATTATCTTTTTTAGTTGTTTATAAAACAACTAACACTAATAATTAACTTTTTGTATCAAAATGAAATAAGTAAAGATTTAAGAAAATTAAGCTATAATTACTTTAGACGAATAAAAATGTGGTCAAAGTAGGGTTGCCAGACGGTCGGGAATTGGCGGGATTCTCCCGATTTTTTGTATGTCCTCCCGACTCCCGACAAAGCAAATAATCTCCCGTAAAACAGGTTCACTAATTTTTTTTTTTAATAAAATATGTTTATTTGAAGTTTGAGTTGCATACATTACAAGGATAAACATGTTACTTATTTATCTGTTAAGATACTCTAGATAACAAACCGTTCACATCTGAATACTGATGTAAAGTAAAATAAACTTATTTAAATTACATTTGATTTAGTTAAAGTAAAGTGTAGGTACATGTTTGACTTAATTTATCTGAGTTATTATGTAAAACATAGGTAATTACCAGTAGTTCCCAAACTAAGCTGGACTTGTATCTTAAGAAACCAGTTTTCATTTAAACTAATTAATTAAGAAATTGTGTACAGAAGTTCAAGTATGGTATCAAAATATCAAATCCTTATTAATAAAAAAATCAAAACTAAGCAAAAACTTGTTTCTTATAAAACCAGTTAGATTACTAAATTCACATTTTCATCAAACGAAACTTCCAAACCACTCGGGCGCTTGGCGCAGAGCGACAAAACATTGCAAAGCAAGCACTCCGCGTACTCCGTCCGTCTGAGTCGAGCTGACGGTCGGCCGGTGAGGTGAGGGAGGGGTGGGCCGACGAAGGCGAACGACGGACGAAGCGCCCGCCGCGCCACCCCGAGGAGCGAGTCATTCTGTCATTCGCTCAGCGCGCCAAATCTGTGACTGTTGTCTGTGTAGCATTACGCCGTCATCTAAATCTAAGTTCAGTGAACCAAGTTAATATAACAAAATATATTTGTTGAAGGAAGGAGACTTCAGTAAGTAAGTAAAAATACTTGTATAATTAATGACAAGACAGTTTATGACTATAAACAATGAATTAAAACACGTTATAACAATCTATGCTTTTACCTGCTGTTGTTTTTTGTGATGTTTTATTTTAAATACCTATGATATGTCTGTGTGTGCGTGAAGCTAACATTAAGTGAATTAATAACTATTTTCATAACTATCTAATACTTTTTGATGTATGTGATTGAGATAGCGATTTTTAATTAAACATACCTTACTAACTTATTTTATTAATGGAAAATAAACTAACAAGGTACTTTAGCTCACGGGAATATACGAGACGGCCGGCCACCATGGTCTAGTGTTTAAAAGCTTTTTTTAAAGACTGCGTTGTTGTCAAATATTTAATCGGCATTGTGGCGGAAAATTTAAAATATTTTAATTGTATCATTATGAATTGCAGTTTATGCTTTTTGTGCATGTGTGGTGTGGTTTTGGTATGGCATGTTATTTTTGTTGTAGATTATGTCAGAACCTGAGGGATCGGAAGAGCTTCAGAAAGAGACTGGACCGGGCCCATCTAAAAGAAAAAAGTGCTATACTGTATATAGTGATCAATGGGAAAGGCATCCTAATTTCTCAAAATGGATACAGAAAAAAGATGACTACACTGCAATGTGCCGATTGTGTCAAACTGATATTTCTGTAAAATATGAAGGTAGTCACGCATTAGACAAGCATAAGCAGACAATAAAGCACAGTAAACTTATATCGTGCCAGAAAATATCCGGCAATCTACAAAATTTTTTTGTGAGGAAAGAAACTCTTGAGGAACAGCACATTTCAAAAGCAGAATTATTATGTGTTTTTCACAATGTAACTCACGGCCTAAGCTACAATAGTCTTGATTGTCAGGTCAAACTTGATAGTAAAATTGCAAGCAAAATTTCCTGTGGACGCACCAAAGCTGCTGCTATCGCGCGAAACGTTTTGTCTCCACATGCCATTGAACAAGTTGTACAAGAGCTCAAAGAAGCAGAATATTTTTCAGCAGCAAGCGATGCATCAAATATTGGAAACGTAAAAACCTACCCTTATGCTGTCCAGTATTTTAGTCCACAAACAGGTATTTCTAAAAAGCTCCTCGATTTTTACGACGATCCGTTTGAAGCTTCCTTAGACATATTTGAAAAAATAAAACATATTACCGAAGCCAACGAGTTAAAACTCAGCCAATTATCATCTTATAGTGCAGATAACGCCTCAGTCAATTATGGAGTAAACAATTCAGTGTTGCCTGCTTTAGAACGATTACTTAGTGGATAGCCAGCCATAAAACATTACTTCTTGTTAAAAGGAGAAGATGATTGTCGAAAGGAAATATGGGACTTTGTATCTAAGAATCTTACTTCTTTTAATGATAATGAAGGGGTTGATGAATGTTACAGTGAGGGAATTTCTGAAGTGTATTTATATTTTGTACATAACGTCATGGTAGAGTTTCAGACGGCGATATTGGCATTGGAAAATGATGGATGTACTATCCTGGAAATAGATGGTATTATGAGAAAGCTGTTGAACCAACTAAAAAGCCGATTACAGGACAAATTTATGGAAGTAAAAATAGGTCCATTTTAACAAAATTAACAAACGCCGAAAAAGAAAACTTTAACAAAGAAGCAGAACAGTTTTTCCAAAGGGCCATCAGGTATTTGGAAGAACGTTTTGATTTTAGTGAGGAGTCTTTATACAAAATGCTATCTAAGATTTCATTAAAAAAAAAAACTTTGTTCACATGGAGTGAGCTCTTAGAACTTATAGAAAAATTAAAAATTGTAAATGATATTGACACCGACCATTTGTACAGTGATTATTGTTTTTTAAAAGAAGTTTTTAGTTTAAATCGCCTTCCAGAAGAAGAAAATAAAATGACAAATGATAAGCTATGGGCATATTTTATAAGAAACTGCGTTGAAGTTAAAAATTTAACCAAAATTGTATGTTTTATATTTTCAATTCCAGTAAGTAACGCTTACTGCGAACGCGTTTTTAGTATACTTAATGATTTATACTCAAAAGAAAGGAACCGAATGAGCATGGATTTAATTAAGGCGGAATTAATAATTCGTTTGAATTTTGACGAAAATTGTTTAAATTTTAAGACCTTTTTGAATAGCGATAAAGCTCAAAAGTTGTTAAACGCGGTAAAAAAAAATGACAAATACTTATGGCAAGAACAAAAACAATAAACATGCTCATTCGGTTCTTATCTTATGTGACAATAATACCTACTATTTTTTTTTTGTTATATCTACAGTGCAATGCAAAAATATGTTTACTTAATATATTATGTATAATTAATATTATTAACTTATTTTTTTATTTCTCCCGACCAAAGCCCTAAAATCCCGAAAAATCGGTTATTGATCCCGATAACAGGAATAATCGATCTGGCAACCCTAGGTCAAAGGCTGTAAGTATAGCTTGTTTTTTCTAAAGCTTTCTTTCTTCATAAAAAAAAACTTGTGTTTATTTTTATGTATTACAATGTTGCATTGATAAAAATTTCTACAGCGTAGGTATACACAAAAACATTTCAAGTCGTAACGTGTTCATTTTGTCGATCCGCACGAGTACATTGCTTTCGCCTCTCGCTCTCACACACACACGTCACGTATACATTCTTCGTCTCCATCACTCTCGCGCCGGGCGCGGGGCGTCGTTCGTTTCGTTTTTTTTTAGCCTAGACTTGTAACATAAAATGGCGTCGACAAACGGATGGACAACACCTATTATGGGATAACTCTGCCGTGCTTACTTGCGCTGGGAAAAAAATTCAAAAATTGAAAAGAAAAAAACTTTTTGCAACCCGTTAATCAAGGCATACAGAGAGAGTGTTGCGAAGGGATTTGAATAAATGTTTGTCGTCACCACTCCTGAAGCGGAAAATGCGGCTATTGCGGCATTATCTAACCCAAGTTTCAAAAATAGTTGACTTGTTTTGAGCCCAACGATCGTACTAAACTTTTGAAAATTTTCAAAATCTGCATTTCCAAACAAATGAGTGAAAATACAGTAGCAACAGCAAAAAGTAGCCAAGAAAACATTTTTTTAATTTTGACTCTGACTCAGACTCGGATATTTCAATCTCAGATAAAAACGGATGCTCCTCTGATGCCCCAATTACTAAAGCAGAACTTTTGATGCTGCATTTTTTTGCCGAGGAAAGCCAAGATTTGCAACTTCTCAATAGATATCCTGAGATAAAAAGTGTTTTTATAAAATACAACACACCTTTGCCACGAAGCCGCTATTCAAGAATGCAGACGAGGAGTGCCGACGTCAACTGCGGCAAAAAAGTTTGGGGAACGTAGGGTAACTCTGCTGAACAAAGTAAAGGTATTGTAATGATATTCAGTATCATCTTCGATGTAGCATACTCTTCCCATTTTCGGTTCATTGGTGTCTTACCCTTTACTTTATTCAGCAGAGTTACCCTAGGTACCCCAAATTTTTTTGCCGCAGTTGACGCTTTGCTTGAAAAGCGGGCTAAAGCAATGGTGAAACAAGGATTCCAAATAGGCAAAGAGAATTTACAAGATAGTGTGAAAAAAATTTTTGATGATTTGACTTTAGAAACTCCTTTTAAAGATGATAGGCCTGGTAAATGATGGTACAGCAGTTTTTTAAAACGGCACCCAGAACTTATCTCTAGACAGCCTCAAAATTTAACTTCATCCAGAACTTCAGTCACAACGTCACAGCTAAAGGATTGGTTTTAAGAAGTCAGCACCTATCTTGAAGAAAACAATTACACAAATATTTTGGTTGAACCTCATCGAATTTCTAATATGTATTAGACTGAATTTTTTTTTTTAATCTGAAAGGGAACGAGGTACTAGCAGCTTAAGGTGAAAAATCGGTGTACCTGCAAGTTAACTTGGACGAAAAAGAATGTTTCACAGTTCTTTTAGGTGGTAATGCCACCCATGGTTATTTTTAATTATTTAAGAATACCAAGAGAATTAAGCTTGTCTATTCCTGTAACTTGGGGTATTGGACGGTCCGACAGTGGTTGGATGACGTTTTATGAAAAAATCTGCAATATATTTGGTAATTGGTTAAATGACAATGGTGTTCAAAAACCAGTCGTACTTTTTATGGATGGGCACACATCACACATGTCATTCCACGTGAGCAAGTTTTGTTCGAAAATGGGATAATCCTAATTGGTCTCTTTCTTATGCCACTCATCTCTTACAGCCCATGAATGTAGCTATTTTCAGAAGCTTAAAGGGCGCCTGGAAAATGCTGTGCAGTCTTGGGGTTTAGAACACATTGATTCCCCCATTTTGAGAAAAGTTAATTTTTGTCCTTTGCTAAACAAAGTACTTAAAGACACGTTATCACCTGAGATGTTTCAAAACGGGTTTCGTAAGTGTGGACTCTCGCCATGGAATCCTGATGAAGTGAGCTGCGCATCAGAACAACGAACAGATGAATTCATGGCATTACAAAATTCAAGAACTGGAAATGGGCCTTCAATTACTGGACAAATATATAATATTTAATCTTGGATTGTTTCAATTTTGTAAAAAGATTGAAGACCTACTAACAAAAACTAAAGAAGTTTAACAACCAACTGAAAATCTCTATACCTCGAATAATTCTACATCAGAACAAGGCAGTACAACTCTAATATTACCACCGCTTAATATAGTCCCAAGTAGCGATCCATTGACAATGTCATCCACATCACAAGCTACAACTTTGGATTTTCCGTTCCAATATTTACCCCTTAATGAAGACCCTTAACTCCCTACAAAGAAGTCCAAGAAAGCACTACTTAAAATCTCGAAGACATAATAAACACAGGATCATTGATAGAACCACCTATATCAAGTCACTATAGGCCACAAGAAGTTGTTCAAAGAATTACTGGTATTAATTTATTACTATACACAATTTTTTTATTACTTAAGATAATTTTCTTAGATACACTGCATTCATATAAAAAAGCTTTAATTGTTTTGTTTCATAAATATATAATTATTTTCAGTGTTTTCATTAAAGTGTCGAGCATTATTGACTTTACATAAAAATTTTTGTGATACTAGAAGAAGAAATTGATTTTCAAAAGAAGATAATCAACCAAACATCAAACCTTTCACTGGTATAATAAAAGTACTAGGAAACTATCTGTTGTACATGAAGAGCCTCAGCTGCTTTTGGAGCAGTTTTTGTTCTCACTTCCACATAGGCAACATTAAATACCCCCAAAATGAAAGAACCAAATTTGATGTTGCACCAATTCTGAGGAGGATGGCCAAAACAAAATGGTTGCACAAAGATCTACTAATCTGATTAATACTATAGACAATGCAAAAACTGCTATGACTGTCAAGAACGGAGATTTTTTACTTGTGGAATACCAAATTAATGATAAAAAATATAGATATGCTGACATATGTTCATCAGATTTTGAAGAAGAAGAAGGAGAGATCAGAGTTACTCTTTTAAAGATCTCCAATGAAGATAGTTCTTTTTTAGAACAAATGACAATGACATGTCTGATGTTAAATGGAAACAGATCTTGACCATAGTATCAGTGCCAAATATACGTATGAATGGTTACAGAGTATTCTTCAAGTTTCCAAAACCAGTTGTATGTATGTATGTATTTGAAAAGTAAATTGTTGATTGTTTAGTATTTAAGTATAAAGTATTTAGCTTAGCGGAAATAATTGATTCTGTTCTTTGCTAAAATTAAAGTTTTCAACAATATTGTGCACTAATAATTTTTAAGTTTATTTGTTCAGATAGTCTCGAGACTGATATGTGTATCATTAGATAGTACTATTGTTTTGTTTTGTAAACCAAGTTTATATTTTTGTTTCATGTAGAAATTTTCAGATTATAGCACCTTAACCATGGCTTTTAAGTTTTTAAATGTCTTATAATTAAAAACTATCAAACTATTATTTTAATCTCAAATGAGACTGATAAACAGAAAATATTAATTCTGTTATTAAATATAAGGTTGTATTTAGAAACTGTGAAGAATTCAGTCTTCACATATTAAAAAATATACAAATACTATAATTTATGTATGTTTTATTTAATATTAGTCCCCTTTCTAAGATAATAATCAATAGGCTGTCACTTCCCTGCTTTAATTTGTTACTACTCTGCAAATAGTGTCACTCCCCTGGTAACATATTTTCCTTTAGTGATTATGAAATTAAAAAAATGGAAACATCTTCTGCCCCTCATAATTGCAAATTTAAAAATAGTGTCAAATAGAGAAATCATCAATATTAAATGGAACAGATTAGATTTCCTTCAGGGACACAAAAAAAATCAAATACCATATATTCACCCTAACAAAAAAGGTAATTATTTTATAGAGAGGTAAAATTTTATTTTAACTGATTTAGATTTTGTTTAATTTCAATTAATAACAATTAATTAAAACAAGTAAGGGTCCATTCGTTTTGGGATTAAGAGTTCCCACAATTGATACTTTTCACACTTTTGATAATGCTAGTTTTGCCACCAACACCTATCATATTGTTCATGTAACTTTTACGAACAAAATTTTTGGTGGTTCTACAATCAGTTCACACACTATGATAAAACACACACACACACTACCGTTAGCAATGAATATGTATAGGCAGTTTGACAGATTAACACAAAAACCCCACCTCCAAACATGGGTCTAAAGTTTCATTTTTAGGTGGCAAAAATAACAAAAATATTGTATATTAACGCATGACAGTTTGCTACAAATGATACTTATATTTTGATACTTTTGACATCAATGCAAAACAAATGGATGACAGATAACAAAGTAAACAAAAATAATGATTCTACATACCAAAACAAATGTGAATTTTACTATACTTGACATAAACATAATAATACTGTAAACATATTGTTAGGTTATAACTAATTCTAGAATAATTCTACGTAAATGAAAAGTTATTAGTCTCATTGTGGCAAGGAGTGATTAAGAACAAGCTGTTGACTATCATTTATTAAAGAAAAAGTAATAAAAAATGGTGTCTTAATTGTAAATGACACAGCGTAGCTTGGTTGTCCAAAACATGCTCAGCGATTCTCAAAAACATAGACATAGTCAAAAATGTAGGTGCACATTTAATTCAAATGCCTTTTTCTTATAATATCTAAATAATTAAAATCTGTTATATGTACACAAAAATGTCAGTATATTTCCTCTGTATAAAGAAACTAAAAGGTTTTGGATGAAAAACATACCTTCAGGCACAAAATGAATGTCACCTGTAACTGGGTAATACCTATAAAAAGTTTTTAAAGCAGTAAGTTTACGTTTTAGTCACTTGAAACATTAAGATTTAGCACTCATATATTAATATCCAAAATTCACAAGTAAGAAATTCAGTACTGTTTTTTTCCCTTGCACCCTCTTAAAGTTGCTCTGACCGAAATTTAAAAAAGTGCAGCCCAATATTAAGGGAGGTGAATATAATACATGGTAATGAGGGGTGTGTTCCAAATCGCAACAAGGAAGTTAATAACATGGTTCTGGGACTCCAGGGTAGAGTAATTTTCCAACTGTCAAGATGAATTTTTTTCACTGCCATAGAAACGGTTTAAATTCTCTCCTGTCAGTGTAAAAATAAATGTCAAACTCCTATTTCAATACGGCATATAGTATGGCAGTGTAAAAAATTCAATTTGACAGTTGGAAAATTACTCTACCCCGGGCGTTCGAAACCATTTTATTAACTTCCTCGTTGCGATTTTAAATAACAGACACGCGATGATTACTCGGCGGGTTTTGGAACATAGCCTAGGTAATGAATCTACGCAAATAAATTGCAAGACAAACCAAAAAATACTTGGGTAAATATTTACTCATTGGACAAGAACTATTTTTGTAAAAAAAAATCTTAATCCATAAAGAAACATCCACTTTACGCTCAAATAAAATGCAAAAATCGACGGAAACTATAAGTTTTCGTAAAAAAATATTTTAATTTTCGCCCACCAAATGTACATAAACAAAGATAAGTCACAGATTAACAGTATTTTTTTTTAAATATTATTATGGCTCGCAGAATCTTCATTAATGCATTTGCCAGAGTCAATATCAATTTTCTTGTAGTGTCGCTGCACGGGCAGTGCCGCGCGTCTTCGTTCTCATGTCCCAAGAAGGGCGGGAGATTTGATGTGGATCCTCAGAAATTGCGCGTCATGTTCTGCTTAATTCATCATAATTCACTATTCATGAGCCTTCGCTGCACAATTCTTGCCTTAGACAAGTTACAATCGAAAAATCATGCAGTATCGCTATAGAACAAGCGTTTTCGAAACAATAGTGGTAGACTTATTGCTCATGTATCGAAAACGCTGTATTGTGGGCGTCGGCTGGAAAACTCTACATTATTTGTGCCAATTATCGAAAATCGCTTATGTTTTTGTTTTTTGTTTATACTATGGATGGAATGTGGTGTTTTTTTCTTTATTTGTCTCATATGATATTACTTTTATTTTCATTCAACTAACTCATCGTTGGTTTTAAAATTTCGAATATAGGTATTTATTGTATTGAATATTAAAATGTTTTTATGCTTTAAGTAGGTATTTAGTTTATCTTAAATATTTTGTTGTGAAAATATTAGGTACTGACGTAAAAACAATCAAGCTCTCTAGTAACGAAAATCTGGCTATACATTTACTATGAATCTGATAAATTAGAAATAAGACTAATACTTATAACACAGATTTTTCATAACACCATCATTTTTAATTACAAAATGTTGCTTATGTTGTAAAAATATAACAATAATTAAAAATTCAATACAGGTACCTAATAAGCATCTTTATTTATTTGGGTAGGTATATTTCTACATATCAAAGACAAATAGATACCTATAATACAAATATTGAATACAACCACAACATTTAAATACTTAATTAACAAAATACTTAAAATCTTTAAAAATATAATAAATATCCACAACAGATTTTAAGCCGCCATTTGCAATCGCCAAGCTTATCTGTAGGGTCTGGGCGAACGCAAGTTCAACGAATATCAAAAAGGAATCGCGTTTGTAAAGTTGCAATTGGCTACCTAATGTATAGATATAGAAACTTTCGTTTCGGCGCTCCGCAGTGGCTTGGCTGTGGTACCAATTGAATAGAAAAGCAACAAGTCTATGATTTTTTTTTCGATCGATAGCAAGTGACGTCACAAACTTTATGTTGATACATTTTGTTCGATTCTATTCTTTTTTTCGTGACGCTAAATTTAAGAAGTCTAAGCCCAGAACCGCAAAAAGAACAAAATTACGCTAGGTGATAAGCGATGGGAATTCCTCCGTAAACGAAATAGACTCATTCACAATTTTTTGTGTTAATCGCCTGGTGGCAAGATATAAACTCTGATTCTAGACATCATAGATATAGATATAGACATCATAAAAAGGTAAACAAACACTTTTACACACAACTACACCATAATCAATTAGGATAATAATACTCATTAGGTTTAGTTATGCTAGGGCTTAAAAAAACGATTACGACATAAGTATCAGTATATCGATATTGTTTGAGGTAATTATTTATCTACATCCAGAGTAGGAAAATAACAACCAATTCATTTTAAAAATGTTTCTTACAAATATTACTGGAGCATACGTGGTTAATATTCTTTCTTAGGGTAAAATCCCTTCTAAATTCTTCATCTCCGTCCGCATGACACAGCCCTATAATTCCACCGCCTTGCATCAATTTTAATGAAATTTTACAGGAAGGTGACTAACATAGTAACGTAAAAACCTGGCCAAGTGTGTGTTGGTTCACGCAGTTTTTCACTGTAGTAATTGAAATTAAAATAAAAAAAATAGTTTAAAGTTTATTAAACGATACTCAACTCAAATCTATCGAAAATCAAACCTTTACAGTGGTGCAAATCAAAAACTTATCTAGGCATAGGTAGTTCGAGAGACACACCCAAACAGCATGCGCTTATAAGCATTTGTTACTTCGATTCGCCTCCACCCGGCGCGCGCCACCGCGCCACCTAGTCCAATGCGTTATTTGATCGTAAATATTGTTATTAATTTGGTAAGTATTCAGACTTACTACTTATTTTTTGATAATATTATATGGTTCCATGAACTTACTTAATTTATCTTCATCGAAGTACCTTTTAATGGAATTGGTACGCAATTTTTACTTATTTTTTTCATACACCCAAGAACAGTCATTTGGCTGGCAGTGGGGGGACACTCGGCTTTTACAAAATATTTAAACTTTAAATCTTAATATTTCGCAAATGCATCTCTGAATTGAAAAATGATTTATACAAACCCTTAGAATTTTTATATGAAGTATCCAACGCCACTCCACACTATATTAGTACAGTGCGGTTTCAGAAAAACTTCCTTCCGCAAACGCTTGGTTTGTGGAATGAGCTCCCTGCCAAGGTTTTCTCTAAGGACAGTATTAGGTTTTTCTATATTTTATTAATAATTAATAATACCTTTAGAAAGAGCTTGTGAAGCACTTCCAGGATCAATAATCAGTATTTTGATATTGTGTATTGTTTTGAAGTAATCGAGTGAGAAACTTAGCGTTTCAACCCTGTATATTATCACAGCCATGAATACAGATAATCGCAAACCAAAATAAAAGACCAGCCAAAGATGGAGCTGGTTTTGGCTGGTATTGAATGAGAGGAGGAGAAGGAAGACATTAATGATCTATAGGGTCCCGTAGCCAAATGGCCGAAATAGTACCCTTATAGTTTTGACATGTCCGTTCGTCCATCCATACGCCGCCGGCAGCTGAATAATGCCACTGTCTTTGCACTGATTCTGATAAAATTTTACAATCTGTATGAATAATTTCCTTTTTCGTCTACAAAGTATAAGTATAAGGCATTCTTTATTATGCATCGAAGACTTATGTAGGATGAAATGAAAATAAATTTCACAATTTTGCTATTGTTTTCATTTCTATTGGATAACCAAGTCACGGCGAGTAAAATTGTAAAAAATTTCAGTTAGAGCTTTGACAACGAATGATTTTTTTGCGCCAATGTTGGCGTCATAATTTGTCTATGCTAGGCTATATGGATTCAATTTCCAACAGCTTTCATAGCTACTGATAAGGCCTGGACAAATAAAAAAAAAATATTGTTTTGAATTTGTTGGAATAAATAATTGTTTTTATTGTAATAATTATGCATTAAGATTGCAAATTTCTAAGCTTAGATGAAAATTTAACCGCCAATTTTTATAAAGCGTAAAGTCATGTCTTCTCAAGTGACAGACGATCTCCATGATTTATGTGCTGAACCTGATGCTTCCCATGGTCACGGGCATGAAGGTTCACTATTCCCTTTATTTTTATTTGCTGGTTATTGCCTATAAAACAAGCGCCCCTTTTTGTACAACAGATGCTACATAAACCCCTGACGTTATGGGCACCAGTGGCCCAAAAAATTTTATAAACTTTAGGCGCTAGGCTTTTTGTCAACATTTGATTGAGGAGTAGAAAAGTGCCTGCTTTGTGCCCTCTTTTAGGTTCTCTGACGTCTGACTGTTAAGGGAGCCCTAAATGTCATTCTTAGTCTAGGAGGGCAAACTAACTATAGCTGTTGTTTTTACATTGGTAATAAACCTATATTTACACTAGAGGAGACACTATGATCACAGTATCATGTCATTCTTACTATCTGTGTCTTGTCTTGTATACAGTACACAAAAATTCAATAGTCTTTATGCAAATTTGCATTTCAATAGTCTTTATGCCCTTCCTCCTTAATATGCCCATGTTGGGGCTTATTATGAGCACAAAGAGCATCTGCTAGTGTATACATATAAATTATACACTTGTATGATACTCCATTTTTTAAATACCTAATGTATAGCTTTTGCCTGTTCTGAATGCAGTCATATAGTACTAAAAATCATAGGTATGTGCAGCAATATAATTAACAGTAGGTAAAGCCCAAAAAGGATTGACAACAAAAGAAATATATATTAATTTTAGAACAGAAGGCAATATGTAAAAATCTAAAAAGAAGCCCAACTAATTCCTTAGTACTGTATCTAATTAAACACTAAGGGTTTTTTTTTTATACCACTAAGGTGGCAAATGAGCACACGGTCCGCATGACGGTAAGCGGTCACCATGGCCTATGGATGGACATGTATGGAAAACACTGAAGCGTCCATAGGCTACGGCAACCACTTACCATCAAGCAGACTGTAAGTTTGTTTGCCACCTTAGTGGTATGAAAAAAGAAAAAAAAATAACTGCTTAGCATGAGATACAAAGAACCCTAAATACCTACCACACACTAAATATAAATAAATGACTTAACTCATAGCATGTCCGGTTAATTTGTTAATGAGGTGCTTCATACGCTTAAACCCAGTAATGGGACTTTATTTATTATTTCATATTTAATTTTGATTGGTTGTTTTATTTGGTCACTAGACTAGATTTGACTAATTGAATTATTATCTTAATCAGTAAGGGTTAAGAATGTATATGTATACAAAAATGAAAAAACAAACATTATACTTGTCTAGCCTTTTATTTTGCTCATATTTTGCATTTGTAGTTTATCATTTACTTTTTACCATGTATTAGAAATCAATTTATAATAAACTTGCACTTAGACATGAGATTTCAAGTTCTAAAGAAACTAAGTGTCATTGAAATTATGATTTTGTCTATAACAGGAATATTAAACTGCCATCTTTGTTTACAGCAGCATCCAGTGTTAATCCTGATGATGTGTCATCAAGCAGTAATAACACACAGACAGCTAATGAAGGGCAAGCATCCAGACAGTCAAATCTACAGAGAATACAGCAACGTAAGCAACAAGTCTACAATTGGCCACATAATAAAAAGTTGCTCAAATTAGCTATTTATTCTGCTTGCCAGGTAAAAATTATTGTTACTAAGACTTTTACCATACTTTACATTATTATATTGTTTGTCATAACTAGTGCTAAAAATATTACTGCCACTTCAATATCTGTTTTGCTATAATTTTGGAGCAGTAACAGGAATAAATCCAGCCTTATATAACACTGGAAAGGTGTTTTAAGTGAAGGTTAAGGTGTGTCCAAACATCTCTTTTCATAGAAACTGTGTTACACCTAATATCCGAAAGTATAGACTCTCTTCTCAAAACATGTTATTTTCATAAATAATTATTTTTTAATTAATTAAATGTAATTTACTGGCATCTCATGATTTTGAATTTGCTTTTTGCCGCAATGATAACTTGCAATATCCAATAGTAACGAGTTGTAGCCAACAAAATGAATATAGTTGAGGATATTGGGTGCATCAAAGGATTTATGGGGAAAAACATATTCAGATTCACCTAAAGTTTGTTTTAGAAAAGCAATTTCAGAAATTGCCTTAACTACGTTTTCACAAACAAGAATATAGTTTTTTTAAAGCTTACAAAATAATCTTATAGTTGCATTATTATTACAAAGTAGTTTTTTTTTCTTTTTAGACACCTGACTGTAACTGCAATGGATGGAAAACACCAGCCGCACAGCCACCAAATAAAACAAATCCAAGAACTGACAACCAACCTCTGGCGAGTTTTAGTGACCCATGTCGCAATTGCAATCATATCCTGGGTATTGTATTACATTTCTTAATCAAGTTTGTGTCATTACTTCCTTTTTTAGGGTTCCGTACCTCAAAAGGAAAAAAGGAACCCTTATAGGATCACTCTCTTGTCCATCTGTCTGTCTGTCAACACATTTTATCTCAGGGACGCATGAAGGTATCAAGTTGAAATTAATATCAAGTACTAAGGTCTACGCTCCCTTGAAGCAGTTAAAAAAATAAACTTAGAAGCTTTATTTTTAACAGCTACATCGCAATAAATAATGCGGCTGAAATGCGTCTGCTTTTGTCGCATATTTTGGTATTCACAAACAAATCAAAAACTTCCCCTTGTCCTAGAATCATAAAATAAAAAAGTGAACACAGAAAAAAAAAAACTCAAGACCCTTTTACTCAGGAACACGTGAGGGCATAAAGTTGAAACCAATATCTAATAGTAGACCTGAGCTACAGACCCTTGAAGCTGTAAAAAGCTTGATTAAGCTTCTAAGTCTACGCAATAAAAAAATGGCAGAAATTCGGCCATTTTTGTCGCATATTTTGGCATTCACAAACAAATCTAAAACTAGACTCATGAAATTTGGCTAGAAGCAGAATGTTACATCACAAGTATAGGAATAAATACGAAAACTGATAATTAAGGTATAAACCTCTGAGACTTATGCTGGAAGAACTATCTACATATAATAAGTTTGTACGGAACCCTCGGTGCGGGTGCCAGACTCGCACGAGGCGGGTTTTTTGAAAAGAATCTTTATGTCACAGTAGTCCGAATGAACTTAATGCCAATGGTAATTTTCTGCCAGTCAACCATGGGTTTAAATGAGAGAAGAAAAGGTGGTGCAACATAGGAAAGGTTGATTCACGAAAAACATTTATAACATAAACATTTTTATAAGACTTTACATAAATACATTTAAGAAACATCAACTTGTATTATTATTTTATTTAAATAACTTTGTCATAAATATGGCCAGATATGCAGACATATACAAACATACATATTAATATTATTACAAATATAAATTATCGATAATGTATTGCAAAATGATACCAATAATAACCAAAATAGCAAAGCAAATCATATTTAACTAGAATGCTTTAGGACTAAACTATGTTTTTACATGAAGCATTATAAATGTTGTCCAAAGATGTACAGCCTGGAGAATAAATGAATTGAAATTGTGATTAGTATGATGATAATATTACTTTTAAACGCAAATTGTATTATTAAATGTAATTAGCATAAATTGTTAGACAAATTAATTTAATGCAAAACGCTCAAGTATTGCAATTTGCACTTTAGATATGTAGGAATATGTGAATCGTATAATATGGATGTTTTTAAAACGTTAAATAGCTGAGTCCTGACTGAGCGAGCAGCCTCACGAGGCAGCCTCAGTCTGTCAGTGGTTTGCCCGCGCCAGTTTAGATCAAGATCGTCACGAAGCACGCAACGTGCGGATCAGTAACGTGTGGCCAATATGGATAAAGAATTGTGTATCAACTTGATAATTTTTTTATCCATATAAGTACTGATTCGCCTTTGAGCATCGACAAAAACCGACAATGTTTAGCTCAGCCCGCGGCACATTCGATCGAGACAGCGCGTTCGTTTGTCGCGGGCGAGGCGCGTTCGGAATAAGCGAGCATTTGCATCGCGCGGCAGCCACGCGTAGCGGCTCCCTTAGTCAGTCTGCGGCTACTAGTAAATCTTCAATTCATGACTTCTAATTTTAAAATTTGAAATTTCATGAATTAAAAATTTTTAACTTAATTTATGGAAACACAAAGAAGTAAAATAATGTCAGTAGTGATTCAATTTCAAAAATTACTTGTTACTCAAATATGGAAGAGGTTGTATAAAATCATATTTAAAATATTATGCTTTGAAGACCAAATAGATTAAGAAAATGAGGTGACTTGAGATGGTACTTTGATGTAATGTACTAATATCAATTAATCAATCAATATTATTTATTCAATTTAGGCTACAATCATTGAGCACTTATGAATGTCACTACGCCATCGGTTCGTAAGTCTATAGGGCGGGAGACCTTGCACTGAGAAGAACCGGCAAGAAACTCAGCAAGGGCATTTCTTTTCTCCCTTTCTCTTACAGAGTCCAATTAAAATATTGGTAAATGCCCTCCCTATCATCCCTATCATAGAAGGACACTTTCCTTTACAAACATTCAAAAAACATGAAATATAAAGCACAAGCACAACATAGAAAAGTATCTAATTGCAAAATATAAAAAAAGAAGATTATAATATAAATAATATGTACCTAATATCAGAAAAGTGATTCATTAGTGATATAAGCTGTAAAAATATTAAATGTCCTACAATTTTCAAATGTAGATAAATTAATATTTCATAACACTTTACAAATCTGGAACATACATTAAATTAGCTTTTGCACATGGGTCCGCCCGCTTGGAATTTATTCAGCGCTGTAAAACACAGGACTGTTGATAAAAAAAGCCGTTCCCCGTCTAAGTATCCCTGTGCCTAAAATTAAATCACCTCATTGGGACTTATCAAAGAGAAGTTATACTTTGCCGAAGTTTTACCCATATAAATATCTACTCCTTTGAAAACTTTTGAACGGGATAAAAAGTATTCCTTATCAGCCTCATATAAGCCCACTGTTGCGGCATGGCCTACCCTCACCGAGGGTGATTAGGGCCATAGTCCACACGCGGGCCCAGTGCAGATTGTGTAATTTTTTTTAAGGATTTCGTACCTAAAGGGTAAAGAACGACCCTATTACTAAGACTCCGCTGTCCGTCAGTCAGTCCGTTACTAGGCTGTATCTGATGAACCGTTAGACAGTTGAAGTTTTCACAGATGATGTATTTCTGTTGCCGCTATAATAACTAATACTAAAAAACAACAAAATAAATATTTAAGGGGGCTCCTATACAACAAACATGATTTTTTTGCTCGTTTTTGCTCGATATTGATAATTAAATTAAAATAAAACAAATATTTAAGGCTCCCATACAACGAACTTGATTTTTTTGCCGTTTTTATAGATAACGGTACGGAACCCTTAAATAATCAATGTACTTGATAAATTAAGAAGAAGACTCATTGGTACACGCGGGGCTTGAACCTCCGCCACTCACGACGCAAGGTGAAATCGATCCTCTTGGCCACCACCAACTAAAAATTCAGTAAAGTTATTACAAAATAATATGAAGCCAATTCATTCGTAGTGCAACTTTTTTAAAAGCTAGTGTTACCAACTACCATTTTAATAATCATTTTCGTAAGTTCCTAACCAAAAAATATTTAAATTTATTTTCCATTTTATTTTGTTATTATATTGTTATTACCCCGAAATTCTTAAAGTTGTTTGTCAATCATTACAACTAAGTGTTACTTTTAAAACTAATTTTATTATTCGTTAATTATATTGACCCGACTGCTGGATCGAGGGCCGTGGGTTCGATTTCCGCACAAGACAAACATTTATGTTTTGTGTTTGTTTTGAGATTGGGTGTTTTCTATGTATAATATGTATGTATTTACAAAAAAAAGTATATATGTATTCTGGTATCCATAGCACAAGCTTTGCTTAATTTGGGACCAGACGACGCTGTGTGTAATTTAATAAAATACTTAATTTATTTAGCAAAATCTTATTTATTTTATTTCAGAAAAGCATGTTAGTCAGTTGCAGAGCTTGCCTGTATCGGAAATTAACCGTCTCCTTGGAGCAGTTGTGGACGTAGAAAATATCTTTATGTCAATGCATAGAGAGGATGACCATGACACTAAAAGGGTTTATTATTATCTCTTTAAGGTCAGATTTTTGCCTCTTTTTATTATCTCTTTACGGTCAGATTTTTGCCGCTTTTTATTATCTCTTAAAGGTCAGATTTTTGCCGCTTTTTATTATCTCTTAAAGGTCAGATTTTTGCCGCTTTTTAAAATCTTGAACACACTTTCTTGTAAAGTAGCTCTAATGCACTGTCTTAAGGTTCATAATGCAGCTTATTAAACACATGTGCCTTTTACTTTGCACATTTCAGTCCCAAATAATGTTACTTTCCTTTTTAAATCTCGGGAACATATAGGCCATCTAGTACAACTGCGGTAAATTTATTCAAAGTTTATAAAATTTTTGGTTGTTGAGAAAAATAGCTGTGTGATACAGTTAGACGGACACCGAAGTCTCATAAAGGTTACTTTTTTTTCATATTTGTACACAACCTAAAAAATTATGTTGTGTGGAACAGGCTTTCCTTGGCTTTTTCTCGCTTCCGCCTAGTATCTATCTAAATCAGTATTTTTGAACATGGAACCACTAGAAAACCACTTGGAATTGAACTTCTTCGACCCTTGAATAGGTTATTTTTCTTTTTTTTTATGATGTTTTTCTTCACGGTTTTAACCTTCAGAGCGGGGTAACCAGTGGCACACATCATAATGTGGGTAATAGCCTCTTTTAACCAGCTACTTTAGTCCGTCGAGACAGGTGGTGAGCACACCGCCGCAACACTTTTTTCATGCCGTGTATCTGAACTAAGGTCAATTTATATATATCCCATACGTCGTTTTTTTTTTTTTTAATATACCATTGAGGTGGCAAACAAGCATACGGTCCGCCTAATGGTAACTGGTCACCGTAGTCTATGGGCGCTTGTAACACCAGGGGTATCACTCACGTGTTGCCGACCCTTCAAAAATTTAATAACTTCTTTCTTGAAGAACCCCATACTGTAGTCCTTAGAGAAAACCTTAGCAGGGAGCTTATTCAAAAAAAATTGAAATTACCAGCTTTAAAGTAACAAGTGGTAAAGTAAAAAGACCTGGGATAGATAAATATAATTTGCCAGTTATTTATAAACTAGAAAAACTAAGTAAGGATTGGGCAGGATTTTTGTTGTGGATAATTAAGGTATTTATTAGGGAGGTAAGTATTATGAAAATTCATGTTTATTTTTACATTAAATTTCCAGTTACTCCGAAAGTGTATCCTCACACGTACTCAAGCTCGAATTGAAGGACCTCTAGGGCAGCCTCCATTCGAGCGGCCTTCTATAGCGAAGGCTATAACAAATTTCGTACTGTACAAATTCAACACTTTACCTCAGAGGGAATGGCAGACTATGTACGACTTAGCAAAGATGTTTTTACATTGTTTTAATCATTGGAATTTTGAAACGCCTAGTGCTAGAAAATTAGTAAGTATAATTTTTGAATTTTAAAAGAAGTTAGCAATAAAATAGTGGCATAGTATGGAGAAATCCTACTTGCTGCACTAAGGCGGCGGAAAGTCTTTGGTCTCTGCCTACTGCTGCTAGAAATAATTGTATTGAAGTATGAATGTTTGTATAAGTTGTTGGTAATAATATTCTTGGCATCTGCCATGCGTTCTGATGGGCAGGTGCCTGCTTGGGATGAAGGCAAACGCATTCATCATAAAGCCGTATGTGAAGTCCAAAATCGTCACTGGGCCAATCCCCCAAAACTAGGGTTTGCCCAACAGTGGAAAAATGAAGGCTGGTAAGGATGATAAAGAAACATACTTAATTGTTAAAATTAATAAAAACTATGTATGGCTGTGTACCAATACAATACTCTGAAATGATAACTATTCTTTTAATTAACATAAACAATTTGCATTTAAAATAAATCCAATTATACAATTCTGTTTTAAATATATACATATATTTACGTACAAAAAGCTTATTTAACTCCCGATGAATACATATCCAAACAAATACAAATAAATACAAATGTCCGTACATCTTGTAATGTTTTTATTTCATGGTGTACTTCCATTTTAAAATTGTATTTTTTTTATGATAGCAATCATCGTCAAGCTCAGAAGAAACATCTGCATACCAGATTAACTATACAAGGTAATATCTTTAATATTTTTTGTTTTGATTATGTGTGGTTTATAAATATTTTACTTATTTAATTTAAGCAATCATTCAACTTTGTACATTGAGTTGAGGTTGTACAATAATAAGCATATTACTATCTTATTATGCGACATGCAACGCTCACTCGATAATCGTAAGTTGACCCGGGCGATAATAGTACAATATTGAGGGTGGTTACTAATTAGACACTTACTAATTAGAGGATATTTAAATAAAATATCTTTTTAAATGTAGGATCAATCACTAGGCCCCGCTTTTTTTGGCGTAGCTCCTAAACTACACATGTAGTCGATCTAGCGATGTTATTCTCATCGCAAATCTTCTCTTTAAAAATACTTCTTTCAAATTCTGCTCAAGGCAAGCTGCATAAATCAATCGAATAGAAATCAATCGATTCCTGTCTTCTTTTTATAATAGCCATATTTTTTATTATCTATTGTACATGTCGTTGTATGTTCTTAAGGTGAATCCGACTTTTTATTTTTTAATACAAATTGCGTTACAGTAAATCATAAACATTTCACTTAACAAAACGCGTTATTATCATATGTCGCTTTTAACCACAGTCGCAAAACGCGTTATTATCATATGTCGCTATTAACCACAGTCGCAAAACGCGTTATTATCATATGTCGCTATTAACCACAGTCGCAAAACGCGTTATTATCATATGTCGCTATTAACCACAGTCGCAAAACGCGTTATTATCATATGTCACTATTAACCACAGTCGCAAAATGCGTTATTATCATATGTCGCTATTAACCACAGTCGCAAAAGCATATTCATGCATAAAATTCGTGTTAATGATTAAATAAAAAAAGTTTCCATTCAATTAATTGAATATAGGAACTTATCAAAAACTTTGGTTATTTATTAATTTACTGACACTTAGGACATTTTCTACATGTAGGATATGCTATTTGCGACTGTGGTCATGGCATTTTATGATAATAACGCAAGTTATGTGTGGTGAGGTGTTTGTTGTTATATAGATAAACAGTAGCTAGTACAATGAAATTTGTATTGGAAAATCGGTAAATCGGTTTCACCTTTTGGGGGGAATCCGAATCAGATTTTTCCCATAAAACCTTCGGTGAACTAAATATCCATAAATGGAAAACAGTTAACTTCTTAAATGTGTTATCATCATATATTGCTATCATCATTGTTGCAAAATGCATATTTATTCATGAAATGCCAATAAATTATGAAATAACTAATTTAATAATAATTTACGAGCATTTTATGTATGAATAAACGTTTAATATAATATATTATTAATAGCGCTTTATGAGTTTGTATGATAAAAAAGATGTTCGGTTACACCTTAAAGTATTTTATACTCGACTTTGTATTTCATCAGATGGTTGGTATTTTGTCATGTGCCTGCATTCTGCGACTCATTACCTCACTACGAGACATCCTTAGTATTCGGTCGAACACTTCTACGCGCTGTCTTCAAATCAGTCTGTCGACAGCTTATGGACAAGTGCCATTCTGAGCGAGATCGCATGCCGCCCGAAAAGAGGGTAAGCAATAAATAGTGACATTTATGTGACTTTATTTGAGATCGGCTGAACGCTCTTACAGGTTTTCTTCAGATCAGTTGGTCGCTTAATTATGACTGCTTAGTTAAAGACAAAAAAGTGCCATTCTGAGTGAGATCACTTGTCACTTAAATAAAGATAAGCCAATAATTAATGGTAATGTGACTGGCCACTCCAAGATTTCATCCAGTGTTCGGTCAAACGATTCTGAAGTTTGTATGCCGCCGCCTTAATTGAGGGTAGGCGATGAATATTTCGTGACTGTTGACTATAAGCCTTGAGTTCCTCTTTCGCTACCTCTTCAAATGTGAATAGCTTATAAAAATATTAAAAAACGCTATTCTGAACGATATCGTATGCTTCCTAAAAAAAGTGTAAGACCTTGTCCAGAAAGACCACATTTATGCTATTTCACTCGCGCGAAGTTATACGCTCGTAGGCAAGCTACTAGACGACCCAATACATGCCGTCCACAAGGACATGCGCTACTACGTACACTTGGGAGAGGTTAGATACTATAACGGCCATATTTGCGTCCAGTACACCGGGTCAATAAAATCGCAGCGAATTCACTCTTTCTGGACAAGGTCTAAGCAATAATCAACATTATTGATGTATAATATTAAAAACGCAAGAATAAAAATCTCATATGCCAATTAAAATATATGTTTAATTTTTTAAAAAATATTGTTACAGGCTTTTCTGTTATTATTGTCAGTAAAATATTGGCGCTCACTATAAACCTATTCATGTTAAATCTTGTAAATGGTTGCAATTTATTTTACTAAATTCGTCATAAACTGCTATTGTAGGTTTTGGTTTTGACACATTTCCCTCGCTTTCTGGCTTTGCTTGAGGAAGAGATCTTTAGTGCCAACTCGCCAATATGGGACCCCGACTACAAACAGATCCCGCCCAATCACCTTCAAGCCATATTGGATAATAAAGCAGGTATTTCTTGCTTTTAACTTTATTATGTATATGAGTCATATTTGTATTTGCATATTTTTTGGCCTCATTTCATTTTCATATAAGTTTTTCTATTTATCTGCCTACAAAATACTTAATATATTATTTGCATATTATGGGTAGCTGCTCACATTGATCATATCACAACATTACCCTGTTAAGGTGTAGCATAATTAATACACTATGTGTACATAATACATACATAATACACTATGTGTACATAATACATACATAATACACTAAGCTAATTAAGTTTAACGTAATGCTAAATGCTCAGGTTTTCATATTGTTTAATTGAAATATAAAGGTATCTTATAGCTATTCTATATAATTTGGTACCTATTTACTAAATTAATTTGTTATTGAAGATATTGCTAGAATTAGCGCCGCCGAAACATATTATTTATTTCCTCTTTGTGCAAAAGACATTTGAAAAATGTTACAAACCAAATATTTAGAACTAGTTATTAGCTATTTTTAGAACGTATCTATTGTATCTAGATTATACCTGCGAGTTGTAGATAGCGTTTCTGCTAAAAACAAAACCTTTAGCAGGAATGCTATAGCATTCTGAAAATTGCGTCAAACTAGTCCTAAATATTTAGTTTGTAACATTTTTGAAATGTCTTTTGTACAAAGAGGAAATGAGGCGGCGCTAGTTAGGTAGTCACTGCGCCTTAAGAGGGCGATATAGGCCAGATAACTAATTTCTTTAATACTAACAGTGTGCATGTAAATATACTAAAAAATCATAACTCAATTTCATGAGCTTTATAATGAGACGTTTGTTTTGTATTTAATAAGTAAAAATACCATAATAATGACTTGACACTTTCCGAGTTTTGTATGGAATTAACGTTTTACTGTTTTGTAGTCTTTTTTGATTTTAAGTATACCCTAGCTAAAAAATAATGCATTCTAAGATTTTACTGACTTTAATTACAATCGAATGTAATATACGCTTCAAAGACTCGCACTAGCTTTGGAACAATAGTTACTTCTATTTTTTTAACATTAAATACAGTAAATGACAAAAACACATATTAAAAAAAGTAGTTTTGTAATTTTTTTTTTCAAATTCGTTTTGCAATAAAATTTACACAAAAACTGCGTATTTACGCGATATAGCCTACTTCGCCACCTTAAAATTGACTATTGTTTTTTTTTTATTCTATTTTACGGTAGATACTAGATTATAAAAATGTATGTAGTGGTAAGGGTCCAAGTTTTGTATTGGTTGCTCGCAGTCGGTCGACGCGGCGAATTCGAACGCGTGACCGCCGCTGGCGAGAGCAAGGACGGCTTTACCACTGTCTCACTTACATCAGGTGATCATTTCATACATCATTTTTGATCCATTATTAAATATAAAGAATTGACACGCAAAATATGAATGCAAACAACCGAACTTTTACCGATACTAGTTATATACATCGGGATTATTCTTGACTACAATTTCAATTCCAATTCTATGTCAATCTGAGAAAAAAGTTAACACTTATATGTATATACTAATATTGCAAATACATTTGGTGATGAGTACCTTATCTTTATAATACTCAAAATGGAAATCGAGTTTTGAGAGTTATCCCGCTGGTGTTTGTCGCAGATCAAGATTTAAAGTTAAGATTTTGAAACAGTACTTCTAATTACATGAGCAGTCCATTGCATACCGCAGTGATTTTGCATTTGAGGATGGAATTTGTTTCGGTTGAAATTTGACGTTGCGTGCTGAGTTAACTTAATCAGTTGGTTGGAATCTAACGAAATAGGGGTTATTCATTTTAAATATTTTTAAAAACTTATGCAATTCAGACCGCCAATGTATTGTTCAGTTCCGTTTGTCACTTTTTTAATGACTTCTCTCAACATCTACCGAGTACATGTTACCTTATTCAACTTTGTCGAACCAGAATATTTCATTGTCAAAGTTAATTTAAATCTATGAATGAAAATATTTCGTTTCTACGTTTACGTTTCTCTTCGATGCAAGCAAAAATAGACTTTAAGGCATTGAAGCTTATTATTAAAATCAAGTAATCGCTATCAATGCTTACTATCTTAAAGCTGCTTAGCCAACCCATTGTTAGAATTAATGATAAATTCATAGGTTCAGTTAAGCAAGAAGGGCTAAAGCGTGGCGCAGAGTCGAGATCTGGTGAACAGCCTGTGAGTAGTGCGAAGAGGAGGCGTATTGGTGACGATACCCCCGATGACGTCAGCGAGCGAACCATTGCTGATATCGTCGCTACCATCAGTGACCCTAACTACATGTGTGGACCTGATGTAAGACTACCTATTCATTATTTAAACCTGGAATAAGATCTCAAAATGTGTTATAGAGTATAATATAGCACGGACGCGAAGCAGGAAGAATTTCGTTCAATGACCGGTCACTATTTGTCTCTGTTGCACGCGCATAATAATTTGCCGTCGCGCTCGCACAGATGCGATTACCTACCGGTGTCATAAAAAATCACTACTATTTTGACAACTAACATAGGCTGAAAAGGAAAAGGTCAATGTACGAAATTGTTTGTGCTTCGCGTCCGTGCTTTAGTAAAACTATAAACGACTCTAAAATCTTTGTAAAGATACATTCTCTTAAATGATAGAACTTGGCCCAAAAACTGTACAGTCTTTCGAAAAAAAAAGGATATCTAGCATACAGAAGTTTGTTTGTAAAAAAGTACTACAGAAATGTACCTATACAAGCCTTGAATTTGAAATTTAAATTAGCTTAGAGCGCGCATGTTTTTAAAGAATTACAGAATTTACCATCTGGTCCTCAATGAAGCAAAGCTTGTACTGTAGGTACCAGACAACGGATACAAATACATAAATACACTTTTTTGTTAATACATAATATTATACATAGAAAACACTGAGTCTCAAGACAAGTACAAATGTTTTTCTTGTGCGGAAATCGAACCCACACCCTTCGATTCAGTAGTCGGGTCATTACTCACTGAGCCACGAAGCCGAAAGTAAATTTAGATTTAGATTAAATTTGTTTTTGATTACATAGAAAAGGTTCTGTTAAAGGAACACCGAATCTGCGTGAAAAGATTTTATTTAATTTTAGGACATATAACACAGCGCCTTCTGGTCCCAAACTAAGCAAAGTTTGTATTATGAAAACCAGCCACGGATACAAATACTTATATATATTGTATACACAAATGTTTATCACATAAATGTTTGTCCAGTGTGGGAATCGAACCCACACCTTCTGCTGTCATTTATCACCATACATTGTTTTATGAAAAAGTCCACATATCTCTTGAGAAGACTGATTGCTTCCAGGCCTTATTCCAAATGCAAGCGCCTCGCGACGAAGCCGCCAAGTTAGAGGAGCAGCGCAAAATGATAGAGTTTCACGTCATAGGAAATTCCTTGACCGGACCAGTCAATAAACAGACCATGCTGTGGCTTATAGGTAACAATACCTTCGTTTACTACTTGAAGTTAACTTATTTTGTTTAACCTGGTTTACTGGTCTACCCATATAAGTCTTGAGGGAGGGCGATTTTAGGCGTATTACATCACGTGGGCCCACTGTGGATTGGTGGACTTTAAATACGTCGAACGTATGCAAGTTTCCTCACTATGGAAAAACCAGTGTTTTCAACGAACGATATATTAGGTCGAGGAAAAATTTTTGTTTTTGCATCTTTATATATGTAATTCTACTGTCGACATACACACGGCTGGACCGATTTGAATGAATTGTTTTGGATGTGTTTGGGTGGCACCTTGGATGGTTTAAATTCACAAATCAGCCCGGCAGATGGCGCTGCAGTCGGTATCATGTAGGACAACATCTGCCTGGTCAGCTGTTGGCTGTACTATTTGTATCTGGGTGGTTTTAATGACATTAAAAAGGTTACATTTCAAAAAAGAAACAAATTAGTAAAATGTTGTTTCCCGCTATTTTACATTTGTTTTTCTTCGTGTCAAAATGAGTGAATGTAAGGAAGAAATTCGATACATTTTAACATTTTATTACAAAAAAGGAAAAAATGGAACGAAAGCCTCAAAAAAAAAATTGTGACGTTTATGGACAGTGTCAGTAGAGTAGCACAAAGTTGGTTTAAGTGTTTTCAATCCGTGAATTTTGATGTCAAAGATGCTCGCTCTTAAGCTCTCTTAAGATTTCATATAAAATGAAAAAAAAACCTTTTTCCTGACCTTGAGTATTCGAAAAATCCCGCAGCTCCACAAGGCGAGGGACGTTATCTTCATGTGTAAATCATCATTGTATCTAAAAAAAAAACAATGTAAAGCAGTATTTTCATAGTAAAGATAATCCTCGAGCCAGGACTTGAACCTGCAACACGTGTAAGGCTTCTACCAATTGAGCTATCGAGGCACAAATCTGGTCAGTGACAATCCCAACTACATCTTTGCCATGGAGATACGCTTGTTACGAACATCACAAATAACTCCTAGTGAATGTACTAGTACTTTATAAGTCACTAGGAGTTATTCGTAACTAAAATATTAGTAATTTTTTCCAGGTCTTCACAATGTGTTTTCACATCAGTTACCAGAAATGACTAAGGAGTACATATCACAGCTAGTTTTTGATCCGTAAGTATTTGGAAGAAGCAAAGCGTTTGGAGATAATTTACCAAGGGGATAAAGCAGTGTCTTACGTCACAGGCGCCGAATTAAATCCCGAGTGTAACGAAGGATTCCAGGGTTAACTCAATTGCTGGACGCATATGTAAACCATTTAAAATGAAAATAATATAAAATTGTATGGCTTACAAAAAAATATTTAAACATTGGTTATTATATTTGTTTTTTTAATGATAATATGTACTAGTTATGTTGTATACACCACATGTATGGACCACAAATGGATGGGGGTTAGGATGTATTTGCTTTTAAAACAACTTTTCAACTTTGGATATAGGTACAAGTTTTTGTTTTAAATACCACTAAGGTAAGGCAAATAAGCTTATGGTCCGCCTGATGGTAAGCGGTCACTGTAGCCTATGGACGCTTGCAGTACCAGGGGTATAACTAGCGTGTTGCCGACCCTTTAAAAATCTAATAACTTCTTTCTTGAAGAACCTCACACTGTAGTCCTTAGAAAAAAACCTTGGTAGGGAGCTCATTCCACAACCCAAGCGTTAGCGGGAGGAAGTTTCTCTGAAAACGCAATATGTACGCGATATGTATGTTTCGTATCATTTGTTTAATTTACTGCATTAAAACTAAAATGTTTTCGTTTTAGTAAACACAAAACATTGGCCTTGATCAAAGAAGGGAGGCCGATTGGTGGAATTTGTTTTAGAACTTTTCATTCACAAGTAAGTAGATCGTATTATTAAATTATTTTTTTTCTAAATTGAAAGAGAAACATATTTGGAGCACAAATATTTGCCGAGAACTGTTATACAATAAACTGGATGTTCCCCGTGGTTTTACCCGTATATAAAAATACTGTGGGAACTCTCGATCGAAAAAAAATCTATATCCTGTTCGATCTCCAGCTAGACCTGCGCCAAAAAACAATTATTGCGTATATCACTAAGGGATAGTGTAGCTTTCGATTACTGAACGAATTTGAGGAATCGGCTCAGTATTTGCAGCGATTACCCTTTAATACAAACAAACACCTTTTTAATCAAAAAATTGAGAAAAAATTATTTATTATAACATTACGGAATATTTTGATGACAATAATATTATTTAAAATACTAACATTTCATATCATAATCTGACATTAATATTTTATAAGTTAAAGCTAGGTATTGGAATAATAAAATGTGGTATTTTTAAATTTAAATATTGACATACTTGTGTTATTAAATTCTTACTTCTTTCTTTAATTAATGTCATAAAAAATTATTCAAAACCTACTGTAGGTAATTAAATTTTTATTAAATATGTGGTAGTCAACAAGTAACAAAGCAATTATTAAATATATTAAATCTATATAATTGAATAAATTATGAATTTACTGCATGTCTGTCTCAGGTAAATTGTATGTAACATTATTTAATTGTGTAATACAATCTGAAAGTTAATAAATAAATAAATAATATATTAATATAGACAATATTTGATCGATATATTGGCTATAAGTAAATATTTATGGTTATATTACAGGGTTTCAGTGAAATAGTATTTTGCGCGGTGACTTCCAACGAGCAAGTAAAAGGTTACGGTACTCATCTGATGAACCATCTGAAGGACTACCACATAAGGAATAACATATTGCATTTCCTTACCTTCGCTGACGAATTTGCCATTGGTTAGTCCCCTTTTGCAGCGTTTTACCTACAAGAATTTTGTCAAAATTTAAATAACTGTTATTATTATCTATTGTAGCGAGTGAAGTATTTTATTTTGTATATGTAGTGTGTAATTAGCTTTAAATTACCCTTTTGCGTGTTATGTCAAAATCATTGTAAAATTCTATATCCATACAGGCATGGAATGCCATACTCATTCACGTCAACAGTCTTTTAAATCTGATTTTTAAAAAGATGACAGATCGAAAAATATTCAAAGTCAGTCTGGTTGAGATTTTCTTAAAGTAAGATATAAAAAATAGAAATTTTAAATAGATACAGATAATTTATTATTTTACCTGGTGCAACTTTATCGGCGTGGACCATATATAAGAACCTGTGCTTGGGAATAGATTCTATCAAAAGGAAAGCAAATAAGGAGGTTTGATTTCCTGGATTATCTGTCGACGGTTTGTGAGTTACCCTATAAATCACACAGAAGGTACTATATTTCTGTTTTATTAGTAAGGTCTACGAAGATCTTGATTTTTTGTGGATTGGGCCTTTTTGCCTTTATCGAATTCCCTTTTCCGTATCCTGAAAATTCGGGAAATATATGGAGTTGACATAGATTGTCGTAAACCATTGGATTAGTCACGTCGTACCACGATTTGCCAACTTTGGCGATAATAGAGTCGACCGGGGTAAAAATTGTAATACGGTCGTCAAAGTAAGAAAAGACGGCAAAATGAATAATTTCCGAAACGAAGAAGTAAAATTGTGTATGGCATAAAAGGGATTGAAATTAATTAATTTTTGTAAAGTGCGATCGTATAGGGAACTATAATTAAATTGTATTTACGAACTACACCTATCTTTTCATTTATCTTTCCCTGGGGAATTGAGTCTTAACACTATATATATACTAATATATAATTCGCACTCCTCCGTAAAGTTACTATTATTGCACCGCTTTTAGATTTATGATGCAGCTTATAAAAACATGCGTACATTTTACTTTACATAATCGCACTTGTGCGCTATATTACATTTTTTTTAATCCTAGTTAGATATAGGTTATTGAGAGCTTTGCTGGCCAGTGCACTTTAATGATAGTGTAGGTGAACATCGTTGTTTACTATTTGTTTTCCGTGCAAGTGTGTTAAAAAATGTCATATGATACTCGTGAGCTATGGTCATTACACACTTATTTATCTTGTTGTACTATTTTTTTTTTACTTCAGCTATAAACCTCTGATTAATGTTATATTAATATCGCTATTCATTACTTGCCCTGAACACACAATTCCATTAAAATATATTAATCATGGTGTTTTGATTGGTCCAGGATATTTTAAGAAACAGGGCTTCAGCAAAGATATAAAGCTCCCGCGGCCGATGTACCAGGGATACATAAAGGACTATGAAGGTGCCACTCTGATGCATTGTGAACTCAACCCTAGAATCGTCTACACGCAATTTACTTCAGTCATTAGAAAACAGAAGGAGGTAGGTATTTCAGAATATATTATGTGACTAGTTTTAATAATGTAAGCGTAGGAAACGAAAAAAGACTACCGAAGACTTAATTTTAAAAATTACTACGAATAAAAAACAATTACCAGAGACTTGGCAGCATGGTCTAAGACTTTAGCCCGTCCTTAGGGACGAATTAAAAACATAATCACAACTCTGTATTGTTTTTTTTAATGCTTTAATTTTCTGATCCTAATTCGTATTTTCTTGATATTTCTATATTTTTGTATATAAATCTGTTAATATTAGTCATTTTGTTACAGAAATATTTTACCTTCACTTTTTCAAAATACTACCGGGTAGTATTAAAAAAACACTAAATTTTATTATTTTACAGATCGTGAAGAAACTAATAGATATGCGCCAAAAAGAAGTCCGAAAAGTTCATCCAGGACTAACTTGTTTTAAGGAAGGGGTAAGTATTATATCTTAGTGTTAGATTTGTGACAAGCATATCAGATTGAGTGGTATTTTTTGAGTTTTTTTAAAGTTGTTTACAGAAAGTGTTCGTTTTGAGATAAAAATATTGCTTTTCACGCTTTTGAAAAACGCCAGTTTCGCCGTCGACACTTATTGTTTGTGTAGCCTTAACAATATTATTGGTACACTACGATAATAACACTCACGCTACCATAAATAATGAATTTGTAGGTATAGGCAGTTTGATAGATTTACACCTCCAGACATGGGTCTAAATTTAAACTAGGATGTTGTCTAATGTTGCAAGGTGCGAAGTATACCCGTGGAGTGTATCCCGGGACTACGAGAGACGGGGTGGCGCGGACCAGGAGGGGGAGTCACCCGCGGAGGGGCGCTTCTGCCAGATCCCGATGCGGACTTAGCTGCACTAAGGAACGTCTTACACGCGGTAAGTGTATTGTGATATTCCCTGCTAATGTAAATGTGAAAGTTTATAAAGAAGTGTAAGTGGCTGATAAACTACTGAACGTATTTGCTTATGATTTGGTGCAAACATGTCTTAGATTAAAACTGTTTATACCAATCGAGAGTTCCCACGGGAATAATTTTATCTAGTATACTCTTATAATCACTCATATTCGGATATTTTAATTGTTTGAATGTTACTTAACTACACAAATTTTAGGCAACGCATGCACTCCTGGTACATAAACCTTATAAACACTCAGTTTTTTATAGAATTAGGCAAAATACATAGGTACATAAAAATAATTTATCTTAGTTTAAGACTCCCTGAAGGACTTCGAGAGAGAGGCATTCGAGAGATCATATCTTAAAAATGTATTTTTGACAATAAAATAAATAAAAAATATATTTAGTGTTACCTACTTAAATATTAAAATCATTTTTTTTTCTTTCAGGTAAAGAACCATGCGGCTGCTTGGCCCTTCCTCAAACCCGTAGACAAAGCTGAAGTACCTGACTACTACGACCATATCAAATATCCTATGGGTAAGGGTCGATGCAAAAGTTTAAAGATTGCTCAAATGCAATTAGTTTGCACAACAATACATAGTTGATAAGTAGAGATCTACAATCAACTAGGCCTATTCAATACTAAAGACCAAATTAAAGAACATTTTATGTCTGTCTCAAATTTCCCGTGTGGTAGTTCTGGTTAAAATTGACGTCTGTTTGTATTTGCTATTCTATTGTGTATGTAGATGTTAATGTTATATGTTTGTAAGTATGTATAGAGCAAATTTTAACTTGAATTCACCTTTTTGCCACCGCACCACTTTTTGTGATTTCTTTTACCCAAAGGTTTGCCTGGCAGGGATTGCTCTTTAGCAAAATAACTGACTTTACCTTTCGATCTTTATTAAGTTTACTGGTTTTTTGTATTCGTTCATATTATGTTATGAAAAACATTCATACAGCCCTGAATCTCTATAACAATTTCTATTTATTTTTTTCAGATCTACGGACGATGGGTGACCGTCTAAAGTCCAGGTACTACGTCTCGAAGCGACTGTTCATAGCTGACATGACTAGGATATTCACTAATTGCAGACTTTACAACTCGCCCGACACCGATTACTATAGGTAATTATAAAACCAGGTGTTCATTTTATAACAGTAGCAAGTTGAAATTATTATCGGAAAAAAAGTGTCATTCACAAATAGAATTGATATTGAAACACTGGAAGGCCGCGGCCTAGAAATTACTGTTTCATGGTAGAGTTTTGTGCTATCTCTTTCTTCGCTGTAGAAAATAATGTAGAAAATAAATATTACATTAAATATATATATATATATATATAAAAGATGTATTAAATGTATATATATTTTGGGTTGGGTTTATGAACGCGCCTTAAGAATGTTACTTTCTCTGATAAAAACTGTTATCGGCCGATTACAAACGCAATGCCTTATTTTTTTATATATTTTTTTATTATGTTTTGGCTGAAAGCTATCAACCTTAACATAAAACTGCCTTATGTTTGTACATACACCTGATTTATGTCTGCCAACAATTAGTCACCCGCAGCACCGTAGTGACGTGAAGGAAACTCCGCATAAAAAATATTCCTGTGGGAACACTCTGGTGGGATGAAATGTATTTTATGCCTTTCTCTGTTCAAAAATCAGGTAAATTTAATGGTTTGTTAAGACCTTTAGCAATAACAAATAAACAAATTATCTTTAATAAATTAGTTAAGATGGTGGTTAAGAGGGTGATATAGGCCAGAAAGCTAATTTCTGTAATACTAATGATGTGCTTGTAACTTTTCTAAAAATCATTACTCAATGTCATTTACATTACTATGCGATATATTTGTTATATATTTTTGAGTAATTTATACCACAATGACGCATTGAAACTTTTTTTATGGAATTTGCCTAGCTAATGAGTACAAGCTAATGCCAATACACGTTTTAAAAATTTGCACAAATGGTAAAACAATGGTCAATTCCAGGTTTTTCATTGAATTAAATACAATAAAAGATTATTTACTCAGTAAGTTCATGCACTAGACAAAAGCGAATTTTTTAACATATATTTTTTCAATCCTACAAATGCTGTAGTGTTTGCCACAAAATTTGCGGAATAACGGTGTATTTACGCGACCTAGCCTATATCGTAGCCTTAACACAAAATTTTGTTCAACAGATGCGCGAATACTCTAGAGAAGTACTTCCACACGAAGATGAAAGAAGCTGGACTTTGGGATAAATGATCGGAGTTTAACTTCGACGCGCCGTGCATGCGCGTCGTCGCCTCTGAGAGCGATAGTGATGAATAGACTGAACCGAAAATGATAAAGTGTTGGTCGCCTACGGCCTACGATAGTGTTTTATTGTTATTAAGAATACTTTAATTAATGTTTAGTTATTGTAACATATTGTATTCTTTATTTCGTAGGTTATTTTAAGGTTGCGAATTTCATTCATGTAAATATGCATACCTTTTTGTATTAAGGTGACTCCGAATCATATTTTTCCCATAAAACCTATGGTGCACAAAATATCTATAGTTAAGCATGATAAGTGTAATAAAGTTTGTATTAAAAAAGAAGTTGGGATACGTCTTAAACGCAGAAATTTTAGATAATAAGAAGTGCTTAAGTTTAAAACAAATAAACGCAGTTACTTTAGATAAGATGTTTAATTGAAAATGCAACCCTTAGTAACAAATTTGAATACATAATTTTCTTTTAATTGATTTAAAACAATTTCCGGTGTCGTTTTATATTATAAGTTGTTGTAATAGATGATAATAATTATAATGTAGGTAATTAAATCTGAAAACATATAATTATAAAAATATAAAAGCAAGTTAGAATCTGGATTCCTTATACAATGAATCCCCTATGAAAAGATTTTTTTAAATTTTCTAAGAGTTTTGCATTTTGATAAGTATGTATCCAAAAAAACAGACTAACCACGAGACCATACAAACGCACTCACCTGCTTCATATATTAGTATTGTATAGTATAGTACTAATTAAATTTGTGTATATTGTTGGAAATTTAAATAATTATGTCCATGCATAATCCTGCTTTTTTACCTCACACGGTATTTAACATCTATTTAAAATTACTCTTGGTGTTATTTTTAAATGATGTACTTGTTAAGTATGTCGTTACTATGTTAATACAACTGGAGAAAAAACAATCATTTGGTTTTTTTTTATTTACAAAAAAAAAATACCCTTTACAGTGCTGTAAAGCCAATAAATAAGTTTCAATATGTTTTTATTTTACTGATACTTTATTTCATAGACTTTTCTTTAACAAGTGAAAGAAACATGTTGTGGCCAGTAATGTACTAGTAAAATGATCCTGGAAAGCCCCCTGCATTTGTAAGACCCGATAGACTTAATGAGTTTATTAGCATTCAGTTTGGACTTCGAAAGGAATCTTTCGAAATCTTTGTAAAAAGGATAAAAAAAAGTGAACGTGTCGGTCGGCGGTGGCCTAGTGGTCTTTGCATCGGCTTCGCGTGCTGAAAGGCGAGTGTTCGGTAAAGATAAGCGGTAACGTCATGCCCTTTCTCTTCGTGCGACGGACTTCACGCCGGCTCGCGCCCGATTGCATTAAGTTCTGAAAGAGTCGCTGACGAGTACGGACAAACCCGCGTACCGCGCTCATAGTGGTGTTTTAGTTTTACGGAAGCAATGCCGAAATTAGACGCATACCCGGTTGCGCGGCTCTACCATTACGAAAAGCAGAATACCTAGTGACGGACTAATGTGATCGGTTAATTGATTTATATTGAATATACATTGAATATCGGTGTCCATAGTGTCGTCGGTGAAGTTTAGTGGACAGTGCATTGGTGCATACTCCTCTGACCAGATTCCAGCCACGGCGGCTGCCGCCGCATTGGGGACAACGGAAGATTTGAATAGCCCACTGTGACCAGGACAGTTGCCGCGACTACACAATAATAATTTATTTCTCCTCTGTTGTGTTTAATCTCTTAAAAGTTAATTCTCTCTGTGCAAGCTAGGCCCCTACTGACGATAGGATACACGGACTGTCAACCCTACGTTAAGATGGCCGAACCAGCGAGAGTTCGAGTCCTAGCGTATATCTATTAATCTTATTCTAAATTTCTTAAGTACATTGATTCGTTTACACCATTGGATACAATTTGGTTAAGAAAAACGTGACTAACCCTGCATACGTCAACAATTCCTACTGGGCAAATTTCCCTTACCTAAAGTAAAGGGGCAAAGAGCCCTAACAGGGTCTTATGAATGCTGGTATGGTATTTTGTATAGAGTTTAAAGAATTTGCATCGACTGAAATGTTTTTGAATCAAATGTTAAAGTAGCGATGAAGTTAATGTGCAGTTATAAAAAAGCCAATCATATTCAAACTTTATGTTTGTATGCAGTGCCATTGATTTAAGGCTTTCTAATTTTATCGGGTAGTTGAAAGTTATGTCTGTAGCGGATTATATAGTACCGCTATAAGCAGGGCTGACGTCACGCGTCCTACATCGCGCTATCGAAGTTTCTTCGACAGTTCAGCATATATTATAGAAACCGAAGCGCAAGTTAAGTGGACTACGGCGGTCCCCAGGCATAACATCTCGCCTGGCAGGAGATCTCTTTGCCGCCACTCCAGATGTCTATCTCTCACAGTCCCATGTAACTTTCTAACCGTAATAGGCAACCCGTTGAAATGTTAACAAAGAACAGATTTTTATTACAATGGCTTAGACTTCCATTCACACGTATAGCAAATAAAAAACAAGCAAAAATTCAAGGGCTTTGCTACATACTAAGGGCGCTAAACTTATTCGCCGCAGGCATGCGTACTAACACGCGAGCTTAGGCTATTTCAGAGAAAGGCCCAAAGTGCAATCACGAAACCCTTGGGGCGCAAGTACGGCTTATATTTGGTCGATTTCTATACGGGTACACGACAAGATATATGGTAGGCGCAAGGATTCATTAAAAATATGGCTTGCGTAAGGAAGTATAAGTGTAAATAAAAGACAATTATCAATACTGTGTTGGTTTTATTTACCTTTTTTAACACTTGATATATGTACACACGTGGGCGTACGACGTAAACATATTCAGAGGGAATGTATGTATACATATTTACACAGTTAATATTTTTTAATTATTAAAAAGTACGTACCAGTCTCCTTGTTAATATGAAATCCCAATGGATTTTTCTATAAGTACCTTAAGTTTACTACATAAGTAATAACTTAAATGCTTATAATACTAAATACATATATGTTTTTGTAACTTAAATATAAAGTTTGAACATATCACTTTTAAATACATTATTACTAGTATTTTTTTAAAAAGTCAAAAACAATGGATTTAAAAGTGAATTAAAATGTAGTCCAGACTAGATTTCTTTTACAACTTCACAGCAAAATTAATATTTAGGTAGTACTTTGTGAACCCGCTGTACCTAGCCTGACGTCAAGACGAATAGCTAAAATTACACTTTAAAATTAAGGTAATAATGGCAAAAATATGTAATAGTAATTCACATCATTTTACTTTGGCAATCAAACTATAAAAACATTAAGTGTATTGCAATTTGCAATAAAAAAGTTAACTAAGGGCGAGTTGCACCATCTTACTCAAACAATAACAAAGGTTAACCGCTAGTCAAATTCTCGGTTAAGCAAAATCATAAAAAAAGTTAACAAAGATGTTTAATTGTTAGCTTACTCGACTATTTGACGGGTCAGACCTTAGATATTGTCACAGACAGATATTGCAAGCCACCTTAAAAGTTAACCAATTATATTGCATGTTTAATTACTAAAAGACATTAATTAATACATAAAAAAAGCTGCCTAAAGCAAACATTGATTTAACTTGGTAATAACATAAGCTACAGGTCACCCTTTTGCTATGAAGCTCTTTTGGTATGGTTTGTTTGCAAAAAAAGGTCATTAAATCAAGCACTTTTGGACGGATAGTCAACTTTTAAGGTACCTATAAAATCTAGGGCCACGACTAACATCTGATATACAAGGTGTTACAAGACTACTTCCGAAAATTCCAACGTTGTGTAAGAACTCACCAATATTATCAACTTTTTCTTTGGGAACAACTCAAATATCACAAAGATAAGCTGTTTAATACGTAAGTGAATACTCTACCAAAATGTATAAAACGGCAAAATTTTCAGATTCAGTTTCTATTGATGAGTACTTTCACACAGTCCTTTTTTGACAGCCTTTTTACACCTTGTATTAAATTTGTACATTATTATACCATAAAAAAGAAACGTTAGGTAAGGTTACAAATATTGAGATCATGAACCAATCGTAGTTGCGTTTTAAGTACGTAGCAATAAAAAAAAATGTTCAAATTATTATTTGCTCCACAGGTTAGTACATGAGAACACTATGTTGTTGACTAGGCGGAGTCGCGGTGTTTTCTTTTAAAAACTAAATACTCCATAAAAAAAAACTAACACTTATTTTTTTTTTATAAAAATATCACTTGTCATTCACCAACGAACGTCTCAAATCACTGGAAGTTCTAGCGAATATCCCTCTTTTTCTGAGTATTTTTACTTAATCTAAAACATGGTTATTATTTATGAACACATCACTGTCTCACAGTATTCACACGCTCTAGAAATATTGACCGTCGATATTTATAAAGTAAACTGGCCAATCGTATTTTTTTTTTAAAGTCTGGCCAATCAGTGTCGAGTGTTTCGGCCAATAAGTCTAGCACATCGCATTCAGTCAGTTACACTGCTCGTGTACACACGTGTTTGGCACGACGGCGGGCAGGTTAGGCACTAAAGGCATTAATCACTTCAGTCCTGGGGAGCAGTTGAAGAACTAACTGACTGTCCTTCTTGCCGCGAGCATTCCGCTCTTGACGCGTCTGATGGAGTCGCACCACGAGATCTGTAAACATTTTCTTTTATTAGATTTGTATGTATATTAAATTTCCATGGTTTGGTTTATCGAGTTATTAGGGTTTCGTTCGTAAAGTGTGCCAATGGATCTCATTTACTTTGCCTACGTTGTCTGTCTGTCTGTCCAACCTTGAAGGGGCTCTATATTCCGAACCAAAGTAGGTACAGTGCTAAAATTTGCACAGTTCAAGTGTTATCACGGCGGATATCCTACAAATAGAAAAAAAAAATGGTCCTCCCTGATACAAGGAACTTTGTTTTTTGGCCAATTTAAAGCGACACTCGTATTTTTTTGTGTGAATCGAGGAGTGAGTCCGATATGCGTGTTCTATGATATTTCACATTTGTATTAAGAGAATAGGATTCGGGGCGCTTCTCGGCGTGCTTCATACAAACGAATTTCTCACTTATTTTTGACACTTGCTGATCAAATAAAATTTTGAAGAAATGTTCTAGTAATAAATATCTAGGTCTGCGGTGTGCCAGTTTTCTATAAAAAATTATATTTCAAAAGTTATACAGGATTCTAGTTTTTCATACAAACGGTTTTAAAAAACATTTCTAGTTAATAAAATAGTTTTACAAGATTTTGGAAAACCACAGACAAAGGTATTCGGCTTGGGATTATGACGACAAATTTTCACAGTGAATGTAAAAAAAAAAATAAGAAATTCGTTTGTATGAAGCGCACGCCGAGGCGCCGCGAATCGTTTGACAATGAAAATGTTTATTTGTATCCACAGTTTTTACAGATAGTTATTAAGATTACCTAGTAAGTATAACAGTACTTGTATCCAGGTAATCTCGAACTTCCATTACAATTTAACACTATGTAGTTAACGAGGTAAACATTTCGAAATTAGATGAAAAGAAAAAAAAAATAATGCAATTTTCCTAAATAGAAAGTGTTTTAGATGTGGGTGTGTGTTTGTGTGTATGTGAGAGTGTGTGTGTGTTTGTGTGATGGTGTATGTAAGTGTGTGTGTGTGTTAAAAATTAGTATTATGAAAATTAAATAATATGCGTTTAAAATTATTACATATAAGATAATATAGATCGATAAATAATTTAAGTATTATCCTCTTAAGCAACTCTTTAGGTAACAATTCACGCGCGTATTAAGACGCTCAACATGTACATTGCCCAACAGCGCTCCACGTACCGATGACGCGCATCAATTTCCAATGTTCCTAGCAACATGACATGACCTATATGTTGCACGTCAATAGTTGCCTAAGTGGTGACTACATGGCTTAGTTGGGCATGTTGTGTGTATCATATGGATAGTTAAATATATAGTTAGCGTGTTGTTTGTCTTACCTGGAGTGTTGCACGTGTGACCGTGCGTGTATGGGTGGGTGGTCGCACGCAAGCGACGGGACGAGTTCATCGGGCGAAGACGCACGGCTGCTGCGTTCGCTTCGAGCCTCTTCGTAAGAGTTGTCGCTCGTTAACTGAAAAAAGACACGCAAATATAACATTTATATGACATAAAGTAAGTTGTAACTTGGTAACTTAAAAAGTTGTTTAAAAAATGTAAGGGTCGCAGGTTCAAGTCATGCCTCGAGGTTAATCTTTTGACTGCATCTTTGCTATGAAAGTATTATTTCTTAATTCTATAAAGATTTTGTGTGTTTATAAGATTGATGTAATAGGACTTTATAAGTCACTAGGAGTTGCATGAGACGCTCGTTACGAGCTTATTTCCAGAGCAAAGATTGAGATTGAGTTGGGATTTTCATTAGTCAGACTTGTGCCTCGGTAGCTCAGTGGTAGAGCACTTACAGGGAATATAAGGGTCGCAGGTTCAAGTCCTGGCTCGAGGTTAATCTTTTGACTGCATCATTGATGATATAGCCATAGATAAGGCATGTATAATATATTTTCTTCTTAAGACTTAAGACTCTTAACCTTCAGGGAGTCATAAACGAAGAGAGATAGATATTTCTTACTTCTATGGAGATTTTGTGTGTTCATAAGATTGATGTACTGGGACTTTATAAGTCACTAGGAGTTGTAGTTTAAAAAACATGTATTGACTATTCGATTTTAAAACCTATAGATAGTTTTTAAAACCTAATGACGGTATTTTTTTTATTCTTACCTAATTAAGAGTATACATATTGTAATACTTGGCAAAAACCGTAGGTATCTTAAAACTTCCGGCATTTTGGGCTAGCATTATATTAAAGATCAGCACTGAAATACGAGTCAAGATTTCAACCAATCAGAGGCCGAAATTTGCTACAGCTATCGTGAAAGGGCTGTGATTGGTTTGAATATCCTCCATGCCTAAGAACTGACGGCCAGTAATTATATATTAATATTCTAGTTTTAGTATTTATATTTTACTGTAAACTTTAGGTACCAGTGTGAGAGGGTGCCTATTCCTTGCTGGACTGAGCGCTCTACTCCTTGACTCTTCTACATCCAGTTGGAGAATGCTTTCTTGACTGCCCGTAAACTGAAACAATATAGATAAATGAATAGTTTTCTTTGCTAAATGATAAATAACAATACAATCTTAATATAATTATAATAGTTGGTGCGTTTGTTTGTTATCGTGTAGGTAACTTCTAAACGACTTGACTATTTGAGTTCTTATTCAGACAATATGTTTTCTTTGAAGCGGTAGTTCATAGTATGCTAAGATGGATAAGCCCTGTAGTCAAGTTTTTAAAACAGGAAATAAAATCACGAGGAAAACAGTATTAAATATGGATATACCTATATGTAGGTACTGCAATATTCTAAAAAAACGCGTTAGGCTGGTCGCGCCTACATATACGCCTGTATGGATAGTTCAACCGTATCTGGCCGTTTGTATAGCTTGCACGCAGAGAAAATCCTAAACGTGTCGTGGTCGAAAACGTCTAAGCGCTCTTGTTTAAGAGAGAGAGAGAGAGTGTTACTACTATACAAAGTTTGTGTGTTGTTTCCTAAGCGAAATAATACTTACAACGAAGCCGTAGTACTTAAGTATATCCATCTTGCACATGGGACATGTTCGATGTTCGAGCAGCCACGGATCTATGCAGTTCTTGTGGAATTCGTGACTGAAACAAAAATATACATATTAGTTACTGTCAACGACCTTTAGTAGGTACAAAGACTGCCAATAAGATTGAGCTATCAAGGTACAAGTAACTTAAGTCCCTAGTAGTTGTGTGATAGCAAAACATAATAAAAAAATATAATAATTGTATGTACACATATTTAAATACATCTCCAGTCATAATAAACATAATTAATATTTTGGATGGCACAGAAAAAACAAGTTTTTCTTTTTCTGAACTGACTATGCAGTTGGCTGATGCAGCCATTACTGTTCCACCAGGCTTTTGGGGCGAGACTCTGAAGGAGTCTCAGCCCAGATAGCGCCCAACGCTCAAGGGCTACTACAAGGAGAGCCTCAGCTTGGGTTGTCGCTCTTGGGATCGTCCCTTCGACCAGCAGTCGTTAAGTCAGAGGTATGGTCTCTGGCGGCTTGAAAATACTGACGATCGAGCAGCCACTTCGATGTCTGTCAATTCGCACTGGGCCAACGCGGTGAACTATGGCCTAAACTTCTTTTCTCTAAGAAGAGACCTGTGCCCCTGCAGTAGTAATGAACAAAAGCTGTGGCAACGATGTAGGTAAATTTCCTCATCTCAAGGTATTTAGATATAAGCCCATTTGCATTTAGTGTCGTAACTAATACATACGTTGCTATGTAAAATGGCAGATAATAATTATAATCATGTACAAACACAACCTACCTGTTTCATCAGATAGGTGAGTACGAATGAGTTACAGGTGTTATGTAACAAAACTATTTACTTCCACATTTCCGTGTAACCTTTGGAATATTGTTTTAAGATTTATACTTAACAATTTCTTATCCTACCTATCTTAAACCGCATGCTAAAGTGGTTTAGTGTTTTGGCACACGTCCTACTTTTTGTAGAACCTATATTTTTTGTTTGACGTGTTGTAGGACGTGTGCGTTTCAATATTGAAATCTGTATTTTTTTGCCAACGAAAATTTAGTCAATGGACGTAAGTGAGAAACCTTGTTACATTTCAATGACTACTTACATTTTAAGGGATGGTTTGTGTGGTAAGAGAATCAATATTCTTAGTATCAGCTGGAAGATTTCATGACCCAGTCTCATTCAACTGTGACTAGAACATTTCATGGCCCAGTCGTATTTAACTATCGCTAGAAGATTTCATGGCCCAGTCGCATTGAACTATAGGTATAAGATTTCATGGCCCAGTCGCATTTAACTATCGAAAACGATAAGCGAAGTTACGCAACGTCGGAGTGGTCAGTACCGAGATGGTGAAGTGGTACCTAAATTTTTCTGAGGACAACCGTGCTTCGGAGGACCTGTTAAGCCAATTCAGAAGCCTTATGGGCAGCTTGGAATCTCTCACAGTCGACTGGCCACTATCTCGACAAACATCTACCAATTTTCACTATAGCCTACGCCTCCTTCTTCGAGGAGATACCGTGTTAAGGCAACAAAGTAGTCTTCGCAGTCTTAAGGCGAGAATCGCTTGCAGCAATGTCAAAGCGACACTGACCAAGGCCTATATAAGGTTCCTGATGACTGCTAAATTTTTTATCTCTGAGAAAAAAGGGACGCTTTTGCGAGCGAGCGCAGTGTTTGGTCACACAAAAACTACTACCTTGCAAGTCATACAAAATCGCTTTATGCGAGGCGCAGTCGGCGCCCTGTACTATATGCGTAATATCGATGTCCATATCGATTTGGAGCTACCGGCCATCAAAGCATTCATCAAAGACGCGTCAAAACACAACTTAGAGAGGGCAGCCCTCCACCCCAATCCCCTTATTAGGCACGCATGTGATTACGCCCCCTTAGGAGGCCCCTTTAGGACCCTTTAAATACCCTAGGCACGCAATAATCGATTTAGGCCCTAGGCTCATAGCTCAAGCGCCTTCCGCGCCTGTGTTCACAGCTTACACAAATACATACAGAATACGTCGCATCCGGCGGCGACGGAGCATTAGACAGATCACTCAAGCGCGATATACCAAGTATACTAGATTCACTAATATAACTGGGTGCTTTGACTAGCTAGATTTAATAATTATAATAAGCGAGGGCTGAAGAGTTTCTTTCCGTTTCTTCTCTTTAGAACGCCTTTAATTTTCCGAAACGGCGGTGAATTTAGTCAGATTTAGTTTTTAAGAGCGGTTGCCAAAGCCAAAGTTCGTGTTTAGGACACCTTTGTTCAAACCGCCCCAACTTTTCGAAGGAGAGTGCAAGCAGCACCGCAGCAAAAGTTAGTCCGCGTGAAGTTGTAAAGGCAATCTGCGGCCAACAACAGAAGTCAGTAGTTAGAAAAAGAAAATAAACCTTTTATTGCCCACGCAAATTTGTCTAGGTCGATTGTCTTATTAAAATTTTCGCTTCGAGTTTTGAAGGTATATATAAGGATTTTTTTTCTTTTTAGGGTTCCGTACCCGAAGAGTAATTATCGGAAGGGTGAATAACGGCAACAGGTAGACGCTTAAAATATGTACAGAATATTTAGTAATTTAGTCACTTTAAAAATAAATAATTCAATTAAAAAAAACAAATATTTAGGCTCCCATAAAAAAAACGACTAGCACTTGGCCGATTTTTTTGACTAATGACTATTAAATATAGTCAAAATACTTAAATGTTCTGTTTGATTATTAAAATATGTCCTAAAATAATAACATTATCGTAAAAAATATAAAAGGTGTTATTCTCACTCACCTACAAGGCAGAGATCGTAAGGTCTCGGATTGTTTGTAGGGTTCAATGCAGATCGCACAACATTCACCATCGCCTTGGACCTCCTTGGAAAAAAAAACACATGTTAAAAAATTATAAGAATTAAGACAGTATTAAGTACTCTCAGTTTCCAAACAATTTCAATTAAAGTGTCAGAATTATTTTTTTCTAAATGTTTTAATAGGCAATCATTATTCAAATTCAAAATTCATTTATGTCAGGTAAGATCCAATATTCAAAGTTACATCAAAAATAAATAAAATAATGTAAAACTAAAAATTTAAATTTTGAAGATTAACAAATGTTAAGTAAATAAATTAGTGGTCATATTACTCGTATAATATTTGCAAATTCACTTAATTTAGGTTTGAACTATAATATATATTTTTTTCCCGTCAAACAGTGAACTTAGGACTGTAACAAAATTAATGAAATTCGTTACTCGTTAACGAAAAAACCATCACCTTATATATATACATATATATTATTTATGTTATATATCTTATATGCATATAATTCTATTACAGCCTAATCTATTCATTTTATTCATACAGTCGGCCAATGAAGTCGTTTAGACAGAGCTACCGTGAGGTGCGGTGCACGGCGAGATTTGGGCGAGCGCACCCCTCTAGCCTATGACGTCACATATGGGTAGTCAGTTGCTGTCCAGCTAGTCATACATTGTGTCGCGACGCCATGAGTGTCTCGACGTTATCGGATGTATAAAAGGCTATGACTAAATACATATAAAATATAAAACATTATGATACAAGTGAGCTAGGCCGCTCACTATAAACGAGGTTGCCGGTTGCAGCCCGAGTCGAAGGCGAGGGCGCTATTTAGCTGAGTGTGTATTGACCAGAGCTCTCGAGTGTCATTCCTACGACTGTTTTCACTTGAAGGACAGTAGATACTCATATAAGTGTTAAAATGTTTTATAAAAAGTTGATATTTAAAAGAATTTAATAGTTTTGATATGTTTTTAACAAACACGTTGGATTTATTTTTCCAAAAATAAGAACTTAGTTCATAGGCATAATTTCTTCTTGCTAAAATATAAAAAAAAAAACTGTAAAGTAAAAAGGGAAAAAAGGTTGTTGTGCGATAATTGTCATGGCCGCCCAAGTTCATAATGCACAATTAAGATGCTGAAAACGGACCAAGTATGTTGAAAAAGTCATAATTGTTAGTAAAAAATTCAAGAAACCAATCTATAGATACTTTTATGCTGCCGAATATGTTTTTATGGCTAAAATAATACATAAAAAACTAATAAAAAACATGAAAAAGCGAGTAGATTTACCTTGTCTTCAGTCTTCAAACTTCTAACAGGTATTTTGGAAAGAGCTTTCTTCGCAGCGCAACACAGCCTTTTCTGAAATGATATAAACGATCTCTAAATAATTAGAGTATGAATTACCTAACATAGAGATAACTTCTATAATAAAACTGATTAACTAATGGATATGTAAATTAAACATATAAAGCCGCTTTTCTAATTTTCAAAAGCATCAGTTTTTGGACCAGTTTAAAAGCAGTTAAAAGATAGTTGTAAATAAATATATAATTTATGTATAAAACCATCGAACGAATAGAGAACTTCCTGTTTTATTCGAAGTCGGTTATAAATGTGTGGAAAACGTCAGACGTAAAGTAACTGAGCTGATTCACTGTAATTACAGCACAATCGCTGTAATTTTGTTTTTATTAACTGTTGACCATAATGAGAAAAATAAATACAGTGTATAAACCTAATATAATTTTAAATATATACAACATGGACGAAATTCAACAGAATGTTTGAAAATACTGTATTTTTTTAATACCTATACACATACTATAATTTTCTAAATACAACACTGTAATTTTACTTTTACAGTCAAAAAGCTATGTCTGTAAGAGTGTTCTATAAAAAAATGTGAGTGCAAGGTGCAAGGTAAGACATTTTATCATAAATCTGAAAGCTCTGACTGTAAGAGTATCTTAGTATCGATTTATGGACGAACGTGTGTATTGATCAGGGCATGAATATTAAGAGCGGGCGTACACATGAGTTCGATTTAGAATGACTCGCACAAGGCGACGACATGGCGAGGATAAAATATCTACAAGCCATGTTAAAAATGGCTGGCGAATATTGTCTTCATAAACACTAGGTGACAAACAAACTAACGGTCCACTTGATACACTTATATATATTATTATTATATATTAATCGTGCACCGTAACTTATAGATACTTGCAACACCAGAAACATCGCGCGCGTTGCAGAGCGACCATAGACCTAGTTCACCTAAGACGTTTTACTTTGAGTCGCGTATGTTATCGACATTACTATGGCCGCTTTAGCTCTGGGGCCGTTCGTACGTAAGCAGGAGTTCAATAATTTGTAACCTTACCTCCCTTATCGTATAAATAAACAAAGCTTCAGTAAAGCTTTTAAAAAATCTGTTTAAGTTTCTTTATTTTTAATCATGAGCAGATAACTATCATAATTATTAAATATGCCATATATTTAATAAAAAATGAAATAAACAAATCTGAACATATTTTTTGCTTTGGAACAAAGACAAGTAGGATTTAAATCAGGAGCTTCTAAATTTTGCTAAAAAAAAGTAAACAAAAAAATACTGCTTTCAATATCACCATTTAGATCCCTGTTTCTTCATCACCCATGTCTTTAAAAATAAGCAAAACGAAGACACCCCAAATCTCTGGTCCTTGCGTAATACTTAAACGGCCCCTCTCGACTTGCGCGTAGTAATGGCATCAAAGTTGCATCCAGTACATGATTCGAGTCCAGCGTAAATCGCTTTGTCTAGGAGAGCTCTGAAATGCGCGCCCGCACTAATGATAAAGTATAACATAGTAAAGTTACTAACAGAGAGGCGATCCTTGGCGTGTATGTAGCGGAAGCGCTGTATGTAGTAGAAGACGAGCCACGCCAGCGAGATCACCATCAGCACGATGAAGGATATGGAAACGAACAGCACCGATGTCCTGACAATAACAATAAATGTTTAATATTTTTTTGTTGACAATCTAGAAAACAAGGTATGTTTAATGTATGTTATTGTGGAAGCCTAATGTTTTTTTACCCAGGTATTTTATAGAATAAATATAGTTAGAATTACGAACCTTAGGTTCCTTATCAAAGAAGTATGTTATAGAAATTTGAAAAGTTTTCACTCCATAGTTCTTTAAAGTTTTTTAAAAAATAGACTATTAGATAAGAAACTACTCCTAGACACTTATAGAGTCCTAGTACACATTTTCATAGAATTACAAACACATTATAAATATACATACATAGAAATAATATTTCTTCGTTTTCAGGACTCTGTGTCTTCGAAGAAAATATACCATAAATATATAAATATGGCATTTATCATATATGTTCTAAATACATTATCAATGTAAATAAATATTTTCATAGCAAAGATGCTAAAAGATTAACTTCGAACCAGGACTTGAACCTGCAGCAACCCTAACAGTCCGTGTAAGCGCTCTACCAATCTTCAGTCTCGCCCCAAAAGACCGGTGGAGCAGTAATGGTTGCATCCGTCAATCTGTATTAGTCATACAGAAAAAAAAAACCCAATATATTGTAATGTTTGTGAAAAAAGTTTGTAAGTCATTCAAAAAGCAAGGATTGGTCAAAGTAACTTAAGGAAGGTTCATGTGTACTTGTGCACTTCAACTGATTTTTTCAAAAAGGACTGAAGAATATGGATGCCTATGTACTTGAAGTCGTGGGGTATCTACATATGCATCGACAACTTAAAATTGTTAGCTTATAACATCGATACCTAAGTTTAAAGTTATACTTATAATAGCAAGGTAGGTATACGATAGTAATTAATTAAAATGCAGCGTTGGACCAGCGATAAGCAAAAGCAATCTCACGGACGTTGCGATTTCTCCATTTGACACTTACAGGGTACCTACTACCTATTTGACGCATTTCAATCTCAGTACCTGGGATCCGCGCTTTGCTTCGTTTTTTTTATCAAGGCCATCTATTGTCAAGTAGCTTTAGTGATGCTTAACAACGCCACCTATTGTCGAGTAGCTTTAGTGTTGTTGTGTCGGTAGAAATAATGGTATTACGACTCGCCAATAGATGTCAAGAAGAGTCATATTTTTCAGTTTAACATTGTCTGAAAACACGGGTAAAACGGGACGTTTTCTAAAAATGAAACACGAATATATTAGCTATGCAACAAAGGACAAAATCTTTTAAATCATTACCAAAAGAACGGTGCCTTATTGTTTAAAAATGCAAGCATGTGAATATCTAACGCTTGGAAAGCAGTTTTGACCGTTTAAACAAGATCTAAGAGCTTATCGATGTTGATGAAAATTTATATTTTGATTAGCTTTTGCCTGCGGCTCCACCCGCCCTAAATTTGGTTATCGGCGTGGGATTTTTACGTCAACTCCTTAATAAACATAATTATTCTAATGAAGTTTGCTATAGCTGTAGCTATAGTTTGTTTAAGCTCGGTTATAATTATTCCTGTGGGAACTTTTCGGTATAAAAACTATCTTATGTCCTTCCCCGGGACTCAAACTATCTCCATACTAAATTTTATCTTAATCAGTTCTGCGGTTTAAGCATGAAGAGGTAACAGACAGACCGATAGACGGAAAGAGTTACTTTCGCAATTAAAATATTAGCATACATGAAAAATTTTAAAAATAGCAAATCGTCTAGAAAGCCTTTTAGACAATGCTGCAAGAAGCCGGGTTTTAGTTTTTTTTTTTTTTAAACATTTAAATAAATACTTTTGGACATTACACACAGCGCCGTCTGGCCCCAAAGTAAGCAAAACTTGTGTTATGGATACCAGACAGCGGATATAAATACATATATATTACTTTTTTCTGTAAATACATACATATACATTAATACACCTAGACTCAAGACAAACGCAAATGTTTGTCCAGTGCGGCCATCGAACCCACACCTTCTGCATAGCATCCGGCCACACTACCAACTATGCTGCGATGGAGTAAAATTAAGGAACAGATAGAATAACCATTTAAGTGATTAATTAGACGTTATAAAACGTTATAATTCCTCAATTGATGGATTTTTATTTTACTCTACCTGACATGTCTTTTCAAGAAAGTTACAATTGGGAAAAAAATCCACAGATGTCTAATTAGGTGCTAGAGGTAAGTAGCGCCAAATTAATTGGTAAGGAAGCCGAGCGGATCGTGTTGACAATGTTTTTCTCTACCACGAAATCTACTAACTAATTCGGCACTAATTACCATTGGTAGGTACCTAATAAGAAACCTGTGAATTTTTTACCGCAAAATGTTTGTATTTATATCTATATAGTTGAGTGTGATTGACCTGTAATATTATTGGTACATTTATCTTATTTAAAATTGTTTTAAGCTAAATGTTATGTTATTATTATATAACTAGGTTATTTTCAAGTTAGGTTTTTTAAATATCCTAGCTATTTTAACGAAGGGTAAATCCATGCCTTTATTACATTTGGCTAAAAACTATTTTGGTCAAGATAAATATGGCAGTGATATTACAGGCTAATTTTACTTAAATATTGATATAAATACAAACATTTTGGCTTTTATTTATACAAAACTAGATGATCATCATGATGATAAAGAGCTAAGCCGTTAGGTTTTGTTACTGGTTACCTAAAGGTTGGCTAAAGTTACTAGTTTCGGAATTCTGTTACAAACAGCTTATATACAAAGTCGCTAAAACAAAAGTCAGCATTAAATTTAAATGTTACATAAATAACAAAAATCAACAGTAAATTAATCAAAGATTCATGTAAATCTTTGATTAATTATTGCTGAAAATAAGTGTTACACATTCATATTCAGTTAATAATTGATTAGTTGATTTAAATATTACAAAAATATTAAACTAATTGTTTATCTATCTATAATCTACTCAACACAAATACGAAGACAGTTTTGTTACTAAGTAGTGACCCCTAGTTCGCAATTTTTGTGACACCAGTAATCAAAGTTGGATAACTGTTATACACTGTCAGGGCGCGTTCGATTTGAGATCAAGAATCATTATTTTCGTTAATTTTGTCACCTATCATGCGTTCGTTTAGCATTGGTATCACAAAAATCAAAATTTTAGGATCATCTGTAACAAACTGACAAGGGTGCGTTTACGATATTTTTGTCACTTTCACCAGCGAATAATGAAACTTTAGAGCGATGTCTGGAGAAGGGGTTTATGGTGAAAATCTTTCAAACTTCCTATACATAATCATTGTTTATTGTAGTGTGTGTACATCAACCGTTTGTTTTGTAAGTAACGTTTCAAAGCTACACTAAAGATTGTTAGTGTCGGTGGCAAAAGTGGCGTTTTCAAAAATATTAAAGTATCAAACGTGGAAACTTTTTATTTCAAAACGAACGCACTCTCTACACTACACAGCATGAATGATGTATACAACATGAATGATGGGCAAATAACCATTTCCATTTCCTGGCTTTTTACATTTTAGGGGGAGGGTCACCTACTTCTTGACCACTTGGCAACTTGAAAAACACACCTAGCCATCGCTAAAAAAGTACTTATCTATTTAATTTAAACTTTTTTCACTAAAATTATGAGTGCGTTTTGATTGAGATGAGAATATTATGTACTCAGACATATGTATATGGCTGGTGTCGGCCAAGTGGTCGCGGGAATCTTGCGTTCCGAGGGGTGGGCATTCCAGATTCAAAATAGTAAGGCAAACATATAGTGACTTATTTAACATCGCTTTACGTACCTACATAAGAAATCCTATACCTTTAAACGAGCAATTCTTGTATATGTATATACAGTATATATATATATATATATATATACGATATACAAACATATAGATAGATATATATATACAGATTTTCCCGAAATCTAGTATGCGCAGGGTTTCGAGGGCGATAATTCGATCTAGCTAGGTTTCATTTTTAGAAAACGTCCTTTCATCCAAGTTTTCAGGCAATGATAAACTGAAAAATATGACTCTTCCTGACATTTATTGGCAAATAGTACTATTATTTTTTCCGACACTGCAACACTAAAGCTACCTAACAATAGATGGCGTTATTAAAACAACGAGCAAAGCTCCGTCTTTAATGAACTATGTTTTTAAACTTACTTATTAATATTATTGTTGATATGCGTGAAGGTGCGCCCCTTGACGATGCCAACCATCACCGTGGTACCGTTGTCGATCAGTCGAGCTATCTCGTCGCCCTTCCATTTGTACGTGAATACTGCGCTGATGTTGCCTATAACAAACATATTTTTCGATATTAATTAATCGTACTATACACATAGCACTACGCCGCGACTTTGTTTGTCTCCGCATGTTTATCACAAAATCTCTGGAACATTTTAAGTCTACATACAAACTTGAAGTTGTACAGGTGCTTTAAGCTTAAGCTAGCGGCTTTTCGACTGTAAGGCTAGACTTAAGTCGTTAATAAGGACTCTGAGTTCGTTCGGCACTGTCGCCACTGATAAAAATCGGTCTAGTCCGGCCAAACATTATTATGAGGCGGAGCTATAAAATATAAGATAATTAGATACCTTCTGGTTAAATTTAAGAAAAGTCGATGGAATTAGGGATTAGGGCAATTTTGTTACGGAACCCTAAAAACCAAATGACTAGATACCTAGTAGGTACGATATCTAAGTCGAATGAAGTTATCTGCTAGACCAGTTCTGTTTATATCGATAAAGACGTAAGCCACTTATTTATCTAAGCTTGAATAGGTAATTTCTTCCGTATACGATAAGATACGCAGGTATGTAATTTTAATATGTCACCTTTGGAGTGCGATTTCGGCATGCGCTGCATTGGCTTTGCGATTGAATAGTGGTCGTAACATGTAGGTATATATAAATATATGAGAGTTGGTGCTGCACTCAGGTTGGCATGTCAGGTATGCGAATCCAATCGATGCATCTGTGGGGCAACGGTTAAAGCAAACGGACATCATGGACTGAGTTGTAGACGATGTGCTAGAAGGTTTCCGCGACATTACACCGTTAATGATATTGTGCGCCGAGCACCATAGTCGGCTAATCTACCTTGTGTCTAAGAGCCTCTAGGTCTCAGCCGAACAGACGGAAAGAGAGAACGTATCATGGGCGAAAGGACGTAGTTTAGTGTGGGACACAAATTGTGTCAGCACTTTCGCTCCCTCTCACCTCGCTTAAACCACTTTGCTGGTTGTGCGGCAGAATATGCTGCCAAACAAAAGCCGCCAAATACGTGAACCTTAAAAAGATATATGAATTTGTGCCATCTGTATATTATTTTTCTTTGGTTATTTATCAGCAAACGTATTTTTAGCCATTTGTTTTGTGAAAAGCAAATCAAAGATAACGTTTGTATGGTATTGTATGGTTTTCTGATCTACGATCACTTAAGGGAAAGTTATGAAAGACTAGTTTTTATCTTCTTTTACTACTAGCTTTTAGTTTAAGTGTGTGCCCTTTCGACCTTTAGAAACTCGAAGTTACGTTACGTTTGAAGTCGTTGGATTTTTTTGAGCGTCTTAACAGTAGTAGTTACGCCAAGACAGAAGCCAACCAAAAAAAGTTGCACCAACTAACTTTAACCTCAAAGTCGTCAAAAATGGGAAATTGTATGGAAATATCAGCCATTTTCAAAGTTAACCAGGGAAAGGATTGCTGAACTTTGACGGACCGGTTAAATTTGAAAATAGCTGACGATGCAAAATTTTCATACAATCTCCCATTTTTGACGGCTGGTTAACGTTAAATTTAGTTTTGACCCAGCCTTACACAGTCGCGGAGCTCAACAACGTCTGCAAATTCGCACTGAACGGTGACCTATGGCCTAAACCTGAATACCTGAGTACCCCTTTAGTGGGGACAAACTACGGCGAATGCATTTGCATAGTTAAGCATTATCCAGTTAATAAAATCTGCGATTTTAATAGAATTTTGTTATGTAAAGCTTTTACGAAAAACAAAAACTCCATTGTTCCCGCGACCGAGGCGCTGCGTCATGCCTCATAGATAACCAAATATTGTACTTTACAACGAATAAATATTAATTAAATTATGAATCACACGTTAATTAAAATAACGAATTTAGTGTAGATAATGAGTCCAAAAACGTATTTTGTACATAAAAACTATAATATTGCCACCACTATAATTAATCTTCTTCGTCATTAGGTTCGGGTCTAGAGGGCTGATCGTGAAATACGACGTGAAAACTTTAGTTTGAACGTAATTTAATTTTTCCTGGAAAATAAAGCTGATTATTATGAAGACGTGAAAACTTTAGTTTGAACGTAAATTATTTTTTCCTGGAAAATAAAGCTGATTATTATTATCTATTAGACATATTTTTTAGAATTTTCGGCTCACTAATTTCGGAAATAATGGGTTTGTCAAAAATTACATTTCGTGACATTATAAAAAATATGGGCAAGGTGATACTTTAAAATATAGAGATCTAATATATGACGCCTCATTTGCCTTGACAACTCTACTTTCAGAATTGACACAAAAAAAAATGGGATGTGCACCATGTTCCAGGTTTTGATTAGGCAGCCGTAGGTCATGCCTAGGTATCTTAATACAGTACACCTGGTCTATGTTAACTAATACCATCTATCCGTGATATGTTGGCCTTCGAGTTTAGGATTCCTAATAAACTAGCGCCATCTAGCAAAGTCTACAAAGAATTGAAAATTACCATCATAAAATGTTCTTAATAATGGTAAAATCAGTAGAATTTAACAAATTAATTCATCTGACAATAAATTTAAAAATAATGTCGTTAAGTTAAAACACATAAGGATTGCAAGTTGAAAAATCGTAACCAAACACTTGACAGATGGTCAGAAGCCTTAATTCGCAATAATGATGTTTAAATAAAATAGATAGGTACTACAGTAGGTGATAGGTGATGAAGTAGGTAAATATGATAGGAACTTTTTATTATTTTGGGATACTCAAATAGCAACATACTGAAGATCACATCATTCGTTTTCAAAACTCAAACTCATGATAATCATATGAAAATAAAAAATATAGTAACACTTAAAAAAGGTTTGTTGTGTTTTGAATTCAACAACTTTTCGTTTTCATTTTATAAGTTTACTGTTGTTGTTAAATAAAAGCGCTGTGCAGATTTTTTGCACTTTCTCCATCTTTTAAGTTGAGTTGAGCTTATTTTCCTCATTACTGACGTCGAGATCTTGTTTTGTTTATACACCAGTAAATATTTTGAGACAGGACACTTATTTTAACGGCACAGGACTCACATTCTTAGTGTTTTGGAGTGAATAGCACTGCAGTGAAGGTACCTATCACTATCTACGGTCATAATGTCGTTTATGATGTCCTGCGATCCTGGATGCTCAGTCGGGGTTTCTGAAGGTAAGTAGATATTTGTTATTACAAGTTTATTTAAAAGGTCTACTACCTAGGTCACTGGCCATGGCTGTGTTCCAAAAGGCAACGTGGGAAGTGGTTTTGGAACGTTAATAAATAACGCTCAGGGTAATTTTCCAACTGTCAAATTGAATTATTTACACTCCCATAGATACGGTAGGAAATCACACTTCCATGTAAAAATTAACTGTCAGACTTCCGTTTCAAAGCGGGTGGAAATTAACTTTATCGGGCAATAAAAAAAATTTACATGACTTTTAGGTTTGAGGCATTTAAAAGATGTTTAAAAGGAATCCTAAAGTATTTTCTAAAAAATATCTCTATGTTTAATATTTATGTATCTTTTCAGGTGCGCCTCTACTCTACATTGCTCTCCGAACCCCATAACAAATCTGCAACATTTTCAAAACTGGGTCATGAATATTCAAGAAGATATTGCAGAATTGGATAGCAATTTCATCTATCGTAATAGAAAAGTGTGTCGAAGACATTTCAAAATGAAATATTCCTACCCAAAAAACTGACTTTGCAAATTGGCTGTACCAACACTATATTTGCCAGGTAACTGCATTGATGAATTTAAATTTTATTATGTTAAGCCATTTCTAGTTAATTGGTTATTGACATACTAATCAATGAAGTAATATACATACTTATCATATTTTACCATTTCTGATATAAGTCACATTTTTAGTTCATAGTTGAGTAATTTAATATATCTTACAGCAAATGTTTAAGTACTTTTTTTAATTAAAAAAGAGTAGGTATATCTGGTTTTTAGGGGGTAAGTATTTATAAAAAATACAGTCCATTAAGATGGAGTATGGCTGCCATCGCTGGGCGGGGTACCCCGATTACAAGCTTGGCCCCTTTGACTCGGTTCAGAGACGGGCTGTGAGTATCTAATTAGAATTGTGAGTGTTGACGATCTCAACAAACAAGCCTTAAGTTTAAGGAGAGCCTTTGCCTCCCTGGATGTACTCTCCCTCTTGTATAATGGGATGTGTTCTTAAGCATTGTTTCAAAATGATGCCTACGGCCACTTTTGTAGATCTTAGACTGTGAAATTAGCTCTCCGCTAAGATTTTATTTAACAGTATGAGGTTATTCAATAAAGTTATTAGATTCTTGAAGGTTCGACAACCTACAAGTGATACCCCAGGTGTTGCAAGCGTCCATAGGCTGGGGTGACCTATATGAAATAGAGTACAGTACTCTATTTTAGAGCATGGTTGGCAATTCTAAATGTGTAAAAAGTAAACAAATGTTTAATGTTTCAGGTTCGTAATTGATCCAACACCTGTCTGCAGCTGAAACTCATTTACCTCAAACCACTGCTCAAGCAATGTATGATTCTGTTATGATCAAAACGCTATGAAGAAAATGCTGTTTTTAAAATTTACCTAAATAAAAGTATTTTAATTTGGAGTTTATTATTGTTTAATTTACCCACTTTGTTTTGTTTAGAATATATGTCGAATTGGACCAATCAGTTTCATTCATGACATAATACGAATAAAACTTGATAAGATTGTATGTTTTATTTACATAATGATTTGTGTTCTGAACAACTGTAAATTGGTAAACCAGTTATATTCAGCGTTAAAAATTAAGTTTTATTCGTGTCATGTGATATTTAAAGAATACGCTTTATGAAAGCTTAGCCATGATATTTTACGAGGAATGTGAAGGTGTACCGGCAACATAAAATGTATAGGAAAACTATTTTTCGCGCTCTACACCAGGCATTGTCGTGAAAGAGGCATTCCTATATAATTTACTATCGTTAGTAAACTTTCACTATTCTCGCAAAAGTTCATGATTTGGTTATAATTTGGAGATTATACATGTATGTATGTAGGTATATATAATAAAAAAGTTTCGCCACATCACGGATAGATGGCGTTAAACTATTAGCAAATTAAATGGACGAGATACCCGTCTATTTCAGGTATATATATTGTAGTCTTTGCCGTAGGTTTTCTTCCCTGTTACCCCAACTGCGGATAAAAACCATAATGATATACATAATTTTTTTTTTAATTAACATATATTCTGCTACAAACTTATCTCTTCCACTATACACCCTCTTATAAACTATTTATATGTTCCATCCAAACAACATGATATTCTATTACACTCTAATACTAATAGACAAACGTAACATTTTCCATCTGACGTCACCAGCTTTTCTAGTGTGAGGCCAGCTCATGCGCTGAGCTAATGCGATTGTCATTGTCAAGGCGAATGCGATTTTACGCGCGTCACACCGTCACGAATGTGAACTGTCACGTTTTAGTAGATGCAAACGTTTTCCTGCACGCGCAAATGTTGCCGGTCGTTAAAAAACTCTGACACGGTTTTGAAAAATCTTCACGATTTCGATTGCAGTGATTGATAGATAGCTGCATGTAAAAGGTAAAGTCTGCCTTTATTTCATTTAATATAGCATGGTGCAGGAGATACGAGAATTTTTTACTAAATTGTAGCCTAAGGTGACCGTAATGAAGTTAATAAGTATGTTGTTTTGAAGATATAAGAATTTGGCTACGTCCGCCCTTAATTTGGTTATCGGCGTGGAACTCCTTAATTATACTAATGAAATTCGCTATAGTAAGATATAGTTCGGTTAAGCTCGGTTATAAAAGCTAATGTCCTATTTCAGGACCTAATCTATGAGTGTGCCAAGTTTTATCCCGATCCGTCCAGTGTTTGAAGCGTAACTGAGTTACAAACAAACATCCATCCATACATACTTTCACATTTATAATATTAAGTAGGATAACAGGATGCTTTATATGTATGGTGAAACTCTGTTTGTTTGTTTATTTGTTCGCTACGGAGTAACCAATGAGCTGATTTGTGGACTTTGGATTTTGGTAGGCTACTTTTTATCCCAGAAAATTCAAAAGTTCTCACAAAAATAACTGAAAACAAATTTCTAAACTACTTTTTTTACTAGAAAATAAAGCGGTTTGCGTAGAAATCTTACGCCTATAACCGAATGTTAACGCGGGCGGAGCCGCGATTAGAAGCTAGTATAATAATACTATACATTCTATTTTTAGAACAAAATTACAAAATGATGGGCAGTATGCTATGTGAAAGTGAATGGAATATAAATAAAGTATCTGCGGGTAATACTTGAGGCCTATAATTTCAAATTTAACAATATAATGTTACTAACTTTATTTAGAATTTTAAAGTTTTTCTTTGTTATGATAGAATTATAGGTGCTCAGGAGCAAACGTATTTGTTGCTTGTAATTATAGATTTCTAAATAAATTAAATGAAATTAAAAATTAATTAAGATCGGCTTAAAGCTAGGCGCGAACTCTTCAGCGGAAAACTGAATTGATATTCTATTCAGATTTTTTTGTATGGGGTATGCATGTCAGGGTTTCTAAATGTGGGGTACACGTACCTCTTGGGTTACGCCAATCAATCGTAGGGACGTATAGCAGTATATCTCATCATAATAAACGATTAACGACTTAATGTATTTAAAAAAAAAAAATTCTTTTTTCATCTTCGAATAATAAACCGTATTTTTACAACTCTTACCGGATAAGCATACAGCTGAAATATCTATTCACTTAAAATAACTTATACCCACACAAAAATCCGTAATAAAATGGCCAGATAAGTGGTTATATCCATCAATTTCAAACATTAGTTGTCCCACGTGGCTTTACCTACCATTATTACCAGCTCCATAAATAACCCAAAGTATATAAATAAAAATGCAAATACCTAAAAATTTAAATAATTAATTAGTTGTTAATTCGTGTTATAAAATTACGGAAGCATGCTATAATTTGGCAAAATAATTCAAAAAGCACAAAAAGGAAAGTTATTTTTAGAGCACGCCACACAAAGAAGTTAGTAAATAGGTGAGAGAGTGTTGTGCCTAATTCCGGATTAACCTTTAATTAACGACTGGTTTAAGGTCAAGGCTTTTATAATGTGGGAAACACGTGGAGTTAAGAAACTATTAGAGCAAATCTGAAGTTTAATTAATCGTTGGTTTTGGCTACCTTTTACTTCTTTTATTTTGCCATCGTAAAAAGATTTGATTTCTGATAAGTAATTATTTATTTAAACTTACATTTAATTCTAACTGGAATCAAAATTAAAGATATGAAGTCTTTAATTTTGTTTACCTTGTGCAACATTTTTTCTGACCTTAGGTGTTTGGTCGCTAATGGCGACTGAAGATTTGATTTTTGTTCACCGGGTCAGAAAAGTTTGTTGCACTAAAGCCATTTTGTATGAAAACGTGTAGCTTCAAATGAGCTTCAATGCCTTCGCCGGTAACATTTATCCATAGACATATAAAACCTAAAATCATCCATAGAGGTTTCTTATACTTTCTCTATCTCAGTTGTCCGGTTAGACCAGACAGATGTTTGATTTACCCTTTTGAGACCTGGAAAATCATTTGTGTTCGTTTTTTATCGAAACTAATGTTATTTGAATTAAAAAAAATTTAATCGCCTCACGTAATTAATGGACGCCCCCTATAAGGATGGAAAACATGTTACTTTTAATAAAGCATTCATACGTATGCTATGGTAACCACATACACGCTTTTTTCTTTGCTTAATATACAAAATCCTGTAAATATTTATACAAAACCAAATAGTCAAAAGTATTTAATATCTTTTACTACATTTTACCTGCACACACTCGCAAGCTCATCAGATCGGCCATAAAGCTTGACGCATTCATTCAATATGCATTATTTTACTACTAACTATAAACACAAATTAGCGGAACAGAAAAAAAAGTGAGACTATGAGATAATAACGCATATATTTGACGAAAATGTAATAAGACACAAAATAACAAATTGATTAACATCTTTTAACAACGACTTTGAAAAGTCTTCGTTATTTTTTATTGAAAAATAAAGAAATTTGAAATAAGTGAAATTTTTAGATGATTATGAACCATCACAAAAAATAAAAAAAAGTAAGCATTAAATGATTTAACAATAAAATTAAAGCAAAATTAATAACGAGTGTTTCCCCCTCTTGCTCTAATTACGGTTTCCATTCGTCTGGGCATGCTACAGATTATGTTATCGATGATTTCTTGAGGCAACCGCTCCCACTCCTCAAGTTATGCGTTTCCAAGTTCATTCAGATTGTTGGCGGGTGGCATTCTGGATTTAACCCTTCTTTGTAGCAAGTACCAGACATGCTCTATCGGATTCATATCGGGGGAATTTGCTGGCCACTGCATCACCGGTATACCTACGTGGCTCAGATATGCCTGTACCGAATAAATCTTGCATTAGAATAAAGTCGTCACCAATAAATGAGGCAAATGGTACAACATGTTCTTCTAAAATGTCTCTGATGTATCGATCTGCTGTCATGGTCCCTCCTGTGACTATCACTAACTCCGTGCGAGCTCTCAAACATATCCCTCCCCAAACCATAATCGAGCCGCCACCATAAGCCACTGTGTGTTCAAAATTAGACTGTATGTGGCGTTCTCCTTTGCGTCTCCATATTCGCTGTCTCCCATCGATCTGTTTTAAAAGAACTCTGCACTCATCAGTAAAGAGAACCTGCTGCCATTCGTTCAAATCCTTTTTTTGTGTTCCGCTAATTGTGACGGTGTGTATATTTGCTACTAAATATATATTTTATTTATAGAGCAATTTACTATTGTTTATCATTGTACGATAAATACATACTTAATCCATTAGGTACTTACCTACTTTGACGTCAAAAGTAAAAATAAACACAATTAGGTTAGTAGAAATAATGTATGCAAATGTGGTAAATAAATATAAAACTTGAATTTTCTTTGTTGAGCGATGTAATACAAAGTAAGTTTCCGTAAGAAAAATAAATAGATTCTCGATTTACGCATTTAGTTTTGTTTATTTAGCTTACTAACACTACAAAGAAAAGGTGATATTTTGTCGCCGTTAAAAGATTGCTGCCTTATACATCCTTTTTTAAGGCTGCGTTCTACCTAAATGTGCAGTTTTCTGTTGTTTTTTAAATCGCTTTCACTTTCCTGTTTCAAATTTCAAACTGGAAATGAATAACTAACTTAACGCGTTCTTTAATCTTCCATAGACGGCTATAACTTAATTATTTACATATATTGAATATATTATTATTTACATTAAATATGTAGTAACCATAAAGCTTACAAATAACTGGAATTTTGCATAACTTATGTGATACAATTTTAATAAATTATTTTACGATTCTATGCTAAGCTCTCTTATTTGAAAGATATTTTTGTCACAGAAAAATTAACAACTCTATTTGAGATCCACATCGGCGATTTTAGCATACACAGCAAATATATATGCGCATAGGGGACCCCATTAAACACATGAAATTTTTAAACCATTATATTGTACTGTGTATTTTTATATCTTGTCAGGGCTACTTCTGCTGAAATCGATTTTACTAACATTTTCAATGTAAAATCAGCGGTATAACTAGTTAACTATGTATTTAAATTTCCAGTATCGTATCCCATTGGCGTTTATAATAACATTTGTCGCCCTCCGAAAAAAGCCGCCCCCGCCGAAAAATATATACAAAAGACATAAAAAATATTTAATATTACATTAGTTTGCAATGCACAAAATGTTAATAACGCCCATAATTAACGGATCTTGTCAAGTCAGCTTATTATACTTAATTAGGAATGACTGCACTATTAAAGCTTTCTACGTTCAGGCGGGAACATTCATATATTTGTATTTAAAGGAAAATGAACTTTCTGCACTGCAAGCATAACAAGGAGTAATACTATTTCAGTATGAGCACATGTTTCTCTTAAGTTCTTTAGCTTTACAAATACGTTACGTTGCTCCAAACCAATTTTTGGTAACAGATAACAAGAATCATTTTAAAAGATTTTTTATTCTTAAAGATCATCTGACAGATTAATCATGTATAAATTCCGGAGGTTTATGGCGTTTATTCTATTTCTCTCTTCTGCAACCCTGAGTCCGCCTATACGGCTCTGCAATAAAATTGAAAAAGAAGTAACATTTAAGGGTAAAAGGCTGTGAAAGGCGACTTGCATGGCTCGGCGCTGCTTGCAAGTCGCCCAAATTAGGCTGCGAAGAGTAGCTTGCACCCGCCCCTCGCAGGCTGTCACCTCGGACCATGGCCCCATGGATCGCCCTTATACGTTAATACTTACCTTTATAGAATAAAAAAAATTATGTTGAAGCGAAATCGCTCTCCACACACAAACCTACTGAGGTATTAAGTTTGATAGTTTTTTAATGTCAAGTGATTGTAGATCAATATAACTGGAACAAAAAACATAAAAAAACCGACTTCAAGTCATGGAAGTGAGAAACAAAGAGAAAGGTCTAATGATGTTTGATTTATCCACGTGGAAAGGCCAGGGACTGAGCTATACAGCCATTATCTGTCGCTTCAATATAAAAAAAGTCTTATAAATTCTAATTCAATGCAACGAGTTTACTCTGCGCGCATCGGTAAGACATTTCAATTTAATTATAGCTGACCCTAGAGCGCCGTTAACTGCGATCGATGCACATTAATGGTATCGAGAGTCTTCGAAGGCATGAACCTACTAGGCACTATTCAATAATTGTAGGCCATAATCCTACGGACTCTTTATAAAAATAATTTTACTTTTTTTTATGAAGTCATCAAGTGCCAAAAGATTTTTCGATTTTTATTTTGTTGGGCAAGGTAAGTATCACAGATACTATATGCTAGTTAGAGAATACATTGTAACTCGAACAGATTTTTTTGACGTGACAACGTCTTATAAATTGGTTTGCCGGGTGACACTTCAAGAAACTGCGTTACGCTCCGCTCACGTTATGCGCTCACAATGAGAGCGAGTGAGAGGCACGCGCCCGCCTAAGAGCGAGAGAGACAGACATAAAATCATTGTCACGTAAAACTTTCGCCCGTATACCGACTTTACAGGCAACCAGTTTTTTTTTTACGCCTCTATTTCCTGTACTGCAATAGAAGTTAGTGGAGTCGACTGAGTAGGGTAACACGACCGACCGACGCAATGGAGTATTTCAGGCTAATTTGGGGTTAGCCGAAAATGATTGAGATAGTTTTACAATGCTCTGTTGTTATAGTTTACCATGGCGTCTTTTTGTCTATGGAAAATTTTATCCGTACATATATAAGCACTATTCGGATTTTATGGACAAGTACAAAATTGCAAAAGTCGAGTAATGGCGAGATAAAAACATCTATTAACTTAGGCACTTAACAACGAAACGATCGTCTCAAATTTAGTGTATAATAAGCAAGCGAAATAGACTATTTAAATATATTGTAAGGTATAAAAGTGAAGGTAAGTTACAGTCTCCGTTACAAATTGAGTGAAACGGAAAACGGAATTTAGATACTAATAGGTAATTTAAACAATTATAAACAATAAAAATAAAACAAAAATTATTGCATTCTTCTATGCATAATATTGCATTTAAAATTGGGATCAAAACACTTTTTGAGGCCTATAAAAACGTCCCTTGTACATTTTAACGCATATTTTTTTACTTATTTGGAGAATCTTTAAAAAAACATATTATTTTCTACTTCAGGAATATATATGCAAACCCGACTGCTGACTTTTATCGAAATATTTGGGCTTATAATAAAATAAAAACTAGTGTTTGGTAACGCAGTGGACATTTTTTTGAGGCAGTGGTAATTTGAGTAACAAATGAGACTTTCTTGTGACAAAAGGGTGGAGAAATTCATAATAAACATTGAGGCCCGGTTGAGAAGTAACGTAAAACTAGGCTACGTAGGAGACATCTACAATTTTGTAAAATTTTTATATCTATTTTAAGCACAATAAGTATTTTGGCTCATTAATCTTTGCACACTGCAGAAGGTAACATGAAAAGTTATACCTACATGAGTATGTAGGTATATGTAAATTGTCTACAAATGGTGCACTGACTTATCGTTTCTCGTTAAATTATGCAAAAAATATGCACATATTATATGTTTCCATATATTTATAATTGGTAATTTATTGACATATTGAAATATTTTTCCTATTAACATATTAAAATTTACTCACGACGTCTGTGTGTCTGGCAACACGAGTAGTTAAAGAAAAAAAAAACAAGATAAGCAGGTATACTTCGTTCATACAATTTTATGTCTTACGCTGTTGTGATAAGACATATGATGCACGAAATCTTACTACGATACGATATTCTAATTCAATAACAAGGTATAATAAGGCGTTATCGGTAAAAACAAAACACTATAAAATACGATTACCGCATAGCGACGAGTAAATGTAAAGAACAAGGATGTGTTATCGACAAACAAATATGTGCATATTTGTTTATATAATAATGATAAGTATTAAAAAACTCGCATTCCATTTTAAGTATAATATATACTATATATTGTATGAGGCGCCGACCTCAGCGTGCGAAAGTGTATTGCAGTTCTATTACAGTTGTTAGCCCCTTAAAAGTTTTAGTCAGAGTTGTAGATATAAGTTTTTTTTTTTTTTATACCACTAAGGTGGCAAACAAACTTACGGCCCGCCTGATGGTAAGCGGTCACCGTAGCCTATGGACGCTTGCAACACCAGGGGTATCACTTGCGCGTTGCCGACCCTTCAGAAATCTAATAACTTCTTTCTTGAAGAACTCCATACTGTAGTCCTTGCAGAAAACCTTGGCAGGGAGCTCATTCCACAACTTAAGCGTTCGCGGGAGGAAGTTTCTCTGAAACCGCACTGTTCGCGACCATTTAGGTTCTAAAGTGTGAGAATGAAAGTAGAAAGTAGCCGTGGGCAGCATTTCGAACAATTCCTCAGAACACAATCCATTGTACAAGCGGTAGAACACACACAGGGAGGCAAAGTCTCTCCTCAGACTTAAGGGCTCGATACCGCAAGTGAGTTTGGAATCTTCGACAATTCGCACAGCCCTTCGTTGAACCGAGTCAAAAGGGCCAAGCTGGTATCCGGGTGCACCTGCCCAGAGATGGCAGCAGTACTCCATATGGGGCCTAACTTGCGACTTGTAATGTAACAACCTTTGCCCCGACGTGAAGTACCGCTTCGCTCTGTTGAGTACACTAAGTTTTTTGGACGCCAACTTCACCTTATCTTGTAAATTTAATTAATATTTTTAATTTAAAGTCCTTATTCAAGTAGGTCACCTTCGGACACTTTTGAACGTTAGTTTATAATAAACAACTGTGAATTAATAAATATAACATAACAAATATTTGTCAATTAAACTAAAAATAGCTAAGCTATAAAATATAAATTTACATTAAAAAATTAGAACAAAAACATCATAGCCATAAGTAAAAATTTCATATTTTATGTGCCGATGATATTATTTTATGTGCAGATGATATTATTTTATGTGCAGATGATATTATTTTATGTGCAGATGATATTCCAAACATCCTTGTCTTCTATATAATCTAAAACTGTAGAGTAAGCTTTTTTAATTAGAACATGTTTAACATATTGCTTAAATATGCTTTCAGTAAAATCAGTGATTCTCTTTGGAATTTTGTTATAAATACCGTTTCCTATAAATGTCTTTTTTTGTGTGTTGAGCAGTCTAAAGTCTAAAGTCTAAAGCATTGCGAGTTTCCCTTTATTTCTAGTATTAAGGCCGTGTCTCTCCCCACGTTTTGAGAACAAATCAATATTTTGCCGCACATACATTATGTTGGCATAAATGTAAGCAGATGGCATAGTCAAAATGTTAATTTTTTTAAAGAGTTCTCTTAGAGATTCACGCGCATTCATCTTGTATACAGAGCGGATTGCCCTCTCCTGCAAAATAAAGACCGATTCCCAATCGGCAATAAATGATCTCGGAACTGAACATCGCTGGAGATGTCGACACCAAGGATCCCAATGCTCTTGGAGATGGAGAGGGGAGTGTCCTGGAATTGTGGGACTATTGTGTATGTAAGTGTCCCAAAAATTGTTTATTCCAATGCCCAAACAGAAAAATGTAAAGAAAAAGGATGTTATCTACAAAGACACAAGTGCATATTTACAGATACTTTAAAAAAACTCGCATTTGTGATATAAATAGTATACGTACCTATTTGAACAAGATAAAGAATGTAAACGGTAAACTTGTAGCGTATTCTTTTACGTCACCGACTGCTGCTTGCGAAAATGTAACTAAACTTATTGGATTGTATTGTAGATTGTACCTAGCCAATGACAAGTTTAAATCAGAGTTGTCTTATATACCCTTTATAAATGCCTCAAACAGTCTAACAAGCAAGTATAGTTCGCGGCACGTAGGTTGAACCAATATGGCGGTCGTCTGCGTAGGTACTGCACGGACAATAGTACTAACGAACCGAAAATGTGTTACTGCGCACACGGGCAAGGCCCACGCTAGAAAATACTAGAAAGCTACCCCTTACACTATGTATGAGGGGCAGCTGGAAAATTTGCCCCTCCTAAAAAAAATCTTTGCTACGCCCTTGACTCCGCATGGTTCAACATACGTGCCGCGATTCATACTTACCTCTAAAAATAGATAAAGGAAATGTAGGGCAGCAAAAGTACTTACTAAATATTAGTAAGGAACGGTGGCAATAAAAAAAAATTAGGCACCGCTTTTATAGGCAGTGGTCATTGATCTTACAATTTATGAATAATTTAACGGTCAATCACCTCTTGATTGAATGGAAAAACAATTTTCTTAAATCCCTACAACGATTTTATTTTTCTGTTATATTTTATAATAAATAAATATGAATATGCATGTGCGTTGCCTATTCTGCATCGAATCTAAATACAATTTTCTACCTTATATGGTAACATGCTGATAAGTGAGTGAACTTAAGGTGCAGTGACTACCTAACTAGCGGCGCCAAAAGATATTCTTTATTTCAAAAATGTTACTAATCAATTATTTTGAACTAGTTATTAGCTATATTTAAAACGTTATGTATCGTTTGTGCAGAATGGCAAACGACAAATGGACCAGGAAACTAACAGCATGGGCACCAAGAGAAGGGCAGAGAGGTAGAGGTAGACCGAAAACGCGGTGGGAGAACATACTAAAAGAAAGATGTGGACAAGATTAGAGAAGACAAGCTAGAGACAGAGAGAGTTTGAGGAAGCTGGGGGAGGCCTACGCCAAAGAGTGTATAGTATATAGTATACTATATATTGTGTATAGTAGAATAAAGGCTATTTTTATTTTATTTTATATATCGTTTCTAGAATAGAAGGTAGGTTGTAGAAAAAGTAAAGACAGCCATTTCTAGTAGAAATAGTATTTACCGACATTTATATTTTAGAAACGATACGCGTTAGTTCTAAATAATTTGTTTATAATATTTTTAAAATCTCTTTTGTACAAATAGGAAATTAAGAATATTTTCGCGGCGCGGCGCTAGTTAGGTCTCTGCGCCTTAAGGGCTTGCACACAAACAATGACACAGAGAACTGGCCTTGGGACACCACTTCTCTTTATAAGGGGAACAGGCGAGTAGGTGGCGACCAATAAATTGAATTGTTTGTGTAACCACAACACTGTGGTAAGAAATAATACAGTAAATAAATAGTATATTTTTTATCTTTTGTATACGACTAAAGTACACTGAACAAAAAAAACGTTACGTTTATTGTATTTGCTCACAAAACAAATATCTCTTTAGTATATCATCTAAGACTTTTGACTTATAATAATATATAAAGAGGTGCCTGGTACTAAGCGTCTGCTGGTCATAGGGCTCTTTATAGATCGCCATAAAAAAAAACAAGACTGAGCCACTAGCCATTTCCGCAACCCCAAACGGAGGCGGTCCTATCTTGGAAACCGCGACTGTCCGCGACCGGCAGCAGCGACCACAGACATCTTTAAGGATAGCAGCGACCACGACTAGACGTAGTTCTGAACTGTCGTGTTTTTAAGTTTTTGATTACTTAACTTTGGATAATTAAAATATCATTGCGAAAAATACTGTCTTCATACGATCTAAGTTAAATATCAACAACATGAGGATTTCTTTAATTCTTTACACCGTAAAGCGATGCCAATATTTTGCGTGCAGAAGAGTTGAGTCGGCGACACCACTGATCACAACTCATAAGCGCAATCCAGCCGCGCGCTGGTACGCGGCCGAGGGTAGCGCAGCAAATCTACAGGACCGAAGGCGTAATCACTTTACATTCAAACGTTTGAGATATATTTTCGAACGCAGCGGCAAAGAGCAAAACTGGCAGGTATGGAAAATTTTGTAGGAAGTGATTTATCTGGTTATGTAGTCACTTTTATCTCATCCGTGGCTTTGCGTACAGCATCTTAATAGGTATCTTAAAAGTTCATTGTAATTAAAAAACTGTTAATTGTTGGGTTTAGTCATATTCCCTGTTATGTATAAGTAGGCCTATTTTCAGTATTTTTCCAAATTTTAGGCTCAGTTTTCCTATTTCCTTTCTTAAATAACGTTGAAACTATTGATTTTAGAACTATATTATATTATATATACATATATAGCACCACACGGCGCAGTTTGCAAATACTTTAAATATTTTTATTGTCTTATTATTGGGGTATTTTATTGGGGTAACAATTAATTAATTAATCTATATCCTTGATACAATCACCCGTTTTAGTTCATGCACATAATACATATATCCTAACACTCTATAGATTCGGATACTCAAAAATTCGGACCCAAAAATTTACTCTACGATACGGGTTACCGTCTTTGTTCTACCATATTCAAATCACTCAACTCTGCTTAATCAACTTTCGTCACAGATATCACAGTTCGCTGAACAATTGTGCGAAACGTCGTAGTTCATTCAATGATTTTCCGGAAAATTAATGATACCTTTTAAGGTCATTGATTTAGAACTTGGCATTGAAATTGTCCTCGATATACAAAGATGGCTCTATTCAGGAGCCGAATGAGGCAAAAAAGCGCTTTATTACGAAAGTATAACATTCAGAGAATTAAAAAAATATAACATTGCAAAGAGCATTGACATTTAATTTTTTTTTTTTTTATTTTAAGACCTGTGAGAATAGTGATCGTAAAAATGTTAAACTGCTAAAAAAGGAAACAAATTCTAGGCAAATTATGCGCTACGAGAACAAACATAAATCTTATAAACACATAGTTCTGTATAGAATCAAGAAAGATATCGTAAATATATATACATAGAAATATTCTACCTTAGCAAAGACTCCCTGCAGGTTGGTGTTATCACAGACAAACAAATTACACAAACCATATCTTTGGCTAAGTCATCAATATGAAAAAAAAAACAGAGCATAGACCTAATAAGATTAGACCTCAAGCGAAGCACGCAACGCTTTGATTCCGTTTGATTGTGCTCTGCCGATTGAGCTATCGAGGCTGGAGAAAATCTCGATTATAACTTTGCTTCGAAAATACGCTCTTTGTGAGCGTCATAAACACAGATATAGGCAAGATATGCTCAAGTGGCATAAAACAAATACGCGTCATCTTAATGTAAGTACGTCTTTTCTATGTACGTAATATACATACGTAAACAACCGATTATTGGCCCTATAGCACTGATTGACACCGATACTAAAATAAATGTAAACATTTCTTCTAAGGGGCAACCAAAGGGCCAGTAATGTGGACAAATAATGAACTAGAGACGCAGTAAGCAAAAGTCTAATTGTTACACGTCGGCTTTGAACCTCCCCCTCTCAGAACTCGAAGAAGGCACCAAAACATAGTAATACGAAGTATTTTAAACAAACCCCAAAATAGATAAAATCATTCAATTACTTACAAGTGTACACTTGTTATTAACAAAGTACAGTTATTAACAAGCAAGATATTTGTACAAGTGCGTACAAAAATAGAATCATGAAGTGGTGTAGTTAATGTGGATTATAGTATGCAGACCACAATAGAATTTATAGACATAAATACGAGTATGACTTCATCTTAGTAAATAAACAAACAAATGTACAGTTGAGTACAAAAGTATTTTTTTTATTTATTTGCCCTAATATTCGAAGTTCTTAAAATTTTACTTAAATGAGATAAAACTCTGTACGTCGGGGTTTAGCCTAACAATTTAAAAATTTACAAAACACCACCAAAAAAAAACTATCGATTGATCTAGTAAAGTAGCTGGAGATCCCACACCAATTTATCCTCATTTCTCATTCCTGCTCCATCATCCCTGATCACAATCTATCTGTAACCTCATTGATACCATTCCATTCAGCAAAAACATTATACCTTTGCTGTAAGTTTGTAAGGAGTTGGGTATTCTGCAGGTTTCTGGTCAACGTTACTTACTATGTTCTTGCAATATCATTAAAGTAACAGGATACTAAATTTCCGGAGAAAAAAGACCATAGCAAAGAACTCTTTTAATCAAGTCACCTTTCAAACAAAAAAACTATATCATAATCGTTTCGGTTCGGTTTGGGCGCTATGATGCCACCGACAGATTCAAAGTTACCCACGTCAATACTATAACACGCCTTTGCTTTCGTAAGTAGTTAAAAATATAGGTTACCGGACCATAAGTATGTATAGGATATACATACATACTTGTATAACATAAGAATGAACTAAAGCAACAAGAAATATGTACCTAGCAATGACAGTTTCTATACAAATATTAGTGTTAATGTTTTGCTGACTGTAGCTTTCCTTGGCAAATAATAACAATGTAGGGCTATCTTTCAACTGAGATGGTTCTGGTAGTGTGTAGAATTAATAAGAATCAATCTGTGACGTTCGAATTCGAAAGTTCCTGAATAGTATTTTGATTGATAACCACATAAATATAAGGAATAAACATGGGGTAGGTTTTTTTAGGAAAAAAAAAGACGTATGTGAAGTCCACAATCCGCACTGAGCCCGCGTGTGGACTCTGGTCCAAATCACCCTCGCTTATGGGGGTAGGCCGTGCCCCAACAGTGGGGACATATGAAGGCTGGCAAGAAAGCAAGAAGGTTCAACGTACATATGGAAAGATCACGGCAAACTACCCGGGTAGCGTCAGTAAATACTTTTTATATATATATTTTTATTTCTACTCACGTCCATTGTCTGTGGACAGCTTCATCTTCTCCAATGAGATGGAGTCTTGATCGTTGTATATGAGCACTGCAGTTGCATTGGATCGCCACGCGTTTTGCACCTGGAAACAAAACCGAAGTTATCCACAAATAGCGTTAAAAGAAAGATCCTGTCTATTGCTGACTTAAGTACTTTTATAGTTCATCAAGAAATGGGAAATAAAGATAACATACCCATATTATCATGACCCTGGGTTTTTCATTTTACCATTTATTACTCTAAAATGACTTATTATTTAGGTACCTTTTGGAAGTCTCAAACAAAGAAGGGTTATTTCTATGTACGTATATTTAATTCTATGAAGATTTGTGTATTTGGAAGACTTATGTACTGGGACTTTATAAGTTCATAGTAGTTATGTGTTTGTGGCGTTCGTAACAAGCACATTTTCAGAGCAAAGATGTAGTCAGCATTTTTGACACCCAGAGTTGTACCCCGATAGCTCAGGGTTAGAGCTTCTTAAGGTCGCAGATTGAAGTCCTAGTTCGAGGTTTAACTTTTTAACAGCATCTTTGCTATGACAATATTTATTTATAATTATGATATAACCTTTGTTATCTGTTTTCTTCGAAGACTCCAACTGCACAGATAACAAGTCGGTGGTGGCCGAGGGGTTTAAATTTCACTTCACGTCCCAAGTGGCGGAGATTCGAACCCCGAGGTCGGCGTATACCAATGAGTATTTTCTTAATTTCTTAAGTACACTGTTTTTTTTATTTACACCACTTTTTCGGTGAAGGAAAACATCGCGAGGAAACCTGCATACGTCAAGTTAAAAAAAGACGTATGTGAAGTCCACTATCCGCACTGGGCCCGCGTGAGGACTATGGCCCAAATAACCCTCGCTTATATAGGTCGTGCCCCAACAGTGGGGACGTATGAAGGCTGGCAAGCAACAAAAATATTATAGTAGGTAAAGTACCTTTCGTAATAACCGACTTATTACACCACGCAAATAAATCATACCCGGTTCAATAACTCGTATCAGTGCTCAGGGCGTGTACATACGTTATCATAGAGGTGATAAGACGGACAATAATTATGTCCGTACAGTTATCGAGGCGGGTATTTACATGATTCATGGGCTTTGTCCGAGTAAATAATAAACTTATCTAACAATCAATCTATCGATGTTTTGCGTCGCGTCGTTCAATAACAATATGGATGTATGTTTAGCTTTACATTTAATACCTTGTTATGACATAAGTACGGATACGTATATTGGGACATGTTATGTTATGTAACAAGTCGGTGGGGGCCGAGGGATTGCAATTTCACCTCGCATCCTGAATACAGAGATTCGAGCACGGCGTGTACCAATGATTCTTTCTTACTTTCTTAAGAACATACATTGATTGTTCACTCAACTGGCTTTTCATTAAAGGGTAAACATCGAGAGGATAAATGCGCACGTCGAAAAGGCGTATACGAAGTCCAAAATGAGCCCGACTCGCGCTTGACCGGTTATTATTGTTTTTTGTTTTACTTTAGAGCTTCTTATCGTCTTATGTGTAAAGCTTGTATGTATTATCGTTTTTAAGATAAGAAAAAATAACAAAAACGTTTCTTGTATGCAGACGGTCCTTAAATGTTTTACTTTTTGTTTTTTTTTTATTATTTGTTTAGGAATCCAGTATAACAAACATTGTTCATAATACTTTATTTTTGCAGTATGTGTCATTCACAAACAATACCAAAATCGAAAATAATGTAAATAATTATCTACCAGGTACCTACTTCTTTAATATTCTGTGCAAACAAGCTTACGGTCCGCCTGATGGTAAGCGGTCACCGTAGCCTATGGACGCTTGCAACAACAGGGGTATCACTTGCGCGTTGCCGACCTTTCAGAAATCTAATAACTTCTTTCTTGAAGAACTCCATACTGTAGTCCTTGCAGAAAACCTTGGCAGGGAGCTCATTCCACAACTTAAGCGTTCGCGGGAGAAAGTTTATCTGAAACCGCACTGTACGCGACCATTTAGGTTCTAAAGTGTGAGAATGAATTCCCTGCCGATGGCGAGCGGTGCGATGGTAGAAAGTAGCCGTGGGCATCATTTCACACAATTCCTCAGAACACAACCCATTATACAAGCGGTAGAACACATACAGTGAGGCAAATGACGCAAGAACTATCGGATTAAAAAATGTGCAGCTAAGTAATTATATATTGTAATAGGTCGCCCGATAAAATTTGCCGATCGCACCCGGTGAACCGCATAGCTCTATCACCGGCCTAAAAGCTTATCGTGGAGACCAGAGGTTACTGCTGAAATATAACGAACATTCAATTTATTTTTGCTCGACTGAGTGTATTCAAGCCGCTGCTGTTATGGTTTCTAACTTGGCCAAACAACTGCTGACATATGAAAACAGCCTATATCAAAATTCAGCTGAATAGATCATTTCAGAATCCCCACATGATACATTTTTAACGGTATAAGAGTTAAGCTGTATTTTTTAATCTTGGCATGTGTAGATGATTAGAAACTTGTTAAAAACCAAAAAAAAATACTTTAATTTATAATAGAAAACAAAAAAAATTTGAATTTAACAACTCTTATAAAAGCTCAAGAAAATCTCACAAATGTTACGCTTGTGGGATTTTCTTTTAAACGGTCTGAAACTAATCCCATATAATTTGTCGTCTTGTATTATCTTGTCTGTCATTACCTAAGAGATAATTGAGGGGTGGTGATCGCTCATATCTAGCCTAACTTAATAGTCTTATCATAAAAATTAACAAGTTAAGTGAATTAAACACAAGCTATTTTGAATTTTACTGATAGGTGAGGAATATTGTACAAAAAAAATGTTATGTCTAAGAAATTGCAGCGGACTATAGCCTAAGATTCGTTTCCCCGAAGAGAGCCACTAACCCCACCGTAGTAGAGAGAAACAATTCAAATTTCAAGCCTTTAGAAATAATTCTAAAGACTTTGTTCAAATTCATTCGGTAAGTTATTTTTGGTCTAAGTGTACTAAAATGTTCTCGACAAAATAAACCGCATTAACAAAAATCGATCAAGTTGAACTAATAAATAACGGATCCATGCGGACGACTTCACGGGGTAACCATCTGTTGTAAACCAAACCCTCTTTAGAATGTAGCCAATACTTTTCTGAAAACCGCATCAAAACCGGTTCAGCCAAACGCGAGATAATCACCGACAAACATGTGTATACACATACAAACATACGGGTCAGACTGAGAACCTCCTTTTTTTGAAGTCGGTTAATAAAATAGTTTAAACACCAATTTCTGTAGTATCTAAAAATACCGTTTCAACTATTTTTTATTCCTTGGAGATAAAGTGTCCTTAAACTTACAAATTAAAATCGTCTAAACACATATATCTGCAATGACCGATTCAACTATCTTTAACCCCTTTAGAATAACGTGTCCTCAAACTTGTAAAATTAAAATCATTCAAACACCAACCTGAAACAAATTTCCTTGTTCTGTTATCATTCACTTGCCCGTTGTTATCATTCGGAATTAATGTTATCATTCAATTTGTTATTTCTTTCGCACGATAACATAATACCCATATTATGATAACAGATATTTTGCAAGAAATTCCTTAGTGATTATTTATTTAATATTCTGCATATTAATTGGTTTCAAGGTTTCGTATTCGTCAGTCATTAAGTAATGAAGTACCTTAATTTCGAAGTTGCAACTCCCTCTTCTGATGACGGCTATCCAAGGCTCCTCAGGCAAAGGATCATAAGGGGCAGCGACAGATAAAAGGGGCCACGTGCAGCCACTGTGGTCATTTTCCCCACCAGGGCCCTTCGCCCGGACGTGCACCGCCATCCCCCGAGACGATCCGATGAAACCTTCACCATACTTTCCAGACTGTGAAAGAAAAGGTCAGTTTAGAACCAAGACGGCATTGTAAATAAATACGTTAGCTAAAATAGTAAGTAGAAAAGATCAATTAAATTTACTTTGAGAAATATTTGGCATTAATAATTAAGAGTACAACATAACTTAACGTTTAATAAGTATTCATTGAGAAAGTAAAATTAATTTTGTTGTGACCTGGACAATAAACAGTGCCGAGTGCCCAAATATTTTCGCAAACGTTGTATTTTATTTTTGCGTTTACATATCATTATTTTGTAGTGCAATTGAAATGTTTTAGTTACGAACCATCAACCTTAATAATAAGACAATAGGAATAGTTGTGTACCCTAAATTAATATACGAAGATATTTATTCGACTTTTATTTTTATTTAGATGCTAAAAAATAAAAATTATGTTTTCTAAATAACAGTAACCTTAACGATTTGGGTACATAAACAAATTTTTTTTTTATTTTTGATTAATTACAAAACAATCGGGCTAATTTCCACGAGTCTTGTTTTGCTTGAGTTATTGTTAATTAAAATTCCTCTACGAGAACACAATTAAGGGGGCCAACCGCCAAATAGTTACAATTCTATAGTAAAATTTACAATCCTGTAAAGGTGATTCATTACCTAACAAGGTCTAGAACTTCGGTGTACCGACTGACTACCGAAACATCTCGACTACTCGATATTCTAGAATTCTAGCAGAACGCATGCAACTAGGTAAGTTGACGGGTGTCCAGAGGTTATAGGTCGATGCAAACTTTATGGCTTTTGATCATTCACTTTTAAACCTGCCAGGATTGAATCAGGTTTGTTTGTTTTGTTGTTAAAATTATGTGTGAACTTTACTACAAGGCAATAAGTTTGCCGAAATAATTAAATGTCACTCTTCTTGTGCTAATACCATCCCATTTTAAAAGCAGATGTCCAGACGCCAAGAAATTTGCATCGAAGAAAATTAAAAAAAGTACTCATACATTTTACTCTGATAATCCCAAGTTTTAAATGATTAGTTAGACTGATTTAATGGAAGATAGGCGTCTAGACAGGAGGAAAATCGTGCGGTAAGCGCGGGGCAGGCAGCGACCCCAACAACTTCAGTATTATGGGGACGTCGTATGGCGCCTAAATGATTTGATCAACATTACCGCATTACATTAGTCAACATTTTCATTTCAATTCAAGGCAGCTATCTCCTTCACTCCAACGACAAACCATATCTGTCAGTTCCAGTACACGCGCACTTAATTAATATAACATTAATGTATTCACGATGACCCGTTGACTCATCGCTTTGCTACTTTATAATAAGTTAAATACAGGCCACTAGCTTAATTGATGTACAATAGCGTGACGTGTCAACTTGTACAGATAAAGGTGAAGCCAGAAATTGGGGGTTTAGTTACGTTAGTTGCAATTAGTTAATTGTTGACGGAAAAATTGTACCCCTTGTTGCAAAATAACTTTAAATCCTCGAAAGTAAAACAACAATGATAAGAAAAGCTGCGTTTTGTTGACGGCATTGAGAGTTATGACATTGCATTGGCATTAAAATCGTTCTTTCACATAATGTAAAATCATGGCTGTTCACTCACTCACTATTTTGACCGCCCATCCACTGCTTTATCTGGTGCAGCCAATGCGTTGAATGCGGTCCGGAAGTGACGTCATAGCGCTTCATTTTTCAGGTCGAATGTGCGCATTGAAAGCATTGAGCGTATTCAATGCGTAAAATGCTTGTCAAAAAACCACCCCCTAATAGAACAGTGAAACGTCGCGGGATCACGCCTGGCAGTTTAGGGGGGTGCCCTCTTTTGAGCTATTATAGTCAGAGACCCACGAAGCAGGCTGGTCGATTGGTATAGGCGCACAATCAGATCTATTTCATAGTATGTAATTCAGCTAAATAATTAGAAACATGTTTCTCAACGATTTCTTATGACATTCGATGATGCAATGTCTCTAAATTTTATAAAAAAAAGGCGTCTTCAATCTCCAAAAGTGGTAACAGCCACGCGAAAGCTCGCATATTCTTAATTCAACCTAAAAACCACAGTTCAAATATCTGGGCTTAGTTTTACCACTGAAGTAAAGATATATAGTCAAAACTTTCAGTTCTTTTACCGCGAACGTTATGCCAAGACAGAACCGTCGACCAGAAACTCGATGATCTCTTGTCTATTAAAGAACATCTTAATCGAAATATCTAAGTTATATGTTAATAAAAAAGTAGATGATTGCATTGGTCAAAGATTCCTGGAAACCTTGGAAGGGCCGCCATCGCCATGTTTATTTATTCAACAAACGTATCAACTTAAGCGCTGTCAAACGGCTCATAAATAAGGCATTGTTTGTTTCACAATGCAGATGCTCCTGAATAACTTACATCCACCTACTTGAATGATAAAACTTTAAGGTTTCTAAAATATAAAATAAAATATCTACCGTATTTTAGAATTTCCAATATTTTTCTTAAGGTAAAACCGATTAAAAATTTTTATTGATTAAATACAACTATAAACATTTCCCATTCAAAATGCGTTATTTATACCACAGTCGCAAAAAAGGTACCAATAAAAATGCCAGTGAATTATTTAATTACTAGTTTTTTTGTGAATTCAATAAGAACTATGGGTATTTAATAATTCAATAATTCCATTTTTGCGACTAGAAATAGTCTACAGCGATTTTTGATAATAACGCGTTTAAAGTATCGAAATAATTGTTTATTTAGAGTTAAAGATATTTCATGTAGCTTTCTAATGCATTCTGTATGAAATATAAAATCGGTTCTCACCTTATGGTAAGAAGGTTTTAAAAAAAAGTAATAGCTGAGTAGTGTTTTTCTGCAATTAAATAACAACCGAAAGATTGCAGGACGTTTTTACAATCTTTGCGTTTTTAGTTTTAACTGGTGGTTTTGCTAGCTTATTTTATTTTCTATAACTCAAATTTTTGAGTTATAAAATTATGCTTTACGTCGTTGATAGATAGTAAGAAAACAAAAAAAAATACATAAAAATAGCTTCTTTCGTTTCGTTTAGCTGATTTCGTTAATGATAAATAAGCTACTACTTATCTTTTATTGTAATAAACAATCAAATATAATTCGAGTTATAGAAACTATTATCTTAAAAAAATGGCAATTGATATATATATATATATATATATATATACAAAGAATTTAGCAAAAACAAAGAATTTTTCAAAAATTTAATTTTTAATTTGTCTTAACTATATATAATTAAAAATTAAATTTTTGAAAAATTCTTTGCTTTTTCCTAAAATTGCTATAAATTGTATACAACCTCTACCTCCTATCTCCCCTCTCCTCCCTTTCTTACCTTAACCACATCTCGTCATAAGATTATTCTTAGACTAGGTCTTAGGTTAAGGCTGTGTATTATTTCTTATACTATGGTCGAGCCTTCGCGCCGATTTGTCAATGAGTAACTGTTTTCTACGTGTCATGGATGGGGTTACGAGCAACACAAACAAAGCAAAAAAATTTGAGTTTGAAAATGCTTCTGCGTATAAGTAATACTAACCCCTCATACCAATTAGTAGTAACTACGCAGAAAAGTATATTTACCTAAACATATTTCACGCTTGTAGCTATACCAATGCTCTAACCGGCCAACTGTTCGCAACACAGTCAGTTTTCAACATGGCGGTCTCGTTTGCTCGCCGTGATCACAATGCCAATCAATTCGGCGTCTTCCGCTTCCTCCTACCGATTTACCATGAATAATTCAAGTGACCGAACATTGCCACGCCACTACGGGGTAAAAAAGACGCCTTCGAAGTTTTTATATTTGCATTATTTATTAAATGTCACAATGCACTAAACATCATACCGGCAAATGGTTCGTTGACAGAGTTCGAAGCAGTTCGAAGGCTGTTAAGAAGATATTTTTGTTTATGCCACTAAAGTGGCAATCAAGCTTGGATCTCGCTTGATGTTGAGCGACCACTTAGCGTCTAGACGCTGGCAACACCAGGGGCATTTCTCGCGTGTGGTCGATGCCGACCCTTAAAAAATCAAATAACTCCTTGAAGAATCCTTTTTTGTTAAAAAAAATATTGTGCTAGAGGTAGAAGATACTTTCCCAATCTATAATACACATACATCCAAATTAATATATTTGTGAACGGCGGTTAGTGAGGCTAACTTTTTTTATCACTTATTTTAGTTTAAGAAACTTGTTTTTATACATGTGTGCGTGTTAACGAACAGACATTTATATACATATGCACCACTTTCACACGTTTCAGTTTAGTGTCCCACTTTTGCGTCTCCACGTGCACACATTTTCGGTATTGTGACCCACTTACAGGTCAATGGATGAATTTACCATCCATCTTTGTTTGTTTCTATAAGTTAAATCTAACTAACAAACTACCTTTATTACGAAAGCTGTAGTGTGTTGAATTGTAGTAAATGAAATTGAAAGTTAACAGTCCACAAAAAATGCTTACCGTGACAAACGCAATACAATTATAAAAGTTTTTGGTCTTAGTTGAAGATATCGCAAAAGAATTTTAAGGATTTTTTAAATACACAAACATTAAAACGAATTGTGGTAACTTTTATTTTTTGGGCTCGTAACATTCGAATTATGAATGGCATCTTTTTAATGGACTATTTTTGTTTATCGGTAATCAGTATAGGTGGCCAGCAACATTATTTGAAATACATTATTTATATATGTAACATAAACAAATATATTAAATTAAAGATATGCAAAATTATAAAAATATTAAAGATATGTCATAAATGTCATTTTATAATTTAAGCCATTGCGTAATACATAGTTTGTTGAACTGCGCAGACTGCAGGTCTCTTTAAGACGCAGATGTACCCTTGCCTTAAAAGAAAAAAGCGTTTTATTTTTTTAAGAAACAACATAACAATTAAATAAATTCTAATTTATCTGAATGATTCACAAAGTGCAGTAAACTCAAAATTCACAGTGACTCAGACCAGACGGTAGGTGACTGATTAGCCCAAAGTGCGCATACACATAGGTACATTTTACAAACCTAACGCGCAATACCAACCCTTAAAGACATAAACATAGGGGTCATTGCAGCTTATTTTTATTTACTTTGTCTTACAGATTGGACGCTAGTCCTTTTGTTGAGGCTTCCGTCTATTATAAAGAAAACAATGGAATTAGACCAGCACAAATTTCGCTAACAATAGCTAAAGTACCTACATGCAACATATGTTATAAAATGGCTAACATCACTTGACCTATGTATATTTTAGTTGACATTCTTACCTCTAGCTCTGATCATCCCTTCGGACGTAAGTAAATGGTATATATTTTTTCAACTCTCATAATCTGAAAGTAGAATAAATATTATCTGAAAAGCGGGTGGGAAGTAGTATATGTCGGCCCTAGGGCCGAAAAGTAAACAAAGCCACATTGGACAAAGTCAGTCACACACCGATAGGCACTAGCCATTGAGAGTCAGGGGGAGGCATTGGCATGTAGCCTGGACATAGCGAAGGCGTTCGATCGGGTCTGGCACCGGGGTCTTCTATCGAAGTTGCCATCTTACGGAGTGGGGAGCCAAATGGGTGGCTAGCTTTTTGTCCGGCAGACGCATCCGAACCGCAGTTGACGGTAGTTGCTCTGATAGCATGGACATTAATGCTGGTGTCCCGCAAGACTCTATGCTGTCTCCTAAGCTGTTTTTACTGCATATCGATGACATGTCGGACATCAACAACATACATGCAGATGACAGTACTGGAGACGCTTTTTAGTTTTTACACGGGTCGTGCAAACATCCCTCGTTCCGTTGTGGAGGACAGCCGCGGAGAACTTGTGTCTCAAATCGAGACCACACTGTCCCAGGTCTCTGACTGGGGACGGGTAAGCTTAGTCCGGTTCAACCCTACAAAGACACAAGTGTGCGCGTTCACCACTAAGAAAACTCCATTCACTGTAGTCCCACAATTCCAGAACACTCCCCTCTCCATTTCCAAGAGCATTGGGATCCTTGGTGTCGAGATCTCCAGCGATGTTCAGTTCCGAGATCATTTACAAGATAAGGTGAAACTGGCGTCCAAAAAACTTGGTGTACTCAACAGAGCGAAGCAGTACTTCACGTCGGGGCAAAGGTTGTTACTTTACAAGTCGCAAGTTCGGCCCCATATGGAGTACTGCTGCCATCTCTGGGCAGGTGCACCCGGATACCAGCTTGGCCCTTTTGACTCGGTTCAACGACGGGCTGTGAGAATTGTCGACGATTCCAAACTCACTTGCGGTATCGAGCCCTTAAGTCTGAGGAGAGACTTTGCCTCCCTGTGTGTGTTCTACCGCTTCTACAATGGGTTGTGTTCTGAGGAATTGTTCGAAATGATGCCCACGGCTACTTTCTACCATCGCACCGCTCGCCATCGGCAGGGAATTCATTCTCACACTTTAGAACCTAAATGGTCGCGTACAGTGCGGTTTTAGAGACTCTTCCTCCCGCAAACGCTTAAGTTGTGGAATGAGCTCCCTGCCAAGGTTTTCTGCAAGGACTACAGTATGGAGTTCTTCAACAAAGAAGTTATTAGATTTCTGAAGGGTCGGTAACGCGCAAGTGATACCCCTGGTGTTGCAAGCGTCCATAGGCTACGGTGACCGCTTACCATCAGGCGGGCCGTAAGTTTGTTTGCCACCTTAGTGGTATAAAAAAAAAAAAAAGGTTCAAGCTGTTACGGAAAACCCTTTACCACCCAATTCAAAGGATAGGTATTTGATTTTTTTTCATATTTGGCTTGTGTTTACTTTCCTCATATTCGAAATGAAAAGTAGAGTGTTTAATTCAAATGCAAGGCCCATTTCATCCTTTAGTTAACAATCTACTATTTAATTACCCGTACGCGTCATTACGAGCAGGCAAAGCGGGTGTTTACACATTAACTTACTTCCACGGACTTTTTCTTTGTAAAAGCTGTCTGTCCAAAATATAAACCACGCGCACACTACAAGCGAGCAATCTGGCGGTGTTATTGTTCTCTACTTCTTTTTCCACCATTTCAATTGTGATTTGGTGAGTTTATTTATTTATTTAACTTATTTTTTATTTATTTACTCGCAAATGTGATGATAAACATTGTGTGTACGAAAATTACAAAATCGAGTCATTAAAGCCTTCGGAACCTCTCGTTAGTAAATTTCTCCTTACCACCCTTAATCTAAAATGTAGATACGTTTAAACTCATGGGTCCTGACGGATACCCACAAAATATATCTTATAAATTTTCTTTACGGTTCCGCTTCCGGCGCCAGGTACCTAGTTCTCATAGTATAAACAAAGTCCCATGTCGCATCTGTTTGTCTATACAATACTCTATTTCTTGAGTTCTTTTTCAGGAAAATACACTATAGGATTTGAGAAAATTCTGCTAAAAACCGAACACTTAGCATTACTTGCCTTCTTAAAATTCAGATAAAGTTATAAGAAAGAAGTGTTTATTACACACATGAACATCTTAAACTCAGCATTAAATGTACAAAATATAATTCCATATAACCGGATATCCGGATAATCGAGGTTACGCGGTAGTGACAGGAAAACCTTATCCATATACCTAATACAACCGACGTTAAATCAAGTGAACGGGCAGCATGACCAATCGTGACCTAAATGAGATCTTTAATTTAAGGCCAACGCACCGTTCCGACAGAATGTTATTTTTAAAGATTAAAAAAAAAAAAAACTTACACAGAAGAGAATGACCGAGCGTTATTTGATTGAGTTAAGAAACCATAAAACTTTATTCGTTGCACGCACGACAACAACACTTTATGAGGTACGCTAAAAATAGTGTGTTATATTATTGTAGTGCGTATGCGATACATTACGGTCAGTGTGTGGGCGCCAGTATAATGTTCCCCCTGTATTATACGTGGGATTTAGGGGTTCAGGAACATTACATATCTATATATTATAGTTTAAAAATTCTTATGTAAATAGATGTAGATAATTGTTTCGATCAAAAATCAAGTAAGGACGAAGTCAAAAATAAAATGTCCATCTGACAGTTATACAAATTTAGAAATTAAAAATAATAATTTTGAGTGAAGATCAAAAAGTACCATATACACCGCTTGAGCGGTCAAATATAAAAAATTGCGGGTCGCTGTCTGATACTGTACCTACTGCAAGTACGATTTATCTCAAAGAAGCTTGTGCAAGATATGGTCACATATCGTAGCATGTTTGAAAAAAGTTATTTAACACCTAGAAAATTAACATATTTAACATGTATTATTTGTTATGACTTGAGTGATAGGGCAAATCCCTTTTTTATTTATTACACATCATCACTAGAAACGTAGATTACCTACAACGCGGGCGAGTTAACATGACACGAGGCCGCACAAATTTATTCAATGTAGGATGTGCAAAAAAATTATCAGAGTAGTTAAAAGCTTCCGACCCGCTAGAGAAAAAAACCGGAAAAAACTGGAAACAGTCTTTTTAGCTAGAAAATTTGATCCTCCCTCGGGGTCCGGAGAGGAGTCACAGAAAAAGTGCTCCATACAAACGTTGCTGCCGACGACGACCACTATCGATTCCCATCATCAAAATATATGGTTATTGGGACACCACAAATTTTTATATAAAATTACGAAAAAAAAATTTTTTTTCAACACCCCCATTTGTTCAAACTAACCGTAAACAAAAAAAAGGAAGGAAACCTGAAAATATTCGAAGTCCGCTTTTTTTCCAATGCAACCCCATTTTTTTACTCTGACCATTTTTTTACGCACCCTACATTGAATAGACTTTACACGGCCAGGTATCATGTCTCCCCCGAGTTTTACGTATCGTTTGAGATGCCCAAGTGAGTACGTTACCTACGTGACACGGGGCACGTGAGATACGAAGAAACCGTACAGTTCGAGATGCACAGGTAATTGGAATTTCTTAGAAACAAAAAAAGAAAACATTATTTTTCCTCTTGTTCCCAGAAGCTCCTTATAAATTAATGAAACGATTAGCTCGCAGTAATTATGTTTTATTATCTTTTGCATTACTTCATCACAATATACATTCAAATACATAAGACTCCAAAACAAACAACTATCAACCTTTTTTCTTTTTAAAATAAAACAAAAATCTAATGAAACCTGTTCACATCACACCTCTTAAATGCTGTTTTACGCAAACTCCAATCCGTGATTAAAATTGACAAATTATGAAATGACGGGATTGGTCAGCGTGGGACACTACGGCTAGGGTAGTTATTGTACTCCATTTCATGAAGGTGTAGGGAAGAAGTGGCATGAAAGAGCCAGTTTACTAAACGGAGTAAAAAAATATTCTTTTGATGAAAGAAATGATCTTTTTTCTCTCTCAAATTATTATTTATTTATTAAAGTAAGTATTTTCATACAAAAAAAAACCTTAACAAAAAAAAATACAATGAAATTCATTTTTAAAATGTGTCATTTGGCTCTTTCATATTTCGGTAGTAGTAAGTAATGAAAGAGCCAGTCTATATTATAAAGTGTGATTGTGAAAATTGTGCAAAATAAGAATTATTCACTATTAAAAAACTGAAGCAAAAAGACAATTCTTACAAATCCTTTTTAAAAACTAATGTGATTTTTAAGTCATTCTTACAGACACTTTAATCTTAAGATTATTCAATAATACCTATTATACGTAAATAATGGGTCGAGGAAAACTCCTTTCGCATATAGTATGCGAAAATATATATATAAACTAAACTGATAAAATCTCTTTAGCTGTACTATTTGTATCTGGCTGGTTTTGTTGACATTAAAAAGGTTAGCTTTTAAAAAAAAGAAAAAATTTGTAAATTGTTGTTTCCCGCTATTTTTCATTTGTTTTTCTTTGTGTCAAAATGAGTGGATCTGATGAAGAAATTCGATACGTTTTAAAATTTTACTACAAATAAACAAAAAATGCAACGCAATCCGCAAAAAACGTTTTTGACGTTTATGGACCTAATGCAGTGTCAGCAAGAGTAGCACAAAGTTGGTTTAAGAGGATACACTTCGCGGCGCCTCACAGCGGGCTTCATACAAACGAATTTCTCACTTATTTTTGACACTTGCTCATCAAACACCACGAAATTTTGAAGACATGTTCTAGATATAAATATCTAGGTCTGTAGTATGCCAGTTTTCTATCTAATTTTATAGTTTAAACGTTATACGGGTTCTAGTTCTAATTTTGCATACAAATGGTTTTAAAAAGATTTCTAGTTAAAAGAACGTTTTACAAGATTTTGGAAAATCACAGACCTAGGTATTCGGCTTGAGATTATGACTTAGAAATTTCACAGGGATTGATAAGTAAATGTCAAAAACAAATGAGAAATTCGTTTGTATGAAGCCCGCTGTGATGCGCCGCGAAGTGTATCCTCTTAAGTGTTTTCAATCCGGGAATTTTAATGTCAAAATTGCACCTCGCGCTTACGCTCTCTTAAATTTTCATATAAAATGCGAAGAAACATTTCTCCGATTTTATCAATAACAATCTCAAAAATAAAAAAAAATTACGAAAAATATCTTCTATAAAAAAAACATCACATCACAAGCAAAATACTTTGAGTGCCAAAAACTTCGACTCAATGTACCGGCCGTGCGTTAGTTCCGGCGAACCGTCAAATGTTTGTAGATGACGGGAAATCAGTGTTGCTATAATTTCATCTAAACATATAATCCAAGATATCTCTGCTCCAACGTAGTTTCGGGACATAATTCCCATAATAACTTTGGTTTGTTTTTAAGTGATCTTTCGTTAATATGATAAAACTATAAGTGGCTACAAAACTAAAATATGATAAACATTTTAATCAAACCTATTTCAAACCGATCACACCTTTGGAGATCGTTCGTATCCCTTCATCAGTCATAATCTGATGATCTTTAAACAGCTGAACTTATTTTCTTGAATTATATCTAAGAAAACGTTTGATCAATTGACCTTTCAAACAATAAAACTAAATCAAAATCAGTTTATCCGTTTGGGGCTACAATGCCCTTTAAACTTAAAGCACCGTAACACCACCCCCTTGGCTAGTATTTTGCGTATATTTTATATGTTTTCTTAACAAAAAAATTATTATAAGGTATAAAAAATAAGTTTTTACAATACTTACTATTGAATACGTTTTGATTTACAACTTTTATGCAAACAAAAAAATTATTATAAGGTATTAAAAATAAGTTTTTACAATGCTTACTTTTGAATACGTTTTGATTTACAACTTTTATGCATAGAAAATATACCCAGGTAGGTAATTCTGGCGTTATACCATAGTGCAGGACGTAGACGCATCATTCTTTCGGTGCCCTACGGGGCCACGAGATAGTATCTATTTGACAGCTGCCTTTCACCGACGTTGTAACATAACAGTAGCGGAGCATGAGCCAACTTGACCTACTTACAGGGCCAGTTTTGGTGGTGTGCCCTTTATTGTATTCTGTGCTTTCAACACTTAAAAGTATAGCGTCGTAAATTATAAAGTTTTTTAAAAGAAGTATTAATCACTTAATGTTTTCTTTGATAAAATTATAGTTAAAATTTACTAATAAACAAAATTCTGAACACAATTTAGTTTGGCGCACAGCAATGTCAGGAAATTCAGTTTTTTGTAACGATTAGTTCCCGTGGGAAGTGAAATTTTCCGGACATTTGTTCGGAGCGGCAAAAATTAGGAGCATCAAACTAGAAGGCAGATAAAAAACTATTAGGTTTTTGTTGTAAACTGTACAGGTAAAGTCAGGAATACATCACTCTAAACTTTATATGCATTAAATTTTCTTTTTACAATTATTTATATAATATAAATATAATTACATTTCTTGTGTTTAATCCATATGGGCAGAATAAAACGTGTCATGGCTAAGGTAAAAATTGCACTATCTATAGAATAACACAAATTATTTATGAGTTACCTATAATATAAGTTATCGTGGTAAAGCACGGCCAATATTATTTTTACCTAAAGCAACTAAAATTACATCAGTATTCTAAGTTCTGGATAAGGACAAGCTATCACTAAGCCCAAATTCTTATATGACTGGAAAGTATTTTTGCTGGATACTTGCATGCAGGTAGAACATTCCCTACTAGCTTTTGCCCGTGGCTCCAGCTTTACCTTAAAAAATCCCTGAGGAAAGCTATAACTAAAGCATAGCTTGCTGAAGCAAACTTCCTTTTTATATAATCAAGGAGTTGAATCCCACGCCGATAACAAATTTAGCGCAGGCGAAGCCGCGAACAGAAGCTAGTATTTTATACAATAGGTATACAAGCTAGAAGGCAGCTTATCAATTATCAGCTGTTTATTGTTTTTTACATAAATAAATCAATTTAGTATTGTATGTTTTGTATCAGTAAAGGTCATTCCACTAAGTGATATAAATTGTGTATCAATATACCTAGGTGTGTAAATACAACACAACTGTGTTTGAATAGGAGAATGACGTTGGTATTATAGTTACAGTGTTGATTATATAAATAACTCGTACCTGGGGTTAACTCTTGGAACCAATTCTATTAGATTAAATCGCAAAATCTTAAGATCGAGAATTTTACTAGCACTTAATCGAGAACGGAATTTGGCGGTTAATTTTGGTACATTAGAAATTATAGGCATGTTCCTTCCGAGCCGCGTTACAATTTAATAGTAAAACCTCATTTTAGCACCAATTACTCGTTCCGTCTAAGCGCATCTAATAATTTCAGCGGCGATAATGTTTCGCGTCATTTGTTGGCCTTTCCGTGTGTGTATGTTTGAGTATTTATATTTGATTTCTTTGTAGCTAACAACAAAGATAAAGAGTTCATAATGCAAAAATAAACTTTTTTTTTAATTTTTTTTTAAATGATTTACTTTTACATTTGACAACTGTCAAAAAGTAGCGAAAATACCCACCGCCTGACATGGGTTCTTGGTAGCAATATTTCGTAGCAAAACCGCTTAGACGAAACGCTAAAAGTCAACATAAAATTTTGCTATGATTTTGCTACAAAAACTTAAAACGCAAAGCGCTAACAATTTATGCTAAAAAGTAGTTAGATAGAACGCCCTATTTTTGAACAACAATAGGGAACTATTTAAGCAAGCTATTTTGACGTCATCGGAATAATTTTATATATTTTAAACATAATAATATTATTGTTTTTTTATCTAATAACTGTTCTATAAATAATATATTATTTGGGCATAAATAAAAAAAATACTTAATACCTAATCATTTATATATTCAGCACACATAGTTTAATTTTTTTTTTTCAAATAACAATTTGAATATCATAAAATTACAGAAACTTATACGTAAATGTAAAGGACCTTAGGGAGTGCTAGTCTTCAAAAGTCTTTAACAAAGTCTTATTAAATTTAATGAACTTAATAATGAGACTTTTAATTACAATTTAAAAAAAATGTAATAAGTTTTAATTAGTTATGGTCATTTCTTCAAAAAAATGCCATTAAATTTTTTAAAAAATGTTAATTACTTACGTTTCTAGATTAAAATAATCTACTTAGTATCTAAAGTTAGACCTGATATTATTAGTTGCTGTCCTTGAATTGCATACAATAACAAAAATTGTATACATTAAAGTTCACACAACTTTTGAAAATTACAATAGGTATAATAAAGTTATTCTAAGTACTATAAATTTCGACCGTTATTAACCTTCGATGTGTTGAACCTTTTTTTTAATTTAGTATTTATAAACTCACTGTTTTGAAAACGTTTCCCACATACTGAACAACACATAAATAAATTACGTTAGTCAGGCATTTGTTTAATAGCCAAGTTAATTTATACCTTAGGATATAAACCTTATTCATATGGAAATACCATAGATATGCAAGTTCAGTACTATATACATATAGTACAGATAGGCAACGGCCCATACATTTACTGGAACACTAAGATTAGTTCTGTAATACGAGTGCGTGGCGCTAGTGCGCAAAACGGAAAAGATTTTTTTTTTCTTAAATTCAATTATTACTAGCCAGCTTATAAATTACTTTTCTAATGTGGCTTTATAGATACCAAGTTCCATCCCAGACTAATATTTATATTGTTGTTCATCTACGAAGAATAGACCAAAGGACGTAAAATCAAACAACGTTCTCAAAGTTGACATTGTTTATTCATAAATATTCATGAAATGTACATTTATTTTCGATTTTCTTAAATTCTTAAGCTTATTACTTAGGCTGCAATTAATAATTATAAGACCATTAACGAAAGTTTTTGTTTAGTTTTAAACTAAAACTTCAATGTAATATATAGTATAGTTTGAACTTTCATTAATGTTTTAAAACAATATTCGTGTAAGATTATTGAAATAATAAAGAATGTTAGACAATACCTTCTAATACAAAATATCTGTAGATATTATTTTTTTGAGTATCATCATACCTAGGCACAGGCTTATATTTTTTGTTTCCTCTTCGTGCAAAAGAGATTTCTAAAATGTTAATAAACAATTATTTATTAATAGCTACTAATAGACTAGCTATTTTTAAAAAGTTGTGTATTTTCTGTATAATATACCTAAATTGATAATATGATAATTCATATTAGCAAATTCACCTAAATAAGGTTTGTACTATTACTTATGTTTTTTTCACGTCAAAAAGTGTACTCAGGACTGTAACAAAATTAATCAAATTCTTACAAACTTATCTCTCCTAATAATCTTAAAAAGTTCTCTATCGTAAATTACCATACAAGATTCAACCTTGCAATGATTATAGCGACACCTGCAAGGCAAAACTTCGTAAATCATTTGTCGTAAGTTTACAGAAGAGCGCGTCGAAGTTTCAAAAAATTCTTAGTGACGTCTGTTACGTCCTAATGCCATTCAAACTAAAAAAAATGTTCAAAAAGGAATGTTTTATATTTCTGTATGATTAATGTGCTATAAGTACTTTCATTTTATTACCTTTTCTGAGTTACAATGAGTTTGCACGGCATAACTTTATAAAGTGACATTGTAACTCAGGACATACAATTAAATTTTGTGTATCAATATTTGCTTATATTGACTTAAATATGGTGCCTGTGGATGTGAACCATCTTGTGGAGATAGAAAATACACAGTTGCAAGTGCCAACACCAATATATAAGGTAATACTTTTTACTACTAGTTCTTTATTCTGTGATATGGACTCTTCCATGTTGACTAGGCAACCAATTCAAAGTCACCTTCGACGTGTAGTTTTTTGGACAAGATGTTATCTCTAAATCATATGTAAACCTACTCTAACCGACGAAAGCCACTCTGAAACAATAAATTTAAATACGTTCAAAGATATGACATAATCATTCTAAATTTTTTACATTCCTACACGATGAGCTAATTTTATTTACTACGTACAGGGTATTTTTGTACAGATACGATTTTTTACAGTGGGTATAATATTTTTACGACTATCTATATATATACTTCGCCTATATACTTCGCCTGTAAATCAACTAACATTTCAGTTATACTATGATCCTCAGCAGATTCCAAAATCTGTGCCCTCGAGATATATCTCCAAGCCTCTGAAGAGCTGCCGCCCGGCCACAAAAAACTATGGCAACCAATGTGGACAAGGATCTTCATTTTCGCCGAATTACAAAGTTACTTATTAGACTAGATTAGTTACTTAATATCAGGCTGAACAAAATTGACACAGGGCAAAATTGCAAAACCAAAAAGCTGTAAGAAAACCCGTCTGCAAATATAGGTGGAAAAATATTATGAGTAAGTCAGTAAAAATATTTTGACCCAAAACCACTTGCATTCTACCTTGTGCAAAACGTAGCCTTAATTTAATAGTGGAGTAGAGGACCGAGTGGCGCATTGCAGTGGTAGAACAGGCGACTGTCGAAGTTCGGGTTCGATTTCCGGTAAGGGCCCGCTAATTATGTTATTATAAAGTTGTCTCGACTCTGGTTGCGACCAGTACTGTATGGTATACGGATATTTGGGGCAGTCATTATTGGCTATATATTGGTTATATACTATTTTATACTATTATTATTTCTGGAGGCTGTACGGACTGTGAACAACTGTTTTAAGTTTATAATTATGACGTAAAAATCTTAAAATATTTTAGTTATAAATCTACAGAATTTTACTGATAAACACATATCATGTGGAACACAGAAAGCAATTTTTTCATGACTGTTTTAAGGCAAAATATTCTATGGACACAGAACAATGACATTTCAACACTGTGGTCATTAATAATTGTCTCTAAATAAAATTAGTGTTTCCATACAAACGGACGAAGTGACATACAGACATTGGGAAACCATAAGAATAAGGGTCTGCTTATTATTCGTCCTTATAGCTTAATAGATAACTTATACCGATATCTCCATTACATAATATATTGCTATTTTTGAAGATTTCTTTTTAAAATTATTACTTTTGGATAAATTTTCTACTACTACTACGGCAAAACTTTATCCAAAAGTTATAATTTTATAAGGATATCTTCAAAAACAGCAATATATTATGTAATAGAGATATCGGTCATCAAGCACATTAAACACGTAGCTATAATATATATTAATATGCCAAAATATATCCATACTTCCATATATATACTGATATTATAAATGCCAAAGTAACTCTGTATGTCTGTCTCGGGAATAATTATAACCGAGCCTAAACGAACTTTAGCTTGGTATAGCAAACTTCATTCGTAGGTATAATTAAGAAGTTGGCGTAAGAATCTAAGGCCGATAACCAAATTTAGGGCGGGTGGAGCACATTATTATTATATATGGGAAAGTTAAGATGTTTGGTTGTTTGTTACTCAACCACACTTCAACCGAGCCGATTTAGATGAAATTTGGTATAGAGATAACCTAAGAGCCGGGGAAGGACGTAGACTATTTTTCATCTTGGAAAATTAAAAAGTGTCCTCGAGAATGACTAAAACATTAGTTACTCAATCCTGCCGCAATGGAGCAGACGTCCTTGAAGATATGGAGAAGAAAAAAGGCTACTTTTAGGGCTACTTAAATTAAAAAAAAAATCCGCGGAGTAACTATAACCGAATTTCACGAACAAACCATAGCTGCATCTATAGCTTGCTATAACAAACTTCTTTAGTTGCCGTAAGAAATAGTAACCTATTGGATTATATTAGGTAACTTACTTTCTGGTTGATTTTTTGGATATCCTTCCGTCTTGCGTAAACATAATTAAGTTTTCCATTTTCGTAGAATTTTTCTTCAAAATGTTTGCTACATACTTTTTTGGTATGTAGTTGTTTTGCATTATATGAATATAAATTATTATCACCTATGTTTTTTAACCAAAGAATTCGTTTATATCCCACCGAAGGAAAAGCATGAAGATAAATATTTTTAGTTTGACCATTGGAGTCACAGTTTTTTATACAACACTTAATTCTACTCATAGTTATCAATTATATGTTCCAAATCTATAACAAACAATAACAAAAAACAAATTATTCATGCTTTATCACTTTGTCAACGTTAATAATATCAAATTTATAGTTAATATTAAAAAACTTACGCAAATCTAATTTACAAAACCGCGCCAACGTTTTTTTTTTTATAATGGCGCCTTTTTTTTTTAAATCTTGGGAACTTCCGCCTATACTAGCGCCACAGTCTCGTATTACATAACTAAACTATTATACCTTAATCGTAAAGCGACCTTATTTCTTTACCAATAAAGTCTAAAATCAAATAAAGTTTTTTAGTGTTCCCAGCTGTTGTTCCTGCGAGAACACACGGTGGGAAATACTTAATAAGGATAAAAGGTAGGTGCTCTTTGTGTTAATCCAGGACATGATCTATTTTGTGTCAAATTTCATTTAAATTTGTTCACCAGTTTATTCGTGATTCAGTTACAATCACTTGTGAATCACAAGTTGTGATTCTTTTCACACTTTGATAACCCCAGTTTTGCCTCCGACACTTATTGTTCGTGTAGCTTTGAAACGTCGCTAACATAATAATTGGTTGCAAAACGAACGGTTGACGTATACACACTACAATAATAACAGTTTGACAGATTAACACCAAAACCCACCTCCAGAGTTTCATTCTTAGTGGCAAAAGTGACAAAACAAAAATATCGTTAACGAACGCTTGACAGTTTGTTACAGATGATACTAAAATTTTGATGTTTTTGACACCAAAGCAAAACGAACGATGACAGGTGACAAAACTCAAACATACCCTGATTTGTTTGAAGTAGGTATATACCTACATATTTTTAGGAATCTATAAACAATGTTGAAAGAAGTTACTTGAGGGTAAGTACTTTTTATTTCCCTAAACGGAGAAGGACGGCCTTAGCGGCTATTATTAAAAGGGATGATTCATACACTCTTATGACCTTAGCTAGATTTTATCAACGATGAAGTCACTTATGACGACATATTTTTAATCTTGAACAGTCGCCTACACAAGACATCATAGGCGAGTAGGGTTACCAGACGTCAAAAACTTTCCCGATATGTCCGCATTTTTCCCTCTGTCAGAGAAACAGGATAAAAATCATGTTTTTAGGGAAATTTAAGTAAATAAAAATAAATGTGTATATAACTAGTATAATACTAGCTAAGAAAGAAACAAATACTGACAAGATAAGTGAATTATTATATGAATTTCGTTGTATAAGTTGCGTAATTTAATTGCATGAAATTGCCTTTTTGAAACTGCTGATTTACAATACGTATAATATTTTACCACACACTTCATTGCGAAAAAATAACAGGAAATCCACTATAGATTAGGCATTTAATATATGGAAGAAAAATTGCTTTTGTATACAAAAGAAGAAACTGACTGACGTATTCATGATAATATATCAACTCCCAGCCCAAACCGCTGGGTCTGGGAACTTGAAATTTGGCATGTGAGTTACTTACTTGACGTAGGGCCCCTCTAAGAAAGGATTTTGCAAAATTATGTCCTATAATTAAAATCGAATTTGTTGGAAGTTTGTATGAAAATTCGACAATTTTGAACCTAAATGCAGAAAAATTGGAATTTGGCCTTGAGGGTAAAAATAAGGATTGACGTGTTTTATAGGTTTCAAAAACAAAAAAAAAAACGATATTTTTCCAGGTAAAACAATAAACAGTTGAAAGGTTAACTTTTTTTCAAAAGTCCACTATCCATATCCATAATCAACTGGACGCAGTACACTCCGTTCAGATAAGTACTAAACTGGTTTGCTTTAAACTTAGTCCATATCAGGTTACCAGTTAAGTCCTTGCTTACATCATACATATTATATGCACAACACGTGTGGTACGCGTTGATCCAGTAATTTCTTTGTAGGCCAATCAACGACTAGTGATTCCAAAACCGGTTTATCAGTTCCACTTTGAGCTATACTAGAACTCGTGTATTCGTGCTATTATAAAAAAAGAAACACGTGTAAATCGCTGATAAAATATCTTAAATCAAAACAGATGTAAGCCCTAAATGTAATTATAACATTTATAACTGCTACGTTTTACATCAGGAAAATAGCCCACTAGACTAATATTTATTATTATTGTATAGGCCAAATGTCGGTGGTATTACAGTGGGCTCGATCGTTGCGGCGTTCGTTCTAGCTTCAGCGTGTAACCAATGACCCTTTTGTGTTTTCGCTAATAACATATTATCGTTTCAGATTTTAATAAAATTTAATATTTAAAAATGATATTGATTTTTTTTTAAGGCTGAATTTTAAAAAAGAATGTGTGAGATTTTAAGCTAAAAGGCATATAGTTAAAATAAAAAGGCGTCGCAAGTTGACAAATTATAAGATTCTTGTAATTTTTAATAGTTGTCAACATTTTTCAATCAAACTTTTCTTGTGGCAAAGTAAATATATAATTGATATAACCTTTATTGGATATGGTTATTTTTCATGCGCCCAACACAAAAGTATTGAGGACAATTTTATTTATATTAAGTATTTTTTATACCTATTTATTTAGTATCAATAAAATGGTAGCAAATAAAAGTATTTTTTATCCTAATCTAAACTAATTTTATATTTTAACCTAGCTTATTTGGTTTTTGAGCAATTTCGTTTTTCTGATATAAATAGAACTTTGGAAGCCGCACCCTCCTAAAACGGTTTTTTTTTTGTTTTATGATGAACTTTACCTCCGATGTTTAACAAAAAATTACTATTATGACTGGACATAATATTACATAGCCAACTAAATTAATAAAATGAATTTAAAAACCAAACTCATCAATATTTTGCATTTGTTTGAAAATAATTTGAATTGATCGCGCTTTTGGCTTAAATCGGTAAAAATAATAAATTAAATAATTAATACAAATACAAAAAAACAGGTTGGTGTAATAAGTCAGTGTAATAAAATTGAATGTTTGTAGAAGATACTCAACGTAAGTTGTTTTGATAACATATTGGCTGTAAGATATAATATTAACTCACCTCTGACGTCTCTGTGTACACTTCTCCATGCTCATCCTTGTAAGTTATATTGATGTTCGCAACTGTATAAGAATCAGCACTGAGGAATCTCTCATCTCCTGGACTATATCGTACAGATTCCAGGTCACTACCGGCTGAATGACAGCTGACAAGCGTGGCAACCCAGCCCAGAGTTGCCAGTCTAGACCACAGCTTTTCCACATACATTTTTTTTTATCTGTATTTTAATTGAAATTATCACCACACAGAGTAGTTATACACCTAGACGCGTGCCTGACCCAAGTCCGGTAACGGTCGAAATGTTTCTAAACATGAACGCAAAGAAAAAAAAACCGCACAGCACTAACACGTCTCACTCAAAGCACGAAACTGCACCTTATGACGTGTAATAAAAATCGACACGATTTTATCAGCTCTACTATCGCTTAGAAAAAACATACGAAATGGATTTAGTAGCGAATGCGATAGCGTATCGTTATCACTCGCGAGTCGCGAAGTTTCAACAGGTTGTTTGCAAACTAGCTGCCTTATGAACTCCTTTTGCAAACGGGGACAGCACTAGCAGATTCCAAATTCAATTTTTTTTTTTCTTTCTTATTCGTCTGTCATGACATATTTGATACAGTCCTCTTTTGCAACTTGCGTAGACAACTTGTTTCAAGTAGTAAGATTTGAAATTGACTGCCGCTCCATAGCCTTCGAGCGTCTGCACACCACAGTAACTGAAACAATAGAAGTCTTACGTCAGAGCCCATAGTCAATTAATAATGGCATATCATTAAGTGCATATATGATATAACATAACACGACCAATACGTACGACTGCTTCCACGAAAACAATGTTAATATCTGTGAATTTATTTAACTTGTTTGGATTTGATATTCGGATATCTTGAAAGTAGAGATTAATGATTCATACAGGTGAATGTCCGACTGTCTATGACAGACGGCTGTTTTTAACCTTTTTGCAACCCTGAATACATATACATACATACATACACGCTGGGTATGAATGCTTATTAGATACCTAAGTTTGCCGACTTCATTAGAGTACATGTCCTCTTTTATGTAATATTGATGTAAATGTGTCTAAGTACCCAAAATTTACTATGCTATTTTATTTTATTAGGATATGAAAGTCACCCCTTCATTATTTGTCATTTGACAACTATATTTGTAATAAATACAATTAGGAGCGTTCTGTGCCACTTACAAACTTCAAGTTCAGTAATATGTTTTATAGACTGCGCAATAGCCTCATGAAATTTGCCACACTTTAGAAAGAGACAAAGCGAACCTGCGGTCTCTTTTCTTTTTCTGTTAACGTCTGCCAATTTGTAATCTGTCCTATGGACTGCGCAATAGCTATACAAAATTTACCAACCTTAGGTAAGAGACAAAGCGAACCTGTGGGCTCCTTTTTTTTCTATCAACGTCCGCCATTTTGTTTCTTTTTAATTATTAAAACCAGTTAGGAAGAGTAGGGAGACACTTCGTCTTTTTCTCGCTTTTGCGACCGTTTTTACTGTACAGCTGTCAGAGGCCAGCCATTTAATACGTCACGCGCATAGAGTGGTAAGGGCGTTGCACAAAGTGAGATAAAACCAAATTGTTTATACTAAAGTTAGGTAAAAAAAGCGGGGAGGGGGTGCCTAAAATTAAGGAAATTTACGTAAAGTACTAAATGGATGGCCCCTAGGAATCTTCATGTCCTAGGGGATGGACGGCTAGGGTATATGTAAATGAGCCCAGCTCGCACTTGATCTTTTCCGAGTTCTGCGTATCTATGGTATTAAGTATGTGGCATTTAGGGAATGCAATCTTGGGTGATTGAGACCAAGGCCAAGCCCCTATCTTTGCCACTGGCATTCGTTCACAAAATGTGTCATTATGAGTCTAATCCCTTACACAGACAGTTCAATAATACCTCTATACCTAACTACATTCAATATCTTTTACCTTTTAAAAATTTTGCGTTCCATTACTTATCATAAAATAACGCTGGTGAAGCCCAGCCGAAACGTCAGGATAAAAGGGATTTTACAGTAGTAAAACGTTTTGTTTTATGACTTTTAGGGGCCTTCTTACAGCCCACTAGCGCCGCCAAATGTTGGCAATACAAAACTAGTCATAAGCTTTTTTTTTAGAAGGTTTTATATAGTTTATAAATAATATCTGTGAGTTGTAGTTGGCATTTGTAGCCGTTTTACTAGAAATAGCTTATGACTAGTTTTATATTTCCAAAATTTGGATTTTAGAAATTCGTTTTCTACAAAGAGAACATTGAGGATATTTAAAATAAGTAACTTATAAATTCCTTAAGGCCCCATATACTGTTAATAAATGTTAACCTGCAGTTGTAACTGTTATTGCATAACAATACTGCATCTAGCACAAGGACCGATAAGAGGCCCAAGATAAAATTACTTCGCTAAGAAATCAAAAGATAAGGCTAAAGATAAAAATAAAAGTTTAAGAAACTTCAAGGGCCATCGACCGTCGGTCGTTGGCCGTGTTCTAATAAAAGACCGCATTATATTGAACCATCGAAGTAATAAGCGATTTAACAGCTATGTTGGCAGCAAATCCGAGCGAAAACTGTTTAATTGCAATTTGTGACCGTAATAAACTAGCAACACTTTCTTGGCGCTTAATTTAAGATGTCGGCCATGAAAAATGAAATCGTAAAGGAGACCATTCATATTGGGCCAAAAATGAAAATGCAGCCAACAGAAAAACTGTGACAGTTTTATGCCAAATTATTTATAGTCCTAATTATAAGCAGGTAGAAGCTGATAATATAAATTTAAAAACACCGATTTTATTTTAGAGTCATTAAACCTATTTTTTTTTACGAAAAACTATCTACAATATTAATTTACGCTAAAAGATTACTAAATATTGTAAAATTGAAAACCCACCAGTTTTTAAAAAAATAACTTGTTTTAACATGTGTCCAATAATAAACAAGTGCACCAACACGCGTATAAAAACTGGGTCAGGATACTCGTAAAATATTATCATTACCATCTTTGTAGGCTAAGAAATAAGTAATTTAACTGAAGGTAACTGAGGTTAGTAAACCCCATTAATTTTACAAAAATAGAAATGTGGAAAAGGGGTTATTATCATTATTACTATTTTCAGATACAACCTTCTAGATAAGGTACCAAGGAACTTGGAATAAAGTAAGGTAGGTACCAAACTGACATTATTGATTTAGGTCGAGATAATTCTTTTGATGCCTTTACAGAACAATGCTTCGAGATACACCGCCTCAGCCGTTATACGCCACAGTGTAGGGGCACAGCCTAGTCTATTTGAAGAAGGAGGCTTGGGTCATACTCCACCACGCTGGCTTAAGACAGGTTGGCACACGTTATCTGGCTAGTGACACTCGACTGTCAGAGTTTCAAATGCCTCTGTCTTGGCTTAGTGACTGCTGTCGTCGTCATATGACAAACAGCCAGGACCTTAGGTTTAAAACACGAAGAAGCGCAGAAAAATGTAAAAAATAGACAAATATCACTGGATCACGAGCTCTTAACTTCAAGATAAATTGTTAGCCAAAATACCTGCTTCTTTGATTTAGATTCAATTAAAATAAGCTTTATTTTAATACTTAGTCTCTATGTTATAGTAAAAAGGTAAAATCCGTCTAACCCAAGCATTGACTAGGCAAAGCTCGGTTCATGCAAACTTAAATTCGATATAAGTGCTTTGATTTGAATGAGGTTAGGTTATGTTATGATATTTTAATTTAAACGACTACTAACTTAACTTGAACAAATCTGTATCATGAGCTGTCTCAGTGGAGCTACTCTCGATGGTATATGGCAAATAATTCACTTTTATGACATATTTGAAGCCACAAAATCAAATAGTATCACCAAATGAAATTGCAATGTAAATACGATATACTTCAAGATAAGCATACGATTTTAATTGGAATTGTCAACAGTAGGGGGCATGTAGGCAATGGGAGTCAGTTGGCAATGGTGATCACCTCCAATCACAAAAACCGAACTCAACCAATCGTTGCTAACATAAATACACGCTAGCATTACTTCATTCTCGTGCGCGACCGGAGACTGGCTTTGTTCGAGCGAAGCGTCGGAGAGTATCAGATGTGTATAGATTTCGCGCCATTTTCATCTAATTTTCCAGTTGATAAATTAGGAGGTAAGTCACAAAATGACAAATATTTAATTCTGTACTTGTAATGTGTAACAGTCGCAGCATTTCAGCGTGCAATCCAACAGCCATATTGTTATTATAACCTATAATTTCTTGTCAGGTTTTTTTTTTTTCATCTCATTGCCCATGTAGGTAATCGGAGTCGGGTGATCCCAATTACCTATATAGTGGTTATATCACAAAGCTCTGAAAAACCAAGGAAAAGGAAAAGGCGCAGGAAAGAAAAGCAAGCCACAGAAGGTCAGTCGTGAGAAGGATAAGAAGAAAATTCTGCAGGACTCCAATGATACTTCGACGTCAGACGTGAATACAGATGAGTTATGCCAGGATGACGAAAATGACGTTGCAGAAGATGCAAGCGACTTCTGTCTTGTATGTGGTGAATTCGGACGAAAAAATGAAACATGCCGACTGTACTGGATGGGACTTTGCGCACAATTATGTGTGCGATATGTGTTGATCACCATTGTCCACATGCTGATCACCATTGCCATTTTTTTTATTTTTTTGTTGTACCAAAATAAATAAAGCAAAGTGATTAAATTTGATCTCAATTGATAGTTAAGAAAGTAAAGTTTATAATAAAACAGAGTAATTAATATTTGATTCATATATTTGCTTTTTTTTTCATTCTCGCTTAAGTGATCCCCATTACCTACATTTCCCCTAAGCTTCCAGATCTTGTTGTTAAGGCTGCGGTACAGGCTAGATCGCAAAAATACGCCGTTTTTGTGCAAATTTTGCGGCTAAACTATATACTATAGATGCTATATCTAAAGGATTAAGAAAAAAATGTTATGAAACTTACTTTTGTCTAGTGCATTACCTAAGTGAGTGATTTTCATTTATTGTATTTAATGCAATACAAAATCTGGAAGTGACCATTGTTTCAACACTTGTGCAAATTTTTAAAGCGTGTTTTGCATTTGCTTGTAATGAAAGTTAGTTAAATAATTAGAATAGCTTGTTATCTAGTGCATTGACTATAAGTTGTAGCAAAAAGTCAAAAAATGTGACTACAAAATAGTAATAAGGTTAAATTCCATACAAAAAATTAAAATTTTCCAGGCGTTATTACGGTATAAATTACTTAAGAAGTATATAATATATATATCTCGTAGTAATGTATATGATATTATCTAATGTTTTAGAGTGCATTAACATACACAACGTTAGAATTACAGAAATTAGCTTTCTGGCCTATATCGCCCTCTTAACAATTATTTTTATGTGGGCAGATAGTTGGGTTTGTGTAAGTTCATAAATATATCTATGTAGGTACAATATCCAAGCCAAGTCCTTAGTATTTCCAATTTAATCACCATATTTGAGACTAGTTAACATTGAGTTGATACCACAGACTATATATACTATCTGATAGTAATTTATTTAAATTTTATAAATTTGTAAGTTAATATTAGGTAAGAAATAACTATAAAAGTGAAAATAAAACCGACCAAGTGCGTGTCCTACACTAAACAATATCTACAGCCAGTTTTTCAGTTTTAGTTACGTAAACTGAAACGTCTTTTTTATAAAAAACACGTAATAAACATTAGAGAGGTAGCTTGAGAAGGCAATTATTTATACACATCAATGAATAATTATTTCTGTCATCAGAAGCACACATCAGAATATTAATCCTTATGCGTGTGCGTACTATTAACCGACATACTCACAGATGCCGTATATAATTTCTTTAAGATACAAAGCGTTCGGGCGTGAAATGAAACGTGATAGAGATAAGAAAAAAAGACAGCATCTATAAAGTAAACACTAATTGATAATAAAGCCACTAGTGATAAGCAGACGGTAATGAAACTATTCGTGCTTCGTTTTTAATTGCATTTTGTCTTTATAATGTTGGTAGTAAAAGTAGACCATTAAAAGTAAATGAAGTTCCTAATATGTACTAAAATACCGATTTGGTCAGTAGTAAAGAAAGTTGTTGCTACTTAGTTGTAAAATAAAATTATAAAAAAAAATTAATAAAGTATTTATCTATAAACTTTTAAAACTGTAGGTTAGCTCGATACGTTATGTTGCAGATACTTTATAGATAGTTTAATTGTGAGAAATACCTTTATATTACTAGCTTTTGCCCACGGTGCCACCAGCCCTAAATTCGGTTATAGGTGTGGGATTTCAATAGCAATTTCTAAATTATAAAAAAAAACCGACTCAAACTTGACATTTTCAAGTAGCCTATGTCTTTCCCCGAGACTCAAACTATATGCATGCCAAATTATTCGATAACAAGACACAAATAGAAACTAATCGTGCGGTAGTTGCTACCGGACCAATTTTAATTTCTGTTTGTTTTACTAGTGCGATGTTTTTAGGGTTCTGTACCCAAAGGGTAAAAAACGGGACCCTATTACTAAAACTTCGCTGTCCGTCCGTCTGTCACAAAGCTGTATCTGATGAACCGTGATAGACAGTTGAAACTTTCACAGATGATGTATTTCTGTTGCCGCTATAACAGTAAATACTAATAAACAGAATAAAATGAATATTTAAGGGGGCTTCCATACAACAAACGTAATTTCTTTGCTCATTTTTACTCGATATCGATAACGGCAACAGGTAGACGCTTGAAATATTCACAGAATATATAGTTATATATTTACTTTAAAAATAAATAATTAATTTAAACAAAACAAATATTTAAGGGTGGCTCCCATACAACAAACGTGATTTTTTACCGTTTTTATAGATAATGGTACGCCTCGCACTTGGCCCGTCTTTTAAATCAAGACGTTGTATGGCCGATATATATGTAAATGAATATGATAACAAAAAATAAATGGACAAAAGTGGCCTTACACACTGCTCATATATAATCATATAATACATAATGCATGAATGATATTGTAATGCATAATGCCGCATTACAAGATGCGACAGGCGTCAATGATCTTAAGGCGAGGCTGAGATGACGGACACATGATATGACATATTGTGCTATCGACCTTGAATATAACTATATTCAGAGTATATTGCACTATGCGTATAGTGAGTATAGTGCAACAAACTTTTCTGACCTGGTGGCCAAACATCAAAACTTCAGTTGCTATATTAAAATGCTGTGAATGCTGTAAGACACTAGCGACAGACAACGGGTCATAAAAGTTTGTTGCACTGTGTTCATTATATTATAGTGTTAAGTACTGCCACCTGTTTTAAATACCTAGTTGAATATAATATATACACAGAAAGATATAATAGGTATTTGGGCGAGAGCTTTGCTCGTGACCGCACTATAAAAGTGGTGATTTATTAAGATGACACCTATCTTGATCCATTTAGGTACTATCTCTAAAAGCGTTTGTACCTATACCAAATTTGTCATTACAGTAGAGCGTCGATTATCCGAACTAATTGGGGGACTTGGGTGTTCGGAAAACCGGTATTTTCGGATAACCGAACTACCTATATGTATATTGATTAAGCCATACAAATTTACGTACAGGTAAATGAAAACTATATTTACATTTACATGGGACAATCAGAAAGTTTTGAGGAACTAAAATACTAACTTCTATGGATAAAATATTTTAATTAAATCTTTTCAAAGTACTCTCCACCAGCCTGTATTCAAAGTTTCATGCGTCTGAATCAACTTTTGAAACTTTTTTTCTAGTCCACCGCAGACGCCTCTTTAACGGCCTCCTCGAACGCTGCTAGCGCGTCTTCTGGCGATTACAACTGTATCCCTTACAGCTAAATTATCATTATATGGAATAAAAAGAAGTCCCACGGTGCCAGGTCAGGACTGTAAGGGGAGTTAGCCAAGACTCTAACCGGTGTGGTGTCCAGGAAGTCCCTCGTTATGAGCGCTGACTGCGCAGGTGCGTTGCCATGGTGAAGCAGTACCAGAGCCCTGTGTTCGGTCGCTTGTTGCTCATTGCAGACAAAAATTCTGGCAGGCATTGTGTGGTATACCATTCGGCGTTGATGCTACATACGAGTACAATTAACAAGTCAACAAGTCGCGACACGTGCGCGAGCACTGTAGCGCGGAAAGCGGGAGAGAGGCACGCGCGGGTCAGGCTGGCGTAGTAGTTCGGATAAGCGGTCGTTCGGTTGAGCGACGTTCGGATAATCGACGCTCCACTGTATTTAGATTAGTTTTTGAAAACGCAACAATGTACAAAACTATACATAGGTATACAAACTTTACTCGTTTAGTAGTTATTAAATGTTAAATATAATAGCGGACCCGAAAAACGTTGTCCTGTCTAAACGATGGCTAGCCTGTATACAAAAATGCATGCAGCACTATCTACCGGTGTGAATAGTGTCAGTTTTTAACGCTACTATCACGTTTGCGTCACCGAAATACATGTATGGAAAAGAAGGAGCGCCTCTAGCGGAAGCGTATTGAAACGATTTTTTCTCATAGGACTTTTAATGAATACGCGTAAGCGATAGTAGAGTTAGAAACACGCAAAACCTCACACTAGGCACACGGGTCCGTTTGTGAATCTAAACCATCCAAGGACCCACATAATTACAAACAAATAATTTCACATATACATATACAGAAGAATTAGAATAAAGAAGATTAGGTATGTATAACGTAACGTAAAAATAAGTTCTTTGAAGACCCCTCATACTTCCCGAAGGTTTTAATTCAAGCAATCTTATTAACTACAGTCATTGCCAATGTACGGAGGCCCAAATGCCTAACATACCTACTTCTAAATAAGAAGAAAAATTAAATGTTTTTTTATGAAATACATTCTTAGACATAAATATTTGCGCTAAAATTATAAAAAATACATAATGTATCATAATAGAATAAATGAACGACTAATGTGCAGATCAGTTTTTATCGATTAACGCTTTAAATAGTTGAAGGTAGGCCGTGTTGTTTGCGCTAGTTGAATAAACAACATAACCTAACTAATCATTTGCGTATTCGATATTTTACGTAGTAACAATTCTTAGGTAGGTAGGAATGCTAATCAACAGCGCCACCATTACAAATTTTTTAATTTCTAGTTTAATGACTAACGAAAAAGAATCTTAAACTAAGAAAGAATATTTCTATGTACGTTGATTATCATGTATCTTAATTCTATAAAGATTTTTGTATTTGTAAAATTGATGTACTTAGTAGTAATTTTTTTTATATACCACTAAGGTGGCAACCTAGCTTACGGTCCGCCTGATGGTAAGCGGTCACCGTAGCCTATGGACGCTTGTAACGCCTGGAGTATCCACTCGCGCGATGCCGACTCTTAAAAAATCTAATAACTTCTTTCTTAACCCCATACTATAAGTTATACATTGAGACTACCAATACCATTGACTCATGCAAGCTCTCAGACTTACAGAAAAGCCACAAGCCACAAGCGTAGCACTAAAAAAATCTTGGGGTAATTGGTCAAACGAATTATTGGCGAGTAATAATATAACGCCCTAAAAAAAAAACGGTACCATGACGACGTATTGATAAGCGATGTCTACGTAGTAGAATAAAATATACCCGTCAATCATAGAACCTCCTCCTTTTTTGAAATCGGTTAAAAAAGGTGTATTAGCCTGATTCCGTGTTTAACAATGATTTTAACACTGTTGTATTTGGAGAAGTATTTATCAAGACAGGTACGAATTTATCGGAGGTCATGAATGTTAACATTATCTTATACCATGAGCACGTACAACTTATTATATTGATATACGTGTTTTTATTTACTTTATTGAATTGTGGATTAGTTGTGTAGTTAAGTTATGAATGCGTTATACTAATATTATAATTGCGAAAGTAACTTTGTCTGTCTGTGTATATTAACTCTTCACGATTAAGCCGCTGAAACGATTTAAATGAAATTTGGTATGAAGATAGATTGAGTCCCGGTGAAGGACATACTTTCCGCGGGAAGAACTATAACCGAGCTAAAGCGAACTATAGCTACAGCGATAGCAAACTTCATTAGTATAATTAAGAAATTTCACTACCAAGAATATTTCTGAGTTTCCCAGTAGAGGTGCTGACGACGACGTAAGATGTTCCCGCGGGGGCGGAGCTGCGAGGCACAGCTAGATTTAGTTTTTATTTAGGAAATATTCCATCAATAGGAACAGTAGTTTCGGTCAAATTCTTTTGGTTAAAAAAAAAACAAAAAGTTAAATCTTGCGCGATTTGCGCAATTTGAATATTAAATTAATTATTCGTCACGTCACTATCCTACTTCTATATATATATATATATATATATATATATATATAAAAATGAATCCCTATTTCCCTATTGACCGGCTAGACCGATTTCACTAATTCTTTTTCTGTTGTGTTTGTTAGTGTTAGGGCAAAGTTTTTATGAAAGAAAAAACGGTCAAGTGCGAGTCGGAATCGCGCACTAAGGCTAACCCGATTTTAATGAAATTTTGGTTAGTTGTTTTGCACACGCCGAGGAAGTTTTCTGAGAAAGAAAAAAAGAGTCAAGTGCGAGTCGGACTCGCGCATTAAGGGTGAACGATTGTTATGAAATTTTGGTAAGTTGTTATGCACATGCCGGCAAAGATTCTGAATTAGTACAACCCTTTCACAATAGGTTGGTGCGGCAGTTGTTTTAAAAAAAGAAACAACGTTCGCCGGGTCAGCTAGTATGTTATAAATGTGAAAGTTTGTATGCCTGGATGGCTGTTTGTAACTCAATCACGCTTCACCACTGGACGAATCGGAATAAAATTTGGCATACATATAGTTTAGGTCCTGGAATAGCATACAGGCTACTTTTATCCCTAAAAATTCAAAAGTTCCTGCGGGAATAATTATAACAGAGTTAAACGAACTATTGCTGCGCCTATAGCATGCTATAGCAATTCATTGGTATAACTAATTATTTATTAATTGGAGTTAATTAAGGAGTTCCACGCCGATAACCGGATTTAGGGCGGGCGAAGCCACTGGCAAAGTCTAGTCGTCAATATATCTTTTTAAGTGTCTTAAATTTATCTAACTGCAATAAAATTATATTTGATTAAATTATAACTTACTTGATTTTGCCAAAAGCTCCACCCGCCTTCGGGTGCCAATATGTGTACCAATTTCCATAACGATCCGTTCAGTCGTTGGTGAGTTATAAAGTAACAAACATCCATCCAGACATACTTTCACAATTATAATATAAGCAGGAAAGTAGAAAAAAAGTATTATTTCGAAGTATCCGTAAATTGAAATGACTAAGCCAATGGATCATTTGTAGTGACAAAAAACTACGTCAGACATAATGTGATTTAATACCGAGGAAATAATCAATTTCTGGTTTTTAGAGTGTTCAGAAATACAAGCTTCCTTATCAAATTTACTATCAAAATGGATATTACGTAAAAGATTATTTCTTATCATCATTTCTTAATTGTTTAGAAGTCAAATAAATGTTAAGCGATAACAAAAAGGCCTTGTGAAAGGTGTTCACATTTTTTTTTTGCTTCTATTGTATAATGTGTAACAATGGTTGTAATCATTATTTCACCAATTCATTCCGTAATTACCAGATTATAGCTTTTTTGGTAATTTATTCAGAAAGAAATAATTCGGTAGCAAGTACGGCACGAGATACTTCTCTTGAGAATATTTTTTTTTTATTTAAGAATTTATCCATGAAGATTACTAATGTCTTAAAAAAAAACAGTTTTTTAGCGATAATTAAAAGAAACCGCTGGTCCAATTTCGCTCAAAATCTTCTCAGATCTAAGTCATGACGTGGCGTATCGATTAATTCGAGAGCAATTTGGTCGATTGGTTCTTGAGATATCGATTATAATAACTTCCCTCATTAATAAGTCAATGCCTTTCTGATTATAAATAAGTGATAAAAATAAAACAAATGGAGAGAACTATGTTCTTAGAAATAAAAAGTAAGACGTCGCGAGTACGTAAGTACATATACATAAAAAATCACTATCACTCATATTAAAATAAACACTTGCGACAGAAAAGTACTGAGTCGAAAAAATCCATCCGAAGAGTTACGCAGCTGGCCGAATTGCACGTAGCTAAGTTCTACATGGGTGCCGTTTTTACACCCGTCTATGCCTCAACTCGAGTTCTGAAGTCTGTGTTATGGTCTGCGCAATAGGCTAACAAAATTAACCACTCTTTAGAAAAAGACAAAGCTACGAGTAATGTGCTTTAACTGTCCATTTTATACCGCTAAGGTGACAAGCTAACGGTCCGCCTGATGGTGAGCGGTCACCGCAGCCTATTTATGTAGGCTCTATTCTGTAAAATAAAAACAAAACGCTAGAAAGGCACAAGAGACCGCAGATTCGCTTCATCTCTTTCACACTTTTGCGACTGTATTTACTTCACACAGCTCTCAAGGAAATGTGCTGTCCAGTCTTAATAATATCTATAGTTCTCTTTTATTAACGTAGGCGCATATGTCTTCAAAACGGCCGGTCTTATCCAGTGGCTTCTTGCAGCCGTACCCAGGTCATCTGTCCACTCAGAAGAAGGTGATATGTAATGGCATATATCACGCTGCAGCCTCCGCTCTGTGTTGCCACTCAATAACCTTTTATCCCCCATCGGTTATCTGGGTTACGGGTTAGTTATTATACTAATGACTAATGCTATAGCAAGCTTTTTCGGGATAAAAAGTAGCCTATGTGCTATTCCAGGACCTAATCTTTAGGTGTGCCAAGTTTCATCCCGATTCGTCCAGTGGCTGAAACCTTATTGAGTAACAAACATCCATCCAGACATTTTTACAAACTTTCACATTTTTAGTAGGATAGTACGGAAATCTTCGTGCGCGGATCTAACTCGTACTTGGCCGGTGTTTTTTTTACTTTGTTGTGGATTTTTGAAGTCCGATTTTTTTTTATTTGGATATAGTATAGTATCCTAACGATTATTAAAATTTATCAACGATGTATTTTTGATACAAATGAGAAAATAACCTTTAGAATAACACAACTAGCAAAAATGTGATAAAAGAAAATCTTATAACACAAAAGAGTGATATTAAAGTCAAATAGAAGTAACGCTTGTGACTGCTGGTCATATATATGTAATTCTTAAAGCGTTTTAGCTGTATAAGGCTTTACAGCAAAATTGTGACATTAACCTATCATATAATCGTTTACTCTGCTACTTTTATAACGGCTATAGCACGTTTGTAAATAGGCACGCACAACAGTCGTTATCGAGCTACTATGTTGTATATAAGGCTTTCATGGTACCGCTATGAAGCGCAACCATACTATTATGGCTCCTAAATAACAAATAAAACACTGGTGTTTAAAAGTCACTATCACTGCTAAACCGTGATATAGCAGCTCCCGTTGTAATGAATTTACAACAAAGCATTAAAGCCGCTCCCGTTAACAACTGTCCTAATTGGACCTTAATTAACACTTAAAAGTTGTAAAAACGTATTTACAAGGCTAAGATATCACTAGTTACATAACAACTTTGTTATTTCCTATTTATCACTAAAAAGTTACATATCTCTAATAGTAAGTTTATTATGGCTGCGAGATGTTGTAAATCGGTTGTATATGAGGAACCGCAACTCTATTCAGTTATATATCAAAGTCTTAAAAATATTTGCTAATTAATTTATATTTATTTGCCTAAATATTAATGAATTAACGAGGGGCGTGCAAAAAACCCCATTAATATACTACTAGAATATCAATAAAAATGCAATCGCAAGTGATATTGAACTATTTATTACAATACTGTAGCTCGTTACAGAATACAGAAGCATTAACATTAAACAAATAATAAATTATTTTTGTCACCAAAATTTGAAATTTGTAGATGGTCGACACAACAGTAATTGAATTTGTGACGGGAAGGAATAGCAATCACTTCATTAGCACTCAATGGTTGTATATCAGTGTTCGCGTGGCCGTTTTATCACTTCATAGTGATACCAGTGTTAAAAATTCCCTTATATGTTACCGAAAAGTCACAAAGAACAACACATATTTGACAAATATGTATCTTATTAGCCCCAAGCGGAGCTGCAATACAATAACTATATCACTTAAACGTTCCAATTTAGGGGCCCTTTCTGCGTTTTTAGAAACGTTTCTAATATTCTAATATGACCAATCATGAGCACCATTTTGCATCCCGGAAACGTTCCTATAACCGATATACAGATAAGATTTGCTAGTTGGGTATTGACACAAAAAATATCAACTTCACGTCTCAACGACCCTATGCTCCGATTTACAAATACTGTCATAAAGCATTTGTCACGGACGTCCTTTGATATCCGGTAGTCCTTGAGCTAATGTTGTTTGCTTTGTCTCTGATAGCGTCAATTTAAAACCACAAAGGTCATTTAAATAACGAATTGATAATTGAAAATCGTATGTACGCGGTTTACAATGGTTTTATAATTATTAATAAATGAGTTAGTTACATTTATCATTCAAAACTAATAAAAATAATGTAATAATTGCCCTTTTCGTTTTTCGTACGCTTTTGATTTTATTAATTACTAGCTTCTGCCAGCGGCTTCGCCGGCCCTAAATTTCGTTATCGGCGTAGGTTCTTACGGCAACTCCTCAATTATAGAAAAAACAAACATTCAAATCTATGCTCATTAACGGCATAATACATTCGTGTCTGTGAAATCATGGTTGTATGTGTATTACATACAAAATTTCAACCCAATCGGTCAAGCCGTTTAATAGTTGACATACCAACAGCAGCGCCACCTACCGAGTCCAATTAATAAATAAATCATCCAGAAAACCATCGAAATACCCATACGGAAGGATAAATCTTACTACCGTTGTCCTATTACCCGTTTTCCCCTAGGAATGAAGCGTTTTCCCGCGGTTAAAAGTAGTCTATGTTTATCAGGGATAATGTCGGCTTCTAATGGTAAAAGAATTTTTCAAATCGGTCCAGTAGTTTCGGAGCCTATTCAATACAAACAAACAAAAAAAAAACTCTTTCCTCTTTATAATATTAGTATAGATGTATTTGCCTTTGGCGGGGTTTTTCTCAGAAATAACAGTGACTTTTATATGCCTAATTATATAGACATGTATTAATCCGTAGTAAGAACCGCGCTTATAGTGACTTTACGACTCGAACTACATGCATACGGAATCTCTCCATCCGGAAAAAAACCGGCTTCGGATTAGACCGGATCGAATCCGTCGCTAAAACAAACATTTGAATTTTCCCTACATCGACTACATAGGATTCGGAATCATTCGATTCTAAACCTTACCTGCTAGCAACCGGAGCATGATTTTGTTTCTCCAGTCGCCCAGTCCGTTATTTTTTGGCACGAATGGGCGAAGCCTATCAATAACGTATGCAGTTGTATAAAGCTGACCACACCACCTTGTTCCGGCCGCTTCCGTACTAACTAAAATGGTCGATTTGGAACATTTGATAACACTAATTGAAAATTACTAATGCATCTGGAACACCGGTACAGCGGAATACTATAATTAACCTTTAACGACCACGGCTACACACGAAATCACAACAAAAGATAATGTTTTTATTTTTATCAAAAAGTGTCTCTACAACTACCCAACGCAAGTTCTGGCGGCTAAGTTGATTTCTCTCCGGATCCAAGGCGGCCACATGTAGTCGATATCAACCGAAATTAGATCCGGCTCCGCCCATTCATGCTGGAAAATAACGGACCTGGCGTCCGGAGAAATAAGAGCATGCTACGGTTGCTTCCGGGTAAAATTCTGAATCGACTGATTCCGGATCCTATGTAGTCGATGTTTGTTTGAGCGACGGATTCGATCCGGGCTTATCCGGAGCCTTTTTTCGGACGGAGAGATTCCGGAAGCATGTGTTCGAGCCGAAGTGGGCGTAGATTTGTTCTGGCGCTCTTAAAAAATTAACACCGTGAGGCATGACCACCTTGATTTCATTCGGTATATACGCGAGTTGACAATGTGTCACGTAGTTTCCAACAGTAATAACAACAAAAAATCGAATTTATAAACATTCAAATGAAAAATAAGAGTTTTGAGATCACTATATTGTATGTGTTTAGGCCTCACTTACATTTCATTAATGATCTTGGTGAAACTTGTCATAGTGCAACATAATTTAGGCCATAACTCATAAAAATAGGTTGATATAAAATACATATATTGATATAAAACGTAGATACGGCCAATTCTCTTATATTTCACGTCCTTGACTTGATTAGGTACAACATTAAGTTCAAAAATACCGAAAAGTATCTAGAACTAAGAATCTTGTTATTACAAATTTGTTGAAATTATTATGTGTACTTAATACTTTTATATCTTATCACATGATAACATAAATACCTTAGAATATCGAAAATGATGTAAAATGGTGGCGTAAGATGATAAACACATAACTTGCCAACTGTTTAAGTTTTCTTGCCAAATCTATTATTACAGACAAAAGTGCAATTATGAGCTGAGCTATTTTCTATCTTTCATCGAAGTAGGTACCCGCCCGTACTTACATCTATCTATATAATATACAATACAATATACCTAAACTATTTTACAAGACTGCCAAAAAAACAAGGAGTGTATTGTTTTCTGGGTGCATTATATATGATATAACTGTTATGTATGTAAGTATTTTACTTTTTTACTTCTACTAAACTTCTGAAACATATCAGCTTATATTGGTCCACTGCTGGTTATAATAAGCCACCTCTATAGCGCACCATTTTTCCGGTCCTCTGCCTTCCACATCTATCCATCACCGTGAGGGAGGAAGGTCTACCACATCTCACCTAAAATGCCACACATATTTAATGTATGTGTTCTTATGAAGTACGATTGAGTACGCGCGTATTACCGCGCGGTTGTTGTAGATAGTCTATTCAGTAAAATTAGTACGTAATGTAACAATTATTTAACAATCTTATAAAGAAACGTTTACGATGATGAGTTTTGAATAACGGTAATTTATAAATCATTAAATGATTAACGAAATATTTAATCTTGCGCAGCCATACCTACACGTTAAACAATATGCAGCGAACTCAATACAAAAGACTGCGTAAAATATCTGTGTCAATTCAATCCAATCTGAGAATGGAAGCAAATATTTCTATTAGTAAAACACAATGAGAATGTAAATGAGTTAATCACGAATTATCAAGAAATCATTGGAACCGATTACACGAGCTTTTAATATTGTTACGTTTTTTTGGCTCTGCCATCAAAATGTATAAAATTTGCCGTAAAGAGGACTGCACTATAGAAAATCTCTAAACTAAAGAATTAATTTTGCTGCAACACTAAATAAGGTGCGAATGTAAAGGATTGTATTTTAACCTGTAAAAAATTAAACATAATCTGGAAGCTTAAGCAAATGGAAATGGGTGTCAAGCCTCAGAAAAACAAAAAAAAAAACATTAAAATGTTTTTTTTATTACTGAATTAAGTTACTGGCGGAAAGTTAATAGAAAATAATAATTCAAATAATTGCAACGATAATATTCACTGTTGTTACTTTTTTGGAGTTTATTCCTAACGAATTCATATAAAACCCTTGGTAAGAAAATTTTATAGGTAGTAAAATCGAGCGTAAGCATACCAAACTATACACCCCGAACATCCCTTACTCACGTAGCTGGTTACTTTACGTTTGAAAAGCCATTTTCATGAATTCACGACTCCAAGTAATATAACTTGTATGTGTACATATAAAGTTATCCGTTTTAATAATGTTTATAAGGCAGCAAGTAGTTGCTAAAGTATTGTAATGTCATTCAAGTATAATATTAGTCGCCCAGTCATTATTTCTATAAGCCCAACTATTATTTACATTTACTTGTTTATTATGTTTACTGCCTAAAATTATTATTTGCGGTTACTAAAATTTAATGAAGCCCAACTTTGCCAGCTTGTTTAAATTATTTGTAACTAGAAAAAAGCTGCCAGTTTATTTCATTTACTTGTAACAATTGGTCCCAGTTAAATCATTCCTCAGATTTCTTCAGGTCACACCTTAAAGGGTCAGACGAACCCGCGTAATTTCGGTCGCGCCAATCTTCTTTCATTGTTTTTCATATAGGTATATAAAGGTACAAAGAATAAAATCGCATCACAAAAAACATGCCAACCGCATGACTTAAAAAGCAAGGCTTTGCTCTTGAGGTTTAAAATAGGTTTATTCTATATCATATTTTTATAACCACTCCACAGCGTGTTAAAATGTTTCGTTATTGAAAAAGGTGTCATGAAACAAAGACAAGACATCTAGTCTCTTTAGTCCTGTAATGCTGTTTGCTACATTTTAGACCCGTTTAAAACCGGTTCCTTGCGCCTTTCCCAACTTCAACAGATCTGATCTAGCCTTGAACTGGTATAAACATGATGTTAGACCCAGCCTTCTTGTGGGCCTTTACAGCTGGTGCCAAACATAGCTTCAATTAAATTCGAGTATACCTGTATAGTCGCCAAATCCCTTAAAACCGGTTGGGTTTTAAGTTTTAAGTCAACTTGCTTAAACTTAAGCTTTATAACTGAAACTCAAATACGTCAACAATGTGAACTAAGTTATAAATCTCTTTAAAAATTTAGAGCGACAACCCAAGCCAAGGCTGCCCCCACGAGGAGCCCTTGAGCGTTGGCCGCTATATGGGCTGAGACTCCATCAGAGTCTCGCCCCAAAAGCCCGGTGAAGCAGTAATGGCTGCATCACCCAACTACATAGTCAATCCAGAAAAAAATAATTTAAAAATACCCTGACAAATTAAACCTTTTGCTACCTAATTTTTGTAAATGTGCTTATACATACATATATATATGTCGGTCTTCATAGTTTTGATCCCCAGAAGCGGGTAACGAGTGGCTGAACACACCCATATCACAATATAGGAATAAGCCTACCTTTTTAACCACTTTAGTCCTGCGTGAGCCCATCGCCATTTATGTTTGTGGTCGCAACATTGCTTTTCATGCTGTATATCTGGACTTTTAATGTCCCAAAAGTGGTAAATGACCAACTATAAAGTAATAGCAGAACTATAGTAAATAAACTCACTCTCTTGCAGCCTAGTTGGCAGTGCGGCCGACTGCTGTGCAGAGAGTCCTCTTTTTTAAAAAAGGAGTTCATATGATTCTCCATTTTAATAACTTTTATCGCTCGCCTACAAAAAATGGTGTCAAAAAAATATTTTCAAACTAATCGATCTATCGACTAAAACAATTACCGCGATTAACAAGCCATGAATACATCAATTAAACATATCTCGAATTCGAGATTATCTATATCAACACGAGAATCAGCCCCCGACCACAAGCCGTATCGTTCCGTGAGCGATACGATTCATGTGTGACGAAGACAACGGCGCATCGGTCTGTGTTTTACATTGTAAACGGGCTGCGCATTAAACGGAATTGTTCCTTATTACGTTAAAGACCGAGTAAGTAGTAAGAGTCCAGCCTTGAAATTTGTATTTTCGTGGAAAATCTGAACTATATTATTTATTCTGTGATATAATACTGAGGTGAGTCAAATTAAACCAACGCAATGTTTAAAACCAGTTCCACCTTTCTCCAGCTCTAACATATCTGGTCTAACCTTGAACTGATACGACTAGGCCCAGCCTTCTTTGTGAGTCTTAGAATTATACTTACCTCATATAATTTGTCAAATATTGACTAAATAACAGTTTGAAGGCGTATCCGCAATTTACAGTATTAAAATTGGCATTAGCAAATTAGTAATTTTTTGGGTGTAATCTGTGAGTGGAACTTTGACTGCCTTCTTGCTGTATTAGAACCGGCCAAATGTGAGTCAGTATCGTGCATTGGCGGTTCCGTATTAGGAGATATGCACGTTCTTCGCGCCTTTCCATACATTTCGCACACAAAGTGTGCTTATATATATGTCGGCGGCCGATTGTAAAATCCGGCAGATCACGACATTCCTAGGCAGATCGTAAAGTATGCAAACGAGAGAAACAGAAATCGCACTGTCTAAGTCATGTATGTTAGGTTAGGTTCAGTTTCTACTTTTTTAAACGTACACTGAAAAAAAAACTTTGGTTAAATTTACATACGTGCAGGTCCTACATGAAAGTCTTTTAAAAAGTTACTAATAAAATGGTTGATTCAACTAAATTCAAGGTAAATTATACCGTTTTGTTTAGTATGCAGAACTAAATTCACGTGGTAGTACCGAAATTAACCTTTGTATAGGTAAATCCAACAATTTTTCTATATTTTTCTTGTCCAAATAAAATAAAACAATGAAAATACTTAACTTTTTTATCAAAATAAATAAATAAGAACAAGAATTTTAAAGAAACAAACACGAGCAAAATATACATCATTACGAGCAAACCCAAGGTAATTCAAAGTCGTAAAAACCGCAGCAACGAAGCAATACAGAAAACAATATTTTACTGCTACGTGGACAATTTTATGTCTGTCTGTAGTCAGCATTCTATTCTTTGTATGATAAAGCGACGTAGAAGAAAGCAAAAATTTGTTTAAATAATGTATGTTACTTTTAAAGGTGCGACCGTAATTTTCGCATCTATATTTATTTTGGCCCTGATTTCTTTTCTCTCTGGTCAAAATGAAAATAACTTAGGCATAGTTTTTTTTTCGTTTTAGTTTTACCTGAGTGCCCATACCAAATTCTAACTAATATAAAACTAACAGCCGTCCCCCACGACCTACAATCAGTGATGGACTTTTTGTCGGCAAGAAATTAAACATACGGATTGCAATAAACTACACATGTCCTACAAAAAGGCATTGCAGCCACAAAATCTATTGGCAAAAAATTTGAACCGATCGTCGTACCTACGACTACATTGGTATCAAAAATATCAAAATTTTAGTATCATCTGTATTAAACTGTCACGCGTTCGTTTACGATATTTTTGTCACTTTTGCCCCCGGAAAATAAACTTTAGATCCATGTCTGGAGGTGAGGTTTTTGTGTTAATCTGTCAAACTGCCTTTCATTGTTTATGGTAGTGTGTGGGTGTGTGTTTTATCGAAGTGAGTGTACGTCAACCGTTCGTTTTGCAAGTTTTGCAACCAAAAAATTTGTTAGTAATGTTTCAAAGCTACACGAACGATAAGTGTCGGTAGCAAAACTGGCAATCAAAAGTGTGAAAAGAATCAATCGTGGGAACTCCTAATCCCAAAACTAACGCGCCCTAAGTATGTATGACGAAATCATCACACATAAAACGTCGAATCTGATTTTTTTGGAGCTAATTATAACTTAATTCTTACGTTTTTCTTAAACGAATGAAAAAATGTTAACGCTCACAATCTTCGCGTTATTAACGTAGAATATTTTTCGCTACTGATAGCATTTTTTTCCATAATGCTTTACTTTAGTATAATGCAATTACATCTTGTGTTAATGAAACAGGTTACTTAGTCAAGAATGACTTCATCATCAGTTTTAAGTATATATCATTGGGTATTATCATTTTGACTTTACGCATAATTTACGAAGATATTAGAATATTTTAATATATTCAAATTAGCCAATTTTATTTTTAATGTCAGCGGTTATCAGCAGCGCTATAAAATCGTCAATAATTTAAAAAAAAAAACCTAGAATCCGACTGCAGCGCTACCTACCGGGTCCAATTGTGAATCGAAACCATCTAGATTATAATTATTCATCCACGCAAAGCGTTAACGTAGGTGAGCACTAAGAAAGGATTCTGCAACTTCATTCCCGAAGGGGGTAAAATGGGGTTGGAACATTGTATGGAAATCCGTCATTTTTGTCTTTACGTATCTACTAATTTCATACAAACTGCGGTACACTTAATATTTTTATGAGCATTTCGCTACTCAAAATACGTTATAATCATATAGCTTTATACCACAGTCGTAGAATGCATATTTATCCATAAAATACTATTATTAATCATTTCATAATCAGAGCTTACAATAAATTATTTAAATGTATGAATTAAACAAGAACTAGTTACTCAGTAAAATTCACTGGCATTTTTATGAGTAGTTTGTGATAATAACGAATTTTGTATGACGAAATGCCTAAATATAGATATACGTATAGATTAGAAGGTATATAGTGTAATTTGTATGAAATTGTGACGTTTGACTTACCTTAAGGGGATACCCAATGCATTTGACATTTGCCTTATTGAAACTTGCAAAAGAAGAGTGAAACCGATTTGAGAAACGAGCAGAAAACTGCACATTTGGGTAAAATACAAACAATTTAGGCAACGTCTATCACAATACATACAACATATGCGTTCGTATCGTTCAGTGATCTCAAATACACCTTTCACTTAAGTAGAATGACCTTTATCTCCATAGCACTTTCAGCATCTAACACCATGCGAATACGGTTGCAGAGTTCAATGAATTCAGGCTTCAAATTCACACAAATTGACACAATAAAATATTGTTACCCTAGCCTATGAATCATGCAGAGGCGGACTTTACTTAATGTCAATTGGGCTTAGGCCTTAGGGGGGCCAAACATCAGTGGAGGCCAATCAGCCCAATGTGTCTGCTCGGGAACAGTTAGTGCAATAAGCTATATATATATATAAATATAATAAGCTAATCGCTAAATCGATAAGTGTACAAGTGTACATTACATAAGTTAATGAAGGTTGTAACAAAAATGTATATTTCCTTTCAGTTTTTTGTAACCTTCTTTTTAGTATCCTTTATAAACCAAAACGAACAATTAAAGTAATATGTTAATGTTTTTTTAACATTACCTACGTACTCATTCCATTAATAAGCACGACCTTACACTGATTAAATGAAAATCGAAAAACATGTATATACTTAAGCAAATGAAGTTAATAAAAGCTCTTTAGTGATACAATACAAGGGCGGTCTGTGACCATGACTCAGCCAAGGTTTAGCCTTCAGGGCGGGCGGCATTCTCGTAGGCCCAGGGGTGATTTTACATCATTAGTGGTGGCCGCGAAGTTGTCGATATCACTAATACACGCACGACACGCCAAGGCTAAACGAACTTTAGCTGTAACATTTCTAATTTATCGATACAATGATATTTACTTTAAAATTCTTATATCAATTCCTCTAAATACGATAATATGTTGAGATTTATTAATAATTAGCATACAAAGTTGGTTGTTAAGGCATCAAATGTCAGTTTTTTACAAACTAACTAAATTATATATTTTAAAGTGTGTTCATGCTTGTTTAAAAATAGAAACACATAAACAACATAGAAGTAGAGACTATTAAAGACTACATAAATAAAATTCTAACAACATCTCGGAATGAGGTACACCTTACTGCATAAAAGAACACATAATGTGTCTTCTTTTGTGATTATGTAAGTACGTATATTATTCGATAATGAGCGTTGTTTCCATATTGCAACAACTAAGCAACTCTTAAGTTGTCTTCAGAGCCATTCGTAACACTCATAATAAATCTTTTTATGGCAAGGGTGTTTACTTTGTTTTAGTAAAAACTGCCAGGTGCGTTTACGTACAAAAGGAACTATAATGAATTTTTGATAAACTTTTTTGAACCGATTTTGTTCAAAACAATTGTCGATACGTACGAAGTTTTTATTATGATTTTTCGATCACGGGGTTCAAAAGTAAGAGCAGTAGACAATTTTTTGATTGTGGAAGTTAATAACTAGCATAAAATACATACATATCAGAGAAATGTTTCTTAAAAACCTTAAATGCATTTTAATCTTATCCAATGGGGTATATCCACATAATGGGATGCGTAAAAAAAACCCTTATTTTTTTAAGGCGGTTCACATATGATTGAGTCACTTTTAAAGTCTTCTTACAGGAAGGTAAAAAATTATCAGAATCGTTGGTAAGACGGCTGAATTATAAGGCTGTGACATATAGATAGATATGACAAGTTTATAAGGGCTTCGTTTTTTGCTATTTCCCTACGGCACCCAATTATTATTATTAATAAAAATAAGAATTATGATGAAAAAGGCACAATTCAATAAATTGCTGTTTAAACGTGGTTCTTATTTTTTTTTTTTTTTTTAAATATGCGAACTTTAGATATTGGCAGGATGAGAATAAGATGTGATGGCGTATATTAAAGCATTGAAAAAGGACTGTGTGATTGTGATTAGCTCTGTAGACTGGCATGTAGTGCATTGTGTCAGTACCGATTACTAGATATTTAAATACAAATATCAACTAAATAAAGTCTGACTTTTTTTTATTACAGCAATTCAATTTATTACTATCATTATAAATCACCCAATTAAGTACTACAAACTAATAAGTATCTCCCTCGAATTTTCGTATCGAATTTTCCCAACACTAAGTATTGCGTGCCAGCCCCGACTGGCGTAGTCGTTAATAGCTTCAGTTCATACAACAGGCACAAAAACAGTTCCATGTACCAAGGTTGTCATGAACTTGGAACCCTCACGATAGAACTTGGCATTGACATTTATAATACCAGCCCTTTACGGAAGTGCAAAGCTTTCTTTTACAATTCGAGGACATTATATAAGTTGTACCTACATTTAACAATATTTTGTATATTCTCTTTGTTGAAGCCTTAATAATATATATTTGTTGCCTGAGCCTTTATGCGTCCCCACTACATAGGCACAGGCCTCTCTTTCGAGAAAGGAGGCTCAGTCCATAGTCTACCACGCTGGCCTAATGCCGATTGGCGGACTTTTACGAACTAGTGGCCACTCAACTGTCGAGAGTTTATAAGTTATTATATGAGAACTATTAAAGCAGGAATTACCAACGGGATAACGAGCCTTCCGAAGTACAGAGGACCACAGTAAAATATACCACTAGAGCGGTCACCCATCCACTGAGAGACCACGCCCGAAGTTGCTTAACTTCACATATCGTTTACACTAACTGGTTATGTATTAATAACACATGTGGATAAATCATAAGTTGGATTCAGAATAAAATTAGAATAAACCAACAAACTTTACTATTACCCTTACTAACTTTCTAAAAAACTTAAAATTGTCCCATACATACTTCATTGCATTAAATATCTTTAACAATTTTGCCACTCGAAATATGTTACCATTATACATATATCACTTTAAACCATATATTTATTTATATTAATATTGAAATTATACATTTATTTATTGAAAAGAAATTCAGTTTGTTTTCAAAAATTTGGATCGGATTAACCTTAATTTTGTGTTCTATGCTTAGAAAATATACTTATGCGACTATTGGATGTTATATAAGCAAAACACATTGAATAATTACGTACTACATAAATAGATATCGTGGAATATATCCGTACATATATGTTACGGCCTGCAAACGAAATGCGGTTACACCTAGTTCTAGTCGACTGTGGTTACATTAAGGGTTAGCTTATACCGAGACGCGACGCGACGTGAAGAGGCTTAAAAATGCACGTCGCGTCTTGGTATGAGCTGACCCTAAAGCGAGACAGGTGACGCGCTCCCCGTGCGTTTTTCCAGGAGGAGGCGAATAGAGTTTCCGTCCTTCATTTCCCCAAATCTAGGAAGCAGTGCGGTGGCGGTGAATTACTGCCCCGATCCTGCGAGCGGGCCTGCGACTTCAGTTACGGAAGAATGCGAAAGCGTGCCTATGACCCTGCACTTGGCGACTGGTGAACAACGCTGAGTTTAGCCAGTGAAGTAACCTTTGCGCCAGCCCCGCGACGCGAATTCAATCCAATCCATAAGGAATTCCCAGTGACAAAAAAAAAGGGTTGTGTTATGTAAGTAAAATCAGTTTTAGGTGGCTAGACTTAGTTATAACCGGCTGAAACTAGGTGTGACCGCATCTCAGCTTTTAGCAGTAACATATGGTTAAAGAAATCAACTGACTGATTGACAGATATATCAACAACAGCCCAAACAAAATTTGAGGTTCCTGTCATAACGTAGGCGAGCACTAAAAAAGGATTTTTCAAAATTCATCCCCTAAAGAAGTTTAACGGGGATTGGAAACTTGTGTAGGAATCCGTCATTGTTGAAGATACATGCACAATAATTGGTATTTGGCCTCAAGGTTGAAAATTTAAACTGACATGTTTAACCATTTTTGGAAGATCATCCCCAAGGGGGCAAGATAGGAGATGAAAATTTGTGTAAAAACTTCGATATATTTGTAGTTAAACCATAAACAATAAAACAAAGCTGGTAGGTTTCTTTAAAAGTCAACGCGGACGAATATAATTTGTTAGATCATAACTTTTTATGTTTCTTATTAAGATGTATTTTACATCCTCATATGTAGCTATTTACAGTCTGGTGGGTTTTTTAAAATTATTTTTACAAGTTAAATAGTTTTTCTCACGTCGTATAAGTACATTGACTATTTGACCTTATTTACTTGTATAAAAACGTCATACTATTATTTTAAATATTAATTTTATAAAAATGCAACAGCTTTTAGTGCAGCTAATTAATTATTAGATTAATTAATTACAAAGAGTGAATTATTCGAAGGGTATGATAATAATAACAAACCAATTTAGTACGCATTGTATGACATAAAACAATATTTTCAAAAACGGTACATATAGCAATCCTATTGCTATGGAGCGACCTCTTCTAGTTTACCTTTGGGTGAAGGAATAAAATAAAAATAAAACATTTAAGGTAGGGTGTGCATTGATATAATTAAACTAGAAAATGATCATAAATAAATATTAGTCTGCCGGACTGAGACATAAAATTCCAAATAAACAAATGAATTCCAATGAAATGGAAACACATGTCTCAAATTGTAGGTTTTGAGTTACAACAAAATTAAATACTTATGAGAGGAGGGTGGGGTGTAAATTTTATTATATACATATAACTACGTATATATTTTTCCGTCGAATCAAATTCCAATTATTTTAAATAGTAATTTAATCATCTTTAAAAAATCAGTTACTTATATTACTCTAGGGGCTTAATTATTAAGACTATCAAAGTTTATTTTATTTTCTTTTTGCGTCGGTTTGATTTTTTGCTGGAGTTTTTATAAACTTGTAAAAAATATTACTTTTATAAGAAAACGATATTTCGATGTATCTCCTAACCAGCTCTTAAGTTCTCATCAAGATAAATGAATAAGGTAGCTGGCGTATATAGTAGAAAAGTTACCTCAACTGTCGTTTGTCTCCATCATCAGATCCTCGAGGTCACCTTTATGTTGCAGTATCATCAAAACTACATGTATGTCCCAAGTTTTTTTGGCAAAGTTTTCTCTTAGGACTGCAGTATGGGGTTCTTCAAGAAAGAAGTTTTGGATTCCTAAAGGGTCGGCAACGCGCGATAGATACCGCTTACCATTAGGCGAACCGCAAGCTTGTTTGCCACCTTAGTAGTATAAAAAAAAAGGTTTCAAGAATATTGGTTCACAAGTAATTCAGCAGGTGAGAAATCAATTTTACTACCGTTTGGGTTGGATATACATCAGAAAACCTTCGAGGTATAACTCTATCGAGTAAAAAAAGAAAAATTAAAATTCTATTAGGCTACATTCTAGAAAGAAATGCTTATTTAGGCAAAAAAAATCGCACGAAGGGTTCCGTACCATTATCTATAATAACGGCAAAAAATCACGTTTGTTGTATGGGAGCTCCCCTTAAATATTTATTTCATTCGGTTTTTATTTTTGTTATAGCGGCAACATAAATAAATCTTCTGGGAAAGTTTTAACTGTCTAAATATCACGGTTCATGAGATACAGCCTGGTGACAGACGGACGGACGGACACACAGACAGTGGGGTTTCAGAGAAACTTCCTCCCGCGAACGCTTAAGTTGTGGAATGAGCTCCCTGCCAAGGTTTTCTGCAAGGACTACAGTATGGAGTTCTTCAAGAAAGAAGTTATTAGATTTCTGAAGGGTCGGCAACGCGCAAGTGATACCCCTGGTGTTGCAAGCGTCCATAGGCTACGGTGACCGCTTACCATCAGGCGGACCGTAAGCTTGTTTGCCACCTTAGTTAAAAAAAAAAAAAAAAAAAACAGAGGAGTCTTAGTAATAGGGTCCCATTTTTACCCTTTGGGTACGGAACCTCAAAAATGTAAATATACGCTTTGAATTGAGAACCCCCTTTGTTTTCGTCGGTTAAAAATGGTCCTCCAATTAGTAACACGTTGCAAAAAATGCTTTTTAAATTAGCGCTACTTTACACGGTCACATATAAGTGAGCGTGGATAATACTCTCGGTTCCAGGACAAGGTCTGTCAATATGTGTTGTCAGGTTTTCTCGATATGGACATAAAACGTGGGTGTTAGAACACACTTGGAAGTAAATTGATCAATTAAGATCGTGTACTGAGTGACAGAAGACCTTCTATCGTACGTTCAATGGAAGAAATTTCTTCCCGCGAACGCTTGGGCTGTCCCTGCCAAGGTTTTCTCTAAGGACTACAGTATGGGGTTCTTTAAGAAAGAAATTATTGGATTTTTGAAGGGTCGGCAACGCGCGAGTGATACCCCCTGGTGTTACAAGCGTCCATTTGCCACGGTGACCGCTTAACATCAGGCGGTGTACTTGTTTGCTACCTTAGTGGTTTTAAAACAAAAAAAAAAAACTCTAATATAATCATGTATATTGAAAATACGCTAATAACAGTCCTAGGTTTTGTATTAGCCACAATTATAATGAAATTTGAGCTTAATTTTGTGAACCGTTATAAAAAAAAGCACTCGAGGAAAAATTTTTTTTCTATCAAGAAAATTTTATAACATTATGTTTTTAATAATTTCCTTGGTATTATGATGTTGTATCTACATGTTTTTTTTAATATTTATTTGGACTCGATTTTAATTTCGTAAGGTCAATTAGCATTTACGTGCTTGCCAAGCATTTTTGATTGTCTAGGGAGGCCTTAAGGCCATCCTTGCGATCCACATTGCGCCGCCATTGAATATTGTTTAGTTACTGTTCGTAGAAAACGTATTTCAAATTTGATTGCACGAAATATGAAACTAGTTATAAGCGATTTTTAGAACGTTTTATTTTATTGTTTAAGTTACATATCTCGGAGTTGCATAGATAGCATATCTGATAAAAGTGGCCACTTTCAGCAAATATGCTATCTACGCGTTGCATATTCATTCTAGAAACATTACTTAGCGTTCTAAAAATAGCTTAACACTAGTTTTAATTTTTTCGTGCAATAAAATTTTGATATCCACATACAAAGTGGTTCTTCAAGAAAGAAGTTATTGGATTTTTGAAGGGGTCGGCAACGCGCGAGTGATGCCCCAGGTTGTTACAAGCGTGTTTGCCACCTAAGTGGTATAATGAGCTGCTGAGCAGGTCCGGAGAAACCAACGCAAAAAAAAAAATATTAAAAAAAAATTTTAGGTGTGCAGGCTCTTAGCGGTCAAAATTGCTTGACCAACTTAAAATATTAACGTACAATTGACAAACATTTAAGACCGTGTAGGAACCTTCCACTGAAAGCCGTACAATTCATATTTCAGCCATTTATCGCGGCAAGGATTTTTATTACACAAGTACAATATCGCACGTTCGTGTAAATAGGCAATCTGTGCTATTGTACGATTGTACCTTGGTTAAAAATATGTACGTTTATGCATGTGAAGGTTTTTAGTTTCATGTGAACATTTGTTTGCTAAGACTAAGAGCTAAGTGTTGGCTAAAATGTAAAGTATGTTATTCCTTACAGCCTTCATACGTCCCTATTGTTTGGGCACTTGTGGCACAGCCTACCTTCGTCTTGGGCGACAGGATATGGAAGCGAAAAAACTATCGTAACAACTTATTAGGATTCTGGCTACGGTGCCCGCTTATCATCAGGCGGTTTGTTACCATAGAGGTATAAAAAAAAAAATTATGTTTTTAAATTTCCTTTATAATTTTTCACGCCATTCGTTCAAAGACGCGTTCGTTAGCACTAGTTTTGATTGCAAATTGTATTTGTGTATGTAGTTTACGGTCTTATGTGTGTCAAGTCTTTTGAATACATTCTTAATTTATTGTCTTTTTAAGCTAATCAGTCTCATGTCCTTACTAGGTTCCTCGATAGGCTTACAGAAAATTTATTCAGAAAACTCTGAATTTATTTCCACTTCCACACAAACTGTCTGCATTGTAAACCGTAAATTTACTGCAATAACTTGAAAAATCTCGAAAGCCCCATAATTTTCGCCATCAGCCGAAGAGACCGAGGTACTTCCTGAAGGTGTTTTTGCACTGTCCAATCACACTGGGAAGTGGAGCGCTACGATCGCTAATTGATTACTTTGTCGCTGCCTACTACTTCCGTAATAGAAAACGTAGATTTTTTTCTTTTTTACCAATAGAAACTCTTTAAAGTTTTTATTAAAATATGTATTGAAAATAATCCATAGTAATATTATAAATGCAAAAGTAACTCTGTCTGTCTGTAACCTCCTTACGCTTAAGAGGGCGATATAGGCCAGAAAGCTAATTTCTGTAATTATAACGTTGTGTATGTAAATGCACTATAAATCATTAGATAATATTATATATATTACTATGAGATATATATGTTACATACTTCTTAAGAAATTTATAATATATATTTTTTTAACCCTTCAGATGCTATAGTTTAGCCACAAAATTTGCACAAAAACGGCGTATTTTTGCGGTCTAGCCATTAAGATGAAATTTGGAATGGAGATAGTTTGAGTCCTGGGGAAGAACATAGGATAGTTTTTATTCCGAAAAATTTCAAAGTACCCGCGGGAATAACTATAACCGAGCTTTCTTTGAACTATAGCTCCAGCTATAGCAAACTTCACTAGTATAATTGAGGAGTTCACGAAAGAATCCTACGCCAATAACCAAATTTAGGGCGGGTGGAGCCGCAATAAAAAAGCAATATTAACATCACTAAAATAAATACAATAGTTGTTGTCCGTTTGCTTGTCTGTCTGTCAAGACCCTTTTCTTAGGAACGCGTGAAGGCATCAAGTTGAAATTAATATCATATAGTAAGGTCTACGGTCCCTTAAAGCTGTAAAAAAACAAGATTCTAAGTCAACGCAATATAAAATACAGCCGAAATACGGCCATTTTGGCCGCATATTTTGACATTCACGAAGAAATCAAAACCTATGGGGTACTTCCCGTTGTCCTAGAATCGTGAAATTTGTCGATGTATTGGGACAACAGTTGTCCAACGGCAAAGTTAAGTTTGTCCCTAAATACAGTTTACCTTTTACGAAACCCTTGGGTGCGCGAGTCCGACACACACTTGACCGGTTTTCAGTAGAGATACTTTCATATGTCAAAGTAGAGCGCAAGTGTTCGAAACTAGTCATATTAAATTTATTTTCTATAAATGGCTAAGATAATTTTGCATGAAACATAACATATTAATTTTAGTGGCTACTTTAGTTAGACTTTCTAAATTGAACCAGTTTGATAACCCACTTATAAAATATGCAGTATTTTTTATTTACTTACATATTTAAAAATTGTAACTATTAAAATAGGAAACCTGCTTAAGTTGCATTCCGATATTTTTGGAATTTAAAAGCAAGGTCCTGTTTTTTTTTGTTTGATTTAATTTTTGTTTTAGTAGTAAAATAAAGTACTAACTAAAATTTTTGTTGATTTCATACATTTATTTCATTGCTCTCGACGCATAATGCCCAAGAACTTTCTTTAAAAAAATGCGTATTGACCAATACGTATATCGACCAATACGCATAATGACCAATATTTTATTCGCAAAATAACCAATCCGCATAATGACATACGCTATACGCATAATGACATACGCTATACGCCTGATGACCAATATCTATCCGTTTATTCCTGCCGATATACTTACTTATTTACCTAAAGATTGTTGCGTTTAACGAGTAATTTGCCGTTATGACCACCGGAACTTAGTAAGGAATTATGGCTAACCATTGTTCGTCTGGCACCAAAAACAATGGATAGGAATCTTAGACACCGAACATACAATACATGATTGAAGGGACGACCCCAAGAGCGACAACCTAAGCCGAGGCGTTGGGCCCTATATCGGCTGAGACTACTTCAGAGCCTAACCCCAAAACAAAAAGTCCGGTGAAGCGGTAATGGTTGCATCAGCTAACTGCAGTCAACAGTTCAGAAAACAAAAGAATGGGACTATCGCTTAAATACGAGAATGCCACGTAAACCTACATTGATAAATTTTATTTGGAGATTGAAAAAGGAGTCGACTATTTGGGATCGAACAATAGTAAAAAATTTATTTAGCACTGAAAGGAATAATAGAAAAAATAATTACATGAACTTTGATAGATGTAATACTTAATATTTGAAAGAGTTAAAAACAAAAAATTACAGCAGTTCCCTTTCTACAAGAGATTATATTTAAGAAATTATTAATTAGTTAAATGTAGATAATGCACATGCAAGTGGCTATTCAAGTGATAGTTAAATTGTTTTGCTTTTTATTTTCTTCTATACTTATGCTTAGTGAAAATATAAATCTTGGGCTGCCACTTGACACAATATGTAATGTGCATAGGACATAAGTGTGTGAACTGTATAGTCGAACAAAATACGATGTTAATTATGTGAGTTCTCTGTGTTGTTAGTTTTTGTTTTGCACTTTATATTAGCTAACAATAACACAATTTTTATCTACTGGTAACATAACTGGGGGACTGCTAAACTAAATTGCTAATAGTAGATAAAGTGTTGAGTTACGTGCAGCGAATCAGTTGTTTAATTATAAAAAAAGTATGGTAATTACTAAGTAAATTTCGAATAGCTAAACCAGTTTTGTTATCCTTTTATTTCAGTGTTGTTATCTTACATGGTTTACATAATAAAGTGTTAAACTATTACTTAACTTACTACTATATTTATATATATATATATATATATATATATATATATATATATATATATATATATAGCGAATTTCAAATGAAGTTTTGTCATACCGCGAATTAGTCAGACTACGTTTTAGGCAGGCCCGGACAAAAGGGAGGTGTCGTTCTACGAAAAATTTTTTTGCGATACATTTTGCGAGTAGCCATTTCACGTATTTTCTTGTTAACACAAATGGTCGTTGTACGAGTATGTCATTTTGCGAGTAGCCATTTAACGTATTTTTTGTTTACACAAATGTGCCGTAGGTAATGCGTATTGGTCATTATGCGTTGAGAGAATTTCATTTACTAAAAACTTATTTTATTAATAATTCACTGACATTTTATGTATGAATATTCGTTTTGCGACTTATATAAATAGCGAAATGTCTATAGTAAAAGATATATAATAAGGTTTTATACAATTATTACATATAAAAAAGGTGTTCGGGTAAAAACTATTAGTGTTGTATTCTCCAAAAGGAAAATGTATTTTTTGACTCTACTTACAAATATGGATATTTTGAACTAAAAACTTATTTTATTCAAAAAAAATTATAGCCTATGTTTACCCTAAGAGTCCATTTTAAATAGTAATAAAAAATGCTTGAAATATCATAAGTACCTGGTCCAAAGATTATATTTCCTACATCCTTACTTAACCTCTTTTTGATTTGATTTTGATGCATCACAAAACGACGGTGAGTAACGTAAATAGAGTATTTGATCACTAATATTCAACCATATTATGAACTATTCATGGGTTTGACTGTTCATATCGTTAAACGTTGTGTAATATTTTCATTGATCTGACTAGACCATATCATTGCCAGCGGGTACTGTTCAACATCAAGAAATATGACCATATCATGAAATAGTCAAATCACTAAGTAATCAATTCTAAGATCGGGCAACGCACGACATATACATTTATAATGTGATTATGAGTTACGACCACTATAACACAGATGTTTCCAATACCCATATGTTGTGTATAATCCTCGTATAAAGTAACTGAAACTTTATCTTATAGTGTTATCTGCAAAAAGAACACCGATATGCTGTAGAGAATTCGAACGTTTAATTGTAGCACATTAGAGAGAAAAAAAAGCAAACGCATCAGAAATGTAATGAGAACCGAAGTCAAGGTACTCATGAAAAGTTTGTTAACGCACATGGAAAGTACAAATACCTTTACAGCTAAAATATACAATTTAATAGATAGCTATAACCATTTTACCACGCAGACGCAACAACCTTTGTTGAAGTGTATTATAACGCAATGCATGTTACAATATGTTTTCCGAACGCAAAAAACGTTACATTAATGAATTCCTTATATGCTTATGCTTGGCATGCTGCTGTATATTACATCACAAATATGTCTGCCCACGGTAAACTGCAAGAAAAATGGTCATGCGAGCAGCTGTGCACGCATGCACACCTATACTTTTTGTTGGAAAAAAATGTTTGAAAACCATATTACCATTACCGCTCGACCGCCATCGTAGGCAGCAATTTGCAGGGAACAACGCTTGAGAACCTAAATCCTTATCAACCTCGTGTGTCCACACTTGTTGGGGCGCGGCCTATCTTCACCGAGGGCGATTTAGGCCATAATCTACACGCGGGCCCAGTGCGGATTGTATATACGTCTTTTGTTTTGCGGGTTTCCTCACGATTTTTTCTTTAACGAAAAGCCAGTGGTGTGACTAATCAATTTACTTGAAAAATTGAGAAAAATAATCATTGTTATAACACTCCGGGCTCGAACCACTGACTTTTACCTAAAACCTAAATAATCACGCTTAATATACAGTTTGAGTGATTGAAGTGCCTACTTCCTCCCGTGAACGCTTAGGTTGTGGTTGCCGAGGTTTTCTCAAGGAACTAAACTATGGGGTTCTGCATTTAAACCCGGAAGTATTGGCAGGGAATTCATTCTGACACTTTAGAACCGAAATGGTCGCGTACAGTGCGGTATCAGAGAAACTTTTGTCCCGCGAACGCTTGGGTTGTGGAATGAGCTCCCTGCCAAGGTTTTCTACAAGGACTACAGTATGGGGTTCTTCAAGAAAGGAGTGATTTCTGAAGGGTCGGCAACGCGCGAGTGATACCCCTGGTGTTGCAAGTTACGGTGACCACTCAGCATTACGCGGACCGTGAGCTACTTTTCCACCTTTGTGGTAATAACAAAATATTATATTAATACAAAAAACTAATGTACAAGACGAGAGGACATTTATGATCTTGTTGCTCTCAAAATATGCCATCTGAATGTATTTTTCTGCATCAAATACTAAATAAGACATAATAACAGACGAAAGAAATAAACGATTTAAGTCAGATTTTCGACTCCAAAAGTGTTAAACTGGCTAAAAACAAAAGTATATCCTTCCCAAAGAAATGTAATCGTCGCTATTTATATTATATTTCGACTCTTGCGCCTTTATTAGTTTGAGACGAATTTCACTATTTGTTTTTTGAAATAATTTTGGTAAGGTCATCGTGAATATCGTCACGGATTTTGAGGCAACCTTGTATCGGAAAAACAGTAAAGGATTATACCATTTAAAAGTCATTACCTAACAATGTTTCAATTACTTCACCGTGTACCGACAAATTACTCAACTGCTTCAGTTACCTAATGGAGAAGCGATTCGAATACAAAATAGGTAAGTACATTTGCTTAGATTATTGTCAAAGAGAGCGTTAATTTCTGAAAGACATTATGCTTCAATGAAGTGACAATGGGTATGAGCCGGCCTCATACCTCAGGGAACCATCAACAACTTATCCTAGTCCATGCTCCATCTAGTAATATTATAATGTGAAAGTATGTCTGGACGGATGGATGGATGTTTGTTACTCAATCACGCTTCAACCACTGGGCGGCTCGAGATGAAACTTGGCACACATATAAGTTAGGGCACATATAAGAACAAAAAATTTTAAGTTTCAGTTCTAAGTATGGGGAACCCCAAAAAATTTTTTTTTTTTCTATTTTTGTATTATAATCTTAATGCGGTTCACAGAATACATCTTCTTACCAAATTTCAACAGTATAGTTCTTATAGTTTCGGAAAAAAGTGGCTGTGACATACGGACGGACAGACAGACAGACATGACGAATCTATAAGGGTTCCTTTTTTTGCCATTTGGCGACGGAACCCTAAAAAGGAGTCCTTACAGCATATATAAAAAAAAAAAGATATTTCTTTCTTCATCTTGCTGTTATTTAAAGAAATATTGCCAATAGGGATATCAATCCCGCAAAACGGGATCACGCATTCCCACGGGATCCCGCTGCTTTTAACAATCTGCTGGACGTGCGAGACGTTTAAAGCGCGGATCCCGCAAATTAAAAATCTGGCGCTAAAACATTCGCGTAAATCGCGAGAAGCACGAGTGCGACGTTTCAGTTGTTCATAAATGGCACTGCGCTGTGCCTGTGCACGTCTTTCTGTAGGTGACGATTGTTTTGTTTTAGAATTCACCGTCCGGCGTTTAATATAGCGATACAAATAAATGCCATTAGCTTCTTAAGAGCATATTTTTTAAAAAGTCATCACCATAGGTAGATATCATAGTAATAGCATCTACGAGAAAGTTGTGATTTGATTGATAGTCATTATATGAATAAGACTAAATTAAAAATGTAAAACTGTTGTTAGGAATAAGGGTAAAATGAAATAAAACTAGATAATTAACTATGCTAAATATTTAAAGATGAATCTATTAAAACAGATTACTAATTACTTATCCTTAATTAATAGAAAAGAAATAATTTCTGTTGCTTAATCTAAGAAATGTTTAATAAAAGTTGATTTTACACAAAGATCTGTAGTTCCATTTGATATAACATAATTTCAAAGTTGAGATGGGATCCCGCGCGGTACTGAGTAATCTCGCATATCAATCCCGCGGGATTGAATGAACTGCGGGATTGCAATCCCTAATTGCCAACCTTGCTGCAAATGTTAAGTAGGTATTCGACTTCGAGATAACAGTTAAAGAGGATGAGCCTTGTCGTGAAAAATGGAGTCTATAAAAATACAGAATGATTTTAAAATGTTAATACTCATCGTGATAATGTAAAAATATTGTTCGCGACCGTGCGGAAGTAATTCAGTAATTCTGTATACTCCATAATAATCATTATGATCTTCATTGCTCGTTTCCGTAAAGTTTTTAAGTATAAAAGTAAAGACGTTGTAAATCAGCATAAAAAAATATTGACTCAGAACCAAGTTATTAATTAGGATTGAATTAAAAATTACAAGAAAAATTATAAGTATTACAAGAAAAACGTAAAAAGAATTTACAAACAAGCTTTCATCAGACCCTGAGATAGATGTCATAGAGTACTAGTCAAGCCCAAACTCGATGGGGTCGTTTCGTTACAGAGGTCCTATGGCCACCTCGGCACCACACCACTCAGGGCTCTATCATCAGACCAGCTCTATGACATCATTTTATGGTATTTTCATCCGATTTATCTGGGTATTCAAAATTTCAACTTAATGGAACACCAGGAAGTGGGATGACCCATGGGATTTAACTTACAAGATTTGATTACAGACACGGGATAGGTGAAACTTAATAAAATCTTGTAAAATAAAAAAAAATGGGATTTTTTTTTTTTCTACTCATTAATTGTACCTGTGTACTGATTCTCTTGAAATTTGGCACGCATATGTATTTCTAATGGAGAAGGAAGATAGTCAAGGTAAGTTTAGACCGGTTAAAGCAGCAACATCGCGTTAGGGCCTATTTAATGTAAGTTGAGAACTTTAAACCTGGTTATTTAATTATCCTAAACATAGTTTTTTTAGCCTTTTCGTAAAAGCAACAAAATTATCTGACTTATTGGGCACAGTCTCGAACTATTCGGACTTTGGTATCGAAAAGAAAAACGTATACATTTACGGGTTTCGAGAGGTAAGGCAGAATCCTTCAATTTTTTGTCTAAAATTCCAGAGTCCAAATAGCTCGAGAGTGTTCCCAATACGGTGCCTAAAAAGCCAAAAATAAAATAGGCCTATTTAATAGGCTTAAGATAACTAGGATTCGAAACTAATGTAACTGTAATGTTTGAGTCAAACAAACAATCAACTAAGATCATAAAATTAATTTTATAGAAAAATTAAATAAAAAAAAAAAGATTTTAAATTCACACTTGTAAACTATAATGATGTTATTAAAGCATTTAACTCATTAAAAATTAAAAAAAAAACTTCTGACCTCTGGGGCCATTCTGTCTGCCATCTACCTCGATGACAAAAATACATGGGAATAAATAATTTTTTGGTTAACATAATTTACTTGATTAATTAATATTAAAAGAGCGACTGCTGGAGAGTTTCTTTCGCTGTTTCCTTTCTCCATTTTGACTTCGAAATAGTAGTAAATAGTAACTTATAATTTACTGACTTCAAAAAAGTGATATGAAATTCTATTTTTGAGAAATAAAGCATTTTAATTTGAAGTTGACTTCGAATCGACGACGAAATGCGTCGACTCAAAATTAGTTACATTAGTTTAGTCTACAGGTTTAGTTTTTTTGCTTTTCGGTTTTTTTTCATAAAGGATTTGAGCAATAAAAATCAAAATCATTTTAATCGAGCAAAAATCTTTACAAAATTAGTTGTAGTTCCGCCCATAGGCAAATTTTTTTTTGGATTATTTATTGGATTGCCGCGATGAGTATTACCTTTTCGAGATTTTATATATATGTATATATATTTAGTTTTATATGTAGATTTCAAGTTGTTATTTAAACTATTAAACATATGTCAGTACCTACATCATCTGAATAAAAGGTAGATTGCTGAACTACATATTTTATAATCTAATTTTGGTGTGCAATATCATCTGATATTAGTCCTTATCAAAATCCGGGATCAGCCTGTAGGTGAACCTTTTCATACAATATAGAATTTGTGTACCTATATATCTCCATTACCTTTTTTTTAAAAGTAGACTAAAAATGAAGAAGATCTGACATTTAAAATTCGAATAATTTAGTTACAAAATCAGCACATTAAAAATTAAAGATTTTATTAAAAATCACGTTATTCGTGCTAGAAACCACCACGTGTTAAATAGCGTGTTATTCGTGAGAGCGATTCGAAGAGCTTATTGGAGAAATATTAAAATTAAAAGCTAACTTCCTGAATGGGCTACCTGATTGTTTTAAAGGCACGATAAAATAAAACCACTTTAAGTAAGGTTTTGACGTGGATTCGATTAACGTTTTCCTCGTACCGGAAGTCATATTCCAAAAAAAATGGGACAAAAAAAACATGTACTTTTCATACTCTAAAAGTCTAAAAAATAATAGTTATATCGTTGTAAAGATTCATCTGACGACATAAAAATTTATTTTTGACCGATTTTGAAGATGTTTCACCTCCCGCAAAGACGTTACAGACCGCGGGAGTGTACACTGAAAATGTGGCGTCGCGTGGGCCTAGCATAAAAATCTTTGTTGGATTTTAACGAAATAAACTATATTTGACAGGATAAAGTAAAATTGATTTTAACGCAGAAAAACTAGATTCATATCATAGTACGCCGAAATGCCGAGATCGAAACTTAAAAAGACACAAATAAGTGAAACTTAAATGCCTGTTTTTGTCTTTTGGTGCAAAACGTGTCGTGCTTATCGACCCAAGAAGAAAAAACCAAATAAAAACTAACTTGAACCAGTAACTCTCGACGCTAAATTTCAATATCGATATTTAGCGTCAAATAAAATACATATAACATCTTTTTATGCCCCAAAATAAAACAATTATTAAGATTAACTCATAATTGTAATGATATTGTAATTTTAACGTTAATATTAAAAAGTGATCGCTTATTACGAGATAATTAAAGATCGACGTACAATTAGAATTTATACATGTTATTTCTTCGTCATTCACATGTTAAGTCGGTGGTGGCCTAGGCGTTTCGACTTCACCTTGCGTCCTGACCTGAGTGGCTGAAGTTCGAGATCCACATGTACCAATGTGGCTTTTTCTATATTTCTTAAGTACATTGTTTATTCAAACCAATGGCTTTAACGGTAAAGGAAAACATCGTGAGGAAACCTGCATATGTCAAAAAAAATAGAAAAAGACATATGAGAAGTCTACACTGGGCCCATCTTTCCGACGTGATATGCGTACTTAAGCTAATTCAGGTGTGGTTAGTCTAGGTCAGTCATTGGATGGGTGACGCAATGTGGTATTTTTTTTTGAGCTCCTCCATGCTTCTAAAAGCACTCACTCAATCCATAACATCTTCACATATAAACGAACACAAATTCAATACAACGTGACGGCTGCATATAGACAAAGTAGCATTTATGTATAGTTTTATTTTTTGTCATTTAGTTTTACTCTTAGGAATTAATCCAAAAATTTAAAATCTTTTCATTTAAATGGATTTCTAGGAACACTTTCGAATCGTTAAGAGATATTACTTCAATTTCCATTACAAACTAAATACAATTGTGTTTTATTACGAGCGTCCAATAGGAACCTACTCTTTGTAAGACTACAAACGGAACATCAAATTATAGTGAATCAACTTATAAAAATATAACAGAAAAATAGAAACCTTACAAAAATACATAACTATGTCAAACAAACCTTAGGCACTAAGTACTGATACGGAGATAGAAGGGGATCAAAGGGATCAATTCCCCTAAGATTACAAAAACTATGATAAAATTTAAAAGATTATGGAATTTAATATTAAGAGGGCGATATATGCCAGAATGCTAATTTTTGTAATTCTAACGTTGTGTATGTAAATTTACTATAAATCACTAGACAATGTCATATACATTACTACGAGGTATATATATTATATACTTCTTAAGTAATTTATACCGTAATAACGCCTTGAAACTTTAAATTTTGTGTATGGAATTTAACGTTATTACCGTTTTGTAGTCACATTTTTTACTGTTTACTACAACTTAGAGTCTGCGCACTAGATAACAAGCTATTCTAATTATTTAACCAACTTTCATTACAAGCAAATGCAAAACACGCTTTAAAAATTTGCACAAGTGTTGAAACAACGGTCACTTCCTGATTTTTTATTGCATTAAATACAATAAATGAAAATCAATCAGTTAGGTAATGCACTAGACAAAAGCAAGTTTTACAACATATATTTTTTTCAATGCTTTAGATGCTATAATCTAGCCACAAAATTTGCACAAACACGGCGTATTTTCTCGGTCTAGCCTATACCCTAGCCTTAAGTCATACACCACCATTGCAAAAAGTTATCTCACACACACATGCATAAACATATTTATGTCATACAAAATATGTATTTTAATTTATAATATCAAATGTGTGTATAGAAAAATCATTGTAGACTCGTTTTAAATCTAGGTTATATGCAAATGCAATGCAGGAAACAGAACCTTATTGAAATTCAAAACACTATACGTAGCAATTTTGTTAAACATGTCAGGTTGGACTCCTTCAAGGATCGACATTGGGACCACTACATTAAAGTAAAGCTGACTGAACTGTATAAGTAGTGTTTTATTAAGAGTCAGTGTTACATGGAAGAACTTGTAATGGAAAGTGTCCTTTTATGATAGGGAGGGCATTTTCCAATATTTTAATTGGACGCTGTAAAAGAAAGGGAGAAAAGAAATGCCCTTGCTGAGTCTCTTGCCGGTTCTTCTCAGTACAAGGTCTCCCGCCCTGTAGACTTACGAACCGATGGCGTAGTGACATTCATAAGTGCTCAATTATTGTAGCCTAATCTGAATTAAATTATATTGAATATTGAATTGAACATTTAACAAGGACAACGTGATATGTGACAAAATGTACGTGAACAGATTTTCGGGTACGAGAATCGAACCCACGCCTCCAGTTGAGCAGACATGTCATAGTATCAACTGAACCTGAAGAGGCTATCAATACAAGAAATAAATTTTAATACACCTCAGTGCCAAAAGAAAGGGCTTTTTGTATGGGTTAACGACTATGCTTCACCTAAGTTGTAAAGAAATAACACCTTGGATTTTGAAAATTTATTTGCCGAAACAGTTAACAAAGAGGTGAAAAAAGGTTTGTTAAAGTAGGAGCTATTTAGGCGAACGAAAAAAATCTATTATGTTTTAACGGTACTCAGGGTTTTAATTATATATCTTAAAACACTATCATTAAATTTGAGTCAGACATACTGAGCAGATTCAAAGAAATCCTTACCAAAAAAAAAATAATTAAAATTAGGTACAATAGGCTCTTAATTTTAAAATAGCTTTAAGTTTAATGATCCTATTGTATGTAGTCAGAAATAACAAAGCGACTCGCGTGGCGTGCGTCGTCGTTATAGGAAATTACATTCAAGGATGAACGCTTTCGTAACAAACTGGTCCATGCACTCAACCAGGAAACCAGCAAGATAACATGGGTTTATGTGGTTTGCGCGTATAACAACCTGCTTGATTAACTACCAGGAATTACTTTGTTATTCATTTACATATTCTTCCGGGATTAATTTGTAGTAATTAGTTTTCAAGTTGTTCGTCTTTGATATATGCTATATTTTTACTTATCATAGAATATACATACTTTTATACTTAAGGGCTAACCATACTTACTATAGAATTGAAAACAAAAAATAGTACAATCTTAAATATTAGTAGATACAACTAGGCGGCCTTATCGCTATAAAGCGATCTGTTACAGACAACCTATTAATATTATTTTAATATAATAGCGGAAGTATGAGTAAACGAGGATCAGCTATATAGTCTAGATGGTGAGAGACCGCTGGATGTGTGAAGACCGTACACCAAGTCCTGTGGCTAAAACGTGCAGTGCAACAAACTTTTCTGACCCGGTGGTCAAAAATCAAAACTAAAGACACCATTTAGGTTTTTAAATTTTCGCGTTCCATTATTAATTTTAATTTAAAAATAAAACGAAGATGCCGCGCAACGACAGTCTACCCGTGACCAAGACTGGTGTATCCCAACCGAAATAGTGTGAACTTACGCGACGCTAGCGACTTAACACCGAATCAGAAAAGTTTGTTGCACTGTAGAGGTTTTCTTTGGAGATATGGGAAGGAATAAAATAACCATAGTTATGATACTTTAAAAATGGATAATTCTTTGGAAAAGAAAGTAATGATATACCATATGATACTTCAAGAATGGACAATGAAAACAAAAACGGTTTGCAATCCGGCAGTGCCGACAGAAGTGTAAACTTGAATATTAACTTGAATATTATTTATTATAAATAATAATGTATGTTTATTTACTTTTTTGACGTAGTATATTTGACATCTCAATCTGTCATAGAATTAAAATCCCATATCCAACCTGCCTGTACTACTCATAATCGCACTATACTAAAAATAAAAACTAACCTAATGTAAATAAAGGTCACGTGTCTTGACGCGAGTTTAATATTTTTATTCACAAGTGCACAAAGCCGCTAATGAAGTTTTACCTTCAAAAAACAGACTAACTAAGACATCTTGCGAATTTTTGCCTCTTTTAATTTTATCTTTACAATGTTTAATTAATGTCATATTGCAGAGGTGTAATAATTCTCTTAAAACAAACATGATAATTTTAAGTAAAACAAACATTATGACGAAAAAAAGGGCTTAGTCATAAATACGTAATTTTATACCACTAAGGTGGCAAATAAGCTTACGGGCCGTCTGATGGTAAGCGGTCACCGTAGCCTATGGACGCTTGCAATACCAGAGGTATCACTTGCGCGTTGCAGACCCTTCAAAAATCTAAAAACCTTTTTACTAAAATGTCTAAAACTGGCCTGTATTTAAAAAATTTAATATACAAGAATTCCTGAGGAAAATAAATTGTAAACACATTCATGTGTGTCAATCAAAATACATATTTGGTAGTAGGTAAGACCTACTTGCATACATTGTAAGCTATAATTTTCAAGTCTGAAGTATTCAAGATATATCGAAATCAGGCCACAGAATTTATTTTATTTTCTTGTATTTTAAACAGCATTCGAACTAAATGTTTTAATATATGTCTTCACCACTTTAGTCCAGTGGAACAGGCGGTCAGCCCATTGCTGCAACACAGTTTCTGAAACAGTATTTCTGTGTGTCGATTACCTAAAGTTGTTGCTAACAATTCTCGTTTGAAATCCATAGAAATAAGATATACATTGCGCATTGAAATTACGTATGAAATTCATCGATTGTCGCGAATGTATAATTATCTTATTTCTATCGAGAATTGTTAGCAAGAACTTACGTAATCGAGGCCCTGGACTAAGGTAAATGTTGTAAATACTAGGTTTCTCGTGAAATTCAAACGTAATTATAAATGGAGTTGATATAGCAACTCATGGATATGATTCACAGCAGGGATGTTAGACATACAATAATTATTGTATCCATACACTAATTTGGCCTCTGACACAATTAACAATAATATTTTGACTATTGCACACAAAAGTACAATTCAAGGCTTACACTACACAATGTATTTTTGTTTAATTATAGGATTGGCTGAAGTAAGCAAAATCCAAGTTCGCAAACAAAGATACGAAACGCAGGTCAGTCTTGGTCTTATTGCAAAGAATGAAAGTTCTCTGCGACAAATAATAATAATAATATACTTTATTGCACCAAAATAATAACTTTACTAAATGGCGCTCTACTCGCTTTAAAGCGATCTCTTTCAGACAACCTTTGGGTATAGGAAATAATAAATTAAACATAGTGTATGTCGCTACAGTTTTTAAGAAGTATATATATCATACAATAATGTATATAATATAAATAAATATACATAAATAACATATATGAATAATGCATGTATAAATATATATATACTTTATAGTATATACTTTGGTATATTCAGACCGATCAATATATTTTTCCATCGTATAATAACATATATGAATAATGTATGTATAAATATATATATACTTTATAGTATATACTTTGGTATATTCAGACCGATCAATATATTTTTCCATCGTTGGCAGAAATTCCGGTTTAAAAGTGGTCAATACAATAATTTGGCTGTAAATACAATAACTCTAGCCCGCCTGCACAATAATTACATAGATGACGTCTAACATCCCTGATTCGCGGTACCTCCCAGCGTGCTTCATACAAACGAATTTCTCATTTATTTTTGACATTTACAGATCAAAATCTGTAGAATGTTGTAGTGCTGGTCTCATTATCTATGCCTACGGATTTCAAAAATACTGAAAACTGTTTATTAGGTAACATGAAATCTTATTTGAAAACATTTGTATGAAAAACTAGAAAACTTTATAACATTGCAGACTTAGAACAAGCCTTCAAACTTTCATGTCGTTTGACTATAGACTATGTTGCTGGTAGAACTGTTTTTTTTTTATATACTACTAAGGTGGCAAACAAGCTCACGACCCACTGAGCATAAAACTTACAGCAAGTTTTGGTAAGTTTCTATATCGCACATTTACAAGTTTCAGACTTGACATAGCTGGAACATGAAAATAACTTGCATCTAATCGTTACTTTGTACCTCATCGAAACTTAATAAATGATGTAACTGCAATAATACAGTATGAAATTTTAAAAATGAACTTTGCGGCAATATAACTCACAAACTTATTGAGATGTTACTATTTATCATTGTTGTTATGTAGTAAATGTAAAGTTGGTAGCGCAATGTCGGAGCAATGTTTATTTTAAATCATCATTGTACGTAGTTACTGTCACTTTGTTTTCGCAATATAATTATTAAACGACTTCAAAAAACGAGGAGGTTCTCAATTTGTCGGAGACTTTTTTTTTAATGTATGTTACCCGATTTCTCAAAGACGCCTGAACCGATTTGAGAAATTCTTTTTTAATTTAATAGGTTATACTTTCCAGGTGGTCCCATATTATTATATTGATTTTAAAACTAAAACTTTTGTAGAAAAAAAAAAAAATTAATGTTAAGTTGGAACTGGTGAAACGCCTTTTATGTTGATGATTGTATAAAACTTTGTTACGAGTATGGATGTTTTTAGTGTACAAGAAAAAAAAACAACCGGCTTCAAAAAGATGCACTAAAGAGGTAAAAATAATTACTAATTTCCAAAAATCTGATCTAAATTACAGTTGGAAGTTGGTGTCTATATGTAACAGTTTATAAAACACTTTGCTTGTGTGACACCAATTTCAAACTGTAATTCAGATCAGATTTTTGGAAATTAGTAATTATTTTTACCTTTTTAGTGCATATTTTTGAAGCCGGTTCGTTTTTTTGTTAAAAAGTTTTTTTTAACTTCTCTACAACGTTACTAATTTACTCATTTTGTTAACTAATTGCAATGATAGTGTGTATATTTGACTAATTGGGTAACAGCAACCTTATCTTCTTTTTAGAAAGGTTATGCACATTACTTTCGTGATATTACGATTTTCTAACTAGTACTAATCGAGAACCCTGCCCCGGTGTGTGCACAAAAATTTACCAAAATTTTATTAAAAACGGCGTACCCTTAGTGCGCGAGTCCAACTCGCATTTGATCCCTTTTTTCTTACATTAAAACCTTGTCGTAACAATAACGAACACAACAGAATCCATGTTTAATTTAACCTTACTAAAACTTAACTTAGTAACTTGCTCAAACGTTACAATTTTTATATTAATGCAGCATTACATTTAAAAGTTATGATAAATTTCAGTGATCAGGACTGGGCAAGTTACGGGAGACACTGCTGGCGTGGCCGTTAGGGCTTCGTGTTGGGGTTGCTTGAAGCTTACTGGAATGTTGCAACCTTGCATTTGAAACTTACAAGCTCCCAAATGTAATTTTTAGCAATGTTATTGCAAGTTGGGCTTGTTTAGTAAGCGGGGGATTAAGCTCAGGAAGAAAAGTGGTGGTTAGGGTAGAAAACGGGATTCGGAAAAGGCAGTGTAAGACGACCACCCACTAGGTAGATTGACGATCTATATAATTAAGGCCGCGGTAAATAGCTGAACGCAAAGGGGCTTAAACCGGGTCGTTTTAGACGAGGCCTTTGTCCAGCAGTGGACGTCAACAATTACAGTACATTTAAAAAAATATGATACTTACACATTTTACCCGCTGTACAAACACCGTAATATACGATAAATTTGGGGTTATTTCATGCCAATTACACGTAAGGCCATCGTCACATAAACCTACATGGGTTATATTCAACTTTGACACAGACTTGACTTACACTTGGTTCATTACCCGAACGACGCTTATTAACAGCGTGAAAGATAACAGTATATTTACAATTGTAAGATAAAAAGTCGTTAATTATTTTAAGATGACCTAATTTTTTTATGTTAGCGTCAAAAGAGAACCGACTTTTGTAAATCAATGATTGATTATAGGTTTATCTACATAAAAAAATATAAGTTCAATCCCCCCCTTTTTTTCAAGTTGTAAAAGAACGTCTAAGTTTGGACTTTGGAAACGATTATCTCCTGTTTTTTTATGGTAAATACATACACATATCATACACAGAAAACACCCAACTCAAGACAACCAGATAAATATTTTTCCTGTGCGGGGCTCGAACCCGCGCCCACGGGGGAAGGTTCAACAAGCAGGATCACTCCTAACAGTGCTTTTTTTTTTATACCATTGATGTGGCAAACAAGCTTGCGGTCCACCTGATGGTAAAACCTTGGCAGGGAGCTCATTCCACAACCTAAACGTTAGCGGGATTTCTGTAAAACCGTACTGTACCAATTTTAGTGTAATATCTATTAAACGTGCAATAATTTTTTAAACTCCGGTATTTTTTTGGTCGAATGTAAGCTTTTGACAATAACGATACGCAAAGTTAAGCAACGTAAGGCGTGGTCAGTACCTGGACGGGTGACCGCTTAGTGTCACATTTTTCCAAGCCTCTTCGGAGGGCACGTTAAACCGACGGTCTTGGCTGTGTTGTGATATCATACGGCCAAGTCAGACGCCTTATGGGCGACTCTGACCTTTGAGTGTTTACTAGCTCGACAACGTACGCCTGTCTGCACCAGGCCAGCGCGTTGGATTATGGCAGAATAGGAAATGGAGTCTACAAGGAAAGGCCTGTGCGGTGTGAGCCCCACTTACACAACGGCTGAGGCACTTACACACAGACACGCCATCTGGTCTACTCCAGTTTCTAAATATGAACTTACATATAGAAAGCAACCAGACTCAAGACAAACAATAATGTACATTACAAAAATGTTGTTATGTGCGGGGATATGCTACTACTAACAAAACCACGGAGCAGCTAATGTTTAAGCACTAGCTTTGTTTTGTACAATTCTTATCGCTTTCTTCAGAAACAAATTCGCACATCTGTCTCCTATCCAATCTCTGATTCGCTCTGAAAATTCGATACACACGTACACTCTAACAGACATTTCTCACTCAAGTAGACAAAACCTTTCAGTAAATACACCATTATCTTTCATACGTGCACAGTTACACTTACTTCCATTGTTTAAATACTAAGCGTAACACTATACAGTATGTTATGCTTTCTTTGCGATACAGTGAGGCGAGGTAACTCTATACGAAGAAGATAATGGTACCGTCGCATAGAAAAACTATTCAGTTTTATATGAATAGGTGAGTGTATTGTGAACAGTAATGTGGGCAACCGCAAGCTTTTGTAGTCGTTGTTCAGTTGGCTAACAGCACAATATTTCCATGGGTCATTGGTATCAACAATTTAACCTTTGCCAATTAACTGTTAAATAAAAAGGTAATTTAAAAGTGACTAGAAATCAGTGTTGCCAACGTCTACTAAAATTTACCCCCGAGAGAATTTTAATAGCCCTTACAAACCACTGAATATATTATAGCAAGGTTTTTCTATAGTAAAATTTCTTTGATGGATAGTGTCATGCCGATGACTATGATAGGTCGCATTCGAGAATTGATCCAATGTAGAATTTGTAAGATTCTGACTCTTTTGTAGTTACAGAAAAAATCATACCTTATAAAAACTCTTTTTCAAAGCCCATAAAAAACCCTAAAAGGAATCCTGTCCCTAAAAATCCTCCTTGTAATACTTTTACCCCCTTCAAGTTGTCATCACTGTTAGAAATAGATGTGTCATCATAAAATTAAAACACAGTGTTGCCGCGTTTATATAATAACTAGAATGCAAAAATGCAGGTACGTAGTGTACATAATGCATTAACGAAAGGTGACTAAAATTTAGTATATTGCATTGTATATTATGCAATTACCTAGTCTAAGACTATGTATTGTGCTTTATGTTAATATAAAATTAATTAAATATTATATCTTGCTAATTATACATATATGTTACAGTTAAAGGCAAAATCAGTCAAACCTGAGTATTGACTAGTCAAAGCCCGCTTCATACAAAGTTTATCAAAAACTACCCAAAGTACTATTTTTTTTTCTGAACTCTCAATGCAGTTGGCTTTTGCAGCCATTACTGCTTAACCGTTCTTTTTGAGGCAAGACTCTGAAGGTCTCCCTTCGACATGAGTCTCGAACCAGAAGGTGAATCAGCCCTAGGAAGGGAGTTACTTAAGGTATTGTCCTAATCAAAGCATGCATATCAAATTTAAGTTTGTATAAACCGGGCTTGAACCAATAAATCCTCAGATTTGACGAATATCATAAACGTAATCATAACAGTATACCTAAAGTGGTTTAGAAATTTGACGGTTAAGAACTGGTTGCGGGGGTACTAGGTACAAAAAAAAATACGTAGTTACATCTGGAGATCGGTTAAGTCATACAAAAATGTTATAATTATATATTTCTATTCATTAAAAGACCAATCCTATGATATCTCATACTAAAAAATTACCTAAGTATTATTTAAGTGATCATAACCGGATACCTAAAACAGTTTTCATTGAAATTTTTATTATGAGCCTAACTTTAAATAATCTTTTTTTTTTTCGACATTACACACAGCTCCCCGTCTGGCCCCAAAGTAAGCTTGTGTTATGGATACCAGACAAAGAATACAAATACACATAATTACTTTTGTTATGTAAATAAGTACAAACATATCATAAATAAATACATCCAGACTCAGAACACACACAAATGTTTATCACATAAATGCTTGTCTAGTGCGGGAATCGAACCCACACCCTCTGCACAGCAGCCGGCCACACTACCAGCAACTAGGCTGCGAGGGAGTATAATTTCTTTAAAGTTTCTTTATATGACCATTTAGAACTGGCACCGGGGGGTTACAAATTACAAATGACTACTACATAAATATCTCGAGAAAGGTAGTTAATACGAAAATGTTAAATGAGAACTCTAATTCATACAAAAAGAACTATTTAATGTAATCCCAAACGAAAGGGGGGACTAAAAATATCATTAACGTTAACATTAAAGGATATTTCCAATAGTTTTCGTTTATTGACGTGTGTATTATGGGCTTAACAACATTTATGTGAGTAATTAAAAGTTTCTGGATTTGACGGCTTAGAAAACGGTAGTACAAAAGACGGTGGTTTTTATAAAAATGTTGTATGCTGACAACCCACAATTCATTCGACGCATGGGAAAATTCTTTGGTTCGAGACTATCTACACTATCTATCAATAGTAATTTACAAAAGTTATAGAGTTTGCTTGTTTGAACGCTTTAATCTCTGGAACTACCAGTCGGATTAAAAAAAATTTGGTTGCTTTTGATAGCCCAATTCTTCAAGATGTTTTTAGTCTATTAAACATCACGCCCTTAGAAGCCGAGCAAATACAAAAAAGGTCAGAACGAAGCGAAAAGGAAGTAAGAACGCAAGCGAGCGATAAGACAAGACGGCATCTTCAAAACTTCTGTCAGGTCAGCTAGTATCACAGGTCCTGGGTATGATATCCATCCGCAAAAACTTCACTTGCAGGATGTAGAATTTGTGACGGTATTGTAGCGGGTCAATACGGTTTGCTACAAGTCATTACGAAACCTCCTAGGTGACCTTATTTTTATTTTTCGTATAAAATGTAAATGTCAACTGTTTCAGTAAATGCTAATTTAAACCAGCTATCAAGTAGATGTTTGTTGATTATTGTCTAAGTAGTCTATGAGTTTTCGTAGTTCGAAAAGTTTTCAATATGAGGCAACTAGGGATGGGCAAATTTTATGAAGTTTTCGAACCATTGATATTTTTCGGAATAAAAAACATTTCGTGTTTAAAACTTACAATATTGAGGTCAAACATATTTTGGTACTAAATAAAACTAATATTATGATTTATAAAGATATCGAAATAGTTTTTACTTTAAACTTGAAATTGTCAATACCAAATAGAAATTTGTATAAATTTTGCATATTCCTAGAGATTATAATCTATTTCTATTTTGCGGTCTTCATTATCGCATAGGATATTTATTTATTTTTTCGGGAATATTCTGGTTTTCAAATAGTTTCTAACCGAAGAAAGAAAAACCTAATAATGTAAATCAGAGTAAGTAAGTACTCAATCTAAAGTCTGCATACAAAAGACTATTTATAAAAAAACATAAAATGTAAATATGATCTCACAGATGTAACATTGGGATATTATTGGGCGAGACCGACTCTTAGCAGCGGGCATCACCGTATTTTTCATAAAAGAGCACAAAAATCTTTAAAATTTTCTTAGAAAAAAAAAAATAACCTAATTCATCTTTTCGTCGACAGAGCTTCCTTAAAATTAACCTATAAATTTAAATCAGCTGCTATTTAGAACGACAGACAAAAACATTTTTCGTTCGTTGACCCATTTTCTTTACACTCAACTATTCCTCATTTCCATCTTTTTACTGCCGAATTGTAGGTAACTACTGCCAGATTTGTAATTTAAGAATAAAATCGTAATCTTTTACTGCTTCATTGAAATACAAACCAAATCAGCAAAATCTAGTTGTTAAATGTAATTGATAAATCAAAGTAAGCAAAGACCCGGCTTATTTTTTTCACCAATCTTTTTCCTCAAATTAATGGATTGATAAAAAAAAACCTACCAGGATTTTAATCAGGTTATAACACTTGAATACAATTCAAATATTTTATTGCTCATTTTTAGAAACTAGTTTCATTTCAGGTTTATTACATTTTGCGTAAAATTAAAATAGAATGACAGGAACGAATTTGTAGCGAAACATAAAAATGTCAGAATTTTATTTGCGTTTATTGTCAAAAGAATGCAATGTTGTACGTAAAGTTAATTCTTAGGTCATTTCTTGAAGCATTTTAAACCGGTCGCAATTAATTTCAAACCGGTACCGATACGTATGAGATACATTCAAACATAAGGACTGGTTTTTGTTTTGATAATGTAGTCAATGAGGGGAAATATTCTATTTTGGAGCCAAATATATAGCTATGAAGGTAAGGTATCGCTGTTTTCCAATACAAGTCTTTAATATTAAATAAGGTTAAGAATAAGGTATCCTATATAAGTTTTAAAACTGAAATCGCTGTAGTTTAAAGTAAACAAATAAATAAATAAATTTAATAGAGTTGTGTTCAAAGATATAGGTACTAGCATTACAATAAGATTATTAAGTGAAATTAATACAGTTAAATCTAAATGAACAATATCTTTTACTGTATATTAGTAAATCCTACTAATATTATAAATGTGAAAGTTTGTATGTCTGGATGAATGTTTGTTACTCAATAACGCTTCAGCCACTGGACGGATCGGGATGAAACTTGGCATACCTATAGATTAGGTCCTGAAATAGCACATAGGCTTCTTATTCCGAAAAATTCAAAGGTTCCCGCGGGAATAACTTTAACCGAGCTTTAACGAACTATAGCTATAGCTACAGCTTGCTATAACAAACTTCATTAGTATAATTAAGGAGTTCCACGCCGATAACCGAGTGGCGGAGCCACTGGCAAAGTCTAGTATAGTATATTTTAAAACATCTTATGCTAATCTTAAATTTTCCTAAGCATAAAAAACAAAAAATGTTTTAAAACAAATATAGTGATATAAAAAGAGGTATTCAGAAAGTAGAAGTTAGTAGGTAGTATCCTCATCGTAAAATATTCTGTGACTACGTCCGGTTTATCATTACAAACTTGATTCTCCGCAACAAACAAATAACAAGAAAAACTGCACTTGGAATCTACCCGAAGTCTTATAAATTGCAGAAGGTAATTTAAAAGCAGCAATGTAGTTAATCCTATTAACAACTTTCATGCGTACGCAATTCTTACGTTTTCACAGACTGTAAAAGGCTAATATACTAATATGAATTAATGTGGCTGGATCTATTACAAATGTCAAGTTAAGGTTGGGGTGTACAAAAAGGGGCGCTGAGAAAAAAAGACTTAGAAAAGGTCATTTTTTCCTTTGCGCCCCCTTTTAGTATCCTGACCCAAGTAAATAATTGGCTTAAATAAAAACAAAAGAAAAACATTTACATATCTTCCAAATACGAGATTACATCGATAGGTAATAGAATAAGAAGTAGTAACAGATATGGAGAAAACTAAAGGAAAGGTTTAAAAAGATTTAAGGGAATTAATAGTTCCAATCTCTTTGCTGACTTTGGGCATACCTAGATATAGAAAACTAATTGGCTTATTTTTTAAAACTAACTGTATAATGTTCGATTGATATAGTAGACATTCTCTGTCTCCTTTGGGGTGCCCATAAATTAATTAAAAAAAAAAAGAAATTTCAAACCTACCGTACAACAACCTTCGACAAATTTCTAGTGTTTTTATTTAAAATAGAAAACAAACGAGGCAAGCTAAACACTATTTTCTGTTTTATTACTGGCCACTTTACAACAAAAACCATAACTAAAACAATGTAATAGACATTTTCTTTATACATACCTGCAGCAATCGTTCCAGGTGGCACAATTTCAATACAAAAACAGGCGTATCGCATGCACCACAACGATTAGCATCTATTACCAACGTCTTAGGTTTTGTACAAACGAAAACTTTTGACTATTTAAATAGAAATCTAAAAACAAACGCACGTTTTAAAAATAAAACCGTCAACACTATTCAGTTTGAAAAATGTCCATTATTTTTAAATCGTTATCAAACGTTTTTAGGAACGAGTGATATCGGCGCGCAATGTTACACCGCCCGACTTCCCAGCAGGGTTGCTCCTGCCGCGGTCTAGAGCTGACTGAATGCTGGCTGGCTGCTCGCTCGCTCCGTCGTCAAAGCAAATAAAACAAACAGGCGTTCCGTTTTCCTTCGAGCAAAAGCGATCGGGTAAAGTCGGGTTTTGGTTAAATATTCACGTTCTTTGAGACCCATATGATGGTATATTTATGGTGTAACTTTGATGTCATTGCCCACTTCGCATTGGAATTTGGGATACTTTGCAATTTTGCATGTGGAAATAACGCCGCGGATAAATTAGGCAACAATTTAGGCAGCTGGCACTGACGAACTTTGTAATCGATTGATGGTATCACAAGTACAAATGACAGATTAGAGAAAATTCTTATGCATGGTGGTCTATGTGCTTTCTAGGCATCTGTTATTATTCTTAGCACAGGGCCATTGATAAACAATCTATTTGTCACATTATGAAAGCTTCTCCAGAGTATGTTAACTTAAAAATAATATTTTAAAGACTGAAATTTTAAAAGTGACACATGGGTTTGAAACTGGTTAGTGAAATGTAGGTATTTCTTTCGTAAATTAAAAGTAATAATTAAATAAAAACAGTCTTAGTAGCTTAGTTATAGATGCTGAATAATAAACTTTTATCTCACATGTTTTTAAAACAAAATGTATTTTAGCTGACTATTCAGGTAGGTTGTTAAGGTGTTCGCAACCCTAGTGCTAAAGTGAGGGGTATGGCTATGGGCGCAGAATTATTTATAGTTTTTTAAGCTGCATTTTTTAGCTGTTGTATTAACCGGATTGCTAGTTAGATTGATGGTTAGGGCCGTGAATTGATTTACAAAGAAATAAAAGAAAACTTTAAGCAAATAAATATACTACTAAATAGTGCGGTTGGTTTTAACTTTAGAGAAAATAGTAAATCAATATGTAAGTTAGAAAAAGTAATCTTGTTTGTAACAACACTAAATAAAGTATATATATATAAACGGATCAAACAAAATCGTTTATCTTAGATTAAACATACAATTTTTACATGTGGTTAAAAATACCTGTATTAGGAGATTCCGCTCTTCCATAGCAAATATATACTTTTAATGATTTGGTACACGCCGACCCCGGGGTTCAAACCTCCGCAACTTGGCTGCGCAGCAGATTGCATTTCTTTGAAATGTGAAGACAATGGTGAATATGGAAGTACCATACCAGTTGAATACCATCACAATGTCGAGTTCAAAAACAACCAAAACCTGGCATTGTAATGGTGACGAATTTATCGATAATCCGCTGTTACTTATAAATAAAGATTTTATGCGTTCATGTGCGTTTTGTATCTCACACACTGATATAAAATATGATTTAAATTGAACTAAGAATAATTAATTAAAGTATAAAAAATACCTGTATTAGGAGACTCCGTTCTTCCATAGTAAATACAAATTTTTAATGATTACGAAACAAAATTTTGCGACGGGAAATATTAAATAATAAAATGAAAGATAATGACAAAGATAAATTGATTTAGGCCTACCCTCATAAGCGAGGGTGATTTGTGCCATAGTCCACACGCGAGCCCAGTGCGGATTGTGGACTTCACATAAGTCTTTTTTTTTTCTTTACGTATGCAGGTTTCCTCATGATTTTTTCCTACACCGAAAAGCCAGTGGTGCGAATAAATAAATCAGTGTACATAAGAAATTAAGACACGACTCATTGGTACACGCCGACCCGGGGTTCGCCACTTGGGACGTGAAGTGAAGTTTAAACCCCTCAGCCATCACCGACTCAGATATATTTCTCAGCTATGTTATTCAAAAATAAAAAGAACTGGTACAATAAATTAGTTGAAATGTGAAAACAACGGAAAGTACCATACGAATTGAAAACCATCACAATGTCGAGTTGAGAAACAACTACAACCCGGCATTAAAATGCTGACGAATTTAATTTGTAATCGGCTCTTACGTATAAATAAAGATTTTATGTGTTCTTCATATGCGTTTCTTAACTCACACACTTATATAAAATATGATTTAAATTGAACTAAGAATTATAAAAATGAAAATAATAAACATCTGTATGAGGGAGTACAAAACATTTTTGATTTTACAGTGAGTTGGTGATTGTCGGTTCAGTTGCTTGACTGATTGCAGTAAACGAACTATGTGATGGTAAACAAATCCAGACAAACAAAATGTACGTTTGAAACTGAATTACATGTGAAAAATAATGCCACCTAAGAAGCCATTGCCAAGAAAATCCTAAACCGCGCAGCTAAATTTAGTCTAGTGAAAAACCCGATTTCAAATTACGTTTATTATTCGCATATGGCCATTTGGACTTGACTTTTGACAGAGGGAGAAGCGTCATGGCCATTCCACTCTGTATGGGAGCATATGCAAGAATTATATTATGCTTGGCGACGTGGGATACCGAAAAGCATTCAAATGTTCATCCACCGCGGTGGTAGGCATTCCATGATATAGGTAGGAATTCCGTTCCGCAACTTAACTGTTTTTCAAATTTATTCAATTCAGTGGGGACAAAAATTTGAACAAGAGTTAATGATTTTTGTCACAAACACTAATGTTAAAAACATAGAAAATAATTCAATTTCAATTTTAAAAAAATACAATCCATACTATAATAAAAATTAGAAGGTGAGTTTGTTTGTCCTTGCTTTATGTAGTTACGGAACATACAATTGAGAGGGCCTCCAGGCTCCAATGCGCATATACACTTGCATTATGGGTGTAATGCTAAAATCGAAGATATCCTATGGCATTTGGCTTTGGGGTAAGCTGAAATTGATACAGTCTTTATTTTGCAAAAGAGATCAGTACGGTCCATCAATAAATTATGACCTCGAATTTCTCTTAGGGAACTATTTAGGGAAATTCATATTTTAACTGTTCCTTGCCAATATGTCTTCGCTTTTATAATGTAGGAACGCAAAAATTGACACTTATTTGCTAAAAATAGACAACAACACAGTGTTAATACAAGGAATAACGATAAATTGGTAGTTCCAAAATGTCGTCTCTAGAAAGTACATAGCTCATTTGCAACACAAAGTATATATTTTAACAATAAAATTCAGGAACATGTGGTTAATTAACCTCCAAATAAATTTAAAATGTATGTCAAAGATAGTTTAATGAAAAGAAGCCATTACAAAGTCGATGAGTACATTAATGATAAAAATGCTTGGATGAATTAGAACTTAGTTAATTTGTATTGATATTGGTGCATTTGTAATTTTTTTTTAATAAAAACATTGTATATTGTTATTACCTAGTGCAAGGCTATATTGTATTTTATTATGAAGTTGAAAAAATATAAAAGATTAACTGCTGTGTTTCTTGCCGGTTCTTCTTGGTAGTAAATCATTCTGAACCGGTGGCAAAGTTAATAAAATTAATAATTACACTGACGATTCAACAATCAAATGACAAAAGTGCTGTTTAAAAGTCTACTTAAAAAAAAAGGGTAAAAAATAAAAATTAATAAATTACAATTATATCACGTAAAATATAGAAATTTTATTATAGTTATTCCCTAGCTTTATAGTTACTTAACTTTTTATTACTTAACTTATGAAATATGGATATGAGTTATGGATTAAAAATAGAATAACAAGAGGATTATCCGTTATTCTTTAAATCGATGTTTAAAAAGATATCTTAAAACAAATACAGTAACTTTTTAATTAAAGAATGTCTCAAGCCATGTTACTTTTGTCCCAGTCTGAAACTTGCAATAGGACAGTGGAATCGAGTTTAAAAACGAGCAGAAACCTCAAAAAGAAAATACCTGTTACATCTGGTGTATCTAGAACATTTTTGAGATTCGTAATTTTGATTTTACAGTATGTGCGTAGATAAAAATATCTTTAATGTTGTCTTGTGGGTTACCACATAATTATTTTTTATACAATGTAGCTTTAAATTAGTAAAAACACCAAACGAAAAAAAATACACAACAATTATGTACATCGCAATGTATTTTATTAGTAGGTATTTTAATGAGTACCTCTTTTTAAAATTACTAAATAAGATATGTAATAGGTACATAGGTTTAAAAACACCTAAGAGATTTATTAAAAGATTATTGATACCTACAATGAGATCGCGATAATGTTTAGATAATTCAAGAACTTGCAAATAAAAAATAATCTCACGCAAGTTACCTATACCTAAACTTTTAAGTGGACTGTAAAATTCTCACGCATAGCAGGCAAATACCTACCATCTTTTTTGCAATTTATTAGCTGTTATTAGAATGGTTTGTCACGACTTGTAGTTGGCGCACCGAGGTTTGCTAAATATAGAATGAATGGTAACCAGCTGTCATGGTATGCGTATCGACCCACAAGTAATCGAAAGAAGTAGGTATTAGTAGTTTATTTAGGTAGGTATTATAAACGTGACCATATATATTTGCCGTCAGAACGGGACGCCTACAGAATTGAGGAATCGATAGTGAGTACTAAGATCGTCGAGCATCTTGAAAAGAAAAGCCGGTCAAGTGCGAGTCGAACCCACGCACGAAGGACAACTGAGGGTTAAATACACAAACTCTATAACAAACTATTTATATTTATTATTTACACATTTGATCAAAAATATTTGCTGTAAATAGCCTCGAAGCGGGCTTAATACCTACCAACTATTTTCTCATTTGGTTTTGATATTTACTGTGAAATCTCTTAGTAATAAATAATCCCAAGCCAAATACCTATCTCTGCGGTTTTCCAAAATCGTGTTAAACTTTTTTATTATCTAGAAATATTTTTTGAAACCGTTTGTATTAAAAACTAGAATCCTGTATAACTATAAAATTTAATAGAAAACTGGCACACTGCAGACCTAGGTATTACTAGAACATGTCTTCCATATTTCGTGTTGTTTGATCATGTTTTGTTCTTTTGTAAAATAATGATGTTATCTTTTAGACTTTGTTATGTGTCGTTTTGTGTAAGCTAAATAAAAAAACATTCATTCATTCGTTCATTTTGCCAGCGGCTCCGCCGGCTCAAATTCGGTTATCGGCGTGGAACTCTTTAATTAAACGAATGAAGTTTGCTCTAGCAAGCTATATCTGCAGCTTTAGTTCGTTTAAGCTCGGTTGTAGTTAAAATTTAGGTGGTTTAGATATTTATTGAAATGAAATTTATATGGAAAAATCTCAATCGGTTTCACCTTAAGGTGTATCCGAACATCTTCTTTTCATACAAACTGTATTACACTTAATGTCTTTAACTATAGACATTTCGCTACTTAAAAGGTGTTAATTTCATAAACCGCTATTTATTATAGACGCAAAATAATATATTCATCCAAAAGTGCCAGTAAAATTTTATTAAAAAAAAAAAATTAAATTAAATAAATGTATGAAGCAACAAAAACCTAAGTTATTTCATTATTAACTGGCATTTCATAAATCAATATGCATTTTGCGACACTCGCAAATAGCAAGTTATAATAATAACGCATTTTCAGCAGCAAAACGTTTATATTTATGGATATTCAGTGCACCGAAAGTTGTATGGTAAAAAAATGATTTGGATTTACCTTAAGGTTTAGGGTTATCACACAGATATGTGAATTTCTCTGTGGATCCAATACGCTTCGTTATGTTCTACACTTCTTGAACTGTTATAAGTTTCTTGACTCCTAAAAGCTGCTTTGGTGTCTGATACATTAGCACTGTTTCTTTGTCTAAGTTTATCTAATACCTTTAAACGAGCAATTCTTGTATATCTTATATATAATCTGAATCTCGGAAACGGCTCCAGCGATTTTCATGAAATTTAGTATGCTGGGGGTTTCGGGGACGATAAATCGATCTAGCTAGGTTTCATTTTTAGAAAACGTCGTTTTATCCGTGTTTTTAGGCAGTAATAATTTGAAAAATATGACTCTTCCTGACATCTATTGGCGAGTAGTAATAAGCAACATAAAAGCTATTTGACAATAGATGGCGTTATTAAGTAACGCTTAAGCTACTTGATAATAGATGGCGTTGTTTAAAAGAAAAACGAGCAACGCTCGGTCCTCCAGGTACTTATAATATGTGTCTTGTATTCTCCACAAGCACAGTTTTTGCTTAAGGCCGGAAATACTTCTTAGATCCTGTTAACTAAGAAACTGAGGCAATACACTGCTGAGTCCGTATTATCCTCGTAGGCTCTTAGAAGTCGAAATGGTTTACCATCGCAGGTGCAAGGAAAATGTTAACTACTTCAAGGTTATAATTTTCACAAGGAAGTTTGTAAATCCCAGCTGTAGCTATTGAAAGCCATTTTCCATGGAATTCTTTAGAGTAGTCTGCTGCCAAAAGACTCACAAAAACAAAAAGTTTTAACATTTTAAACAACTTGTTTAGTACGAAGTATATGATGAAATTTGGTTTAAACTTTATATACAAAAAAACAAACAACCGTTCTTGATAACTTTATCAGACATATTATTTCAGAAAAGTGATAAATTTAATTAGAAACTAACAAAAAGTAACATATCAATACCAACAATATTAGGTAGTGAAAGAGGGGCACATGTGTCCGCTTACCTATTAAAGTAAATAACACTTGACGTTAAACGATTTGACTTAACCATTTTTCATTAGTTTTAAAAATAAAATTACCAGCTTTTGCGCGCGGCGCCTGCCCCAAAATTCAGTTATCGGTGTAGGATTTCAACGGCAACTCCTCAATTATAGAAGAAAAAGAGACTCACACTGTGCGTTTTCAAGTAGCCCATGTCATTCCCCGGGACTCAAACTATGTCCATGCCAAATTTACACGCGGTTCCACCCTCCCTAAATTCGGTTATCGGTGTAGGATTTCAACAGCAACTCCTCGATAATAGACAAAAAACAGACTCACACTTGACGTTTTCAAGTGGCCCATATCCTTCCCCGGGACTAAAACTATGTCCATGCCAAATATGCCCGCGGTTCCACCCTCCCTAAATTCGGTTATCGGTGTAGGATTTCAACGGCAACTCCACAATTATAGAAAAAAAAACCGATTCACATTTGACATCTTCAAGTAGCTTATGTCCTTCCCCGGGACTTAAACTATCTCTATGTCAAATTTGCATGCAGTCCCAATCGCCTTCAACTCGGTTATCGTTGTTGGATTTTAGCAGCAAGTCCTAAATAATAAAAAAAAACTACTTACTATTGGCGTTTTCAAGTAGCCTATGTCCTTTCCGGAACTCAAACTATCTCCATACAAAAATAGGGACCAGACAAACAGAGTTCCTTTCGCATTTATAATATTAGTATGGATTATGCGAGTTATTACTCCTTAATTTTTTTAAACGCCTGTCATTAATCGCGAAAGTAATTTTAAAATGTTAATAATCAAGAAATTAGTGGCGTTTTGTTGACCGATATAATGTACATTATACGCTTAATGTCAATAGTCCAACTAAAGAGAATGAGCCAATATTAATACAGTGGGTCACACAGACTTTATGCCTTTTTAATTTGGCTGGATTATGACATAAGACGCATTGAAGCAGTGAACAGAATGCACCTAAACTAGGGACAAGCTATTTTCAGAACGTAACATATTGTTTCTAGAATATATTTGTGAGTTATAAATAGCGTTTCTGCTAAAAGCAATAATTTTTGGCCGATATGCTGCATAGCATAGCAACTCAAAGATATGACCCTAATCAACAAAAAATAAAGTTCTCAAACCGGCCAGGTACGAGTTGGACTCACGCGCCAAGGACTCCGTACCTACCACCATTTAAGTTAAATATAAACGTGGAAAAAAAAAAGGGTGCCGCTAAGCGGTCGCCCATCCATGTACTGACCAAGCACGACTTTGCTTAACTTTGAATTTCGTTTCCAACAAACAAATGTGTTACTGTTTATTTTTTCTTTTTTATACCTCTAAGGTGGCAAACAAGCTCACGGTCCGCATGATGGTAAGCGGTCACCGTAGCCTATGGACACTTGCAACATCAGCGGTATCACTCGCGCGTTGCCGACCCTTGAGAAATCTAATAACTTCTTTCTTGAAGAACCCCATACTGTAGTCCTTAGAGAAAACCTTGGCAGGGAGGTCATTCCACAACCCAAGCGTTGCGGGAGGAAGTTGCTCTGAAACCGCACTGTAGGCGAAAATTTCGGTTCCAAAGTGTGAGAATGAATTCCCTGCCGATGGAGAGCGGTGCGATGGTAGAAAGTAGTCGAACAATTCCTCAGAACACATCCCATTATACAAGCGGTTAACACACACAGGGAGGCAAAGCTTCTCCTCAGACTTAAGGGTCTGATACGACAAGTGAGTTTAGGATCGTCGACAATTCTCACAGCCCGTCGTTGAACCGAGTCAAAAGGGCCAAGCTGGTATCCGGGTGCACCCGCCCAGAGATGGCAGCAGAACTCCATATGGGGCCGGACTTGCGACTTGTAAAGCAGCAACCTTTGCCCCGACGTGAAGTACTGCTTCGCTCTGTTGAGTACACCAACTTTTTGGACGCCAGCTTTACCTTGTCTAGCAAATGATCTCGGAACTGAACATCGTTGGAAATGTCAACACCAAGGATCCCAATGCTCTTGGAGATGGAGAGGGGAGTGTTCTGGAATTGTGGGAACACTGTGAATGGGGTTTTCTTAGCGGTGAATGCGCAGACTTGTTTTTTGTAGGGTTGAATCGGACCAAGTTTACCCGTCCCCAGTCTCGATTTAAGACACAAGTTCACCACGCTTTTCCTCCACAACGGAACGAGGGATGGTTGCACGACCCTTGTCATAAGCGTCTCCAGCTCTGTCATCTGCATAGCAATATCGCATTTCTCTAAATAATAGTAGAGGCTTCGGCCCGTTTCACACTTATCCGATTTTTATTGTTTGTTGGTGTGTATACTTTAGAGTTCACATTATTATTCACTGCAAGTTTGAAGTTTGTATGTATTACTGTTTTTACACATTACTTTTTTCACAACATACCTATTTTTCATAGAGAAAAAACAACGAAATGTTTCTTGTTTTGGGTACTCTTAAATTGTAACTTTTTATATTTGTGAGATAATCCTCTATTCTAACACACATTCTGTAAAAAATTCACGCTTCTACCTATTTCGGTCTAAAAGATGAAGCCTTTTAATTGTTGGACAGACAGACAGACAGCGTAGACTTAGTAACAGGGCTCCGTTGGCTCCCTCTGAGTACGGAACCATAAAAAAACAATCAACAGAATATATACTCTCCAGTATATATTCTATTGTTTGTTTTTGTAAGGTCTCGTTTCCTTAACCATGCATTGGCACACTCTTAGTAAAATTTTACATGACAATAATTTATTCAGTTCTCCCACAGTATAATTTTCTTACAACTATTACAGGTACAGTACTATTATTTTAAAATACAATTTTACAGTGGGAGACAGAAGCCCAAACTAGGTAAGACCTGTAATTATGGCTTCCCCTCTTAGACATAGTTAGCTAACCTTTTTAACAATATTTTATTGATACATAAGTTTCTTTACATAAGTCTCAATGAATAATGTTTATGTTGACAATTTCGTGTGTTTTATTTATTTTAGAGAATAAGATAAAAATTATACACATGTATAATATATATATATATATTATGTCTGGTACCCATAACACAAGCTTTGCTTTCTTTGGGGCTAGACGGCGCTGTGTGTAATGTCCAAAAATATTTATTATATTATTATTATTATTATAATTCGCTTACGCTATGTAAATCTTATCTTACGTAAATGCGTGTCTCCCTCTCTCTTTTCCCCTTCCACTCTCGACTTGACCACAATGATTTCTATTCAATTGGGTATGCCGTGATGCTTGGCCGGCGTTTGTCTCCGCTTAGCAAAATATTTGGAAAAGTTGCTCGGCAACTGTGAAATAATCCATCAAATTGTATACGTTACGGTACGCTATATACACATATTGGGATAGGGGCATATGGACGCATGGATGGACTGAACAACTTCATAGGGTTCCTTTTGATTTACTTCGGAGTCCTTAAAACACAACCAGTGGGTAACGTAGTCTTACGAATTTGACACTGCAAATTTAGAGTGAGTTAGATAATAAACATTTATCTGTATTATCATCATATCAGCCTACTCACGTCCACTGCTGTACACAGACCTTACCAAACTTTCTCTACAGCGTGATTCTCTGCCGTCTGTAACATAGTAAATTTTATGTATAACCTGACAAAATGTCGTTAGCAAGTTACTCTACGAAACCAACAACTTTCTTGACATCTCTGCGCGAATATTGGTTCGACAGGAACATAAGTCTACAGCACATTACATTGGGAATGAACAGGACCTTGTTCGAGTTTTTGGCCCAACTGCGATTAATGAATGAAAAAGATCCATTAAATTTTTATAATGTTTTACTAACTATGGTTAGGTATATCTGCCTACAAATTTTACTTAAATATTTTTTAACAATAGTTTACCCTATCTTAAAATTTATATTTGGATTTAGTCAATATCAGGACTTTAATTTTAATAATACAAGGATTATTGGCTTAAAGATTATTAGCTTCATTAAAGTTACAGCAATTTGTTTAGAATTGTTACTTCAGTCTTTCTCTATAATAAAAGAAAAGGCTATCGTTAGATTTAAATTTGAAATTAGGCAATATCAGAATTTCTATCTTATTTATAATGGATCAGAATGTACTCTTAAGATAAGTTTTGTTACACATACCTCGTTGATAAACTACAGCTCAAAGATTTTTCAGATAGTTAGGTTGTACAAATACAAAAATGGCGAATAAAACCAAATATTTTAAAGTTGGACTGTTCAATGCAGGATCATTAAATACAGGTCATGATGAGTTCTTAATCGCGATGGAAAATCAGTCGTTTGAGGTATTATCAGTGAACGAGACTTGGATCAAAGAGGGAGAGGATCAGCGTGCTCCTGTTATACCTGGGTACCGATTTAGACATGTGCCTCGTCCTTGTTATATCCGAGGTGGGCGTGGAGGTGGGATAGGATTTTACATAAAAAATGGGATAAATGCGCGTACTATACATCATCCTGTCTCTGAGTTTGTTGAGCAGATGTGGATCAAATTAACGGTAAATACAGTAAAAATTATAATTGGTACTGCATATCGACCTCCCTGGTTAGATATTAATACTTTCTTGGATGCCATTACTATTTCAATCAATTCATGTTCAGCGGCAGATTATATAGTTCTTACAGGAGATTTTAATATTAATATAATAAATAAAGAGGATAACAAAACAAAACTATTAGTAGAATTTTTACAGTCTCTAAATCTAACACAGTGTATAAATGAATCAACACACTTTACTGACCACAGTGAAACACTTATTGATCTTGTGTGTACTGATGCTCCTTTTCGTCAATCTTGTGTTACTTATATACCTGATTTAGGTAACCATGCGATAGTATCTATTGAGCTTAATTTAAAAAAAGAAAAATTTACTCCTTATTGGGTTACTTTCAGACCATTAAAAGATATCCTTATTGATAATTTTAACAATGACCTTAACTCTATAGAATGGCGAAAGATCCAAAAATTTGATTGCATTAACAACATGGTAGAAATATTTTCAAATACAATATTACAATTGTTTGATCTTCATGCCCCGATAAAAACCATTCGTATTAAAGAACATTCTTCCCCATGGTTGACAGATACTGTTAGGCAAATGATTAAAATTAGAAATAATAGCTACAATCGTTATCGAGTTACAGGTTTAGAATCACATAAACAGTTTTATAAAAACATGAAAAAAGTTGTTACAGCAGCTATACATAGTGAAAAAAAAGCATATTATAAACATCATATCAATAATAATATAAACAATCCCAAACTCCTTTGGAAGAATCTTAAGTCAAACATTCTTAAGAAAAGTATTCATAATATCTCAATGTTTGAAATATGTAATGATCCTGACAGAGTCAATCAACATTTTTTAAAATTGCCTGGTATTGATACAGTTGACATTTCAACTCTCACATACTATGAATTTCAAAGATTTAGTTCAGAAACTTTCCATCTTTCTCCAGTAAATGAAGAAACAATTGTAACTATAATAAAAGGCTTAAGCACTAATGCGCAGGGAACTGACCAAATTTCCTTAGAAATGTTATTAATGACTATGCCTCAGACATTAAGTGTAATTACTAATATAGTGAATAAATCAATAACTACTTCAACATATCCTGATTTGTGGAAAATTGCAAAAGTGAAGCCCATTCCTAAAACAGCTCACCCAATCAATAGAAAAGACTTTCGTCCAATCAATATCTTGTCTACCATATCTAAAATCCTTGAAAAAATTGTTTCCCTACAAGTGCATGAATACCTTGAACAAAATAAAATACTTCCACACTTACAGTCCGGTTTTCGAAAAAATCACAGCACTTCGACAGCCTTAATAGATGTTGTTGATAATTTGTTATCTTCTCGGGACAAGGGTATGGGGTCTATATTGGCATTGTTAGATTTTTCCCGTGCTTTTGAAACTATAAATTTAGCTCTTCTTATGTCAAAATTGTCCTATTATGGATTTCACACGTCTGCATTGAGGTGGTTTGACAGTTATCTTGAGAACAGATATCAGTATGTTGAAATTGAAAAAGTAAATGGTAGCAAATTGTCTTCTTCCCAACAGCCAGTAAAACGAGGTGTACCCCAAGGCTCCATTCTTGGGCCACTTCTCTTCATAATTTACACTGCTGATATCACTTCTTGCATAGAGAATTGTTATTATCATCTTTATGCTGATGATGTTCAAATATATCTGCCATTTAATTCTGAGAACACTCTTACAGCTGTAAGAAAAATAAATGAGGATCTTAATAGAATTGCTCAGTGGTCACATAAGAACTGTCTTCTATTAAATCCTACAAAAACTAAATATATGTTGATAGGATCCAGCAAACAAGTTAAAAATATAGCAATGTATCAGCCTGTATTGTCAATTCATGATCAACCCATAGAGTGTGTATCAGAGGCAAAAAATCTAGGGCTTACAATTGATAATCAACTAAGGTTTGAATCACACATTTTAGAAGCAGTAAGAGGATGCTTCTATCGCCTTAAACTATTGTACAAAATACGAACTCATCTTAGTACAGAATTGAGAATAAGATTATGTGAATCATTAGTTCTCTCAAAATTAAATTATTGTGACACAGTTTACGGCTCCTGTTTACTATCACGGTCTGAGAGATTAATTCAACGTGTCCAAAATGCTTGTGCAAGATTTTGTTTCCAAATACCATCTCGTACACATGTAACACCATTTTTATTGAATGCTAAATTATTAAAAATGAAAGAGCGTAGAAAATTACATTTTGCAACATTGTTGTTTGGAGTCATAAAAACAGAGAAACCCTCTTACCTTTATGAGAAATTGTCATGGGCGCGTTACCAAAATAATTACGGAACTCGCGCAGCCGCATATCTCATAAATTGTCCTCGTCACCGAACTGCGGCATTTCGTGGCAGTTTCAAATTCGCTGCAAGCAAATGTTGGAATGATTTACCACCGCCATTTCGCTCCTTAAAAACCAAAACAACATTTATCAAGAAAATGAAACTTTATCTGCTAAATAATCAGTCTTTTTAGGTACTATTTTTCTTTTTCTTTGTTATCCTATGTCATTCAAAACAAATATTAGTACATAGAGTAGAGATAGAGTATTGTATTGTAGCTTTTAAATTATATGATATTAAGAAACTAATAAATCTAAAAGATTAGCAGTTCAATCCGACACTTACCTATATTTTCACTCAGTTTCTAATAATTATGCCCATTTGCATAGAATATATGTTACGATGATATATGTTATCACTTAAATTATTATCACCTGTTGGTAATCAGCATGTTAAGGATATATCACAAAATCACAGACTATATAGGCACAAAATCAACAAGTTGAAGGATATAACCATTAACCACCATTTGTATCATAGATAATATATAAATATTTTTTTTTTTTTATTTTTTTTTTGTCTATTTTAATATAGGCTCCTTTAAAGAGGCAAAAGTCTAAGTGTGTACAACCTCTTTTGCCTTTATCGTTTTCTTCTCTTCTCTTTCTCTTTAAATTAGTGATTTTGTAAATATTTTATTTTTGTTATTTTTTTTTATTTAGGTAGGCAATTTAAATATATATAGGATAGTATAGTAATTAAATATTTATAGGTGCTATTGTTTTGTCATTCACTAATGTCCGTGAAGTGATGCAGTAAGGGCTCCCACTGAAAATCAGTATTGTACCTACACGGGTACATATCATGCTGAGGGGGAGGCCCATTTAGCTCATGCACTCTTTTTTGGTACATAATTTTTTTTTTTTATTTTTTTGTTTTAATATTTGTATGTGTGTGTTTGCTAAATAAAAAATTTTGTTTGTTTGTTTGTTTGTTTGAAATACGAGGCATACATAAATCCTGTAGAAATCATTTTTCCATGGCATTGAGCACGTATAGATCAATACGTGAGTAATCGACGCCGTCAAAACAACTTCCTATTGGTTTACTTTTGTAGGTATTATGTAATAAAGACAGAGGTTGGTTCATTGTGGTTGAACTTCAGGCGTTTGTTGGCCTTGGCCTCGCGTTTTGATTGCAGTCTGAACTTGGGGAAGGTCACTGCGGTATATTGTTACTGGCTTCCACGGAAAGGTCCGTGTCTGTAATCATTTTTAAAAAGGTTAAGATCATGTTTGACGTTTACTTTATCAAACACTAGCTTCTGCCAGCGGCTTTGCCCGCCCTAAATTTCAATATCGGCGTAGGTTCTTACGGCAACTCCTCAATTATAGAAAAAACAAACAATCAAATCTTTCCTCTATAATGGTATAATACATTCGTGTCTGTGAAACCATGGAAATACACATACAAAATTTCAACCCAATCGGTCAAGCCGTATAATAGTTGACATACCAACAGCAGCGCCACCTACCGATTCCAATGGTATTTTTAAATCATCCAGAAAACCATCGAAATACCCATATAAAATTTCAACCCAATCGGTTCAGCCGTTTAGAAGTGAAACAGGAAGTAATTACGTAATTAAGTAATTAGGAATGTACGGAAGGATAATTCTTACTACCCGTTGTCCTATTACCCGTTTTCTCGTAGGAATGAAGCATTTTCCCGCGGTAGTCTATGTTCATCAGGGATAATGTCGGCTTCTAATGGTAAAAGAATTTTCCAAATCGGTCCAGTAGTTTCGGAGCCTATTCAACACAAATAAACAAACAAACAATCAACTCTTTCCTCTTTATAATATTACTAGCTTCTGCCAGCGGCTTCGCCCGCCCTTAATTTCGTTATCGGCGTAGGTTCTTACGGCAACTACTCAATTATAGAAAAAAAAAACAAACAATCAAATCTTTGCTCTTTAATGGCATAATACATTCGTGTCTGTGAAACGATGAAAATACACGTACAAAATTTCAACCCAATCGGTCAAGCCGTTTAATAGTTGACATACCAACAGCAGCGCCACCTACCGTGTCCAATTGTATTTTGAAATCATCCAGAAACCATCGAAATACCCATTTAATTTTTCAACCCAAATTACGTAATTAAGTAATTAAGAATGTATATACGGAAGGATAATTCTTACTACCCGTTGTCCTATTACCCGTTTTCCCGTAGGAATGAAGCATTTTCCCGCGGTAAAAAGTAGCCTATGTTTATCATGGATAATGTCGGCTTCTAATGGTAAAAGAATTTTTCAAATCAGTCCAGTTGTTTCGAAGCCTATTCAATACAAACAAACAAACAATCAAATCTTTCCGCTTTATTATATTAGTATAGACTTAAAAACTTTGTAGATACGATTTTAAGTCTTATATCTATGTCTGTGGTTTCCCAAAATCCTTTTAAATGATTTTATTATCTTACTAGATTTTGCCAGCGGCTCCACCCGCCCTGAATTTGGTTAATGGCGTGAAACTCCTTAATTATACTAATAAAGTTAACTATAGAAAGCTATAGATGTAGCTATTGACTCCCTCGCAGTTTAGTTGGTAGTGTGATGGAGTGCCGTGCAGAGGGTGTGGGTTCGATTCCCGCACTGGACAAACATTTATGTGTTAAACATTTGTGTTTGTCTTGAGTCTGGGTGTACTTATGTATGATGTGTATGTATTTACAAAAAAAAGTAATATATTTGTATTTATATCCGTTGTCTGGTACCCATAACACAAGCTTTGCTTTCTTTGGGGCTAGACGGCGCTGTGTGTAATGTCCAAAAATATTTATTATATTATTATTATTATTATAATTCGCTTACGCTCGGTTATAGCAGTAACTGTTAAATTTTTCGGGATAAAAACCCTATGTCCTATTTCAGTACCTATCCTATATGTGTGCCAAGTTTCATCCCGATCCGTCTAGTGGTTAAAGCGTGATTGAGTAACAAACATCCATCCAGACATACAAACTTTCACATTTATAATATTAGTAGGATACGATAATATTACTTATTTGAGTTTTAATAGTCTCAATGATAAATAACTTTCAACCTATATATAATACTATTCAAATATATACAGGATCTAAGAATAAATAACTAGGAATGCCTGCAGTATGACAGTTTTCTATTTAATTTCAATAATAATTTGTATAGGTTGAAAGTTATTTATCATTGAGACTATGAAAACTCAAATAAGTAATATTATCGTATACCTAGAAACTACTGGACCGATTTGGAAAATTCTTTTACCATTAGAAGCCGACATTATCCCTGATGAACATAGACTACCGCGGGAAAATGCTTCATTCCTACGAGAAAACGGGTAATAGGACAACGGGTAGTAAGAATTATCCTTCCGTACATTCCTAATTACTTAATTACGTAATTACTTCCTGTTTCACTTCTAAACGGCTGAACCGATTGGGTTGAAATTTTATATGGGTATTTCGATGGTTTTCTGGATGATTTAAAAATACCATTGGAATCGGTAGGTGGCGCTGCTGTTGGTATGTCAACTATTATACGGCTTGACCGATTGGGTTGAAATTTTGTATGTGTATTTCCATGGTTTCACAGACACGAATGTATTATACCATTATAGAGGAAAGATTTGATTGTTTGTTTTTTCTATAATTGAGGAGTTGCCGTAAGAACCTACGCCGATATTGAAATTTAGGGCGGGCAAAGCCGCTGGCAGAAGCTAGTGTTTGATAAAGTAAACGTCAAACATGATCTTAACCTTTTTAAAAATGATTACAGACACGGACCTTTCCGTGGAAGCCAGTAACAATATACCGCAGTGACCTTCCCCAAGTTCAGACTGCAATCAAAACGCGAGGCCAAGGCCAACAAACGCCTGAAGTTCAACCACAATGAACCAACCTCTGTCTTTATTACATAATACCTACAAAAGTAAACCAATAGGAAGTTGTTTTGACGGCGTCGATTACTCACGTATTGATCTATACGTGCTCAATGCCATGGAAAAATGATTTCTACAGGATTTATGTATGCCTCGTATTTCGCGCAGAGATGTCAAGAAAGTTGTTGGTTTCGTAGAGTAACTTGCTAACGACATTTTGTCAGGTTATACATAAAATTTACTATGTTACAGACGGCAGAGAATCACGCTGTAGAGAAAGTTTGGTAAGGTCTGTGTACAGCAGTGGACGTGAGTAGGCTGATATGATGATAATACAGATAAATGTTTATTATCTAACTCACTCTAAATTTGCAGTGTCAAATTAGTAAGACTACGTTACCCACTGGTTGTGTTTTAAGGACTCCGAAGTAAATCAAAAGGAACCCTATGAAGTTGTTCAGTCCATCCATGCGTCCATATGCCCCTATCCCAATATGTGTATATAGCGTACCGTAACGTATACAATTTGATGGATTATTTCACAGTTGCCGAGCAACTTTTCCAAATATTTTGCTAAGCGGAGACAAACGCCGGCCAAGCATCACGGCATACCCAATTGAATAGAAATCATTGTGGTCAAGTCGAGAGTGGAAGGGGAAAAGAGAGAGGGAGACACGCATTTACACTTTTGTGCTTGTCTCCATTATAGATCATTTATTTTTTTTACTGTCCCTAACGTATTGTTGTCTATATTTAGAGATACTCTGGGAGACAATGTTTGAACAATTAGTAAACTTAAGTGACAATGAAAAACTACTAGCACTGATGAACGATGGTAAGGAAGGTTCTAGGGTGGAGTTTGAGAATCGAAAAACGTAGTGTAGGTCTAGATCCTCAGTTCACCCACTATGTAATTACTTACGACCTAGCAAAGGCCGCGGGAAATCGTTTTACGCAAGTGTCTCAGAACTTTTTAGACATCAAATTAAAAAACCCATGTCCAGCAGATACGTCGAGCGGGTGATATGATGATGTATTTATATCTTCAACGGTTTATCAGAAGCGGAAAACCAGTATCTGGAAACACACCCACTTCATGAGGAACAGCTTCTATTACTCAGATAAAAGTAAGAAATTAGCAAGAATAAATGTTTAAGCCTTTATTTTATCAGTTATAGGTATTTTAACAATTATAGTTAATTTGTCCACATATTTCCTGGATCTTGTCCAGGTCTTTCGAACTTTCACAGTGACATATGCACAAAAAAAGTCAAACTGAGAAACTACTACTTCTTCCGAAGTCGAGCTAAGCTACGTACCGTTTATCACTGTGTTCATATTGCAAGTTGAATTTAGTAGTTAGTAGGTAGCTTCAATTAATGAGCATGCAAAATGTTTGTATCACCATTTCAATATGGCGACTGTAGTTTCGATTTTTGACCACCGGATCACAAATATTTGTTACACTATAAAAATAAATTGAACAGCCACGCCACAATATAGTCTTTTTAATCATTTTTTACTGTAGAGAAGGTATACTCTAAAAGTTGCGGCATTATTTTATCATTGCTTGTTCAACACTTAAATATTACAGCAGCTTTATAAGACGACCAATTAAAAATGGACCAAGAATTTTATGATTTGTAATCAATCACTTTGATTTAATTTAATCTACTCATAAAACGCTGTAACACAGTGCTGTTAGCCACAAACATTATTTATACAAAGACTTCACAAAGTTTAATCACCTCGTCTAAGTCAGAGCTAAGGTCAGCCCAACATAAACACGATAGAAGCATTAGGTGATAGTCTAATTTGATGGTATTGATCAAATGGAATCAACCGTGTTCTGTTACCAGCTTTTATGTCGACTCGTTAACACAAATTAAATTAGCGCATTTATGACATTATTTTCCTGATCAATACAAAGTAGAATGAACTCATTAATTTTGGTAACATCAAAAGAAATGTATGTTCAGCTGCGGTCAATCCAAAATTCGGTCACAAAAATCGGTCGGTAAAAGTCAAAAAACACACAAAAATCGGTCGGTAAAAGTCGGTTGTGTAATAATAGGTCAATATCCACAATATGAGGCCCGAAAATGCCTAACGCTATTTTCGAAGTGGTTAGTGTTTTGTATAATCAAAAAGTCGATGCCATAAAAAATGTAATTAAATAAATAAAAAAAAAACCGACTGCAAAAACATTAGAACCAAAACAGAAAGTACAAAAACATACCAAATATTTAACTAAGAGCAGACGGATCTCATTTAAAGGTAACTACTATTTTATGAGCAATCTGTACACTATTTAAACTTGCATTGATATGAGTTCTGCCTGCTAAATTTATTTTTATTCTTTTTACACCTGGAGCATCACTCGCGCGTTGCCGACCGTTAAAAACATCTAATAACTTCTGTCTTGAAGAACCCTTTATATTTTATACTGTAGTCCTTAGAGAAAACCTTGACAGGGAGATCATTCCACAAAGTAATTGTTCGCGGTAGAAATCATTGTGAAACCGCACAGTACGTGACCATTTAGGTTTTAAGGTGTGAGGATGAATTCCCTGTCGATGGAGAGCGGTGCGATGGCAGAGAGTAGTGGACATCATTTTGAACTATTCCTCAGAACAAATTCCATTATACAAGCGGTAAAAAACACACAGGGAGGCAATTTCTCTCCTTAGACTTTAACGCTCAGGCTCAGTATCGAACCGATACGGCTTGTGAGTTTGGGATCGTCGACGATTCTCACAGCCCGTCGTTGAACCGAGACAAACGGGCTACGCTCTGTTGTGTACACCAAGTTTTTGGACGCCAGCTTCACCTTGTCTTGCAAATGAACTGAACTTCGCTGTAGTTGTCAACACCAAGGATCCCAATGCTCTTGGAGATGGTGAAGGGAGTGTTCCGAAATTGTGTGACAGCAGACGCGCAGGCTGTGTCTTTTGAAGTTTGAATCGGACCAAGTTTTCCCGTCCCCAGTCAGAGACCTTGGACAGAGTGGTCTCTATCTGAGACACACTCACAAGTTCTCCACGCTTTTCCTCCACGACGGAACGAGGGATGTTTGAACGGCCCCTGTAATAAGCATCTCCTGTACTACCATCTGCATAGCAATATATGTTGTTGATGGACAATATGTCATTGATATGCAGGAGAAACAGCGTAGGAGACAGCGCAGAGCATCAATATCAATGCTATCAGAGCAACTGCCGTCAAGTACGGCTCGTATGCGTCGGCCAGAACATTCCGTAAGATGGCAACTTCGATAAAAGACCCCGGTTCAAGACCCGATCGAATGCTTTCGCTATGTTCAGGCTACATGCCAACGCCTCCCCCTGACTCTGAATGACTACTATCCATCGGTGTAAAAGATACACTAGAAGGTCACCAGTATTGACGGTCGCTAATGGTCGTGTTTTTCTAGTTATCTTAAAAGCTGTGTGTTGATCACATGCACCACTTCATTCCCTTAAAAACTATCAACCGCAGCTAGAAGCTGCAGTCCAGGAGTACAAGTGCCAACAAAAGTTCATTTGTTGGGAAGCGATGATCTAATTTAGCCAACATATGGTTTTTCATCTTCACCATAACCTATTCTTTATTCTTTATTGTACAATACAACACATATTAACACATTACAAAAGAAAACTTACAAGTACAAAGGCGAGCTTATCCCTAAAAAGAGATTTCTTACAGCAAACCTAAGTGTGTAAGAGATAATACACATAGAAAAGTAGGAGGCAAACAGTGTAAGTACAACATTATTCATAAACAAATTTAAATTAAAAAAAAAAATATTGTAAATATATATATTATATATAAAAGACTAAATATACAAATAATATTACTATTATTTATTAAAATACATATATTATACAATAATATTACATACATATAAATACACACAATACATTATATATATATATATACATAAATATCCAATTCATAGAGATAAATAATGCTCTTTTAATCTATGTTTAAAAATATTAAGTGATGTGCTGTCACGTATCAAACCGGAAAGCGAGTTCCAAAGTTTTGCTCCACAAACAACAAAAGTGTCACCATAAAACTGAGTGTTATGTGCTGGTATTTCAATAAGTGAGGTAGTATGCGATCTAAGAGGTCTGTCTCTAGGAAATAGAAAATTAAAGCGATCTCTAAGATACAGAGGAGAGGAGGAAGGTTAAGGATATTATAAACACAGCAAAGTATGTGCATATTACGCCGAAGTCGGATAGGAAGCCATTTTAGCTTAGACCTAAAACAGGAAACGTGATCAAATCGGATCGGAATCGGAAGCGGAGGCCAAAGATAAATCGAATACACAAGTTTTGTAGACGTTCTAATTAGTCTAAATGTTCTTCATTGGCATTTAGGTAACAAGTGTCAGCGTAGTCTAAAATAGGGAGCATTAAGGATTGGGCAAGAGTAACTTTGGTGTCAAATGGAAGAAAATTTTGTAAGCGTTTGAGGGAATGCAAAATAAAATGTACCTTTCGACTTATGTCGTTGATATAGTTAGACCAAGATAAGTGGCTATCAAAGGTCACCCCTAGATTTTTTACTACATCTGTATAAATAATAGGTACATTATCATAAACTATTTGTGGAATAATATAGTGAGAGATTAGATTACACATGTACCTACTACCAATAATAATTGCCTGCGATTTTACTGGATTAACCACTAGTCCAAAAGATTTAGCCCACTGAGAAATTTTCTTCAAATCACTATTTAGACTGTCTACTGCGTTGATATCTTTTACTGCAAAATGACGATATATCTGCAAATCATCTGCATACAAATGGTAGTTTGAGTTTATAATAGGAGTAATTGCATTAATAAATACAGAAAACAAAAGAGGAGAGAGAACGCCACCTTGAGGAACACCGGCAGTTAAGTCGCACCAATCAGATAATTTTTCGTTTGCTCGAACACACTGTGATCGTCCTCTCAAATAGGAATCAAACCAAGAGACCACCGGCGGAAATAAGTTTAAAGATTGTAAAATACCTAATAAAATGTCAAAATCCACTGAGTTAAAAGCACTACTAAAATCTAAAGGGACTAAGAAAGTAAGTAATTAATTGTCCATAGCCAAGCGTATATCATCAGTCACTTTAATTAAGGCCGTAACTGTGATATGGCCGGGACGAAAACCTGATTCTAGACTAAGAAGTTGATTAAGATGTAAGTAATAACAGTTATTTTGACACTTGCTGATAAAACACCACGATATTTTGAAGTCATGTTTTAGTAATAAATATCTAGGTCTGCAGTGTGTCAGTTTTCTGTAAAATTTAATAGTTCAAAAGTTATACAGGATTAGAGTGTTTTATACAAAATTTTGGAAAACCACAGACATATGCATTCGGCTTGGGATTATGACTAAGAATTTTCACATTGATTGATCAGTAAATGTCGTAAAAATCGTAATGTAAAAATCGTATCCTCTTAAGAATCAAATGGTATTTATTTTATCGCTGAATTAAACGCCGGACGGTGAATACGAAATCAAAACACTCGCCACCTACAGAAAGACGTGAGCAGGCACAGCGCAGTGCCATTTATTTAACTGAAACATCGTACTCGTGCTACTCGCGATTTACGCGAATGTTTAAGTGCCAAATTTTCCATTTGCGGGATCCGCGGATCCGCGTTTTTAAGGTGCGGGATCCAGAAGATTAATAAAAGCAGCGGGATCCCATTTTGCGGGATTGCAATCCCTACGAGGAGCCTCTCTCTAGGGATTCTGTTGATCCGATTATGGATGCTATCTAGCATCCTTCTTCCAAATCAATTCTTTACCGGCCAATTCTTTTTCGGGTTTCGAACCCGCACGGCAGCAACGGAGAGCGAAAGATAGGTAGGGAAATTGAGTTTTGTGAGCGAGCAACAAGGGGGTGGTAGGTGCTGCGCATCGCGCATCGCAATGATGAGGTATAGCATGTCATTATTAAATTCCTGTACAGAACAAGCTTATTGAAGGCCCCTAAACTACTTTTGTAATCACGACCTTATGCCGATATAATGCCGGCCTAATGACCGGCGGTGGCGGCGTGCGCTACGCCGACTAATACATACATACACTCGAAAAACATAACTCTTTCTGGCAACTTTTCTTCGCAGTTCCATACCATTATCTATAAAAACGGCAAAAAAATCACGTTTGTTGTATGGGAAATTTAAATTAATAAATATTTGTTTTATTTTATTTTTTTATTTTTTAAAGTAAATATATAACTAATATTCTGTGAATATTTCAAGCGCCTACCTGTTGCCGTTATCAATATCAAAAAACAGGTAAACAGGGAAGTTAAATTTATTGTTATCCTTGTTTGTGTAAAGACATACTCAAATAAATAAATAAAAAAAACGTACACCATTTTTAGTATTTATCAACGACCTGCCAGAGGTGGTATGGGCAGCTAGAGCATTACTTTCGCTGACGATCTGAAGCTATTCTTGAGTATTCACAACTCGAATGATGGTGTAGTTGAGTGGAGTCGCCAGATCAATTTAGAGCAGGGATTCCCAAACTATTTTAGGCAAGGGAACCCTTTTTCAAAATGAACAGATGCCTCAGACCCCCATAGCCAAATCCCTTTAAAAACCTTAATAATCATTATTACAAATTATTTAAAAATTCTTAGGTCGGTAATAATTAACATTTCAATATTAGTCATATTAATAACAAGTTGGTACACGCATGACAACTTATACCGTATCTTGAAAGTTTCAAATAAAAACTTGTGTTCATTAAAAATCAGTTTTCGTTTATGTCGACCCCTGGGTAACCGATATCGACCACTTTGGGAATCCCAGATTTGATTTTAACACATCCAATTGCAAGGTAATGACTACTGCGCCTTCGCTGCAGTACTACAACTACACTGTCAATGACGCCCTGCTCACTCGTGTTGAACAAATTCGTGACCTAGGGGTAGTAGTTGACCAGCGGCTAACTTTTAGCACATAAATGCAATCTCCAAAAGCTCTTTGTAACCACGACAAACGGGGCGTCAATGCTGTCATATGCCAGTTCATATTCCAAATATGACGGTTCACCGCCCCCTTATCTATCTCCAAAGCTTGCAAGGTAAAAATTTGAAAAAAAAAATATAGCACTATACTTTACACTAATTTTACTTCTAGTGCAGTTGGAGCGAAAAATAGGGTCTAACCTCCGAATTTTTTTACTGTGAACCGATTTGCATGTAATTTTGGAATTAGGCTCATCTTACCCTTAACTTCAAAAGTGAAAATGATCTGAGCTCCGCCTTTTATTTTTAAGGGGTGTAAAAAACCCCTTAATGGAAAAATTGACATTGAGCCATTTTATCGCTAGAGAACGTGTTAATTAAGTGGTGAAATTGTAAAGTGTTTTATAACACCATTACCTCATAATAAAATCATTTTCAACCCCTTGAAAACCTTACAACCCTTGCAAACAACCAACATCAACTACATTGAAAAAATCGCAAAAAAATACTTTGTTATGACATAAAAAGATTTAAGTATAGAGTAAATAATATTTTATGTTCTCTATCTTAATTATCGAATTTTTAACCCCCTTTCGACCCTTAAAAACAACCTCTTGATAAAAAATTGTTAACAAAAATTTCTTTTGATGAAATGAAAAGGATTTAAATGTTATTCCACATTCTCGAAAATAATTATCATATTCTCAAGCTTTTCAACCCTTAAATCTACCCCTAAATTAAAACAGTAATATGATGGTTGGCCCCTCCGAGCAATACACATACTTACCTTCATTCAAATGTGTTATATATACATATATGAACGTTGGTATGTATTCAAGCCTACGTGTCCAAAATATATGTCCATAATATTTACATATATATATATACATAAGACAATAGTTTTGGGTCTCTATTACTGTGTACTTTCACTTTGCTCCAAATATTCACACTCAGAAATTTTCAGTTTTGCTAAGTAAAAAAAATGCGATTAGTTTTTGGACTATAACTCCTTCAATTTTGATGCTATCACAACTCATAAAAAACCATTTTTAAGGTAATTAAAAGAGCTACAACTTTTGTCATTACAATATATAGTAAAAAACCTTTAATTTTAAAACGGTGAAGGGTCAAAGGGCTCGAGAGAGACTGTGATTGCGCTGCCGCGCGCTCTTTAAACAATCATATCTCCGTCAATTTTTGTGTGACAGAAATAAAAGAAAAACAATTTTTTTGTCAAAAAAAGACCTAAATTTTTTATTATTATACTTTTATACGTATCTTTTATCATTTTTGAGATATTATGAAAAGAAGGTAGTTTTTTTAAAAAATCGAAAATATTGTTTTTCTTAAAATCGTGATTTTTTTGAAAAATATGTGTCCTAAAGCAGCCAAACTGCTAGAATCCATCAAACTCTTTATATTAAAGTTAATTCTAGACGGAATACGATTAATTTTAATTTTGGTGGAAATGGCACTTATGAAACCCATTGATTTAAAAGAAAAAACCATTAGATGTTCCTCTTATTTGCATTACAGCTCACTCATTTAACGTGCAAAAGACTTTTAACAGTGCTAATTTTAAAGCTTATTTCAAGCACTAAATACCCTATTTCATTAGAATGCATAAAATGTATCTGCTCGCCGCTAGATGGCATTGAATACATCGATTAAATTTCAGACAAAATAAAAACGGCTTTGATCTTTCATATCTAGCTTAATATTGTACTTAGAACACTTTTTAAAAAACCGATTTGTTCAATTTTTTACCTGCTACAATTTTGTTTATTAAAAAATTTTCGTTAAAATGCATATTTTTTGAGATATTTGCAAAAAACCGATGAAAAACGTGAAAAAATTCCGAATAACTTGAAAATTATTGGATTTTTTGAAAAACTTTATAGAACATTTTTTTCTTAAAATTAGGTCTTCTATCGATATCTGACGTTATTTTGAAGAAAAAAATTTACACCACCGAGAAGGGGTGGCAACCACCCCCAGGGTGGGTGCGGATTTCAGATCATTTTCACTTTTGAAGTTAAGGGTAAGATGAGCCTAATTCCAAAATTTCATGCAAATCGGTTCTCAGTAAAAAAATTCGGACCAATAACGCTTCAATGACTGCACTATTCATAATTTATTAATTCACTGTGTGACACGATTTTTCTAACATAAATGAGATTACGTGTTTTGAATTCCTTATTCCATTGTTGAAAACATTGTCAATTGATATGGTTGTCTAACACGTCACGTTTCTAAGTTATAGTGTCAATACTATTTACGTGTACCCTCGTAAAAAACAAAAGATCAAACGTTGTTAATTGCAGATTTCTTTTAATACTGAAGTCTGTACGACTATAAATTAAAAGTTTTAGTGGTCTTAAGATAATTCTAACAGTTTATTTGGGTAATCATAACATTTTTTTCGAAAGTCATGAAGAAAAGTAACCACCGCAAGTGTTTAAATCATCCGGAAAAGTTAAGGAAAAATTAAGGCAAAGTTAATATTTCATCATTTTCTTTTGGAATATTTGGCTCATTTTTTATATTGACCACTTAAACCTCAGCTATTTTGATTCGTTGTCACTTGTCAATATATATAACATTTTTTTTGTGTAAAATTAATAATTTAAATAAAAAATATGATATACAATTTTGATACTGTCTTTATTTATTTATAGTACATCAATTTATCATAACTTTAAAATGATACGTGTTACAAAAAATCTATTTAAGTTTTTTGTTCAGCAGGTTTATTTTGATAAAAAATAGCCGTTTCATTAAATGTTAGAGCACAAAAAAAAAAATTTGTCACACAGTGTTACCTACTAGTAGCTGATGTCCGCTCTATTTATGGGTGTAGGCAATTTTGGGCTAGATTGGAGCCGCCTTAAATGTAATATACACGCAAAGTCCTTGAGGCTATAGGGATAGGGCAGCCTGCTGGGAATATCCAGGGCACCCTGGATATTCCCAGCTACCCCCAATGAGTCTGTTGTTAATTTTTTAAACGTATCAGATATTATATTTCACGTGCGCCGCGGTCGCAGTACTATTTTGGAAAGTTTACAGTGAAATGCCAATCGAATTATGAATCCAGACTTAAGCAGAATTGGCACAATGAACGCACTTCCGGCCGAAGCGCAATGACCGCGTTCATTTTGTGACCGCATCAAACGGTTTGCGGATTTTGTTTACACGTCAGTTATTGTACCGCATGAATGATTTTGCTAAAATTATAATTTTATTTTTAAAATAAACAAAGTCAAAGAACTTATGAATGGTTGACGGTGAGAAGGCACATCCTCGCTTATTTCTGCTTACAAAAATAAATAAGTAAATATGTATTTTTGTATTGTTTGTAGAATATGTCTATGGTGTGTTAGTGGCCAATTTTACCACCAATAGGTATCTACAGTAGGCAGAAGAAGAATCAACATCTATTTCATCAGCACGGATTTTTCTACTGGCCTAACAAAATACTCAATAAAATAGATTTGATAGTTCCTTTATACTTGAGATCGTAAAAGAACCCAAAACATGATTGTGTATATTATACTCGATAGTTTTTAGGGTTCCGTACCCAAAGGGTAATTAGTCCGTCCGTCTGTCACCAGGCCGTATCTCATTAACCGTAATAGTAAGACAGTTGAAATTTTCACAGAAGATGTATTACGCGATTAAAATATTCACAGAATATTAAGGTTTATAGTCACATTAAAAATAAATAATAAAATTAAAATAAAACAAATATTTAAGGGGGGCTCCCATACAACAAACGTGATTTTTTTTTTTGCCGTTTTTATAGATAATGGTACGGAACCCTTCGTGCGCGAGTCCGACTCCGTGGATCAGCACACGCTTATCTTGAAATATAACAAAACTTTCTAAAAATAGTATATATGTCAAACTACATACTTTCATATTTCTCTAGAGGTGTATCTTTGAAATGTCATTTGTACAAAGATAGCGGTGCTATAGCACGGACGCGAAGCAGGAAGAATTTCGTTCAATGACCGGTCACAATTTGTCTCGTTGCACGCGCATAATTATTTGCCGTCGCGCTCGCGATCACCGACCGCTTTCATCAGAAATTACTACTATTTGCCCACTGAACACGGGCTAAAAAGTAAAAGGTCAATGCACGAAATTCTTTGTGCTTTGCGTCCGTGCTATAATAGGCGTCAAGAAACTGTGGAGCTGCAAAGTTTTATACAAAATGTGATATTATTTCTCCCCCTACCCTAAATGTTGTAGAAATTCTGAAAAAACTAGGTTTGTACGTTATCATTTCAATGAAATACTACAGTGTTGTAGGTACACCTACAATTAAAAGTATTTGCGAATCAACATTTTTTAACAGGACCGATTTAATTGATTAAAGAGAGTCCCAAATCCCTAAAAGTAAAATGAAGCATAAGCTACAGACCATAAAAACAAATTAAAAATACAGATGTTGCGTCTGTCACCACATAATTTTATATGTACCCACCCAAGCTATCTTAAAAAAATATAATTGAAAGTCTGTTTGTTTGTTTGTTAAGAGGATACGATTCGCAGCGCCTCACAGCTCATACAAACGAATTTCTCATTTATTTTTACTGATCAATCACTGTGAAAATTCTTAGTCATAATCCCAAGTCTAATAACTGTCGGTGGCTTTCCAAAACCTTGTAAAATGTTTTTATTAACAAGAAATCTTTTTTTAAACCATTTGCATAAAAAACTAGAATCCTGTATAACTTTTGAACTATAAATTTTAACATAAAACTGACACACTGCAGACCTAGATATTCATTACTAGAACATGTCTTCAAAGTTTCAAAAATAAGTGAAAAATTCGTTTGTATGAAGTAAGCTGAGAGGCGCTACGAATCGTATTCTCTTAACGCTAAACGTCGCTGCATAGCAACCATTTAAGTTTTTAGTACCGAGATTGTTGAAGGGACGGAAAAGGATATGATACTTTTTATCCCGAAAAAGTTCCCACGGGAAAAACTATAGCCACATGGACGAACAATAGCTACTGCTATGGCTTGCTAGATAGAGCAATCTTTTGCTACCATTATCGATTTGCCGTAGAAATCCCACGCCGATAACCGAATCTATCACAGACAAAACCGCAAGCAAAATCTAGTACATTATACACCACACGCAGTACGTTAACACACCATCTGTTATTCCCTTTGTACGCCCATATGGCTCCGTTTATTTACAGTAACTAAACACGACTTTATGACCCATTACAATCCCCCGCAACGAACCGATGTGAACACCCCATACTGCGATTCGAATTAGGAATCCTGCTGCTCTGCTATCCCTACTCCTAATCAGTCGCAAGACCACGCAATCGGGTCAAGCCAAGTTTGCGATTAATTGAATTAAAACTAACTAAATAACTTTCGTATCGTCAGCAGAAATAGATAGGTATTACATAGATGTATTTTAATACATAATACATAGGTGTATTTTAATATTTTATTGACCCTCTATAATATATGCTTGGGCCTAAATTCAGATCACACAGTCGCTCCGTAGCGACTTGAAGAACTAGTGTGTCGCGGTAAACTTAAATCCATATTGTGTTCCACAAATTTTCGTACCGTATTGTACGGTGTAGGGTAGCCATGGTGTTAGGTAGCTGATGGAAGCGTAAGGCGCAAAAACTCGAAGAAGCGGAATGTTTTTAGTTCTTATTTTCACGTAGAAGAATACTACATGCGATCAACTGTTGATCTAGGAAACCGAAACTGACAAAAATAAATTAGGCAAATATTTTAGAAAAAATACTGGTATCGTCTAAAATATTTGCCAATAGACAATATGCCCAGTTCCGTGCACAATTTTAGTTTGACATTACTTCATCCGCTGCAAGGTGTAAAAAAGTTAAGGCCATCGTTTGATATTTCCGATATTTGCACAAAAACCTGCGTAAATTATTACAAAAAAAGACTATGATATGTTAGTCGGACATTAATTTACCTACCTGTACTTATTTAAATATTAAACAATGCTGTAGTTAGCGATTCTGCCAGAATTTGATAAAATTATCACTTTCTTAGGAATATTTAGTTTAGAATGAAAAACCCTCATAAGATAATTAGCTTCTGGCAGCGGCTTCGCCCGGCCCAAATTTGGTTATCCGCGTAGGATTCTTACGGAAACTCCTGAATTATTGAAAAACACAAACAACACTCACACTGGACGTTTTTTCTCTCTCTCTCAAAAATAATAAATAATTAACTATGTATTTAACTACTAAAAACGAATGGATTAAGTAATGGATTATCTCGCGATCGTTTGGTGCTCCGTAGAAACTTAAGGGTGAGTTTTGGGAAATCCTTTCTTAGCGCACGCCTACATCTACAATAGCTATATGTGTGCTAAATTTCAGCTCGATCCGTCCAGTGGTAGTAGGAGCTGTGCGTTGATAGACAACTCAGTCAGTCAGTCAGTAACGTTTGCCTTATATATATACAGATAGGTATTCAATTGTTGTCTGAAATAAATATCAAATACTCAGACCTGACCACATTATCGACAAAAATCAAGTACCTTAATGCAATAAAAATATTTGGTCTCTGATTTTTTTTATTTAAGTGAAACTTCTTTAGCGGCGTTCTGCACTTTTTTTGTGATGGGTAAAAAATGTTAAACTCGCGCGTCAGGACACGTGACCTTTATTTACATTAGGTTAGTTATTATTTTTAGTATATGGCGATTATGAGTAGTACAGGGAGGTTGGATATGGGATTTTAATTCTATGACAGATTGAAATGTCAAATAAACTACGTCAAAAAAGTAAATAAACAAAAAATATTATTTGTTATGTGTACGAAGTACTCTCCCGGAGTGCAACCCGTTTTTTTTTAATACTACTAAGGTGGCAATCAAGCATACGGTCCGCCTGATGGTAAGCGGTGACCGTAGCGTATGGACGCTTTTAACACCAGGAGTATCACTCGCGCGTTGCCAACCCTTCAGAAATCCAATAACTTTTTTCTTGAAGAATCCCATACTGATTTAAAGCAATAATGTGTCTAGTCTAATCTACATGAGATAAAGGTAGGCACATTTATTTTTGGTTCCGACTCCCAATGTAAAATATCTTACCAATTTCTATTGCGAAGTTTCATCACAATCGGATAAATAGTTTACAAACGACTAGAGCACAAACAAAGATATTTTCTTTATTTAAATTATTTCAATTGGATTAATTTTAGTAGCCATGTGTTTTTATTGTCCTAAGGTTCTAATCACTCATTATTTGAAAAGCAATATTAATTTAAAAAAATATATAGGATAGCAAAGCGCTTTCCTCAGTATTTAATTTTTCCCTCCTGAAGTATGGATCCCAAAAACATAATGTAAAACAGCGCTTAAAAGTCATATTGGGTTCTAACCTCACATTTTTAGAAAAGCAATTGTATTAATTGACCTATAGCAAAGTGCTTCCATGAGTATTTTAATTTTTTTCTTTCCTGAAGTACGGAATCCTAAAAACAAAATGAAAAAAAATCGGCCAAGTGCGAGTCGGACTCGTGCACGAAGGGTTCCGCACCATTATCGATAAAAACGGTAAAAAAAATCACGTTTGTTGTATGGGAGCCCCCTTAAATATTTGTTTTATTTTAATTTAATTTCAATGTGACTATATAACTAAATATTCTGTGAATTTTTTTAGCGAATTATTGATTATTATTATCTTTTGTAAAAATTTCAACTGTCTATCAGGTTCATGAGATCAGACTCAGAGCCAGGTGACAGACGGACGGACGGACGGACGGACGTACGGACGGACGGACAGCGGAGTCTTAGTAATAGGGTCCCGCTTATTACCCTTTGGGTACGGAACCCTAAAAATCACTTAAACTCCGAGGACATATTGCTTCCTGTTCACCATACAAGTACATAGCTTATTTATGCTCCGTTGTTCTACGCCGGAAATCCGAAAATCGTCTCTGACTGAATGGTGAATATTTATTCACAATACAATAGAAGTTTTTTTCTGTTCTTTTTATTTAAACACGTCCGTTTATTTTTATCAACGATCGTTCTTTGTTTTATTCGAGACCAGAAATAATATATTATTATAAAATATATGTATATATTTTATCTTTATCCGACAAATATCTTTTATTGGATACCCAACTATTCTATTGGTTTTGCATATATAACTGGATTCCACTAAATTTTAGGGAAAGAAAAATAAGGATGTTGTTTTCTTGCACCATAACAAACATTTCCCCATAGGTCATTGAGCTTCGCCAAACATTTGTATACTGAGGGGTATTTTTCGAGTCGATTTTCGTCGATTTACTCTATTGCTATACATCTACCATAGAATGATAAGTTACACACAGACTTGTTCTCAAGATAGGGTTGCTAACCTTACACTAAAATAGATATAGGCACTATATTTTATGTAGTACACACTTTATTATAATCTATAAAAGTAGTACGCTAAAATACTCTATTTACGTAAAGTATGACTTTTCACTATTAACAATGTTGTATAACTTGTTTGGTTGGTACATAAGGTGCGTTCTATTGACAGCATTGAGAGCCAAGACATCGTATAGTCATTGAAATCGTTCTGTTCACCAAATGTAAACAAACAATATGGCCGTTCACTATTTCACAACGCATCCACTGCTCTATCTTCCGAGCATGTGCAGTCAACGCGTTGAATGCGGTCCGGAAGTGACGTCATAGCCCATTAATTTTTGGTCAACAGAACGATCGAATGAGCGCATAGACAGCATTGAGCGCATTCAATGCGTATAATGCTTGTCAACAAAACGCCCCTATAGTTGTAGCACCTTTGCATGTCGAGTATGGCGAACTAAAATTCTCGCAATAAACCTCATATTGTTCAAAACACAATGACATATTTACCTCTGTCACAATGTGTGAGACGACACCACGCAAAAAGTGCAAAAGAAACTTTAATCAAAATTTAAATAAATAGGAACACTCTTTTTATGAATGTGTTATATTTAGTTAACCTCTTTAAACCAATATACCAATACTTAATTTTATTTTTATAAAGTTGGCAACCCTATCTGAAGGTAGGTACTGTTATCACCGCTGCAAGAATGCAACACAAATTGCATCCATAAACATTTATATAACAATACATAATTTTTGTCATGTAATGTTTCGTAATAATAAGTTAATATTAAGTATATATTTACACAATAAAAACTATTTTCCTGATAGGGACTAGTTTAGATTTAAAAACATGTAATAACAATAAGTGTAAAATTGTATTAAGTTAGGTAAAAGCAGAGTAGGTTTGTTTCATTTCCCCTCTTTACTATTTGTTGATTTCAAAAACACGTTGTCGACTTTGTACGCACGACTATCCCCAAAAAAGCGGGAAATTTAGTTTAATATATGTATGTAAAACATATGCCATTTGTTGTGCAAAAATGTACAGACAAAAATGTTCTATATAGACCGTATGTACGGTTACTATGTTACAGGCGAAAATAGTTAGCGTGTTGAGTATTGTACAAGACTATCTGAAACTTTACCTGGCTAGGGTCATTAAGACCTTAGGCTATGCCTAAAATAAGTATCACAGGTTGAATGCACACCTTTGCCCCTATACATACACCGTTACGGTAAGTAGTATGGTTAGGGCGCAAAACACATGTAAACTTATGAAACACAATAGTTTATAACTCAGCAACCGGGTTACATAAGATAAAGATAAATATATCACTAGATACCTCTCATAGGCATCTATAAAAATAAATAGGTTTCATACAGGTGACTTTAAGCCCTGAAGTACAGGAGCACAAGGAAAATCCTGAAAACTTGTATTACACATTTTTTCATGATTTAACATACTGATAGACACCAAAAATACGGAAAGGTATGTCCGAATTTTAGGTCTATTTTTTGACATATAGCACAAAGTCTGTAGTCATCTAGTATAGGCAGAAAGCCCTGAGAGCTAGAATTCCAGCTCTTCTCTCACTACGGCCTAACCGTAGACGATGGAACATACCACTATACGTCGTTGGAACCGCCTCCGAAAGCTCTATCTTAGGTCACCTAAATCGTCATTATAGCTCCTACCGTTTGGCTCTAAAACCTAAAAATGTAAAACAACGTTATTTTATAGTCAAGCCGCAAATCGTGTGACTGTGATGGCAATAGCCGATACAGACCCCAACTGTCAGTAGCGATTTATAGCTAGGTAGATATACCTACACTTTCGATATATGTCTACATCGACTACTATATGTTGTCTTTCACTAAGTTTTTGTGTGGGCTAGATTTTCAGTCACCACAGTAAGTACAATAAGTTAAGTACTAAATCTAGAGGGTTCTATGGAACAACCTCTCCCTCTGATGGGGTTTTTCATTTTTATTATAAATATAGAACAAATTTTGTATTTGTATTCAGTCTTCAAGAAAACTTCAATAAGTCAATAGCTATGAAAGCTAAGAAGTAAAAATTTTTGTACATATGTGTTAGAATGTAAGTTAGAAATAAGTGAAATAAAATCGGTCTGTTGTGTGCATATACGCGTTTTAGTATCTCAAGCGCCTAAGAAGAAACTCCTTGTCACGGGCAAAACCTTGTGCTACAGATTTCAAAGGGTCTGTCCGCACAGGTACTCTACATACGGGTACGTTACCTATAACATGTAGCTTTGTGAGACTATTTTTACTCCAGTCGCATATCTACTGTATATCCTAAATAAGAGCCTGTCCAGACCACTAGTCAAGATACTAGAGAGGTCAAGTTTGCGTCCAATACCTGCAATCGATTGGAATCAAGGCAAATTCGCCCTACTGGGCAGTGTCTTACAGACATATCAAATACAAACGTTTGACAAAAACTTGATTCTAATGATGCCACTTTGGATTCCATTAACAAAGCAACATTATATAAAAACTTATATACTCTACATTCGATGCCATTCCTCTGTTAGATAGTACTGAACCCATTGACCTGCTGTGAAGTAAACCATGGCCAAATCATTATGAGTTAGGTCACAGTATACAAACGTGCAGTGACTTTGCTTAGAAAGAATTTGTTAAAACTACTCACAACTATGGCTTAGACAAGAGCATGTAAAAAGGATATAAAAGATGGGTTAGGAAAGGTCTTCACTTTTATAAAAAAAAACCACGGGATTTGGAATATAAGAGTAAGTAATATTCTAACTTAAAGAAATTTATCCAGCATTGTCTTAAATTTATAAAACGATTATTAATTTATCGTTTGTGACGAATACATTCAATTAATGTTAACCATACGGCAATGAGCTTCGCAGAATAGGCAGGTCTTAGGTTCTATATTTCAATTCCATAAATATGCATTCTCACCTGGAAAATTAGATCACGAAGGTTCGTTACTGAAATACCTAGTACAGGCGGGCTAAGTTAAAAATGATGATATTATGGTGGAATATAGAATCTCACATACCTGTTAATTTATGAAACTACTTTTTGGCCAATTATGTAAAAACTGAAGTTCAGTTATTGTACTCATGCTTCTATACTATGTCAACATCATTGGCTGGCATTCAACTGGCGCGATGCAGCCGAAATAAACTGCATTCTAGACCGCTGTGCATCTTTATTAATGGCGCTATAGAAAGTACTGATTATAATAAAACTGGAAATGTTTGTCTTAACAAAATACACAATCACAGAAAATTCTATCGTAATATTTCATCTACGTAAATTATACTAGTACAAACGTACTAGAAGAGACACTGCACTTGCCGCCGCTGACTCAAATAATTGTTACTGTGTAGTAAGTAGTATTTCATATGTGCCATGATGTTTGTTTATAGCGTCTTCTATAGTATAAACAAAAACACTTAAAGAGTAAACACTAATTTTAATAACAATCATGCCTGTAGAAAAATACCTATCAGTAATAGCACAACGAAAATAGTATCCGACGCTACTAGCGCAATGTCTTCCTTTTAAAAATTTTTAATTTATGTGCTTGACTTCTATGTGCACGGCTCGATTATGCAATCTCATAACTTATTTCTAATTTCTTGAGTTTATAGTTAATCTTCTTATTTAACGTATCATTTTCTATGGGCAGAAGTGACCTGAAGCTCTATTGCATTATCTTTACGATCGAACTATAGAGAATACTTAATAAAAATATTTTTTAGATTCCAGTTCAAACAGAACAAATCCAATGCCTACGTTTTTGGTTCCAACGCTTTCGTTCTGAAAATTTTGACCTCCAAAAAAAACCTAGTGGACGGCCGGAGACCCTAGTTGTCAATGAGGAATTGAAAGTGATCGTGGAATCGGATCCATCTTAAACCACGTCAGAGTTAGCTGCAGGCTTCGGTGTCAGTGATAAAACCATTTTGAATCAGTTGAAACAAATTGGAAAAGTGAAAAAGCTTGAAAAATGGGTACCGCATGAACTAAGTGAAGCAAACCAACAAACATGTGTTGACTGCTGCGTCACGTTACTCAACCGTCATAATAACGAGGGGATTTTGAATCGTATTACTATATATGTAATGAAAAATTAATCCTATACGATAATCGGAAACGCTCATCACAATGGTTACATCCAGCAGAACCGTATAAATCCTGTCCCAAGCGAAAGTTGACTTAAAAAAAGGTACTGGTTTGTGTCTGTTGGACCAGCGTTGGTGTCATCCACTACAGCTTCCTAAGATCTGGTCAAACGATTACGGCAGATCTGTATTGCCGACAATTGGTAACCACGATGAAAAAGCTAGCCGTGAAAAAGCCGAGATTGGTTAACCGCTCTAGCCCGCTGCTGCTTCCAGACAACGCCAGCCCACACACTGCATAACAGACGGTGTCGAAACTAGAGTAGCTAGGATTGGAATGTCTCGGTCACCCACCATACTCCTTGCTCCAACCGATTACCACTTTTTACGGATCTTGGCTAATTTCTTAATTGGAAAAAAAATAAATTCAGATGAGGCAGTTCAAAACACCTTCGAAGATTTTGTTGATTTTCGCCCTTGCAATTTTTTCAGGAAAGGAATTAATGAACTTTTTATAGGGTAAAATGGCAAAAGTGCATAGACCACAACAGTACCTACTTTGATTGATAAAATAAAAAAAATAGTTATTCTTTTTCCATATAAAAACTCAATTTCATATGTAAGTACCTAATATGTGCATATACCTTATCCAGAAGTCGGTAAAGCAACGTCACATTGCGCGGTCGAAGCTAACACCGCGTGCACATTTGCGTAGACACAATAATTGAATCAACAGTGTATGGAATCCTCACCAGTGCACTCACATGTCAGAACAGAACTCTCAATCCTGTTAGAGGGCAACTTTCTGTGCATGTGATTAGTAATTGGGCTTCAATAATTAGTAGCCATGAATGTCCTGCGGATAGTAAATTAATAGCGTTCCATATGATGGATATTTTGACTGTCTGCTACCAAGAATACCCTGTATGTAAAATAAATATAAAAAAAATCAATTGCCACATGTATGACAGAGCATCACTTGAGAACGGCTCGACCGATTTAGATGATATATTTTTTGTTGTGTTCGTAATTGTCAGGACATGACAGAAAAAACAGGTCCAGTGCGAGTCGGGCTAGCGCACTAACCGTAAATCATTCATCCGATTGTAATGCAATTTTAGTAAGTTGTTGTACACACGCCGGGAAAGGTTTCTGAATTAGTACAACCCTTTATTTTGACTTGGCGAGCCAGTCATTTTAACAAAAGAGAAATAAAGCTCGCCGGGTCACAGAACGGGACTATACCGAAACCGCTAGTACCTATATAATAATAAGCGGCTATTTTTTCTTATATGGAACGCTGTAATTTAATGATAATATTTTTTAATGCTTGCTACCAAGGCATTCTATTGGTCTATTGGATGTTGTTTTAACCCTTAGTGACACCTAACCTTTAGGAGTTTTTCAATAGCAGTATATGTCGAAAATGTGTTTGTTACATACATAAAATCTAAGATGTTAAACGAGATAAAAGATTGTTCTAGATGTGTCCTAGGCATGGTAATCAGATCCTGGAGGTAAAAAAAAGGCTAAGATTTTTCTATGTAATGTGGCTTGTTTATCCTGGTCCTCTGCTAACTCATTGCTTATTACTATGCTACAGGGTATTATACGTAAAAGCACTTAATGCAGGGATGCGATCAAAACCCGGTTTAACGCGAGTTGGGTTTATGAATGCACCTTATCATGGCTCTCTAGCGTCGACCCCACCTCCCCTCAAATTACGATCCTGCAACCGCTGTATAGAACCCAAAATCATATTAAGAATAACGCAATTTTTGTATGACGAGTCCTAGGTGTGACTACACTAACATTGCATGGTATGTCAAAGACTAAACTCGGACAGTAGTGTTTCCTGCGGTATTTTCCTTTCGATCGGTTATAAAAAATGTTTCTGCTATTCTACTTTCAAAGTAGCTCGTGAATAAACTCAGACGAACTGAGACGAGGAAGACATAGGAACTCAAAAGATTCCCACTTTCTGTGAAATAGTAGCCCCTACGCATTTGATTACCGTTCTTCAGTTCATACCCATTTTACATTTCAAATTGTATTGTTTTCAGAACCACAATAGCAATGTTGCCGTGAGCCTCGTGGTATGTACTAACTTGTTACGCGATAAACTAATGAATAGTAATTGATTCATTAGCTATTATGTACGTAGTTCGATTATATCACCGACGCATGGCATATTCCATTCGCTAGCATTACCTACGATTCCTGTTTACAAACAAGACCGCAGATACTATCAAACTTGCTAGTTGCAACCCGTGGTGTTGCCTGGGCTTCTTAACTTTTCCCGCTAAAATTTAAAATTAGTATAAATTTTATGTTTTTTTTTTTTTTCTATACAACCTTTGAAGCACCTTATTAGTGCATGATTTTCAAAAAAACTTGTTAATCTTTTTATTTATATCACTAATATGGTAAACAAGCTCACGGTGCGCGTGATGTTAAGCTTTTACCGTAGCGTCTATATGCATGCAGAAACGAAACGGAGGCATTACTGGTGTTGCCAAACCTTTAAAAATATAATCACGCCCTTCTTAAGGAATCTCATAAAAATTCCATGGACAAATCTCAGCGAGAACCTCATTACACAACACAACCTAAGCGTCGTCAATAACCGCACAGTGCGTAACCATTCAGGTACAAAGGTGTAAGGATAAATTCCTTGCCGTCGGCGAGCGGTGCGATTTCTTTTTACTACTCACATAAAAAGGATTTCTCATTTCAAGACGGAGTACTTTCTCAAAATATTTAGTTATTCCAAAAATATATTTTCTCAGATTAAAAATATATTTTTGTTATAAAATTACCACCTATCTGTTTCTGAAACTATTTTAGTCTTAGATTTTTTGTAATTTTAAGATAAATATGCTTATTTTGAGATTTAGTTTTATTTCAGTAAAAAAGATGGACTTCTTTTAAATCAAGAATTTAATCCTTTCTAAGATAAATCCAAATAATATCAACAGATGGTGTTGTACAGTTATCGACACTTAGCTAGAACGCGCTATTTAGAATTATTATGATTTAATGACTACCTTCATAATTAAATCGATGTGGAATCAATTCGAACAAAATACAATAGTCAGATACTTATTGTGAACGCAGTTAGATTTTTAAGTATGGTGTTTTAGAATCGTCGGTACTATGCATAAGTACCTTTATTCTTCTGCCAGTGGCTTCGCCCGCCTTAAATTTTGTTATCGACGTAGGTTCTTACGGCAACTCCTCAATTATAGATAATAAACAAACAATTAAATCTATCCTCTTTAATGGCATAATACATTCGTGTCTGTGAATCCATGGAAATACACATACAAAATTTCAACCGAATTGGTCAAGCCGTTTAATAGTTGACATACCAACAGCAGTGGCACCTACCGAGTCCATTTGTATTTTTAAATCATCCAGAAAACCTTTGAAATACCCATATAAAATTTCAACCCAATCAGTTCAGCCGTTTAGAAGTTATGTGAAAAAGGAAGTAATTAAGTTATTAGGAATGTGCGTAAGGATAATTCTTACTACCCATTGTCGTATTTTGGGGATGCCCTTACAAGATTCCTGGGTAGAAATAAAAAAAATATCCGTGAAGGCTAAGCGAAGCAAGCATTTTTGACGAAAGTGCCTGAAGTGAAACTTTACCTTTTTGACGTGACAACGTCTTATAAATTGGTTTGCCGGGTGACACTTCAAGAAACTGCGTTACGCTCCGCTCACGTTATGCGCTCACAATGAGAGCGAGTGAGAGGCACGCGGCATGGTTAGCCCGCCTAAGAGCGAGAGAGACAGACATAAAAAGTGAAAGGCACAAGTTGTCACGTTACAATGTTAATAATATTACGATTAATAGCAATGGTTTTTTTACTTTTACTAAGTAAATATTCTCTTACGTCTATAGGGAGAGGATCAATTTCTTGGAGTTAATGAATTTGCTTTGATGCAAAGCAATTTGCCTTTATTCAAGAAATCTATTTTTACCGTGTATCTACGGTTACTTTCTACCAGAAAGAAAATATAGATGTGATTTTGTGATTGTCGACAAGTCTGCTTGTCGTTAAATCAAGTTCAAACGGCATAGCTAGTATCTGGGTGGAGCCGCGGACTGGCGACTTATAAAGTAGCAACTTTTACCCCGAGGAAAAGTAGGTAAAGATGCATGGACGCCAGATCAACCTTGTCTTTAAATTATCTCGGAACTAAACGATGGTAAGGAGTGTATAGGGGGAATTTTGGGGCCACATTAAATGGGGTCTGCTTAGCGGTGAAAGAGCAAGTCTTGGTTGGCTTGAATTGGACTTATTCTCAATTTTCGAAAAAAGTTCTCCACGGTTTTCGTTATATTAACATGTTTCGTTTTCTAAGAAATACCTGTCAGTTATGATGTAAAATAGGTTGGTAATGCCAGATATTGGTAGTGGCTCTTTTGGTTGTTTGGTGATTGTCTTCTATTAAGGTACATATAATATGTATGTATTTAGAAAGTTGTAGTATTTTTATCCATTTTTCTTTGGGACCAGATGATGCTGTGTGTAAAGTCTAAGAGTGTTTGTATTTATGCAATAAACTTTAAAAAATTTCCCTTGCGACCCCTTTTAGTTACTCTGACCGAACCACCACCTTTTGTTTTCTTGTCGGTTGACAAAAGTCAGTCATAAGTGCGCAAAAGATACGTAAAACTTGATGAAAGCAATGATGATTTATATGGGTTTCTGAATCCGAGATTCATTGTATGCAGCATTTTGCGCACCATTTTCTTTTTTTTTATCTTATTTTACAACTATATCAATATACGCCAAACAGATACCGAGTTATGGTCGAATATTTATACAGGCAAATAGATGTAGTGATTTTAAAAAAGATACTTACAGAATGAAACATAGTATTTCACATGTTAGAAACTAAACCATTTTCAAGTCTCATAACACTGTGTCCAAGAAAAACACTGACTGTGACAACTAGTGTTTTTCCAAACTACTAGTACATAATACTTTATAATTAGTGTATTGAACATAATATAAACAATACAAAATAACCTAAAAAATTACGATATAAACATAAACAACAAATAATGTTGCCAATCAGCACTCATGTTTACGGCGTTCCTTCTGAGCTGCGTTGCAATTTAATAGTAAAACCTCATTTTAGCACCAACTCCGTCTCAGGGCCTGTTTAAGTAGCTTGCAATTTCTCGCAAATTTAGCAAATTTCGCAACTGACAGCAGGATAGTTAATAGATTTTTTAATAAAACAGTAAGAGACAGCACGAAAGCAAATACAATCGTAACAGCTATAAAATCACGCCCATAGCATCTGACAATTTCAGCGGTGCTATTATTGTACAAACGAAACGCGTTTCGCGTCATTTTTTGACAGTTCCTTGTGTGTGTATTTTATTTTGCTTTTTTATAAATAATAACAAAGATGTAAAGTTCATATTGCGAAAATTGAAAGGGCGTGTTTTCGTAGCTTGCAATTTCTCGCAAATAACGCAAATTTGGCAATGAAGTGTCCACGGAGCTTTGATGGCTAGCAATAATTGCTCGCAATTGACAATTGTTCATTCGTTTGTGATTGCAAGCGATACACTTGACAGCTGCTGCTGTCATTAAAAAGGAAACTGTTCTGTTGAAATAAAGAAACAAAAATAAGGTGAGAGTTTTGGCGCGAATCTTAAGAAGGAGTGGTGTTTTTTTCTGTTTTTTAGGGTGGGTGAAACCGTGAGCAAATTTGGCATTGAGATAGTTTGGGTCCGGGGAATTAAGAGATTTTTACAGAATAGGGAGTAATAAGGAATGAAACAAAAAAAATTGTCTTTCATGTCTATAATATTAACCAGATTACAATTAGAATCATTATAGTAGTGCAAAATAATAATTCAAACATTTAAACTTACACCTGATACTTATATTTTGTAATTGCAATTCAATGAGTGCACTGAATCAATGACATCACCATCAAACTCAAGATTAACACTCCATTTTGCTATTTTGGATTTCACTAATTTTTTTTTGTTTTTTAATAATCCGAATCTACATCTTGTAATATATATAAATCTCGTGTCACAATGTTTGTCCTCAATGGACTCCTAAACTACTGAACCGATTTTGATCAAACTTCGTAAATATCTGTTATTTGATCCAACTTAAAAGATAGGATAGTTTTTATCTCGATATGTCAAGTGCAAGTCGGACTCGGGCACTCTAGGTAAAAACCAACTTTCATCGGGGTACAGAGGGACGGCAGCGGAACAACGTTCGCCGGGACCGCTAGAATAAATATATAAACCAATCACACTGTTTGAACAATCAAAAGCTTATTTTCATACATACTTTATATATGCTTAAAAAATCAAAAGCTAACTTAGATACATACTTATATTACTTAAACACATGTAACCATCAATACTGCTATTAACAATAACATCAATGAACAACCTTGTGAAGAAAAACCAAAAACAAAATAAGTAAATAATAATAACAATAAATTCTGGTTAATTTATAATTTTATCTACAAGAAGTGTCCACAAGACATAATGTCAATCAATTGTTGTCAATGCTGAAGTTATAAAAATCTTTATGGCGTTTTTCTCTATACTCTTCCACTAATTTAAATTGGCAAAGCGCTTCATTCATTTTTCTTTTTCTTCTGGTAGCCTGACATTTGCATTTATTGTTTGTAAAGGTTCTGTTGTACTATTGCTTGGTGTTGTTGTTTCTAATGCAAGTAGTGAAATGTATGGTTTTCGTGACGACAATTCATTCATAACATTTATATAGATCCATGTGCGAGGGTCATTGCCGGATTTTCTACTATTTTATGTGTCCTTTTCATCCCGTTTGCCCATTTGCCTATTGCCCTGCTAACCCAATCCAATGTCAATTCTCTCTTTTTCTTTACGCATTCATGTATCCATCTACTATATGGAGTCTCAGCCTCTGTAAAGATAAAAATGACACTTACTAGTAAATTATAGCCATAAACAAACACAGAACATTTTTGAATCTGATTATACCGATTGGGACCAGGCCTAGGCTTTCGTTTTGACTTTTCAAACTGATTACCTACCAATCGAAAGAAATTCATATAGGTACAGTGTAACTTCTAGTGACGATATTAGGGGATATCCTTGTCAAATAACTATTTTTAAAACCACGAGGACAAATAGTGCGTTGCTGACTAATAAAATGTGCGATAAAAAATGATCTGTGATGAAATAAAAAGGAAATAATTTCAAATTTTTTATAGTAATTGTTAAAAACTATCTGAAATTAACACTTTTAAGACTTAAATTTAATGGCCAATACAGCGAGACTTCAGCTTTAAGGTACAGAAAATGGCCGTTTTTAGGGTTCCGTATCCAGACGGTCCCAACGGAGCCCTATTACTAAGCTTGCGCTGTCTGTCTGTCCGACCATTAAAAGGCTTTATCTTTGAGACTGAAATAGACGCCTGAATTCTTCACAGAATATGTGGTATAATGGTGGATTATCTAACAAATAATAAAAAGTTAAAAAAGGTAAAATTTAAGGGTGGTCCCCATACAAAAAATACATTTTCATTTACATTCGTAAAAACAATAAAACATACAAACTTCGAATTTGCAGTAAATATAATAAACTCTAAAGTATTACAACAAATAATAAAAACCGGCCAAGTGTGAGACGGGCCCAAGTGATAACTATTTTAAATTACCAGTACAGCGCCATCTAGCTTACCATTAAGAGAAACATTAAACATATTTGGTTGTTGGAAAAGATATTCTAAGTTAAGCAACTTCGGGCTTGGTCAGTACTTGGATGGGTGACCACTTAGCGGCACACTTTTTGTTTTTGTTTGTGTTCGTAAATTACGTAAATTTACATGCGTATTATTAACATCGGTCAATTGCCTGTCGGACTAGCGCACCGTGGATCTTGTACCATGGCTACACATAATTTACGAACACAAACAAATGTTTGTCTTAGTATGAGCTAGATGGCGCTGTAACGGTATAATTTTAGACGGTAAAATGACACATTGTTTTGTTGAAAACTTTATTCAAAGTTAAGCAACTTCGGGCTTGGTCAGTACTTGGATGGGTGACGGCATAGCGGCACACTTTTTGTTTTGTTTGTGTTTGTAAATTACGTAAAACCGTGATACGGAAACCTCGGTGCGCGAGTCAGACTTGCAATTGACCGATGTTAATAATACGCATGTAAATTTACGTAATTTACGAACACAAACAAAAACAAAAAGTGTGCCGCTAAGTGGTCACCCATCCAAGTACTGACCAAGCCCGAAGTTTCTCCATAAACTCCAGACCCTCCAAAACCGCTTTCTCAGAGCGGCCACCGGAGCCTCCTGGCACGTCCGCAATGCGGACCTATACAGGGACTTCGACCTCCCCACAATCCCCCAATATTTCAAAGACCTAGCAGTCCGCTTTTTCGAGCGTACACTAAATCACCCGAATGGACTAATTGTGCAATCCATAACGTATCATCCCCCGACCGACCTCGTCATGGTCGTAAAACTACATACGTACTAACGGCCCCAGATGACGATCTCGCTGCTCGGATAGCGAGATTAGTCTCTACGACATCCCCGAATAGGGCCTCCCCCTTCACATGAACCTGACGTCCCCGGGTTCGTCGGCGCCCGAACGGGTACACGAGGTATCAAAGAGTGCCGGGGCGCTTCTCGCCCCCACTCAATTGCAACCGCACCCGTGTAACGGGGAACTCCCCTCCTGGCGGTGACTCACCTTCGGGTTCGAGACACGCCGGTTTAAGGGACGCCCCCGAGAGCAAGAATCCGAACCAAAGCCTCCCCCCGCGGTCGCTATACGGGCTGAGGCTCCTTCATAGACTCGCCCAAAAAATCCCGGTGATGCAGTAATGGCTGCAACAGCCAACAGCATAGTCAGTTCAGAAAAAAAAAAATAAGAACACAATGCTGGAGAAACTGATTTTCAAAGAAACGTTAAGTATAATCTCCACTAATAAAGAAAAATGAAAGGATTGCAAATAATTAAAATTGGTAACACTTTTCTGACGTCCTAAAAACAACAAGGATTTCAAGCAATTGACTTTTAATTTTGTAATTTTAACGTATAACATAATTTAACCCATCTTTAGACATCGTAAATGCTTTTCTTTTAACCTGCATTTATCTTAAACTGTGTATTTTATGTATCGGGTAGTATCCAAAGTCATCAGCTGTATAACGGTAAGTTGAAAGACATCTTGAGTTTTGTCTGAAAGAAAGTGACCGTTGTGTTTCTTTGATTACTGCTGCTGCTGATGTTAATTGCTCTTATTTCCTTTACCTCCTTTAATTATGTAATAATCTTTGTGATGGTCGTATAAAATGTTGACTTTAAGTACTTACATACCTGGCCGTGAATCATAATTCTTGTGATTTTCTTAGAAGCGTTCGTAAACCAAAAACTTAATTAGAAAGTGAAAATCACTTAACACTATCAAAGAGAACTGAATAATTAGGAAAGTTGTTTTTGTAACTTTGAGATGGACTTTGGGAGTGTGTGTGATTGGGATATCATTATTAGATCCCACGATTGATACTTTTCACACTTATAGCGCCCGCCACCGACACCTATCGCTAATGTAGCTTTGAAACATTACTTACAAAATTATTGGTTTTAAAACAAATGGTTGATGAACACACACTACTATAAATAATGAATGTGTACATTCAACAGCTTTACACTCAAACCCCACAGCCTGTAATAGACCCAAAGTTTCATTTATTGGTGGCAAAATTGACAGAAATAACAAAAATACTGTACTTGAGAGTTTGTTACATATATATTGTTTTGATATTTTTGACATCAATATGAACCAACAATAACTATTCTTTATCTGAAAACACTCACACGTTGGGGCAAGGGACGGGAAAAGGGGTGAGGTTGGGTTATCCACCCGACCCAATTGCCCCTTAAGAGACTTACTTTTTAAGATATTTTTAAGAAAGAAATTTAAGATATAGATATTTTTAAGATTTTAGAGGTTTTTTAAGAAGATTTAAAGCCTCAGATTTTATATAATGTATTTTGCAATGAAATTGTACATTTATTATTGGGGTGTAGGATTTGTGTGGTGCTAGGAAATGATTTATGTAGGGGATGATGTTATAATTCTAAAACTACATCCAAGCCCTGTGAAGACTTATCGTTTTTAACTTTAAATGTGTTTGAAACTTAACATAAAGGAAATTCATGATATTTGAGTGTTTTAGTATGGTATTCCTTAACATTATGAATTTTTGACAAATAGACTACCAAAGAGAATACCAAAGAAAACCCAAAATTTAAAAATGCTTTAAATTTTTTTTTTTGCAAATGTATAATGTTGAAAAATTTAAAAAAAAAAAATTACTCATTTATGGGATACAAATGTTACCAAAGTGATTGTGTGTAACAGAGTTAAAACAGGGTTTCCACTAAAAATCAGCACTGAGGCAGATAACTACCGCAGCATAGTGCTGAGTGAGAAACCCCTATTGAAGCATTTTATTTTACTGTATAACATTATAGTACCTATCAATTGTAATGCTTTGAAATAAATATTTTTTTGTCTTCTATTTTGCCTTACAAAAACTTTTCCCTAGTATATCTATGTAACAAACTTATCAGGAATTACTGTGCATTGTGATTTAAAGCAGATAACTTAATTAAAACAGTGCTTGGATCTTGCCACTGGGTTTTAGGTCTTAAAGATCCCTTGGTCCCTTTATTTTGCTGTGCTCACCTCTGCCTTCACCTCCCTTTGACTATGAATACTTATAGTCCGTGAGCCAGCAACAGGTTTTCCTTACCAATTTCCTCTCAAGCGATAACTGGTAAAATGCTTCAGATGGTTTTATTATGCAGCATGGTGAACCTCAGTTGCCGCTTCGTGGGTGGGTGGGGCAGCAGCAGCCTCTCAATCATGTAAAAAAAAAAGTTGTTTTTGATCATTTCCTCCCGGCTGAAAATTTGTTAAATGATAGTTAACGCAATTATTAAAAGATAAAAAAAAGTCAGCTGGCCGTACCGTGGTGGATTATACGTCAGCTGGTCACACGAACATGCAAAATAAAATTTTTCATTCAGTGATTTCTTCTCACTTGAAAATGTGTCAGATGATAGTTTACATGCAATTTTGAATAAATAAAAACGACAGCTGGCAGTACCGTGGTGGATTATACGTCAGCTGGTCACCACAAACATGCAAAAAATGTTTTTCATTCAGTGATTTCCTCTCACTTGAAAATGTGTCAGATGATAGTTTACATGCAATTTTGAATAAATAAAAACGTCAGCTGGCTCTATGTTGGTGGAAAACCCGTCAGCTGACGTTAAATTAGCAATCGGCGCTCACGTCTGTCTTCCATGCTCCACCATTCACTGCTTCAGCTGACGACCTGATGATTGTGTTAACTATCATTTAACAAATTTTCAGTTTGGAGGAAATGATTGAAAACATTTTTTTTTTATGTGATTGAGAGGCTCCCGCTGCCCCACCCACCCACGGAGCGGCAGCTGACGTTCACCGTGCTGCATAATACAACTCTCTGAAGCATTTCACGAGTTATCACTTGAGAGGAAATGACTGACAAATTATACTATTTGGCTCACGGACTATTAATAGAAAAGTTAGATAAGGAAACACACAAACTAAACTTATTTCCTACAACATATACACTCCAAATAAAAAGTTACCTTTAAAACAACATAGTGCAATGACAAACTTCTATCCAATGACACCCCACACCACAAGGTGCTTAAATCAATTGCAGTAATTTTTTAAATTCAATTCAAATCAATGAAAACACAGAATTCATACAGATGAACTAAGAGTTCTGCAAGTAGTTTTTACTTCATACATCCTCATAATCAGTATTTATTTTTTGTCTTTCTAAACAAATTCTGAAATGATCACCTTGATTGGCCATCCAGTAAACCAGACCAAAAACCACAGGTTTTTTTGTACATCTACCAGGACTCTTTTTAGTAATGATAAAATTTATTTTATATACATCTTAAATACTTTTTTTTTGCACAGTTAGTAACTTGTCTGTCATCAAATAAAAAAAAAGGTGTATGGCGTGTAAAATCATTACAACACTGCAATGATTTAATTACATTCAGTTTTTATTTGTTATGCATGTGCTTACAAATTTTGCTTATGGTTAGTTAGCCTAGCCTCATAAGATTAATATCGAACACACTTTAAATAATTTTATGTCAATATATGTATTTATAAGATATGTTTGGTGCAGCTACTGGGCAATTATTACATGACATAGAGATAATAAGGTTGGGTTGGAAATTATAATTGTTTTAGCTGTTTGACTGTTTATTGGTATTGTCACATATTTTTTTGTAATATTAAATAAGTTGTTGCATAAAAAAAAAAAAAAATAATAAGAAATAATAATCATAAATGTTTTATTAAATTACATTAATAATCCATAAAGAAATATATATTATTTAAAACAAACATTTCCATGATGTGATACCCAGAATTTGTCGTGAACACAATACGTTTTTTAGATCAGAAAAGGTTGACATTCTTTCGTTATCACTATATCTATTTAGAAAAGCTTTGTATGAATATAAATAACCCTAAATTTAATCTTTTAACCCGGCTTGTGTTTTGTTTTTCATTGTAGTTTATAGTACTTTTATTTAACTTTGATTTTCTCTCCATATTTTGATTTAAGTTTATTAGCTATGTCGATTGTTAACATATACGCTGTGCATGTTGAGTTTGCCTGTAATTGGATTAGCATTCTAAGCTTGTTAGTTTTTAAGTTATAGTAGTTCATAAGTTCATTATGTTAAATCTGTTGGCAGACCAAATAAATAAATAAATATTATCAAATTAATTAGATAATTACTGAAGTACAAACTCAAACCAAGTCATTAGCCTAGTGAAAGTAACTTAAAAAGTATCTCAAATACCAGTTAAAAATCTCTATAAAATAGGTATGTAATGAATATGTTAATTACATTTGATAATAAATGAAAGACAGACTAAACTAATAATAATGATGGCTGTATATCTGTGTATCAGATAATTTAGAATGTGAACAACCGTACGCAACAAAAAAGCTTTGCCAGATCCTGTTGGGGTCATGGAGGTTACATCACGGTAGTGTGTAATTGCACATTATACCTCGTAAATTAGCTCTTCAGCTTCTGCAGCTGATGCCCGAAAGTTCTAGCAATGTACAAAAACTACCATTAAGAAAGAGTTTAAAATACAAAATAATTACAGATCCAGGACCAGTTTGACGTTCAGCAAAACTGAGAAGAAATATATGCCAGTGACATCTTGAAAATTTCCATTCAAAATGGAAGATGAGAATGAATATAAGAAATTACCAACAGATGAAAAATGTGTGCATAAACTATGGAAGGCACGTGTTGCAGGATACGAAGAGGCTATAAAACTTTTTAACCAAATTGATGATGAGAAGTCCCCTGAATGGAATAAGTACCTTGGTTTGATGAAAAAATTTGTGACTGATAGCAATGCTGTTGCACAAGAAAAAGGTAATGTTAATTTTTTTGCTTATTTCTGCATTTAAGTGTGTGGTTTCAAATGAATCGTAAATATAACTCATATTTTTGATGTGAAACATCTATGGGCACGCCTTGGCAGTAAGATCACAGTGTATGCCGTGAAGACAAATCGCATGACGTCCTCTCATGCCTTCATGCCCACTCTAAGCTGTCACTCTTGATTTTCTTTGGGGCCGTCCATTAATCACGTGATGTTTTTTTTAGCAATTTTTTAACCCTTTATAATAAATAAACATTTAAGTGTAATGATGATCCATTCATTCCTTTCACGTTGTAAGGTGAATATTTTAGTAACTCATGGTTCACATTCATAAACTTTTTATTTTTTTAAAAAGGTGCATAGCAAAATAATGGATATGTATACTTACCAACACCAAATAATAATATTTCAGGTTTAGAAGCAACTTTAGTATTTGTGGAAAACTGTGGACATGCAGGAAAAACAACCGGTGAGGTAATGTCTGGAATTGTTGCTAAGGGTATAGCAGCACCCAAAACGAAGACTAAAGACCTTGCTTTACAGGTGATGCATCTGTTACACTGAATTCCTTTATTCTTGTTATAACAACTTTATGATTCTATATAAATAAGTTGAAAATCATTCTCTGTCACAGTTTTTATAGATTTGTCTTGATATCAATTATACCCTCTGATTAAAGCCATTATATTCAATAAATGGTTAAATTTAATAAAGGTGACAATCTCAATACACTCAGGTGTAAAAACATTTTTGGTGTATTTTTGAATAATTTACACTACAACCACTACATAAACATAATCAGCTGTAATTAATCATATAAATGATTAAAATACATTGTATAATTAAAAAAGAATAATACAGGATTGTCACTAAAAAAACAAGTTTCAGAGTTTGACTACTTTGTCGTTAGCACAATTTTAGAAGAAACAATTCCAATAAAATGCACGGCTCGTCAAGGGCGTAGCCAGCTTTTGGGCTAGAGGGGGCAGACTAGCTATAAAATGTTATTTTCATACGGCTAAAATGACATTATAGGCACTTTACTTCATTATTATTCATATGGTAAATCTCCGAAGCCGTGGAGCTACTCCTGCTCTTCATCCCCCCGACCGACCTCGGCACGGTCGAAAAACTATTGTTAGGCGGCCTCGGCACGTACTAACAACCCTAGACGACGATCTTGCTATCCGGATATCGAGATTAGTATCAACGACCTCCCCTAATAGGGCATCCTCCCTAACACGACGCCGACGTCCCCCGGGCGTCGGCGAACGAACGGATACATGAAGTATGCAAAGAGTGCCGGGGCGCTTCTCGCGTCCACTCTTACGCAATCGCTACCGCGTAATGGGGAACTCCCCTTCTGGCGCTGACTCACCTTCGGGTTCGAGGCCCACACTGGTCGAAGGGACGATCCCAAGAGCGACAACCCAAGCCGAGGCTCCCCCCGCGGGGAGCCCTTGATCGTTGAGTGCTATATGGGCTGAGACTCCTTCAGAGTCTCGCCCCAAAAGCCCGGTGGAGCAGTAATGGCTGCATCAGCCAACTGCATAGTAAGTCAGAAAAAATAAATAATTCTGCTCTTGATTTTGATACATGACATTTTGAACCTATTTTTCAATACGGGAGATAACACCCTGCTAAAAATTATTGCCAGATCTTGCCAAGTTTATGAGCTATTTCGAGGGTCATTATCACTAATAGATTGGAAACCTTCTTGCCTTTATTAAACGATTTTCAACGATAGGGCGGGTTACGGCACTATATCACATTCAAACAGTGAGGCAGACTATATAAAAGACGTCCTCAGACATCAGCCTATGTGTCAAGCCTCTGTGGACTATAAGAATGTTTACTGGCAATGCTTCGAGGTGTTTGACATGTTTGCGTGAGTCGGATTTTTCCTATAATTAAGAAGATGCCGTTGGAATCCGAAACACCGATAACCGAATTACGGGCGGGCGAAACCGCGGGCAAAAGCTAGTTGATAAAAAATAAAATGATCGCGTGTCAACACGGCCTGGCATCATCAAATACTGAGGAACTACTACTCTACTCGTGAAAGGTTTGGCGAACTGTTGACTGTTAAGGTGGGTACAGATTATTTGAAACACAAGATGCAATGCAACAAGAATATATGTGGTCATTCCTGGCAGGGTTCAGCGCGCACGCCATGGAGCCGTTTAATTTTGAAGTGTACATGACTATATTGGTGTTTCAATTATTTTAGTACACTATTGTATAAAAAAGTCCTAGTCGTCATCTCCATCCATTTTTACAATCGTCAATTCAAATATCGCGGGCAGTAAGGCAGGTCCGCGGCGAATTAGCCGCCCAGATTACATTGCGCACACTCAAAGCGTTCGTCGAAAACCGCCGACAATAGGCAGGATGTTTGCGAATGCCCGTAGCTTGGGCGCAGTTGATTTTTGTGCGTTCGCGAACACATTAAAATGTACGGGAAATGTTGCATTGCATGTTGTGTTGCAAATAATCTGTTCGCACCTTTAGACGATCCTGTAGTGACGACCGTACAAAATCGCTACTGAAGCAATGGCGCGCCAACACGACTTAACATCAAAACACTTACGAACTGCCTCTACAAGGAAGGAAGCTTGAACGAACGACTGTTGAAAGACGGAGTAGTGTAGTAGAAGTAAAATATGCGGGTGATCCGAATAGGTACGTTTTATATGACTAAATTATCCCTAAAATATGCCAACCCATGTCCGGCTAGGGGGGGGGCGGCTGCCCCCCCCTGCCCGTACCTGGCTACGCCCATGCGGCTCGTTTACCTAGTTATACCAAATCTACGCGTCGCAAATAACACATGCAGAGCCCCTTCTCATTCAAATAACGTTACGGCCATAGTATGGACTGGTTATGTCCTTATAACACTAGAGTGTCTTGGCATACTTGTTTGACTTGGCGGCAAACAACAAATCTACACTCACCATACTAAAATGTTGTGAACTTAAGCGACACTAGCGACAGTCATTTGCCACTGCCCAGTGGTTTATCACCTCTAAAGATGACTCCAAAACAATACTGAGGGCTCAAATTATTTAAAAACCTCCACTGAGTGACTAAAGCCTGGTTCTACTTAAAGAAATATATGTATTTAAAATAAAATATTCCTCTTTCAGATCACACTAATGTTTGTAGAGATAGAAAAACATGAAGTAGTAGTCGAGGAACTTATGAAAGGAATGGAACAAAAAAATCCTAAAGTAGTAGCTGCTTGCACCGCTGCTTTGAATACAGCATTAAAGCAGTTTGGGAATAAAGTGATAGCAATCAAGCCAATGGTAAAGAAGATACCCATACTGTTGGCCGATAGAGACAAAGGTGTGAGAGATGAAATGAAGGCGCTGGTTATTGAAATGCACAGGTCAGTTACAGAATATAAACGTGGAATATTATTTGTTTGCTTGGCTATCAAGTCAAAATATATGGGCTAGTTTTAATACTATGTTTTTGAAGATAAAGCCTGACAGTATCTCCCTACTGTCTACATATTTTTTTTACATGCATTTATGGATACTTCCCATAAAAATAAATGAATTATATGAAAATATATCACTACAAACTAGAAATATTGTTGATAAAACCTTATTAAATCTATTTATATTGGTTAAAACTCCATAAATTTTAACAACACCTGCAGCCTTTACAGAAATGTAAAAGCCACACAAAATTACAATCACATATATATGCTACATGTACGCAAATGTACGTGTTTTGTAATTTGCAGCCCACATAAATTTTTATGGGTAATATCATGTAAGTACCTGCATTTAATAAAATATTAAAGTAATGTTGATGCAAGAAAAACTTAAAATCGCAAAATTGACGACGATGTGCATTGCCTTCGCGTGATAGGTGATAGGTGCTGAAAATACTAAACGCGAAGGAAGCTACTCTGGTCTGAAGTTAGTTGCTGGTCTCGTTCATAATGGACCTCATTGTTGCTCTGTTGGACAGCCGAGTTGTGTTTTAGATGTAATAGTAAAATTTAATAGGATTTATTAATTTAGCTGTATAAGCTGTAAAAGTAACTATTACTTAACTGTCAGCTTAACTAAGTGAATAAAAAAAACTTGCTGCAGATGGATAGGCCCAGCTATAGAGCCGCACATAGCATCCCTTCAAGCAGTTGTACAACAAGAACTGCGTGAATCATTTAGCACTGGAGGAGGCAACGCACAACCGACTAGGTATCTGCGTTCGCAACAACATAGAGTACGGGATACTCCTGCATCTGAAGCAGTTGATGGTAAGTAACAAATAACTAGTTCACTACATACACACTCATTTACACTCACACCCGCAAATGTGTTTTTATACATTTGTGCATGACATAGGTCCTACTATAATTACACAATACAGTTCACTACATATACATACAATTTTACACTGACACAATTTTGCGCGAAATGTGCTACTATACATTCAATGCATTCACACAATAAGTAACTAGTTCACAACATATTCACACATTTACACTCACACCCACATTTTTGCGTGAAATGTATATAAGATACGATACGATACGATAAGATAGATAGGTCCTACTATAGTCACACATAGCTTCCTTGGAAAATCCATACGGCAAGAACTGCGTCAGCTGTGTAGCAGTGAAGTAGTCATTGCACATCCGAAAAGATACCTTAAATCACAGCCTTTGATGCAGTATATGGCAAAATGACCCATTCATATCCATTCATAATAAGGTATGAATGGATTTTGTATATTTAAGTGATAATTTTCAAAGAAAACATTTAACTAATTTTAATTTAGTTGTGACTTTAAGGATAAGGATGATATTCCACTTAATACCAGTAATTTATTTGAAAATTCGTATTTGGTTGTGGATTTTTATTGTTGCTGATTTGTGGAATATTATCCATACTAATATTATAAATGCGAAAGTCAGTTTTTTTGTTTGTGTTTTCTTCACGTTTTGGTAAAGTGACATTCAAGAGATTGAGAAGGATATAAGGCTACTTTTTTACCTGAAAAAAAAATAATTAAAATTTTCCCAAAGGAATAACTGTAACGGAATTCTATGTGGATGAACAGATATGGAAAGAGTTGCCGTAAAAATCCTATGCTGATAACCAAATTTAGTAAGGGTGGAGCCGCTGGCAATAGCTAGTTTATACATAGTTGGTTCAATAGTTAAGCCGTAAAAGATCTGACAACCTCACTTTCTAGATAATTAATAACCAGGTGCAGACGAAGATGACGATGGTGATGCAGGTGGCGGTGATTCTGCAGATATGGATCCTTTTGACCTCCTGGATCCTGTAGAGATCTTGTCCAAAATTCCTAAAGACTTTTATGATAAGCTGGAAGCTAAGAAGTGGCAGGAAAGGAAAGAAGCACTTGATGCTCTCGAAAATATTTTGAAAACTGCACCAAGATTGGAACCTGGGGACTACGCGGACCTAGTCAGAGCTTTGAAGAAGGTGCTTTAGCTTATAATTATTTTTTATTAATGTGAAATCTATGTCTACATTATTATATACAGGTGACCCCGATTCAGACTTTTCTATACAAACTTCTCATCATATATTGCTATTTATCATACTCGCATACATGAAATGCCAGTAGATTATTATATAACCAGAGTTTTTATTGAATTTATTATAGAAATATATAATAATAACGCTTTTTTTCAAATGTTTATTGTTAAAGTTCTTTAATGTTGCATAGTTTGTATAAAAAAAAATGGGTCTAAATCACCATTCCATCGTTGTAAGATAACAAAGTCGGGCCAGTATTTTGATTATTAGTAAGATTTTCTTCATAATAATATATTACAAAATAAGTCAAAAAAAAAACTAGAATCGAGAGACTTAACCTAAAAACTTAACTTCACAGGTTATATCAAAAGACACAAATGTGATGTTGGTGGCTCTTGGCGGCCGATTGCTCGGAATGGTTGCAAATGGCCTTCGTAATAAGTTTCAGCCATATGCAGTGGCTTGTGTTCAAGCTATATTGGAGAAGTTTAAGGAAAAGAAGACAAATGTAGTTTCTGCTCTACGAGAAGCCATTGATGCTATATATCCCTGTGTGAGTAGTTTTTAATTCTTTCATCACACATCACTCACCACCTAAATTTTTTTGGTTAAAAAAATTATATTTGTGTTTTCTTACTAAATAATTAATCTTTTAATTATCTATAATTATATATAAAAATATATGGAAAACAAAAACATTAAATAATTTGTTGAAATATTTCGTCTTCTGTGCTTGGCGTCATCATTCAATACGAATTAAATATAACAATAATGTAAATAAAACATAAGCACATGACATTTTTTGTCGAATATACTTTTTGTCAATATTTAATATCACAATATATATTAATTTTTAAATTTACCTATTTAAGTAGTAGTAGTAAATTCTTTATTGCACAAAATAACCAATTAAAAGTTGTAAATACAGTTGATTGGTAGAGTACTATTGAGGCGATCTTATTGCTATTTACAATTTCTTCCAGCCAACCTTTTTTAACACATTTAAACAGTTTTTTTTTACATCATTGATATCCATACCAATACCAATAATATAAATACGAAATTGAGTTCGTTTGTTTGTCATTTCCTTCACGTCGCAAAGGAGCATTAAATTTGGCACAGAGATAGGTAAGGAACGATGTAGGAAATAGGCCTTTTATTCCTGAAAATTTGAAAGTTCCCATCGGAATAGCTGTAGCTAAATTGTACGTCAACGTACTATAGCTACTTTATAAATCTACACGCACCAACACATTGAGCTAGTGTTCTCGTCTCTTCGAAGTTAAATGCCAAACATTTATAGCAAAGTATTGCGATATTTGTGTATGGGCGTCTTTTACATTAAGGAAAAGAAAGCACAATCTTTTGTATGCTATAGAGGCTTATTTTTTATTGTTAAGTCGATATTTCATGTTTTTTTTTAAATTTAATCGCATTTTTTTGTAAAAAACAGTAATATTTTTGTATTGTGTAAAAGACAAAAGTATATTTTAAATATTACTTTCAGACTAACCTAGAAGCTATAATGGAGGATATGCTCGCAGCATTTGATAACAAGAATCCAACAATAAAGGCAGAAAGTAGCTTGTTTCTCAGCCGAGCGCTGTGTCACACTCAGCCCGCTGCATTCAATAAAAAACTTTTGAAAGCATACGTAGCTGGTCTACTTAAGTTGATTGAGAGTGCAGGTCAGTTTAATTGAAGGTAACAATATAGTGTTGAGTCAATTTGTTTCTTATAGGTTTTAAGACATTTAGTACCTGGGAGATCGAGCTCTTCTCTTTTTTTTTTTTTAACAATGCCATCTATTGTCCAGTTGCTTTAGTGTTGCTGTGTCGGTAAAAATAATAGTATTACTACTCGCCAATAGTCAAGTCAGGAAGCGTCATATTTTTCAGTTAATTGTTGCTTGAAAACACGGATAAAATGACTTTTTCTAAAAATTAAACCTAGCTAGACCGATTTATCGCCCCCAAACCCCCTGCACACTAAATTTCATGAAAATCATTAGAGTCGTTTCCGAGATTCAGATTATAAATAAAAATGTATATATATATATATACATATATATATATATATATACATATATATATATATATATACATATATATATATATATATATACATATATATATATATATATACATATATATATATATATATACATATATATATATATATATATACATATATATATATATATAAACAAGAATTGCTCGTTTAAAGGTATTAGATTTTCTAGGTCCGACCGAGGTTCCGCCATTGACTATTCTCGGCTGTCGTTCTGGGCCTCTGCCGAGACTAAATTTAGCGCGTTTTGTCGTTTGATATTGACGCCGATCGTGTTTTTAAAGGTACGGCATTAAGCATGATAGGTGCTACTTGTACTGGTATCCTCGAACCGACCCCAAACACCAGATATTGACTTTTTTGTGTGTTATACCTTAGCCCATGCACAATACTCTTCAATTTATTTTTTGTTTGCTGAGAAAGATAACCGCTACCTCACATTTTCAATTAAGAAAAGTACACAAAACTTGATGACGGCTTTATTTTTCATATAATTGTTGAACAGACCCTGCGGTAAGAGACGCAGCTGCCGAAGCCCTTGGAACTGCCACCAAGTTAGTTGGAGAAAAGAACATCGCACCTCATATTGGGAAGTTGGACAATTTGAAGGAGCAGAAGATCAAAGAGTTTGCTGATAAGGTATTTTTTTTTTATTTATTTAGTTGTGTCCCGAAATACTTATGCTCAATGGTTGGATAAAATTGACTTTTTGACTCTTTTGGATTGTGGAAAGGCAGGGTAAATGACGGTTGGAAAATTTTGCTATGACACAGAGTTATGTAACTGTAAACATGACCTGTTCCAATAGCTGAAATGATTTTTACTTTCATTACACTAGGAAATGTGGTCAAAAAACACACATGTTTTTCAATTTTAAAATTTTATAAATCTCTTTATCTTGCAGTAAAATCTCTTTATTGAGAATTTTTTTATATTCGTTAATTTAGCTAAAAACACATTTTCTACAAAAACTGTAATTTCAATAAATATAATACGTCATCTCACTTTTGTTCTAGGCTGTAATTCAAGTAAAGGTAGCTGCTCCGAAGAAAGAAGCCGGTAAGAAAGCAGCACCTTCATCTAAGGGTGATGTAAAAACTGCAGGGTCAACACAACCGAAGCCCGTTAAGAGACCTGCAGGTTTGTCTACGTTCATTATTATGTTGTTTTGACAATATCTAAATTATTAGTTTTTTTTTTTTTTTATACCACTACGGTCCGCCTGATGGTAAGCGGTCACCGTAGCCTATGGACGCTTGCAACACCAAGGGCATCACTCGCGCGTTGCCGACCCTTCAGAAATCTAATAACTTCTTTTTTGACTGGCCATTTTATATTAATTTACTTCGACTAGGGATGAGGATTCAGTGCACAGACAGCTTAGAAGACAAAAAGGTGCGGTACTAAGACTGCCGAAGCTTAACACAGATGATACGGTTGCTGGCACGGCGGGCGGAAGGGCCCCTGATCCCCTTCTGTTGTAGTAGCCGGGTCCACTCCGGTCTCCTTCTCCGGCACGACTACCACTTCAGAGACTACACAGGCTGGCGGATCAGTTACAAAAATCATTCGAATATTGATCTGAAATACATGAGTTAAATACAAATGTGTTATCCTCTAAAACCATAACTTTTTATTGGAAATACATACATAGAAAACATCCAAACTGAAGGTCAACAGTTCATTACACAAATTTTCCCTTTCTGAATCCCTTTTTGGGTTAAGAAGTTCACTTCCAATCAAATCACCAGGGCAACCATTAAACACTTGGAAATTAAAGGCTGCGGCTTAGTAAAATTTGCCATCATCTATATTAAAAGTATTAAAGCAAACTATTTTCCCTCCAACCACGAACTTTCAATTCCACCCAGTTTATGGATAAAAATCATAAAAACAATATTATTTTGTAGGTAGCGCAGCAAAGAAACCGGCACCTGGAGCTAAGAAAGCTGGCAGCAAAGCAACAGTAAGTCCGCCGCGGGAACTTGAGCTGTCACAGGAGGAAGTGGACGCCAGGGCAGAAGTGTTGCTGGCGGCGGATGTTATTACAGGTATATGTGCTCGTTGTAAAAAGACTCTAAAGACTAGTATTATCCTAGTAGTTTTACCCACAGAAAAACCTTTTTCCATGGAATCCCTTGTCTGTCCCTTTTACTATAAATTATAGCCAATGTTACCTGGGTATAGTGTAGCTTTATATTTGTAAAAGAATGGTTACAATCTGCTCAGTAGTTGCAGAGATTAAACCTCTACATACAGACATACTGATTTTATGATATTATTTCGTAAGTCAAATCTGACATGGAAGGAAGTCGCTAAGATCGAATGGTTGCCGACAAAAGATGTCGTTATAATTGTATGTTTATCATACACTTTGGTGTTATGGGCCCTTCTGTAGACCTAGATTTAGAGCAACGTGAATATATTTTGTATCATAGAGTTGACTATCACCGTTCATAGAGTACAAACCAGAGTTGAGACGCATAATAAGCAATAAAATCGGCCAAGTGCGAATCGGACTCGCGCACGAAAGGGTTCCTTACCATTATCTATAAAAGCGGCAAAAAAATCACGTTTGATGTATGGGAGCCCCCCTTAAATATTAGTTTTATTTATTTATTTTTAAAGTGAATATATAACTAATTATTCTGTGACTATTTCAAGCGTCTACCTGTTACCGTAATCAATATCGAGCTAAAACGGGCAAAAAAATTACGTTTGTTGTAGGGGAGTCCCCTTAAATATTTGTTTTATTCTGTTTTTTTAGTATTTGTTGTTATAGCGGCAACAGAAATACATCTTTTGTGAAAATTTCAACTGTCTAACAATCACGGTTCATGGGATACAGCCTGGTGACAGACGAACGGACGAACGGACAGCGGAGTCTTAGGGTCCCGTTTTTTAATCCTTTGGGTACGGAAGACTTACTCCGATCAGCTCCAGTATAGTAATACGCGTAAATTATCTGAGAAAATTACCAGACCGCGATCGAATCAATGACATCACGTGGTAGGCGTTCGTTTACTGCTTAGGGTTGTGAATAGTAGCAAACCGACAGACGATGACCTCGCACGGCCTTAACGAATCACACGCTTTACCTCGGCAAGCGCGTGCCACGCACTGAATCTCAATTTGCCACGCCTGGTCATGATACTTTTTATAATACAGTTTTGTGGCCTACCATCAAGGATTCAACCCTAAAACCTGGAAGGTAACGTGAGTTAAACGCACCACAACTGCGCAACTTTAGTCAATGAAATCGAATGTGTATTATAGGTTTGGGTGACAGTAACTGGAAGACGCGACTATCAGCAGTGCAAAGTTATCACTCGACTATTCAAGGTCTGACGCCAGAAGACGCATCGGCTCAACTCTTATACCGCATATTAAACAAAAAGCCAGGCCTTAAGGACACTAATGTTCAAGTGCTCAAAGCAAGATTAGAGGTGTGCAAGTACATTACTGAAAATTTCCCCATTTCTACGTAAGTTTATTATGATATTTCTAAACAAAACAGCTTTTTATATCGATTGAGTTTTAGGTTGTAGATTTTATCAGCAATGATTTGCGCATAGTAAATAAAACACTTGGCGCTACTATGTTATTTGTATGAAAAAATCTCTATGTACAATCGAGGTCACGACGCTTCGGCATGCTTAGGCGAGGATTGCTTGCAGTTTCGCAACGTCGTCGGTGGTACTGCTGACGGCCTAGCAAAGCGTCAGAGACCCCGACTGTACCTAGAGATATATTTGTTAAAATTTCATTATTAGCATATAACTTTTATCCAAATACACACATTGACAAGTTCAATTTTAAATCGTTCCAAGGGAGTTAATTCAGTCAGTTGCATTACTAATCATTCATACAGTCGGCCATCGGACACGTCTAGACAGAGCAACCGTGAGGTGCGATTAATATCTAGGCGTTGTCTGATTTTTCGGCGACGTCAATACTGACGACCGGATGACATGACGTCAAATTGGGCTACGTTCCAGCAAACGACTACAGAATACCACGTATTAAGTTAAACATCTGGACCCGTTGTCGAAATTTGACACAGACAGTTGAAGTTGATTTACTTTCGTAAACTGTAGGAAGCTGGAAGCTTGTTCTAAGGTTTTCTGGCTTTTAACTGTAATTTTTAAGCAAAGATAAATCAAACAGAAAAAAAAATTGGTTCGACAGCAAGTACCTACCGTATATGCAACTTCTCTTGTGAAAAATTTTTTTACAAAAAAAAAATTACGTCATATTGGATCCGCCATTTTGAATTTAAAAAAACTGATAAAAAATTCGAAATCAGCACCCTCGAAAACCCTTTACTACCCCTCGATACATGAAATTATACATGACATTTATGTTGCGTGCATAAAAAAGTCAGTTTTGTTACGGATAAAAAACGAACCGCTGGACCGATTTATTTCAGACTCCTTTCAGATCTAAGTCAGGACGTGGCGTGTCGATTGATATGTCATCAGAGCGATTCGATCCAGTAGTAAATGAGGAATCGAAAGCCAAAATATGTCTACATACATACATACATACATACATACATACGTACACACGTAAAAATGATTGCAAATGATTCTCCAAGTCTTGAAACGTAAAGAAAACACAAAATTTTCGGACCTATTCCATTCATTCCTAAGAGAAGTTAATATTATTAATAATAATAATAAATGATATTTGACAGTGACAGACAAAACAACTAAAAAAAAAAAGAAAAACCATGCTATGAGCGGTGGGTATTTGTAGTCAGTTGGTTTAAGTTAATTTATTTAAGATTTACGTCGTGGACCCGTGGTTGTGATGTCATTTGGTCATATTTGGTCGAATATGGTCGTTGTTTATCGTACCTGGACCGCACTCTTGGTGATAGCTATGACAGCCATCGTTTTCATTCTTGCTAACAATCCATATTTCAATTTTGTTTACTTTCATTGATACTGTATGTGTTTAAATAAGGTTTTCAGTGTTTAGTTACATTAATACTGTCTGTGTATAATGTTTTCAGTGTTTTATTTCAGGATTGTTTCTAATATAAGGTTTTGCTTTTGTCTAACAGGACAGCAACAGATGTCATTCTCCAAGATGTGGTAACGAAGCTAGGAGAAGCATCATGCTCAACCATATCTGCGGATTGTCTCACTTTGCTTGCAGTAGGCTGTGGACTTGAACACGTCTTGAACGAAGGCCTTACCTTTGCTATGGACTCGCAGAAAAATCCCAAAGTGCAGTCAGAATTGTTTAACTGGATGGCTGCTGCTGTTAAAGAATTTGGGTTTTCGTGAGTACAGATTTTTAATCTTCTTCTATAAAAAAATATGTGGGCTATGTTTCATGTAACATTTCTAGTGTTATATTTTTTTATTTTTAAAAGGATGATAATAATTAACAGTGTAGAGCGTGTTGAACACTGATAAGATGTAGTTTCCGACTTTATTACATTTTTTTAGAAAAAATTTTTTTATAATTAAACTGCTAGAGAAAAAATTGAATCAAAAGCACTAGGATATGCTACTTAATACTTTCTTAGTTTTTCCAAAAAATTAGCTTTTTATTAATTAAATTAATTTTAATAAAGTAAATAAAACCTAACCTAAAATTGTTAAATGTGAGAGCAGATCTAGAATAATATGACTTCTTTTGATAGTTCAAAACAGAAATAAGAATCCAGGATAAGATGACTTTACAGTACTTTGTTAATTGTATGTATCACAGGTTTTATTATGTGTGATTCATACAATGATTATAAAACAAAAAATAAGTATGTCTGCCTGTCTATCTGTTTTTTTGCATTATAGTAAATATAAGTTAAGAAAAGTAATGCGGGCGCCACCCAAGGGGAACAAACCCGCGTGCGTAGTGGAATCCCCACAACCCTATAGACTACCTTTTATCACTCGTAGTTTTAAGTTCCCACGAGAATCAATTTTAATCATACATCCTACGCTATATAAAGAGATAAATCATGCCTGTAATTTGTTTTCAGATTAAAAATTACTTCAATAGTGGCACATTCAAAAAAAGCTTTATCAGCGACGAATCCAAACGTTAGAACTGCAACAGTCAATTTCCTTGGCGTGCTATCTCTTTATGTTGGACCTTCGTTAATAAATCACTTTGATGGAGAGAAGCCGGCGACTAAGCAACTGATCAGCTTGGAAATAGATAAATATGCAAATAGTACTCCACCTACCCCTACGAGGCAAGCTGGTAAAGTCAGTAAGGTAAGTCACAATTTTTTGTACATATACTTATTGTGTTTAGAGTGCTTAGATAAATTCCGTTTGTTTAGTTTTCCTGTTGGTTTTATTCAATAGTTCATTATTATTCAAATATTGCAATAACTCATATAAGCTATACAAGTATTTGAAGCTTTGTTATTATTCTAAACTGTTACCTGAATTTAAATTGCCAAAGAGTACTAAAATCAATCGATAAACTGTATTTATATATTATATGTATTAATCAGTTGATTATTACAATCTAGTATAGTATAGGTTTACTCATATACTTTAAAATACTTTTGTTATTTTTTTCTTTTACTGCACCGCCGACAATTTATCATATTAAGTATGGTTGGCTGGTAGAGAATGCCTCATAGCATTAAGCTCGCCATTGTACACATTTTTTTGTGCATAAAGATTAAATAAAAAAATAAATAAACCTTAAAAATGTGATAACTGGCCACTTCAAGCATACATATATGTAAATTTTAGGCCCAGCACGGATTTGCAGACGTTTTCGAAATTGTCTGGGTTTTCAAGCCGCTCATTCTCTTCTGAATCCGATAGCCAAAAGGTCCAATGTCCAATTTTAAGACACTGGAACTTAGTACATGTTAGTTCCAGGCCAGCAATATTCAATGCTTGATAAACCAATAGGCTTTATCTAGTACAGAATAATATTTCTAAGATTGTATATATACTAACATTATATGGAGAAAATCCGAAATATATGAATAACATTAATAAGGCGTCTTTCTGACTTGGCTTGACGACTGTTGTCATATGACTAGCAGTCAGGACTGACTGCTTAATGTGCTTGGAGTAGCTCAGAAAAATTTTCTTCAAGTGCAGTCACTCATGCCATGACTGACCACGCAATGATTAACTGAGTCTAACTTCGCATGTTTACAATGATTAACTGAGTCTCAAGCATCTCCAACGGGTATTTAGTTTAAAATATTCGTGTGTTTTTTTACCAGAGTGCCAGTCATGCGTCAGTGTATGAAGAAGCAGAGGATATGGAAGAAATACCAGAGGACGAACCATGCGTAGTGGAAGATTCACGTCCACGAACTGACATAGCTCCGCTTATAACCGAAGCTCTTATAGCGGAGTTGTACGATAAGAACTGGAAGGTATGTGTTATATAGTGTAGTTATACCGTGTGTGCAATACGCGCCACGAATCTTTGTGGCTTGGAAATAAGCACTTTAACCCTCTTGCAACACACTTCAAACCCGTTTCGCCCCTAAATTCATTCATGATGCGCATCTTGTAGCTAGCGTCAGTTCGAAGAAGAGGGGGCAGTTTGAAATTCAACTCCACTGTAAGTGTTCTAACACCAACCTGTTTGGGAACTAGTGTCGCGACACCGGTGTTAATACCGGCGACGCCAACCTCAACCATGTATCGTACTGTTTGACGTCACGAGTGGCAGAGTAGTAGCGGTACCTTCATACAAGCCCAAAAGCCCGGCTGTTAGTGGCTTCGCTAGCTAGTGTTTTTACTTCAATGATAGTGTACATTTACTTTAAACGCACCGCACTAAAAATGATGTTCGCTTGCTATTGTCTACAAGTATTTGTGTAAACATAGTATGTTATGCTGTATTACTTATTTCTTCGGCGCTAGTGTTGAGAAATGACGTATGAAACGCATAAACACACACACACACGGCTTTATTACTAACTGAAATCCTGTCTCATGTATGGTACCTAACTTAAATCACTTGTGTCATAATGTGCTGTTATTTTATTTTTTCAGGTTCGAAACGAAGCTCTTGATAAATTGAAGGCTATAATTACCAATTCAATGCCCTTGAAGTCGACTTTGGGAGAACTTCCTCCAGCATTAGTCGCTCGACTTCTGGACTCGAATTCGAAATTGGCTCAGACAGCTCTAAACATATGCGAGACATTAGCTACAGCCATGGGACCTAAATGTAAACAACATGTTAGGACGTTTTTCCCGGGATTCTTTCAAGGTGAGATAATGTAGTAACAAAAAAAAGTTATATATTAAAGATATTTTTTTGTTATTTTCTGGCCTTGCACTGACTCCATAAAAGTTTTTATTAGTTATCTGAGGAATCAATATTAAATTTGTTTCTTGCCTTGGGTGACAACAATTCAAAAAATAGTATATTAAAAATTGTTAGAATTTAAATATTAATAGTTTTCTGTTTGTCATTTAATGCTCTTTTCTCTGAACTACTGAAAAAGTGTTTTTTTTTTTACCTTTTAGTTTAAGTTTGTACAGGCATCATTTGAAATCGGTTTTTATTTTTATGTAAAAAATATTTTGTTATATAATAACTTTTCACGGATCTTTATGACTGTAGCTAGAACTTTAACCCAACCGCAACACACTGCATACCGTCTCGTCTCGACTTAGCTACCTTCAGAAACAAAATCCGGGTCGAGGAATTTACATGTAATTATTTTGCTTTTGCTATAAACCTATGGCAAATAATTTTAACAGATGTTGAAAAAGATTGGCCTTAGGCTTAGCTTATACCGCTTAACGACGCGCCGCGTCTCGGTGTGAGCTGACCCTTAGACTGTCTATAAACGGTACTTTATAAAGTGTGAAATATGGCATAAGTAAATAAAATGTCTAAATGAATGTTTTTCTTGAATTTTTTAAGCTTTTGGTGACAACAAGCAATGGATCCGCACCGCAGCGGTGTCATGCGTAGACGCGTGGTGTCGAGAGGCGGGGCTGCAAGCGCCGCTTGAGGGCGAAATGGTATTCGACGCACTTAAGAGCGGCTCTCCCGTACTAAGAGCCACGCTGTTCCAATGGCTCACAGATAATCTGCCCAATGGTGAGCCAATTACTTTTACATTCTTGCGGTCAGTGTATTGAATGTGGGTAAGAAGATTATAGCTAACAATGAGCGACAGGATTTTTTTTTCAATAGCTCATGAACTATCTGCTCAATGGAGGGCCATTATAGTTTTTACTGTTAGTGTATCCAGTGTGAGTTATTAGACAACAGAGCACGTAGGGTTCAAGTGCAGCAATGCAACCCTCTCATGCTGTAACCCACATTGTGTCAAATTTCAATGGCTTTCTGGCCGAAGCGGTGTCGGTGGTGGCCGAGGGGTTCAAATTTCACTTCCCGTCCTAAGTGGCGGAGGTTCGAACCCCGGGATCGGCGTGTACCAATGAGTCTTTTCTTAATTTCTCAAGTACACTGATTTATTTATTCACACCACTGGCTTTTCGGTGAAGGAAATATCGTGAGGTAACCTGCATACGTCAAGAAAAAAAAGATGTATGTAAAGTCTACAAACCGCACTTTGACCGCGTGTGAACTGTGGCCCAAATTACCCTCGCTTATGATTTACTAACATTTAATGGAAGAATATCCGTTATGCTACTATAATAAATTGCCTTTAATGAAAATAACACGTTTTAAGTAACCAAATGTCTATAGTTAAGGATATTAAGTGTAGAATGAAAAAAAGCATGTTCGGAAACACCTTTAAAATCACCTCAAACTAAGCCAAAACTTATTGAGTGACCCCTTGAGTCCTTCTTGATATGTTTTAAGTCTATATTATATTCTTTGTTCAGTGCCCAACAAGTCGTTTCAACGCGAAGAGCTGTCATCGTGTATTGCCATTCTGTTCGCGTGTATAGAGGACCGTTCAGCGGACGTGCGCAAAGCGGCCGGAGACTGCGTGCTACCGTTTATGCTACACCTTGGATACGAGGCTATGCATAAACAGCTTGATAAACTTAAGGTACCTTATTGATGATAAAAGTACCTGGGGACCGAGCTTTGCTCGTTTTTTTTAACAACGCCATTGTTAAATGGCCCTTAGTGTTACTTAACAACGCCATCTATTGTCAAGTAGTTAGTGTTGCTGTGTCGGCAACAAAATAATAGTATTACTACTTTCTTTCTTTATTCAGTTACAAAAATCATACAAATACACTTTATACTTGAAATTTGACATTACAATGAGAGTTCTATTATAAAGGTATAAGTACAACGGTATATTGGAGTCGCTGATTCCCGAGATAGGAATAAATCCTGTGTTTCAGAAATCAGTGCCATTCCCCAGTTGAGTTGTTACATTTTTTAGTACCTACTTATCAATAAATTATTTGACTATTTTACTAACTACCTTTTTATCTAATACTACAATGAAATAATTAAGTAACCTATTTAAAACAATTGCAAAACAATAAGAAGACCGATTAGCCCATATCTATTTAGAAAACACAGAGCTGAATAATATCTACAGAGTATGTATGAGTAGTGTGTGAGCAATAAATCTAAAACAAATTACATAAAAGTTAAAGCCGGTAGGAGCTAAAATGTTCTATGTACTTACTTAAAGCCGTCACATCACACACAACATAATACATGGCAAAAGACGATAATGTTAATCAACGTATACAAAGATACCACTTAAAATAATGCTTACTTAAAACAATCAATACTCGCCAATAGATGTCAGGTAGTGTCATATTTTTCAGTTTATTATTGCCTAAAAACAGGGATAAAACGACGTTTTCTAAATATAAAACCTAGCTAGATCGATTTATCGCCCCCGAAACCCCCCGCATACTAAATTTCATGAAAATCGTTGAAGCCGTAATTCAGATTATATATCTATATATGTACAAGGATCGCTCGTTTAAAGGTATTAGATTATATCCGCAAGACTAGATTTTTTTTTAGATGAAGGACACCCTGGTCCATCCATCTCTTCGTTAGGATTCCAGCAATAGGGCGCGGGTTGCCTCTGTGGAGGGGGGAAGGCCTACGCGCAGTTATTATATAATAAATCGTTTGGCATTATGAAATACCAGCGGTTATCCGCAGTTTCACCCGCGGAATAAATCGAATAAGGAATTTACATTGGGATATATGGGAGCTAGTTTACCTCTGGTAAGTTAGCATTACCATTTTAGAAAATCGTAATTGCAATCATTGCGAAATTTGTCACACAATTGTCGTAAATTTGACGTGGAAACCAAAAAAATGTCGCGCTTTTAATTTTTTTTATATGCCCTGGTAATGCCAACTTAACAGTTAAGTTAGCATTATCACCCCTGTAACTCCGTGAATATTTTTCGGATTTGAAATCTGAGTAATAGAGAAATTGTCGTGAATTAGTCGTACATTAGTTATGAAGAATAAAAATTGATTTTCAATTTTTTTATTGTTTATTTAGTTGTTTGTTTAGTGGTATATAAGTTTAATATTTACCAGCCTTTTACTTTGTTCCTTTCAGTTTTATTGTTCTTACCTTACACATTTTCTTTTAGCCTGGCTCAAAGACTGTAGTCCTAGCAGCCCTAGACAAGGCCCGTCCGAGTCTTCCAGTACAGCCATTACCGGCTAAGACTAAAAAGGAAGACCCCAAAACTGTTAAGTCTGCTGGAGCAAAGAAAGAGGCAGAAAAGAAGGGCGCCGCGCCTACTAAGGGCAAGGTAAATAAATGGCATAATTATATGGGGCATACATTTATCTTTCACTAATAATTATGGAAACACTAGCTTTTAAATTTGGCTATCGGCGTAAATTCTTACGGCAACTTTTTGATTATACTAAACAAGTTTGTTAAAGCAAGCTATAGCTGTAGCTATGGTTCGTTCGTGGAATTCGTTTATATTTACTTACGCTTGAAATTTTCCGAGATAAAAAGTAGCCAATGTCCTTCCCCGAGGCTCAAACTATCTCCATACCAAATTTCATCCAAATCAGTTGAGCGGTTCCCGATCCATGCAGTAGTTAAGGTGTGATTGAGTAACAAATAACCAAACATTCGCATTTATAATATTAATGGGACAGTTGGTAATTAATAAATTTTGCTAGCGGCTCCACCCGCCTTAAATTTGGTTATCAGCGTGGGATGCTATAGCAAGCTATAGTTCGTTTTAGTTCGGTTATTGTTATTCCCGTGGGAACTGCTTAAATTTTTCGGGATAAGAACTATCCTATGTCTTTCCCCGGGACTTAAACTATCTCCATACCAAATTTCATTCGAATTTGCTCAGCGGTTTAAGCGTCAAGAGGTAATAGACAGACAGACAAACAGACAGACGCAGTTACTTTCGCATTTCTAATATTAGTATGGATTGTTACAAAAAGGAAAGTTTGAATTAAATTTTAGATTTTTATAACTATGGATTCCAACTTCATATAAAAACGCAGTCTATATAATATAAATATGTAATTGCCGTATTTGTACCACCACTCTTACCCAGCGGTCGCAGTATTTAATGAACTTTACCGTAGTGTGTTTGATTTTCATTCTCTCGAATAAAAATAAGGTAAATGTGGTAATAATATGAAGTAGGTTTCTTTAGCATTCGGAATAAAATATTTTTAATGATCGAGGTTTGAGGATTCGGGGTCAAATCTTGAATTTTAAATAAATACCTACTAAAAACATACATTCTCAGGCACCTGCTAAGCCGGGGTCAGCGGCGAATCGAGGCAAAAAAGACGATGAAGATTTTTCCCCACTGTTGCCTACCAACAATGCTAAAAACCAGCGCATCATCGACGATCAGAAGCTCAAAGGTAAGTGAGTTACCAACTATTAGGACTCTCAGTAATTCAGAAACATGTCCTTTAACATGCCTTAGAGAGCCACCTCAGTTTAAGCATGCAATCGGTAATGTCATAAGTCATTCATAGGATATTGTAGTTGCACTTTCACACTTTTGTAGAATACAATACTAATACAACTATTTTGTGTTTATTTAGTAAGAATTACAAATTGTAAGTATCATTCGATCGCTTACGTCAGAAACAGCACGCAACAATGGCGGCGTTAAAACCATCTAAATAAGTTTTATGTTTTAAATATTTATTTTTACACTAAATTCTAACTTTTCGTTCATTATTTATTTCCGGATTTAAATTTTGAAATAAAATCTGCTAACAAAGTGTTCTGCTGAACTCAACGTCGGTAGCTAACATAAGAAGGTTTTTGTTGCCCGCATAATATACAATGTGTAACAGAATATACAGGTTGTAACATAATATACAGACTGTAACAGAATATACAGGATGTAACAGAATAGATTTGTGTTTGTCCATCTAAATAGAAGCATTCTGCAGCGACATCAACCATAAAGCCTTAAAAGTATGAAAGCATTTCTTAACAGAAATTAAAACAACGGTCATATTTTATATTAGAAAATAAAAATAAAAAATTTTATTTCCTTAAAATTTAGAATTTAAACCCGAGACCTGGGTTACATACTCATAACACTTATTGAGGATGCCGGATAAGTACCCCTATTTGTTTAGATATATATATACACATAATTATTTGATATTCTGATATGAGAAATTCAGATTTCTTTCATTCTTATTTCTTTTATTTTACATAGTTTTGAAATGGAACTTCACAACTCCTCGTGAAGAATTCTTTGAGCTGCTGAAGGAACAGATGTCCACCGCCGGTCTTAACAAACAGCTGATTGCCAACATGTTCCATAGTGATTTCAGGTACTGAATTTTATTACAGTTATATGAGTTAAGTTTATCACCCACGCTTAAGAGGGTAGGCCGTGCCCCAGTAGTGGGGACGTATGAAGGCTGGCAAGTATATGAGTTAAAAGGTATTTGCATTTTTTAGGAGTTTGGGGCCCAGTAATATTCGTCTATCGGAAATGGTATGCTAACTTAAGCAACGATAGGCTTGGTCAGTCCTTAAATGGGTGGCCGTATGCGGCCCATTATGTTGCCTTAAAATTTTATGTGTATGTTATGATTCTAATTGGATATTTGTAATTGGATAGTTAGTAGCTAGATAATTGGATGGGACATGGGAGAAATTCAAAGCAATCTTACGTTATTATTAGAATCATCATAATTAAATCTGCAAGCAATTCAATAATTTGATTTTAGGTACCACTTACGAGCTATTGAGTCACTTTCTGAAGATCTCCCCATAAATGGTCCAGCACTGATGTCCAATCTAGACCTGGTGCTAAAATGGCTGACACTCCGTTTCTTCGACACCAACCCCTCGGTGATCCTAAAGGGTCTGGAGTACCTCGCGGTGGTGTTCCAGTATCTTATGGACAGTGATTACACCATGGCTGAGTATGAGGCTAATTGCTTCATACCTTATCTGGTACTGAAGGTATGGTATCTTTCTGTGTTTTATATCAAACTAGCTTTTGCCTGCTAAGGATTTATATGATAGGATTTCAAAGGCAACTCCTCAATTATAGAAAAAAAAACTACTCACACTTGATGTTTTCAAGTAGCCTATGTCTTTCCTAGGAACACAAACTATCTCCATGCCAAATTTCATCTTAATCGGCACAGCGGCTTAAGCCTGGTTTAAGGTAACAGACAGACAGACAGACAGAGGTACTTTCGCATTCATTTGTAATATGAGTATGGATTAAAATTTTTATATAATTTGAAAACTATTTTTAAAAATTGGTACATTGTATTATGCATATTTTATTCAGATTTCAGAAGTAATAATATAGTATTAATATAGCTATGTTAAAGCAGGTTTAATTTCAGTTACAAATAATTCTATAAAATTGGATACACTTATTTTTGAATAATTTAAGGTATTAAGTATATACAAATTTCTTATCAGTAACTATTTTTACTCATATTGATTACAATTACAGGTTGGAGACCCAAAAGACACTGTTCGAAATGGTGTTAAAGCGTTGTTTAGACAGATTTGTGTGGTTTACTCGGTCACCAAGTTGTTTGGCTATTTGATGGAAGGATTAAAGTCTAAAAATGCAAGACAAAGAGCTGGTAAGTATCTACTTAAAAATAAACTATATAATAATTTGTGTAATTTTAATTATTATTATAGCTTTCATAACTGATGTATGAATATTTATGTTGGGTAAAGCCAATGTAGCTTGGCAGTAAAATAGAGCATTGCAAAGTATGTGTGGTGTGAACCTAAATGACAATAAGAAATAGTGTGATATTGCAGCATTGCCGAGTGACAAAGATAAAGAAAGGTGCTAATCCTTGTACAAATGTGTCCTATTACTGCATTAGCGTGTCGATTTGGAGCACAGAATAGATATTAGTACTATAGCCTGACAAATTCGTACGTGACACTCCCATGGTCTGCGGGCGACTGCGGGACACGGTGTAAATTACTGCAAAGATTTTTAAGATTTGTCCTTTTATTTTAAATAATATAGATATAGAAATATACACTATAAACAATTTGTTGTTGACAACAACGAAATGGTTGATTGCCGATGGGTTCCCTTTGATATGTCTTTAAAGTCACCACTTATGGTGATTTTAATCAGCCAACAAAAATAAATATTAAAATCGTAATGATGTTATTATGTTATTGTTATTTAATCATTTTTTATTTCTTCTGTTATGGATTTGATATAAATTAAAAACAAGTGTCATGATAAAAACATTTTATTAACATGATATTTATTATTTTTGATGATGTTTAATGATGATTAAGTTATTGGATATTTGAAGGGTCGACAGCGCGCGAGTAATACCTCTAGTGTTACAAACTTCCATAGGCTACAGTGGCCGCTTAACATCAGGCGGACCGTATGCTTGTTTGCCACCTTAGTAGTATAAAAAATATGTTTAAATGAATGCCGCACTTTCAGAAACCTACTTATGGCACACGTGTAACACTTTTCTGTTAGACTGTATACTTGTTAGTTGATTATTAAGTTACATTAAATATTTAAGTTTCTTGTCAGCTCTTTTCGGCAGAAATCAACATTATCAAATAGATTGTATTGACGATTCAAATGTGCGCTCAGAAATCTATTTGAATAAATATTATCTGATTAGTCTATTCTACAGTTGCCAGACTGCAGTAAGGTGCTATTTTTCATACTCTGAATAAACTTAGTGTTTATTTCCAGAATGCTTGGAATGCATCGGTCATCTGCTAGAGACATACGGATCGACAGTAATGTCTCCTTCTGCTGGCGCTGCGCTCAAGGAGCTGGCTCGGCACATCGGAGACAGAGACAACGCAGTTCGCTCAGCCGCGCTCAACTGTGTTTCAAACGCTTACTTCCTCGAAGGCGAGAAGATATACAAGATGATAGGACAGGTATTTACGCATGGTTTCAATTTAGTAAAACGAAAATATTTTTATTTAAACAAATTAGTTAGTTTTTTTTATAAAATTGCCTATTCACTATGTTATTAAAGGAGCCGGCTAGAAACTCGGTTATATTTTAGATAGTATAATTTTCCGGTGTATTTATTTAGTGCTCCGCCTGCGGAATTAGGTCATCGTTTTTGCTTCGGAATACGGAATTGCTTCGTTCCAACGGGAATAGAGGAGTTGTGCCTAGCTGTTTCACCCTATTTCTATGGGATTTCTGGATTTGATTAAAGAATATAATATGCCCTTCATCCATCCAGACGTCGCTGTTCTAAAAACTAAGGCACCATGTTGCTCCATAGTATTGTAAAAAAATAGTGCCTTGCAGTTTTATCTGCAGAAAAAATGTATTCCCATTTCGATTGGGACAAAAACGTCCTTTATCCTTCTTCGTCCCTCCGGCTGTTTCCAGGTCTTAAAAAACAGGTCTATTAGATGCTCATTTACTATGTAAAGCAATAACAAATAAATCAACAGCGTCGGTTTTAATTTGGTGATCGTTCCTTTATTGTTTTATATCTTTCAATAGAATCCAAAGTACCTATATAAGTATATTTATGTAAGTAAATTATTTGTAACAGATATCAGACAAGGACTTGTCTCTATTGGAGGAGCGAATAAAGCGAGCTACGAAGACTCGTAGTGCTGAATTGAGGCGGTCAGTCGTGCCCTTATCGGCGACTGGAAAGCCAATACAACCGACACAAGTGGAGGTAAGAAGGAATTTGAGTATTTATTTTTAGAAATGCCTGAAAAATACGCGTACTGTACAACTCGCTTTATAAAAATACGCATACTGTGCAACACACTTTATACAAACACGCATACTGTACAACACGCTTTATAAAAATACGCATACTGTACAACACGCTTTATAAGTTGAGGAATAGATCGTACAAGAAACGGGTTAAAAGACAAACAAAGCATTGCTTTAAAATATAGCATATCACAATGAATAAAACATTAATTAAACATTTCATAAATTATGGATTAGTAGTACTAATTACTAGCTTTTGTCCGCGGTTTCACCCGCCCTCAATTCGATTATCGGTGTAAGATTTTACGGGCAACTTCTCAATAATAGAAAAGAAAAATCGACTCACGATTAACGTTTTAAGTAGCCTCTGTCCTTACCAGGGACTCAAACTATCTCAATGCCAAATTTGCCGACGGTTCCAACCCCTCTAAGCTCGTTTATCGGTGTAGGATTTCAACGGCATCTCATCAATTATAAAAAACAATCTACTCACACTTGATGCTTTTGCTTGTTATTATTATTATTATTATTATTTAGCTTATGTCCTTCTTCGGGGCACAAACTATCTCTATGCCAAATTTCATCTTAATGGGTACAGCGATTTAAGCGTGAAGAGGTACCCGACAGACAGATAGATCGACAGTCAGAGTTACTTTCTCTTTTACAAAATTAGTATGGATTTTGGATGACTACGGCAAGTCTCTGTCACTTTATATACTGGCGCTCGCATTACCTACCGGTCCAGGGACCGGGACTGCCCAGTTAGGCGGGCTTTCCGACAGTTGTGTGGCGAAACGTGTCCTAGACGTCGTATCATTAATAACTCTACGCTCAAAGGTTTAGGTACATTTTTGCACACAGCGAACGCCGACGTCAAAGAGTAGACTAATTAAGCATTAGCTATAAAAAAAATTTTTAGTTACCTATTACAATATAGGAGTCTATGGTGCGTTACTTACATTTAAATTTTGATAAGCAACAACCAAATCACATATTTATAGGAATTTGCGTATAACGTGAAATACCATATGAAAACTTATCGAAATAATTTGTAATTTGATTTTTTAAGGACAATGAACCTGAAGGAGGTATGATATCAGTAGACACCGCTCCCACGGGTGATTATGAAGAGGAAGAAATAGAAGATCAGCCACAACCACAACAGCCTCCAGCACCGTAAGAAAATAGACTATTTCCTTTTTTAGGTTTCTGGCATAAAAAGTAACCTATGGTATTCTTCATGTCTTCAACTGTACCTGTGCAAATTTAAGCTTAATTAGATGCTCCATTGCGAAGTAAAGGAAGAAAAAAAATTTTAAAAATAAATAAATTTGTAAGCCAATATAGTATGTATGATTTTATAGTAGGCGACACATCGAGCTACCCCAGAAAACATACCTATAATTTAACCGTGTCGCTATAGATAAATTGTAGAAAAGAGACTTAACATAGCTACGTCTGCGAACATATCTATAGATATATCTATACTACAAACATAAATGAAATCCAGCGCGGCGGGGAGGCCTAAGTACCGAGCTCAATCAACCTTTTTGCATGCCTCTTTGTTATAGTGGGTAAGAAAAATTTGAACCTAATAATAAATACGCACGCACACTTATATATTCATTCATAATTTACGGTTGCGACGCGATGCAGTGGGCAGAGAGCAGCCAGTATGAGACGAAATAATAAATTACGACTAGCTCTCTTTCGCGACTTTTTCGCTGTGTGCGCCTTGGATTAAAAGTCCATTAAGGTTAGGTTGATGAATCGTCTATTGTACGTATGTGCAGCAAAAAAAAACCTAAAACCAGCTTATTGGTTGGTACGTTGTTGCTGCTTCAGCTGTTGTCTTAGACACAAACCTCTTCTTAGAGAACGGAAGCTTAGGCCATAGTTCAACACTCTGAACAATGCAGATCGACGGACGGGTCGTATAATAAAATGACAGTTTTAATTAGACGTGCCCTCTGAGGCCCGGTAAATGGCTTCAAACGGTCACCCATCCAATGCCTAAGTTTGCTTAGCGCTCGTTAGAAAAAAAGAGTTTTTCAGCGATAGCGTTGAAACTTAGTTAAAGCTTTCGACACATGTGACAAAGGGGGCTCTTTACGAGACCGATAAGGGATAGATACACATAGCTAGTTTGCTTAGATCAGTGTTTTTCAACCTGTGGGTCGCGACCCCCTGGGGGGTCGCGAAGCTTCTGTAGGGGGGTCGCCAGAGGTCGAGAGAACTAGGTACTTTAGTAAAAGAAAGACAATAAAGATTATTAATATTTATTTATTTATTAAGTAAGAGAAACAAAAAATAAAATCCGAAGACCCATGTTAATTAATGCGAAGGTTGTGCTTGTTTTTTATTAATTAATGTATCCCATCGTGGATCTGTATTTGCGACACATAGAATTAAATCGTTTTCCAAATTTAAGCGATTTCTTTGCTTACTCTTTATCTGGGCCATCGATGAAAATGTCAACTCGCATAAGTACGAGGTGGCAAATGGAATCAAACACTTCAAAGCCTCAGTTGTCAATTCCGGGTATTCTGTTTTTCTCCTTAACCAAAAGGTATCCAAATTAGAAGACTTGAATTCCAAGTGTAACATCCCATCGGCAGATAATTCTAGCAGTTTCTCTTTGAGCTTATTTGGTAAATAAGCCTCATTTATAGCTGCATTTAAAAACGGATTTAAGATCCACCTCTGCCCAGTGTTCTCTGATATCTCTTGCACTGAGAAGTAATGACACAATTCTTCTTTCAAATTATCTAACAACTCTTTCATACCAGGTACATATGTCTTGATGTTTATCTCACATCCGACTTCTTCAGTAAAAGATTGTGTCGACGAAAATGAATCGAAGTTATTTTGATTTATGGACGACGACCACAAGTCAATTTTTTTTGTAAAGCCATGTATTTTGTCTTTTGCAGTGATGACATTTTCATTTCGCCCTTGAAGACTTTTATTCAAGATATTTAAATGCTCAAATAAGTCAGAAAGAAAAGCTAATTTCAAAAGAAATTCCGGGGCGCAAATGAATTCAGAGTATTCTGACTTGGCCTGCTGTAAATATATTAAAAGTTCAGCACGAAGTTCCATAACTCTTGCCAGTACTTTACCTTTTGACAACCACCTAACCTCTGTATGATAGAGTAAATTTTGGTGGAGTGCCCCCATATCTTCACAAATAATCCGAAACAATCGTGACTGCAACGCTTTTCCTTTAATAGAATTTACAATCTTTATAATAATATTTAGAACTTGGCTGTATTCCTGTGGCAAGACTTTGGCCGCAAGAGCTTGGCGATGGAGAAAGCAATGCACCCAACAAGCGTTTGGCATCTGTTCTTTCAGCCTAGCAATAAATCCACTCTTCGCACCAGTCATCGCTTTTGCTCCGTCGCTGCAAATAGCAATGCATTTATTTGCCCAATCGATATTCATATCTTGCGTAGCTTCAAGGAACATGTTATGCAAACACTGACCTGTAGTATTTGTGGGAAGCGCTCTGCAAAATAGTATTTCTTCCATTAATTTATCACAGGATTCAAAACGCACAAAAGCTACAAACTGCGCACATCCCGCAATGTCCGTGGATTCATCAAATTGCAAAGATACAAAAGTGCTTTCCTTTATTTTTTCTATGACTTGATCACGAACGTCAGTAGCCATATCGCTTATCCTGCGTTGAACGGTATTGTCAGAGAGAGGTATACTTTTGAGTTTTTCGACTTCTTGTTTCCCAAACATAATATCTGCTATATCTAATATAGCTGGTAAAATCAAATTTTCGGCAATAGTGTGAGGTTTTCCTGCTTTAGCCACACGAAAAGCTACTCGATAACTAGCAAGCAACGCTTTCTCATTTAGGTTGGACATTTGCACTATACCAGTTTTTTTGATGTTGAAGAGCTTGCAATTTTCTCTCAAAAAATTCCACGGGCTTATTTTTTTCATTTGGATGTTTTGTGTTAAGGTGGCGTGTTAATTTCGACGGCTTCATGCTTTCTCTTGATAAAGTTTCAAAGCAAATAACGCACTGTGGTTTATTGTCAATCACAGTAAACCCGAATTTCAAATAATTGTCGTCATAAAGACGTTTTTTCTTTGTTTTACTTCCACTACTTTCACCAGAAGTTGACGGTTCTGTTGATCTTTTCAGGAATTTATCCATGTTAAATTATTACAAATCACTACAAATGCGTAATTCTTACAAATAAAAGTAAAAACAATGTCTAACGGTCGTCAAACAATTAAACGTCGACGTGAATTGAGTGAGTATCGCGTCGTCCCGCGACCCCTCCCCCGCAACGCTCGTTGTGTCCCGCTCGTTCGTTCACTCTCAACAACTCGCCAGCTAGCCACCCACCACACTTGCCGGGCGGTCGGCATCGGCCTTGGTCGTACGTGATTATGTGCGTAAATTGCTGCGACGTATTCGATGTATATAGATTTAAAATAATGTGTTTTAAGTACATACTATATTATGTACTTATATCCGAATCCTAATTATGGAGACGCATAAAAATACGTCGTATGGAACGAATATTTGTAACGCTGTAACATACACGTACATATATGATAAAAAAGCGAAGGGTCGGGGGGTCGCGAAATGTTTTTTCATACCAAGGGGGTCGCATCATGAAAAAGGTTGAAAAACACTGGCTTAGATAATAGATCCATTAATAAACAAGATATATTATAATAATAAAAAAAAAACCTAAATGGTATGGATGTCTTTCAAGTCAAAATGTCCATTATGTGCAAACTTACATATATATAAATAATAATAATAAATATATTTGAAATTACTCACAGCGGCCCCAAAGTAAGCAAATATTGTGTAATTGATAATACCTGACAACGGATACAAATACACATAATTACTTTTTTTTGTAAATACACACATATCATACATAATTCCACCCAGGCAACATAAATGTTTGTCCAGTGCGGGAATCGAACCCACACCCTCTGCACAGCAGTCGGCTACTCTACCAACTAGGCTGCGAGGGAGTCAATATAAAAATATATATTTACTTTCTTTTCTCTTGAACTAAATTAATAGGTTCTCTTTAATTATTATAAGATAATAATACTACATTTCAGAGTGGCTGCTGAACCACGCGTAATCACTGGTCCGTTCAGACTTGACCCCGCGTTGATTGCACGATTGGACGCCGAGAAGCCTGTTGTAGCTAACCCAGTACTGCCAGAGAGAGATCTTCAATTTTTGGACGAACCTGTACCTTGGCCCGCGCGGGCCGCTGCCACACCACGTGCCATCAGAACCTCGTATGTATACTGTACTAATTTCAATTGAATTACATTTGTGGAAATGTTAATGTATAATAGCTATGAAAATCATATTTAAATTATACTATTTAACTTAATATCTCTTGTTGCAATAAACTTGTTTACGGTACTTTCTTCATAGCCCAAATCTGTAGATTCTCATATCTGAAATAAAGATTATATTCAAGCGTTACAAAAATTGCTACATATACAAGGCTTATGCTAACGTCGTGGATCCCTTATTAACATTGCGTTTCCAATGAATTTAAGGTTGATTCTGTTACATTGAGACCGCTTTCTGCATTCTTCTTTAGCTATTGGTTATTATTGTAATTGAAATAAATATACATAGGGAATATATGGTGTTTTAAAATAATTACAAATGCACTAGTCTACCGAGCGAAAAGCCTAAAAGAAAAAGCCTGCTAATTTACTATATGTACTACATATATTCAATCGAAAGAGGTTTTAATGTTATCAAGGGACCTGATATTCGGTCGTAAAAGCCGATAGTCGTTATAAATCAGATCTCTGGTATTAAACTATGTCGTTAATTCCGGTTACGAATGTATTGCAATTGACGCAATGCCCTGAAGGAAAACGTGGTATTAATTTAAAATTATAGACGGACTTTTCTATAATAAATTAATTCCTTTTTTTAGGATGGTGCCTACGTCTCCTCCGCGTCACATAGCTTCCCACCCCATGATGTCAACGCAAATGGCTCACCAACAACCGTCAGTGGACGATTCGTTACTTGTCGACACTATACACTCCATAGCAAGTCCTGATTTGAGTGTAAGGACTTCCTTTCCATATTTTGTCTATATTTTTTCGAAACTTATATTAAAAATACATCACATAATTGTAATCAACCTAAAAAATTAACTGAAATTTTAAAAAATAACTATAATTTTTACTTACGTGATCGTCTTACCCGGAATATATCTACTGCTAATCGTAGGCCTCTCTCATGTCTCTACAACAGCAAGTCTTGAGATGGTGGCGTCCACTGGCTTTCTGTGGTTCTGAACCAGATCTTTGATCCACCTAGCCGCTGTTCCACGCTGCATCTTTTAATCCGTTTTAACCATAAATCGTACGATTTATGTTATAGGCGTCAATTCGTGCGCTGTCCATAATAGCCAGCACAGTGGGATCCGGTCGGGGTGGGTCGCTTGCCGCGTACGAGTCCCAGTTGGTGACAGCTGTTGGCACGCAAATACGACGACTGCGGACAAGCGGAGCGCCACCTAACCATGAAGTTTTCTCCGCTTATAGATTCATAGCTAACGCGCTTACTACCGTAAGTAATTTTTATCATTTACCATCAATTTATAAATGTAAAGTACGTTGTTGCTGCTTCAGCCGTTGTCTTAGACACAAACCTCTTCTTAGAGAACGGAAGCTTAGGCCATAGTTCAACACTCTGAACAATGCAGATCGACGGATATCGTATAATAAAATGACAGTTTAAATTAGACGTGCCCTCTGAGGCCCGGTAAATGGCTTCAAACGGTCACCCATCCAATGACTAAGTTTGCTTAGCGCTCGATAGAAAAAAAGAGTTTTTCAGCGATAGCGTTGAAACTTAGTTAAAGCTTTCGACACATGTGACAAAGGGGGCTCTTTACGAGACCGATACGGGATAGATACACATAGCTAGTTTGCTTAGATAATAGATCCATTAATAAACAAGATTAATTGGCTAGATTACCTATATCCGTTGGATAACTCTGTCACAACGTCATATTTTTGTATTAACATAACACAGTTCTACGAGTCGAGTGGTTGGGGCTCGCACGTGAGCGAGACAGCTCTGAGCCTGTTGCTAAGCGAGTTGCTGCGCGTGCTGGGGAGCGGCGCGGCGGGCGCGGGTGGTGCGGGGGACGATGCGGAGCGACTAGTGCGGTCGCTGAACAATGTGTGTGTGCGCGTGCTAGAGCACTCGCCGCTCACACACCTGCTCTGGTTAGTACGTAAGACCATAGTAAAAATGAAGAAGTAAGTAATGTTTGTAAAACGCAAAAAAAGCCTCATAGGCTGCTCATTAGCGTCGCAACTAGATATTTTTATTTTGTTTGTGTTTTGAAAAAGTAAAAAAAAACCGGCGAAGTGTGAGTCGGACTCGCGCACGAAGGGTTCCTTACCATTATCTATAAAAACGGCAAAAAAATCACGTTTGTTGTATGGGGCCCTCCTTAAATATTTGTTTTACTTTAATTTAATTATTTATTTTTGAAGTGAATATATAATTAAATATTATGTGAATATTTTATGCGTCTACCTGTTTCCATTATCAATATCGAGCAAAAAAATCACGTTTGTTGTATGGGAGCCCCCTTAAGTATTTATTTTATTCTGTTTTTTAATATTTGTTGTTATACATCATCTGTGAAAATTTCTTCTAACCTCTTTATTATTGACAGATTCTTCTAAGTAGAAATCTATATTGTGAACCAGAGGGTGGGTGGAAGGAATAAAAAATAGCATTTGATAACTTTGACTATTTTAAAGTGCTTGTAAAAACCTAATTCGAAAAAAAAAATACTATGACTAACTAATTATTATGCTTCCAGCGCAATAATATCCCTTCTTCACGAGACAATCGGTGTAACGGATCCAGCATATCCCCGCTACCAAGATCTTCTTCTGAAGTGTTTCTGGAAGACTCTTAAGATGATATCCAACTGGGATGTTAATTCTATAGACTATGATGCAGTATTGTATAAAATACACCTCTTCTATAAAGCGTACCCAAACAGCTATTGGAAGAAGAACTCCAATATCAGTGATACCCCCTATAGGTGAGTTTAGCAGTTATTTCGATATTGAAAGTTTCTTTTATTAATTTCTGTTTGTTTAGTTTAAAGTTAACTACTATTTACAGAACTGTCAAAACCCTGGTGCACACTCTAGTCAAGATGAAAGGCTCGTCTATTACGACCCACCTTACGCAGATACCTGACATCAACGAATCAGATCTCTATCCATATTTACTTAAAATTCTCAAGGTAATTTTTACACAGCACTTTTTAAAATAAAAAACAAATATCGAACACCTACTTAATATTGAAGTTTGATTATTGTTTAAACCCATATCCAAAGTAGAAATCGATTATAACGACATTGTGTAATACAACATGTCTGAACTCAATACTATATACATAATCTTAATATTCCATTCATTTATTTTAATTGATCTTTTTATTTGTTTTTCTAGCAACTAAAACTAGACGACAAGAAAGAAAATGTACCGGACGTAATAAACGGTAGCTCATTGCTGACGTCGATGACTGGCAGCAACAGTGCGCTGACGGCGGGTAGACTCCCGCGCGGCGTGCACGAGGAACTGGCCACGATACTGAAGCGGATCGGGAATAAAGAGCATAACCGGGATGCACTCTCGCAGCTCTATGATCTCAGGGTACGGTAACTTGCGCTCAATGCACTGTATTCTGTCAAAGAATACAGTGAAAAGCTGTGATTTTTATTTTATCTATTTTTCAATGAATTTTAATTACATTTATTTATTCGTTTTCTTTTTTTTCTTTATTTTTATTTTGACATTTCGTATTGAATGTTGATTCAAAAAAAAATTTTGTTTTACATTTTTGACATATCTGTTTGTATTTGTTTTGAATATTATTAATCCTTATTATTTTATTTGACGATCTTTTTTTTTTAATTTATTATGTATATTTTTAAGAGATAATGTAATTTTTAAAAAGAAATAAATGACACACATATAAAAAAATAATGTCACCATATTAACAAGATGATGGCAAAAGTACAATGAAATGCGGAGTGCGGTGAGGTATTGACTGGGCGAGGGTTGAATGGCCGGATTGCGTTTAATACCATAATATATAAATATATTCTGTGACGCTACGCCACAAGCCCTCGAGCGACAACCGCCTGGCGAGAGCACTGCCGGGTGCCACTGAAAATAATAACTATTTATCGCCGCAGGTACTTTCAGGGGACGTAGCTTGACTCGTCGAGAAATATCTTCAAAAGAGTCTCTGGTACACTCTATCGACAACGTGTTCCTAGGTCCTAAAGGCATGCATATGTTTTTAAGCATTTCATTATTTCATTTAGTCAGGCATACAATACAATATTTATAATACACTGATTTATTCTCATTTAATAATGTGATTTAAATTTTTTTTTATTTCTATGTAACTTAATATTTTGTAATAAAAATATAACAATTATAGGAGCGTCATCCAGAAGTGGATATTTGGACGTTTATGCAGGGTTCATCGTTCTACTTCCGAAACTACGTGGAACAAGGTCTGCGAGAGGTAGCCGACCAACGTAAAATGGCCTCCGTACCTATATACAAACACGACTTCAAGACAAATGATATCGGTGAGTGGCATTTTGATATATTTTGGCATTTTATAAGGTTAAGTTTCATACATTTTCGTATCAGGGGCCTGATTCTCGTGCTGATAGAGATAATCTCGAATTCGAGATATGTTTAATTGATTTGCTCATGGCTTGTTAATCGCGGTGAGTGTTTTAGTCGATAGATCGACTAGTTTGAACTAGATATGTCGAAAAAACATGGCGGATATCGTTTGCAAATAGTTTTTCGTTTTCTTAGAACCACTTTTTAGGCATATGTCGTACGCTAGCGGTCAACATGCATCGAATGGTCGGTAGTAATATTAGTTGACGGCTAATTAGTTTTATTTGGGGCTATCTATCGACTAAAATCAGGCGGACCGTGTGCTTGTTTGCCACCTTAGTGGTATAAAAAAAAAAAAAAAAAATGACGAAAATACACCTTCGTTGGAGAATTTGGCGTTCGCCGGTTCGTCGCTTTTGTTTTTCTCAGCAACTACAATGCTATCGGCTTGAAATTTAGTTCTCACAGTTATAAAACTTGCTTAAAAATATACAATTAATTATTTTAGTTACTCGAACTGCGGGTGTAAATCTAAAAGTGAGGTCTATAACCGCAAGTAGGGTGTCACATGAATAGTCTATGAATGTTTGAGTTTTCAAACTCAAATATCAACTCTTCTATTGGTCTTAAGCTTAAAGTGCAACAATGTTTTCTGTAATAATTGAAATGGAATGAAAACTTCAAACGGCACTGGCGACCAAACACCCGAGGTCAGAGGGTCAGAAAAGTTTGTTGCCGAAATAAAAAAAAAATACTCAATAATTTATTTGCACATTATGCTTAGTTACAGTGTTTTATAGTATTGTTAGTATCACATGAAGACCCTGCTAGGGTGTAGCAAATATTACATGAATAATTATAATTGTCAGCTCAGGTTTTTATAACAATGAGATTGATAGTTTTTGAGGGTTTTCATAGCTTCGCATTAAGGAAATCGTTTAGGGATTAATAACATTTCTCAAGTAACATTTGGTTCGTTTGTTATATTTGGGGGAAGTTTATTAAATTCTTATTGCATTAGCGTACGGACTTGTGTGATATATTTGTAATTTAGATTGTACTATATTTGTTAATTTAGTTTTATTTCGTAGGTTGTATCTAGAAAAATTTTCTTTTATCGTTGTAAAATAGTATTACAGCCTTAACCACTCATTTCATTTATACAGTCGTCCATTGAAGGCGTCTAGACAGAAATGAGGTGCGGTGCGCAACACTAAGCGCGAAAACCAACTGTATAATTAAAATTAGGCTGTGGTATGATGTTCTGTCGAAAAGTATGATTGGTAACTTTAACCTTTCGGTACATTTTCAATGCTATTTTAGTGTAAGTTACATGGTGGGTAATTTACCCCATTTGCCCCCTCATTAATATAATTCCGCATTATAAAGCAGAAAATAGAACTGAGTTGTTGACTTGTCACTTTGAAGAGCAATTCATGCCCAATCCAAATATTGACATCGTTCACGACTCCTTAGTAGTGCAGCGTGTACACCAATGTCAGGCAAACCCTGCTAAACCACTAACTGGGGTCGAGTTCATCTCCCCCAAAAAAGTCTCTCTAGCTATTGATTGAATAAAAAGAAAGCACCCTGATATGATAAAATTACTGACCTCGATCTTTTCATGCTTCCTTATAAAAGGTTAGTGGCAGACATTCGTATATTTAACGGTATCTTACGCACAGGGCATTTCCCTACCAAGTGGAAAGTGGGGAAGGTCGTAGTCCCCCCTAAACCAGGGAAAGATAGATAGGTATTCTCTAACTTCATTCTCCAATAGAAAACGAATCTAAAGAGTCCAAAATAAAGAACTAAGACACATCACGGGAGCTGGCCATTGCGACAGGAACTTCACGATAGCGAGGGATTTCAAAGTCAAAAAACAAACCTCAGAGCTTCAGCCAGGGTCATGAAGAAAACGTCTTCGAAACCCGTACCTTCATAGCTCTTTCTCCAATAATGAGAGTCTTAAAGATGATCACGATAATGATGTAGGTAATTATAAATTTATTTGTTTCAGATATTAGTAATGAAAATGAAGAAAAATCACCAGAGTGGTTCTTAGAGAAATTAAGAGCATTACAGGTAAGAAACTTATTTTTTATCACTAGATGTGATAAAAGAGGTGGTTGGTTCCTCGTAAACTAGGATTTAAGTTGCACTTTGAATCCCTAGGGACGCAAAGTGATTTCAATTTGGAATGTGGATTATAGAGTTCGATCAAGAACATTGTATGAACAAGTTTTCCTCAAGTAGTAAAACTACAATAAATAAATGTAATATTCTTATTATTTATAAGATACATTTATCTCTTTTTTTATGATAGAAAGTAGAGTGTATTACTCGGTCGCAAAATTATTTTACCTGGTGCGCTGACCTTTGAAGCCCTCGCTGCGCTCCAGATTCTACGTAACAATCCTTCGCTCCACTTCCACTATTTAAAATAAGTATACTTGTTCTATTCATATTGACGAAAGTAGAATTAATGCCGTGGAGATGAGAGCATTAAGAAGTATGTGTGGTTTGACTCTAAATGACAGGAGAAAAAATAGTGTGATACTAGAGCGTTGCGGTGTGAAAGAAAGTGTGGTGACAAAGATTGAGAAAGGTATGTTAAGGTGGTTTGGCATGTTGAAAGAATGAACGAAAATAGATGTACAAAACAGATTTATGAATCTGAAGCAATTGGTAGGGTCGGTACAGGTAGACCTCGGCAAACGTATGTAGATCAAATTTAGTACGTTATCAGAAAAGGCCAGGTCAGAAGTACTCGGAACCGTAGAAAATGTATGAAAGCATTGATGCGTATAGATGAGGCAAGAGAGGTATGCCAGGATCGTAGCAAGTGGCAGTCTTTGGTCTCTGCCTAACCCTCTGGGAAACAGGCGTGATGTTATGTATGTATGTATGTGTATGTTATATTCATAAGTAATTAAACACTAATTATCGTTTTCTTGTATCTTGTCTTGTATATATTTTCCTCGCTGTAGTGGGATGAAAAAATGTGTTTTTCGCGTACTAACTATTTAAACAATATTTATTTGTTATGCAAGGATGGAATTTCTTTTGGGTTTCTTGCCTAAGAATTCCTTGCTTTGCTCAGGATTAAATTTTTGAACTCAATATAGGCACCCACAACAAAAAGCAACTTTCCAGCCTTGCATAACAAATAACTATTGTTTAAATATTTACAACTAATTATTAAATTCAGAACAGCACTTTTATTTATCCTTCGCAATCAATGGTTTCGCATTGAAAAAAGGATTCATTCGCTCCGTAATCTTTATCCTTCGTAATAATATCTCACCTAGTCGGACGTATATTACTGTTCTTTCTGAAAGTTTTTTTTTAATATACATATATTTAATATAAAAGTTTTTATTTTATGTTTGTGTAAGCTAATTATTTATTTATTTGAATAAATGTTGTGTAAAATAATCATAAACGTTAGAATATGTTTTTATTTTTAGGCTAAAGCGGGTATGAAATTGGAATCAAACCAGACACAAACACGCAGTCCGGTGGGCGACAACCGCGCGCTTTCAGACTCCATCAACGAAAATACACTGCCCAAAGCACACAGCATCGACCCACAGTTAGAGGTAAGCTTTTCAATAAATTTGCAATTTTTTTTTCTGTAATTTTTTTTTCAATATTTACTCTACGATTTGAAAATAAAAATAATATTTGATTACAGTTTTTTTTTCCAGTGATATTTAATATGTTGAACGAAAAATAATTAATTTTAAAATATTTCGCTCGTATTTGAAAAAGTCATCAGTTATCAAGTGTTGCCATATGTTTTAATGGTTCGCTTCTTAATAATACTAAAAATAATACTTAAAATTATTTTATGATTTGAGATGTTATAGTGGGTCAGTTCTAGTAGAGTAGGCATACTATAACTGCGCCTATAACAGGGTTATACTTCCGCCATATTTTTAACTGTTCTTTGCCAATATTATTGATAACTGACTTGGGCCCGCGGTTTTATCCGCCCTTAATTCGATTATCGGTGTAGGATTTCAACGGCAACTCACTCACTCAATTATAGAAAAAAACCAACACACACTACGTTTTTAAGTAGCCTATGTGCTACTAACTTTCTCCATGCCAAATTGTATCTAAATCTGTTTAGCGGTTTAAGCGTGAAGAGGTACCAGACAGACAGAGTTACATTCGCATTTATAATATTAGTATGGTTTAGTACGGATACGGAAACGTAGGTTTTGGTAGAAAAATGTTTTCTTGTTTAAATTTTTTTCTGTAATATCAATGCCTAAAAAGTGACTTGCTTCTTATATTTTAGTATATATTAGTAAATGAGAGACTGAAAATGGGGGTATATTATTCTGTCCCGCTTTTTAACCGCTAATTTCTTTAAAGCTGGCAATTTACGACGTATAGGATATACATATATAAGGTGACCATAGTCCAGATACACTGCTATCTGAAGCTGTGTTGCGGCTTTAGGCTAGCCCTCTGTCACGTAGACCAAAAGAGCCTGTCCACCGGATTATGATGGGAATGTGTATTTGTGTATTCAGCCGCAGAGTAGACTGTAAAAAATCACTTCCGTCACAATGCAACGAAGCAAAGGGTTGCCTTGAACTGCCCGCGCAGGGATAGCTATAGCACGGACGCTAAGCAGGAAGAATTTCGTTTAATGACCGGTCACTATTTGTCTCTGTTGCACGCGCATAATTATTTGCCGTTGCGCTACTCTATGACAGCAGTCATCGCTTCTGTGCGAGTGCGACGGCAAATAATTATGCGCGGGCAACAGAGACAAATAGTGACCGGTCATTGAACGAAATGATTCCTGCTTAGCGTCCGTGCTATAGAAGAAGGAACTGAAAAGGATAAAGTATTAATTGACCTGATCTAGTTCCCACGGAAATAGTTTTTTTTGGAGGTATATCCATGGGGCATATCTAGTTATTTATATTGTGAATTGGTAGTAATTGTATATTTTTGTTTAGTTGCGCCCAACTACGAACGTATCTTCAAGGAACGAAGCCGGAGTGGACGCGTTACGCCTCAAACTACAACAAATAAAGAGCTCCTCCAAGAGATAAGGCTTACTCTCTCACACGCGTCTAGGATTTGGTAGCTCCCTCTCTTTCACTTTTACTTCAAGTTCTTATTTTGTAATAAATCGTGAGTTATGTTACTAGTATTTTTGTCCCTTTTTTTGTATTTGAAGGTTTTCTTTGAGTGAAAGAGATAGCAAAAGCGAAATGTTAAGAAGTTTCACCATTTTACATTGCTATTTAAGCCTTGGAAATATAATCTCGTTTGATTCCAATCTCATTTTTCAATTCCGTAGACGGGGCGGGATTTTAGATTGAATAAGTTTGAGGGTAGCTGAGCGAATATGTACTGCTTTATTCTAACATGTATATATGACTATCTCATTTATCAGAATTATCTTGCAATCCAGTTGTTTATTACAGACTTATTAAGTACCTTACGTCCATATAGTATGGTTATTGTTAATTGTAAATTATTCAAAATTGACCTACTTTAGTGTTTTTAGTTTTCACGTAGCGCTATCCCTTACTATGAAACTGTTTGACAATAACGTCCACTCGCTTTCGCCTAATACAGGGTATATGCTTCTGTGAAAATGCGGTTTTGTTTCATAGTAAGGGTCCTTTAACTTGGTATATTCATGTTAAAATTAGATTCATGTTTCAATGCTTGCCATCTTTTGAATTGCCTTTATGTATATATGTATCCCAATATAATTGGATATATTTTATAACGTATATAACAGTTTTGTGTACAGTCAGCAACAAAAAATCTCAATTTTGATCACCGAATATTTCCTATATTCCATAAAAATTGCATCGTAAAACTTGATCAGTGACATCATTAGTTTTTTTTTTATTATAAAAAAGTCATGTTGACTGTACATAGTTTTCTGTACAGTCAGCACTTAAAGTCTCAACTTGACAACCGAATATTTTTCTGTTATCATAAAGATTTCATCGAGAAACTCAATAAGTAATATTATTTGTCTCAGTTCTTATTTTGTGATTCATATAACTTTTGCGGACTGTACATGTGTGTGTGATTTTGTGACTAAAAAAGTCTGAAGTAGGAGCAGTTCCCAAGTGAAATGTACTCATTGTATTGTCCTTACCGTAGATGATTGTTCACATATAGGTATGTTAGAATGTTTCACGTTTTCGTAAGAAAGTTGTTTGTTATTAAAAAATGTGTAAACCAAGTTTTGACGATGAACTGAAAAGATACCAAATTCACGTTTATGTTGAAATGTTAAATATCGATTACTAAACAGTGTAACATGTATACCAGTGTCGACAGTAGTTGTAGAGTTCGATTTTATTACAGATATTTACAAATCTATCCGATAAATGGTATCTGGAAGACAAAAGTACAGCTTTGCTACGGATAAATTTGTTAGCCAGTTGATTTATTCGCAAGTTTTATTAAGGTCTGTTATTTTTAAATTGCATAGATACTGCTTAAGCATTCGAACTTAGCGATCGATAACACATAAAAATTGTCCAAGTGTTAATACTATTTAATAAATTTGTAATAAAATTATCGAACACACAAATTCCTTTAAAAAGCAGTGCCATATTAAAATGTATTGTGGATATCTTTTATCGGAATTGAGTTCGAACCACGTATCTTGGGGTATTTAGGTCATCTGCGCAGATCGCAGTCTCTTAACAACTATTTGTCTCTTACCGCGCATGCGTTTGTTCGCATTCACTGATTGGTCATTTTAAATTGGAACTGGGAATGGCTAACTGGCGAATTTCTAAAGTACACTTTAGTGAAAAATGTGCGATAAATTATTAAAGAAGATACTCACTATATTTAAACACTCTTGTTACTCAATGTACATGCGCATCATATGACCTAGAAACCCCAAGATTCGTGGTTCGAACTGTACTAATTATTTTTCTTAATGTGTCAATGTAGTTTTCATTGTTACGGAAAACTGCAATTGATAAATGTATATTTATCTAATAATTTTGTTAATTGATTATAATTGCTTCACAGTTAAAATTTAAATGTTCCATCACTGTGTATTCCGACTTGGGTATAAATTCGTTACAAATGTGGGCCATAATCGTTACAAGCGGTGCACTAAATGTTGTGCTAGTGTTTTCGCGAGTACGGTATACGGGTCTCTCACAGAGATGGGACTGTTTGATTGCAGAATATGTGTAAAAAATCTAATAGTGAATCAACTCCTTTGTGGCATCCAACGCGCGGAAAAGACCGGTTGCTTTGTGTAAGTTTTTGTGAATTTCTAACTATCGCGGTTGTGTTAACGAAATTAATGTATGGTAATGAAACAGTGCTTCTAGCGGACGCGATTTCAAAATATTTTTTCTTATATTGCTGTTATTGCTATTAGGCACACTGATCTCTTTCAAGCGTTCACTCGGTTCCGTTCGTTGTACGCGAGGATGAGAGGGGGACGCCGACAATATTCTCCTCCTTGTTACCATGTCGAACGGCCGAGTTGACCCACTAATAGATTTTGTGACACATATGGTTGTAATGTTAAAATGTGTTACTGTGTGTTAAGTCTATATTTTCGTTTGGCAATTGATTTTGTTTGTGAAAACTGTTTACGAAGTTGCGTCGTTTAAAAGCATTACTCATTTTCTTTATAGAGTGTTTTGATTGTTGATTTAATAGATTAGTTGGTTTGAAAGACGTCATCCAGAAGTTTTTTAGAAAACTTTGTAGCTGAGATGAGGCAATTTGATTATATTATTATCTCTGATATGTTTGTAAAAACAATAAATCCAAACATTCCCTTCAGTATTTGTTTAATTTACGCATACATTTTCATACATAACTTACCATCCATATTTAAACTCATATTTTACTACATGTTTCCAAAAGAAATTGTATTAGATGCCTAATATTTTGTATTGTTTTGACATATGAAATGATCTTATTATTTTAAATGATAAACTAAAAACAGAAAATTACAATTTATTTGCAAAAATTACTTACTTTTCTATTTTTTTTTTTTTGTACAATATAATTTCCTATAGTCATTTAACGAAGGTATAATATAATTCATTAATTGTATTATAAAATTTTCAAATTTAACTTCATTTGTCGCTTTCGCAATACTGTTTTAGTTATAACTATTTTTACATTAGATTAGTTTATTATCTTTTTTTTTTTGCTTTTTACGAAATTTGACTTCTTAATTATTATTGTGAGCATTTATTTATTGTATGTGAAATGATGTAATAAAATCATGATTATTAATCATAAAGTTCATACCTACTCATTTACTTTATTCTTCAGCAAATAACCTGCGACTTTTTTCCCTGGGACCTGTGAAAAAACTGTATGCAAGCTGTGAACATTAGCGAAGCTGTAGTATTTTTAAAATGTTCATTTTTACGATGGCTGCAAAAAATGCCGGATTTTTACTAGTTTTGTTCGTTCTTTAGATAACTAAAATGTCAGTTTGAGTCTATTTTATCGTCAGACATATTTACAAAAAGTATTTTACGTGACAGGTAAGAGCATACTTACATAGATCGCGGTCACAAATAGTAATCAATTGAATACATGACTTTTTGTAATCATAGATTGTTGTTTTGAGACATTGTGAGACGATCCCAAACTCAATTGCCGTATCGAACCCCTTAAGTCTGAGGAGAGACTTTGCCTCCCTGTGTGTGTTCTACCGCTTGTACAATGGGATGTGTTCTGAGGAATTGTTGAAATGGCTACTTTCTACCATCGCACCGCTCGCCATCGGTAGGGAATTCATTCTAACACTTTAGAACCGAAATGGTCTGGACAGTGCGGTTTCAGAGAAAATTCCTCCCGCGAACGCTTGGGTTGTGGAATGAGCTCCCTGTACAGTATGGGGTTCTTCAAGAAAGAAGTTATTGGATTTTTGAAGGGTCGGCAACGCTCGAGTTATACTGCTGGTGTTGCAAGCGTCCATAGACCACGGTGACCGCTTACCATCAGGCGGACCGTGTGCTTGTTTGCCACCTTATATACGACATATATAAAAAAAAAATGTTATTTGTTTCTTTTTTGACTTCAATACAATAGTCAACCCAACGTTTTTTAATTTTTTTTACGTATAAGCTCTGAGCTATACTATCGCGTTGCGTGCCATTTATTTTCAGTGGATAAGTCTTACGTAAAAATATTATCTTGGTAGTTGTTTACTTTTTTGTTTTAATAAAAGTTTTTGATGTAGTATAAGTATAACCATAGTATTTGATGAAAATGATGAATTTATAAGACTGACCCTGTAAGGAACTTTCAAAGAGTTTAGTAAACCTCAATTTTAATAAATGTTAATAAGCACTAATTTATTTATTTTTGTTTCTTAAGATGAAAAATAAAACAAAGCGTTACTTCATATTTAGTTTATTTTTTGTCTTTGTTCAGTAAATAAATTACTAATACTGTTCAGTCGTTGTGTTGGCCTTCCATGGTCCACCCACCTCACACATTTTCATCTGACCATGAGTTTACTGGCAATGTAAAACCATACTAAATCTTCTAGGGCTCCCTGATAGAGACAGGAATCGACCCTACAAATTTATTTAGACTTTTCTATTATTTTTCACGTGAATGTCAATCCATGAAAATTATTGACACACTCAGTGTTCCGATTGTTTTTATTCAAAAACACACTGACACCATCTATTATATCTTAGTAAAAACACTATAAAGTATTTGCTGCGTTAAAGCGTTTGCTAGCATTTCTACTTCCTCTTTACCTAACGAGAGGTCGTAACCTCTATAGAATATATTATAAATAAATATACAAATACATATGTATTAATATTAGTAAACAAAAAAATAAAACTATTAGTAAATTAACTTAGATATCTGTTGCAATCCTCGATTAGGCGCCCGACGCCGGCAAGGCTCCGGAAAAGCGGGCGCATTACACAAACATCACATAAACATATACTAGTCGCGCGCACACCACTATAAAGTTTATGGCAAATTCTTAACATTGGGCAATCTGGATCAATCGAGTCGCCCCACGCCGCCAAGCCTTTGTAATAATCTCCATAATACAACGGGATTTCCGGCGGGCGTCGCTTTCTCTAGATGTTCATAAGACGAATATCAGCAGTGGTGCTTAAACAGTGTGCTCCTGAGGTGTGTCCTGTACTCGGTGCCCAATAAGGGTGATAGATCAGATTAATCGAATTATAGGCTAAGCGCTATAATACTCCAAGGTGATGGGGCGTGTGATTAACAAACACCTTCTAAGATATCTAGAAAAACAAAACCTGGTCAGCGACCATCAATATGGTTTTCGGCTCGGTCACTCAATCAGTGACATTCTAGTGTATCTCACACACCGATGGGCACTAGCCATTAAGAGTCAGGGTCAAGCGTTGGCATGTAGCCTGGACATAACGAAGGCGTTTAATTGTGTCTGGTACCGGGATCTTCTGTCGATGTTGCTATCTTACGCACTGTTTGAGAGTTTGTGCAAATGGGTGGTTAGCTTTGTGTTCGGCAGTCGCATACGAACCTAGTTGACTGTAGATGCTCTGATAGCATGGGCAATAATGGTAGTGTCCCACAAGACTCCTACACTGTTTCTACTGCATATCAATGACATGTTGCCCATCGAAAACATTTGCTTTGCAGATCACAGTACTGGAGACACTTACTATACGGGCCGTGCAAACATCACACGTTCCATTGTGGAGGAAAACCGCGGGGAACTTGTGTTTAAGATCGAGCCCATTCTGTCCGAGGCCTCTGACTGGGGAGAGGAAAACTTAGTTTGATTCAACCCAACAGAGACACTAGTCTACTCGTTTACTGCAAGAAAACCCCATTTATTGAGGTCCCACATTTTCAGAACACATCCGTTACCATCTTTAAGAGTATTGGGATCCTTAGTGTTAACATTTTTAGCGATGTTCAGTTTCGAGATCATTCGGAAGACAAGGTGAAGCTGCCGTCCAAAGAACTTGGAGTACTCATCAGAGCAAAGCAGTATTTCTACTCGGGGCAAAGGTTGCTGCTTTACAAGTCGCAACTTCCGGCCTCATACGGAGTACTGCTGCCATCTCTGGGCGGGTGCACCAAGATACCAGCTTGGCCTTGGTTCAACGACGGGCTTTGGGAATCGTTGATGATCCCAAATACACCAGCTGTATCGAACTCTTAGTCTGTTGAGAGAGTTTGCCTCCCTGTGTATTGTACCGCTTGTATAAAGGAACGTGTTCTGAGGAATTGTTTGAAATGATGACCACGCCTTCTTTCTACCATTGCACCGCGCACCATCGGCAGGGAAATCATCCTCACACCTTAGAACCTAAATGGTCACATACAGTGCGGTTTCAGAGGAACTCCCTACCGCAAACGGTTAGGTGTTTATGCAGCGGAAAACACTAGAGAGTAATAAACAAATATTTTATTACCGCAATCGAGTCATTAATACTTTTATCGTTCGTTCGTTCGTTTCAGCTGGAAGACGTCCACTGCTGAACGTAGGCCTTCCGCATATGTCTCCACAACGGCCGGTCCTGAGCCGTCCGCGCCCATTTGCTTCCTGCCACTTCATCTGTCGACCTGGTAGGGGGCCGACCCACGCTGCGTCTTTCGATCCGTGGTCGCCACTCGAGAACCTATCTTCGCAATCGGCTATCGATTCGACGAGCGATGTGGCTTGTCCATTGCTACTTCAGCTTGCCAAGCATAGCTTTTTCCATAGCTCGCTGAGCGACTCTGAGCCTTCTATAATCTATTCAAAAATGTGTTAAAGATGGTTAACTTTTATAAAATTTAATTATTTAATGATATATTATATTAAATTATAAAAAATAAAAAACATAATTATTTGATATATTTCGATATATTATATCGTCTTCAGTCAAAATAGTAAACACGTGGTAAATAAATAAAGTATGATTGACAGATGTCATTTATATGAAAAAATAAATATGTTACCCTATAAATGAAACCTGCGCTAATTTTTAAGTATACAAAAAATTAAAAAATGCGGTGTGTATGTGTGTGTGTGTGTGTGAGTGGTGTGATGGTCTGTGTGTGAGTGTGTGTGTGTGTCTCTGTTTGTGTGTTAAACAGAGAGAGAGGGTAGTTACATGATTAGTTAAAAGGAGAAAAATATACCTAATAATAAATAATTAATATCTAAAAATGTCGGTAAATAATTGGTTTGAACTGTCTATGGTTGATGTAGAGCGCCTATATGTGTCTAAAATTTTAAAAGTGTTTGTTAAGTCCAGGTCCGTAATTACTGCCAAGCAACCAAATATATGATGATTCCCATGTTCTGAGTTCAATGTCAGAAATAGGAGGGGAAAATGACTTAATAATTCGAACAGTAAAACAGTCATTAATTTTTTTATGGTGTAATCGACTATGTGTGGGAATTGGAAGTGTGTTGTTAATGTATGAATCTGTAGTGTGGCGATGATTATTCATTCGAATATGCAATGGATTATTAGTTTCACCTACATTGAAAGCTGTACAATGCTTGCATTCTATGAGGTAAACAAAACTGGATGTTCTACAATTGGTGTTTTGTGCAGATTTTATTCTGTTATTTGAGTGATGAGTGATGATATGGACATTTCAGTTGATTATGGGACATGTTTTACAACGTGGTCTGCAGCATGGTATACATGGGCGACGGCAGGGGGGTGCCAGGTGGTGCACTTGCACCCCTTGGGAATCTCGGGATCAACAGGAATTATTGAAATAAAAAGCCGTCTGTTGGAAATATTTTTTTTATTCACAATAATTAGTAGGCAGTAATGACACAATTCTCATTTAAAAATCAACTGCAGCCGGCGGGGTTTTTGACCGAACTTATTAATGACGTTTTCTATAAAGTTATTTTTATTGTCCTTGGTTATCTTGCCTCGGTGGACACTTAACAAGCATAATCCAGACAGTCGCTCGTCACCTGTTGTGGACCTATTCCAAGTTTAAACTCTTCTCAGTGTGCTTAAAGATCTTTCTATTGTGCACGTTGTGACGGGTAGACTAAGGTTAAATAAAGAAATCTTTTACCTCGTAGATGTAGTCTATAAGATATTTTTCATATCGATCAACTCCACTGATATCATTTGCCGCTGGCTGTGGATATTTCCACATTTCAAACCAAGTCGTAATTTCTGAAATAAAATTAGGTAAAAGATCGCCATACAAATTTTCAATGTCTTTTGCAGCTCTAAGAAATTCTTCTTTACTCAGGCCTTTTATTATTTTTGGGTGTAGTTGTAACAGAGAAAATGATTTTTATGTGTTTCAGAAAATCTGTCTTTTAAAGAAGAAATGATCGAATCAAGGTAAGGGATGTATAAAGCTCTTCTGTAAAATTCTTCAACGTTTTCGGATGAGTGGTTCGATCGATGAGCCTGTCGTTTCGTAACTCGTTGGCATTTAATCTCAATATTAAGGTCTTCGCAACTTTGTTTAGCTTCTCCAAATATAGCAGTAAATTCCTGCGATGCGTTTTGTCTGTGACTCTCTATTATTTTAGTGAATTTGCAAATGTGGTCATTCACTGAATTAAAGTCAAAATCCACTTGTTGAAGCTGGTTGAAGACAGGCTCAAGCTTTGCCGAGTAAGTAGCAATAATATGCAATGCCACAATAAAATTTGTGGTGGTCAAAGCAGTGCGCAGTTGGTAGAGTATACCTTTGTCTTAGAATTAGTTGCTTGATCTTCTGAGAGGTCTTGTAATGCTTCTACAATTTTGGTGAAATTTTGAGCGAAAATTTGATTACTTTTGTACTTTTCAGACCATCTGGTTTCGCAAAACAAGGGAATATTCGGAATTTTTTTTCGCCGTAAAATGCTCTCTCTAAAAAAAGTTAAAGTTTCCTTCATCATTTCAGCAGTATTTCTTATTTCACTCAAATTATTTAAATCATTGACAATTAAATTTAATATGTGACGAGCACAGTGGAAATACTTTGCTTTGGGATATTTATCATTAATTATTTTCTGAACTCCACCAACATGTCCAGCCATCATGGAGCAACCATGATACCCTTGCCCAACCATTTTGTTGAGATCTAAACCACATGATGTCAAAAAAGATATTATAACTTTAGAAATCGATGCAGCATCTAATTATTGAAGAGGTCTGATTTTATACCGTATTTCATCACTGAGAGGTACGTTAGAATCCAGATATAAACCCACATCATAAATATTAACTAAAGTTTGTTGTGTTGTTAATTCAGGTTTACTAGTAATTTGCTGTGTCGAAGTACTTGGACAATCTTTAGCATTAAACTGTTCATTTTCAATCTTTTTTTTCTTGCAGAAAAATCGCCTTATGTCACTCATATTTTATAACAAAATTATAATTAATTTTACTTTGAAAAGAAAGAAAATAAAAACACGTTAGCTCACTTGTCACTTCTTGCTTGCACTGATTAATTAATTACGGCGCGCACTGACACTGACTAATTAGCTCGCTCTTGCACATGTAATCAAGTCAAGCAATCATTCTTGACCTATTGGACTGTATGAACTAACTATCTATTTATTTTCGTAATTAAAATACGGCAACTACAAAAATATTCAATGCGTAAATATTTAAATTACTAAATTTCTTTTCCGAAAGCGATATTGCTGATATTGTTAAAGCAGCCCGCAGGAATCGTATAATAATGCTATTGTTTAAATGTGTACGATTTCCTCAATTAACATTTAATATGAATCTTATACTTGTCAGTTTTGTAAGTTACAGTCTCATTTAATTACCACCGGTACTACGGCGCCTATTCTAAAAAGCCCTCTTAAATTTTTAGGTTTTGCTTTATATTTTTATTATTAGTTAGGAAACCCGCCTACGTAACACATATTCTGAGAAAATTTCAGGATTTGGCTACTTCGAGCTCGTTAAAGGTTAGACCATTCGGGTAGGGAAACAATAAAGGAGTTTAATGAAATTAATAAACTATAGAGTATTTTAGTCTCAATTTACATAGGATATATAAAGATTATATATAAAATGTTATTTAAAAATAATCAATAAAATTAAAAGATTTCAGTATAACATTTTATTAGTTATCCAAAAGAAAATCAAAAAAAAATGATTACAAGTACATTATATTTGTTTTTCTTAAGACCTAATAAGTCTATCATTGTAAATGAATAACTTATATTACTAATTGACGTCTCAGAATATTACACAAACAATGCAATTACACTTGCCCTATAATTTTACACACCCAATTGCGCGTGCGCGTACACCGTCTTGCTAATAAAGTACCAAGTATTAGGTAACTAAAGTTGAAATTTTATATAACGAGTCCAAAGCGTGACGTTAACGTCACCGTTCGTTGTAAAGAAAAGATTTTTCAAATTATTTATGTATTAAAATAGATATTTATTAAGATGCGGTAATTAATTAATTTCGTAGTTCATAAAATACATGATAAGTACTACTTTTTTGGGTTCCGTACCTGAAAGGTAATTAGGGACCCTATTACTAAGGCCTCGCTGTCCGTCCGTCCGTCTGTCACCAGGCTGTATCTCATGAACCGTTACAGTTAGACAGTTGAAATTTTCACAGAAGATGTATTACTATTGCCGCTTTTACAACAAATACTAAAAAACAGAAAAATATAAAGATTTAAGGGGGCTCCCATACATCCCATATATTTTTGCTCGTTGTTGTAGATAATGGCCGTACCATTATTAACCTTCGTGCGCGAGTCCGACTCGCACTTGGCCGATTTATTTTCTATTGATATTAACATCTAACTGTTATGTTTTTTTATTGAAACATTGCAGAAGTGCGGGGTAAAGGTTTATGTTCTATAGATCAATACATAAATACTTTAGCAACCTGAAATAGTGTAATGTATGTAAGTTAGGTGAAAAATATGTATTGTCATTTCAGTATTCGCTTTACTAAACTTGGGATGGCAAATGAACGTTCCTACTGACTTGGCAACACAGACAGAAAAACATTTGTTGTTTGTTTTGCGAAAAATTATTTTGAAAACTTAGTTTGTATCTCAAATATAGCAAGCAGATTAGTGTAATAACTTGTGAAGAGTGATTTTTTATCATCAACCTATTTTTTTCTCAATAGTTTAGCACGATTTTATTGCGCAAATTGACGTTTTTTTACTTTACGCGGGAGCACAGTTTGCATCGACGCACAAATTACGTATGATGTGGTGTGACAGTAAGTACATGAAAATTCAGGTACTCGGATCGGCTCGTTTTGTGTGCCCGAACACGGTATCTAGACGTATAAGTAATCTTTGATAAAAACACTAATCTATGGTAACGAATATGGCGGGAACTATTAATTTTTCAAACGAGTGCACTGAAGATAACTATTAGTCACTACTCGCGATTTGTTCTCTCGGAACGAACTGTTTGAACTTCAATCGAAAACTAACTTCGGAATTTTTTTTTTTTTTTTTTCTGAGCTGACTATGCAGTTGGCTGTTGCAGCCATTACTGCTTCACCGGACTTTTGGGGCGAGACTCTGAAGGAGCCTCAGCCCATATAGCGCCCAACGCTCAAGGGCTCCCCGCGGAGGAAGCCTCGGCTTGGGTTGTCGCTCTCGGGGGCGTCCCTTCGACCGGCGTGAGTCTCGAACCCGAAGGTGAGTCACCGCCAGGAGGGGAGTTCCCCGTTACGCGGGTACGATTGCGATTGAGTGGGGGCGAGAAGCGCCCCGGCACTCTTTGATACCTAGTGTATCCTTGTGGGCGCCGACGAACCCGGGGACGTCGGCGTCGTGTTTGGAGGGAGGCCCTATTCGGGGAGGTCGTAGAGACTAATCTCGCTATCCGGACAGCGAGATCGTCATCTGGGGACGTTAGTACGTGCCGAGGCCGCCTAACAATAGTTGTACGACCGCGACCGGGTCGATCGGGGGGACGATACGTTGTGAATTGCACAATTAATCGATTCGGGTGATTTTGCGTACGCTCGAAAAAGCGGACTGCCAAGTCTTTAAAGTATTGGGGAATCGTGGGAAGTTCGAAGTCTCTGTGTAGGTCCGAATTGCGAACGTACCAAGAGGCTCCAGAGGCCGCTCTGAGAAAGCGGTTTTGGAGGGTCTGGAGTTTGTGGAGATTGCGCTTGGACAGCGCAAAGACTACGCTAGCATAAGCTAGTATGGGGCGGATACAAGTTGTGTAAAGATTTAACTTATTTCTAAGCGACATCTTACTATACTTGCCTATCATGGGATAGAGACGACCGAGGACAAAAGCGGCTCGGTCTCTGACTATTTTGGTGTGAGCTTGGAAGTTCAAACGACTATCCATGGTCACACCGAGATATTTGGTCTTATTTTGCCAGGGAATGGCACGACCGAAAAGAGAAAGGGGAGTAGGCCGTGGAGGGCGGCCTACGGTAAAAAGGACGGCAGAGCTTTTGTCGGGATTCACCTCGATTCTCCATTTCCGAAACCACTCGCCTAGGGCGGTGATAGCGGGTTGGAGTCTCTCAGTGATTCGACTCACTTGCCTATCTGTGGTATAGATAGCGGTATCGTCCGCAAAGAGGGCTAGATTTGTACCTATCGTTTTAGGGATATCGTTAGTGTACAGAAGGTACAAGATGGGGGCGAGCACGGACCCTTGCGGGACTCCTGCTTCTATGGGACGGGGGGAAGAGAGAGTGCCTTCGACTTTGTAGCGAAAGCTACGATTCGACAAATAGTCTCGTATGATGAGCACGAGACGATCTGGCAACTGAAAGTTGTACAGTTTAAAAATTAAACCGTTGTGCCAGACTTTGTCGAAAGCTTTCGCTACATCGAAGAAGACAGCGCCCGTGTGACGGGTCTTACCTAACGCTGGTTGAAAGCCAGTAAGAATATGTTCCGTTATGCGGAGGACTTGATGGACGCATGAGTGTTTGGCACGGAAGCCGAACTGCTCGTCTATTAAAATGCCTCTGGAGACTATAGCGTTCCGTAGGTGGGCGAGAAGGAGGCGTTCATAGAGTTTACCAAGGGCCTTTAGTAAACTTATGGGGCAATAGGAGGACGGCTCGGTACGAGCTTTACCTGGCTTATGGATGCCTATAACAATTGCATCTTTCCATTGAGAAGGAAAGATGCAATGTTCCATAGCAGCGTTAAAGATCGCTACTAGGAGGCAGATAAGGGGAAGAGTGAGGCGCTTTAGGATATCGTTAGAGATACCGTCCGCACCGGGGGCTTTACGGGGGCGTAGGTCTTTGATGACCTGTACGACTTCGTCGACAGTGACAGGGGGCAGGGGGTCTTGTGGAGGCAGAGAAGTTCTGCGCTCCACTTCGCCGTCTACCTCGCGCACGTGGTCGGGATCGAAGGGCTGTGTGCTTAAGGCACATTGGGCTTGGAGGCTAGACGCTAGGCAATCCGCTTTTTCGTCGTCATTGAACGCGGGAACGTTGTTGGGACGAGTTAACGGAGGGAGAGAGTTTGCGGTTTCGGATTTTAGAGCTCTGGCTAAGTGCCAATAAGCTTGGTGAGAAGGAGAAATGTTCTCCATAAGATCACCGAAACGTTGGGCGCGGAGCTCAGCTACAGCGGTTCTTACACGGCGGTGTAAGTCGTTGAAGCGAGCTTTATTTTCGGTAGTGGAAGCGCGATCGCGAGCGCGGCGGGCCACGTTACGCTCAGTCATTAGCGACCTGATGTGCTGAGGCAGGATTAGGTGGTGATAATCACCAACCGGCACCTGTCGTGAGCACTCGCTAACGGTGGCGGTCAGGTGGCTAGTGAGAGAGTCGATAGCTACGTTTAGATCGGTTGCGGAAGAGAATACGTTGGGAACGCGGTCTAGATGTGGCGAGCTGGGATTTTCGAGCAATTGCCCAAATTTATCCCAGTCCGTCACGGTTCTAGTGTCGGGAGGAGAGACTTCGGAACACGGCCTAGCCCCCTTATATATCAAAATGTAAGGAAGGTTCTAGATTCCCAAACGTTCTCGAACGTAGCTCTGTCCCTGTCATCTACAATCTGTGTCTCTTTCACATTTATGTCCTTTCTAGTTCATTCGCGATTGACTTTGACAAGAGTCGGTCTCTTTCTCACTGCTTAGAAACTGTATTGCGCTTTATTATTTTTATTAAGGGTGCGTTCAGAGAAGTAATGGAAATCGATTAATATCGATCCCGGTACGCCTGGCCCACCAACTTAGAATTTTTGAATTTCGTTCGTCGCGAACAAATAGGTGTGAGCCGTGAGGACTGGGCACCTATAAAATAAATTTATGAATTTAAAATATTTAGAAATATAATAGTCTAATAAAAGGCAGAAAATTTGTAAATGTCTCGAACATAAAAAAACCGGGCTTCAGATGTTTCCGACTAAAATTTCATTTTTTTTATTAACAATCAAAATACGGCGAAGATTATAAAAAAACTAAAATCTGCACCACCTGGAAATTATTTCTGCCGGCGCCCATGCACTCTTCCTAACATCACAGACGATAAACTGATATATGAACTAAGGGTAATGAGGAGTTGGTATTATTGAAAGACTTGTTAGTGTCTGGATTTTCTTACTTACTACGATCAATGTGGGCAGATACCGAAAAGTGCTAATTTAAAAGATTTATATCGAAGTTATGCGAAGTTTTTCCAACTCTTAATGACGTCAGAAACTCTATTTTCGTTTGCAATTAATTTATGGATGGATGTGTTGTCTTTGTGCATCTCTACACTCCTTATTGCAGTGATTTCTAAGTATTGTGTTTTAGCAGCTTTAAGTTTTTTGCTTGTGATCTTTATTTGACAAATTAAATTCTTCTTTATTTTGACGCTGAAAATCAATATTTATAACGTATTAGCATGCCGAAATGCCGAGACCTAAACAAAAAGTCAAAACAGTTTAAACTTAACGGCTAAATACTGTCTGCAATCAACAAAAAATTACCACTAATACAGAAAGGTGTCGTACTTATTGATCTTTAGAAAAAAGCGCAGAAAAGTGTTGGTAAAGTTGTTGAGCAGTGAACGTCGAAATCGACTATTTTAACTTTGCAGCCACCTACATTAACCGGTTCCCTTTGTAACAATTCGAATCTTATTTCAATGGACGAGGACGATCTAAATTCTGGAGGAATCAGAAAATATTCTTTATTTTCTATTATAATAGGAATTTCTCGTAACTTGCGGCCAGCTTAAGGCAACGTTCGCACAAGCGCTTTTTTGTCCCTTTCTTGTATTTGCTTACAAACAGATAAAAAAAATCCGGCGTAAAAACGACCAACGTCTCGCTTGAGCACGCCAGATTCGTAAATTAGTGAGTATAATGGATGCAACTATGTCTTATCGCATATGTACTTGCATACATTTAGCTCCTGAATTCAGTAGTATGGTGTACGGTTCCCAAAAAATAGCGCGAGTAAAAAGCGATGAGAAAAGCGTTCGTGCGAACAAGCATTCACAAACCATCGATAACACGTGCGTATCTCGCGACGCACTTGTCGATACGTGATAGATGATCAATCACTAAAACTTTAAAAGAAAAAGAAAAAAGTCCGCCATATGTAATCAACATTTTTCTAAATAGTGACGTTCGTATTTATTTTATCTAAGACATATTCTGTAGATTTCTAGATTTAAAATTTGCTATATTTAATTGTCTAGCACGCGGTAAGTAGTGCCTCTTAAAATTAAACTTCCGCAAAGCCTCTACTCACAACTTGTTTGATCGCGGCTTGCGTTATGAACGAATTGTCAAGCTAAAAATTTTAAGTTTTCCTTTTTAGAGGCTAGTTTCCACGTGTTATTTAGAAAAGGATTGTAGTTAATTCTCTTCTTCAGTGTTTTTAAGTAAATTTTGCATATTTGTCAGAGAAACACGTGTCGGCATAAATTTTTTGACGTTAATTTCCAGACCCTGGGAGGTGGAGTTCACCATGGAGTCTCCAAAAAAATTTAATGATTGCTATTTCTACTATTATTCTACATGTACTAAGGTAATCTCATGTTTTAATTTTTAAGTTAAGTATTAAATTGAAAATGTTAGGGAGGCAGCAAACTAGTTCAGATATTATCTAATAGATACAATTTATGTTTGAACCTTAGTTTCATATAAGTGTTACATTGAATTTACTTTATATGCAGGGAGACAATTGCGTATTTCGTCATGAGCCAGCTGCACTGGGCTGTGAGACAATGTGTAGTGCTTGGCAGCAGGGCAAGTGTCTTGACAAACGCTGTAAACTGCGTCACATGGAATTAAGAGTAAGTCTAATTAGATCTATATTAAAATTTATTGCCTATAAATTTAATAATCAGTTTTTAATTATTTGTTGGTGGCCTAGTTTTCAACATTCTTTGTAACAGGTTTTAATATCATTGTTTTGTCATACCACTGACTTATTGGAAGGAAAACATTGTGAGAAAGCTTGCATATGTCATACAGATATATTATTATACTAAGTCCACAATCTCTTCTTCTTCTGTCTTAAAGCTTATTAATAAAAGATATTGAAATTTTAAAATTTGTCGGCCCTGTGGCTTCCATGGCCTTCAAGGGGCGAGGGCTTGATTCCTGCACAAGACAAACATTTTTTATTTATGTTCATCATTATACTGACTTTTCTATGTATTATATGTATAAATTAACATAAAAAGATAAAACTAAAATTAGGTAGATATTTCGATGTTTATTTGCCGTTTTCAATACTTAAATAGTAAAGTTATATATTATATTAGGATATACTATTTACAATAAAATGATTAATGACATGATGTGATGTGATGTGTGTGTGTGCGTGTGAGTGTGCGTGATCATCGACACACCACAGAATACATTATAAACTCACCTATTCCCACCCATGCTCATTCCTTTGGCAAAAAATTTAACGAATGTTACTCAATAACAGTAATTAAATCTTTCAACCCTGCAATTTCTACCATCCAACTAAAGACTTGGGAAAATGCAAATGCCTATATAGGGGCCCTTGGCGCCTACTTCAGTCCAGGGCTGAATAAAATGCATTAAGTAATAAAAAATAATTCAAACCATCAACAAAATGTGCCATAAATTTAAAATAGAATCTCACATTAATATTTTTTTACACCTATGTACATGCCTATCACATCAACTGTCATTCATAGTCAACACACACACACAAAGACACTCACACACTCACACACACACATCACATCACATCAACTGTCATTAATAACACTGTGTGACACGATTTTTCTAACATAAATAAGATTACGTGATTTGAATTCCTTATTCCATTGTTGAAAACATTGTCAATTGATATGGTTGTCTAACACGTCACGTTTCTAAGTTATAGTGTCAATACTATTTACGTGTACCCTCGTAAAAAACAAAAGATCAAACGTTGTTAATTGCAGATTTCTTTTAATACTGAAGTCTGTACGACTATAAATTAAAAGTTTTAGTGGTCTTAAGATAATTCTAACAGTTTATTTGGGTAATAATAACATTTTTTTCGAAAGTCATGAAGAAAAGTAACCACCGCAAGTGTTTAAATCATTTGTTTGTAATGAAAGAGGATTCTACTCTTCACAAGAGGCAAAGTTAATATTTCATCATTTTCTTTTGGAATATTTGGCTCGTTTTTTATATTGACCACTTAAACCTCAGCTATTTTGATTCGTTGTCACTTGTCAATATATATAACATTTTTTTTGTGTAAAATTAATAATTTAAATAAAAAATATGATATACAATTTTGATACTGTCTTTATTTATTTATAGTACATCAATTTATCATAACTTTAAAATGATACGTGTTACAAAAAATCTATTTAAGTTTTTCTGTTCAGCAGGTTTATTTTGATAAAAAATAGCCGTTTCATTAAATGTTAGAGCACAAAAAAAAAAATTTGTCACACAGTGTAATTTAATTGTAAGTATAATATCCTAATATATTATATAACTTTACTATTTAAGTATTGAAAACGACAAATAAACGTTGAAATATCTACCTAATTTTAGTTTTATTTATTTATATACTACAACATAAAATAAAAAGCACAAAAGTGTAAAAATATTGTATTTGAAATTAACATAAAAAAGGTATATATAATTCATTGTCAGTTCGGGACCAAATAGCCCTGTGTGTAATGTCCAAAAATATTAATTTATTTATTTTATAGAATTATTCGGAACAATTCAATTCAATGTTTTTCACCTTGGGTAATTTGTTATTACTGTTTTGACCTATTAACCAGATTTATATCAAGATTTTAGTTCATTATTTTAAATATACACAAGCCATTTGCTAAAGAACAACTGCTTGTCAGAGTAATTTAATTGTTAATGACTGTCCTGTGGCTGTACTGAACAGCTTTGTTTACTTGGCTTCATAATAATTCCCCTTTACTATCTGTTAAGTATTAATTTTTTGGTTAAGTAGGTTTTTTAACCATTTTGTGAATTGAGTGTTTGACACTTAATTTTTACCCTTCCAGAAGTAAATATCGCTCATATGGCAGTGTTAACAGTTATCTAGCTTGGTGCTCCAAAGCCTATTTGCTAACTTTCTTGTTGTAATTTGTAAAGCATTAATGTAACTCCTATTTTCAATATTGTAAATAATAAAAAACTAACAATATTGGCAGATATCTAATATAAATTTCTACTGTATTTGTGTATGTCACTGTACTCCTCCTAAATGGCTGGACCGCAATAAATGAATTTTTTGTATGTGTTTGGGTGGCACCCTGGATGGTTTAGGTTTACAAATCAGCCGGGCAGATGGTGCTGCAGTCAGTATCATGCAGGACAAAGTCTGCCCGGTCAGCTAGTTAAATATATAACTAAATATCTTTTTTTCTTTTATATTTTCATTATTATTGATAGTATGCTTTTTCATTTTACTGACTTTTCCTTTATCTGGTTTGGATTTTATTGAAACAGTAGTGTTTTTGGCATACAAATATATGTATTAATTGATTTTTCAGAAAAATCGTAAGCAGATTCCATGCTACTGGGAAAATCAGCCTGGAGGATGCCGTAAGAAACATTGCCCATTTATGCATAAAAATCCAGAAGCCCGTACTGATGGCATTGCCCCTAGCCAGGCAGTTCCTCCTACACAAGTATGCCCTTTTTATTTTATTGTTTGTCTACTCGCTGTTTGTCATCATACTATAAGCTTATTTAGTATAGAAGGGTAGTATGTGACACATTTATTGTACAGTAACCTGCAGATCACAATTAACAAATTTACGTTTATATATAAAAAACATATATTGCATCATAAGTGTTACGATGGTATTAGTAACCATAATCTACATATTTATAGACAAAATATGTAGGATATATTATTGTCCAAAGAAATATTATGGTTTATTTATTAGTGCAATCATAATCCTCACAAACAATCTACATAAATGTCACGGCTAAGATATTGAGAATTCAATCTATATTTGAAAATGTCTGGAAATTAATCTTAAGAAACAAATCAATTCAATTTCTAGTAACTATTTTCTTAAAAAAATGGCAGTAAAACAATAGTTTGTGTTTACATGTATTTTGTCCTCAAATACACCTGATCATTGTAATCATTACTTTACTCACAATGCTGACTTGTTTGTTCCTTGTACATTATGTTATACCTGCAACAGATCTTCGTCTCGAGAGCTATGAGACATGTAGCATAGTTTAATTTGGGGGTAGGATGGCCTTAAGTGTGTTGTAGGAGGGTTGAAGCGCTTACTTCCAGAGAGAAATGGTGAATATTATCCTTGTAGTTCTTTAAACTGATGTTCATATTGGTTAACTAGGTCCAAACAATTGTTAGTGCAAATGAGACAGTCCCTGCTGAACAACAGCCAATGACCACTGGTGTGCCTCCTGCTATTCCTGCCCCTGCTCCGGTTCCTTTGCTGTGGCAACAACAACGTCAAGGTTTGCAGAATATTTTTTAATGATATTTTTATTTTTTATTATACATAAAGTTGGAAAAGAAGCTTAATATTTTTATGACACATTAAAATTAAAAGTATTTTATTCTACTTATAACATTAACTGTCGCTATCCTGTTCAAACGTCATATTGTGTCTAAGTAGATAAGAGATGCCCAATCAATTATAATAGATCTTTCGAATTTTTAATGTATTATTACATATTTTTAATCACTATTTTACATTCAATCAACATTATATATTAATATAATGTTGATTGAATTAAAAATATGTAATATTTGCACTTGGTGTGACACGGTATTATCTTACTACTTAACAATAGATTAAGACCATATTCTTGAGGTGTTACTGAGGTAATTACCGCGTAGTATACATCGAGACACTGAGCCCATGTCTATCCACACGACAATAGTACCTAATATAAAATAATTCCCGTTTTACTTTCTTCCTAGGTATGACATACGACCTTACAAACGCCCGTGCCGCACTATAGGACAGAACCGTGCATACCGTCTCAAAAATAGGTTTAACGAAAGTTCGATTTTAAATATTTTGTTAATGTACATGGCTTACTGAATGTGTAATACATCTTCTATAAAAAGTAAAATAGATCATTTCGATTTTTTTCATAATCAAACTTTGCTTTGAAGTTGTAAAATAATGTTGATTATGTTGAACCGAGCACCACAAGATTATATCATCATATTTGCGTTATTTTAAAGCAAATCAATAATGTGTGGTAATGGTTAGAAAGGTTAAGTACTTTATTCAAAAAGTAAACAAATAAACTACTGATGTGAAAACTGGAGAGGTACACACATTTTTTTACAGGAGCTATAGTTTTGCCTTATTTGAAACTTTCAATAGACTTTTGACAGTTAGCTATGTCTACCTGTGTAGTTATTTTGCTTGCATCACATAAAGCAGTTCATATAAAAGACAGAACAAAAATAAATATTTGCCCGAATCTCAGAAATAAATATAGAAATAAAAAATTAAACAAAAAAAACAAAATTTCTTTTTACATTTGATTGGTAAGGTTTTTTGATAAAATTAGCATTGTTTAGGACATTTTATGACTTAATAATCACATGGGTAGGTGGGAAAGTGGGGTAAAGTATTAATTATTATTTTTATCATTCAGTTTTCATATTTCATTAAAATCTTGTTATCATAGTGTGAATGAAATATTAAAAATTATAATAATATTAGTTTATGTACCTACTTCGTTCTTCGCTATGTATCAGTTAAAGGAAAAACACAGAGGAGTTGGTGGTTAAGATGGTTGGTTAGTGCACATCATATCAATACTTGTAATCAACTTATGTGGTTTAATACCGCCAGACAAGTACCTATTTTTCTCACGGAACTTTACTATAAAAGATATTGTAATTTACCAACTTTTGTTGTGCTTCGACATACAGTTTTCACCATCTTCGGTAAAAAAACAATATTTAATCACGTAATAAAGATGCAAAACCATCATTTATATTTTTTTTTCAATTATCATCATCATATAATTCATCAATTATATTTTGGTTATATCATGCCAGCAAAGTGCTTTAGATCTGCAACGAATTTTACAATTTTATTGTCCAAGTTTACATCAGATCTATATATATCAAGCATAAGGAAACCACCAGCCCCTTTTACCTAGGAACTAACGACAAACCTGCTAGATATTTAAATAAGAAGTTATCGTATATCGATTTTAAAATTTCCTAATTTTTAACCTTTTGAGGAGATTTAAGTTAAATAATTGTCATTTACGCTAATGTTATTTTTAACGTAGCAATAAAAATCTCTTAAGTCGTAATAAAACTCTTTAAATGTCATTCAATAAGTTAAGTAAACTCTGTTTTTGTATGGAATCGTAACATTCTTATTTTTGTGTTTAATTTTTATGTATTATAAAGCAACAATGGAAATCATTTGATTGTTTATACGTAAGTGATACTACGTGCCCAATTTCTTGAATTTTACTTGAATTAACAATAGAGTTAGAGAGTTTTGAGACGGTACGCACGGTTGTGTCCCATAGTGCGCCGGTCTGAAGACGTTGCTAAAATAAGGCGCGGTCTGATTTAACCCGTCACGCGTCCAAGGTCCCACAGTGGGACCTAAGCGACTTGTGTCGCGGGGGATTTTTTTCAGGACGACTTTTATCAGACAGGCTAATTGTAAGTATTCAGAAGTGAAGCCAATGGCCTGTCCTACGTTCTAGTATTTTTGGGTGGACAATATTTTGTGCGTTTAATAGTTTTTTATCAGAAATTGTTTTGGTAATTTGATCCGGCCGCCATTTATATTGCGACATTTTGAGTTGGATTTTGGATTTTATTAACAGTAGCTTAGAGTTCATTTTGGCCCCTGGTAATGTGCTATATATAAAAAACTATGTATTTTTTTAGTAAATAAATTTATTATTACTTATTATATTTATCATAAACTTATTCTTATTACTTTTTTTTATACTGTAAAAATAAATAAAGAGGAATAAACATAATAAAGTTAGGTGTATGTCCGTTTGTATGCGGCAAGGGCGGATAATTTCCTTAGTATGGGGACGCTTGACGGGTTAAACTCACAGCGCTCGGCATTTATTACGTTGGTATTCGTTGCAACGACTACACTATTTGCCTATTCTAATGACATCGGCAGGTCTAAATATTCATCTAACATAAAACCTTAAACTTGATCACAATGTTCAAAATTTGTGCCTTACAAATACACTGGGCCCGTAAGAACTATTAACGATGTCATTTGTGATGATACTGCAGCCCACGTGAGCACAATATCCCAGTATCACGGTCCAGGTGTGAGTACGCTACTATGAACATAAATTGAACCATAACCATAATTTATTAGAAAATGGTCTAAATACAAATTACTATTTTGAACAGATGACGTCATAACCACGGGTCTGTATACTTGAATCTAAAATAATCCAACTTAAAGCGACATCACTTGTCTTTTACTGTGTCTCGCTCTTTGTTTGTCGTTTTGTTGTCTTTTTGACTGACTTCTTGGTTTATTGACTTACCTGTGATATTTTAGATGCCTCTTTGCGTTGTTGCTCACAGGTTTAGTAGTGACAATTATTTAGTACCTAAGCTATGCAAAATATCAAAATGATATTGGCCTCCCTGCACAGTTTAGTTTAGGTTTAGGTGCAGATAGATCGCATATTAATTGTAGATTCAGAAGATGAGTAATATACATGAAAAAATATGTGTTTTAATTTGCCGGCTCCGTGGCTCAGTGTGTAATGAGCCGACTGCTGAATCAAGGGGTGTGGGTTCAATTCCCGCACAAGACAAACATTTATTATCTGTGTTTTTCTTGAGACTGTGTGTCTTCTATTTACCTATATTATGTATTTATTAACAAAAAAAAAGTAAGATATATGTATTTGTATCCGTTGCCTGGTAACCACAAGCTTTGCTTACTTTGGGACCGACGGTGCTTTGTGTAATGTCCAAAAAATATGTGTGTATAGTGTAAAAATATGTATAATAATAATAATAAAATATATAGTACCTGTGTTGTTTTTCGGTAGATTTTAAAAACCACTCAAAAGCTATGAAAAACCTTTGCTACCTGAATTAAAACCTCTTTTGTGTTGGGCCATGTTTATTATCGCGTGACCATTTTTATCGCACGATAAAATAGTATCGTACGATCGCGCTAGTTAATCTAGCCATTTTCTTTTTATAAGCATGCCTGATTCTGATTCATTTTGGTTGATCATTATACTTTGAACTATAACATCCCTAAGGATCGTCCAAATATGCGATGCGACCGTGTCGTACTTCTCCCGTGGCCCGTGCTATGCTAGCGAAGAACTGTGCTACTCTGACTCAAGAGACGTTGCAAAAGTAAATTGCATTGAATAGTATGATCGTGCAACCGCTTTTGTGTAAGGCCATGTTTATTATTGCGTGAGCATTTTTATCGCACGATAAAATATATCCACAGTGGTTCTCGACTCCGCAATTCTGGGCGTTCTACCGGCCTCCGCAGACCTCTTGGGTGGACGACGAGTGTTGCCCCCTCATGCTCATGATGGAGCCCCCAACCCGTACGCACCTATGCCAGTCGACCCCCTCGTTGTTAACTTCGAAGAAGGTATGCGGCTGTACTGAAACTTTATGTATTAAGCCCATATCAGACGATTTGAGGACTTAAAATACTGCTATTATTAGGCAGCTTACAAAAACATTTTCATTCGCTTGTCGAATACAGGTCTCTCAAATCGTATGATAAGGTCTTAAGACATAATTTATTGTCACATTTTATTGTTGATCTTAACAATATTATATAGAAGTGAAATTGGACATTTGCGGATTGCCTATTTCGATTTTTATAGTGTTTAAAGTTGAGGCCAGTTAAATTAATTATTTATTATAATTAACTGGTTATGAGTTTTGTCGAGCGGTGTCTTTAAACTGACTCTTAAACATTAGTCAATGTAATGCTCAAAGAGTCGTGAAGTTTTAAAAATGGCAATATAAAATGTACCAGTGTAAAATAGCATAATTTGTATTAAATATAAGCAACATTGATATATTATAGATAATTCAATGAAAATTTTGTATTTAACTGCAAATTTGGTGGGGTTAGTTTTTAAGGGGGTCAATATACTCCGATTTTTGCACTCTTTTGCAAAATCAGAATTTGGGTGTAAAAGTTTTTTACATACTGAACTAGTGCAAAACATATTTGTTATTGGATTGCCTTCAACTTTTTTAACCATCAAAGATTTTAATTTAATTTATTATGTTGGCAGGTTTTGTATTACAGTTCTTGTGGACATTGTTTAAATTTTTTACTATCTTAATTAAATTGAAATTGGTATATTCTTACAATTCTAGTATTTATCGGTCTTAAGAGAATTTCACCAGAGTTTTGTGGTACAGTTTTTAAAGGTTAAAAGGAATTTTCTGCAACCTTAACCAATTTTTGTAACTAAAATCGTATGTTGGCAACTAAAAGTAATTGCGGATTAAAAAGAAGCAAATTCATCATTATTTTTTGTACAGGCCAAGTATGTGAAGAATGTTTTTAACCTCAGCACTGGTTTTGCAGAAAAATGTTTAAAAACATGTTGCAGCATGTTTGAAGTCAACAATAATCATAACATGTTTAATATATATCCTAGATGCTCATTATTCCACTCGACAATGAATAACACTGTTCTAGATAATTTCTATCATGTTAATAAATATAATTCTAAAACATGCTGTCACAAATTTATTTTATTAGATTCTAGATGCAGATTTCATTTGTAGGCAGAATTTTCATGAGCAATTTAGATTTGTGCCAATAACTTTTAAAATGTGTGTGGGATAGTTTAGTATATAAAGATAATTAATTTATCTAAAAAAGTGTATATTATTATTTACCAATGTAGTCCATACATTCTGGGATATTTAAGTTTTTATTGCCGAGTTTTCTATGATTTAAGTTTTGTTGTGGAGAAAATATTTTTTTTTTGTTAATTTTGTTCCCAGTCTGTAATGGCAATGAAATAGTATTTTACTTCTTTTGTTCTAACATATATCTGTTATAGTCAATTATAAAGTATTTATTTATTTAAACTTAGTGTTAGAAGAGATTCAGTTTCGGTTGTGTTTGATTAATAAAAAAAAACCCTCGGAATTGAATCTAGCAGTTACGTTTTTTAGAATTGTGTTAGTTGCTGGCAGGGGCAGCGTTTTATTTGTTTTATTGTTATGGAAAACGATTATTTGATATTTTTTTTATACATTTCTCTGAGAAAGTTTCATTTTAAGCTCTCTTGAACCAACTTTAAAAGAAAGAGGTGTTTAAATTAAGTTGGTATTTTTATATGTGCAATAAATAAGAAGATATCTTTCATATCTTAGCTGTCTAGATTCCTACATTAATGTAATCTCTAGCTTTTTCATTAACAATTAGATGTTTCTTATAAAAGGGTCAGTTCAGTTTTGAACTGGTCTAATTTGCAGAATATTGAGTGGCCATTTTCAAAACTAAACTGGTTTTTTTTTCTATAGATGTTTTTTGTCTATGATAGAAAAAGTACATAATAATAGTATAAAGGAAAAAAAAATACAAATAAAAATATATATACACAATTTATATTAACTCATTATTATAGGTGAAAAAAAAGAAAAAAAAATAAGCTTTACGCCTTTAAATTGTTTGTATGTTAGTACGTAGGGTGTTTATGGGGCTTTGGCAGTTTATAAAAGTACCCACTGCTTTGAGCCCCAAATATTTTATATCGTCACCTCTTTAGATAGTTAAATAAAATGAAAAAAAAAATGTATTCTTAAAGGAAAATAGCAAGCTAGAAGGCACAGTTTCACATTAAATGATGTAACATTGACTTTATCTAGCTGACTATTTAGAATGAAATGTGCTTGGTAAAATTACCAAAATTTAGAGGAATATAAAAATATATATATCAAACTTGTAATTGCCTAGCTATCTTAGTGACATGTATTGATAAATGCTACGAATTACTATGTAAAAACATTTCCAGTGAAAATTGTAAGACAATTTATTTCGTGTTATATTTGAAAAATAACAATTGAAAAAATAATTTTGGATTTTTTTGCACTGAAAGTAAAGTTCCTATAATTATTATAAAACCCATAGAAAGAATGAATGTGACAAAAGAAAAGGAAAAAAAAAAGCGATTTGTCCACGGTATGCCTAGTCATTATTTATGATATTTAAAAATAATTCATTACAGTCTAGATTGAAGGGGTAAAGTAAGACATTTATTTCATATGCGAAAATTACCCCAGTACTGATGACACTACAAATATGTAATGGCTCGTCTTCACTACGGGTCATGATGAGCGATGATCGATCCCGAAGGTCTCTGTTGATTTTTGGGACACACATTAAAGGATTTTGGATCATGATTGCTGAGCGTACCGACATGGTACGTCATCGCTCAGAATTCAGCGTAGAAAGTTATCATAAGTTTGATGCTTTAGTTGGTATTCCCTCCCAAAAAGCTCCTAAACAGGTTACAATTTCGTAAATGACCATGAATTATCGTGTTTACAACTGGGTAATAATGATAGCAATCATTGACAAGTCTGCATTCGCCCATCATGACCAATCGTGAAGAGCGACCTTTAGGTTTACCAGTTTGTATATTGTAATTGTTTTTTTAAACATGAGCTATTTAAGTTGAACAGCAATAGTAATGCAGCAGAAATTGCTGATTTTTTATCGTAAAAAAAAGAGAATTATAATTGTGTTATAATAATCATATATGTACCAAGAATTTCCTCTTCTTACACAATTTGATTCTGCAATAATATCTGAGACAAATTTTATGTAACAAAAAAAACTCCCAATTTTAAGTACTAAAGTTTTAAATATTTTTAATTTTAATGTTGCTATTAAAAAAGGAAAAATGAATTAGTACAAAACAACGTTGCTTTATAATGAGGCATCTTTTATTTGTTTTTATTATACTAGTGTATAAAGTTCGCATTATGTGAAGAAAGAGATTAATTTACAAATATTTTTGTCACAGAATTCTAAGAATCTATCGGCTGAGCTAAATTTGTGGGGAACACATGTGAATAAAGCTTTTTGTGTTGATTTTCGCAGTTGGGTTTCTCAATATGTGTCAAATTTATTATATAAGCAGTGCCGGCTTAGAGCATTAAGAGGGGAGGATGTGGTAGTGATGTTACACTGGGCCATAAAACTGATAGATACAGAACACCACTACACACTATATTACTTATTATAGCACGGACGCGGAGCAGGAAGAATTTCGTTCAATGACCGGTCACTATTTGTCTCTGTTGCACGCGCATAATTATTTGCCGTCGCGCTCGCACAGATGCGATGACCGCTGTCATAAGCGAGCGCAAAGGCAAATAATTATGCGCGTGCAACAGAGACAAATAGTGACCGGTCATTGAACGAAATTCTTCCTGCTTTGCGTCCGTGCTATACCTTATATTACCAGTATTACCTATATTTCTGGCCATCTAAATTTAATTTAGGAATATGTTTTATACATTTTAAGTTTGTAAGTTTCTCTATGAGCCCACGACGGTAATATTGTATTATTTCTAACTTAAAAAACACTGCCATGATTTCTGTGGTTATAAGCATTCTTAATAAAAAAATAGTTGAGAGTTTACACTATACAAAATAATCACAAAGAGATTACTAAGCCAAAGAATTAAGTGACCAATTTCCTAACTTTTCAATATTATGAGAGCGAGCAATTGTTCGGGCGATTGGCTAAAAGTATTTTTAGTGTTCAAAATTATGATACACTGTCAGTTGAACAAGGTCCGTTGTTAGGGTCATATGAGGTCATATGTTTAAAAGTATGATTTTTTTGTAAAGTGAAATTAAAATACAATTTCAAATGAAGTTTTGTAATTATCATATTTGCGATGTTTTTTGAATTATAATATTATGTACATGAATAAAAAAAAAATATGGCTTGTGTATTTAAATAGCACACTTTATTTAAAAAAAAATGAATTTAATTAAAATGATTTGTTTTTTAAAAAAAAGTGAATAAGTTTTGTTACGTTAAAGGAAGCAGATTAAAACAGATGGTTTTAGGCGTAATTTTCCAAAAGACTCAATCGACTCAATATTACACAATAACAAATCTTAGTAGAGATTCAGATTTTAAACTAAATATCTTATCCAACATTGTCGTTGTGTACATGGATGTACATCAGCATTGAGCGCATTAGGAATTTGCTTAAAAAAAAAACAATTAGCTAAGGCATTCATAAATTTGTTTTTTATATTCATATGAAGTTTACTGAGCATATTTGTCGCTTTTTGACTTAGTGAACCCCCCTTTCTGAATGTTGCATACTACCAAATAGAGCACTGTTACAGTATAGTATTATAACCAGTGATTTTACTAACAAAAGTCAACTAATCTTGCATTCGCCATCTCTTTTCCACAGCAGTGATAGATCAGCAGGATCTGATGCGATGCCGATAAATTGAAACTACAGTTCGAATCGGTTATTACGACATCCAAACCTGTCATAGTAGGTCGTATAAGCCGAAAGTCGTTATATACGGTGTTTCAGAAAAGGCACTGGTGTATTGGATTCAGTTAGGGCTTTTATTTAAGTCATTAAATCTGATATATTGTACGCTGTCGTTATATTCGATTTCATAAATCCAGCGGTGCTAAAGAGAAGGCGGATGTTTCTCTGTTCGTAAGAGTAAATTATCATTTATTTGTAATTATTGCTTATATACAGATGTTGTATTGCGAGTGAATAAATATTTACTGCTGAAGCCGGCCCTGATTATAACGTTAATTTTTCAAGAGCTGATTACTATTTATTTTAGTATGGTATACAATAAGGTTTTGTGGTTTGTAACATGCTACTTTTATTTATTTATCCTTAGGTTAATTGTTGGAATGTTGATTTTTTTCTAGATTTGTTAAAAGTTTTCACACGAGCGTATTGTTTACGCATATGAAAAGGTTTTACGTGTGAATTTTATAGTGAATAATAGTCTTACTTATTAGGTAATGTTATACTAACCGATTTATTGAATGAAAAAAAAATGTTTTGATGGTATTTATTTTTTTCAAGTAAGATAAAGTTTGTTTCAGTTATGCATTCTAATAAATCGGTTGTTGTGGTGGAAGGTGTTTTTTACACGGTTTGTAATGTGGTAAGGTAAAACATTAGAGTTTAGCACGAATAGATATTTTATTATTGTATTCCATTTCACATCTATGGAGCACTTTAATAGGTAGGTTTGAAGAACTGAGGGATCGACAGAAGGGTGTTTTTAGTTGACTAGCACTTTTAGTTTAGTTGTGCTAGCTCCTCTGCATTAATGTTATTAAAAGCGATTGTTGTGTTAATCATAGTTTTTTGTTATATAAGGATTTCAAAATACTTATATTTAATATTAGTTAACACGTGTGTTTAAGACTTTCTTTTAAGCTAATTAACTTTCAAACTGATATAGGAACTCGTATTTGGCTTTGTTTACAAATTTAAATTGTGTTTATACCAGCGAGTAAATAAAATGTTTCGTAAATATGATTTTTGTAATTATTTTTGATCGCTAACCCTGAGTTGCTTTCAGTTTGACAATGCGGGAACACAATGTAAATAATACTCTTAAATCGAGACTGGGTAGTCTCAAAATTAATTACGAAAATCATTAATTTGAAATTTGATATACGAACGAGACCGATTAAGAGATTATTACTGTGTTCTTGCAGAGTCCGATACTGAAAGCGCTCCATCATCAACGCCTACAAAAATCGTGTCACCAGATGATGCGCAGAGAATAGCTAGGTCGAAGTCCCAAGAGATTCTGCTTCTAGAGAAAATACAAGCGGAAGCGGCTGCTTTCTACAACTACGACAGTTTGCTACCAACCGACACTTCTAATGAACGTAAAATTGTCAGGACGAACCTAAATAATAAGTACGAAAGGCTATCTTTAGATGATATAGCTAACAAAAAACAAAGTACCGGTGAAAGGCGAAATTCGCTTGACTTCAAAGTTCTGTCGTTGGAAGAAATTAGAGCTGGCAGAAAGAAAACAAGTGATGCAATAGTATCGAGTACACCTATTACTTTGAACTTAAGTAGTAGAAAAAGAAAATCATCCACGCAAGAAACTATCACGACTTCCGGTAATAAAATAATAAAAGTTGTTAGAAGTAATTCTATAGTTTATAAGAAGGTAGAAAATAATATCACAGCTAGTTGTCAGACAAAAGTAGATCATAAAGATAACGATGAAAATGTATCTAGGAAACGTACTCTTTCTGAACAAACTGATATTTATGCAGATATTCAGGAAGATGAATTAGTAGATAATTGTTTCGAATTCAAAAGAATTAAACTTACAGAACAAACCTCCAAACCAAGACTCATTAGAAATATAAGTAATGTAAGCAATGACGCAAAAGACTTAGCAGATTCTAGTAATAAGTCAGACAATGATTCTGATTCCGAAGTACAAATAGTTAGTATAGATATAACAGAGGAAAGAAACGTAAATAAAACTATAGATTTGGAAGTAATAGACTTAGAGCCTACTAATGTATGCGAAATTTTGGACATAGTAGATCTGAGTGATGATTTAGAGGAAACTGATTTTAATGCATCAGATAGTGATATAGATTTAGTTAAAAATGTTCCAGACGTAGTAGCTAGCTGTCGAAAAACAGCAAGTAAAATGGAAAGTGGGGATACTGAGTTGCTTAAAAGCATAGATTCACTCATAGAAGGAGAGTTATGATGTAGATTTTTTATTTTGCTGGATTTTCAGTTATGTTAATAGTGTTCAAAATAATTCAGTACATTAAGCGGATTGAGTACAACTTTACTCTTGTAGGGAGTCGGTTTTTAATATGTTTACAAACTTTTTAGAAGATTACAAGTATTTCTTTTATGTTATGACTGGTTACCTAGAATTTGACGTCTTAAATTTTATTAATGGTCAGCAACCATATAATACTCTGTCTGTCTCAAAGAATATTTTAAATCGATGATTTTTATTTCTTACTTCATAATAAGAGGTCCGTAGCCAATAAGCGAAATCGGAATTCTTGTATTTTCGTAATGTCCTCTCTCCAGTATGTCACAGTAAAATTATAACACCTTTTAAATTTTAGTTATATTCCAATGTATTTTTTAATCAAGTTTTAATTGTTACATGCCTCACAATTTTGAAAATATTGTAGGTTTGATAAAGGTAAAAATTAAGAGCAAGTTAGAGCCTATTACTAGGGAGGACTAACTATTGTCTCGAGATTTTTTTTAGGTTTAGGTTTTCCAAAACACATTTGAGGTACATAAACGTCTTCTGACGTACACTAGCGCTGCCAATAGTCATTTTTGATGACCTATTTGAAATATGTGCTTCTACAGAAATATATAACATTTTGGTCAATTTTGAATTTTTTCTAGGATAAATCTGTGAGTTGTACAGAATATCTGCTAAAAATCGACCATTTTTAGTAGATATGTTAACGTTCTAAAAATGGCTCAAAACCAATTACCTATTTCTGTAGAAGCAGATTTTTAAAATTCGTACAACTAGGAAATTTAGCGGCGTCTAAGGGTATATATATCCCTCTAGTTTTTCAGCTTTGTTTAAAAAAAGCATCTTTACTAAGTCAATCATAATATTAGAATTTCATAACTATTTTAAACGAAAGTTGATTTTGATCAAATCTACTCCAGCAAAACAAAAATTCTGAAGTGGCTTTAGAAGTAATCATTACAGAGTACAAAATTTTAGACATATGTTGACCGCTACAACGTTGTAATACGTCAAAGGCGTATATATAATTTAGATTTAGACAACAAACTACATTAATGTAGAATATAGTATAGGGTAAGCCATAAGATGTTATATATTTTTATTTTGTTTAAGAGTTTAGTTGAGGGCGATATGGCTTTAATGGATAATAACATGATTACAATAATTTTGAGTACATGGTTGGTAGTTTATTTTTGTGTGACTTCGATTTACCTACCTAGGATGTGCTTCGACTCTAGGGATGGTTAGAACACTATTCTGCAGTGTACATATAGGTATATTTCGTCTGAATTTAGAACACTGTTCTGCAGTGTACATATAGGTATATTTTGTCTGAATTTAGGACACTATTCTGCAGTATACATATAGGTATATTTCGTCTGAATTTACTGACTAGAATATCGGAATTAGGTAGTGTGATTTTTTATGTACTTGCAACTCAAAACCTAGACAGTTGCAAGAACAAATGAGCTCAATTCTGTTTCTCTATTATTCTAATGCAATGTATATGTGTTTATTTTAATGCGTACGTTATATGTATATGTATATTTACACTTCCTAATCTTTTACAGCTTTTATAGCTTAGTGCTGTCAAAAAAAACTGTCATTTGCCTACTTAGCAAGGATTTAAAGCACCGCCAGTAAATGTGTCTGTTTAGACTATGGTTGGTTGGAAGAGAATGCCAGGTGGCATTAAGCTCGCCATTGTACAGTATGAATAAAAAACCTAAATGGTCACGTATACACTGCGGTTTCAGACGAACTTTCTCCCGCGAACGCTTAGGTTTTGCAATGAGCTCCTTGCCCAGGTTTTCTGTAAGGACTACAGTATGGGGTTCTTCAAGAAATAATTTATTAGATTTTTGAATCAACGCGCGAGCGATGTCTCAGGTGTTGCAAGCGTCCATAGTCTGCGGTAACCGCTTACCTCTGGCAGACCGCAAGTTCGTTTTAAAAAAAAATGTGTTTTGGGGTGCTATTTATTACTTTTAACCTCGAACTCCTCTTTCGTGACATTAAATTGGATTCGATGAGTTTTCATACGTATTATTTACATAATGCTTCATTGCCCCTTTAGTTTTTAATTTTATCTACATGCCTTGGCGAACATAAAATTAAAAATCTTCAATACGTTATATGTTCGAATCGCGTTCGCAAAACGTAAATGCCTCTAGGCCTCTAGCGAATCGGCCTTGTAGCTATGTTCATTGTCTTTACCAAAAGAAAGTTAATAATAAAACAAACTTATAATCCAAAAATTATTTAATTACACTATCATTTAATCAAAAGATTAATTTAACACAAATATTCACAATTAAACTAAATAACGATAACTTACAAATAACTAAGTAAATTCGGAATTAATGCACATTTTTGTGAGATCTCATATTATTCCCAATTTAAGCCAACTTCCCTTGTTGTGTTCCAAAATATCCAAAGAGTAGGACGCATAATAAACTATCAGGTTAAGTTTACATTCATATATATGTCGAAGACATTGTGAAGATTTGACTGCCTTATCCAGAATATATTTCATTAATTTCCTCCTTCATAAAGATATTGAAATTTTTTAATAAGGTACTTAAACTTTAAGTAGGAAGGGTAAGAAATATCTCTATACGTACGTATAGGTATTTTAGTTTTCAAATGCTCTTATAAATATTACCATAAAATTCTGTGCTATGCATCAAAGTGGGTAATCATAAACTAGGTATTGTTTTCGAGAAAATGTTGATTTGTGGGTAGGTATTTAATAGATTACCTACTTACTATTTATTGTAGCTTTTTTATCACTTATTTTGGAACACATATTCACAGAAAATAATACACAAATGCCTATGGTACGTTTAAATTTAACTTATAGGTATTTACAAGTTTGTGTCAGGCAATTTTATATACTTAGGTATAAAATAAGTATATAACTTAATTTACACATTAAAATTACAAAATTTTGACATTTGGGTTTAGTTTTTTTTATAAGAACTGCTGAGCCATAATTGATATTTTCGTAAAAACATAATTTACAATAAATATACAAATCGAACGCTTAAATACTAAATATCTACATTGTGTTTATGGCAATTCTATATGCAACATTAAAAATAATATTAAAATACTCCATTAAAATTGTATTTTTTTTAAATTATGCATTATGAATGCACATTGGCGATATGTGGCTAAATATTATTAATTACAATTAAAAAAATTGTTTCAAATGGAGTATCCTAACGCAATTACTTATTTTCTAGTAAATAAATATTTGAGCCTTTATTTGTGCTCGTATTCCAGTTGTGTGGCTACAAATGGATATGTGAATTGATTCAGAGGTTAGGCACTAAGTACACTATGCATTGACTTTTATGTGTCTATTTCATGGGAAAAGAATAAAGAAACAACTAATTAGTAACAGTTTTCATTCAATATCCTGACTTGCAAAATCAGAGAACTGAAGTGGTCATGTCTGTCCGAGGACCAATGGTACCCACCATTGGACAGCAGGCGCGTCCTAGATTGGAGATCGCGTACGGGAAGGCGAAGAGTGAAACGCCTTCCAGCCCGACATAAATGGTGCTCCATAGAAGTATTTATTTAAAAAATATTACATAATTTTTGCAAAATCCATAGCAGTAATTTAGTTGGATTGAAAATAGAAAAAGCTTTTAAAACCATTTCTTTTAAATATATCTAAAAACAAATATTTACAATATTTTTCTAGTAAAAAAATGTGTAAAGGTATGTTATTTTTTCCAGTTTGATACTTGTTATTGGACAGTGGAATCGATTTTAAAAACAAGCAGAAAATTCCGCTTTGAGTAGGACGTAGCCTTAAATAAGAATCACTTGGGTTTATCTGCGACTCGTTTTATGAATGCAAGGGCATAGACAGACACTTAAAACCGACAGCGCAATTGTCTAATTGCAATGGTAAGCCTGTTTAAGTCTCGTCGTGTATAAAATGACAGTACCTGCTAAATTCCAGTGATACAATGCGGTTATCCTTGGTGTATTTTTACAGTGATTATAATTAAACATTGTAATTAGAGACACTAGAGGAACGGACACAAAAGTCAGAGTTATGAATATGGCAGTTAATGCCACCAGGGTCACTGGAGCCGCGACCAGTATTGCTGCGGCTCTTGTCCTGGGACCGCTAGCGGAACTGATACGCCCGCTCCTAGGAGTCCACCCAATTCTGAAAAGTAAGATGAGGGTTCTTTTATATCGGTTAATTCAATTAAATAATTTGCTGATATTGATTCATTAGAAAAAAAAACCGGCCAAGTGCGAGTCTGGCTCGCGCACCAAGGGTTCCGTGCAAACTATTATATCTTGTTGTATTGTATGTAGAAGAGTTATATCAACTGTCTTGGCGCAAGTGGAAGCGTGCCTTAATTCGCGTCCTTTGACTCACATAAGCGATAATCTAGATGATTGAAAGAGTTTAGTCAGGCTCACTCTCACTTCTGGAAGCTGTCCCATAAGTTGGCTGCTGTTAGGTCTAGAATATCTTATACATGTAAACTCACCTTTTGCGCGGCCTATATGTACTTTGCACTTAGTGTTTGAGAGGTAGGGCACAGCGCCTGAACAATTAAAGCGGGGCATAGCGAGTTCTTGCTCAACTGAGCAGCCCGAACTGGGGAAGTACCTCCGCCTTACAGAAAACCGCGGCCATAATAATGCTAACATTGAGTAGTGTTGTGTTCCTGGCGGTGAGTAAGGTTGCCAGTTCTCTTGAGGATTCGCTGCGCGGACAGCGGAGGACCTGCGGTACTCGTTGCAGTCATTGCTTGGCGTAGCCGCGGCGTGCTGGTAAGGCGGTCAGGGAGACCTGATGAAACGGCAGGCCGCCCGCAGGTGGAACGGGTTCCCGAACCCAGAGATTACTTAATCTCCGTCCTGGGAGGCTGAACCGCTAGCCTGTGTAAAGTCTCTGGCAATAGTAGTAGCGCCGGAGAAGGAGACCGGGGTGGACCCGGCTACTACAACAGAGGGGGATCAGGGGGAAAACGTATTCGTCGAGCTTCGGCAGTACTAGTACCTTTTGTCCTCTAAGCGGTTTGTGCAATAAATCCTTATCTTTAGACTGAGTAACTTTTTTTAAAAAATGGGCAAAAGAACTAAAAGAAAAAGAATTTTTACAGCGGCTACTCTATCCACATTCAATGTGGAGTTTTGCAATATCAGGGGTATTCACGCCAACCTTAACGCAGTTCACAATTACCTTGAAACTACGCAGCCGACAATTCTCTTTTCAATGGAGACGCAGACATCCTATTACCCGGCTATACATCATTTCTTCATTATCCCGGCTACAAACTCTAACACACTTTTGTGAGTCGTGCCGGTGTATGTATGTTCTTTCGGGAGGATATCTGCTGTCGCCGCCTTCATAGCCTTGAAGACAGGGATCTGTCAATATTGTGGGTGCGCGTAGATCACGGCGGCCACATTCGTATCTGCGTGCCTATACAGGTCTCATAGCGGTGACACGGACGTAACTCGATTCTTCACGTACCTGAGTTTGACGACTCAGAAAGTTAGTTCTAGAGCAATATCTCATAGCAGAACTTGTTATTTTGGGGGACTTCAACGCACACCATAGTTAGGGGCTCTGTTCTCGAACCAATAATATTAGTAACCGATAGTAACCCATAGTGCAAAAGAGAAAGCCGATCTATTGGGCAGTCTCTTTGCCTCCAAATCAAATATGAACGACGAAGGCGCTGTACCACCTACTATACCGTGTTGTGGTAAGACCATGCCGGAAATCTCCGTAACGCAATGGGAGGTCCGGTGGGCGTTGCTTTCTCTAGACGTTCACAAGCCAAGTGGGCCAGACGGTATACCAGCAGTGGTGCTTAAACAGTGTGCTCCTGAGTTATGTCCTGTACTCACGCGCCTTTTCGCGCTTTCCTACCACACTAGGCAATTCCTGTTTCACGGAGGACTGCGAATGTGCACCCGGTGCCCAAATAGGGCGATAGATCAGATCCACAAATTACAAGCATATCGCTATTACCTCTCTTCCCTCCAAGGTGATGGAGCGTGTGAACACACAGCTTCTAAGATACCTAGAAAAACACGACTTGGTCAGCGACCGTCAATATGGCTTTCGACACGGTGGCTCGACCACTAGCCATTGAGAATCAGGGGGAGACATTGGCAGATAGACTGGGCCTATGTCGCTTCGCTATCCAAGGCGTTCGATCTGGTCTGGCAACGGGGTCTTCTATCGAAGTTGTATTGTAGCGAAGCAGTATTTCACGTCGGGGCAAAGGTGCTGCTTTACAAGTCGCAAGTCCGGCTCTATATAGAGTACTGCTGCCATCTCTGGGCGGGTGCACCCGGATACTAGCTTGGCTCTTTTGATTCGGTTCAACGACGGGCTATAAGAATTGTCAACGATCCCAAACTCACTTGCCGTATCGAGCCCTTAAGTCTGAGGAGAGACTTTGCCCCGACTTGTTCTACCGCTTGGTACAATGGAATGTGTTCTAATAAATTGTTCGAAATGATGCCCACGATACTTTCTACCATTGACCGCTCGCCATTGGCAGGGAGTTCATTCTCACACTGTAGAACCGAAATGGTCGCGTACAGTGCGGTTTTAGGGAAACTTTCTCCTGCGAACGCTTGGGTTATGGAATGAGCTCCCTGCCAATGTTTTCTCTGAGGACTACAGTATTGGGTTCTTCAAGAAAGAAGTTATTAGATTTCTGAAGGGTCGTCAACGCGCGAGTGATAGGCGGACCGTAAGCTTGTTTGACACCTTAGTAGTATAAAAAAAAGAGTTAATTTCATTCCTGGCCGGAATCACTACAGGTGTCGTATGTATGATTGCATAAAACTTTACAGTTCTCTGCACTTTTTATTTATTAATGATGCGCCCCCCCCCTAAGGGCGTCCATAAATTACGTGAGGCGTTATGAAGGAGGAGGGGGTTGAGCAGAATTTCACCCAATCTTACGTGGGTCTCACCAAATTATCACGTAATTTTATTTTACGCAAAAAGCAGTGTAGAATTGCAAGAAAACTGTTAAATATCCAAATTCTACAGAATAATAATTAATTATCTTAGCTATGCGAACGCCACAAAGTAACAAGTTACATTTTTTTTAAATATATCCAACTTAACCAAGCACAGAGTAACTAATGATACGCATTTTAAAAAAAACTGACGTAAGATTAGGGTAGGCGGGAGGGGTTCGAGCTAAATCTCACGACATCTCACCGATGGGGAAAGGGGGGTCAGAAATTCGCATACGTAATATATGGAAACGCCTCACGGTGGCAACAAAACCATATAGCGATATAATGTATATCTCCATCTAATGGCAACTTTTGTTACTTAAAGTACTTATATCTGAACATAGTTCTTCCGTCGTGAGGTCAAGTCTCACAGGCCTTAATTATCAGTTTTTGGATTTTTTCCTATTTTTGTGATGTAACATCTTGCTTCTTGTCAAAGTTCAAGAGCCAAGGTCAACGGTAACTACCCCATAGGTTTTGATTTATTTGTGTCACAATATGAGACAAAAATAACCGTATTTTGGGCATATTTTTTTATAACATTGACTTAGAAGCTTGAACTATGAGTGACTGTATACTTTAGTATTTGATATTAATTTCAACTTGATATTTCTAGGCGTCGAGTAAAAGGGTCTTGACAGACAGACGAACATTTATTTTTTAATGTGTTACAACTGCAAATTAAGGAATTTCAGATTTTTTCGTATATTTGTGATGTAAGACCTTGCTTCGTGTTAAATTAACCGGTGTTAAATTTATTTGACGACGGGAAGTACCCCATAGGTTTTGATTTGTTTGTGAATGCCAAAATATCCGATAAAAATGGCCGTATTTCGGCCGTATTTTGTATTGCATTGACTTAGAAACTTGATTTTCTTACACCTTCAAGGGACCGCAGACCTTAGTATTTGATATTAATTTCAACTTGATATCTTTACGCGTCCCTGAGAAAAAGGGTCTTGACAGGCAGACGGACAGAAAGACAGACGGACAACAAAGTGATCGTATAAGGGTTCCTTTTTTCCTTTTGAGGTAGGGAACCCTAAAAAGGCATCTAGAGTTTTCTGTCACCTAAGGGTATATACAACTCCTAGTGACTTATAAAGTCCTAGTACATAAATCTTACAAACACACAAAACTTGCTTATGGTCTGACAACCCATCGCAGATGGATAAAGTTTAATACAAAAAATAGTTCTTGGATTGGACAGAGGAATAATAATATTAAAAAAAACAACAGTGTGAAAGGAATCCCGAAAGTTTAGAATAATGTTGGTATTACCTGGAGGTGGCGTTGCTGGTTCGTGCTGGTACCCGTGGTGATTGACGTAATGGTGCGGCTGCCGGTACCCCAGATCGTAGCGAGGGTATCCCAGGAAACCGCCTTTGCATAGCTCTGTGTCGCCCCCATCGCACACAGACTCGGGTATCATACCACCGCCGTACCCCATCGGGGTAAGAGGGCTGGAAATATAGGCAATAAAGATTAGTTGACTATGAGTAAGCTGGTGCTAGGTTCAGTTCTCGGTGGTTGGCCTTTTATTTATTGATTACATAAAATGATGTGGAAACTGGAAGTATGTGGAGGGGTAAAGCTCGTGGCCTAGTCGTATTCCAGTGCAGAAGAGTGGCCACTAGCTCGACATCGTCGGCCAATCTCCACTAGGCCAGTATGGCGGACTATGGCCTAAGCCTTCTTCCTTAATAAAGCGACCTATATCCTGGAGCGGGAAAGTAATCGGCTGAGGCAACAAACAACAACTTAATGTATTACTTAGCTAAGAAAGAAAGAATGTGCTGTTAAGAATAAAACATGTCGTCACAGTCGGAACCGGATGTCCGCTGTTAAATTTAGGCTTCCCCTATATGTCTCCACCAGAGCCGACTTTCAGGCTTCTGCTTTAACTGGCTTCCTGCGGTTCAGACCAGGGGTCAATTTTACTTTACTTTGTCTTCAAAAGATTGTTGGACTAGAAAACTAATTGAAGAGTCGGATTTGTGGCGTAAAGAGTGAGGGTAGTAGGTACGTAAAAAGTTTGTAGAGAGCTTCGTGAAATAGGCCCCAGTCTATCTGTCCATCTGGTAGGAGTGTCTGTCCATGCTACGTCTTCCGATCCGTGGTCTTCACTCGAGTATATTTTCCATCGGTTATGTATAGAGAACATGGTATATATATATAGAATAGAGTATGAAGCAAAATGAATATTACCTGTACGTATCTACGTTGAGAGTCGGCTGGTAACTCTGGTGTGGAGGCACGGCTGGGGGCTGCACTTGCGTGGGGGGCGGAGGGTGCGTCGGCGGCGGGGGGTAGCCTTCGGGACTGCGGCGCTGCGACCTGATCTTCTCCTCGCGCCGCCACTTCGCGCGCCGATTAGAGAACCACACCTTAACGTCGGGTTAAGTTAACACTACATTAACTAACGCGCGGGAGAAACGCGCTTACTAGTTTTTTACAAGTATACGACGCGCCAGTGAACACCAATGCTATTGTTCACGAGTTGTCGACTCTTTAAAAATCTAATTACTTCCTTCTTGAAAAACCCCATACTACAATCCCCAGCCAAAAACTGTGTAGTGACTAGTGACTAGTGAATTATATTGTATCGCTACAATCACGGCCGACGTCACACGTTCTACATCGCGCTTTTAAAGTATCTTCGATTCGCAAAATTCTTCGAACGCCTCGCCTGGTATGAGATCTCTCCCTTTCCGCCGCTCCACTGAACGTAGGAGTGTTAAGCAACCTACATCCAGTGTCTTGAAAAAAGTTATATCTCCACCTGGTAGATGGTCATTCTTTGCTGCGTCTTCCAGTCTGTGTTCGCCATTAGAAGCTTTCCCTGTCAGTTATTGTTTTGACCAGCCACGAGGCCTGCCCATTGCCACTTCAGCTTGTAGTCCGGTCAAAATAGACATAAAAATAGTGGTCAAATAACGAAAATTCTGACAGAGCAAAATTTTTGTGGAGACCTTGGGTACATATTAGAAATAGTGTCAAAAGTCCCCAAAGTAGCACAAACAAAAATTATAGATCTTAAAATTATTTATAAAAATGGTCCTTTCAACTTTTAGAATCGCGATATCTCAGGAATGGTGATTCTTAGAAAAAACGAATAATGACCATTTTTGTAGATCATTTTAATAACAATAATTTTTGTTTGGTCTACTTTTTTGACAAATTACCGTTTTCGAAAGAAATCCAAAAAACCGCAAATTTTGACCTTAGATCCCGAATATTTTTTTTAGCGCACATGGGATTAGTGAGAACTTTTGACACTTTATTTCTGATTGTGTACCAAAGGTCTCCACCAAAATTTAGCTCTGTCAGAATTTTTGTTATTTGAAATGTCTATTTTGACCGGACAATTGTTAATTGTTCGAGCTTTGTCGGTTACTGTTAAACAGTGTCAAATTCCTTAAGCATTTTATTAGACTCCACTACGTGTCATAAAATATCAATTTTGTGTTATTAATCTACATTATGTAAAAAGCTTCAAAAATATAAATGAAGAAATGTGAATCGACATTTGTGTTTGTCTTAAGACTGGGTTTTTTCTGTGTATAATATGTATGTATTTACAAACAAAAAGTATATATATATGTATTTGTACAAGTATGTATAAAGCACAAGCTTTGGGACCAGATAGCGCTGTGTGTAGTGTTCCAAATAATACTTATTTATTTATAAATATTTGTTTATTTTAAAGAAATATAACAGGGTGGCCAACTTCCAACTTTCTGGAAAACCGAGAAAACCGGTAAAAGTCCGGGAAATTTAATAAGAGTCAGGGTAAAAAAATGCATGACTAAACTAATGCCTAAAAATATAAAGGTAATATACCCAATTATTAATTATGTGAATAAGTTTAAATAAGTGAGGATTTTCAATCAATAAAGAATTATTAATCGAAAAATTCTCTCAATATTTTCTTTTGGCACAAACACGCCATTATGATGCAATTGTCTACAGGCGTGGTCGCAGCCTTAGATTTTGGGGGAGTCACCTAAGCTCAAGAAGCGTTCCATGGACAAACTTCACTAGTAAAACATACATGACATCACATTAGTTTTCCGAAAGGGTAATCAGTTACGGCAGATTTCCACTTGTTACGATCCTTGCTCACTTCATCTAATTTAATTACACGCCGTAATGTATTCATCCCATGCAGATCCAGGTTCTAAACTGAAGCGCCACTTCATCGAGGACATCCCGGACGATGACCAGAGCAAGATTGGGGGAAAGTAGAACAGCTTAGAAACAACAAAATCCGGGCGACCATAGACGACGACTGAGCTCTTAAAAGTTCGTGGAGCACCAATTGCTTAAAAGTTAAAACTCTTTAACGTCGTCAGATGTAAGTAATGTAAGTGCAGTACCACTTATTGATGAATTTGGAATAAAATTGTGGTGGTATTATTGTTTAGAAAGAGAGTCTAAACCCTTTTGTTGTACTATCAAGACCGACTGATATCTGATACTGTACCCGAATCGGCCGGAAGAAACTAGCGGTAGGAGGCAGAGTCTTCTCGACACCTGGTCTGAAGACGAAGGTCTTTGACCGTAACACTGCTATATAGTCCACATGCTTAAAGTTACTGAATCGAATACGAAATGAGGACTTTCGGATGATAACTAAAGTAATCGTCATAGCTCATAGAATCAGCGAACAGAAGTGGCAGTAATAGCTATATGTTTGGAAAGGCAGAGGAACTCTAGAACTGTCGCACCATAAAGGACGTTAATATTCAGCATTGGACTATGGTGGCTGACGCAACGCGTTCCCGTTTAATACCTTTTTTAATGTTAAATCCATCTATGTAAACCTGTTACAGTAAGGATTAAAGTAAACCCTAACCTTAACCACAAACTGAAACAATGTTTTTTTCATGTTTCATTAAAAAAAGAAATTATGTTTGAGACGTCTGGCATTTATGTCGCAGGACCCTGATACACTTCTAACCCAAGTTTTTCTAAACTAAACGATAAGTACCTAATTCAGAGCGCAAAAAACCACAGAATAGTAATTAATTAGGTAAAACCAGAACTATTCAAACCTGCTACTTTATAGACATATATCTTTTATTTTTAATAACTCTATAATGTTAGCAAATTCATTGGATTTTTTGGGTAGGGTACGTCCCAGCCGTCAGTCAGCGCGGGTAATACTTAAGTTTGTGTAGATGATTTCAGTCATGACCCAAGACAAACAGGCGCGGTCAGACAACAGAATTTATTGAGTCTATTAAGACTATTTAAATAAATGTTTTTGGCTAAGCTCACCTGTATCCTGGCTTCTGGGAGTCCTATTTTAGCAGCGAGTCTTTCGCGAGCGAAGACGTCCGGGTAATGCGTTCTTTCAAATTCTGAAAGTTAAAAAAGTACATAGTTACCTTATTGCGATATTGAAATACTGCAATATAGGTTACTGTAAATTTTATTAACATTGTAAAAACGTTCCAAAGGGTTATGTACTAAAAAATTGTTAGTTCCTTCTAAGTATTTGAGGATACATTTTAAAAAAAATCGGTCAAGTGGGAGTTGGAATCGTGCACCGTGGGTTCCGTACCACTATTTACGTAATTTACGGACACAAACAAAAAACGTGCCGTTAAGGCGCAGTACTGCAGCGTGCGAGGGCGTAAAGAAGCTGCTTCTACCTATTTCTTATTAGGTATCGGGATCTCTGCTAATAAAAAGACGACATCGGGAGTTCTTTTATGTATTCAGATGTTCTTTTCAATCGCCACAAGAGTATACATCCTTTAGACTCATCTACTACCTAGGAGATTTATTATACAATTTTAAACTTATCTGCAGTACGTCTTCTTTCATTAGGCCACTTTTCAATAGGCCTCGGGTCGTCGTGTCGGTACATTGGGTAATATCTGAATTGTAATTTAGGCATATAGATTATTTAGGTATGTGTAGGTTTGCTAAACTATACTAGGTAAGCAAGAAATGCTTGAGAGAAATAGATAATTTCTTAAAAGTTTAGAAGTTTGAAAGTCAAACTTAGGTAATGTCGAGTGATAATGAAATGTCATTATAGGAGATCATGAAAAGTTATCCGATAAAATACAATAGGTATAGAGCGTAGGATGCTTATTGAAGTTGTCATAGCAATAAAGGTTTGCTAGAGCAAAGATTGGATGAGTGAGCCATGTGATTTTAGTTGTCATGGTAACGTAAAAGAATAGGGTATTTTCATTTTGGTTGTATTATAATGGATGGTAAATATATCAAAATGAGGTTTTGCTACAAATAAATGGTTAGAAGATAGTGTAGAAGAAATATGATAGATGAAGGCTGTAGCCTAGCCATAAAGCGGAGTATAGAAATGAGTAAAGCAGGAAGAGAAGGTCACCAAGTCATGAGTAACTTGTACCTTGTACTAAGTACACGCTGGAGGTTAGTAAATATTGTAGGAGCATAGATTGAGGTAAAAAGAGTTCATAGGAAACAGGTTTGGTAAGTTGATAGTTGTAGGAAGTAGTCATACTAGTAGGATTTAGTAGAGAATTGTAGGAATTTTAATAGGTGTAGGTTATTTCATTGAAGAGTTAAATAGGGTTTGATATATGAGATTTTGTTAGAAAAATACAAAGTCGTCATATGAAAATAGGTCAAGCATAGAGAAGTTTGAAGTTAGATAAGGTTCCGTAGGGAATATGTTATTGTGAGATGTGTGTAGGAGGACAGTAGTCAGTATAGGACGAGCGAATTCAGAGTACAAGGTTATATTTGTCAATAGTTAGGGCTAAGACAGATTGATGCTACCGACTAGCAGGGTTCAGGGCAGTAGTAGGGTTCCGTAAAGTATTTTAATTTATTGAATTTAATTATTATATATTAAAAGATAGGATTTCTTAAGATAGGGTTCCTTAAGATTAGTGGGTTTAGTATGGATAGTTTCCACTAGGAAAAGGATTAAGTGAAGGTTCCGTAGGTAGATTTTTATAATAAAAATAAAGAATTAAATAAAGAGGTCAATACCTTAAGAGTGAATTGATTGGAGGAGATAGAGGGTTTTGTGTACAGTTCTTTTTTTTGCGTATTATAAATATATAATGACAAAATATTGTCAAGGTTGAATAGGTATAATATGTAGGGATCCGTAGGTTAAGGGTTTATTAATATAGATTGATGAGTAAAATAGGTTAGAGCCAAGTGCGAACTATTGATATTTTAAAGGTATTGTAATGAGATATGTGGTTGAAAGTTGTTTAGGTCAAGGGTGATCTGTGTCAAGCGTGATCCGGACCAATGGTATTGGAATAGTGATTATGGTCGAGTGAGATTTAGGTCAAGGGTGATCTGAGTCATTAGGTACCTTTAATCCAAATAGGATCCAAGTAGGATTAGGGCCAAGTGTGAGCCGTAGGTGTATAGTATTTTTTTAGGTAGGATAGCAATTCCTATCCAGGTAGTCAAGTGTGAAACTTGAAAAAAAAAATATAATATGTCAAGGGTAAACCTTGAGAAAAAAAAAAAATTTTTATTCGTATTCGAATCGAAAACGAAATAGGGCTAAGCTTCGAGGTTATATGCTATGTATTAGGTATTAGGGTCAAGTATGAATGAGAATTCATTAGAAGTAATTTATGCGACGTTCGTTGTTTTTTTGAAATGCGAACATGACATATGACTTAAATGAATAAAGGACATAAAGGTAATGGATTTATTAGTATAATGTTTAAATAAGTTAGGGTAATTAAATGAAATAACTCCATCCTAAAAGAATTGGTATGGTGGTTTATTAATTTTATTATTAGTTAGAAAGGGAAAAGGAAAGTTGTAAATGGAATGTAATGTGTAAAAGATGTTATTTTCTTCATTTTCTTATAAAGGTAGTAAATGTAAAGTAAAGATTTTACAATTTGAAAATATGCGCGATAGGATATACATTGAATTTCTTAAAGAAAAAGAAACTTTGTTTAATTATAATTCAGGTAATGAAAATTTATGAGATTCTTAGGATGTATGGTAGGTATTTGATGTAAAATAAAAATTCTCATAGTTGATGAATTTATTAATTGTTAAGGAGTTACAAGTATTTAGTAAAGTTGTAAGGAGGTAGGTAGTGCCATGTCTTTGGATCCTTACCGTGGTTTATCTGGAGGAAAATTAACTAAAAATCCTAAATGGATTCTGATTTAGTTAATTTAACATTTGCATATGGTTTGGCATCGCGTTACGAAGTGTCCCGGTTTTAGGTTAAAATCAGTAGGGTAATGAAGATTTCGCGCTATTTGTGATCTCGATGGGTAGTTTATAGGTAGCGAATAGAAAATTATACGCAACAAGTTGCTATAATTTTCTGGCCCATCAGTGGGAAATATGTAGAGGTTACGACCTCTTGTTAAGTGTAAAGGAAGTAAATATGCTAGCGAACGTTTTCACGCAGCAAATACTTCGTAGTGGTTTTATGAAAATATAATAGATGGTGTCAGTGCGTTTGTAAATAAAAACAATTGGAATTTAGAGTTTGTCAGTATTTTAAAATTGATTGAGATTCCAGTGAAAATTATAGATCGGACAAGTCTATATAAATTTGGAGGGTCGATTCCTGTCTCTATCAGGGAGCCCTAGAATTTGTAGAATGGCCTAATATTGCCAATAGATTTAGGGTAAGATACTCCAGTATCCAATAGCACTAAGCATCGCCACCATTGCGATTAAATGTAGATATTACCCAATGTACCGACACGACGACCCGAGGCCTATTGAAGGATGGCCTAATGAAAGAAGACGTACTGCAGATAAGTTTAAAATTTTATAATAATTCTTCTAGGTAGTAGATGAGTCTAAAGGATGTATACTCTTGTGGCGATTGAAAAGAACATCTGAATACATAAAAGAACTCCCGATGTCGTCTTTTTATTAGCAGAGATCCCGATACCTAATCAGAAATAGGTAGAAGCAGCTTCTTTACGCCCCCGCATGCTGCAGTACCTATCAAACTAGCGCCGCCAAAAGATATTCTGTATTTCCTCTTTCCGCAAAATACATTTCAAAAATGTAACAAATCAATTATTTAGCACTAAGTAAAAGCTATTTTTAGATGTTTATGTATTGAATCTGAAATATCTTAAGAGCGTTTCTGCTAAAAACGGCTAAGAAAAAAAAATGTATCTACAACTCACAGATATATTTTAGAAAAGATGTATAACACAACTGCTTATCATCAGGCGGACCGCAAGCTTGGTGGCCACCTTAGTGGTATATAAAAAAAATGTCGTAAAATGACTAGTTATTTTTTTTTTGCAATTTAAACGTAAAATTATAATTCTGCCAAACAGCGTAGATATTAGTTGGTCCGGCAGTTGTTACAGAGTTTGCCTTTTTTATCCTACTTCGTCATCATTTTATCCTACTTCGTCATCATTTATCCAGATGGAAGACTAACTGCTGAATGTAGGCCTCCCCCATATGTCGGTAGGTCTCAATCTGCCTGCATCAAGTGGCTTTTGACGGATTTTATAATAAACAGACATATTGGAGGTGTGGTGTGATCATGTGCTACCAGAACATATTACGGATGTGGATTTGTGTTGCACATGTCAGGAATACACTAGGATAGTGTTGTTTCGTAATAGCTTTATTTCACCAGCAGGCGACTGTACTTGGTCTTATATCTCTTGGTACAGACCTCTCTCTAAGCTGTCGATCTGTTCGTTAGAAAAACTGGTGCGGTTCCTCTGCAGCTTCCGCTTGAGTCGCAATCGTGCCGCGTCATCATCCGCGCCGCTTGACCCAGCGTTCGAGTTGTCGCCAGAACCCGTCTCGTCAGAGTGCAGACCTTCTAAACCTTCCAGGGGCTCCTCACCTATAGAAGAACATAAATGATAGGTTTAGTTTTAGCATTCTATAGTTATTACCTACCCAAAAAAAGTCTAAATGTTATGATGGTTTGCCGTTTGAAAGGTTTCGTCGGGCTACTAGGAATGGGTCAGATTAATTAGGACATTGACTGGACAAACATTTTTTGGAATTAAAGATTACTGCATTAAAATAAAAAAGGGGTTTTAAGAATTGTGTGGTTGGTAGAAGTCTACCATTCTCATACTTTGCATACGTTTAATAGGCCCCTGAAGCGGACGTAGTGACAGAACATTGAGCTCGTGTTTTTTTCGATACGAACTTGAAAGGTTCATAGATTTAGAGAACTGCACAGCGTATTTCCTAGCCAACTGTGAATCAAAAGTGTGACAGAGTCGAAACGAAGCGAAGGTCTCCTGTCTCATTCTAACTTATTTTAATAAACTCCAACAAACAAAACGGCGGACGTCGATATAAAAAAAAAGTTCGTTTTATCTCTTTCTAAACTATGGCCAATTTTGTGAGGCTATTGCGCAGTCCATAGGACAGATTAAAGAACTCGAAATCTATGATTTAGTACCTAATACCTAATTAAATAGTAAAATTGATAATATGCCGTAGGTATATACATGGTAGCTTACTCTATTTTACGAGTATTTAATTTACTATACTGTGAACAACTTTTCTTCACTAGGCATACGTGCGAGTTTTTAACTTTACTAGGAATTCATGTATGGAAATGAAACAGCGTTCCAAGCGGCCGCGTTTTGAAAGGATTTTTTTCTCATAGGACTTTTAATGAATACGCGGACGCGATAGTAGAGTTACAAACATGCAAAATCTGAAAAAACTCAGTCACCACTTTTAATGGTGTGAACTTATAATGACACTAGCGACTAAACACGCAAGGTCAGAAGGTCAAAAAAGTTGGTTGTTGTGTACTTTCTTTTACGAAGCAAAAATGAAGCATAGAGTGATTTTTAACCGACTTCAAAAAAAGGAGGAGGTTCTCAATTCGACTGTATATATTATTATTTTTTTTTTATGGGTGTTCAGCCATAACTTTTTTGTTTATGAATCGATTTACGTGATTTTTTTTTATTCGACAGGATATACTTGCGAGTTGAATCCATAGAATATGGATAGAATTGGGTTTATCGAAATCGATTCAGTAGTTTAGTTTTTAGACAATTCCAAATAACTTTCCCTTGAAAAAAGCACTTCGTCACTCAAAAGTTAAAAATAAAAACTTTTTAATAAAAAAAAACAACCGGCTTCAAAAAGATGCACTCAAAAGGTAAAAATAATTACTTATTTCTAAAAAATCTGATCTGAATTACAGTTTGAAGTTGGTTTCATGCAAGTAATTAAGTAAATTAAACAGAAACCAATTTCAAACTGTAATTCAGATTAGATTTTTTAGAAATAAGTGATTATTTTTACCTTTTTAGTGCATCTTTTTGAAGCCGGTTTTTTTTTTTTATTAAAAAGTTTTTATCCTTTAAAATTATTATGTTATCTTGAAATTTTATGAGGTAACAAATAATAAAAAGTTACGCCGACTAAATAAGAATTCCTAAGATAGCTCCTTGCAAAATCGATTCAAACGATTTATAGGCGACCAGTATTCATCCCTTTGCCGAAAGTTTACAACCGCGGAGTTCGCAAATAGACTAATAAATTAATTTACCAAATAATCCAGCAGATAGCGGTGAAATTTATTAGAGTTTCCATGATTTTATCGCCACTTTCTATCGCTACAGCCTTTTAGGTACCACTTAATTGAGTTGTGGTCATGGTGATATAAGCTTAAGAAAATTTCGCTATTAAAATGCCATCCGCGATTGATTTCTTTTTTACACAGATTGTAACTAAAGAAACATGGTTTAGGGTTACCTACTATGATGCATCAATTTTTTTGCGTTTAATTTGGGAAAATTTGGAATATTTTATTATGAACTCACAAATCTCTCACAAGAAGCTTTGCTTCAATTTCATATAAAAAAAACATAGTCTATTGTACATATTTCCTACACATTTGCAATGAGTTTTTAGCAGTTAGGTAAGTTTTAGTTAAAAGTTTTATAACCTTTTTTTATTATTTAAAAGAGTCAAAGTCCTAAAGCCCGCTGGTAACAATAATAATAATTTGGGCTTCTGTGTTATATTGTACAACAGCGCTATTTGGTACTAAAGTAAGCGAGGCTTGTATTATGGATACCATATAACGGATGATAGAATTACACATGACCTTTTTTGTAAATTAATACATATTATACATAGAAAACACTCATTACACAATTTGTTTATCCTGTGCGGGAATCGACCCCAGACGCTTATCGTTAGGCATTACCTACTGAGCCACGACGACTATCATTATAGTATTTTCTGTTTTAGTTTAGCCAAATCATTAATGTTTTTGAATTAAGTTAAATGTTTGTTAAGTTAATCACTTTAAAATTATTACGAAAAGTAAGTACCTACTTAAATTTTATTAATTCATGAGACGTGCACCGCTGTTTGACTAACGAAATAATCTATTCTCGTGGGAACTCTGAATCGAAATAAAAATCTGTGTCAATAGTCAAGTTAAGTTATTCCTCCGTGTTGACGTTAAAGGTAAAAAAAAACACACTTTAGCATCTGCTTATAATATATTAGACCTATGGATGGATATATATCAAAAAGGTTCGAAATTACGCGGACATCATGGGATGAAGTACTGACGAATTCAATCAGGCTTCGAAAACTACTAGCATTTTTTAAAGAAATCAGCGACATAAATATTGATACTATCACAACCTACAAACTTAGGTCTGTATCTACTAACATAGGTCTTTACCTACTAACGTAAACTCAAAAGTTACCTAAACTAACTATGCGACAGGAGTGGGAATAAATTTAGTTCAAGTGTCAAGATTTCGCGGTGGTTGTCTTCTAACGGGACGTGGACCGCTGCGACAGGGAGACTTCGGAAGGGGGAAAAGGGGGAAAGTGGGGACCGTAACGCGCGCGTTCATGCAGAAACTGACGATAACGCCGCCCGGCCTACCACGTAACCCTGCGAAGTATGATAGCTTTATCGGTGGCTTAAAAATGTATGGCCAATAATGGAGCGCCGGCTTTGATGAGGTGCTCTTTAGTTTGGTAAAGTTATTGTAGCTCTAGCTAAAGGGTGGTTTGAAATTATAATTCTTTATTTTTTGTTTTTGTTCTGTGAAAAAAAAATTTTTTTCTTACTTTACGAAAAACTACATTACTATAATTTTTAAACAAGTCTTCTTTAAATAAAATTTCACTTCATGCTTAGTCCTTAATCCCCCCCCCCCCTCTACTTTGTAAACAACTTTTCGGATACTACACCGACTGGCTGCACGAGTAACTTGCTCAAATAATTAAAACGTCTTTTAAAAGATTTCCTTCTTACATAAGGTCTATGTAAAAAAACTAATGGTAGGAAATAATTACTATACTCAAATGAATCATATCTTTAAAACAATACATAAATAATTAGTTTTTTCTATGATATACATAAAGGATATCGAAATGACTGTCTGTATATTGAAGAACTTTCTTTTTGTAAGGAATGTATTATGTGTAGAAGAGCTACGCCGCCGCACGCCGTCGTAGTCACTTCGTAGCATATGCTCCGAACTATGTAGATAATAGACTAAATGATCAAACTTTACTAAATGTTAAATAAAATAATCTAAAATAAAACGATTTTAGTGTATTAGCGATCTAAATCTGTCATAACTCATAGATTTTTATACAACAAAATCCCTACTCTTAATGTCGAGGGAGGGCAGGGGGGGGAATCAGTTAATGTAATTCAAAAAGTATCATTTTTAAACTTCAGGTAATGTTTTATTCTTTTTTTATCATTAAATTAAGTATTAGTATTTAATTATTACAAAAGCTAATAAAAAAACTGGTGACAAATAAAATAAAATTATTCCGTACACCAGCGTCTAAGTTTTAGGTAAAATTAGGTCTATAAAGCTATATATAAATTTATTAATGTATTCTACCAATTTGATAGATAAAACAATTTAAACCTTTGTTCTTTATATATATATTTTTATTATATTATTATATTCTACAGTTCGTAGCAAGTAACGTAGTAAGGGTTTTAGAACCGCAGTGGAGTGTTTTTACAGGGCGGTTAGATAAAGAGTTGTTACAAGTCGATACCGTGATGGCACGGAAGTATTTCGTAACGTCCACTATTAATGCAGAATTATAACAGATACTATAATTCTGTAAAGGAGAATGGGCAAAAGACTTTGGACCTTGGTCCAAGAAATTGACAGTCTGCCCGCAGGATTGCTATATAGTGCATTTGAAAGAGTAATTTTATTACATTTTTCTATCAATAAAACTATCCTACAAGAAATGAAGTATACTGCTGTATTCATCTTAAACTATGGTAGGTTAACAATGATAAAAAAGAAAATATTACGATTGAATATGTTTGTATAGAATAAATCTATAATGTAAGAGATCATCTTACCCATCATCTATTATATAATCATAAAGGCCTTTCCTTGATTAAATTCGAAGTAAGTTCATTGACATAAGTCGTCAATTAATATTTTGAATGCCAGATACCAAAAACTATGCCATAGTAAGCTCATGTGTCTCATAATAGATGTTTATAAGAAGAAACACCTGATCAAATATAATACTAGAATTGAAACAGTTAACTTAATAAAACTATGAATAGTTTTACCTACATATAAACAGCAGTATATCTCAGTTTTGCAGGATAGATTTTTACTACCCATACTAAATAATAATGTGATTAAACGACTCTTCCAAATGCACTATGTATTAATTCTGGGGGCACACCATGGTTTTTTGTGGACTACAGTCCGACGCAAATGAGAATAGATTATAAGGTAAATCATTTCTAGGTGGTGAAAAGAAATCAGTTTTCGTCCTTATGTGTTCTTCGACTCCGTCTTAAGACTGTCAAAATGCAAATCTTGTTAGCCACATTTGTGTTAGCCATGCGATAACAATGTATTGGCTGCGCTGTGTCGGCCCGAATTCGGTGAAAGGATCAATTTTCAATGCCTGTTGTTTGCGCCCTAATTCCCAGTTATGATTTCAGAATACTTAATTTGTTTGAATACTTTGCTATAGATCGATACAACACTGCCTAATCCTGACTTACTTTTTATAGTTTATCAATAACTGGCAAAGTGAGTTTCCAGGGGGTTTATTATCCTGTTTATTTTTCATTTAACCATTTCTCATTATACCATTCATACCATCATTCACCATTTTTTCTCAAAGGCTAAATGAAAAATAGCCATATTAGTTCAGCTACACTGAATTAAAAGGGCGGCGATGGGATCACCACTTTTCACGCAGGACTAATGTGGTTGGTAAAAAGATGCTGCCACATTATGATATTAGGTTCTTAATAAGAACCCCTTAATACATCCTTATAATAAACAACTCATACAATTTTTAAACTCCGACAAAAAAGTCATAAATGTCATAAGTATAAACACATAGTTATACGCTTCTTAAAAGAATACTATTCGCGGCTCACGTGGTTCATACAGACGAATTTCCGTGTGCCAGTTTTTAATTGAATTATAAAGTTTAAAAGCTATATAGGATTCTAGTTTTTCATACAAATGATATCGAATAAGATTAAAAGTTAATAAGAACTTTTTTTAGGATTTTGGAAAACCACAGACAAAGATATTCGTCTTGAGATCATGCCTACAAAATTTTACAGTATTCGATCAGTAAATGTCCAAAACAAGTAGGAAATTCGTTTGTATGAAACACGCTGCGAGGCGCCGCGAGCCCTTCCTCTAAATGGGTGGTACTATTCTAATATGGCTTTTAACTAACCATATCATATTCTGAAATCTTTTTTCACGGCTAATTAATAGCCACAATATTTAAGATGAAATAAATAAAGTTTACCTCCGTGACATATTGCGAAGGGCACAGTGATACCTACCAGGCGTACATCAGCTGTCAGGAGGTTCGGGAGAGCATTAATGTTTCATGAAGCCCTGGTAGGAGTTATAATGTGCAGATCCGTATCAGTTAATAGACATGTCACTGTTTACGTCTCATGTCTTCTGGGACGCGCTGTCAGCCTGGTGACAATTTAGTGAGTAACACATTTTTTTTTATCTTTTTATATGTTTTTATAAGAAAGGACGCTGGCAAGAAATTAAATTTATTTTAATGGAAGACCAAAATATCACAGATAGTATTTTAGATGTATAGATAGTCTAAGGTGATTTTGTTTTTTGAAAACGATAAACTATTCAATTTTTTTGCGTAAGGCTAAATAAATCAAATGCTCAAAAACATATGTTTTCTATATTTATATCTATATTTAATGCAGCATATCGAATGTTATTAGTGTAAAAGAATGTGTGTACGTATGTAAGTTTGTTTGTTATCAGACAACGATTAGTAGTGGAAATAGTATTTTTAACGCATAGGTATTACGAGTGATACCGCAGAACACATCTAGTTTTAAATGAAGTTAAAACCCATTAGGTATAATACTTATAATTTTAATTTGTAGTGCCAGATACATAAACGGGTTTCTGCAAATGAACAAGTAAGATAATTATATAAACTGCTAAAAAATTATGTTGAAGAAAAAAGTCTTAGTTTCCATTGTGAAGTTCAGCTTTTTAACGTAGTGCCTAGACAAATAAACACACAGAAATTCTTACAACCTCTGGAAAGTGTTTCGTTATTGAACATAAGTAGGGATGGGCCATGTATGACAATATCGATGTTCATCAAACATAAAACATTGATGATGGCTGACATCAAGGTCTATGCAAAAATTTTTAGAATTACCCAAACAGTAAAATTGTATTGGCTTTATAAATAATAAAAAAGTTTTTTTTATTAAAAAGTATTAATAAATACTTTTTGTCTAAGCTTATTTATGATAAACACGATGTCTAGTCTTTTACACATTACTTGTTCATAATTAGGTATTATGTAAAAAACAATGTTAAGTAACTAAAATATAAATGCACAAATTAGAGCACGCCAAAGTCACCACAGAAAGAAAAAAAAATTTTATGTAATTCAGTTCGTTCAAAATTCAGATCCTTGAATTCGTAAATAGATGATTGATTCCGGTTTGATTACTAAAGCATATAATTGTAACTTATTTCTTAATTTTGATTCAATAAAATATTGCATAAAGTCAAATATATGCGCAGAAAATCCTAAACTTGAGTTTATCCGCTGTGATGACTATCCATTATGTAAGCATAATGTTAAACATATATGATGTTAAAACATCGATATTTTGCCTTTTAAGGCTATAGCATACCCTAGCGAAAGCGTGCCGTTTCGACCAGTGTACCAAGACATTTTACACTATTGAAGCATACAAAGAGGCACAATTCTACGTATGATAGGCGCTAGCACGTGACCGCACGATATAAATCTCGATTTTTTCGGTCGGTATAAAATTCATATATTTATTTAGAACTATGAAAATAGCAGATTTACTTGCTCGGTATAATACATATTTTCTGAAATAAAAATCAAGAGTATATCTCTCTTAACTTTCAAAACAATTTTAATTAAAGCCCAGAAATAGAGTGTAAGATTTTTTTTCTGAATGTTTTAATAGCAGAATTATTATTATATTAGCAAATCCACTTAATTAAGGTTTGAACTATAACATATATTTTTTCACGTCAAAAAGTGTACTCGGACTGCAATAAAATTCTTACAAACTTAACTCGTTTGGGTATGCCATCTCCTTAGCATCGATGATCATCGACCATCCCTAATACCAAGCCCTCCCCTAAGTATTTTTAAAAACCTTCTTTAATGTGCATATTTTCGACAGTATTATATGTACACCTACTTTATTTATAAGATTTTTTCCCCAAACTGTCTCATATAGTAGACAAAATGGCGTTGGTTATAAACTAAACCCGAACGTTGCGACACGCTGCCTTATCCAAAAATGACATTAATTCCCCTGCGTCTCGCACCTACCCACACGTGGGGAGAAAATAAGTGTTTTGTTTAGCCACAACAGAGATAAATATATGGATATGTGTAGACATATAGAGCTATGATGCTTTTTATATCATTTACTTAAATATAACAGAGATAAATTATGATAATAAATATACACATGGATTAGGGTTTAGGGATTCGCAATCAATAAAAGACTGTAAGAGATTAATATCTACGGGTCGATAGGACATGGAGCTTATTGCGAAAAGTCTTAAAATAAATACGTCAGACTCACGAATTCGATAGTAAAATGTATGCATGCTGTCATGGGTCCCGGGATGTAAGACCTAGTTGCATACATTTTCTCCTGAATACTCGACTGCAGTGCTCGATTCTTTTACAATCATAGAAAGCAACACTATTTTACTATATTCCCTGCAGAATGCAGAAAGCAGCATTAAAATCAGTTTCGTTTTGCTAAGCCCTATGATGACTATCAGGGAATATAGTAAAATTGTGTTGCTTTGTATGATTGTGAAAAGTCTCGAGCTGCTTTGCCCAGTGATACTAGGGACCAATATAAATGATTTCATTCGAAGGAATGAAAATTCTATCCACCGGAATTCAAGATGGCGGACATTTTCCAAAATGGCGGCTGTATAATTTTAAAAACTTTTAGACTCAAAACGGCTGCACCGATTTTAGTAATTGGGTTTTTAATCGATTTGTATTGACAAATGTTATCATTAGAAAAAATACCGGTTAAGAGATTAAAGATGGCGGCCGAATATTGAAGAAAATTTCGAAGAAGAGAATTTCGAATTTTTTTTTTGTTCTAATGAAAATTGCAACTAAATAACATAAAATATGCACACATATTTTTTAATTTAAAAAATGCCTGATAAAATTATCTACTAAAAAAGAAAAAAAAGTGACAATCCGTCGAGTAGTTTTTGAACTTTACGAATTACAAAAGAAGTGCGACTTCACGCAAAAGTTATGGCAGAACAGCCACTAATGGTACAAAACCCTTTATTTCTAGATCATCTATCCGTGCCATTGCCATCCTCTTGAGATTGGAAGTCATCTAATGACAGTTGGGAACCGCAATGTGCTGAAGCCAGGGAGATATGGCGTGAGTTATTGTACTTGGACCAATGTGGCTGTATAAACGGCTGCAAAACAATGCGCTGCACCGGTCTACCCTGCATAGTACAGTGCGGCACATGCAAAGGCATTTGCAAAAACGAAAGGAGTATTGAATTTTTTTTTTCTTAGTATTTATAGGTTATATCAGGTATATTTTGTTCTGATTTCATATGAATCTTCTCTTCTATCAGTTCAACCACATCGGTAGAAGAAGTTAAAGACGATTAATTAAGCCCAACCTGCACTAAGCCGGTCATATACATAAAAATCGTCTATTACGTAAATTATTGAAATCGATGCATTTGTTTTGATCGTATGATACATCACATCACGTAGAGTGAAGGTTTCCAAAACCTCGCGCTTCTTTTGAACTACACGAGTTCAAAAACTACTTCACCGATTATCAAGCATTTTTTTTTATTTTATAGATAATATTATCAGAATTATTTAAATATATTTATTTTAAACATAAATTAATTACAAAACGATATACCTACTAAGAAACTTAAAAGCTAATTATAAAAAAAGTGTGTGCCCGCGTGGTAGAGTTCCAAGAACGCTGGCTGCATTTCCCCTCTGAAGCGAAATACTTATTCTCTGAGCGAGAAATGAGCCGCCCTCTTGTCGCTAGAAGCAGCTTTTGAGCGCGGTAAAATAGATTTAAAAAACTTATGAGCAGATGAACACCATGGGCCGAGCGTCTCTACTGCAAACGGCACAAATATGTAATCTGAAGAATATGTGTGCATATCTTAGAATATTTAGTTCTTATTTTCATTAGAACGAAAAAAATAATTCGAAAATTTCTAAATTTTCTTTATATTCGGCCACCAACTTTAATCTATTGAACGGTATTTTTTCTATTGGTAACAGGTGTCAATACGAATCGATTGACACCCCAATCACTTAAATCGGTGCAGCCGTTTTGAGTCTACAAATTTTTAAAACTATGCAGCTGCCATTTCGGAAAAAGTACGCCATCTTGAATTCCAGTGGATAGAATTTTTATTTCCTCGAATGAAATCACCCAAATTAGTCCCTAGTATCACTAGGAAAAGCGGTTTCCTTTCTGCATAAAATGCAGCTTCCCCTGTAAATATCGCCTTAGCCCTAACTACTAAGAATATGAGTAACAAAGGCTAAATTTAATTGTTTTGATAAGAATAAGTTTTTATTTCGCAATATAAATGTTTGTAAATCAAGTAGTAAGAAAAAAGACACTGTTTCTTTACGTTAGTAGAATATTTTTGTCCCGATTGCGATTTCCTACGGGATTAATTTTGCGGGAACAGGTTTTTACGCGGGTGAAACCGCAAAGCTATAAAATATAGGTACAGCCGTTGAAATGGATATTGCATACTAAAAATATTACTTTAAATACGCCACAGAATGTTAAAGATACTAATTCTTAAGCCAAACGAGTGATAAAGTAAAGACCAAAAAAAGTTCATTATTTTTGACCCCAAAATACCGGAATATTCGACTGGGGATAAGTGCCATGGTGTTATACTATTGTTATTATATATCTAGAAATACACTCTTTTATACATGTATATTCGCTGAAATATCAAAACACAGCCCAGCCCAAACAAAGGGTTTAAAAACACAGAGGTTCCAGTTATAACGTATGGGATTACTAATAAAGGAATTTGCAAAATTTATCCCTTCATATAATCATGCCTTAGAGGGCAAAATTGAGGTTGAAAATTTGTAGCAGAATTCCGATATTTTTGTAAGTAAAACCATAAACATTTTAAAGCTATCTTTTTTTCCGAAAATCCAAGCGATTGAAGTCGCAATTATAAGGTAGTTATATTTAAAACCTTACTTGATACAGTATTTAAGTACCTTCTATAAATATTTTATATCTATCGAAAGAAAAAGTAGTATACGTACCTATTTCTTAACGTAAAATAATACCGAACTAAAAAAAATATTGTAATATAACAAGAAACTAACTGCATGTAAAAATGGAACTAATAACATAATATATTTACGCTCTGACTGCATCTCTTCTAGTTTACAACTTTTCGTGCAGTTCCTCTTATTAAATTAAGTCGAAATTTTTGTATCATAATTATTTTATAGGTACTATGTTGTGTACCTATGACACTTCGCAGATAAAAAGAACCTGATATCTAAACATATCGAAATTCTTTAAGATTAGATTACAAGAGATAAAATAGAAATCTATCCGCATAAACATACTTACTTGCCAGTCGGGTAAAAATCATTTGCGTGGTTTTAGTATTATGGGCAGACTATCATGTACTATGATTTATAAAGAACTCTTTCAAAGGCGATTTAGATTTTTTCTGCCGTCACAAAATTGTTTAGTATAGCTATATTCTGTTCACATAGCTCGCCTTCCCCGGTGTCTTGGAGCACCCTTTTACCGATATTCTTTGACAAAATGGCTGAAGCGTGACTGGACTGCAGATTTGCTCGGTATCTCTTACTCTAAATGATCGTATGAAGTTTTAAAATTTCCTTTCTATTTCAATTTCCATGCAGTTATGAATAATACAAATACTTAAGGTTTTTATTTAATGTATTTTTAATTTTATGCTATGATAATTCATAAAATATGTAGAAATATCTGCTATTTTGCCTCTAAATTTGTTTATCTCGGCATAGAAATTAAATTTAATGTTTTAATTTTTAAAAAAATTATTTAAAATTAATACACAAGGAATATGTACCTATAAAATAATATGATAATTTAAAATAAACTTAAGGGGTACATAGCAGATAATTAACGCCGCCATTTTTTTAATTTCATTTTCATAGAAAGCAAAAATTTAAGCATTTAATAAAAAAAATTAATAGTATCATCTTGGTGTTATAATAGGGTTACTTCACATTATTTAAAACGATATAAGACATACTCCAAACGTTGTTTTCTGATTTAGTATTTGGAACTACCCTTCAAAGATGTTAGGAGACGGGAGGAAGCAGATTAAAACCGATTTGAAGCTTGAGGAAAAATATAAAAAATTACAAAGCTAGGTTACAGTACAAGTTACGCGCCGCCGGCAAAAATATGTCCTAGCAAAATATTTATCTGAGCCCATCGACGCAACACTGTTTCTGATCCAGTGTAAGTATCTGGACTAAGCCAAGCACTTCCCAGCCTTAAAATAGTAAGCGGTAAAAAATCTTGGACAGAATCCTACTAATATTATAAATGTGAAAGTTTGTATGTCTGAATGGATGTTCGTTACTCAATCACGCTTCAACCACTGGACGGATCAGGATAAAAATTACATATAGGTTAGGTACTGGAATAGCATATAGGCTACTTCTTATCCCTAAAAATTCAAAATGCGGGAATAACTATAACAGAGTTAAACGAACTATAGCTGCACCTATAGCATGCTATATAAATTTTTTGGTATAACAAATTAATTAATTGGAGTAAATTAAGGCGTTCCATGCCGAATTTAGGGCTGGCGGAGTCGGTGGCAAAGTTTAGTAATATATAGTCCCTGACAAACTAATAAGATAATTTTTTTTATGACTTACTTTTCTAAACATAGTGGTTTACAATTAGGGATAAAGCCACCTTGTCTGGCATTGTATCAGAAGCATTAATTGCCACCAGTATTACGCAGGACTAAAGTGGTTGGTAAAACGAGGCTATTCCCACATTATGATGTGGCTGTGTGTCCAGGATATTGGAACCATGACGCTATACATACAACCATACATGCAGAAATCCTCTAGTATATAATGTTTCTGGGTAATTGTTATTGGTATATTTACCTGTATATTTATTTAGCTAGGTAAATCTTGATAAAATCCGATTGAAAAGTCGTCTCTCGAGTCTGTAGACATAATTTACATATGTCAGCGTTGTAGCGCGAGACATAAGCAAGCATACTGACACATACGTACACACATACGTACACACATATATATGTGTCGGCACGTTGTTTATGCGCCGTGCCGCGGGGAGGAGCACTGGGGCGGCACTAACGCAAGAGAGGGGCCCCGCCCTTCAAATGTGCCGTTCTGTTTTTTATTCATTATTTTTTCATATCTATACGCTCAATATGCGAATGATAGTATCGGTTTTGTGACTGTATTGCAAGAACCGAAGTCAGGAGTCACTAAATATATTAGGAACAATAATCTTAATTACCTACAATAGGCGTATTTAGGGAGGTGGTTTAAGGACTCAAACCCCAAAATAAAAAAAAATATAGGCTTCTTAGAAAAATCCGTTTGTATGTATGGACTTTTTCCTACAACAGTGGATTGAATCCCCCCCAAATTATTTTCTTATGCGCGTTTTCCGGACTGGATATCTTCGCGGGCAAGGTCTCTGACTGCTCGGCGGTACATAAAATACACTCACATACACAATAAAATCCTGGAGGAGCATGTGGTCTCTTATGTTGACTTTGTTGGCTGAGTGTTTACTTTTATGCATGATAACGCTCTGCTCCAGCGAGAAGTCCAGACCTAAACCGGATAGACCATCTTTGGGATCAATTCAAACGTCATGCCCGATCGCAAAATCCTGCTCCACCACCACCAGTCTAGAGAGATCCAAGCGGCTTTCGTCGAGGAATGGGACAGTACCTATTCCAAAGAAAGTCATCAAGAAATTGGTGAGGTCCATGTGAGCAAGGGGGCTAACACGAAGTTATAGGTTATTTTTTTAGCATCTTTTCGTATATTTTTACGTGTTATTTATCTTATTGTTTGCCAGCATAATTAATTATTATAATTATTTGTTATTTTGTTATTAACATCTTTTATTTGCATTGAAAAAACAAAACAAAAATTTAGATGTATTTTGAAAAGTAACTTTTTTTATCTTTCAAATGATACCCTACATTGCCCCCATGATTGGTTCTAGATGAGGTTAAAATTTATTTAAAGTACTTTTTTATGCGGTGAGATTTTTTTTACATTGAGAGTAATTCAATGTTAATAATTTGTTGTTAAATAGGAAGAAACCAATTGTATTAAATTTCTAACACCAGTTAGGTAGGTATGTCAGTCAGGTGAAAACCAGTGGGAGCAATTAGACTTTTAGGTTGCACAGTATGTTTAGGTACTTCATTACTCCAGAAGCGAAACTTTACCACATATAGCTCGAATGGTAAATAGACTTACATACTTCTGCAGCTTGTGGTTAAAAAGCTTCGTCAACTCATGGACAAAGTAACAGCTTGTCAGCAGCTTCCATAACGTGATGTGGTATTTAGAAATTGTCCAAAAAAAGAGAGAGAGTTCTAAGTAGATGAATGTACTTTATCTTACTTTATTATAACTTGTATATAATAAGTACACCTACATAATTTATGTGTAAGTATATACAAATAATTTAATTTAATCATATAAAATATTTATTAACTGTAGGTAGTAGGTAAGTAAGAGACTTACGGAATAGATTATAATTAAATAATAAAACTGAACTAAGCTTACAGCAACACTAGCGACCCAACACCCAAGGTCAGAAAAGTTTGTTGGATTGTACATTCTATTTCATATTTTTTCAAAAAAGTCTACCATATACTTATACATTCGTGTTATTCCATTAATTTAAATGCCCTTTTTGTAATATATTTAAAAATAATCTTTTGGCCTAGGCAGCGTAGCGAGATTCGTTGACCTAATGTAATTTTTACGCATTTTGGTTTACTAAAATTTTCATTAAAATCAATTAAAAACACTTAGCTCGTGGCCCACGCACAGTTTGCCTATCGGAAATTATTTGTTTGAAAAGTTAAGCAACATAGGTAGAGGTCAGTGATTGGATGAGACCGCCAAATAACACATTTCTCTAAGGTCATATGATATTCGGACGGCTTAAAAAATCTGGGTCGAATGGCTAGTAGCTCAACAACTTCTGCTAATCCATACTGGGCGAGCCCATGGTCTAAGCTTCCTTTCTCCAAAGAAAAGACTGTGCCCATGTTGTAGGGATAAACAACGGTTGAGGCAACTTAGATATAAATACTTACCGTATATCGCAAAAACAATAACAAATAGATACCTATCCTCAAAACCCTGCTCGTAAATTAACACATCTATAATTACACGAAACATTCGGGGGAACCAAAACCGCCCTTTAGCGAACGTTTTCATGTTTTATAATCCTGTTACATGCGTTATTGGCCTCGGCAAACCCTTTGTGCAACCCGTTCGCGTGGAAACTGTGCGCTCTTTGTCGCTGTCTATATGCGCGGTGCAATTTCATACGGCCGCTTTAATTAGAGACAAATTATTGTGTGTTCTTATGAAATGTATTCAAGGATATTCCTCAGTTTTGTAATGGTGCCGGTAACAGTGTTAATAGCTAATCTAACTATGTCCTAGATAATCGTAGCAAATCCATGTATTTTATCTATTGGTTTATTATATTTATATTATTGTAGATTTATTTCTTAAATTGTGTATAACATGTACTAAAATTCACTAAATATATTTACCTAACAGGTTTTTTAAGTTGAGTAAAAATGGTAAAAAAACATATTTCGTGATGTTATTACCTTTGGCGGTACCTATTTGTTTCTGTCTGCTCTTTTGACTCTTTGCCATTGTCGATAACTGTTTGACTATCTGTCTGCCACTGTAAATTACCTCGACAACTGTATCAGTAATTAACTTAAATTTTGGCATGTTTTGGAATTATTAGTAATAATTAACTAAACTAACATTAACACTTTTCTTGTTACCTTTTTTTAAATTACAAAACAAGTTTGTTTTTGAGAATTACATTTAATATAACATTAAATGTAGCGCCACCACTAGATATTGTTTATTTCTTTTTCGCACAAAGCGTATTTTAATTTTGAAAAAGTAAAAAAATAAAAGCAATAACTAGTCATTAATCAACTTTACATTGTTTGTGAAATATGTATTAGAGTTTTAGTTCGGATCGGTCGGTTCGGCCGGCCACTTTAAACCCGAAATAAAACTCACAGACGTATTCTACAAACAATACAATACGTTTTAAAAATGGTTAATGGCTAGTGAGTATATTTAATTTTTTTCACTTTTTTTAATTATGATTTGTACAAAGAAGAAATTAACATTATCTACTGACGACGGTGGTTAATAGATCAATCAAGCTAGTATTGTGAGTAGTATTTTTTTCTTTCAAATTCATAACGAACAGACATTGAACCGCTACGAACTCAGGTATTTTTAATTTTTAAAGGTTTAGATAAAATGCTTCACAATAATCTGTTGTACGTTTTGCAGATAGGTGCACAAGGGTTGCGTATGTAATGAAGACGGATTTAATTGGTATTTTGCTCGCGTGTATGCCTTCGCGGCCGGAACAGGTTTTAGAAGGGCTGCGCCGCTTATATCAGGTTTTACGAGGATTTGAAAAACATCCGTTACTATTATTTGTTCAATTAAATTTTTATGTATTATTTTATATTTCAAAAAACTCCATAATAATATTACAAGTTATATGTCTCAAAAAGTGATTAATTACGAACTAACTACATAATCACTCTATAGTATACAGGGTTAAAGGTCAATTCGACCTATATACTTTAAGAGGATCCATTATTTCTGACTGATTTGACTATGAAACACCGAACCTCGAACTTAACCGTTCTTAAGTTATAATACTTTGAAGTATTTTTTAAAAATTTGCCATTTCTTTTGTCTCTAACTTATTTAGTTTTGCTATTTTTGTGTACTACATTAGTTGCTTAATTATTCTGAACACTAAAATTCCAAGTACCAACTGAGTCGTAGTAGACGATGAACAGTAGAAATAAGAAATAAATTTGAAAAAATGTTATTTCTTTCTTCAATATTAGAATAAAAGTTGATGACAGTTGTTCTCCAGATGTTCGTTAAAATATCTACGGTTCCTTAGTTATCTAACAACGTACAATAAGCTAGGGTATTTCAGGATTCTCAGAAAAAACTTTGAAGATACGCTACTAGGTAGTATTAAAAAATAATGGTAATAGAGCGTCAAATTTATAACTTGGGTCAGAAAACATAATAAAACAATGTATGTTTGGTGTATGATGACCAAATCTAATATCATCTGTTGATGTTTTGCGACAGAAAATAATTGATGCCGCAAACGAAATAAGAAGAGTTTTAACAACTGGCGTAATAAAAAGTGGCTTAAAACGCAAAATGCGAGTTATAGTTATAGTAAATAATTTAGAGAGAAAAAACACAAAAAAGGGGACAACAGACAAAAAAAACGGCAATTTTTAACTTATTTAACTTAAAAACAGTTAAGTTTAGGGTACGGTGTTTTATAGTCAAATCAGTCAGAAATGATGCAAACTACATCCTCGTGAAGGACTTAACCATTAACCCTGTATAAAGTAAATATACCTAGGTATATAGTTTTTCAAGTTTAATTTTCTATATCACTTATATGAACAAGAGCATATAGGTATGTTATGTATAGCTTTATACATGTTGGGACGTTAACGTTAAACATACTTACATACCTATATATGTTATGGTGGGATGTTCAAAGCGTGCCGGGCGCGGTTCCAACCCTTTGATGTCCCGCTTATAAGGGTTTAGGCATAGTCTGTATATCTAACATAGGAAAGCTTTCTATTTTGGTATTTCGACGTCTTAGGGCTCCCTTTGTGCAAATTTTATTTATGGTAATTTAACCGATTTTCACAAGAATAGGTACAAGGAAAACTGATATTTGGAAATATTTTAAATTTTTAAGTGTTATACAAAGAAAATAGTACTTCAATGTACATTAATGTAAATACAGTTTACCTACACAAACATCAACACAATCAAGGGATATTAAACATTTTATCTATTTTTAGGAAAACTACTAAGAATTTAGTATAGAGAATCCATACTAATATTATAAATTTTATGAAATTTGGTACGGAGATAAGTAGTTTGAGTCGCGGGGAAGGACAAAGGATAGTTTTTGTCACGAAAAATTCAAAATTTCCCGCGGGAATAACTGTTACCGAACTTAAACAAACTAAAGCTTGCTATAGCAAACTACAGTATAATTAAGGAGTTGACGTAAGAATCCCACGCCGATAACCAAATTTAGAGCGGGTGGAGCCGATGGCAAAATTCATTAATTACAAACTATCCCATTAATATTATAAATGCGAAACTTTGGATGTTTGGTTGTTTGTAACACAATCACGCTTTAACCATTGGATGGATCAGGATGAAACTTGGCACACATATAGGTTAAGTCATGCAGTAGAACATAATCTTTTTTTTCATCCCGGAAAACTCATAAGTTTTCGCGCAAATAACTATAGCGTTTGTTACTCAATCCTGCTGCAACGGAACATCCATTTGACCTGAAATTTTGCACGGAGATAGTTGAAGATACGAAGAAGGACAAAGGCCAATATTTATATCCCGCAGGAGAAACTATAACCGTATTCCACGAACGAACCATAGCTGCAGCTATAGCTTGCTAATGCATGATAACGCCCTTTCTCATACGGTGCAGCGGGTGTCAGTCGCGCCCTTAGAGACCATTATGTCCAGATTGAATACGCATGAGACATGTTGCACCGTAGATCATGGCTTAATTTCTTATCAATAAAAAAAAATTAAAAATTTGCACACAGTTTACTTACTGAATTGTCGAAAATTTATAGCGAAAAAAGCAAAAAAATAACATTCAAAAAAAAAAAAAAATTCACAAATAACGGCTGACCGATGACCTAACTTTAGTGAGAATGATAGTACATCAACAGTCCATTTCCCCCGCATTCACTCCGGAACAATGCGTGAGACAATAAGTCACCGAATCCAATAAATAAATATTCAACACTACACCATACATCTTACTAATTTAGTGTTACGGAACCCCATGATAACCATTTATCCCGGGAGCCCGCGAATAAAATATCCTGCGACATTTTTCTTCACCTTATCTCGTGAGACCAGACGATTTTTTGTTTCTGTCTCACACAATGTTTATTGTATATGTCCATTTCGTTCTCACAGCATTTATCACAGATCTGTCTCGCCACCTCCCTTTATTCAGTGCCTTTTATTTAGTTTTCGCTCCTTTAATGGATTTATTCTGTGCGGCCGTACTTTGACCTTGCGTGGGTTTGTCTCTTTTACGATTTTTGTCAATCGCTTGATCTAAAACGCTTCAGCGATCAATTGTATTGCTTAAAACGTTAAGTCCTTTAAAAATACAACTATTTTATGAAAATGTCAATAAGCATAAACATGACATTGAACAAGGGAAAATGTTACATGTCCTGAAACATCTATATGTATAATTCTTTTGTACGTGTATAAGTCATTGAACTCCTCCTAAACGGCTCTACCGATTTTAATGATTTTTTTTGAATGCATTTGAGTTTTAGGGACCCCCTGGATATATGCTGGTCGCTGTTGCGATTCACATTAAGACCCCGTAGGTGGCCCTTCAATGGGGTTATATGAACATTATTCATCGACTACGCATATTGAAAAAAAAAGTGCAAGTCGGACTAGCGCACGATGGGTTCCGTACCAATATCTAAAAAAACGCAAAAAAAAAAACACGCTTGTTGCATGGGAGCCCCCTCAAATATTTGTATTATTTAAATTTAATTATTTATTGAATAAGTATAAGTAAATATATAACTATATATTCTGTGAATATTTCAAGCGTCCTGTTGCCGTTATCAATATCGAGCAAAACGAGCAAAACAATCACGTTTGTTGTATGGAAGCCCCCTTAGATATTCATTTTATTCTGTTTTTAGTATTTTTTGTTATAGCGACAACAGATATACAACTTCTGTGAAAATTTCAACTGTCTCACTATCACGGTTCATGACATACAGCTTGGTGACAGATGGACGGACAGCGTAATCTTAGGATCCAATTTTTCACCCTTTGGGTACGGAACCCTAACCCTTTCAGGCAGGACAACGTCGGTCGGGTCTGCTAGTACCTATTACATATTTCTTTTTCGTGGCGACATTTGTGTTGTGAGTATTCACTAGTCAATCACGTATTAGAACCCTAAATCAATACTAATATTTTTATTTAAAATGCATTGTTAAATTTGTTAGAATATGTTTTGCTTTTTCTAGTTTATATGTACATAAACACACCCTGGCACATTCCTTTACTAGAAACTTATAATGGTATTCGCACTAATAAGATATAGGTTGGCATACAAACAGCTCATTCCACACGGCTTTGGGATTCCCTGGAGTTTGGTGGTCGGGAGACATGCGCGCGGGAAATAGAACTGTCTCGTTTATCGTATTCGTTTTTAGAAATCTCTATGAATATCGCATTAAATAATATATCCCGCTTCACTTTTTCAATTTTCAATCCATAACTCCTTATTTACTTATGAAATAAGGAGTTATAGATTGAAAACCAGAATTATGCTGACTAAGAAAGGTATATTTTATGCAATATTTTCAAGTCAAATATGCCATAAAAAGCTAATAATTCAATAAAAACTAAAACGTTTTCAAAAAACGTGGCAGAGTAATTTAATTACATTTCGCGTGTAGTAAAGTTACTGTTAAAACCGTTTCGTGTCTCCGAGGCATATTTTGTTACAAAGCTAACAAACCAAGTTACTAACTTTGGTAATTGTTTGTGATAGCTCTTATGCTCTATTAGCCAATTCTAACTTAAATACGGCAAAGCCTATAAGGAAATAAAGGGTACACTTTTTGGTTAGAAACAGGGTTAAATACCTAAAAGTATACCTAATACAAAAAAATCTTTGCAGAATGTGTTTAGAAGATTTTATATACAACATTGATTTGTTATATGGTAAATACTGGATATATATCCTATTTTTATTTTAGGTATACCGCATAACATACAAATAATACGCATGTGATGATAATTTTTAAATGTGCACTAAATTATTATTATTTTTTAATTATACATATTTTCATAAATTAAACATATTTTTACTAAAGAATTAATGTAAACATTTTAGTAACAAAAATATCATTTTCATTGCATGATTACTATTTAATTAAAAATAGACGGCTACACCCGAGAAGATTTCTATTAGATTCTTACCCGATCCGGACATGTTTATGACGATAAACTAACATACAACGCCATCTGTTAAAATGTATGTATGGATCTCTTAACCAGCGCACGCGATGTCAGCATAATTTTTCCGACATCTTAAATAATTATTGCCATATTTCAACAAATTAACACAAAACAATATTAAACTATACGTAATAGTCATCCTTTTGAATAACTCTGCTTATTGATGAAAACCGAATTAAAATCCGTTGCGTAGTTTAAAAAATCTAAGCGTACATCGTTACAGAATTTGTTTTATACTATGATGTACAAATATTAAAATCTTACTGAAGAATCTATTTACTAATATATACTAATATAATAAAGCTAAAGAGTTTGTTTATGGAATAATGGAAAAACCAATATATGGAAGTACCAGTCAGATTTGAGAAAAACTTTTTTCATTTGATAGCCCGATTCTTGAGTGAGGTTAGGTTATTCAACATTAAGCTTAGAACCCTTAGGAGCCTAGCAAAAAGAAAAATAGTGCGGGCGAGCGACTCGACTAGGGATGGCGGTACACCGCAAAAGGCAGAACGTCTGCCAGGCCAGCTATTTTTAATATAAAATCAAAAAATAAAACACAGTAGTCAAAGAGCTCCGACGAACATTTCGCAACAGCCTGTCACAGTGTCTACCAACAACAACTTTTTCAACAACATTTCGATAGTCGATTTGCGGCTCCCCCTACGGAAGGGGAGGTGGGACCAAACCCGCCTACGGTACCGTCAAAAACATTACTCTGCCCATCCGCTTGGAAGATTTAATTTTCATTTTTATCTGAAACATCCCCTTTGTAGCGGTCTGTACTGTATCCAATTAGGTGGCTTTGAAAATTTTTCCGAAACTCCTACATAACTGCAGTAATGCTTTGGAGTTATGGAATTTTAATTTCGATCCCCTGTTCTAAAGGAATTTCTCTGTCTTATCTACTTATATCAAAGGAAATATAGATTGGCAGGAAAGATAAAATCTTATTGATAAAGCTTCAATATGAAGTCATTTATTATAATTAATGTAAATTTTGATATAAGATTTGCAATGTTTTTTCCATATGAACGTTTCTAACTTTCTTTCTTAAAACCTACTAAAATGTATGCTATGATTACAATACATTAACGTACAGTCAGCTCAATCTGTATGTTAACCAATCACAGAAAAAATTGCCCCACTTCGTACAAGAAAAAGAAAGCAAATTGTGTTACAACAAAAATCAACGTTGACTGCAAAAATTATTGTCTAGGTATTAGAACACAAAGTTTTGGTTACATTATTCGAAACTATTTCATTACTTAATCATAATAATACTCTGTTTCCTTATTGACACTAAGCTTAGCTCTCACTATATTTGTGTTATAGTTTTTTTTGACGTTGTTGTAATACAATAAAACTGTATACCTACAAGTGTTTCCTAATTAAAACGTGCAAGTCAGCATTAACTTACAATGAGTGCGTCCAACAGACATTTGCCGTGTCTATCACCACTGAATCCGTGATGTATTTGCAGCGCTAAACTAAAATCGATCATTAAATCACGCGCAATTTTATGCTCTTAAGAGGATACGATTCGCGGCGCCTCGCAGCGTGTTTCATAGAAACCAATTTCCTACTTGTTTTGGACATTTTCTGATCAAATACTGTAAAATTTTGTAGGCATGATCTCAAGCCTAAAAAAAGGTTCATATTAATTTTTAATCTTATTCAAGATCATTTGTGATCATGAAAACTAAAATCGTGCATAGCTTTTAAACTTTATAATTTAATAGAAAACTGGTACACTGCAGACCTCGATTTTTAATCCTAGAACATGTCTTTAAAATTTAATGATGTTTGATTTAAAGTGTCAAAAATAAGTGGGAAATTCGTTTGTATGTAGCGCGCTGCGAGACGCCGCGAATCGTATTCTCTAAACGCTGAAGCAACAGTGCTAAATATTAAAAATATGTATTCTAATAGCTTACATATGCTTGTTTTCTAGAAAAGCAGCTCAAGCGCGTGTGAGATATAAGTACCTACCCATTGTTTTTATTCGAGTCCGAATACCTATCTCTTAGTTACGGCTTACTGTGTTACGGCCAACTGCGCGCTGCGTAAACAACCGCACAGAGCGTGAAACTGCTGGCGGGTAGTTTACATCGGTAAGCTGATAGGCAATCTACCTACTCGCTTCACTGATTTATCGGTAACACCAATTAAATATTGCAAAGAAGAATTTTAAGTCATATACTGAACTACGCACGGATTTAAGAAACCACGTATCTATCTACTTCTATAAAATTTTAACTTGTGTTACTGCGGTACAGTATGGTACGATAGTGTCAAATGATTATATTATTTGTCTGAGGAAACTTCGTAATTTTTTTGAAGTAGCTCACGTATGACGTCAAAGTTCAGCCCCATAAAGATCATGAGTGGGTTACGAATTTTATGCGTGGCGGACATGTACTCAATCAGTACACCCAACATTTAATTGGACTTATTCACATAAAATGTCTGATTCACTCACCTAAGTTTTACTACACAAATTCACTTAGCTAAACTTTAAGACAAACTTAAAGTGACCTACAACACACGAAATACAACTGGGAAACTTCAGCTTGGCTTACTGAGGTAAGGTTCTAAACTAAAGGTACAGATAGACCTGCTCATTTAAAGGCATGCTAGTTAGCATGCTCTTTAGAGGTATACATGTGCTTGCGAAAAGCATGCTCGTTGTGAGAATGCTCTTGAATAAGTATGCTCAAAGCAAATACTCCTAATACACATGTCATTTTGTAGCAAGCTCTTTAGCAGTGCTACATGTAGTGAAAAATAGAAAACCTAGTGACCTTTAGCACAGAAATGAATAAAATCACTCTTTTGCTTGCAATGCAATGCTTTGAAAAACTTCTTGCTATATTGTTTTTGGCGATCGCGGATTCCAGAGGCATTCATAGCTTCGATATAAAGTTACAAATTTTAATGTTTCATCGTCTCCCAAGCGAAACATTTTTGGCGTAAAGTCGAGCACGCACACCTTCTACCAACAGCTGACCGATATTAGCATGCTCATTAGTAGAGCCGTTTAGACGTGCTCGGATAAGGCCCTCTTCCACCAGCGCTTTAGAAAGTATGCTTAAAAATCGAACGACTGTTGATTTGTTATTTCTATTAAACCATATTTCTACCAAAGTACGTACACACATGCCACTAATAAGCAATTGCTCATTAGTGGCATGCTTTTGTGCTAGTAATGTGCATGTCTTATCTGTCCCTTAAGAGCCGCGCTGTTCGCGACCGAGAGTAGGTGACAATCGATGCGTTAAATAGTCGATTGTTAACTTAGGAATGAAAGGCACCAATATGGTTGCAGTTTAGCGAATCAAGTGTATAACATGCAGGCAAAGAAGGTACTAGTAATGTAAATTACGCATATATAATTAAGAATTTTATAATTTATTTATAATTAATTATCTATGTAGAGAAGGTTTAATTTTAATAAAAAAAAATAATAATTTATACCTAAACTGACTGCATCTTTAATACGTTTATTTTAAACATAAAACTGGTAAACAGTATTGTGCTAATTATAATAACAACAAGCAAGTTTAGAAAACGTTAACATTTCAATAAAAACTTTTAATGTCTAAAACTGCACACTCTAAATTATATTCTAATTTCTGTCCATTGTTTATACTGTGTCGAGTCGAGAAACATAAGACCAGGTTAGGCTAAGTCATTGGTCGATGCACTTACCTTTTTTCATCCCACCTAAATCTCCATTGCACGCTATCGCCTGAGGTCCTGGGCTCAAGCTGTGGAGCTGGTATGGTGGAGTTCTCGCGTCAAGCTGCGTTGGCCAGGGCGCTCGAGGCCAGGATGGCGCAGACCCTGGTGTCCCGAGGAGTCGCAGCCGCTCGTAAACTGGAGTGGAGCAGTCTGAAGGCGGAGGCTGATTGCTGGACTTCTCTTTCTGAGCAGCCAAATTTCTTAATACTCGATTGATTGATGACACCTAAAGAACAAACCAATATGGTTATAGTTGTTAGTTAAGCAGACATATTGGAAATAAAATTATGATTTTTTTATTTGTACCATAACCACAACATGGCCAAAAACTCTTGTGTAACTTGTGATAAAATATTATTAATATTTTTGTAGGTAATACAATGTAGATTTGTTTCAGAATCGAGTAACTGCTACGGTGAAAGCAAATCAGATTTCTCCCTTCCCTACTTAAAAGGTAATAATCTCCTAATATAGGTATTTTTTATGCTTAAAAGGAGACCCCAACCACATGTAAAAAAATATATGATTAAGCTGTAATAAACATTCCGATATTCAAAACGGTAACGGTAACGGTAACGGTAACGTTATTTGCGTTATATTGCTATTCACATTTTTAATATAACTACTCTGCCTAAAAATATAATCTATACTAATTTTATAAATGCGAAAGTTTGCATGGATAGATGTATGTTACTGTTGTTACTGATTACTAATCACTGAATCACGCTGAACGAATCTGGATGAAAATTGGCACAGAGATAGATTATAATTTGGAATAGTACATATACATTGAATTTCCGGGACATGCAAAAGTTTCCGAAGGAATATCTACAACAGAATTCCACTTTAACGAACTATAGCTACGGCTATAGCTTGCTATTGAACATTATTTTAATAAAATCAAGGATTTGGCTTAGGAATCCTACGTCGATAACCACATTTAAGGCAGGCGGAGCCGCCGGCAAAAGCTAGTATGGTATAACGACTAAGGCGACTCTGTCTAAAAATCTCCCAAATTAACAAATCAATACAATTAACGAGTAACAGACAAATAAAAACTTTTGTTACCAACAAACTTTTTTCCCTGATTGTACACCTACCTAAACGGAATTAAAAATTAATAAAGGCACCTTTGCCTTCGATATTGAGATGAGATATGATGATGTTTATGATAAAGGGTATCCAAAACGTCGACTGATGAACCAGATCAGAAGGGCGTGCATACAACGGGTATTAAATTTATATGAGTATCGAGCCGTTCGAATATTAATATCATGTGTTAATAAAAATTAGGTCAGTGGTGTTGTCGAAAGTTAATTAATTTGTCTTTTTTTGTTTTCAAATATTTTAATTATTTTTCTTAGTTGCTCGTATTTACAGATATTGAACAAAGAATGTTAAAAGAAAATATGTGGTTAGTGACATCATAGTAGTAACAAAGAAGGGTACTAAGTAGTAGTGCATAAAATACTTTGGTTGGTGACTTTATGTGTACCAATTTTTTGAAGTAAGAGTTTTGTTTGTGTTTGCCATTTATTACAACTTACATTATAGGCGTATTCCGGTAGCATGTTGGGGTTCAAATCCTGTCTCCCCTGGCAAAACTTTTATTTTGTAAATACTCCTGTAAAATCTACTGGATATACCCTCCTACCGAAAAAAAATCTGGATACCACTATGGCCTATATCCATAGGCTATGTTTCATTTTAAAGAGTTTAGGGTTCCATAACGGCAACTTTCTACCATCGCACCGCTCGCCATCGGCAAGAAATAGTTACTTAATATTTCATGAAATAAATTATGTTCCCGCTACTATTTGATAAGGAGTTATGAATTAAAAATAGAAAGAAACTTTTTAGCAAAAAAACAACCGGCTTCAAAAACATGCACTAAAAAGGTAAAAAAATAATTACTTAATGTATAATAACAGTTTATAACACACTTCACTTCCATTACACCAACTTCAAACAGTAATTCAGATCAGATTTTTGGCAATAAGTAATTATTTTTATCTTTTTGTAGTCAGTTGTTTTTTTGTAAAACAGTTTTTATTTTTTGATTTTGAGTGACAAATTGCTTTTCTTTCTCGTACACTAAAAAATTACATACTTGTAACAAAATTTTATACAATCATCAACATAAAAGGCGTATTTCACCAGTTCCAAATTAACATCATAATTTATTTCCCAAAATTTTAAGTTTTAAATCCACATCATTAAAATGGGACATACTCTCTCAGGCGCATACTCTTTCGAATAAAAAAACGAAATTTTGAAATCGGTTCACAATTGACGGAGAAATTAAAAAAAAAATATGTACCCGTCAAACATGGAACCTCCTCCTTTTTTGAAGTCAGTTTAAAACGAGAGGTTCGGCCGTTAATTTTAAAGCGATGTTTTAACAAATATTTTAAAACAAATACAGTAACTAACTAGTAACAAAATGTAGAAAGCCGTGTTATTTTCTCCATTCTGAAAATGCAATAGGCAGTGGAATCGATTTTAAAAACGAGCAGAAAACTGCACAATCAAGTAGGGCGCAGCCTTAAATAATTGTTATACGAAGCCCACCCAGAAAACCCAACACGAAGGAAACCCAAAAATGTCCCATCCAGGCCTACCAACTGCCACGGCAAGCATGTGACAGCTCGCCAAACGGACGTAGATGGTAACTAAGACGTAGGACAGGAAGGCGAGGCCGTAAGACGATAGATGGTAACACGATATGCGGCCGCGCGGTGGTCTACGCCATGCGGTGACTGGCAGCTGACGCGATGCCCGATGGACCGAGAAAGTGCGGCACGTTCGAAAAACGAACCAGTTTAAAAAATAAACATTTTATTTGCCTATGATTAAAAATAAAAAGGTGAAATTAGATTGATTGGTGTAGTTTATCTGTGCGAGTGATATATTTAGAATTTTAGTAATTTTTTTTTTTAATGATAAAAAAATAATGTGCTCGTAGTTATGATTTAAAATACTATATGTATATAGTACTGAACTTGCATATCTATGATTTAAAATTCGTTCGACTAAAATATTATAACGAGCCAATACTAAAGTTAAAATCTAACTGAACACTCGCGATCACGAAGAATTAAAACGGGAAAATGAAAAATCCTGGAAAGGGTTGACTCCAAACAGTTTTCTTTGCAAATGAAATGGAAATTTTTAACAAGCTATCTTCCTAACAAATTTATGAGTCAATGAATCGTATCAATTAAATTTTGCCCAGTAATTATTCCTTTTTCCATATTAATCACTGGTTAATTGTTATTATTATTGAAAAATTAACAAAAAAATAATTAAGAGGGGTCGGTAACAGTTGAGTGAGTTAGCGTTAATAAAGCGGCAAACCCATGTCGAATGGACATAAACAAACAAACAACCCAAGTGCATGAGTGTGACCATGTGTGAAAAACGTCTGTGCATGCCTAGTTGGTAAAAAAACCTCCACGCAAAGTACAGACCTGTAAATAGTCCCTTAATTCGAATTACACACACCGATGGACTTGTTTCCATGAGTGTACTTGAATAAGACTTCAATTAATAAATAACCCTTTTAGTATTTGTTTATATTTATCTGTTTACGGGAGTTTAATTTTATTTATTCAGTTAATATTCGTGTGACAACGGGTGCGTTTTTTATTTGATTGGTCTTGCTAATCGCTCAAAAAAAAAGCGAATTAAGATTTTTTTGTGGTTTCGTAAAGTATAATACCAAACTACTGGTGTTTTCTTCTAATTTTTTTTACTGCGTAGCAAAATTCGCTCTAAGCCCAGTTACATTTGTGTATCGGAAACAATTTTTCATACAACGCAGAATATGAACGTAGTATGGGCGAAAAGCATGAAATATTATAAACTCGAATATTATTATTTGTATTGAATAATTGTTAATAACAGCTCTAGTTTTTTTATAAAGCAATATTACAATAAAATTATAGCTAAATCATATTTTTCCTTATCAGCCTCATACAACCCACCCTCACCGAGGATGATTTGGGCCATTCGAGCCCAGTGCAGATTGTGAATTTCACATACGTCTTTTTTTTGGCGTATGCAGGTGTCCTCACGATGTTTTCCTTCTCTTTTTGCACTATGTCAGCGCTGGGACTATGTCTGAAGCTTAATTTTTCTGAGGAAAGGCCTGTACCCCTGTTATGTTGAAAATAAATGGTCGAGGAAAGTATCAAAATGAAAAAGAAGTATCACTTACAGATTGGTTTCGTCTGTCTGTCCGTCTGTCGCAGTTAGTTGAAATTCAGCACAAGATTAGGAAGTAGTAAAAGAACTATAGACTAATCTTTAATCTCTATCTATTAAGTTTCTAAAGGTAAATTTGAGGATCAGTTTTGGGAATGAAATTAGACGTGATAATATCATAAAAATAATAAAACGGGATTAAACTCGTCGTTATTTGGCGCCTCCATTCGAAGCCGAAGACACTAAGGCTGGTGTAACCCAGACGCAGTGTTACCAACTCTCAAAAATATTTATCCCTAAAGTTTGTCTCAAAAACCTTAAAATCGCCTTAATTATTGAGTTGTCCCCCTAAACAAAATATATAAAAATAACTTCATAATGATTTAGAAATAATATGCTGTAATATGTTTCAAAAGTCTTTTTATTATAAGTTATCTTAATATATATAAATGTCGTGTCACAATGTTTGTCCTCAATGGACTCCTAAACTACTGAACCGATTTTGATCAAACTTCGTAAATATCTGTTATTTGATCCAACTTAAAAGATAGGATAGTTTTTATCTCGATATGTCAAGTGCGAGCCGGACTCGGGCACTATAGGTAAAAACCAACTTTCGCCGGGTACAGAGGGACGGCAGCGGAACAACGTTCGCCGGGACAGCTAGTTTAATATATAAAATAATTCCTCTTGATTAATTGAAATCATACATGTTGACATTAAATAAATTTAACATTTTATTGGATGTAAGAAATGTACTGTGTGTACTATCATAGCATGGAGTGTCAAATAAAAGTTAAAAACAAAGTTTGCGTTTGCCTGGGGATTGCTTGACAGCATAGGCGTATTTAAGATTTTCGAAAGTCCACAGTTTTAGGAAAAGTTCAATACCGTCTATGGTTGGGTGTGGCATTCTATAGTAACTGTGCAGTGCTTCATTCTTGCAACATACTCATACTCACTCCTTAGCACTTGAATTTTATTTTATTTGAGATAACAAATTATTGTTAAATCTACACCGTTATCCACGAGTTAGAATGACAGGTGTAGTTGGGTAGGTACTTAATTTATTTCTGTATAAAAATAAGAAGAAATGCAAATGAAATAAAAAATAATAAAAAATAAAAAGCTAAAATATTATATTAAAATTACAAAATATTAAATTAATAATGTTAAAAGATTAGAGAATTTCACTTTGATATATAAATTGCAGTTTATTTTTTTTTGTAAAAAAACTACGCAAAGTATCGTTTTTGAAAAAGGATAGGAACGTAGTGATTATGAATTAAATAAAATTATGGCATTAAAATTACAATATATTTAATAAATAATGTTAAAAGATTGCAGAGTACACTCTAATTTATTGCAGTTTTTTTTATAAAGCGGTAACGCACTATGCAGTTTCAGAAAAAGAAAATGAACGTAGTGATCGATTTTTAAAGAGACATCTTCACTTGAAGCAACATGTTCAAAAGTTTTTTAATTTGTTTTAACTGTAAGTCTCCATAAAATAAATTCAAGGACGATTTTTTCATATCGCGAACCCCATTTTGTTGAGTTTCTTTGTATAGGTCTTCGATAATGCATTTAAGATGCATTGCAGGTTCTTCAATATTTTCTCTATGATCTGTATTTTTCAAATTTGAAAAGTTTATGTCCGGGGGGACGGAAGGAAGCTTCAAAACAGCGTGTTCTAAAGTCTTAAAAAAAATCACGATAATATTAACGCTTTAATAAATCAATTCAATACTTTTTTATGAAAGTTATATGGAACAATTAGTTCACAAGTTTTTAGGCATCGGTAATAATTCTTATTTTACGACACGCACTTGGCCGGTTTTTCTTTAAATACATGACCTATTTCGTTAAATGCTACGATATGTATCAGTTTTATTCGTCAAAATTATTATTCGTCCATCAAATACGTTCCGTTGTCGACAACAGCGTGACGCAATCTGAATACAAAATAAATTACATTAAAAGGTCTCTCGCAGCGTGCACCTACCGCCAAACGGAACGTTAAAAAGTATGAAAGGTGCCCCCTAAATACCGAGTGAGGTGAAGCGCGAAAATTATCTTATATTTGCTCAGACGCCGTGAACGTAGGGCGAGAATACTTTTCAATAAGCTTAGAGAGCGTTTTTTTGCCGAGAGCCATCTTGCAAAGCGGAGAGCGTTGTGCTAAACGGAACGCGCAAATAGAGGGTGTCCCGTCTATTGATCGTTTCAATTCTTTGATTGCTACATGTGTTTATTTATTTATTATTTTATTTTAGGATTTTAATAACACCCTGTATAGATGTTTCTTAATTTTTTAAAAATAAAAAAAAAAATATAAAACATCAAAACAATCGTCAAGAGCACGTTTTAGTTTAGTGACTGAATGTCTGATATATCAACGCACAGCCTTAATTGCATGGCCTAAAGACTTAAGATTTTGCAAGTAAGTTTTTGTCAAACAGTAGGCGTTTCTTAATGAAAGGATAACACAAAATTCATTTACTGATAGGGTAAAATAGGGGTTGAAAGTTTGAATAAAAATCTGACGGTTTTGAAGCTTAAAAAATGCATAAAAATTGGAATTTGGCCTTAGAGCTAAAAATAAGAATTGACGTGAATCACCGATTTTTTAAATAGAGGAGGTGGGTTGGAAGTTGTATAAAATCCGTAATTTTTCAGCAAAATACACAAAAAATGATTTCTAGCCTTTTGGTTGATCAAGTTTCACTGTTTTTGTATAATTACCTAGGGGGCAAAATAGGGGATGAAAATTTGAATGAGAATTCCGATATTTTTGTAAGTAAAACCAAAATTTTTATTTTTAAGGTTCTCGCGAATTAAGTCGCGGGATTAAGTTAGTATTTTTAGGAGAGAATTCCTATATAACCTACTTACAAGAGCATACGACTAACTACGAGATAACCATTTCGCAATTTGACGCTTGTTATACGGGACTTCTCTTGTGTGTGAGTGTTGTCTAGTAAAAAAAAAATTACAAAGTTATCGCGATTTTTTTTCTGATTGACTATGCTGTTGGCTGATAACTGCTCCACTGGCACTGGCATTGGCTGATAAATAGTTTATGATACTCTTTAGTTCGCGAGAGGCAAAAACAAAAAAAAAGGTACCTAAATAAAACACAAATTCTAGACTAATTATGCGCTCCTAGTACATAAATCTTATAAACACGCAGTTCCGTATAAAACCATGGTAAATAATAAAAATATATACATACATACAAACATAAATCTTCACATCAGTCTTCTTTAGAATAAAATAAATAAATACATAGTACAATTTTCATCCATAAACAATATCAGTACAAATTGTAGGAAGTCATTTCTTACTTATTTTTATCAATATCTCATTTACTTCATTCACTATTTTATATGTGTAGTTTATAAAAAAGCAATGCACTATTCGCAGCATTGTAAAGTTCGAAAGGGTCCCTAACAAAGAGCTACCTGCTGGGTGTATTGTGTGCCAGAGTCGGCACCTTAGCGAGTCAATATTTTGGGTGACTCGCGAAAGCTTCGAGCTTTTGAAAGCTTTCGCTTCGTAAGCGAACAACTGCCACCTTATGCGTCTCTTTGCATATAATTGATTATTCTTTTGTTTTTAGCACTTTTTTGTTTTTGCTCTTATTTTGAATTGAATTAGAAATGTTTGAATAATTTTGTTAGTGCGTTTGCCTTTTACTAAAATTCAACCAATTAATTTTCTTCGTTGTTACAGACACGTCTTGATAAATAACGATGATAAAACTTTCTCTAGGTTTAACTGAGACAAAAGTTTATGACACTCTTTTATTTAGAAATCTACTCGACTCGAGTGGGACGAAATGGCAACTAAAGTCCGTATAAAAAATACAAAGATTCATGCATTCTGCATAAAAATAATTTCAAATCGACCAAGATCCAAATGGACTTTCAAAATCGGTGAAAAAAACCTTTTCGTAAATGTGTTTTTTTTTTCGCTTCACTCGTGATAAAATTAATACTAACCTAAGCAAATACATTGTTTCTTCAGTATAACAGATTAAATGTTAATTACGCAAATAGACAGGTAGCAAAAACGTAAAGGTATACCGTAATCTTTACTGAGGTCTTTTTGATTTAACAGAGTTAACATTTTTTGCTTAAGATTTTTATTACTTAACACATGTGAACCATCGGTACTGCATTCAAATTAAAAAGAAAATAATACTACGATGCAAATCAAAAGAACATGTTAAATTCACACAATAACACAAAACAACCACGCACCGCCCAACCGCGGCAAATATCCACGCCTCCAGTCATTTAAAAAAAAAAGAAGTCAAGAATCAAGATGACAACGAAAATAGAAACTGCACTTATTCGTAATTCGAATAATTCCCACGTTCGAAATTTTAATTTAATTGTCGATTTACCTTTGTTTGAAGTTAAAGAAATAGGTCAATAACGTTAGAGCTCATAAATTCTATTGTTTGATTGAATCTTATAGGCAGTTTATCAATACGTGTATGCATTGTATGACGACGCAGGGGGCGTTGTGTTGGGGTTCCATATTAACTCAAGTCTAAGGTGCGACCCTATAGGTGGTTCAATAGTGTATTAAGAATCGTTTGAGAGTGAAATGATATGCGAGGATTTATTAGGTGCGTTCTCACAAGTTAGTAATAAAATAAAATAGATTTATGTTTGTTTAATTGTACCATTTTCTCAAAAACGGCTGAACGTATTTGGTTGAAATTTCGCATTGAGAAAGATCATATAGATTCTATACACTATATACAAAATATTATTCGATAAAAAAGTATGTTTAAACTTACTAACTTTTTTAATCTTCAATATTTTTACGGGAACAGGTTTTCACACAAATTCTGATAAGTTAAATCCAGTCAAGGCCGAGACTGTGTCGTGCAATAAGTTTTTCATTTATATTGATTGAGATCTATTTGATCAATTTTTTTCAGAGATTTTTAAGGCGTTTTTTTATACTACTAAACTAAGGTGTATCCTTTGTGTAGAAGTCTTCCTGTCAATATTACTACCTAAAGGTTGCCTGCTAGAGACCGTTTTTTAGCGATAAGGCCACCTTATTGTGCTATTTCTTTTTTGTGTATTTTATTGATTGTGAAATAAAGAATATTGTATTGTGGCAATGTCCGCCAACACCAAGACCATCACTCGCGCGATGCCGACCCTTTAAAAATTAAATAAGTTCCTTCTTGAAGAATTACATATTGTAGTCGTTAAAGAAAACCTTCGCAGGGAGCTTTTAAATCTCAAAAAACTCTTTGTCTTTTAAAATATAGATAGGGACCTAAAAACAACATTATATATTTATTAAAAATATCGACTTGGAAACTGCAGATGGAACGATGTCCCATAAAAAATAGTTTTTGAATGTGTAATGAATGAAAAATGAATACTTTTGGTATAAGTAGTACCTACTACCCTAGTTTTATTTTTGTGTCAGATCGTATAAATGTAAACAAATATTCGTATTTTCATAGCAAAGACGCAGTAAAAAAATTTGAACCTAAGCTAGGATTTGAACCCCTTTGATTATAAGTGTTTATAAGATTCAGGTACTAGGAGCGTATAAGTTCCTTAGAAATTGTGTAGTTTAGATAAATAAATGACGCAAACGAACAAGGTATGATAAAAATCTTTCTGAAACCGTTCGACCATATTCTTCCTTATAGCTAAATCCGTAAATAACAAATGAAATAAGTGTGATTTTCCCGCCTTATTCCGTCTGAGTCGGCGCACAGGACGCGATTTTCCGCTAGATGTGTTGCCAGAATAATAAAATAAAATCCTACCAAAAATACTTCGGACCGTGCCAAGATCGGGTTACCGTAAAATTGACTATGGATTTATTTATTATTTTATATTTGGGATACATCTCTTCTTGTGTTGGCGGACCGAAATAATTGGGTATGAAGTACAACGAATTGATTTGTATGCTCGTGAAAGCGGAATATAAGCGGGTGGCGATTCAAATACAGCACTAGAATTTCTAAACACTGTTATCATATCAAGTCGTCCAATTATTGAATTACCTGTATATGCTACATTATTAATTTTGTATTGTGTACTAATTATATAAAAAAAATCGTTTCTTTGGCAACTCTCGATCCAGATATATCATATGTAATACATATAATGTATAAGTTGTTCTGGAAGTCGGAACACAATTTACATTTATGCTAAATGTAAACGTATTTATCCAGCCGATGCAACGCTTATTTAGATTTACAATTCGGTGTGGTAACAGGCGAGCCAAAGCAACTCGAAGAACCGTTTACTACTGAGTAAGAAAGACTTCGATATTGCCAGTGTTGCTATAAAGTATATAAAAAGTTATATTTACTACATTAGCTTTTCGAATCTGGCTGGATGAATGATGGACTAAGGAATAACTGTAAGAGGACTCTGACTGCAAATAGCTCAGGATCATAGGTAGATCATGATGCAGATTGTTAAGCTAAAAATAAAGGTTCTAAAAAAAGAAAGATAGATAAAGTACATATTATATTTTAAAAGGTTTTCAAATATTTTGTTTAAATATTCCAATTGTTTGAAGTCACAAAATATGGTTCAATAATGTAGAGAAAACATGTGAAGGGTCAATATAATTAAATACCAACATCTTTGAGAACCAGCCAAATGGCAAAAGTCAATTGTGTTTACTTTGTGAACCGGTCTCACAGCCGTCGATAATAATGATTTTATTTTAATGACAATAATGGCCGCCATTATTATTATTATTAAAATAATATAATACTGTATTATTGCAATCGGCACGGGGATGAACGCTCGAATGAATCAGAATGACAACATTTTAACGGTTTTTTTTTTATTTTTGTAAATTTCTTTTAAGTAAAATATTTGTTACTATTATTTGATATGTGGTCTTTTTTCTGTGAATTTCTTTAGTCAAATATTCTAGTTGCAAATAAACATTTAATATTCTATTTATTAAAGAAAATATTCTAAAAATATTTATTATATAAAAAGCTGATGTCGCTTATAAAACAACAACATGTAATATTACAAGAGTCTGAAAATAGTATGTTTGATGCATTTACGAGGGGTGCGCTTTCGATTCCCGCACAGGATAGATAAACTTTGTGCTGAAATTGTGTATTTGTCTTAAGTCTGGATGTTTCTATGTATATTTTTTTTATACCACTAAGGTGGGAAACAAGCCTACGGTCCGCCTGATGGTAAGCGGTCAAAATTTATATATGTATGTATATATTTGTATATATTTGTATCCGCTGTCTGGTGTCCACAGTAAAACCTTTGCTTACTTTGAGACTAAATGGCGCCGTGTTTAGTTAGAGTTCTTACCTATATACATATCCCTTGTATGTGTATAATGACCAAACATTTTTATTATTATTAATAATGTAATGTATTTTTAATAATTTATTTTTAGATAAAATTAACCGAACAATGCATTAAAATTGTAACAAAATTTAAATAAATTCTGCGGCCGCAAAATTGCTACCATGATTACAGACAACTGACACTTCGTAATCACCAAATTAAATCTAGCATCGAATTCACTAAAAAAAACTAATAAATATTCAACAGGAACGAGAAGATATCACGATAGTTCTGTTATTACATTTAATACCCACCCTCCAACAACAAAAACGTTGAGGACATCGTTTAATAGACAAAAGCGACACTGGAGAGCGTGGACGCCGCATAAAATTATAATAAATATCAATAGAGCAGCACATATCTAGTTATAAACGCGTGCGAGCGAAACAGCAACACCGGTCATCCCTCTGTAGTTTATGCTTTATGCAGTGTTACCACATTCGTAAATTGTAAAGGTGACAATGCATTGACATGTCATTTGGCGGCAACAGGGGCTATTAGATGTAATACTCCGTGTGTGGGGTGCTTTAGTTTATTGTGTTATACGTAATAAGTCATAATTCATGTGTTAACTCGAGGAGGGTACTTGTGAACGCTGATTTAGATCGAAACCTATTATTATCGGATGGGTGACGATTTCGCGCTTTTCGCTTTCTTTTTCATCATCCAGAGACAGAAGTGTCAGCTGTGAAATTATTATAAAATTGGTTTGTTTTTTTATTTCTTTAAGTTTTATGTATGGTAAAGTGCGCGTTGATGTCTTTTATTAAACGTAAAAACATTTAGACATATCAGTATAATTTGCCACCATAACTTTAATTTTCCTAAACTATTACTTTGATTTAAATAATAAATATAAAATAAGTTGACCTAATGGTAGAAAACTATGGTAAATAAAGATTTATGTCGTCATTTCGTAGCTCAGAGCTACGACTAGGTACGACGTAGCGGTTACGTAGCCTGACCCTAGCATAAATTGTTTTTTTTTTTTATACTATTGGTGCATTATAAATGTTAAAAAACAAGGATGTATGTTTTAATTACCCGACTGCCGGAAGAAAGGATGGTAATGTTTTTCGAGCGTATGTATGTATGTATGTCCATTTCTTTGGCACGCCCTACAGCTTGAACGGCTTTATTTTATTAGTTGTGATTGTGTAAGTGACACTTTTAAAGGCGAGTACGAAAATGTATGACATTTACAGCGAAATAGTCTAGCGTGAGTAAAAAAAAATTGGAAAAATAATAACAATAAAAAGCTGTAAATAAAAATAAATAATTTAAAATTTCCACGGCGATCAACAAATTTAGTGTAGGCAGATCCGCTGACAAAAGCTAGTAAACAATAATTTTAAGTGTTCTCTGATCTCTGAAACTATCAGTAGAATTGGAAAAAAGGCTTAAGGCAATAGGTTATTTAACATCACGCTACCAATTTTAGGAGCCGAGCAGAAAGAACCCTTAGCGAAAACGAAGCACGTAAGTAAGTAAGCAACGGAAAAGGCCAGGTCAACTAGTAATGTATATTTTGATATACTAATAAAAATAAAAAATGAAAAGTGTGTGACAGGCTCTTTTGTATTTTACCTATTTTTTAAAAATATCAACTTGCTGTGGTTCTATGTGCGCAAGCGAAATTGTAACTATTCTTAAGTAAATATTGAGTAATATAAATAACATATTATTTTTATGTAGGTACTGGTACCGTGCATTAAATGCAAACGAGCATACCGTAGGATTACCTAAACACACAATGTTTCCTAAAGCTTAAATTCGTGAACGGCACGTCATTTCTGATTGGCTAATGAAAAGCCCACGACTAGCTGATGGCTGACAGCCTCGAACAGCCGCAAATAGGTACAATCGGCTCAAAACCGATCGATTAACCACAAACTATTGGTAATAACCAATATTGCTTTTTGTTTTGTTGGTTCACCATATTGGCATTTTCATGTTTTCGATGTAAGTATATGAACGGAAATGCAAATGTTCAGTATTTTCAGAGAAAAGAGATATCAGACGAATATATTCTTTTTTAAAAAGGGTATTAAAATATATTTGAATCCTACGAGTTAAAGCTTAACATTACTAGAGACCACGAACAAAATGATCATTGTTTTACGATCAAAATTAATAAAATTCTTAGATTAGGGCATACCTACTAAGCCCGGCAGTAACTGGCAGAAATTTTAAAGCTTCGTGGACGGTAATTTCTGCACAACTTACTTTAATTCTGGAGTTATCGCTAACATTAAAAATGTCTGGACATGTTTTTCAGTAATTCTGTAAGCCATAGAAACGCAAAAATGCAGTCAAAAGATTAACCTCGAGCCAGGACTTGAACCAGAAACCCTTACAGTCCGTGTGCTCTACCACTGAGCTACCGAGGCACAATTCTGACTAATGAAAATCCCAACTACATTTCTATAATATTAGTTTGAATTCTATATAAAGATAGTTTTTACATGAGATATAATGATATGTTCCTAAAATTTTAAGCTTAAAACATCCCTATGCAAAATGTGGGGAGCGGATTAAAATTAAAACTGCGTAAAACTCATAACATATGTCGATATTTTGGCGAAGAGACGCTCTCGCAGTCAGGGGACGGACCCTTCTGTAAATAAGAATTTGCCTAAACGATCGTATTTGTTTAGCTTAACGCAGTTTAAAAAACAAATAAAAAGTTTTTGTTTTTTTTACTTATATTATTTTTGGCCTGAATCACCAGCTTTAGAGTAAGAAAGTGGTATCATGAAAGACTAGGGATAGAATATTATAGAGCTTTGTTTATGCGGCTTTGTCTTTTTAAAACTAGTATAGAAGAAGTTAGAAGATGAGGACGGGGGGGACATAGTAAATGTAGGCGTTAAAAGAAGAAAAAAATGTTAATACGATTTGGCTTGAAGGACCAATTATTATAAATGCGTTTAGGCTTATTGGAGAAAATGTGAAAATAATTAAAATATAGTATAGCTGTCGAATTAAAATTCCTAAAATATATTATAACTGTCTACTTAAAATGCGTTAAATATAGCTTAAATACAGCTATCGACTTAAAATTCCTAAAATATAGCATAGTTTACGACTTAAAATGCCTAAAATACAGCTAAGCTGTTGACTTAAAATTCCTAATAGTTTTTGATTAAAATGCCTAAAACATAGCAAAGCTGTCGACTTCAATTTCCTAAAATATAGTTAAGCTCCCAAATTGAAAAAAAAAACAATTTTATGCATAAGAGCATAAAAGGCAGCCGAACATAAACAAGAAGGAAGAGAAAAATATATTTGTTATTACCAGCTGGACGTATAGACACATAGAAAAATATGTTCCGGATTAACTCATATAGTCCTTTTTACCATAATTAAGACACTGCACAACTATTCTTAAGTAACACATATTTATCTATCTATCTTAAACTGCTTTTTATGCTCTTGTGCATAAATGTGTTTTTAAGTCGAAAGCTATGCTATATTTTAGTCATTTTAAGTCGACAGCTATGTTTTATTTTAGCAATTTTAAGTCTACAGCTATGCTATATTTTAGGCATTTTAAGTCGACAGCTATGCTAAAACAAACTTTCTTACTGTGACTGTAGAAATCCTAAACCAACCGCGGGCGAAAACTAGTCATACTATAAGTAAGCAAGCATGAAAATTTAGCAAGGTCTAAATGTTTATAACTTTTAATATCTCTAGCACTGTACGAAACAAACATAAACAAATTAAATTCCACGGAAGATGGTAATGTTATCAAAGAAGACCGAACTCCTGATCATGACGAGCAGTTCAGACAGTACGGCCGTTTGATGAGCACTCAACTGTGAGAGCCCTAAGAATGCCTTGCGGAGGTAACCAGCCCACTTATACCACTATACTGTCTCTAGTGTAAGTATACTAGACCTTCTCTTTGTTTTACTCGGCCAAAAGGGGTTTATGTATTTATTTGTATCTACATATTTTAGAGTGCGTTCCAAAACCCTATGGGAAAGATAAAAAAATAGCTACTTTAGGTTGTTCGACAATGCAACGAGAGAATATATATATATCAAACGCATAGAGAAGACTGGCTTACTTTGGAGGAGGCCTTTACCTGCAGAGGGGTTCTTGCAGAATAATTACCATTGATAGTTAAAAGTTAGAATTTCTAAGGATTTAACATATTAATAAGTAGAAAAATGTAAAAAGTTACTAACACTCTAGACTTAATTCTTTAATACTTACATAAGCGTTTTGTAACATGTACCTAATACTGTAAGAAGTATAGGCTTTTTTATTTTATTTATTATATTTATAACTTTGAAGTTGAATTATACATTGTAATTGTCGTTATCATGTCAGTGTAAAAATTAAATGACAAAAGTCTTCATTTAAAAACGGTTGAAAATTTACCAGGCGACTACTGTAAAGAGAGAAAAACTGAATTAAATAGAACACAACCTGAATATGAAGATATAATAACAAAGGTCCGAGTTCATCGAAATTTGACGGATCGTTTTAACGTGAACTATTGTTTAAATAATGCGCCAACCTTTTTTTCTGTTCACCACCCAAAACACAACTACGTCAATCAGCCGTTTAACTTAACCAGGCTTGGAGAGGTCGGTTACACACCCGATCAGACGTTTCTTTATTGTATGCGTGGGTTGATACTTTATTTGTTTCCTGTACAGATACTTTGTTTGACATTAATTAGGTATAGGTAGGTAGTATAATTGAAGATAGGTAAATAATATAATAATTGTCCTATTGGAAGATTTGGAAATAAGTGAGGCGGCTCTCTCGTCTAGTGTATTTATACTATGTTTTGATGAATTAAACTTAACGATAAAGTTGTGACAGTAAAACTTACCTTGCACCTATAGGTTTTAATGGTTAAAATTATAACTACTTTATCAATAAATGCACTGACGTATTCCGTTAAAAATTACCATAATGTACGTTTTGAGTAATCTGACCACTCCGCATCGCTATAATCACCTAGCAAAGTATTAAATTCATCTGCAAGCCTCGCGAATTAGTTACTTTATTTCATAACTCTTTAGTTATGATCTTGCAACTAGGTAGCTCGACAACGATTCTTTTTCCATCATTGAAAGTTTAGGGCTCTTGTTTTTTGTTCCTTACTAATAAACATTGCACAATACACAAAGGCCGGGTAGATTCTTTGTAGTAAAAGTAAACAAAATAGAATACAAAATGTCGGATATCAACATTTTAACCTAGCAAATAAAAGTGTATACCGTAGTCTAAGATTCAAATGAAATAACCGACTACTCAAAATTATTGTGTAATGTATAAAACTGCCATGAAGTATGATGTGCATTGTAAGTGATTACCCGTTCTGTGCATACCTCCTCAGTTAGGTCGCATGATATGGTTCACTCATTCATTCAAAAACGCTTGATTATGAAATCGATCGTCAGAAGTCCATGGTGAACAGCAAAATTTACGCACCCCGTTTAAACAGCTGTTTGAGTTAAACATGGCGATTACAAAACCAATGGTTAATACTTGGTCGATGAACTTAGGCCTAAGCGTGCTAATAATTATATTAAATGTACATAATTTGCAATAAGCTTTACTTTAGTAATTTATTACGTCTTATGTTCACAAACAAATATAAAAAAAACACCTGGAATAGATGCATGTAAAATTACAAAAACCGACCGTTCCGTTGCTCCTTTAAGGATTCATATTATATATTGATATTCATAGTTACTAATAAAAATCTTGTGATATGACTGACAGACAAACAGGTATACCAAAACTGCAGTATCTCTACAAGAATTGATTTAATTCCTTAAGCCTATTAATAAAATAAATACATAATATATAAAGTAAACAAATAAAAAAAGTTATAATTCCTGTTTTTGTAATTCTGCACGGTAAGAAACTTACATTAAGTACAAAAAGGGAAAAACGAAACTGTAGTAACTAAAGATTTAAGGTTACTACTACATTGTGAGCAATCTGTACTACTATTTGTTTTTCCATTTATATGAGTCCCGATTGCTTATAGTTATATATTTGTAATGTTTTAGGGGCACTTTCTTACTTAACAGTTACTTTTTAGTTCTTGCAGTCGGGTTTTTTCATTTATTTATTTTTATTCACTACTTTTAAGTGTTATTTTTTTCTAATTATTTTTACTCGCGCTTGACTATTTCACTGTAAGTGTCATATTTTTTGTACTTGCCTTTTAAAGCCCTTTATTTTGATACCCAACTCGAGGGTCTTGAAAAAAAAATTATTTTTTTCCCGCATAAAAATCGCCATTTTGATTTTTTAGAAATTTTAATATACCTAGTGTCACGACGAATCAAATAACACCTGACATGTCAAAATCTGGCACGTTATTCAGGCTGTAGGGAGTGCCAAAAAAACTTCCGGCAGTCGGGTAGAAAGGGGAAAACTAAACTGTACTAACTAAAGATTTATTTAAAAGTGGTCCAATAAATAGATTAATTTGTACAAAACACCCCAATACGTTACAAGTTGATTGTAATCTCGGATGGTATCTTATCTCCTGATGTAATCACTGTTTAATTTAGTTTCGCTCTGAGGGTGCACAGTGCGCAGTGCACAGTGGAGCTCTATGTACAGTCAGTAGAATAAAATAGTAAAATGCAGGAAAATATTACCTTCGCTTGAGGAAATATGTATATGTGTATTCCTAAAAATACTTTTCATAGTTTCATTAGAAATGCATTATTTTGTTTTTCAAATGTTTATCTAAATAATATGTTTGATAATAAATATTATAAAAAATTTGTTTAGCTTTTAATTTCTCTTTGTTGTAGTATTTTCCTCGTTTCAAAAGCTGTTTTTGGTTTATTTACGTTAGATTTAAATCAATATTATGCATTATGTAAAAGCTGCGTCATTAATAATCATTATTATTATCTCAGCCTGTAGACACGTGCTTTTGTGTGCAAAGGCCAGCCTTGAGAGGTCTGGATCCAGTGGCTTCCCATGGCCTTAAGTAAGTTGTTTTTGATATTTCGTGATAACTAACATTTCTATCACATTGGTTATTAGTCCGACGAGCGATGCAAGCTTACTAACAATTATAACTAATGAAGTTATGTCTAGAAGTTATGTAAATTGGTCCAAAGCTCGCTTAGGGGTTTAACAGAGACTACATTTCTGTACCATAAGTACATAAACAAGCACTGGTTGTTGGTCCTTGTCTTTAGGTACTCAGGTATTTCGGATTAAAAATGTCTCGGATTCCAAATGCTGCCCAGCCGAGTTGAATTCTTCGATTCACCTGTTTGTTGGAGTCGGACTGACCAATCATACTTGCTTTAGTTACCTATGTACTAGTCAATAACTTTCAGAGGAGATTACCCAACAATACCGGTAGGGACATTACATGGACTTTAAACAGGACCTTCGTTTTATTTTGTTTATTTTTAAGCGTCCTTGTAAGAAGTATCAGCTGAAGTCTCCGAACATTCGGCCAATGTCTTCCAGCAAACATTCCATGACATGACAACAAATCAGGGTGAGTGATGTTACTATTAACCTCACCTGCAGAATTTATTATATTTTTTTTGTAAGGCCAATGTGATGTACTAACCATTTAAAACCTCCAGAAATTGTTTTTTTCTTATCAAAAGATATTTTTTTGCGTTAATAATTGTTATTAACTTGTCCTTACTTGATTGTTTTTATAAATTGAATAAATGAATTATTATAATATTTATATGAATGTAATAATAGTCTATTGTAAAGGACTTAACAAAATGGCCGATCTGTTTTATTGCCTCCTATCGCAACTCTTAAGTTTATTATATACCTGCCTGTCTGTTATCAATACTGAGCAACAAAATAAAAATGCAATCCTCAACGACTCAAAAAAAATTAAAACAGTAACACGACGGTAATAATAAATAAAATATAATACAAAGATTACATATTCAAGTACAATGCACGTGACGAGGCGATACTTATCTCGCATCGCTTATTCTCACCCCACTGGGACCGCGGCTCAAGCGATTTTTTTCGCCATGACTGTACTTAACCGTACTTGATGCAATTTAAAAAAGTTTTATTTTAAAACTTATTGTGATTTGCTTACAAAAAACAAATACCTAGGATACTGAGAATACTTTTGCCAAAAAGTTGTAGTACATTATTTATGCTTTAAACTATATTAGATAAATTAAATCAATTACGCCGGACACTACATTGGCTGTATCTGCCATTCGCTGTATATGAATAAGATGGAGACAGCACAGCTTGTTTGAAGCCATAGGTAGTGATGCCAAATGTTCAGCGCTTTTTTAAAACTTGACCATAACTAAGCAGAAAAAAAAAGTATAATGAAAAATATACCTTCTGCTTTTAATTTATTTTACTGCCTGAAAAAATATAAGGTGTGAAAGGTGAATGCGGATTAGAAGCCTATAGTGTTACTTTACTGTTACTGGCTTCCCTGCACCCTTCGCCATTGATAGTTATTTTTTAGGGTTCTGTACCCAGAGAGTAAAAAACGGGACCCTAATACTAAGACGTCGCTGTCCGTCCGTCCGTCTGTCACCAGGCTGTATCTCATGAACCGTGATAGTTAGACAGTTGAAATTTTCACAGAAGATGTATTTTTGTTTTTTGCTATAACAGCAGAATAAAATAAAAATTTACGGGGGCTCCCATACAATTAACGTGATGTTTTTGCTCGTTTTTGCTCAATATTGATAACGGCAACAGGTAGACGCTTGAAATATTCACATAATATTTAGTGAAATATTCACTTTAAATATTTTTTTTTTTTTTTTGATACCACTAAGGTGGCAAACAAGCTAACGGTCCGGCTGATGGTGAGCGGGCACCGTAGCCTATGGACGCCTGTAACACCAGGGGTATCACTCGCGCGTTGCCGACCCTTCAGAAATATAATAACTTCTTTCTTGAAGAACCCCATACTGTAGTCCTTGGAGAAAACCTTGGCAGGGAGTCATTCCACAGCACAAGCGTTCGCGGGAGAAAGTTTCTCTGAAACCGCACTGTACGGGACCATTTCGGAGTGTGAGAATGAATTCCCTGCCGATGGCGAGCGATTTGGTTCATGTTCGATTTGGAGGCAAAGAGACCGCCTAGTAGATCGGCTTTCTCTTTAGCACTATGGGACAAGTCACCATCGGTCTTTCGCAGTGGTGGTAACGACGACTGACAGAAGTTCCCCTCGGCAGCTTTAGCAAGCGACCAGAAAGTACGACTCCAAGAGGGTTAGCGCGCAAGTCGACCACCTATTTTGCCGATGAATTGGAATTTAGCTCTGGCAGTTGCTTTCTTCCTGAACCTCGAGGCAGCATTTAATTTGCGTTTTAACTCAGAAATATTGAGATCCTTATTATAACGAGCCGTGGTCCAAGCCTCATACAGAAGTTTGCTTAAAAATTTTAGCTTCTCTGCAAGACCTATTAAACTACGGAAGTTTTTTGACGCCGACAGCTACTCGAAGGTTAGAAATGAAACATTGCATACCAGCGAGGAGGATCTTCTGAGCTAAAGCAGATCTGCCTCCACGGGTATGATGCAAAAAATTCTCGAAATCCATCCCAGTCTGCCAGTAAACAAATATTTAAGGGGGGCTCATATACAACAAACGTGATTTTTTGCCGTTCTTATAGATAATGGTACAGAACTATTCGTGCGCGAGGCCGACCCGCACTTGGCCGATGTTTTAATATGATAGACATATTTATATTTCTTCGTAAGGACCGGCACGAGAGCGTTTTCAAGTGGACGTAGCTTTTTGATTCGATGGTGTTAAAAAATTAAAGTTCATTAAGTTTCGCGTAATTTTCAAAATTCATAACAGACGACTCTATTTTTTCTACAATGAAAAATAAAATTTGTAAAGATTTAATTGGCCATTTTCCTTTTTATATCAATGATTTATACGGAGAAAAGGCACGCAGTATAGTATAACGATAAGTTTTGAGGTTATTTTTTTAAATGCACATTTAACTTAGCGCGAAAACATGTATTTATTAGTCAGGGATAAACTTTAACAAATAAAGTATTGTATGGACACGTGCAGAATCACGGAAGATCACGTGGGGTCCAATTTATTGGATATAAACCTTGTAATTAACTGGCTGTAGATAACATATCGTGATAGGGCGGGGTACACTATATTAAGTACTCAAGGCGATATCTATAGTCCAGTTTTTTTTTTTTTGTTTCGGTGAAGAAGTTACAGTATATATATAATTTGGTTATAATCTTGAATAAAATTATTCGTTTGATTCTGAAGTTAGATTTTACTAGATTTTATAATTAAAACAATAAAATAAATAAAAATCTAAATATAAAATCAAAGTAGTGAATTAGACTAAAGTAGGTATTATGACAGATATAAGTCTATCGAGAACTGGCAAAGGACGTAAATTATTCTGAACTAGGTATTTCGGTTTATTACAACGTAGCCTACTAATATTATAAATGAAGCTTTGTTTGTTTGTAACCTAATCCAGTGGCGTAGATAGCTTTTTGTGATTTCCACAAATTTTTCTACTGAAATTTTATTTTTTTAATATAAAATTTCGGTAGTCTTAGGATAAGATTCATCCCCTAATTCTCCCCCCATTATTACTCCACTAATTTAACTATACCACAGCGAAATAACCAATCGAGCTGAAATTTGGTACAGAAATATACGATAGAAATATGCCATAACTTTGCTATAGCAAACTTCCTTAGCTGGATGATCAAGGAGCTGCCATAGGAATTACTCGCCGATTACCAAATTTAGAGGGAGTGGAGCCGCTGGTGGGACATATTGGAAGCTACCTTTCTTCACTGAATCAGAATTAGTGTTGCGGCGATGGGCTTACCACCTATCACGCAGAACTAAAACAGAAGGTTTCTTGAAAAGAAGTCTTTCATATTATGATGTGGGTGTGTGCCCAGTGACTAGTTACCAGGGGGTCTGTAGCAAAAATTGTAAAGATATATCTTCACATACATGCATATTAACCTTAAAAAAAAACACATAAAGGGTTTGGTAGTAAAAACAAATAGCAACATTTTTGTTCCCTAAAGGCATTTTTGCAAGTGACACAACATCAAACAAACGACAAGACAAAAATAACAACTCTATATACTGTAAAGTTTATTTATTTTTCTGCTTACACCTACTCAACTTAAATATAAGCCTTAAATCCTCAAATTGTGGTATTAATTTCCCTCCAACACTTCTTACTTCTAAGTCACTTTTATACATTTAAAACGCCTACACAAATATCCACCAAAACACCGTACAGTACAATCAGTTTTCCGTTGTCATCAATGTAATGCTTTTATGATTTTATAGGCAAATAAAAAGGAATTTCAGCGTAACGAGTTAGAGTGTATTTTAGAGTGAATGTGTAGCAATAGGGTAGATGCGTCTATGATCGACCACATGCATGTCGCGTGCGTGGCACGTGTCATCTTCGATAATCTTCTTTACCGGACTCCTTTGTTACAATTTGTAGCTGCGTCGATATATTTCGCTGCCCAACCCTAAGCGATCGAAATCTCTGATATGATGCGTAATGATATTTTTAATCGATGTTCTCAATTCTCAACAAGCTATTCATTGTTTTTTTTATTACAATGCTAACATTTAGAAACATTAAATGGTTCTTCTAGTCACATTGAAAACCTGCTTACCGTGCTATTTATTGATAAAAATTGACGACGAACATTGCTTTTTCAGTGCCCGTTAAGGAAATAGCTTTTTTTAAACTCGACAAACTGGTAGTTTATACCATATTTTAGATTTTCTGTTAATCATATCAAAGGTTTAGGAAGTTAGATCTATGATATTAATTGAACTGAAAAATTTGCGAACATGTTGCTAATAATAAATAATTTTTTGTCATCCTTATAAATAAAAATTATCTAATTTAATATGGTTAACAATACACGCATCGACTTTTTGTAGCAGCATAAAAGAAAATCGCTGCATACATTTGTTTAATAAAAGTGGCATTTTGTTCACCAACATAATGAACATATGCGCTTAATATCAATAATCCAACTAAATAGAATGAGCCAAGATATGTACCGTGTGTTATATAGAATTTGTCTTTTTAACTTGGTTGGATTATGACATTTAACGCATTTAAGCAGTGAACAAAACGTACATAAAATGTAACTGATGTAGATTCTCTTAATATGGCTTGAACACTTGGTCCAAAAAGTACCTGTATTTCAATAATTGATAAATTTCATGTTATTTATTTATTTAATGACCTTAGAATGAATATTACAAAAATATATTTTCAAAATGAAAACTGAATGCCAGATAAATACAAAACTACCAAGTAATTGTGAATATAACTGCAGCAAAAAATGTCTGCTCCCAAAACTGACGTTAAAGTGACAAGAATATATCGCAATACAATGAAATAAAGTTGTCATCCCCAGTTAAGGGGCCAGGGAGCGTGCTAAATGCATTAATTTGGCCTGGATTTAGTGGCCCGGAAGTGATTTGCTACGGGAACGCATGTTCCACAGCGATATGACCCTAGGACTACTATTGACCCTCTTACCACATTTTTTGAGCTGTTAATTAAAATTGGACTTTAAATATTTCGCAATTAGAAACATACTTAAACAAACGTCAGTAGGCAGTTAAGAGGGCTTAATATCGTTACAGCAAAGGATTAACGATAGTTTAGATTTTCTTTATTCTTGCTAAGCTCCCGTGAAAATAATAAGCTTTTTTATGATTTTTTTTAAATTTTATTATTCTATAATTTTTTTTTTGCTGTTGGAACTGAATTATTATTTACTTACTTAATTATTTATTGGCTCAAAAGAAAGGTTATTTTTATTACTATCAAATTAGTAAACAAAATATAATTAAAACTGTAAAAAATGTTGAGTTTCTGCATGCATAACACGAAAATAACTAGACAGTTTTTGACTTAAATTAAGCTTATATTATATACTTAAGTTGGTTTGTTTAGGTGTAAATGAAATGGCATACTCCAATTTAAAAGTCCACGGTAGTGAAGTTGCGGTCACAAAAAGTAACAATTGAAAAACATTATTTACGAGTTGTTAGTAAAATTGAGCCTTGATAGTCTGAACAAAATAATGCCAAAAAATATTAATGATTATGAAAACTAAGGCATATTTATAATTCGGTGCGAATTATCAAAATTGACTGCATTGATCCATAGGTTTGTATACAATCTTTATATATGAAAATTAAACCGATGAAAAGATCATGAAAAAGGAAAAAAAATAAAATCGTTTCAGTCTCAATAACTAAGCTCTTAAACTAATGTACGCAAGTAACTAATTTGGATTTATTTCTTTATTTGGCGTTGACTCAAAATAAGTTGCTTACTCACATTAGTTTAGGAGATTAGTCATAAAGACTAAAACAATTTATTTTATGTATATAATTTTGGTTTTATTTCGTCTTTGGTTTTATTTTTTTAATTTTTTGTGTGTAAGAGGTTGGGCAGGCCTGCTAAAAATTTTTTTGGTGTGAAATCTATCATTCCCTATTACCTTAAGAATGGATTATTTTTGCAAACTTACATGAGACCATCTTTGATGTGCGTATCCAATAAAAAATAATTATGAAACCTACATGATTATAAAAATAAAACAATAAATATTCCTTATAAATTTTCCTTTACTATTGTACATTTAAAATCAGTATCTTACATTATGTTTTTTTGGGGTACAGTAAAGAATATTTGTTATTATTATTCTACGTATCGACTTGAAAACCCTTTAGTTTTTCGTCGGTTGAAAATCCCAATCTGCTTGATAACTGTGAGAAACCAAATAATTGAAAAAATTAAAATTAGCGTCAAATATTTACATGAAAATCTCAACTGACTACATGAAGACACCCTGATTGCATCATATAAATACGTATATATAAAAAACCTACCTGCATTACTTAGGACAACCGTTAACGTTTCCCCCGTAGATAACTTAAAGACTTTATCCCCTGTACAGAAATTTTTACGGCAACAAAGACCTTCATATTTTCTTTATTCATACCGTGTCAAAATCGCCCGCTTTCCCCCTTTTGAAGACAAATATAGAGATAGCGATCCAACTCTTTCACTCTCATTAAAATTTTATATCTTTGTCCCATTCTCGATATTTTCCCTTGCGTTTCGGTTTTTATGTTTTTCGCGATATTCTTGACGGAGAGTGCTTTACCGTTTTTTTTTCTTACGATACCGTCACCAACAGGGTGATGGCGCAAATTTCTTAATTAATTTATGCTAAGTATTTGCAAGGGAGATGTTTGTCGTAAAAGGGTGTTTAAATACTTTTCTTTATTCCAACCGTAAAAAACGAGCTGCTTAATTTAGGAGAATCACAATGTTACTCTATTTTGCGCGGCGTTAATTTTTACTACGGTTTTTTTTGGGGAATGATGTCAAGACAATGTTTTTTATGTTTTAAATAAAGTGTGTAAATTCCTATTCTATTTTTTTTTGCATGGCCTTTTATAAACATATACACGCAAATAGTAAAAGAATAAACTTAATTTCTTTTATTAAAAACTGGCCAGTGCCGACCGACCGCGCTGCCAAAGCCACCACGGCGGCGGCGTTGACCTAAAAAAATAATAAAGACGGGTTATTTTTTCTTGATATGCGTTTTTGAGTAAAGCTCTATACAAGTCTCGGTCGTAAGGCTTTGTATTCTTTACGGACTCACCCTTTTATTCTCTACTCATCCAACTTTAACGGCCTCGACGGGAGTGTACTATATTACCTTTCCACTTTCATTACAGAACAACAAAAAATAATGTTTTACGTCAATAAAAGCATAAATAATAAAACATATAAAATATAATTAAACTGTGATAAATTATCGGGGGCTATGACTCAGCATGAGATGAGTTTTGTAGAATCTCTTACACTTTTTTTAAAAGGCGATAAAGCCTAAATTGTTGTAAAAGTAATACGACTATGTAGAAGGTGTTAGGAAGGCTGGTTTTATCTAATGTATTAAGTAAATAGGTTTGAATGAAAGTGCTTTAGATAAAACGGAACTGACGTTACTTTATTTTCAGGATTACGTGATACAATTTTTTTTTAAATTGTCTAAAATAACATCAACCTCTATATGTAAAGACATATCGACGATGGCTAAAGGATGTCCCGAAGGGAGCGCTCCCGTATTCAAAAAAGGGAAAAATGAAGAAAAAAGTTATAACGTCATATTGTTTTGCCACGAAGTACTAGGGTGGGGGACGGGGGAGATAAAAAAGGGAGTCCTGTATAGTGCTGGGGAAAGATAAGGCGTTATAGCACCCTATATATAGACTGTTCTACCTATAGATATGATTGTAAGGAACACCATTGTATTTTATGGCCCTTCCTGCGTATTTTCATACTTTTTAAAGGCGTCTCTACGAAGCTCCTGTATTGTTTGATATTAAAGTTAAGATTTTTAAAAAATATTTTGGAAAAAGACTGTACCTCCTTCTTTATATATAACTCTACTTAAGTACTGTAATTTATAATAGGTGCAAACGTTTTTAAAAGATAACATACCTTTAGAAATTACAAAAATATGAATTCTAGTATTTATTCTATTGTGTAAATTTAAATATCATAATTATATTTCGACTGGTGTGAATGACCAGTAAAAAACTTCATTTTATTTATATTTCATTTATGATAAACGGCTGTATAAGTACGCTAAGAACCTTTAATAGAACTGTATTGGCCCGCCTGTTGCTATATGGTATACAAATAGAACTGTATTGGCCCGCCTGTTGCTATATGGTATACAAATAGAACTGTATTGGCCCGCCTGTTGCTATATGGTATACAAATAGAACTGTATTGGCCCGCCTGTTGCTATATGGTATACAAATAGAACTGTATTGGCCCGCCTGTTGCTATATGGTATACAAATAGAACTGTATTGGCCCGCCTGTTGCTATATGGTATACAAATAGGTCAAATCGTAGTCTATCCAAAAGTAACCTATGTAAAGCAAATATAAATTTTGTGACTTTTTAGAATAATAATAGCTTTGTGCGTAAAGTGTTTTATGTTTTTGGACAACGCAAGAAGTGAGGTATTTAGTTTAATTTAAAGTTTTAGATCCTGTCCCTATTTTATATAATAGATCCTCTCAGACTTATTAGCGGTAATTTACATTAGAGCACATTAGGACAGGCAGATACGGTACACTACCAATTTGAGGTCAGTAATAGTTATTCCTCTAACGCTATAATACCAGTAGGGTTTCGCTTTACCCATCAGTAGTACGAAACAAGAGCTACACATTTCACTAGTTAATAGACTGTAATAGAAAAAAACGCTAGTTAAAAGTTTATGTATCAAAAAAAATTTTACTTACGCTAGGAATATTATCGGAGCTACAGACACCTTCGCTGAGCAGACGATCCCTGATCTCCCAGGCGAAGATGGAGGGGCACTCGCGCTTGTACTGAGCTATTTTGTTGACGACTTCAGCGGTAGCAACCCTGGGTTTTGACCCACCGATTGCTCGCGGTCTTATCGACCCCGTCTCGTAATACCTGAACAAAAAACAAAAAAGCGATGAAAACATAATACATTATTTGTTCACTCGATGAAGTCAAAGGTCCCTATGAGTAACTTTTAAAATAGAATAGGTGTTAAAGTCAGACAGACTTTATAAAATTTACAAAAACTGTCTGATTTGCCGCAAATTTATCACTGGAAATGTAGTGCTATAAGTTATTTAGGTTTAATTCTTAATCGAACAATATTTATTTTTTCTACAAGGATTTATTAGTGATTCTGATTCAAATTATTGTAAGGTTAAACTTAAATTAAACCAAATTTTAAATACAAAAATACTTTTCAAGTTAAACATTTTAGAAAAAGTGTTGGACACCTAAATTTTTGGTAAAAAGTTTAAACTTATAATTTTATTTTCACATTTTACATTTTACAGAAAAACACCCTCTAGTTAGTAGAGGGGGTGTCGAAGGTGTCAAATTGCTTTTCGTTCAACTGGTTACGGGGTAGGTATTGAATACGATACCAGGTAACCCATATGTTTATAAATTTATCAGCTTTTTATACCAACCGACACCTAATATTTAAAACTGTCGGAAGTAGATATCCACTTTAAGGAGGTTCTCTAGTGTCATGAACCATACAATTGGGTAAAACTTGTAACCAAATGTTTAAATTTTAGTAGCAGACTAAAAAAGAAATTGACCTCAAGCCAGAAATTACACCTAAAACCCCTAGAAACCTATCTAGACACCGCGCCGCTATCAAGTAAACCATGCAAATCTACATATGTACACAAATTTATTCTGAATTGTTAAGTTTTATTGTACTATACAATTTGATACATTTATTCATTAAATTAGAAACGTAGTTTCACTAATGAAATATCAATTACATTTTTTCTTCCCTACCAAATATGCAGGTGTAACTCAATCGATTTTCAACCACAAACTTTTTATCCAACCGTATAAATATAGACAAATCTCAAATTACCTAGTATGTCACCTAAAGCCAGCCTTCAACGTCACCTTGCATACAGTATTTAAACTTGAGCAATTTAAAGTGTACTTTACTATATTTGTAGCAAAACCTTACTGCATACCTTTCAAAATCGGTCAAATAATACCTAACCCTCCGGGTGCTTGCGGTTTCTACCTTCGAGGTGTGGTCGACAACTATAATCTTGCGGTCAGGACCAGTTAGACCCGTGTTTATATTTCATGCTGCATTTTTGGGATAGTTTGGTATTAAGTTTCCAGGGTTGCCTATGTTGATAGATATGACAAATGCGGTTTGTTCGAGATATTGATACTTGATGACAATGTTGTTTTCTTAGTTAAGACAAGAATTTGTGTCTGTTGCGCACAGTGCAACAAACTTTTCTGGCCTTCTGACCTTGAGTCTTAGCCAAAAGAAGTAAGCTATATATATATTTTAGCAGGTATGTATGTATTTTCGTTTGTTAGTGCATATATTTGAAACTACCTATCATAATTTGACAAATGAGGCATCGTTAATTAGAAGCGTATTGATGGTCCGCTGGTTAAAGTCTATACGAGGTTACACTAAGTTCGATATTGCACCCTCTAAAAGACAAAGTGCTGTATCTAAAATAAAATAGAAATGTGCCTCGTTGGATATCGAATGAAAGGGCTTAATTAGCACATTTTACAAATACATATTACCAGCTGTTGTTCGCTGCTTTGTTTGCTTGCATTTACTCTATATATACCTTAGTTAATTAAGCAACTCGAAATAAATAAAATTAAAATAAACACGTCGTATTTGGTAGGTAAGTAGGTTGTGTAGTGGGGTTATAATTTATTAAACTCCTTCTAACAATAAAGTATTCTTCTACAAAAGTTAACTAACCTGCCGAGTATCTTCGAGACGCAGCCGTTGGAGACCTGGAGGATGCGGCTGATGTCACAGGGCCTGGCTCCAGAATGCGCCAACTCCACGATCTTCTGCCGCGTGGAGTCCGGCAGGGGTCTCCCTCCTACAAACACGCCGCCGAGCTGGTTAACACCGCTGTGACCTGTCGCACCATAAGCCTGCTTACTCCAATTAATCACGTTTTCAATAACTTCATCAGCAATAGTGCTACAGGTCTACATACAGGCTTTTCTATTTCATAATTTTTTTCTTAAATAATGAAAGTAATTTAATTTGGAGTAACTCCACTCCAAATACGTAAAAATATGAGGGTTTTTATGGCATAGCTGCATAATAAGGGCAATAAAAAATAAACTTATTTTTATTATTTGGTGGAAAAACACTCTTAACAATCTCGGAAATCTGAATTTCCAAATGTTCCGTTTGGCAATATAAAAAAAAATTACGTCTTATATCTTTTTCAAAAGCGGATAGTAAAGTAAATTTAGTAAGAAGGAAGATATCGCAATAACTATTGCAGGATGAATGTTAAAGTTAATTTCTTAATTGAACAATATTTTATTTCTGTTTAAGGGTTTATATGTTAATTAAAACGAAATTTTAAATAATAAATGAAATAAAGATAATTGAAATATGGTTCTTCAGTGTCTTAAGCCACAAAATTGGGTAAAAGCTACAAATATAACCAAATATTTTTTTAATAGGCAAAATAAAAATTTGCCTAAAGCCAGGAGTTGAACCTACGACTCTTTTTAGACACCGATATCAAGTAAACCATGCAAAACTATAGACACGAATTTATTCTTAATTATTTAGTTTTGCTGTAGTATACAATTAGATAGTATTATTCGTAAAAGTAAGAGCGAAGTTTCACTAAAAAATATCAATTACATTTTGTTTTCTCCTACCAAATATGCAAGTGTATGTAAGATTTTCAAACACCAACGTTTTAACTTTTCAAATTCAAATTAAAAAAATCCAATTTCATGATACCATTTTAAAAGCGGATAGAGAAGAATATTTAAAGAAGGAAGATATCGCAAAAAAGATTGCAGGATGAATGTCGCTGAATAATATTCGACTGCGCTATATTCCTTGACGAAGATTTTTACTATAACTGCATAGTATACTTGTCGATAGCGGCTTCGTATATTTATTGTATATAATAAACAGTCAATGAAAAGCTACAATTTCTGACTCAGTCGTAAATTGGATTATATGATATGCTTCAATCTTTATTCGACATTTGTAAACCGTTTGGAACATTTGAAAATTTTGCCCTTCTTTGTTTAAATAAGAACGAATGGCAGTCACCATTACCTTTACCTTTGTGGGCAAGATCATCCATGCGGTCTAGCAGGTTGGCGTCAGGCGGCCAGGGGCTGATGGGCGCAAGCTGCTGCGCCGGCAGCATCGTGTACACCCCGTAGTCTTCTATGGTGACCTCCTGGCGAAAAGGAAATATTGTTATTAGATTATTTTCTGAAGCAGACTAATGTTAAATCAAAGAAGTTTGAATAGCTTTTATGAGCCACTTATTAAATTCTGTCTATTGTGTGAACAATTTCACCTAACACATCACAAATGTCAGATGAGTCTGCTTGCTAAACTAAAGGGCATTCATACATGAGATGCACGTTTATTTTTATCTGGGCGGTTTCTATCTATTCTAATATTATAAATTGCAAAAGTTTGGATGACTCGATGTTGTTTACTGAATCTCGCCAGGACAGCTCAACGGATCTAGATGAAATAAGGCACAGAGATAGATTATAATCGGAAATAGCACATAGGCCTTTTATTCAGGAATTTCCAAAAGAATTCCACTTGAACGAACTATAACTACAACTATAACTTTCCACAGCAAACTTCAAGGAGTTGCCGTAAAGATCCCACGCCGATAACCAAATATTAAAACGGGCGGAGCTGCTGGCAAAAGCTAGTGTAAAATATGGAGCTGGTCACAAAAACGTATTTTCATGTTAGTCTAAGTTTAGAATCGGTTGGCGTATTGTTGACAAATTTCCAGAAATAATTAGTTACTAACTATTGCCCATTTCTCATTATTTCTCACTAACCAAAGAAGAATGGCCATTCTATCTACGATATTGGACTATGTTTACCTTTTTAAGTGACACATATCACAATTTTCTCTCATGTAGAAATAAAACAAAACTAGCCTAAAACTATTGAAAAAAAAGTTGGGAAAAGGAGTGTACAGGGTACCTATATTAGATTTGAGGTTATGTATCTATAAATGGTTGACACATATTTTTCAAGAATCATTCGTAACACAGACTATAATGACTTATACTAAGTTCAATAACCTACCTTTTAGAAAAAAAATATCAAAAAGAGTCAATTGGAAAATAAACTTTTACTAGCATTTCAACGTACCTACTTATTAACTTTAAAAATAATGTAATAGTGCTCAATAATTACAATTGTTTAATACTATAATATGGTATAATCATCACTTTAATTCTAAGACTCGATCATCGTTTTTTCCTAGTCTAAATGGTTAAGGTTTTTTAAGAACACTTTTGAATAATTATAACAATATTTTGCTTGCTTACATCAAAAAGAAAAAATAATAGTACATTGTGTACTAAGGATGGTAAGAAAGTATCGAGAGGCTATTTAGAAGACTAAGACCGAAGGCTGTAGGCTTTAATGACTTGAGTTTGTAATTTTTGTGCCGCCCGTGTTACACACACTGTTTTTCATCTCATTTGCGGGTAAATAAATAAAAATAGAAGGTAAAAAAGTAAATAAACTCACCGAAACACAATCAAAATGGCGGGAATAGAAGAAAAATAACGCAACCGCCAGTTTTAACTTCAGCCAAAACTTTTATATCTAGTATCTAGAGAACTTATTTATCAAAAATTTTTTAACTAAAAGTGTGCGCGTAGTTCATATTTTGAATAGACAGCTTTTATACATTCCTGATAGAATAGGCACCTCAATACCGCCCGTGAGTAATATGAACGCGCGCTTAGCTTTTTTTTTTTTTTGTACAACTAAGGTGGCAAACAAGCTTACGGTCCGCCTGATGATAAGCGGTCACAGTAGCTTTACGAACCGAAATGGCTGACCGTAGGCTTGTTTGCCACCTTAGTGGTATAAAAAAAAAAAAAAAACTAATAATTTCTTTCTTGAAAAACCACATACTGTAGTGCTTAGAGAAAACCTTGGCAGGGAGTTAATTCCACAACCCAAGCGTTTGCGGGAGGAAGTTTCCGTGGCGGAAGCCCTTTCGATCTGAAAGAGACAATTAAAAATAAAACTTGCGGAACGCCTAACGTGTATACACTAAATGTTTATAACCAAAACGTTAGATGGCTTAAGACAAAGCTATTTCTTTGGAGAAACAATATTTTATTATCAGATGACCTACAACTTATAGCTGCAACTGAAACAAACCTAAACAAGTCTGTGCATGAAGCTGAGCTGTGTTGTGGCGAATGGAGTGTACTACGTCGGGACCGCGCTAACGGACGCTCCGGGGGCGGCGTGCTGCTGATCGCGCGCCCGCCTATAAACCTTGAACGAGTACAGCAGTTTGAGACTTCGGATGGAGAGGATCTCTGCGCTAGATTCTTGTTGGATGGTCGGCATATCTACGTGTGTGTTGTATATATACCACCAAATGCTACAGACGAAGTTTTTATCAATTGGTTTGAAAGTGTTGAGCGTTTATGCAACAAAATTTGTAGTGAACGAATATTAATTTTTGGTGACTTGAATTTATATAGTAGTAGTGAATACATTAAAAACTATTTTAGTTATTTCTTTCCTTTATGTAATTTTAATCAGTATAATTGTGTGAAAAACCTGAATGAGAGAATGTTAGACGTGGTGTTGACGAGTCCGGAGCTAAGTGATAGCGTGCGCGTGCGGTGAGCGCCGCCGAGCGAGGAACTGGTCAATGTAGACGGTCATCACCCGCCTCTTACCATTGCCGTGAGTTACAGTTTCTCTAAGCAGGTAACTAGAAGTGCACCCTCAAATATCGACAGGTCAAAAGACTGGAATTATCCTATGGCAGATTTTTATAAATTATTTTGTAATATTCGGGACACCGATTGGAATTTTATATACGAACTTAATGACGTTAACGACGTGGTAAATGCCTTCAATAATTATCTTTACTTATTATTTGACCATTGCATTCCAAAAAAAATACGGAAGCGATCGTGTAATCGTACCTATCCTGTCTTTTACACGAGAAGCATAATCCGTGACATTGAAACTAAAGCTAGATGCCATCGACGCTGGAAACGATCCAATGATGACAAAGCTCTGGCTGAATTTAAGCGCTTGCGTCGTAAGGTCAAAATTGACATACACGCAGCTCACAATAGTTATGTTTCTAGTGTGTCTTCAAGCCTTCGCCAGAAACCAATGCTTTTCTGGCAATACATAAACACACTTCGCAGTCGTGGAGGTGTTGAACCACTGGTAACTAAGAACGACCTTGAGTATCGTATCGAGCTGATGCAGCAGCTGCCTTTGCAGACCATTTTCAGTCCCTATTTTTGGCCAACAATCCTTCCCTTAATCCTAAAGAAATAAATTCGAACACTTCTGCTGATAACAGACGAGTTAGCGTTAGCCTATTGAAAAAAGACGACGTCAGGCGAGCCGTTCAGAAATTAAAACCCAATACTTCTCCCGGTCCTGATGCGATACCGGCATTTGTGATAAAAGGTTGTATTGACGAATTGATAAATCCAATAACGTTCATATTTAACATAATTATCAGCACGGGGCAATATCCCGCCCATTGGAAGTTATCTCGAGTAACTCCTATTCCTAAAATCGGATCAAAAGTTATGGTAGAAAACTATCGTCCAGTTGCTAATCTGTGCGACATCGCCAAAGTGTTCGAAATGGCTCTTCATGCAGAATTGTTGCCCCAATGTCAGCCTTACGTCACCAGCACACAGCATGCTTTTCTTCCCAAACGGTCAGTTGCAACGAATTTATTGACCATGGTTGATATACTGTCAGCTGAAATAGATGCCGGTAACCAGGTAGACGTCATATATCTTGACTTCCAAAAGGCGTTCGATCGAGTTGATAACGACGTTCTTCTATCGAAGCTGGGTGCTATGGGTTTTGTTCCGGGATTGCTCAAGCTGTTTTCCAGTTACCTCAGTGAAAGAAAACAGTTTGTGAAATACGGACCGTACATATCTGAACCATATAACACGCGATCGGGAATAAGTCAAGGATCAAATTTAGGACCCTTCTTATTCGTTCTTTTGATCAATGATTTACCTGAAGTTGTAGAAAATTCTTCCGTTTTGATGTTTGCTGATGACGTAAAGCTGATAAAAGTGGTGAGAAGCGCAAGTGACTGCAAATTGTTGCAGAAGGATATTGACGCGGTCCATCAATGGAGCATAAACAATAAGTTATTATTCAACACGAGTAAGTGCGAAATGATGTCTTATACGCGTAACAAATCTCCTATGTTATACCAGTACATGATAGGCGGGCAACTGATACGTAGAGTGGAAGAGGTCCGTGATTTAGGTGTCCACTTTGACCCTCAGCTCAATTTCCGTCAACATGTGCTCAAAGTGACTAACATTGCATTTCAGCGGTTAGGCTTTGTTCTGCGCCATGCCGCTCCTTTGTCAGCCGAAGCTACATGCGCGCTTTACACTTCCCTTGTCCGGAGTGTATTAGAATCGAATACAGTGGTGTGGAGTCCTCATGAGAATAAATATATACTCATGATGGAACGCGTTCAAAAATAATTTCTTCGCTGTGTTTATAAAAAAAAATACTATTATTACCCGTTTTTGTATCCTACCCAATTTTTACAGGGGCATTTAGGTTTCGACTCATTAGAATTAAGAAGATCTATGGCTTTAGTCAAATTCTTTGTGTATATTTTAAGAAACAAAATCGACGACATTGAATTGCTAGGAAGAACATTAAAGTTATTTGCACCAGATTCATATTTGAGGATGCGCAAACGTACGTTGTTTAAAGTCGCTGTATCCCGCACTAACTTGTACCGATTGTCGCCGATCCCGCGCGCGCACGCAGCACTGCGCGCTCTACTCGAGGCAGCACCACACTGTGATCTGTTTGTGACAGCAGAGCCGAGATTGATGTTTGAGTGTAAGAGCATGCTAGAACGACGTATATAAGATTTTTTTTTTTTCTCTTTTATTTTTGTCTTGTGTGTTTCGTTTTTATAAAATGTAAGAAAATAATATTGTAACGAATTGGTTTTCTGAACTGTAATGTTGCAATTCATATATTTAAATAAATAAATAAATAAATGTCATTGATATGCAGTAGAAACAGCGTAGGTGACAGCAAAGAGCCTTGCGGGACACAAGCATTAATGTCCATGCAATAAAAGCAACTACCGTCAACTACGGCTCGTATGCATCTGCCGGAGAAAAAGCTAGCCACCCATTTGCACAAACCCTCGGGCACTCCGTAAGATGGCAACTTCGATAGTTACTAGTTACTACCGTTTCGGAATCAAAATGGGGTTCTGGTGAGAAGAAACGGCGACCTCTACAGCAGTCGCTTTTTTAATTCTAATAACTTATACTAACAATTATTATCGACTAGATTATGTCAACAACAATTTATTTAATCCCATGTGTTTTTGCTATTAAGGTGGTCTCTAATTTTATTATAAGCTTTTTTGACCAATTTCTGTTTTACAAAATTTTTAACCCCGACGCCTTAAGAAGGGTGTTATAAGCTTGACCGCTATGTGTGTGTCTGTCTGTCTGTGGCAAAGTAGCTTTTTAACGGGTGAACCGATTTGGATGTGGTTTTTTTTAACTCCCGATGCAAAGAAGAGTGTTGTAAGTTTGACGTGTGTGTCTATCTGTGACCTCGTAGCTCCCAAACGAATGGACCAATTTTGATGGCGATTATTATGCTTGAAAGCTGATGCGATCGAGATGGTTCTTTACTATAATTTATGAAGATCAGCCGAGGAGTTTGGAGCCCATCAGCTCATTTCCTACTTGACTAAAGGTTTTTACCACCTTGGCTGCCAAATTACTTAAACTTTTTTTATTATTGTCAATATAATTAGTTTTTTTACACGCATGTTTAAAAAAAGCACTATAAAAACTTTGACCACTACTGAGCATAACCGGACTCTGCGATGCTGTGATGATCTTTGCAGGCCGCGGCAGTAATGTACTATTTTGTAGTCTGGTATTTTTTTTTCTTTTAATAATCGCAGAAAAGAAATGATTCCAATACAGACACAAAATGTTTGACGTACGTTCTGAAACATCTTTTGCCATATCACACTCGTTCATAAACCCATAAAGTGCATTATTGTACTAAGAAAATCTTTAGTTAAACTAATCTGTAGTTTAACTAATCTAGTAGGATGATCGGATATTGACAAGCAAAATCTTCTATTGCGTTTCGTCCCGTAAGTATTTACGTGAACGTGTAGACGGGGCGTTGTTCATAGCGTATCTACTAACAAATACTTTTAAACGTCTAATATTAAATTAACGTAATTATCTTTAACAACTTCCGGCAGATATATATACAAGAACCAGAAAAGGCCCAAGAATGAAACCCTGTGGGACACCCATTTTGTTTGACCAATGGGCGCGCTTTCCACTTCAACTGTCTGGATCCTATGGTTTATATAAGAGCAAATAGGTTTGAGGGCAGTATTTCTAATGCAATAATGTTGCAATTTCCTGACCAGAGTTTCATAATAGACGTAATTGAATGCCTTAGTTAGTCACTCTTTGTCCAATCCATACTATATTATAAATGCGAAAGTTAGTTTGTTTATTTATTTATCCTTGCATTGCTAACGGATGCACTGTTTTGAGCTGAAATTTAGCACATATGATACTTTTTATTCTGGTAAATTCAAAGGTTTCTACAGTTATTACTTGCTATATCGAACTCCCTCACTGTAATAAAGGAATCCTGCACTGATTACAGAATTAGGAGCCAATGAGTCCAAATAATATAGGTTGTGGAAACATTAATCGTAGTTATTATATAATACATAGTTATGATCGCCTGTTCGCAATTCAATACCAACGCGTGATGTCTGGATTCGATACCCGGCTTCAGTAGCTACGCAAATTTTTGTGTATTATCTATCGTTATTCAACATTCAGACAATACTAGATAAAAATAACTTTGAAAATCAGGTCGAATCCAATTGAAATCGATAGTATGGATCAAGAATTCACAACTTGGATTCCCCATGCCGTAAACTAAAAGTTAACAAACAGTCTTGAGTACGCCAGAATCTCCAATACGAGAGAAAAATGTCTACAAGTAGATCTTATCTCTCAAAATCGATTAAAGTACTTGGTCACATTTTCTATTTTTTCTATTCGCTAGACTGTTCCCAATTAGCTACCAGCGCCATCCTGAGTTAAACCATACCATTTTTATGTGGTATATGATCCTACCTAATTGTATTCTAAAAAAAAATATAAATGGAGGACCATTTATAGTAAGCTTTTTTACTAAATCCGTTCCTCGGTGAGAGCAGTTTGAAGAAATATATAGTCCTTAAACTATTCAATATTCAAGTACATAAGAGTGTAACAGTTTTTTGTACAAAAAACAAGGGCTCCTCAAAGTCTACTTACGCTACTGATTTCTACAAAAAAATGTAGTTCTAAAATAGTTACTGTTGTATAACATATCAACATTTTCCGGTAACTGATATACATTGTGATTATTAAATTTCATTGAAGCATTCAATCAAAACGGTTGTAAAGAATTTTTCGTGCTTGTTTACGCAAATGTATTAAACTAAGAAAATGTTTCAGTTGTTGCATATACCGAAATTCGAAGTAATTTTACTGTTCTTTACTGTGACAGTTACATATTGTGTTTACACGTCTCCTAAAACTGTTTCAGTTTCATTAGAAATTCTGCAACAAGTGCCCAAGGAATTGTTGCCGGAACTTTATCGAAAATATTTAGATGCTGCGAATGATGGTAATTATTGTTTGATCTTAACTGATCTGCCATAATCCTAATGTGTCTCACTATGGAGGTCCTTTTGGAATTGATAAGTCTGCAATGCATTTCTTTCAAGTGTATGTGTTTATTCTCTTTCTTTATATTTTTATGATAATTTATATCTATATTATTATATGTATGTATGTATCTTTGCTTGTATGGTTTTCGTCTCCTATTATATTTCGTCAAATTTGTATGCCCGAATAGTCACTATTGGTTTTTCATATTTAAGGTTGACTTATAGGGATAAGTTTGCCTTCTTTTGTGATTAGATTTTTTAAGTGTACTTTTGTATTTTTAACTTTATACAATAAAGTGTATACTGACATCCTCGAAATGGTCCGAAATATTATGAATGTCAACTATAGACGTAATTCACTTTCACCACTTCTTATTTTCACCATTTCGTCGCAAAGTAATGGTCACCTAACAGTGTTCTTTAGTCACAAACCTTACTAACATACATACATCATAAATAAATCGAGACATCTTGTGGCCCTGATTGGTAAGTTAATCTAAGTCCTTTGACACCGTAGGCAGAATATCACTAACAGTCAGGTGGCCTACGGTTGTTCAGTGTGTTGTGTGTGTGCTTCTAGTATTGTGAAACTAAAACTAACTATCATTTATAACCAACTACCTAATATGTATTTTTTCCTTTACCTGGATAAAAAGTACCTTATATCATTTCCCGGGACATTCAGATTTTGCTCTTGTTACTAATTAATAAAGTTGTAGTTGAGGCAGAAACAGAAAAAAAGTATACGGGGTGACCTGGAAAGACGGACGGGTCTGGCTCGCGCCGCGAGGGTTTCGTACGAACTTATTATATATAGATATTTCGTCCATCATGAGATCAAGTCTCACAAATTTAAGTAGTAGTTATTAGTTTTTTTTCCTATATTTGTTATGTAACATCTTGCTTCTTGCCAAATTTTGTGATTCTATATCAATTACTTAAATCTGTTATGTTTGTAATTTCTGAAGTTTATTTTTCGGAACAAAAATAATAAAATCATTCAATTCTTAAAATGTTTTCGGAAATTCGTGGTATATAAACAAGTTCTTTAAGAAAAATATTCTTAAATTGAAATTATTATTTTCTACTAATTTTAGATTCACAGTATTCCACACTACGACGCATGTTTAGTAGAGGTAAAGAATATGAAATACATGTTCAAAAATTAAAGGAAGTTAATGGTTTTAAAAGGCACAACCTTTTGATAAAAGGGATTAACAAAATGAAAGGAAATCCAGTGATTTATATAAATAATCCTGTGGAGTCTAAAATTCCAAATGCTTTTTTAACTTTAAAAGAATTTAAAAGAGCCTTGCTTGCTAGAGCTATTAAGGACCAAAATCGTGCTAGTAAATTTAAATTTACAAAATCTATTGATAGAATAGAATCTAAAGTAGCAGTCGAAGATCTGCCAACCCGAACTTCCCTGCATATTTCAAAAACCAATGATGATTCAGTAAACGAACTAAAAAGTACAAGTAGTAAAGTAAATACAGTAACCGTTATGACAATTGGATTCAATAAAATTATGAGTTCCACCCATTTTGCAGAACAAGTAGAAAATCAAAATTTAGAACCTAAACCCATCAGTAGTGATGTAACGTTACCCAATGAACTCAAAGAAACCAGAACCACTTTTATATTTACAGATATATTTACCAAAACTAAGAGTATAGAAACTTCTACTTCAACAAGTGATTTACATTTAACAGAAGAACCTGTTTTAAAGTCTGTTAACCTGCAATCAGCAGGAGAAGATGTTGTAATTTCTTCAACAGCGGAGAATAACATAGCAACAGAAACAACTACGAGTTGTACAACAACGAAAAAGTACAAAAGAAAACCAACAGAAGCTACAACAAAATCAAGAAGAAGCACTTTAGGGGTAAGAACATATTTTTTTATTTCCATATTAAATTATAGTACTTATAATTAGTAAAATTTTAAAAGTGGTAGACATGTCGTTACATCTTTAAACTTTTGTTATAAGTTATATTAAAATTATTAGGGGTCTGTAAAAGTTGTAAAAAATTTGGGAACACTACGAATAGTCCTTCCCGTAGACATCATAATTATGGTTACTTTTTGTGACCACAACTTTTGCAAGTAAGGAATTTTCTATAACTTCAGCTTTTGTTTCTCTGCCTTCACATCTTTTGCTAGTAATTAATTGTGTATTACGTCAGCTTTTATTTCTTCACTTCTTTTACAGGCAAGGAATTGTCTATAAGGTCAGCTTTTGTTTTTCTTCACATCTTTTGCAGGCAAGGAATTGGCTATTGCGTTGGCTTTTGTTTCTACATATCTTTTAGACTCCCTCGCAGCCTAGTTGGTAGTGTGGCCGACGGCTGCTCAAAGGGTGTGGGTTCGATTCCCGCATTGGACAAACATTTATGTGATAAAAAGCATTTGTGGTTGTCTTAACTCTGGGTGTATTTATGTATAATATGTATGTACTCGTATTTACAAAAAAAAAGTAATATATATGTATCTGTATCCCGTTGTCTGGTATCCATAACACAAGCTTTGCTTACTTTGGGACCAGACGGTGCTGTGTGTAATGTCTAAAAAATATTTATTTATTATTTTATTTTGCAAGTAAGGAATTGTCAGTAATATCGGCTTTTGTTTTTTCACATCTTTTGCAAGTATAGAATAGTCTATTACGTCGGCTTCTGTTTCTCTTCACATTTTTTGCAAGTATAAAATTTTCTATTACGTCAGCTTCTGTTTTTCTTTACATCTTTTGCAAGTAAAGCATTGTCTATTACGTCGGCTTCAAAAAATGTTAGTTGTGTGTTTATTTTACAAGGTATGAGATGCAAAAACCTGTAGCATTATTCGTGGCATTTGATGTAACTTTGGGTTGTTTTACTTTATTTACAGTAAACGTATACAATAATCATAAAGCATACCATTTCTGAAATTTATATAAATGACCAAGCAATTTAATATTTATTGATTATAAGTACAACGTGGCCCGAGTTGGCAAGGTGATGGTTCAGACATGCTGTTGAACCGCTGCGCTGGTTCGAATTTTGTCGCTACATAAATCTTTATTTTACTATCTTATTTCATGAATTGTAGCTCACAGCAGAGCCAACAAGCTTACCTCGGGTTAAACTTCGACAGTAAAACATTATATATATTAATACAAAATTTCATTCAAATCGTTAGAACAATAACAACAAATAAATCAAACTAAAAAAAACAAACTAGATTTCTGGATTTGAACTCAAGAATTCCAGCGTGGTAGACATACGCTTTAGAAGGTGAACTATAAGGCGAAATAACCTTCGCATTCGCAATCTTCATATTGTATTGTATAATAAGTCAAGTTTGTTACTTTATGTGACCTGAGACAATCCTCGCTAGAATGGAATGTTTTATTCCTATCTGCGGGTTGCTGCCGATTGAAAAACGACTGTGGTTTTTCGTTCGGCAGCAACCCGCAGCAACGGTGCAAAGCATCTTTAATTCTAAAGCACACTGCGTATTAGCCTTGGACTATGGCTCGAAACAAGAATAATCCAAATATTTCTGTGTTAAAACGCAAATTAAATGGTGCCTCGAGGTTCAGTAAAAACGAAACTGCGAGAGGTGAATTAACATTCATCGGCATGGAAGAAAACTTTTGATAGTAGTCGCTACTACCACTGCGAAAGTCCGATGGTAACATGCCCCATAGTGCTAAAGAGAAACCCGATCTACTGGAAAGTTTTTGCCTCAAACTCGAATATGAGCAACGAAGGTGATGTACCATCTACTATACCGTGGTACGGTAAGACATGCCAGAAACCTCAGTAACACAGCGGGAGGTCCGACCGGTGTTGCTTTTTCTAGACATTCGTAAGTCTTGTGGCCAGCAGTTTTGAATGAGAGTGTTCTCTTAATTTGTGTCCTCTGGCGATAGATCAGATCCATAAAATTACAGGCCAGTTGTTATATCCTCTATTTTCTTCAAGGTTTTATGATACTAAGAAAAACACGATCTGCTCAGCGACCATAGACCTAGCTAGTAGATCTTACGCACCGATGGGCACTGGCCATTGAGAGTTAGGAGGAGGCATTGGCTTGTAGCGTAGAAGCGTTAGAAGGCGTACGATCGGGTCGGGCGCTGGGTTCTTCTACCGAAGTTGCCATCCAAAGGAAGTTGCTCTGATTAGATAGGCATTAGTGCTGGACTCTGTGCTGTCTCTTACACTATTTCTACTGCATAACAATGACATGTTTTCCATTGATAGCATATATTGCTATGCAGATGACGGTACTGGAAACGTTTATTACACGAGACGTGCAAAAATCCCATGTACCGTTGTGGTGAAAAACCACGGAGAACTTATGTCGAAAATTAAGACCACTCTGTCCAAGCTCTTAGGACGAGCAAACTTGATGCGATTCAACCCAACGAAACACAAATCTGCACGTTCACTGCTAAGAAAACCGCATTCAGTGTGAACCCACAATTCCAGAACACACGCCTTTCCATATCCAAGAGCATTGGGTGTTCTCCTGCGACGTTCAGTTCCGGAATCGTTTGGAAGACAATGTGAAACTGGCGTTCACAAAACTTGGAGTATACATAAAACAGAGCGAAGCATTACTTCACCTTGGGGCAGATGTTGCTTTTTGACAAGCGTCCAGTCCCATATTGAGTACTGTTGTCATCTCTGGGCAGGTGCTCCCGAATACCAGCTCAGCCATTGTGACTCGGTTCAATGACAAGCTGAAAGAATTGTCAAAGATTCCAAACTCACAAGCCGCATCGAATCATTAAGTCTGAGGAACGAGTTTGCCTTCCTCTGTGTGTTCTACCTCTTGTATGATGGGCTGTGTTCTAAATTTTTTTTCTAAATGATGCCTATGGCTACTTTTTACCACCGCATTTTACACCGTTAATTCATCCTCACACCTAAGAACTTTCTCCCGTGAACACTTAGGTTGTGGAATGAGCTCCCTGCCAAGGTTTTCTCTAACTTCTACAGTACGGAGTTCTTCAAGAATAAGTGATTGGATTTTCGAAAGGTCGGCAACGCGTAATGCCCCTGGTGTTGCAAGTGTGCATAGTTTGCTACATAAGAGGTATTAAAAAAGAGTAAGTCTATTCATCACCCCCGTATACACACAGTATTTTTTAGTTTGTATTCGATAAAATAGTTTTTTTTCTTTTGTTTCAGAGGCCGATGGTGTTCATGGGATCGAAATAAATTTATTGTATCGAAATAATTTATATGCTGTAATGCAATATACTATATATATTATGCTGGCTTTTATGTAGAATAAAGGCTATCGCACGCTGTGCAAAAAAAACATAACGTTAATTATGGAACATATCATGAATAACATGGAGTTAACACAGTAATGATGCATCAATGCATGTTCGGATGTGCTTCAGTCTTGCAACTTTAGTACATTTGCCACTCAAAGAAATGTTTGCTTATTATCAACCTAGTAAGACTCAAAATAATTGTAGGCATTTAGTTGTTACGACTAAAATTAAATTTAAATTCTGTTGAAAAGTCCGCTTCGGCCACATTTTAGCGACGTTATATAGGTGCCGATACTGACATACGTGCATACCCATTATTCAATGGCAGGATGTGTTAGACAAACAAACTGAAAGGTTGTTTTACACAGAATTCTATCGTCTGTCCTTCTTTCCTGTACCTAAGATTATTTTGTTACGGGTGCCTTTTAGGGTCTTAAAATAGTGATTTGATTTGAGATTATGCGCGACACTACAAATTTTTAACCCCTAATTAACCCCTTTTAGAGATTAATCTTTGAAAATCAATTCTTGTCATAGTTTAACGTTATAAAAGGCACCTTTATTTTAATTTCAAAATAAAAAAATTAAAAAAAAATTCAAACACATACACATTCAAATAAAAGGCTGAAGTGGTAAAGAGTAGTCTTATAAAAGGTGGCTTTCCATGATTAGTTTCAACTATTCAGTTAATCGTTACGTTTATAGGCAAAACAGACAGCTGTGCAAAAAACATGCTTGTCTACTTTCATACTTGCAGGCAGAAATTACACGGATTTTATTAAATCATTTTCGTTTTTGTTATTTCTTTACTCTTTAAAATTACTCAAAAGAGAGTTTTCAGCCGTGTTATTGGAAATGATGCTAAGAGCCTAAAGAAAATGATTTTGTTCATAGACACTTGCGAAAGGAGGAAAAGTATATTAATGCTTCTTTTATAACTTCGTTATAAAGTAAATATTATTTTCATATAAAATAATATACTGTCGCTGACGGGCTAACGTGCATAATGTTAACAGATCTGTTGCTGCTGGACTAATGTGCATAATGTTTTCTGTTGCTGAGGGGCTAACGTGCATAATGTCCATTGAAGTCCTCGCCAACGCCAACGCTAAGGTTGTGGAATGAGCAGGGAGATCCAAGGTTTTCTGTAAGGACTACAGTATGGGGTTCATCAAGGAAGAAGTTATTAGATATTAGAAGGATCGGCAACGCTCGAGTGATGCCACAGGTGTTACAAGTGTCTATAGGCTGCGGTGACCGCTTAGCATCAAGCGGGCCGTTAGCTTGTTTGCCACGTTAGCGGTATAAAAAAAACTAGTCGGCCTTCAAATCCATATTCGACCTGCAATTGCCTATACCACCGCTTATCCAAACTGTTAAAGTTCAAATATTTGGAAGTTTTTCGGTGGCTTTTTTTACGGTAGTACGAAGAAACAGATTTACGTGATTTGTTTTACAGAAATAGGAAATTATTTATTCCAATCGAGAGCTCCAACGGTAATTATTTTTTCTGTTGGGCAGAGCAGAATAGCGAAACAAATTAAGTTCCCATTTCTAACTTTTACACAAAGGTTTAATTTCTGCTACTGTTATGTTAAATAACACTTATTTTGATAGATTAACTAGCTGACGAGCACTGACTTGGTAGTAAGTAGCTGACGAGCACTGACTTGGTAGTAACTAGCTGACTAGCACTGACGTGGTAGTAACTAGCTGACGAGCACTGACTTGGTAGTAACTAGCCGACTAGCACTGACGTGGTAGTAACTAGCTGACGAGCACTGACTTGGTAGAAACTAGCCGACTAGCACTGACATGGTAGTAACTAGCTGACGAGCTCTGACTTGGTAGTAACTAGACGACTAGCACTGACGTGGTAGTATCTAGCTGACGAGCACTGACTTGGTAGTAACTAGACGACTAGCACTGACGTGGTAGTATCTAGCTGACGAGCACTGACTTGGTAGTAACTAGACGACTAGCACTGACGTGGTAGTATCTAGCTGACGAGCTCTGACTTGGTAGTAACTAGACGACTAGCACTGACGTGGTAGTATCTAGCTGACGAGCTCTGACTTGGTAGTAACTAGACGACTAGCACTGACGTGGTAGTATCTAGCTGACGAGCACTGACTTGGTAGTAAAAAAGCTTTAACTGCCAAAAACACAAACGCGTTATAAGTACATAGGTACCTACGAATGTAATTTTATATGAGCAATTTACGGTTAAAATATGTTACCTATATTAAAGACAAAACTAGTAAAAAAGGAACTAGACTTTGTTGTGCGTATGTCTGTCAGTATAACAGCAGGTAAAGTTATTTTGATGCTACAAGACTAGTAGAAAGAACAAAAATTCTAGGTATAACACAGTCGTAGATATACCTATTTCTTCAACATTATTTTATCTTGACATGGCTAAATTATCAATAGTTAGTTTTATTAACATAACGTTCCCGATATACCTGAAGAAATTTTTTTTTGTTTGCTAAACACCGTACTTTTGACGAATTATTTAACTGAAGATTGTAAAAAACACTTTTACAATTAACATCTACTGTATAGAGGTCAATAAATTTATTAATAAATTTATTTCATTGTATTTGCTGCTGGGTTTATCCGGTTACAGGTATAATGAAACAAAATAACATCAATTATGTCATTGTTTAATATCAAGTAAAAGGGATTTTTCTGTGGCCGATTTCTCAGAGGTACCTTTTAGGATCAGAAACTATTTCTGAACCAAATTTACCTAAATATGCATTAGCCGTTACCTTCAGCCTATGTTTTATTTTATTACATAGTGAGAGTGGTAATATAAAAAAATCAATAGTTTAAATTTAATTATATGGCAAGTAGGCAATGAGATTTAAATTGTCGTATAAGTGAAGTGAATCAACATTGTTCTGCGCAGGTAAGTTGTTTATAAACCAACGCGTTAATTTTATAGTTGTTTACTTTACCTGGTAATATTAAAAAAATAACTGTTATGGCAAAGTAAAACACCTAACAAATTGAAAACAGTAGGAAGTAGCCATTTGTAGAGACTGGTGATTTCGCGTTTGTTAATTAAATTTAAAATTAGAATATATATATACCTACCTAGTATCTAAAATGATTTTCAGGAAAAAATGGCCAACAAGTTTATTTTTCTACTAGTTTATATTTAACTGAATGAATTTCGTTTACTTACCTTTATTTACCCCTTGTGAAAAATCCACGTTATTGCAACAGCAATAACTGATATAAACTTCAACTTTCCGCTTCAAACATCACTTACAATTAAGTTTTCTAAATTATTTACGATAGTTGACGGCTGTATAAATTAATACCTTCGCCTATCCGGATAGACGCAAAGAGTATTCCCGCCAAATAAAACGTCAAACTGTCCAAAGCGCGAACATTGCGCCTCTACTTCCGAATAAAGGCGCCACTTTACTGATTACAAAACAGAATCTCACGTGGAACTCAACTGCCTGTCTATACCATTATAACTACGAAGGGCTTACATGCAGGAATGAAACAACAATACACATCCAAGCTAAAATAGAAAGAGATCGATATACCAAACCGTATCAACCCCAATTGTAAGCAGCTTACTGCATTTAAGACTGCTCATTTGTGTGAAAGAGACAACTTTTAATCTGCGTTTCTGTTTAATTTATGCCCCACCCATTTCTCATTTCATCTCATATAGTGGGGGAAGTTGGGCAGTTTTAAATTATCTATTAAATATAATAAAATTATTTCACAATATAAGGGGTTGGTTGCGGTAATGATGTGTTTCATTTATGTCGATGTCTTTATCGTTGAGTAAAGGAAAAAAATACACAAATTGATTTCAGCCTCTGATCGCCCAAACGGTTCGACCGTGTTAACCTTTTATTAATGTTACGCTTTATAACTGTGTCCAACTTTATTTTTCTTAAAACTCTTATGAAATTATTGCTGTATGTCTTAATCCATTTTAAGTCTTAAAATATACACTGTTTTGATCAGATATCTTATTTAATGTAATGCAGATAATAAAGAATGCGTATCTTATTTTCAATTAAACTATTGTATAATATATAAATTATGAATAAATAAATTCTATGAAAATATCATTTAGTTAGTAAAGTCGTTTTTTTAATTAGGTACTACTTATTTATATTTTACTGGTATTAATTCGCGACATTGTCCGCGTATACTTTTGAAAAAAACCGGCCAAGTGCGAGTCTGGCTCCGAGGGTTCCGTACAAACTTATTATACGTAGATAGTTCTTCCATCACGAGATCAAGTCTTACCGATTTATGCCTTAATTATCAGTTTTTGGTTTCTTTCCTATTTGTGATGTAACATCTTGCTTCTTGCCAAATTTCATGAGTCTAGGTCAACGGAAAGTACTACCTAGATTTATTTGTGTCACAATATGCGACAAAAAGTAATTTTTGTTACATTGACTTAGAACCCACAGGAGTCCACGGAAGACTCTACGGGGGTCTACATTGGCATGACAAAAAATGGGAGTTGACAATTAGCAAGCGGAGGTCCACGAAAATACATCAGCTTTCTATAGTGAAAAAACTAAAATGTTGGCTTGACTTCACGTATCAATGTAGGTAGATAATAGTTTAAGAAGCTCAGCGACTGTTACTTGTAAAAACTTGCATATTCCATATTTAGATATAAAGCAAATTTCCAAAGTAAGATCTTATGTTCACATTTTTTTTGTCGAGTTTTGGGAATATGGTAGAAATGTAGTGTGTTGCAGGGGTTCCACAGTAACCAGCTAAACTTTGAAAGTGGTCTATGAGAATCTGGGAACCTCTGACTTAGAAGCTGAATTTTTTTACAGCTTGAAGGGAACGTAGACTTTAGTAATTTGATATTAATTTCATCTTGATACCTTGACCCGTTCTTGAGAAAAATAGTCTTGGCAGACAGACAGACGGACAAAAAAGTATTTCCTTTTGAGGTTAAAAAGCTTTTAACCCTTATATTGCTCCTGACGTCAATTTTTCATAAACTGTAAAACAAGTCAATTTAAATTTTCAACCTAAAGCAAAGTACTAATTTTAATGCATTTGTTCAAAAAATTACAGATTTCCATTGTTTATTGTGTTCTGAGGGTGTATCTGCAGTCTGCCGACCAGCATCATATTTTGTTTGATTGATGTGGGTGTGCAAATTAATGACTGTTGTATATTTTAACATCTTTGATAACTCCACTTCTCCGTCTAGAACTGTAATTATTCTGTTAACTGTAAAGTTTACTTTGACAAGGTTACGTCCATTTCTGAGTCTGTTTTAATTATGTATTTGGATCCCCCTCTGTTAACCTTGGTAAGATTTAATGAGATGTAGTATCCCTTATCCTTCACGTGAGATTCAACTAATAAATTTTAAGCAATTTTTATAACTCGGGTTTTAATGCGATGCACGTAAGTACGTATACAGAAATATACCTGTATTGTATCACAGTAAGTCCATAATACTAACAATATAAGCATCAATGTACTAATACCCTACTAATACTGATTAAGGAATAGAAAAAACATTGTTAGGATGCACTATAATGAATTTATTAATACTGGGATAATACTTAATTTTGCTAGACCCTCCCCCCCCCCCCCCGCCCCCATATATTTATATCACGTTTTATATATGAAAGCCCGCGGTTCATACCTATATATTTTTTTTTTTTATACCACTAAGGTGGCAAACAAGCCTACGGTCCGCCTGATGGTAAGCGGTCACCGTAGCCTATGGACGCTTGCAACACTAGGGGCATCACTCGCGCGTTGCCGACCTTTCAGAAATCTAATAACTTCTTTTTTGAAGAACTATATAGTGCAATCATAGATTAACACTTATTTTTATTTCATTTTCTAGAGTTTTGAAGATGTGATTAGGATATTTTACCAATTAATTGCGAATTACTGTCTCTCTCTTTTGTTATAAAATAAGCTCCTACGATTAACGTCGATCTCGTTTCAGCACACGTTTTGTCATATTTGTGTTAAGCTACATTAGAAGTCTGAAACCAAATATTATACTTTAGTGGATGGTAATAGAGTTTATATTTGTTTATTTTTTGCTGTTGTTAATGTTTGTGTTCGAGTTTTGGTTTATCTCCCCCGCATCCAGTGTTACTAGTAACACAAACTTATCTTTGACCAATGGTACGTAAGCGTTTCTTTAGCATCCAATGGCAGAACATTTGTTTTTAGGTTTTGTGCGGTTTTGAATGCTAAAATTGTATTGAAATTTTTGTTTTATTTCTTTTTTACTGGTTTTAATGCTTTTATTAGCTAGCCAGGGAACAAGTTTTTTCTTTTAAGAAATTAAGACCACACCAATAAGAAAACAGGCTATTTTAAAGGGGTGTTTTGTAACCCCTTAATAAGGATAATCCAGTACTAATTTATAAAAAAACTTGTTTTTTTAGAATCTTAAGAAAGAAATTATATAAAAAGAAGGTTTTTTTAAAAAATTTTAGGTTTTTTTTTAGGTTTACATTTTTGAATGCACCCGTACAATACACCTATCTTCAGGCTGACAGCTTTCTACTATAGTTATTCTTTTGAAAAATTCATTTGATCAACAACATAACTATCATACATCACAAAAAAAATAGTTTTTTTTATAACAGATATAATTTACCTACTGATAGCAAATGTGTATATATATAAATATATAATTTAAAATTTTTTAGTTAGTGTTAACAGACTGACTGATATATTAATCAACACCCAACCCAAACTACTGGGTCTAGCTGTAGAGTTAGGTTTTGCACAAGGTTGTCCCTTCAGGGAGTAAAATGGAAGTCGGAAGTTTATATGGAAATACGTTATTTTCAAAGCTAAATGCATAAAAATTGGTGTTTGGCTTTCAAGATGAAAGTTTGAAGTATTTCACAGTTTGTTGCACAATAAACTTTTAAAGATGGTACGGCATTACCACAGAGTAAGTATTAAATACATAGTTCCGATGAAAGGCGTCTAGGCAGGGTAATTTGTAAAATAGTCTTATTTATATCAGATTTGTGTTAGAAATATAAAATATCAAGTGAAATATTAGGTATAGGTTAGACAAAATCAAAATAGTGATCATTCGTAGACAGCGCGCAGCGATGTTAAATGCTGTATTTCATTATTATTTCTTTGGTGTGAAGTATTGAACATCGATAGTATGTTTTAGATCCAGACGAATCCTTATGCCGACTATATGGAATACAAACCGTTTATGGTAAGGTTCTAAACCTAAACATTTGAAAACTGGTTTGTTGTTTCTGAATGACGGCGGCTCAACCCACCCGGTACTAAAATAAACGCAGTATTCAGCATAAGCGATAAAGAAATGTATGAAGAGCGATACGTATCCTTTTCTTTCGATGCTAACATATTTGTCCGTTTTTCCGCCTGGATTTGAAACATCATGAGTAAAGGTGCGTTTTGTTGACTGCTTCAATGCGTTTAATGTAATAACCCTGCCACTTTAAAATTACATAAATTCTATACAACACAGTACAAATCTTGATTCATTATCTTTGGTAGGATTACCACATTATGTACATTATGTCGGTCAACAAAACGCCACTTAAATAAACCATAGTATCTACAGTTCTCATTTAGAATATGGCGTTCTAAGGTCCTGAGAAAATCAAAATACAGCGTTATGATCACGAGCGAACCTTAATTAAGAAAGGTTCCACGAGTATATACCTGTCGTGTTATATAAAAGGCCACAAGTTAATAATTATGCAGCATTCTGTGTTGCTTAATTAGGTGCACATATCTTTTCATCAACTTGAAAACAGCTAATGATCTTCTTACGGCTGAACAGATTTTCTTGAATCATAGCTAAGATGACTATCGATCAAGTCAACTTTAAAACTAAAAAACCGGCCAAGTCTGGCTCGCGCACCGAGGGTTCCGTGCAAACTTATTATTTGTTGTTTTATTAAAAATATTTTTCATTATATGATGTAACAAAACATTTATGGTTTTCGCAATTTTTCCTTTATCTGTAAGACGTTGCTTCGTACCAAATTTCAAGATTCTGTGTTCGTGGGAAGGTAGGCTGTGATTCCCTTGCGAGTTTCGAAAATTTGCGGCATAAACGGCTGTATCTTTTTAGGCTTAGAAGTTAGATTTTTTCACAGCTCCAAAGGACAGTAGACCTGCGTATTTGATATAAATTTTAGCTTGATACCTCCACGCGTTCCTGAGAAAAAGGGTCTTGACAGACTATAAGGTTTCCGTTTTTTATTTTCAAGGTACGGAACCCTAATAAAATAAATCAAAATCGGTTCATCCATCTGGGCGCTACGATGCCAAATATAGACGCACACGTCAAACACAAGGAACACGTATAAGTACATATGCTGTGGTCCGTATTGCGCGAAAGCGCCGATAGCGCCTTCAGCACGCTCAAAAGTCTATTTGAATTGAGCCTACGGCACTCACAAAGCCCTCTTAAAAATTATGACGTAACTAGTGACGTCATATCCGCGAGCTTACAGTGCCTTTGGTAAAGAGGTAGGAATTTGCGAGCACGAATAAAAACGTCATATTGACATTTGTTGTCACCCTTCGATTAAATGATATATAGAATAATGAAATTGTAATTTTTGTACAAAGTAGCTAAAATTGCGTGACGGAGCACATTGCAGCAAGAAATAATTGGTACGTAAAACATAATAAACAAGGAAACAACTTTTTGGAAGGCAGTATTTAAGATTAACTTTTCAACGCGCTAATGCTGATGGTCCGATATGGACTTACATTCGTAAGTCATGTGAGCGCGAAATGGAACGCAAGGACACTATCATTGAAGTAAACACACTGGCCAGCGAAAGCGACAACAGCCTATAAGTTGCTGAGATAAAAAAAAATATATGCCATTACACACTAGTAAAAAGCACGCGTATTTAAAAGCTCCATTATGAACCTAAACGCGTTTCAATAAGGACCACTTTGTAGCATGTTGAAAAAATATTTTTCAGGAGATAATAAAACAATGCTCAGGTAAGGCAGCTGCATCAAGTAAAAAAACACATGCATTATTTTTATAGAAAAATAAAATGCATATAATACCCATTTTTGACGATTCAAAAGTGTTTTAAAAAAACCTTTCTTAAGTAACAGTTTTGATTTTAAATAACAATAAACAAAAAAAACGGCCAAGTGCGAGTCGGACTCGCGCAATAAGGGTTCCGTACCATTATCTATAAAAATGGCAAAATTTCACGTTTGTTTTATGGGTGGCTCCCATAAAATATTTGTTTTATTTTAATTTAATTATTTATTTTTAAAGTGACTATACAACTAAATATTCTGTGCATATTTTAAGCGTCTACCTGCTGCCGTTATCAATATCGAGCAAAAAAAGCAATTGTTGTATGGGAGCCCCCTTAATATTTTTTATAGCGGCAACAGAAATACATCTTCTGTGAAAATTTCAACGGTCTAGCTATCACGGTTCAAGAGATACAGCCTGGTGACAGACAGCCGGACGGACAGCGGAGCCTTAATAATATGGTTCCGCTAATTACCCTTCGGGTACGGAACACTAAAAATCAAAATCCACACAATAACTTTATTTGCGGAAATTCGGTTAAAATCATAGAGATGCTTATTGAAATAGCATCTAACTAAAAAAATCGACATACTACCTTTTAGCGTCATACGTCACCACTGTTGGGTTGGGGCACGGCCTACCCTCACCGAGGATAATTTGTGCGATAGTTTAACGGTGGGCTCAGTGCGGATTGTGGACTTCACATACGAATTTTTTTCGACGTATGCAGGTTTCCTCACGATGTTTTCCTTAACTGAAAAGACAGTCGTGTAAATAATCAATGTTTGTGAAAAATTAAGCAAAAGACTCATTGAAACAAGCCGGGCTCGAACCTCCGCCTCTCAGGACAGAAGGTGAAATCGAAACCCCTCGGCGACGACTGAGTCCCGAGTAACATTTTAGCGTAAAGAAAAGCTGTAGGACATTTTTTTTCGGTTCTGCTTAAATATTAAAGAGTTAGCGTATGATTTATAAGAGAGTTATAGAGTGTAATAACACCTTTATATCTTCAATTTTGTGTTGGATATGGGCCACTGGAGGACTTGAAGATATTATTTTAGTGTACAATCTTATTTTAATTGTAAATAATATGCAGATGCAAATGGATATGTTTATTTATTAATTTTACACAATCTTTTACAACGACTGATAATGACATAACAATTACCATACCTTACTATCCATAGATAATTTTAATATGTCATCTTATTCATTCCATACATCAAAGTGCATAGAGTAGAAATTAGGGTTCTGTTGTCGTGTTTCTTAAGTCTCAACACTCCTCATCCCGACAGCAGTCCAAGATACGGACTAAGGTGTCCCATCTTTGGAGCTGGTAATGCCTCAAGATATCCGCTTCTAGATCCTCTGTTCTTTTGTAGGCTATTTTGATTTGACCACTTTCTATCACATCTCTGATAAAATGTTGCTTCATGCTGATGTGCTTAGATTTTCTGCTCACGATTTTATTCTTTTCTAAAGCATGGGCTGCTTTGTTGTCATTCCAGATTGTAATGGTATCTTGTTTGATGCCCATGTGCTTACAAAGCTGTAGCAGATGTAAGGCTTCTTTCGGAGATTCAGTTAGCGCCATATATTCTGCTTCAGCTGTGGATAAGGCGATTGACCTTTGCTTTCTAGTTTCTCAATTGATCATTGCTCCACCATATTTAAAACAATATCCGGTTACTGACTTCCGGTCCAGTTCACAACTGCCCCAATCAGCATCAGCAAATCCTTGAAGTAATTCACCTTTTGTGCTGAAAGTCAATTTAGAGTTTATAGTTCCCTTGACGTATTTCCAATGCTCTTCTCTATATTAATTGTTGAACTGACTTAAGTAGCATACTCCATTCATATTATCCGGCCTTGTAGCTGTAGTAGCTGTAACATGAGGGATCCAATTAGGCTCCGGTATGGTAGGTTTTCACTCTCTTTCGTTAATTCAACCTTTTTTAAGTTTGTCCCTGGTGTAATGGGCGTGCTGCATGGTTTGCAGTCTTCCATTTTATATTTCTTTATGATGCTCTTTACATATTCTTTTTGACTGGCTCTAGTTTTGCCTTTTTTAATGTCGAATTTTATGCCAAGACATTTACTTAATTGTTTTAGGTCCTTAATTTCAAAATTTCTTTTAAAGGTTTTCCTTGTCCATTCTAACTGTTCTTGAGTCGAGTAAGCGATGATTATATAATCAACGTATATCGCGATTACAAGCTTCTCTCCTCCTTTCATCTGTGCATATATACAGGGGTCTGCGTCAGATGAACTGAAGCCATTTTCTTTAAGTACATAATCTAATTTTTTGTACCATTCTCTGCCAGCTTGCTTCAAGCCGTATAAGGATTTGATTAATTTACAAACTTTTTGCTGTCCAGGCTTTGTAAGTTTGCTAAGCATTTCTTTTGCTTTGCTATTAATTGATCTGTCTTTATTTGAGCTTTCGTCTGCCATGATATCTCATAGATATTTTTCTAAGTATTTTGGCTCTTCTATCGATATTCTTTCTTTTAGTTCTCCGTTCAGGTAGGCTGTCGTTACGTCCATTTGGTGTAGTTTTAGTTTTTCTTCTACAGCCATTGCTAGTAGGAGTCTGATTGATTTCATTCTTGTAACTGGAGCGTACGTCTCATTATAATCAATGCCATAAATTTGACTAAAACCTCGTGCTACCAGTCTTGCCTTCTTCCGTTCGACAGTGCCATCTGATCCAATTTTCTCTTTTAAAATCATTTTACATGAGACCACATTTTCATAAGTATTTTACTCTTGTTGCTTTTCAAGTGTGCTTTTATCTCATTTTTGATAGCTTCCTGCCATTCTTCACTTGTTTCAGCATAAGGTTTATCTTCACAATAATATGACATGTCATAGTCAGCTGTCCAAGTAGGAGGTCTTCTCTGTCTTTGAGGTCTTTCTAAAGATTCAATATCTATGTTGTCATTTTGCATTTCTGGTTCATGTTCGTTATAATCATCATGATTTATAGTTGGTTCTAGATTATCTTGACAATCTTCCAAATTTTCATCTCTACATTCTTTATGATCAGGCTCATAAATTATGCCATTTTCCTCATTAGTGCCCTCATCATTTGTTTCTCCTTGTTGAAGTGAGGATTTTTGAGGTTCTTGTGATGTACCAACTTTGATATACATTTTTGTGATGTTTTCTTCATCAATTTTCTGGTCTCGTTGAACCGAGATGAATTCATTTGCTCCATTATTACTCTTGTCATAATACATTTTATCTAAGACTTTTATGTCTCTGCTCACCTGAATTATCTTTTCAGCAGATATATATATACGGAATCCTTTAACTTGCTTAGAATATCCGACAAAAATGCCTTCTTTGCCCTTAGGTGCAAATTTTTGTCTTCTGTTTTTGATCAATACTAACGTTTTGGCACGAAACGGATGTAGATGTCTGACTGATGGTCTGTGTCCAACCCATAGTTCAAATGGAGTTTATTGCTAATTGATCTACATGTTGTTCTATTACATAGATAATTAGCAGTAAGTATTGCTCCGCCCCAAAATGATTCTGGGATTTTGGCATCTATCATTATACATCTTGCTTTCTCTTGCAATGTGCGGTTTTTCCTCTCTGCTATACCATTCTGCTGTGGTGTATATGGTGCAGAAAGTCTTCGCTGAATACTTTTATCCTTAAGAAATTGGTCAAATAGTTTGTTTTTGTACTCTGTTCCATTATCTGATTGGAGGTATTTAATTTTCATTCCAGCAAATCGTTCTACTTCGTTTTTATATTCTTTATAGTTTGTAGGACTTTGCTTTTATTTTCTAAGATATAAACTTTGCAATATTTGCTGAAGTCATCAATAAATGTCACGAAATATTTGTTTCCACCGTTGGTTATTGTCAGCATAGGACTGCATACATCAGAATGTACGATTTCCATTGTTTCTTTTGTTTGTGATGTACTTTCTGTGAAGGGTAAACGTGACATTTTTCCTTTGATGCAGGTTTCGCACTGCTTTAATTTATCAGTCTCCTTGAAGTTTAAATCGGGTATCGTGTTTTATTTTTCAAGGCATTATTAAGATCATTTTCATTTATATGGCCTAATTTAATGTGCCATTTTTCTATATCGGTTATTTTGTGAGATTATTCTATAGCATAGTTTTTAATGTCTACGTAAAATAGTCCATCTTCTTTGTAAGCTCTCAGAATAATTTCTCCGTCTTTGCTGCTTCCTACAATTGCTGTTCTTTTTGTGAATAACACAGTGTAGCCATTTTCTGTAAACTTCGCTACTGAAAACAAATTTGTTGATAGATTTGGTACTAATGCTGTGTGCATCTGACTGAGCTTGTTGCTACCTTTGTAGAATTAAACTTTGCCTCTTCCAAGAATTTTCTCTGTTTTATTCTTTGAGGCCAACTTTAGTATGTTATTTCCGCTTTGATTCTCTTTGTCTAATTCGCAAAATATTCCTTCATCATAACACACGTGGGAGGTGCAGCCACTATCTAATCACCATTTTGATTTGTTTCTTAAATTTATACTCAAACATTTTTCAATGCCCATATTGCTTTAATTATTTTGTTTATTTTTATTTTCAAACCAGCATTTTTCTGTGCTATGACCTTTCTTTTTACATATATTACATTTGGAGTACGGAACCTTTTGTTTTTCTTGTTGGTTCTTTCTTCTATTAAAATTTCCGTTTCTGTTCCTTCGACTATACATAACAGCAGCATCTGTATCATAATTGTGATTTAAGTTGTTGGTGCGTGCTTCGCTCTCTTCAATTATTTTAACCTTAAGGTGCTCCAATGGCGGTAAATTATCTCTAGTTTCAATTGAAATCCGAAACGTATCATATGACTGCGGTAAACTGTACGGTACCATTATTGCAAGTAGATCATTATTAATTTCTACATTCATGTCTCTCAACTTATCAGTTATTTCAAAGAAATCATTTAGGTACTCACGAATATTCATGTTAGGTTGCATTTTCTTTAGTATTAACTGCTTGTACAGTGTCGCTTTTCTCGCAGGCCCTTTACTTTCATATGCGGCAGCCAGGGTATTCCATGTATCTTTTGCAGTCTTGCAGTTTTTCACTTGCTTAAGTTCACATGGAGAAATCAGCAGAAAAAGTTCCGATTTTGCTTTGTTTTGGTCATCGCATCCTTTTGAAACAAATTGCCACACTCCGGCCTTAATATTAATTAGCGCTTGTGCATGTAGTTTCCATGTGTCATAATTATTTTTATTCAATGCTTCGATATTCATGTACGTTTTATTCGAAGATCGCTCCATAATTGTTTTACGTATCTGGGCCCATAACCTGTTGGATGTGGGCCACTGGAGGACTTGAAGATATTATTTTAATGTACAATCTTATTTTAATTGTAAATAATATGCAGATGCAAATGGATATGTTTGTTTATTAATTTTACACAATCTTTTACAACGACTGATAATGACATAAAAATTACCATACACTATCCATAGATAATTTTAATATGTCATCTTATTCATTCCATACATCAAAGTGCATGGAGTAGAAATTAGGGTTCTGTTGTTGTGTTTCTTAAGTCTCAACATTTTGGCGCAAAATTTAGCAGGTAAAACCTGTATAGACCCTTTATTGTGGTTCTTTATAGAAGTTTAGTTTAGTAGAAGTGTATAAGAGGTGTTATAAGATCGTCAGTTTTTCGCTTGAACCTTTATTGCACCTTTATAATGGACTTTATTGAAAGTTTTAGTTATATAAAATATCTAAAACGGTGTCAAATAGAACTTGGATCTGTATTTTGATACCTTATTACTCATTTGTAGCGTTTTCTGGGTCAAAAGTAGATACTAAAAACTTCTAAAGTCATAAAATTACATTAATTTTTAAATATGAAATAAGTGCTACTGTTTATCTACGGACATTGCAACATTTTCATCACGAAATGTAAGTATTGTTGATTGACAGTGTTCTTGAAATGTAATATTAATTATTAGTGCGCTTGCAAGTTTAATGTGATTGTGTATCATGTTTCTCGTCTCAATTTGGACGCGCCTTAGAAAAAATATGATTTTAAGGAAAAAAAAGTAAAACAACTACAAGTGCTAATAACCTAAAATAGATTTTATACATTCAATTTCAAATGTTGGTCAGTTTGAGTGATTGTATACATAAACTATGTAAAATAATTCGGAAAATTAGGTACCACGTTATTTAAAAGTGATTTTGTATAAATAAATATTAAGTTTTTTTTGACAGAAAGTGATTGAAAATGGCGATATTTATCTTACAGGCAGACTTTTCTTAAATCTGAACTTTAATCATCTTTAAGTCATAGTATATAAGCGGCCGCTGCTACTACACTAACTGGAAAGAATTTTTTAATTTCTTTGTAATGTTCTAATACAACCTATAGAGCTAAACCTATTTCATAAGTGACCTGTATCACTTTTAGTGACAACGGAATCTATTATAAATCAATAGTAGTACTCTAAGCTTCAAAATTACCTATAAAATTGTTTGTTGGGAGTAACAACATACTGCCTTACATAGATTACCATAATTAGACCAGTGCTAAACACAGGAAGGGTTCCTACTTATATTTTATTTTAAATTATTTCGTAACATAGTCGTAGCACTCTGCTACAATTTGCTACGGCGTAGCATTTGTAGAAAAATAGTCGTAATCATGATACATACCTACATATTATTTATTTTGTGTTTACTGGATCTCGAATGTCATCTTCTGACAGCTAGTGCAACTTGACCAAAACCTTGAAAACCAAAAAGTGTTTTTTTTACTAAGGTGACAAACAAGCTTGCGGTCCGCCTGATGGTAAGCGGTCACTGCAGCCTATGGAAGCTTTCATCACTAGGGGCATTACTCGCACGTTGCAGAAAATTTAGGAAATCTAATCAATTCTTTTTTGAAGAACCTTGTACTGTAGTCCCTATAAAAAAACCTTGGCTCATTCCACAACTGGAACAATACATATAAGAGGGCTCACTACGGAAAGACTCAAGTGGGTACGCCAGACCTACTACACCCTCTTTTTTCTTACTTGTCTAATTTTGTGAAATTAAAATCAGGAAAGCTATGATATTTTGGCTCAAATAAGTAAAGACATTAGGAAGAATATTGTTCAATCTCTCTGTTTTTATCATTTGTACTTTTTATCTTTTTTATATTTTAAGCCAAAATCATAGTTTTCTTGATTTAAGCTAAGAAAATAAGACAAGGAAGAAATGAACAGAGTGTACAATAAAGTAGAATTTGATTCATCATCATCATCATCTCAGCCGCAAGAAATCCACTGCTGGACATGCCTCCCCCATAGATTTAGCCTTCTGCGGCCTTCGATATGTCATCTGACCACCTTGTGGGCGGTCTTCCAACGCTGTGTTTGCCAGTCCGTGGCCTCCATTCGAGAACCTTTTGGCCCCATTGACCATCAGTTCTACGTACTATGTGCCTTACTCTCTGCCACTTCAACTTGCTAATGCGCCGTGCTATGTCGGTGACTTTCGTTCGTCTACGGATCTCCTCACTTCTGATTCATTCTCACTCATAGAGAAACCCCGAGCATAGCCCTCTCTATAGCTCGTTGTGCGACTTTGAGCTTTTGGTTTGACTAAGGAAAAACATTCAATAAAAATAGCTTAAGTGTTGCATTAAGATGACAGCGCTGATATTCAGGGCATTCCACCAGCTTGTGACGAGTATACAATTCATTGCAGATAAAGGCACATACCTATTTAAATTATAACATCTTAGCATAAAATATTAAATAATACTTATAAAATTAATTAAACATATTTTACTTTCCACATATCTGGAGTGCTCGAGACTTGTCGCAATAGGTGTGAACCGTAGAGGTTTTAATGTAAATTTTTCTCTTAGTTGCACACTTTATAAATTGTAAGCTTCTTAAGTTAAAAATGTTGTGCCCCTCTTTAGCTTATAAACCACAAGTTATAAAACACCTGAAAAACTAAAATGGTTTTAAACAGAAAAAAGTAAATAGTACGACAATGAAAGACATGGCTGTTATGTAAGTCAGTTAATAAAAAATATTCTTGTGTGCCTTAATATTGCTATCAACCATGATTCAACGTTGTCATGTTGGAACATGAAATCACTCAATTTTTAATCATAGCTACTGACATCTATTGACTTTTCTGATACTCCATAACCCCTCAACAGATGGCAGTACTGACATAGACATGTAGCAAACTTGCTAAGGAACTTAAGCACTGACTTTAATTCATAGAGTTTACGTTAGATGGCGCTGTGGAACAGTAGACTTGTTCGGGCATGTAATTTCGATTTCATAATAGTGTACAAACCCTATCACAGATGTCACTATTCGGAATATTGCACTAGGTATACCAATGATACAAAAATAACTTACAGTATATTCTTTTTCTTGTGGCTTTAATTGAGTCAGAAGACTTAGCTATTTGCCAATGTCAGTTATCACGAAAAGAAATTAGAAGGATGCTGGTGAACGGTTTCTATTAATATAAATATTGAGCTTACTCAGTCTATGTACTCTACAAAAACATTTCTTTTTATAAAATTAAATCTTGAGAAGCGCATGCAAGGGAACTGTTTGTTTTAGAAAGCGGCCTAAGCGACAGTGTACAGTGTGGTTTCAGGTTGTGGAATGAGCTCTAAGCTCTAAGGACTATCTTATGGGGTTTTTCAAGAAAAGAATTACTAGATTTTTGAATGGTCAGCAACGCGCGAGAGATAGCCCAGGAGTTGTAAGCGTCTACAGGCTGCGGTGACCACTTAACTTACTATCAGGCGGACCGTAAGCTTGTTAGCGGATGGGAAGCCATCGCGTGCATTTTATTTTAAGGTAGTTGCTGGCTTTTTTACTACTAAGGTGGCAAACATTAGGAGTTTGAGGAGTTATGAGGCAACATATGAAAATACCCACACACTACTACAGTCTGCTACAGTCATTACCCTCCACAACCGGGCCAAACATAAACGATTTTATCTTTAATTGTAAACTCTAGATTGCTTTAATAAGCACGGGCGACTTTAACACTATCAGTTCGAAATTAGTTTATTTTACACACATGTCGGTGTTCCTAAATTACACGACTGTGGGTAGAAACGGTATTTTGTATTTCTTCCTCCGGAAATTAGCTTGGATTTTAATAGTTATGTGAAACATGTATTGTTTTGATCGAACTCAAAACCGGCCAAGTGCGAGTTGGAATTGAGCACCGAGGTTTCATTACGGAATGCAAGAACCTCACCTTGACCTAGACCAGTATATTTTGTTGTTTTACTGTAGTTAGGGCTTTTACTTAAGGTACTTAATCATTTTAAGTTTTAAGGTTGTATATACATTACATTACATTATCATAAGAATAGAAGTCTGCGTATAATTGTTGTTATACTTATGAAGTAAAAACAATAAAAGCTTTATAAATTTTTTTCGTGTTTTTAATTATTTGTTAGGAAAATGGCCATAATAGCACGTATTCCGCGCTACTTTCAAGCCTCTACTCACTTCGGTTTCGGATACACCTTTATCTGCAATTTTGTTAATATGCTTGATATTTAGCTTTATCAAAGCAAATGATTATAAATGTGAAGGTTATTAGGATTGTTTGTTTGTCACTCAATCACTCCGCAACGGAGCATTCGATTGAGCTATAAATAAAAAATATTGTTTGGTTGGTGTCATTATTGATATTCCGAATTCATAGTCATTTTTTTGAATTTAGCGATAATAGCCGTAACCTATGTCCTTTTTCATCCCTTCAACAATCTTTGTGCCATATTCCAGCTCAAGTGGATGCTCCGTCGCAGCGTATTGAGTAACAAACAAAAAAACTTCTACGCTTATCATATCACTAGCTTTTGACCGCGGTTTTCAAACTCGGCTATCGAACTCCTTGATTGTAGTAAAGTAAAGCTACCGACTACACTTTAAACCAAAATTCATCATAATCAATTCAGCGGTTTAGGCATAGGAGCGTAACAAATAGACAAACTAACTTTTGCATTTATATTATTGAAGCTAGGATTAGGAGAGTAGGACTGGTAGGGTTCTATAAGTCGCCAAAAGAAAAGTAACAGATTTTTCGTATTTTCTGACATATTAGCTCTCAGCTAGTTGAAAAATAATTTAAGAAGTACTTTGCGTCTCCATAAATTCATACTAGAATACTTACGTCATAATTTATACACATATGGATATCTCTTTTATAATTTAAAAAGTGACAAAAGAGCTGAAAATCCATCTTTGGAATAAAATCTTATACTTTAACTCAGGCTTTTAGCCTAACATCGTGGCCAGAATAATATTTTTCTCTATTAAATTATCTCGACTAGCTGAGAGACTGAATTTTTCGAAGCTTGAAAATTACTCCAGGAATTACTTAATTCAATAAATGTTTAACTTTGTACTGTTCCTAGGTCAATAGGTAATTTAAACTGTATAATTTTGACGATATTAACTTTTTTTTTTCTAGAATACGATTGAAAGTTAAAATTGATATATAGCAGCAGTACTTGTCAGTAGCAAAAAAACGTTCCTATTTAAAAGCTAGTCCATAAGAAAGAGCTAGTCCATTTCTCTGCTACTCTACTCTCGCTGCTTCTCATTTTTTACTAGCAGCTGTGATAAGAAAACCAGGGAGACCTGCTTTTCTTTTTATAAGTGGCAAAAAGAATAAGCCAATGGACGCTTGCAACACTAGAGGTTTTGACAGCGTGTTGTAGACCCTTTAAAAATATTATTAACATCATAACCAAGATAATCAACACCAAGTTAAAATGGATTTATTGGCCACACATCACAAAAACAAAACTTTTAAAGAATTTTGGAAACAGACAAACCGACTTAATCCTCGTCAGAGTCTTCCTGTGAGCATAGAGAGCGTGAGCGATCCCCGCCAAATTGCTTGCTTGTTCCATAAGCACTTTTAAGTACATCCGTTATCAAAAAGTAAGGTGTTCACCGCCGAGGAAAGAGTCGGTGACGTTCAAATTTGTGTTACTGCAAACGAAATTGAATCAATAATTTCGAAAATATGCCGGGGTAAATCACCAGGACTCGACAGCCTCAGCGTTGAACATCTTAAATATGCGGGTGCTCACTTACCTCGTGTACTGGCAATGTTATTTTCTTTGTGCTTACGTCATGCTTTTCTGCCCAACGACCTCATTAAGACTGTTGTCGTACCAATTGTTAAAAACAAGACTGGAGACATTTGCGATATAAATAATTATAGGCCGATCTCTCTTGCCACTGTTATTGCCAAGGTGCTGGACAGTGTGCTTGATCGACAGTTAGGGCTTCATTTGAAATTGAATGACGCACAGTTTGGTTTTTGGCCTGGCCTTTCAACCGAAACAGCCATTTACTGCCTTAAGCACACTGTCAGGTACTATACAGATCGAAAAACACCAGTATATGCATGTTTCTTGGATCTTTCTAAAGCTTTTGATCTGGTAAATTATGATATACTGTGGAGAAAGCAATCCAATGAAACTAGCGTACCAAAGGAGTTGATATCAATATTTAAATATTGGTATCAGCACCAGACTAATTGTGTGAGATGGGCAGGTGCAAAATCGGAAGTGTACAGAATGGAGTGTGGAGTGAGACAAGGGGGGTTGACGTCTTCTAGACTTTTCAACCTTTATATGAACAGACTGATTGAAGAACTCAATAGCGCATCTGTCGGATGCTTTATCGATGGCAAAAGTGTAAATAACATAAGCTATGCTGATGACATGGTGCTGCTGAGTCCATCAATTAGTGCCTTGAGAAGACTGGTTAGAATATGTGAGGAGTACGCTGAGACCCATGGCCTCCGTTACAATTCACTAAAAAGTGAAATAATGGTGTTTAAAGCGGGAAATAAAACCTATGACCAGGTCCCTTCGGTAATAATTTCTGGCGCGCCTCTTAAGAGAGTTTCCCAATTTAAGTACCTGAGGCACTGGGTCACAGATACTCTAAAAGATGACCTACACATTGAAAGGGAGCGCAGAGCACTGTCTGTTAGGTGTAATATGTTGACACGTAGATTTGCTCGATGTACGCAGAGTGTTAAAATTACTTTGTTTAAAGCATTCTGCCAATCGTTTTACACTTGCAGTCTATGGGTAAACTATACGCAAAAGGCCTATAGTGCTCTGCGAGTTCAATATAATAATGCATTCCGGATACTGATGGGGCTGCCGCGTGACTGTAGCGCATCAGCAATGTTTGCTGAAGGTCGCACGAGCGATTTTTATGCCATCATGCGCAACAGAACGGCCTCATTGCTAAGCCGTGTGCGTGGTAGCCCGAACAGGGTCTTGGAAGCAGTTTCCAAAAGGTTTGATTGCCCCATTTTGCGAGAGTGTGTAGGTGTTCATATAAGACGACGTATGTGAACACTTGTAACTCTCGCAAAATAAAATAATAATAAAAAAATTTATTTGTTTAGTATTTTGTTATATTATCTGTACAACTAACATAGTTTTTTTAAGTGTATTTGTTACTAACACACTATGGACCAAGGTCTGAAATAAATATTTATTATTATTATTATTATTATAACAAAGTAAAAGTTGCAATATATTAACAGTACTTTACAATAAAGTTAAAATTGCAATATATTAACAGTACTTTACAATAAAGTTAAAATTGCAATATATTAACAGTACTTTACAACAAAGTTAAAATTGCAATATAATAACAGTACTTGTCAATTGCAATAACACGTTTCTATCTGAAAGCTCAATAGGGATTCCATTGTAGACCTCTCTCTACTCTTGCTACTTCTCATTTCCAGACTAGCAGTTGTGCTACGAAATCTAAGCTGCTCTCAACAGTTTTTAGGGTTTTCCATACCCAAAGGGTAATTAGTGGAACCCTATTACTAAGACTCTGCTGTCCGTCCTTCCGTCCGTCTGTCACCAGGCTGTATCTCATGAACCGTGATAGTGAGACAGTTGAAATTTTCTTAGAAGATGTATTTTTGTTACCGCTATAACAACGAATACTAAAAAACAGAATAAAATTAATATTTAAGGGGGCTCCCATACAACAAACGTGATTTTATTGCTTGTTCTTCATTGATATTGATAACGGCAACAGATAGACCCTTGAAATGTTTACAGAATATTAAGTTATATATTCACTTTAAAAATGAATAATTAAAATAAAATAAAACAAATATTTAATAGGGGCTCCCATACAACAAACGTGATTTTTTTGCAGTTTTTATAGATTGTGGGTCTCGGAACTTTTTAAGTATTAGTACTTGTTAGTAGCAACTCCAAATATATACAGTCCTTAATATTAGTTATTTTCAAAAATGGCCATACGAAGATTAGTTTAAATGGCTATTTTTTTTAATTGACATCATTATGAATATATTTTAGCTAGGAAAGTTAATGTTTTGTTATTTAAAAATATATTAGAATATTGTTAATATAAAACATAAAAAAAATAATAGCAAAACACATATAAAAGAACAACTGCTACATATAAATCAACAAAATAAATAAAACTTTTCACTATTTGAAATATTTTTATAAACAAATCTGGAACAAAAGTCTTAGCTAATAAAAAAAACGGGTTGCACTCCGGGAGTGCCGGAAGAAGTGAAAACATACTCGCTATTTACTTCCCATCACTTCTTATCCATATTTATTTATTAAAAATAATAACTTTTGTTTATTTACTTTTTTGACGTTGTATATTTGACAGCTCAATCTGTCATAGAATTAAAATCTCATATCCAACCTCCCTGTACTACTCATAATCGCCATATACTAAAAATAAAAACTAACCTAATGTAAATAAAGGTCACGTTGCCTAACATCTTACGAATTTTCGATCAGGACACGTGACCTGACGCGAGTTTAACAGTTTTTACCCATCACAAAAAAAGTGCACAGCGCCGCTAAAGAAGTTTTCACTTCAAAAATGCACGTAATAAAATTAAAACAAAAACATAATAAATAAGTGTTCTTTTCAGCGGCGGCGTCTTTGTTGATTTAATTATATATCTTCACTTTCAGGTAGCAAAAACTTATAAATTACATTGCACGTAATTTTCACGTCACTGCAACAAAAAAAAAAAGATTTTCATTACATGTCTGCCAACAAAATAACATCATTACCTTCCGCCCATGTACCATGAGTATGCTAATACTTCACACTTAAATTACCATGTTTCTGCCATCAATAGTTTTGATAGCAAGCTAATCCTGGTCATCAGACAGGCGGGGGGAAGCTAAAAACAGAAGGTAGGGACAGGGCGGGCTGCGGGGGATGTAAATGAAATATCTTTAAACACAGCGGACGTGATTCCTCTACCACATTGGCAGTGATTCTCAAACGACAGTTGCAAAGATTTTTTTCTCTCCTGGTTTTAAAGTTTAAAATCACTTTTTTATCTGGGGCAATACTAATTTTATCTCCTGTTTTTTAAACTCCGTACGATGAAAGTAAATTTAGAAAGAAATATAGTAGGTTAACTATCCAAAAAACAATACAGATTTACGACTAAACTATTTTTTTTATAAAAAAATTGAATATTGAATTGAGTGATTCAGGCCCAAACAAAGCAACGAAACAGATCTGAAATGACATTGTTAAGATTTTTAGATAGAAGGCTTTTTTCACACCCCTGCATAGAAATTTATGTTTTACACCGAACGGCATATTCCATTATAAATAACTTATTGCTGCCAAAATCGTGTGTAATAAAAAGTGAGTAAAATCGTTTTTTAGTTGAAGTGCCGACTTTAAATCTTGAGCGTAGCGAGGGATTTAAAGGCACGAGACTGAAAAAATTTGCTCACGCGTTCAACATACAACTTTTCACTCAAATATTTCAAATATTTTCACGCGACTTTTCTGGTAAAAAGTTAAGTTCGGCATTGGAGACTTGTTGTCTTAATTCTTCTGGTGTCAGAGAAATATCTTCGTAGCTTGTATCGCTCATTTTTCGAACAAAATAGAATTATTAATTAAATAAACAATCTTATGTTCAAAAAACTAGCTTGCCGCCATTTCACGTATCTACTACAACCTCTGCCATTGCTATCAAAACAACGTATGATATTTTTTAAGTTAGCTGTAGAAACTTTTAACAATACTACTTAATAATTTATAAAAACTCAATAAAAACGAAAAAATGCTATGTAGTTATATTCTTAATTAAAATGAACAAGGTATTTATCCCGAAATTTGTTTCTAACCAGTCATTGTATTGTTTTTTTTTATCATCGGGTTAATTCCAAGGTCAATGTTCGAACAGTAAATTACTTTGCCTGACTAGTTAGCAAAATTCGATTTTACTGACTAAATTTGGACAGCGAAACTATCTTTTTCGTGCTGGTGAGGTAAAAATTTAATAAATCTTACGAGAAAATAAAAATAAGAAAATTCTTATTTATTTTCGGCTTATATATTTTTGGTACAGTAGTTGTAAAAAGCACTACCTATCTTTCGCTTTTTCTTGTCGGAAAGAAGAGGACTTAAATCTTAGAACTCTCTTAAGAAAAGAAAATTCAAACTTCCTCGTCCAAGAATTGTTTACTTTTCCGCTTCTAAAATGATATGATATAAATATATTATATTCGTGTGTATTATATTTCACTACATATATCGTATAAATTCAGATAGATTTATTATAAAATACTAAGTAAATGTAAAATAAATATTTAAATTAGTCTTTAAGAGTAAGTATGTACTCAACTTATTATATTGTTACTTTTAAAAGCAACTCGCATTTCTTTTTCTACATCATGTTCTTGGTTTATTGGCAGAAAATGTATATAGGATTAAGTTCACCAATCGTACATTATTCTTAATAATAATCTGTGCAATAAAGATTTCATAATAAAATATGATATACTATTTCCTAATTTATGGAAATTAAAGTGTACAATAAATAAACTCACAGTTTCTAATCGCAAAAACAGAATTATAATGAAAAGAATGTAAGAACCACACTACAATATTATTTTATTTTCAATATCTGTACATTTTTTTTTTCATTTTTAATCTGCGCAAAAATTTGAGATTCACTGGACGCCGAGGTTTCAGCCCTATATAAAGTGAGCTTTGAAACAAGCACAACATTCTCAGCGGGCAACAGGTTACTGAAAGCAGGTGAGTTAACCAAAAATAAGACTTTACACTTGCGGAAGCTTTGTGAATTTTATGTGATATTCTTTACATTGTTATACAAAATATTTTAATTGCAGTATTTTAAATATTAATTTAAACTTTCTTAAAAAATTTATGTTTTTATATGTGTGTTAGTTTGGACATTGCTGATATATTATTTGGATATAAAATGAAAATTAATTTTCTTTTAAAATTAAAACTTAAGGGCGATTTTTGCTTTTAGTCGTTGAATTTTTTTTAAATTTTTTAGTTAGGTTTAAATTTATTAATGGGAAGTACATTGTTATTAACCAACACTAGAAAAGAATATAAAACAAATAACAACTTGCCAATATTTCATTGAAAAAAGTATTTGTATGAAATATTTAATATAGCTTAAAGTTACTATAAATAAATACACAGAATTAGAATAAATATTTTTGTGTTGTCTTCTTTTATATATTTTATTATTGGTTATCTAATTAAAATTTTAGATAAGTAAAACAATTGATACAGCGCCGAAAATTATTAGTGGACATCGGTGAGTTTTAATGTAAATCTATTAATGCAATAAAGTTTTTATGATTTAAAAATAGTGCGAATGAATTTAAGATTCACGTTTTTTTGGAAAAGTCTGCATTCATTTAAAATATAATAATAAAAGAAAAAAATATTTCTTTATGGCGAACTTAATGCCTTCAGGCATTTTCTACCAGTTAACTTGGTCATGTAGACATAAATAAGGGGTTGTGCAATGTTTGGTGTTATAGATGGTAGTAGCCTTAATAATGATAACAGATTAAGTGATTAAAAATAATATAGAAAATTAATATCATAAAGTATAATATGTAAATAAGAAGGGGGATAAATTTTATACATAAACATGAATATATGTATTTATTAAATGCATATATATTTAGCTGGCCATGTCAGAAGATGATGAAGATGAGATGAGTATTACGGCGAAATTATGGGAATCAAAAGAGAGTTAAATAGCGTAACCTTAGCTGATTGAAAAGTGTTTTTACTGAATGCATCGTCGAAATGATTTTTTTATTTACCTCGGTGACATGATGTGACATGAACAAAGATCATTTGCTATTAAGGCCTAGATTTTTTACCTGCTGGCAATAATTTAATTGCACCCCGTTGAAACTTAAAGGTGGTATTTTTTTTGTTCAACTTTTTTAGTCACCGGTACTTTCGGATGTTCCGGAACTATGTTTTATAATTATATCACAAGACTTTGGCCGTTCTAATTTTTTTCGTTAGTTTCCTTTTTGTTGATACGTTATGGTGATTTTACAAAACTGTATGAGCTACTCTTAAATTGACCATGTTCCTATAAATACCTTACTATGGATATCATGCAATTATTAACAGTTTTTCACTCATCATCATCATCAGTGTTTCACACAACAACAAATATATTGTGAAAATATAGAGCATATTTGAAATTTTTATGGAGTAAACAACGAAAAATTCACGATTTAATCTAAATTTGTATTTAATTCATATATATATATATATATATATATATATATATATATATATATCTGATCATATATTTAGCGCTAAAATTTTGTTGGTGTTTTTTTCATATTTTTTTAACAATTTACTGACCAGTGTAAAAAAAAAAAATAGCGTTTTTCTTAACTTAATTTCTAGTAAAAATAAGTTACCTTATGTTTTAATTGCTTTTTTTGTTTTAATATCCATATTTACATTTATATTGTTTAGTTTTCAGTAAAAAATAAAAAACATGAAAAAAGAGAGAGAGAGTCTATGGTGTCAATTTTGTGTTACAATGTTACTTACGTACGTAACGTATTTTAAAAATGCTCGATGTCCGTTTCTTTCCGAACTCAAAATTGTCCAAGTTCAAATATTCTTTAAATTCAAATGATTCTAAATTCAAATTTTTATATATTCTGATTTTTTTCAAATTATTTTATTTCAATATGTTTTATTAAGTATTTGTTTTTTTAAATACAAACTATAGGTTTTACAGTTCCCTAACTCAAGGAAAAAGATTTTTCTTTAAATAACTCACTTTGTCCAACTGTACATAAAAAACCATAAAAGGGCATTGTTTATACACCTAAACACAATGTTTTTGATATGGACCGATTTTTGAGTTATTTCTTAAAATAAGAGGAATTAATTAAAAAACTGTATGTACGACTTTCTCATGATCTTTTTCTTTCAGACCGAATTCTTTTTCTATCCTATATAAGTATTTGTAGAAGTTTGTTTGTTATTGCTTAGCGTCCCTACGAAGAAACCAATTAAGCTGTTTTTGATTAAGAGATTGTTTAAGGGAAGTTCAAATATTCCTACAAGAATAAGTACCCAATTCCATGCGGATGAACTATAATTACAGATAAAGCAAACTTTTGATAATCATGGAGTTCCTGTTATAATCCCATGCCAATAATCGAATTTAACGCGAGCATAGTTGCGGGCAAAGTATCTACATCTTTAGTTATATACATAACATACCTAAAAAAATTACCCAATTGCTTTTTTTTTATCATTTATCAATTATTTTTATTTTTGCTTTTATATGTAATGAATTTTAGTGTTGTGCAAAAGATATTTCAAGATTAGCCTTTTTAAATTCATATTTTTAGCATCTAAAAGTATAAATGTTTTTTTTTTCTGTTATAACTAATAATTTTGTTTAGTTTTGTTTTATTTGTCAAATTCTACTTATTCGAACATTTAAAAGTTTGTACAATCTATAATTTGGAAAAACAGGGATGCGGAAAATTCAGGATTTATGAAATCAATCATTTGCAGAAATAAGATTAGGTATAGCAAAGAATTTATATAATGTGGAAAACTGTGAATTAGAACTCTATCGCTGAAACGCGATTGGCACAAATGTTTATGGCCGAGTTAAGTCTTTGTTTATTGGAATTGTTGCCCAAATAAATTAGTTGATCGATAGCCAAGATATAGTACCTAATGGTGAGGGTTTATATAAAATATCAAGGTATTTATTTTACAAATTCATTTATTACAATAAAACGATTAAAAATCTAATCGATAGAAGAAGTTATTAGATTATTAAAGTGTCGGCGACGCGCAAGCTTGTTTGCCACCTTAGTGGTATAAAAAAATCAGAAAGTTAGGTTAGAAAAAGGTTAGAAAGTGTAGGGCGTTGAACAAAATATTAAAATCAAAGACAAGGAAATAAACAAATAAATTACCTACATTTTATCCATTTTTATAAAATTAAAAATTTGATTCCACAAGTGATTTCACTAGTGTTCCATCGTTCTATTTCAGAATACAAACTAATTATAAAAAATTCTATTCATTTTTCACCGGACATTAGACATTATCAGTAACAAAGACAGTTCTGAGCTATAGAGAAGGAAAAATGTACTCAAATTCAAATTCAAAATAAACTGAGAAAGGCAAACAACAGAAAATATTTTTATATCTATTTTCTTTCCACTCAGAAGTACACAAAGAGAAAAAGGAGACGGAGTCTCATGGGAGCTTTCTAATTCACAACTCAAATATTTAAAGAACGAATGATGAATTCTATACTGCTTGGGCTAATTTAAAAAAAGCCTTTCATTTTTAAAATAAACCGTCAATGTCCTTATCTAAATACACATATAATATATATATTAATTAATATATTTATATTATGGATAATTTCCATAAAATATGGAATATCACTTTTTTAATTTCAATTTTAGTCACAAATCTGCATGCATGCAAAAAATATGACATTCGCATGCCTTTTCACATGTGAATTATTGTGAATTTGAAATCATATTCTACCAATTCGCGCTGGGTCCTCGTAGCATATTAAGGCTCGACCTGTTTGGCAAAAAATGCATAAACCGTATGGATTCTGGGTATTATATTATATATCTTTGTTCTTTTTATATTTTTTTCTGGTGTCTTAGTATTAAATTAATTAATACTAAGACAAAAGCAACGTGTTAAAAAAATCATTAAATTTTTTTTAACTTAGAAAAACATAAAAAAAGAACAGCGATATATGATAGGGTATGATTTTTTAACACAAATACAATATTAAATGATATAACATAAATCTAAAACTATAATAAAATATAAAATTAACAAAAAGATTGTCCGTGTCGCACGGTGCCAAGAATGCTGGCTCCATTTCATGTTGGATAGCAAGCTTATGATTTATTTTCACCCATAGCGAGACAAATGGCGAAAAGATAATTTTCAAAAAATTTAAGAGCTGAAGGCCCTGGACCATGTATTTTAAAAGCAAGCGGCAAAAATATGTAATATCTCATAATTGGTACATATTTTCGCCGCTTAAAATTTAATTTAAAATTTCCATTAAAATGGTATGTTTTTTTGCTATATATTATATATATTTATATATATTCTGCGGCTTTGCACGTAAAAATAATTGAAAATTATATGTAGTTATACAACTATTACTTTATACGAGTAAGTAATTTTTATTATGTTATTTTAACATTTTAACTAAGTTCACCCTTAACCTAACTAATAAATAAAGTTTGAGTGTAAACCAGAATTGTATTTTATAAGATTTTAGACAATTAAGTGGGTAACCTATGCCAATCGGGATACATAAGGAGTTTTACAAAACTTACCATATATTTATAAAATGGTTATGTGTGACATACGGACGGACGGACAGATGGACGGACTTTGAGCGCTGGTAAGCGATGATGGATTGGACTACAAAACCCTAATATTAATTTTATGTGTTGCTGAGGTGTAAAATGTCTTAGTTCCTTTATGAAAGACATTATTTTAAGTCAGTTTTAGATGAGCATTTTTTGTAAACTACAAATAGTGCGCCCATATTGAATGTATTTTTAAAATCTACTGTTGGATTTCTAGATAATGACTATAAATTCAAGATAATTAGTGGCCATTAAAATATAATGGGATTTTTAAAGATATTATCAGGCCTATGTCACCCAGGGCAATGTAAGTATTATAATGATTCTAAACATCAAAACCGGTTAAGGTGTCTAGAAGTTAAGATGGAATAACGAAACAGACAAACATTATATGAATATATAATACATACAAAATATAAACGCTAAAAACAAAACACTTCTTTTCTTTGGGCAGTCGGGTAACAATATCATGAACAATTACCAAACCATAACTGTTTTAAATAATCAGTCCATGCCATAACCTATCTATATAGCTACGAAGGCGAATCGTTGCTTAACAGTAAAGTTACTTTGTTGACATTACAACCAAGTTCAGTTATTATAAGTTGGAGTTCAAATATAGCTAATGTGTTCTCAAATAACATACATATATTGAGATTAAAGATAAGAACATAAGCTCCTTAAAGATCGTGTATTTTTAACGAGATATCAATATTTTAACTTCGAAAGATGTGATTTGAATAATAAAGTATCGTTTCTTTTGTAGGACAGCGTTGTTCAGTATTTAAAGAGCGAGTTCCTTAATATTAGTTTTATACAGAATATTTATCGGTATAAAGGTTTGCTTCAATATTAATTCTGCTGTTATATTGTACGAATTTCTTTAATTTAACGTAGAATCGTTGGATCCTTTTGTGACATTTATATGACGAGTGAATTCAGGCTTTGTAATATTCCGACGCAGTAAAAATCATTACAATTGTGAACAAATAAACTGGGCTATAAATAATAAATAATTTTTTTGGGCATTACACACAGCGCCGTCTGACACCAATGTAAGCAAATCTTGTGTTATGGATACCAGACAGCGGATAGAAATATTTTTTTTTTGTAAATACATACATAAATCCAGTAGTGACTGGACTTATATTAAAGTTACCTAGTTACTTATGAGTTAAATTTATAAATTTGCTGTTGGCCGGGTCCAAAATATGTTCTCAAAGTGCCTGCCCATGCTGCATACCAAACCCATCTCACCTCGGGAGCTGCTTATGGTATCTTTTAGTACAGAGTAAGCGGTCTACATTGAAGTCTTCACTCCCTACAACTTCTTCCAGTGGTCAAAGAAACGTCAAATTACGTAGCTTCACACGAAACTGGATTATCCACTCATCACAGAAAGGCCGACTTAGCTATTGTTGTTTAGGTTCAACAAAGGGATCAAGGGTGTTACTACCAGCGGTAGTCAAACTTCACCAATAATATCTAGAAAAACATTATGAATTTAATGATCATTTTTCCTTATCAGGCACAATGCAGACAGCCGTGAGAATCGCCATCTCTTTATTCGTCATAACATCCACCATCTGTGCTGCTTACCGTAAGTACAACCGTATATTTTGCCTCTGCCGTTGCTTTTCCTCACTGCAGGGACACAGACCTTAAAGAAAGAAGGCATATGCCATTGTTTACTGCGCAATATCCGTGGTACTATCAGAACTAGTGGCGACTCGACTGTTACAAATTTCAAGCAGATCATTACGCCTCTGACTTGGGTTAATGAGAACCTATCGTTTTAACAGTGTAATTATATTTTATATATTTAGCCCTTATGATTGTGCAAAAATAAAAATACAATAGTAATAGTCCTACAAGTAGGGGAGCGAGGGGCTTGTTGTAACAGGGGTTAGTAGTTTCAGGCTCTTTTCCCAGGGACTTTAACTTTATTAAACTATTTATTTTACCCAATCATTCATTTATATTGCACCGCATCATGTCGTAATAGCTGATGTCGCGCTAGGCGGTGCAGTAAGCGGATGTATGCACACGTTTCCTTTTTTCCAGGTAATATAAAATTATAACTTCGTCAAGTTTTGGTTAGCATTACTATTATCGAATAATTTGAGATTTTCTATGATTTATTTGGATTTAAATTTATCTACCTCTAATATTGTAAAATTTTCTATGTTTTATTTGGATTTAAATTTATCTACCTCTAATATTGTAATTTTTTTTAAGATTGTAGTAGAGTTGATAAAAAAGTTATTTTCATTAATTTAAAAAATCATACCACAGGGTTAGTTGGAACTATAAACACGCATGGAGCTTTTAACACGCTACAAGCTCCATCGTATTCAAAGATGACTTAGTATATACGAAACTACTGTGACTTTAAATTGCCATGTTGATCATAAGAAGTGCCTAAAAAATTAACATTAATAGTAAATAGCTTAAATCATCTGTATTGTTTACTTGAAAAATATATTTAAGTTGATTTTTTGATAAAAATCATATAGTATTTATAGAAGGACGTAATTTCTGTTGCCAATTAATAAAAATGAATGATTGAAAGTTTCTTTTCTTGTCATATTCTTGTTTTTTTACTATCTTCAGTTCTTATTCCAGTAGATGTTACAACTTACCTCAAGTACGGGGAAAGTTGTAACAACGTACATTCTCTGAAAAAATGTTAATTGTAAAATAATGAATAGGTATGATATTATCTTGACGTGGTTTGATTAGGGAAAAGTAACAATATCAATCAATTTTCACTTCGTAATAATTCAACCAATGAATCTCAAGTTATAAATAATCGTTTTTCTAAAAAAAGTAAAACAAGAAGCCCCTCCCTCCTCTCCTATTAAATATCTGAATACTTTTAAGAAATATTATATAACGGGTATTAAAAAATAATTTTATAATAAATTAAATTTAAGTAAGTTAATCAAGTCTAAATAAATTAAAAAAAATGTAGATACAACATTATAATTACAAGGCCCGATTTGCAAAAACATAATGCAATAAAAAAATCTCGGCAAAAAAAACAACAAAGTTACCTCTAGTTTTTGCCAATTTTCGTACAATTATTTTGTATAACGTTACATTTAATTTACTTGATATTTCATTATAATATTGCTTAATCTAAAACCTAGAGTTGTTACTAGCAACAATCAACAATATTATAATTTCAATACAAATTATAATTTTCGAGCTATTATTTTCGCCCATACTACGTTTATACACGATATTTGACTCTTCACATGGTGCTAAATAAAAAAAAAGCATGTGTATACACAACTTTGTCTTTAGTGGCTTTACATTATTAGGTGTTTCAGCACAGATTGTATACTTGTAAGTTAATAAACAAAGTATTTTATTATTACTTTGAATAGTTGAGTTTCTTGCCGGTTCTTTTTGGCAGAAATTAACATTGTAAAATTAATTGTATTGACGGTTCAAAAATATTTTCAGAAACCTAATTGACTAATTATTGTTTGATTGATTGATTGATTGATAAAGTAAGCCAAACGGAATCAATATAATTGTATTAAGATACACATAACCTTCATACTTTTATTAGATTTTGTTAATTGATATAGGTAATATATTTTTCATTTTTGTAAACTCCAAGTCACACATTACAAACAAGAGAACCTACCAAAAATGGGTCCTATTAACTTTCTGCGTCAAAAGCAAAAGTATTTCCGGACGATACACTCGGATTTGTAAGTGCTTCCGAGTTGCCAGTATTTTTCCTGAAAACATTCAGTTATTCGGGACGCACGTTTTAACCCTACCCTCACTGCAGTGAAACTCAAAAAGAAGTAGAATTATTTTTACATACAGACTTAGAAAGGTTGAAACAATTTTATAAAATAAGATCTTGTAGTTTTATGTTTAGGTTACTATTTCTAGCAAATATACACAAATGTATGCAATCTAAGCTTATCACCTCTACGCCGGGCTAAGTAAAGTTCATTTTAATAACTAATATAAATAAATATTTTCATAGCAAAGATGCAGTCAAAAGATTTACCTTAAAACATGGGTCTTGAACCTGCGACCCTAAGATTCCGTCTGAGTGCTCTACCAATTGAGCCATCGAGGTAGAATTCTGGCTGGTTATAATTTCGACTACATTTTTGGTCTCACAAAAACCTTGTTACGAATGAAATTAGCGGTTTTAGCAGCCAGAATTGGTAGTTCAATCCTCAATGGCTCAAAGTAAAGCTCGATGGTAGAGCACGTACTCGGAATCTTAGGGTTGACTGAAAGATATTTTTTTACTGCATCATTGCTATTATAATATTTATTTATATTGATGATGTAGCCATAAATATGACCTATAAGATAGGTTTTCTTAAACGAAGCAAGATTTGTGAGACTGATGTACTACACTACTACACGTAGGACTCCATAAGTCCTAGTAGTAGTAGTTGTACTTTTTATTTTGCCTATCCAAAATAAGTGGCGGCTCGTGACAATTTTAATGGGTGTTCACCATAAAAAAAAACAAAGAGAAATTGCGCGAATGCTAACCTTTATAACTCTAAATTTGCGAATGAATTTTAGTTATAAATAGAATATTTTATTATATGATATAGAATATAAGTTATAAATGGTTAGCATTTGAGCAATTTCTCTTCTGGTTTTTTTTTGGTGAACACCCATTAAAATTGTCGCGAGCCGCCTCTGTGCAAAATGAACCAAGCATTTACATAATTTTTAAAACATCTTTCAAAAGAAATAATAATAAGTCAAAGAATAGAAAAACAATTATCCCTTCAAAAAACATGAAAACCAAACACGTATGCTTAAAAGAAATCAACAGACAATCAGCCAGCAACTGTAGCGGGTAACTGGAAAAGTTTGAAGGAAAAACTTTTATTGAGATGTATGGAGCGGATTTGTGTCGCTATTTGCGTCTGCGAGAACAAATCCAATGGTATCCTTCAGGCAATTTATGCGAATGAGTGGGTTTACTTCGGTGTATTGAAAAATTACTGACTTTTTTTTAGTAGTTCGAGGTGTAACATTGTATTGTATCCATCTTTTATTAGGTCTACGTGTGTGACTAATAATAGATATTAAAAAAATATATCCATTTTTTTCTATTTTGTGTTTGTTTTTATTGACAGACTAGCTTCTACCAGCGGCCTGCCTGATGGTAAGCGGTTACCGTAGCCTATGGAACTAACCTATTATATTAGTAGTAGATTTATAATATTAGTATGGATGTCTTTCTTAATTAACATTTTTTATTATTTGTTATATAGGAAATCTCTCGTCTTTGTCTGTCTGTCAGGTATATTTTACAGATCTATTCCTACTGTTGAAATACTTGATTTTTTTTTACATTGGTTGCAGAAGCTAGCAGTACCAAGTTGCGACGCGATGGTCTTCTGAACATGTATCCCTTCCCAAGGGTTGGCCGCTCCTCCCATCATACTTGGCAACTACCTCTAGATGACCTCTACTACGGTAATTTTAATTTATTCATTGTTGATATCAAGTTTGACTTTGCAGGCGTATCATGTTAGTCAACTTTTAAAAGTACAAAGCTAGTTGTCAATATAAAGTTATCCCTCGACTTGTCATCCTACATTTATTTCGTCTGTCGATTTAATAACATTAATAATAATATAATGTTTATTTTCCATATATACAATCATTTTTTAATAATATGTAGTTACGTGCTATTTTTATACATATTTAAGTATATAGGACAGAGGTCCAAACTAGGTAAGCCCTGTTTTATGAGTCTCCTGGCTCCATCTCTCGAAAAAAATTGTTTTTTTTTAAATTTGGACATTTATATGCATATTGCAAAGCTTATATGGAGTATGGTGTGAGTGTGTTTCTGTGTATGTGCGTGTGTGTTTGTGTGTGAGTGCGTGTTTGTGTGTGAGTGCGTGTGTGTGTATGAATGTACATGTGTTAGTATAAAGTTATATTTAATTTTTAAATATTTTAAGAGAGCACCGAAAATAAATTTTCGGTTTCTTCATATGTTAGTTTCAAAAGCCAGTAATGTAACTGTTTTTTTACAATCTTTTCGGGACATGTCATGGATAGTTAGAAATATATTTGCCTTATTGTAAAGTACACCACCATTGTAGCTAAAGAATTTTTGAAATAGTTTTCATGATTTACAACGTTAGTTGTACTTTGAGTGAGTGTTGCCTTAAAATTAATGATAGTACATATAATTGTCTTACTGATAAACTTTTATATCGCTAAATAGATCTAGAGTGGAGTATAAATTGGGTTTCAAGAAACGGCCTTTAAGGATGAGTCTTAAGGCTCCTTTAAGATCAATCAAAAGTGATTTACTTGTGCCACCCCAATAGGAGATACAATAATTTGGTACCGTTTGACAAAGAACAATGTAAATCGTTTTTATTATTTAATGAGTACTTGCTACATGTCGGAGGTTTTTAAAGAATTCTATAAGCTTTCTAATTTTTTTGGACAAGTTATAGATGTGAGCTGAAAACGAAAGATTGTAATCAATAGTGACGCCTAAGTACTTAATTGAGTCTATTTTTCAAGAGATGGACATGTACAACTTGCAGATGTATGTATGGAATGCGCATGGGAAACGTTATATATTTAGTTTTTGTGGAGTTCAAAGTGAGGTAATTCGAAATTTATGTTTTCAGAGTGTACTAATCCTGTAGACTTCATATAGCAATGATTTTTTTGACATGTGGATAGCCTTACCACCTGAAAACGCAGTGGACTTACTTACTTCCATCACTTTGAACTATTACCTGATGAGGACCCCCGAAAGTAAAGCTCAGACGGCTGATTTACATTAAAAATGTGATTTGAATTTTGATTTTTTTAAATAAACTATATTTATATTTGTATGTATTAATTAGTCGATTCTCTATAATATTAAGTTTCGTTTGTAGTTTTACAAAGAGTAACTATTGGATGCTGCCAATAAATCGGTATTGTAATTAGTTTGTAAAGCAAATTGTAAATAATTTTCTTGACGATTGAAAAGTGTTTCTTGTTAATTTGAATTTGAATGAATGGTTGGTAGGACGCCTAAGTTCAACTATTATGTGTTTCTGGTCTCTTAACTATAAAGCAAATGCAAATGAATGCTTTTGTTACAATGATTTGATATTGTTTTAAAATAGGATACATAACACTGTCTTTATGTCATAGAATACAAACCATCGCAGAAGAGAACAATGTACGCTTTCCCAAGGGTTGGACGCAACGAAATGTCTCTCCACTCAGAACAGTTCCCAACGTTACCTCTACGACTGGAAGAGATACTGTTGGGTCATCCCCGGAGTCACCCCTACGTGAAAAGAGAGAGTGAGAGCACTGACAGTTCTGGGATGTGGTTCGGACCTCGTCTTGGAAGGTCTTTTAAGAGTGATGAAGACGGTAATTCTATCTTTTATTATATAAATAGTATTTAAGCATACGCCCCCTTTTTAGGGTTCCATACCCAAAGGGTAATTAGCGGAACCCTATTACTAATACTTCGCTGTCCGTCCGTCCGTCCGTCTGTCATCAGGCTGTATCTCATAAACCGTGATAGTTAGACAGTTTTTTTGCCGTTTTTATAGATAACGGTACGGAACCCTTCGTGCGCAAGTTCGACTTACACTTGGCCGATTTTTTATATGAATAGGTATGATTCATAATAAAAATATACTTTCAGCCCCTTTTTTGCATAGTATTAACAATAATAGGTACCCTAGTATAAGTACTAAATTTAACAAATTACCTTACTTGGAATAGTCCGTGGTAGATGAATAAAAAGCCGTTCGTGAGACTTTGATTTGATAGAAAAACTCATGACTCACGTTGGTGCAACGCGCTGAAAATAAAGTCCTTAATTAAAATGTTTTCTACAGAAATTATACCAATATAATAAGTTAATTAATCACAGTTTTTTTTTAATAAGGCGTTATCAAAATACAATACAATTAAATTGTTTTTGTAATTGTTTGCAAAGATTAAAGGTGCCAATTTACTTTAACGGGTTAAAATGAAAGTTACTTTGATACTTTTACTACAGTGTATAATGTTCCCCCTGTATTATAGATGGTATTTAGGGATTTAGGAACATTACAAATCAATAAAGTCCGAAGGATTTGAATAAAAAGTTGTAATTGACATAAAATTCAGTTTATTGTTTTATTCTTAAAATAAATACAGAACATAAGGATTTACAAATCCTTTTGTAAATAGATTTAGAGAATTGGTTTAATCAAAAATCAAGTTACAACTTAAAAATAAAAATAAAGAAAAAAAAAATGACCATCTGACAGCTATACAAATTTAGAAATTAAAAGGAATAACTTTGAGTGAAGTTATTAAAAAAAAAAAAAAACCAACCGAAAATATCTTTACTTTCTGATTGGTCCAAGTAGTGGAAGGAAAGAAATCAGAAAGATAATGACAAATATTCGAAAATTCAAACATAGATTCCTTTGAAACCATGTTTTTTTAAGTATAAATTTAGCAAGCTTTTTACATCAATTTCATGCCGCATGCGATTTAAATTGTGCTGTACCACGGTTTTCCTTAAAAAAAATCAGGGTCAAGGTTAACTCTAAATGTGAGTGTGGTGCAGAAGACGGTGACCTCAACCATATTTTCTTTTGTTGTCCAGTATATAATAAATCATCATTATATAAGTCATTGTCTGAATTCAGCCTTTTACCTTCTTAATGTTAATTGTATCATGTCCAATTTTGATTCAGATGTACTAAACATATTTTCTAAATTCATTCATTAGAATAATTAACTTCTCTTGAAAAGTTATTGGAATAGGTCCGAAAACCGAAATCGAAAATTTTGTGTTTTCTTTACGTTTCAAGTCTTGGATAATCATTTGCAATTATTTTTAGAGTGATGTCTGTGTGTGTGTGTGTGTGTGTGTGTGTGTGTGTGTGTGGGTGTGTGTGTGTGTGTACGTATGTATGTAGACATATTTTGGCTTTCGATTACTCAATAACTACTGGACTGAATTGCTCTGATGACATATCAATCGATACGCCACGTCATGACTTAGATCTGAAAGGAGTCTGAAATAAATCGGTCCAGCGGTTCGTTTTTTATCCGTAAAAAACTGACTTTTTTATGCACGCAACATAAATTTCATGTATAATTTCATGTATTGAGGGGTAATAAAGGGTTTCCGAGGGTGCTGATTTTGAATTTTTTATCAGTTTTTTAAAATTCAAAATGGCGGATCCAATATGACGTAATTTTATTTTTGTAAAAGAATTTTTCTCGAGAGTAGTTGCATGTACGGTACTTGCTGCCGAACCAATTTTATTAAATTTTAAGTCGAATCATATTTTGTTTTGATGCTCATTGACTCTTGAAATACTTTTTTTTAATTCTATTAGTTTTTTTAAAAATGCCCTAATGATGCGAAGCTGACACCGACTTCAGTACTGTTTTGGCTATATAATAAATTATGAAAGCCATAAATAAAATTACTGATTATAAATGAATGAAATAAATACACCATATATTTATATTAGAATAAATACGAATCATGTAATATCTATAACATAAATTGCTATATATGCAACAAATACAGGTGTAATATATGATAAAAATTAATATACAAAATAAATAATGAAAAATAGATTGTTGGCGTTTTGAGTAGTGCTTGACTTGACTTTGACATTAGAAATGGAAAAAGTCAGATATCCTCGGGTAAACGGAATCAAGTTCTCCGAAAAACCCAAAAACTTTCAAGTTAATAAAAGTAATAAAAGAAGGATACGTCCGTGGATACTCTCCACAATTTATACCGTAGGAGTTACTAACAATTAAGAGTGTCATATTGAAGGGTTTCGCACTCTCGTCACAGGTGGTTTGTGAAGATTTCTCGCGATTTCCGGAAATAAAATGGTGAAATGTTTGTAAGAGTACTGTTAGTGTAATGGGAAGTGTAGCATTTGACGTGTAAATGTATATACTACACTACGATGAGAACTCATAAAATGGAACACATTGTAAATATCATACCCAGTCATATAAAATAATGAGGAAAATTTTTATTAAGTACATTGTAAAATTGAAAATAACCGAAACGTGAAAACAAGAAAACACTGCAAACACAAAAAAAAACACTTTTGAAGAATATTTTATGAAAATCGAAGGTAACCTGAGCGTAGAGATGACTTTATGAAGAAAGCACGAAGATGGTGACTCGAAGTAGAGCGGCTCAGAGAATCTCGAAAACTCGAAGACGTAGGTAGATGCCTTCTTGGCGTTTGTTCACGAAGTGAAGTTAAATTTTTTACGAAAACGATGCAAAATCGTTTTCGTCCACTTTGTATCCACGGTATTATGTTCCCTGTATTATAATAATAATAATAAATGTTTATGTCAGACCATAGACCATAGTGTATTAGTAAAAATACACTTCAAAAAACATATATACACTTAAATACTAAACAAATAAATTATTATTATTTGTTTTGCGAGGTTGACGAGTGTTACATACGTCGTCTTATGTGAACACCTTTACACTCTCGAATTATACGTGGGATTAAGAACATTACATCTCAATGAAGTCCGAAGATATGAAGATTTAAATAAAAAGTTGTATATACATAAAATTCAGTTTAATGTTTTATTATTTAAATAAATACAGCAGATAAGGATTTATAAATCCTTATGTAAATAGAGGTAGAGAATTGGTTTGATCATAAGAAATTAAAAATAACAATTTTGAGTGAATTTCAAAAAGTTATATACATGACAAATGAGCAGGATTTTTTTGTTTTGGGCTTGCCTCGAAAGATTCCATATATAGATATCCATGGATAGATAGATTACTTTCTGTCAATTTCTGACCATTGTGATTTAGCCATAAAAACTTCAAAGACAATTTCATTCTTATATTAATAAAATTAGTATGGATTTAAAGTTACAACTGTAAGGTTTTTTATTACTATTAAACAAAATTTTATATTTCCCATTGAAAACAAGAAATTCGTTATCTGACCTCACATTTCATTGCTCTTTTTTAGTTTTATTTTGATTGTACATGTATCTACAAAAAAATTGCCTTGCTGTATATATTTTTTATTACTTACTTATTAGGATATTTATTTGTTTTTTATCTAATGACTATACTTGATGGCCGTGGATGGCCTCTACTGACTTACTTTAGCGGCTGCCGCTTGCACTCTATTGCAAAAGGTTGGGGGGGGGGGGGGGGGGTGTTTTGGACAAGGGTGTCCTGGACACGACGGTTTGGGCAGCCGCTCTTAAACTAAATCTGACAAATTCAAGATAACTTAAACATTTGAGAACATATGTTTTAATTTTTACAATTTGTTATTTATGCTTAATCTTTTTCTTTTTTTTAATAACAGATATCCAAATCGAAAATGCCAACCTGAGTGATCCAGAACAAATCGAAACATCCCACAACGAAGAAAGAAAGAAGAGACAAGTCAAAGAAATCTAATCATAGGAATATATAAAATTATTTATTAGCTGCAATACTATACGCCAATTGTTACAATCGAGTATATTATAAATAAATAAGATAATAGTCCATAATTGATAGAATAGTTAGTAGTACATCCTGGTATTTTGTACTAGTTATTATACTAACGATAACTAAACTTTTGATTTGCGTATTATTTGATCTAACCTACCACAGCAGTCTAATAGATATATGCCTTAGGTTGGCTACTTTTTTTGTAAATTTCAAATCTTTTTTTTATCAATATCTACTGCTAAATTCTGCGCTTTTCTTATTTCAAAGGAAACAAAAAACTATAAATGTAAATTTAAGTACTTCTTTAGCGTTAATTCGTTTGTGCTTAAATAAATATATCAATCGTTTTATACAATAAAATAAAACCATCGTAATTACAAGTAAATTGAATTACGTTTTTAATAGAATCTTAGAAACACTATAAGTCATATATTTGTAACAAATAACATGTGACTTTAATTGCCAAAGTTACTTTGCAGGCTGGATGGATCAAATTCAGCGTCGGCTCTAATCCATGAAGTAAATTTGGCAAACTATTAACATGTTTACTTTAATAATATGTTATGTATAGATATAATAAGAATAGTCGTTTGTAATAAGCCAATTTAATAAAAAGATGATGCCCAAAGTAAATGTTGTTTTTATTGTAAAGCGTGAAAGGTTGGATTCAATTTCTCATAATTTTAAATTGAAAGCAACGCAGGCCTTTCTCTCCGGAAGTTGGTAAATTGAATAAAAAACAAGTGGGTTTCAGCAATGTAAGTTTTAAAACTCGCTGGAAGATGCGTACCTTACTGACATAAAAATATAATAAAAAGTTATTTATGTCTTGGAATCTATTAATTTTTTAAGTAGACATGACAAGTCCCAGTAGAGATTACGCCCCCCCCCCAAAGGTGGCAAACAGGCACACGGTCCGCCTGATGGTAAGATGTACTTATCTTTGGAACTAATCACGTCATCGTTAGATGCCAAGGGGATTTTCGGATATTAAAACGAATGTATTGCGATACTCAGTCGTTCAGAAACTCTTATGTCATGCATGCGACTAATTTGAACACTATACAGTGCAACAAATTTTTCTGACCCGGTGGTCAAAAATCAAAACTACAGTCGCCATATTGAAATGGTGTGAACTTACAATGATACCAGCGACCAAACACCCAAGGTCAGAAAAGTTTTTTGCTCTGCAAATACTAACCTCAACCAAATACTGTTTAACGACAAAAATATGAAAGTGATGTTTCCCTATTTCTTTTTAACCCCAGGTATCTATTGGATAATCTTGGGTTGTATGGAGCCACACAGTGGTTAGGATAAAGGTACCGAACGCAGCCCAGTTTTTAGGGTACCGTATTCAAAGGGTACAAAATGGGACCTTATTACTAACACTTCGCTGTCTGTCACCTGGCTGTATCTCATGGACCGTGATAGTTAGACAGTTGCAATTTTCACAGATGATGTATTTCTGTTGCCGCAATAACAACAAATACTAAAAAACAGAATAAAATAAATATTTAAGGGGACTCCCATAAAGAAACGTGACTTTTTTTCTCGATATTGATAATAGCAACAGGTAGACGCTTGAAATATTCACATAATATTTAGTTAAATATTCAATTTAAAATAAATAATTAAATTAAAATTAAACGAATATTGAACAACTATCTGATACAACAAACGTGATTTTTTTGCCGTTTTTATAGACAATGGTACGGAACTCTTCGTGCGCGAGTCCGACTCGCACTTGGCCATTTTTTTTTATTGACATTAGAGTTACCACCATTCAGATCTTGATATTCTTGTATAAGCAACTTCCCTGACGTTGGAGCACTTTTTACTATTTTTCTAGCATCAGATGCATCTGTGATCTCTGATTATTTCTGCGGAAAAGAGGGGTAAGGTTATTTTAATATGTATGTATGGCATAGTATATGAACTGCTTTGTTGTCGCTTTTATTAAAAACCAGAGGCGTATTTCACATTTTTTGAAATTCGACGTTTCATAATTACTTAATATTTCGAAGTACTATTAACTAGTTAGTAAGTTATGGGTAAGTATGGCCCATACGGCTAAGTTGGTGGTGGTCAAGGGGTTTCGATTTCAATTTGGTTCCTGAGTGGCGGAGGTAAGAGACCCGGCGTTACATAGATTATTCACACCACTGGCTTTTCGGTGAAGGAAATCATCGCGAGGAAACCTGCATACATCAAAAAAACAAATAAGACCTATGTGAAGTCCAGGATCCGCACTGGGCCCGCTTGTTGAGCGTATGAGGCCGATAAGGAGATACGGCGTATAAAACAAAACTGCGCAAAGACAATTTAGTATTTGGTGTAAACCTACTCTAAGGCACAATAAAATATCAGCTGAAAGATTGGCATAATCTTTGCCACCCATCATTATAAAATGAAATCTAACTATAATACAATATCATCAAAATCATAAGAACTGGTTCGAAGAAACCCAATTCACGTCATTTGATGGTAAAATTAAAACAAAGAATGATCATATATGCGGCTGCTCCGTGAGTGATTCCAAGAGATCTCCGTACAGGATGAACATTTGTGTTTGTTTTGAGTTTAAGTTTTTTTTTATACTACTGAGGTGGCAAACAAGCTTGCGCTCCGCCTGATGATAAGCGGTCACCGCAGCCTATGGACATTTACAACAACTGGGGCAACACTCGAGCGTTGCCAACCCTTCAAAACTTCTTTTTTGGAGAACCCCATACTGTAGTCCTTAGAGAATACCTTCGCAGGGAGCTCATTCCACAACCTAAGCGTTCGTGGGACGAAGTTTCTCTGAAACCGCACTGTACGTGATTATTTAGATATTAAGGTGTGAGGATAAATTCCCAGCAGATGGCGAGCAGTAAGATTGTAGAAAGTAGCCGTGGGCATCATTTCTAACGAAACACATCCCATTTTACAAGCACACACACAGGGAGGCAAAGTCACTTCTCAGACTTACGATTACGGTTTTACGGACTCACGGTTCGATACAGCTTGTGAGTTTGTGATCGTCGACGATTCTCACAGCCCGTCGTTAAACTGAGTCAAAAGGGCTAAGCTTGTATCCTGATGCACCCACCCAGAGATGGCAGCAGTACTCCATATTGGGCCGGACCTGCGACTTGTAAAGCAGCATCCTTTGCCCCGAGGTAAAGTGCTGCTTCGCTCTGTTGAGTACTCCAAGTTTTTGGACGTCAGCTTCACTTTGTATTGCAGATGATCTCGGAACGGAACATCGCTGAAGATATCAATACCATGGATCTTGGATTTTGGAATTGTGAGACCTCAGTAAATAGGATTTTCTTAGCAGTGAACACGCAAACTTGTGTCTTCGTAGGGCTGAATCGAAGTAAGTTCTCCGCGCTTTTCCTCCACAACGGTACCAGGGATGTTTGCACGGCCCGTGTAATAAGCGTCTCCAGTACTGTCGTCTGCATAGCAATGTATGTTATTGATGGGTAATATGTCATTGTTATGCAGTAGAAAAAGCGTAGGAGCATTAATGTCCATGCTATCAGAGCAACTTTTTTTTATATCACAAAGGTGGCATATAAGCTTACGGTGCCGCCTGATGATAAGCGGCCACCATATCCTATGACTACTGCCTTAAACTACGGCTCTTATGCGTCTGCCGGACAAAAAGCTAGCCACCCATTTACACAAACCCTTGTGCAGTCCATAAGATGGCAACTTCGATAGAAGACCCCTGTGCCAGACCCGATCGAATGCCTTCGCTATGTCCAGGCTTCATGGCGATGCCTCCCTCTGACTCACAATGGCTAGTGCCCATCGGTGTGTGAGATAGTCTAGAAGGTCACCAGTCCAGCGACCGACCAGGCCTGTTTTTTTTCTAGGTAACTTAGAAGCTGTGTGTCACACGCTCCATCACGTTGGAGAGGAGAGAGGTAATATGTGATAGGCCTGTAATCGATGGATCTGATCTTTAGCCCTATTTGGGCACCGGGTGCACATTTACAGTCTTCCAAGAAGACCGAAATTGCCGACTACAGGATTCAACGCAGGAGCACACTGTCTAAGCACCACTTCTGGTATGCCATCTGGCCCACTCGACTTATGAACGTCTATATATTTCTCAGCATTCGCGGACCTCTTGCCGTGTTATGGAGATTTCCGGTATGGTCTTAGCGTATAGTAGGTAGTACAGCGCCTTCGTCGTCGTTCATATTCGAGTTTAAGGGCAAAGACACTGCTGCTAACGCCGGTCTTTCGCAGTGGTGGTAGTGACGACTGACAAAAGGTATTTTCGGCAGCTTTAGCGACCAGAAAACACGACTCTCAGATCTCGCAAGTTGTCGACCTATTTTGCCGATGAATTGTCGAATGTTTTCTATTTACCTCTATAGTATGTTTATAATTACAAAATAAACAAATATATAAGTATTTGTATCCGTTATTATATCCGCAGTACAAGCTTTGCTTACTTTGGAACCAGATGGCGATGTATGCAATGTCCAGGAATATTTATTTATTATTATATAATCTTAAGTCTTACAAAAATAAAATTATAATGCCATATTTCTTAAGGTTAATCAATGTTAATTAGCAGGTAAAGTACAATCACTTTCTTTGCTATTTTGAGTAGATTGGCAGTAATCAAATAATAAATATTATACTATTTGTAAATTATTATTAATATAAAAGGTCACAGTTGCTCGGCGAGCTATGGAAAGAGCCATGATTGCACAAACAAAATTTAACTGTTTATATCATGCATAATTGGTGTTTCTTTGCGCAATAAAAGCCGAAATTAGGAAAATCGTCCAAGAACCAAAGTAACCGACATAGCCCAAAAAGTTATCAAGCTGACTTGTGGCAATGGACAGGCACATCGCTCATCGAACTGATAACCGATGGGGAAAAAAGGTTCTAGATATATCAGATCTAGATATAAAAATGTACCAATTGCCGTATACATTATAACGGCAATTCGTACATTTTTATTATTACTAGATAGTAATAAAACTTTATCACTTGAAAATAAATAATTGAAGAAATTAATAACAGGAAATATAAACTAATTTAATTCCGGAAATAAGTGAATGTTCCAATTACCCAATAATAAAATTAGCTATAACTATGGTTCGCTCCAGTAGACTTCGGTTATAGTTATTTTGAGTGCTGACAATCGAATAATATGCAAGTTTACGTGACACAGTACACAATACTTTCAATGCCAGATATCAAATTCCTATCTTTTTTTGAAAAGACTAACAGGGAGTTCCTTAATTTTAGAGTAAGAAATCTTAAAAAGGAGCAGTAGTAAAATACAAAATGGAATGTGTATACTAATAGCAATGATATCAGAAAAGAAAATAGTTCAGTAATAAGAAAGCTACAATTACTATTTTTGGAACAATTGAAAAATATCCATCTATAGTTATATAATAATCTATATATTTAAATCAATTGACGTTTGTTAGTCTTACAAAAACTCGAGAACGGTTGGACCGATTTGAATAATTCTTTATTTGTTGTGTTGCTGTACGGATTAAGATGAAATTTGGAGTGGAGTTAGTTTGAGTCCCAGGGAAGGACATAGGCTAAGTCAAGTGTGAGTCGGATTTTTATATAATTGAGGAGTTGCCGTTAAAATCCTTCACAGATAACCGGCTTAAGGGTAGGTAAAACCGCGGGCTGAAGCTAGTAGAAAATAACTGACAAAATGTAAGCTCGACGACAGCAGACCGGATTCTGATATCAGTCATTGTAGGTACTCAATACCTAATCTGTAATTTAAAATTTGAATTATGTAATAAAATATGTACATAAGAGTCAATTTTCAAGTTCAAATAATTATGCGCGTGCAACAGAGACAAATAGTGACCGGTCGCTGAACGAAATTCTTCCTGCTTAGCGACCGTGTTATAGTTTAAAAATCATAATTGAACAAAAATCTTACTTACACCAGACATGCAAATGCCTCGAAATCCAGTATTTAAATACATTATATAGTAATAATTAAACCATAGGTCCCGATTTATAAATGTGAATCTAAACAAATTCCCAATATTAAATTAGAGTTCATCAGATTAACCCAAATTCTGATCAAAGCAGGACATGCTGATTCAACCTCAAAGAGTGTTAACATTAGATGTAACTACACAACACAATGTACAGGCGCGCTCAAATCCACTGGAATGCCATTTGTTTAAACACTATCTCCGGGTTTGGTCCTACAACAAGCGGGAATTACACTTTTTAATATTTTGTAGATTTCTGTTTATTTATTATGTATTTATTGACTCTTATGTACATATTTTATTACATACTTCAAATTTTAAATTACAGATTAGGTATTGAGTACCTACAATGACTGATATCAGAATCCGGTCTGCTGTCGTCGAGCTTACATTTTGTCAGTTATTTTCTACTAGCTTCAGCCCGCGGTTTTACCTACCCTTAAGCCGGTTATCTGTGAAGGATTTTAACGGCAACTCCTCAATTATATAAAAATCCGACTCACACTTGACTTAGCCTATGTCCTTCCCCGGGACTCAAACTAACTCCACTCCAAATTTCATCTTAATCCGTACAGCAACACAACAAATAAAGAATTATTCAAATCGGTCCAACCGTTCTCGAGTTTTAGTAAGACTAACAAACGTCAATTGATTTAAATATATAGATTATTATATAACTATAGATGGATATTTTTCAATTGTTCCAAAAATAGTAATTGTAGCTTTCTTATTACTGAACTATTTTCTTTTCTGATATCATTGCTATTAGTATACACATTCCATTTTGTATTTTACTACTGCTCCTTTTTAAGATTTCTTACTCTAAAATTAAGGAACTCCCTGTTAGTCTTTTCAAAAAAAGATAGGAATTTGATATCTGGCATTGAAAGTATTGTGTACTGTGTCACGTAAACTTGCATATTATTCGATTGTCAGCACTCAAAATAACTATAACCGAAGTCTACTGGAGCGAACCATAGTTATAGCTAATTATATTATTGGGTAATTGGAACATTCACTTATTTCCGGAATTAAATTAGTTTATATTTCCTGTTATTAATTTCTTCAATTATTTATTTTCAAGTGATAAAGTTTTATTACTAGTAATAATAAAAATGTACGAATTGCCGTTATAATGTATACGGCAATTGGTACATTTTTATATCTAGATCTGATATATCTAGAACCTTTTTTGCCCCATCGGTTATCAGTTCGATGAGCGATATGCCTGTCCATTGCCACAAGTCAGCTTGATAACTTTTTGAGCTATGTCGGTTACTTTGGTTCTTGGACGATTTTCCTAATTTCGGCTTTTATTGCGCAAAGAAACACCAATTATGCATGATATAAACAGTTAAATTTTGTTTGTGCAATCATGGCTCTTTCCATAGCTCGCCGAGCAACTGTGACCTTTTATATTAATAATAATTTACAAATAGTATAATATTTATTATTTGATTACTGCCAATCTACTCAAAATAGCAAAGAAAGTGATTGTACTTTACCTGCTAATTAACATTGATTAACCTTAAGAAATATGGCATTATAATTTTATTTTTGTAAGACTTAAGATTATATAATAATAAATAAATATTCCTGGACATTGCATACATCGCCATCTGGTTCCAAAGTAAGCAAAGCTTGTACTGCGGATATAATAACGGATACAAATACTTATATATTTGTTTATTTTGTAATTATAAACATACTATAGAGGTAAATAGAAAACATTCGACAATTCATCGGCAAAATAGGTCGACATTGAACGAAATTCTTCCTGCTTAGCGTCCATACTATACCCACTTCTTTTGAGCGGTACCTATAGAGGTTACTTTTGATAGACATACTATTGTTCTTTTTGCCTCAGACTTTGTACCTGCTGGAGCACATGCCTATTCTTAAAGAAAGGAGGCGCAGAGCGTAGTAATCCACGCTGGCCTAGTTCAAAAGGATGGATGTTATTGAGCTAGTGGCTACTCGGCAGGCAGTTTTTATAAGGACTTGTCAACTGTCAAAGTGGTCAAGATCATTTGCCACCCGGTATATACTGACTTCGGCCATCACTAATCGCCTTTCATCTCTACACGAAACAAGGCTATGAGCACTCGAGCTTAAGATTTTCTCACAGACATGAGAATTGTGACTTATATGGTTTTTAGGGTTCCGTATCCAAAGGGTAATTAGCGGAACCCTATTACTAAGACTACGATGTCCGTCCGTCCGTTCGTCCGTCTGTCACCAGACTGTATCTCATGAACCGTGATAGTTAGACAGTTGAAATTTTCACAGAAGATGTATTTCTGTTACAACAACAAATACTAAAAACAGAAAAAAAAAATTAAGGGGGCTCCCATACAACAAACGTGATTTTTTTGCTCGTTTTTGCTCGATATTGGTAACGGCAACAGGTTGACGCTTGAAATATTTACAGAATATTTAGTTATATAGTCACTTTAAAATAAATAATTAAATTAAAATACAACAACAATACAACGAACGCGATTTTGTTGCCGTTTTTATAGATAATGATACAGACTACAGACAGATGGTCCGACTCGCACTTGGCCGATTTTTTTTATTATATCACCAAGGTGCCAACATGCTTACGGCCCGTCTAATGCTTAGCGGTCAACGTAGATTGCCCATAGATTGCCGTGAAAAAAGTAATATAAAGTAAGTCAGTCAGTGGAAAACCTCAATTTTTAAAAGCACAATGTAGGTATAAACTTCAAAATTAAATCAATTTATCATTGTAACTAGTATACATTTATATTAAACTTATATTCTAAAACAAACTAAGGATAAAGATACAAAACAACAGCCAAACACAGAAACAGGGTAGTTGTTCCCGCAGGGTTAGGGTTGTCTGCAGCATTGCAGTGGTCACTGAAGCATTGGCAGACTGTCTCGAGGTGATCCTGGTTGTCAGCTCGGTAGCATTCCTGGTGGTGGCGCACCCACCCGCAACCACGGGTCACTCGGAGCTCAGATTCTCGATCAGGGTGAAAGACTAGAAAGAGAAATTACACTCATACTAAATATTTAATCAACAAATTAACCCAAAGAATCCTTTGCTAAGCTCTGTCTGCCTCAGGGTAATATTTTTACCGAAAAACGTATCAAATGAGAATTTTCACAAAAAATGTGTTTTTATTGCCAATAAACAAGTTTTCTAAACAATAAATCAAAAAGTTCATACCCAAAAATGTTTAAAGAATAAAATGTTTAAAGGATTTTATTCCTACTCTATTTTGAAATGGCAACATACAAAACCGTCAACTTGTTCTGATTTTGGCACATACTTACTCTAAACTATAATAGTTTTATAAAAAAAATGTCAGCTCTTTAACTTAAATTTGATCTTTTTTTTTTTTCCATACCACTAAGGTGGCAAATAAGTTTACGGTCCGCCTGATAATAAGCGGTCACCGTAGCCTATGGACGCTTGCAACACCAGGGGTTTCACTTGGGCGTTGCCGACCCTACAGAAAGCCAATAACTTCTTTCTTGAAGAACCCCATGCTGCAGTCCTTGGAGAAAACCTTGGCAGGGAGCTCATTTCACAACCCGGGAGGAAGTTTCTTTGAAACCGCACTGATAATATAATCTAATAACCCTACAAATCTCTTATCCTTTATTTTTTTTATAAAAGAATTAGGTCAGTAAAAATACAAAAACTAAATAATAAAATAAAGTTGAAAATTATGTTTCAAAAAATGTTTTCAGCCAAACAATTATATGCAACCATATTAATACATTCGCTGGCACTGAGTTACTGAGGGGCCGAGCCTGTCACACCGAAAAGTATTTTGGTGATTATCGTGTAAATTCCTGACATTGAGCTAAAAACATGCAATGTTTTAAATTGATTTTGATAAGTCCTGAGCTACGTAAAAAATACAATCTTGCCACAGGTGCCGTAACAATATTGGCTGAAACAAAAAAGTACTCGACCGGAACGCAGCCAACTCTGTCACGACACGCTTCCCTCGTCGGATACGAGTTTGTGGAATAGAAACCATGATGTCATACGAATCTAGAAATTTCACATTAATATATTCGGCAGTTGAAATGAAATTTATTTATGTGGTATTTAGAATTCATATGTTTTTCTTTGTCTTGCAACAGCGAGTCGAATGCCAAAAATTTTCGGAAAACACTGGAACAATTGCTTTTAGTAAACGAGGAAAACACAAAGCAGGTTTTTGAGCTACACTACTAAATGTGCTGAGTCCGATACGCACTTGGCCGGTTTTTTAAAATACAGTTAAATATCAAACAAAACATGCTCACTTGTTTGAACAATCTTGCGGCAAAAGAAATTGACGTTTTCTGGTGTAGTACTTTCGCAGTGTACGACTGGTATGATGCGTGCGCGCACCTCGTCTTCGTACGCGTTCAGATCTAGGCACGCTGAGTTGTTCGCGCTGTTGCAGTAGTAACAATTGATACTCCATCCTGTAACAGTTATAAAACATAGTTATATATGTATACTAGCAGACGTGGCAGACGTTGTCCTACCTTTATAGTTGAAGTGCTGCAGCACCCGATTGCAGCGCAACCTACCGGGTCAAATTGTGTATCTTAACCAGCCAGGAACATACTTAAACACATACAAAAAAATCATCAAAATAAGTTTAGCCATTTGGAAGAACTTCGCGAATAAACAGACAGATTAGTGATAGTGATATTACTTGTAGATATTTAATTATTATTATTTATTTTTTATTTTTAAGTTATTATTGGTTGTTATCAAAATAAATTAACATATTAAGGTATATCTTTAGACTTTGGTCGCTTCATAGCACTAAAGTGCTCCTAGGGAATAAATAAAAAAAAAGCTATACTTTAGGTCAAATCGCACAGCTCCGTCAGGTTCCAAACAAAGCAAGGATTGTATTATGGCATACAACGGATACAAATAAGGACTTCTACCTACCAATGTATATTTACTTTTTAAATACATAACATATTATACATAGTAACACCCAGACTCAAGAAAAACACAAATTTTCAGCGAATAAATGTTTTTCTTGTGCGGAGATCGAACCCACGCACCTCGGTTCAGCCGACAGATCATTAGACTACTAAGCCATTTTTAGGGTACCTACGTTTAAACTTTATATTATTCATTAAGGGTTTCTAGTTTCGTGTAGAGATGAAAATGAAGGCGATTAGTTATGGTCAGTATATACCGAGTGATCCACCACCTGGTGGCAAATATACGTTAAACTTCATTTGTTAAATTGTTTATTTAGGGTACCGACTTTAAGTAATTTATTTACCTCTATGAATCACCGACAGCAAAAGTATTATGATGCACAGGTTTCTGAAATTGGACTCCATGATTTCCTATTTAAAAAAAAAAAAACATTAATCACAAAATACCATAAAAATAAAATCCGTCGCAACTACCTGTCTGCACGGTTTGCTTTGCAATAACTAATGGAATGGATGGATTTTATTGTGAATTTCGTTAATTTTAGATCGTGCTTTAAATAGAAGTAAGTAAACTTTACCCCTTTTTGAAGATAATAACTCGTTTGACGTCAAATCTAAATAAAAAATACAGGTCAAAGTAACACAATAGGTTTAACATTCATCAAAAGCTTAAACCTAAAAGGAATTTGAATTCACAACACCAAGGAGGCTTTTAACAACATCATCCGGTCATTATAAATTCAAATCCTTTCTTCGAGAAGTCGATTGAAATACAAAGGCACTGTTCATGGCGCTACTGTCCATATACATTGGATATCTCGTTCTCTTTAAAAAGTTAAGTTAAGTAAATGTTTGAATAATTCCTTGGTTCTACCACTGCCTTATTCATATTTGTATTAATGTAAGGTAAGACTTTCTATATGTTTTCTTTCACGACAGGTTGATTTGATGAACACGCTACTAAACGTCAGTTATTAAATATTAAGGACATATACTAGCTTTTGCTCGTGGTTTCGCTCGCGCTAAATTCAATTATCGGCGTGGAGGTCCTTAATTATATAAAAATGTGCTATAGCACGCTAAAGATGTAGTTATATTCATCGACAAACAGATTACAGTGCAACAAACTTTTCTGACCTTCTGTCCTTGGGTGTTTGGTCGTTGGTGTCGTGCACAACGTAGATATCAAAGGCTAGAGTGGTAATACGGGCGTTCAGTCACCCGCTATCTATGGGTACTTTGTAGTGCCATGTTAGTTCGCACCATTTTAATACGGCGAATGTAGTTTTTGTTTTTGACCACCGGGTCAGAAAAGTTTGTTACACTATATTTTTGTTTGTTTTTGGTTCTCTCAGCAGTGGGTTTAAGCAGTGTGCTCCTGAGTTATGTCCTGTACTCACGCCCCTCTTCGCGCTATCCTACCATACTAGGCAATTACCGTCGTCATGGAAGACTGCGAATGTGCACCCAGTGCCCAAAAAGGGCGATAGATCAGATCCATCGAATTACAGGCCTATCGCTATTACCTCTCTCCTCTCCAGGGTGATGGAGTGTGTGATCAACACACAGCTTCTAAGATACCTAGAAGAACACGACCTGGTAAGTGATCGTCAATATGGCTTTCGCCACGGTCGCTCCACTGGTGACCTTCTAGTGTATCTCACACACCGATGGGCACTAGCCATTGAGAGTCAGGGGGAGGCATTGGCATGTAGCCTGGACATAGCGAAGGCGTTCGATCGGGTCTGGCACCGGGGTCTCCTATCGAAGTTGCCATCTTACGGAGTGCCCAAAGGTTTGTGGAAATGGGTGGCTAGCTTTTTGTACGGCAGACGCATGGGAACCGTAGTTGACGGTAGTTGCTCTGATAGCATGAACATTAATGCTGGTGTCCCGCAAGGCTCTGTGCTGTCTCCTACGCTGTTTTTACTGCATATCAATGACATGTTATCCATCTACAACATACATTGCTATGCAGATGACGGTACTGGAGACACTTATTACACGGGTTGTGCAGACATCCGTCGTTCCGTTGTGGAGGAAAACCGCGAGGCTTGTGTCTCAAATCAAGACCACACTGTCCAAGGTCTCTGACTGGGGACGGGTAAACTTGGTCCGATTCAACCCTATAAAGACACAAGTCTGCGCGTTCACCGCTAAGAAAACCCCATTCACTGTAGTCCCACAATTCCAGAACTCTCCCCTCTCTTTCTCTAAGAGCATTGGGATCCTTGGTGTCGACATCTCCAGCGATGTTCAGTTCCGAGATCATTTACAAGACAGGGTGAAGCTGACGTCCAAAAAACTAGGTGTACTCAACAGAGATAGGCAGTACTAATGCCTACTAATTACAAAACCAACTTATAGCCAATCATTGGATATATGATATTGTAACCCCTACCACGAGAAAGTTGTACAGCGTTGATCTACCGCTAATTTTCTTTGCTAAATTGGAGGGTTTATTTCCACGTACACAAGTACATGCTCAGCCAATATTTGTCAAAATTTAAATGGTTTTCTTCGTGGTTTTATAAAATAAACACATCCTAACAAGTAAGTATGTTTAACATAAAACTTTTCTGGTATCGAGAATATTGTGTACAAACAACGAGAATACAAGTTAAAAGTTTTCTCGCGAACATCTGTGTTTGAACGCAACAAACTCTTAAAGATAACTGCGGTAGTCACATAATAAAAATTTTAACCGCCATTTGTATTATATACTAACTATCAGTTAATCCTGTGACTCTGCTTGACTGAATTTTATAGATACGAGAATACGACACACATAAATCGTATCACCCCCTAGACGTCTACTGCAGGAAATATTTTTTTTTTTCTTAGATTTTTAATAACGCTTAAACATTTTTACTAATAGTGTGACGAAGTAACAATTAAATCACAAAGAACTTTAAAAATTAGAAAGATAAGAAAGAAAGAAAAACATTTATTTAACACTCAAACAATTATATAACATAATTATATATATTTATAAGAATCTATTGTTATTTGATAATTGATTGCCAAAAAGGTCTCTTACTCAGTTTGAGCTGTAGCCGAGCCTCAGCAATGATATTCTGTAAGAGCCTTTTAATAATAATAATATTTTATATCACAACATAAAACCAACATAAGATAAATGTAAAAAAAAATAAAAACAGTCTTGACTGTATGTTTAAATACCTTTGCCTTAACGATAATGAGGGAAACAAGAAAAAACAAAGAAAGAATATCCACAAAAATAAAATAAAAACGTACTACGTAATATAACCTTACTTTAAAACTATATCTAACATTTCTTAGTTATAGAAAACCAATAAAGTATCAGTATAATTAATATGCTATTAAGAATATATTGTGTGTATTACAAAAAAAATTAGTATTAGTAATTACCAAAAAAGTTACTACTTTTGAAAAGCCTATCTGACCAGCAAACATTGTTTTCGCTACCCTATAGGGAATAACCAATAAATATTATTGGTAGCATTTTTTTAAATAATTAACTAAATCTAAAACACTGTTCATAAAAGACTCAAATATACTCGTGAACAACCGCTCAGTATTTACTCGGCAACACACACATAGACGTGCACATACAGATGGACAGACAGACGTCGAACCTTATTTTATGGTGATGATACCTGAATGTCATAATATCCTTCAACAATAAATTATTGGAGCTGATTTTCTAGCTGACACTTCTAAGTAATCATTGTTTTAAGAGAGTTAAAAACCTAGAAAATCACTTAATAATATTTTATTCAATATTAAATATCTAGAATTATTAAATATTTATCGTATTATCGTGCAATCTGAGGTTAATCTAACTTAATCACCACTAAACGCAAGTCCATAATAATAACTAAGTGGTTAAAAACTTTGGTTTTTATTCCTCTTATTAAAAATAATTCAATATTCACTGTTTTACCATCACAAAGCAGATAAAAAGGTATAGGCAACATGTTAACTAGGTATATGAAGATTAAAAAAACTTTATTCTTTGAATATAGTTACACTACAACATAAATAAATATAATTAAACATGTACCTTACATCAATACTTGTCTAGTCGATAATAACAGTCAATAACTAAGTAATGCGAAGCGGTGTAGCAAAGATAGTGATGTTTAACTCGGTAACTGTAACCAATCAGTCTTGATACTTTACAAAATTAATTTTATAAAATTTTATCGTAATGGGCCAAAAATCATAGATATAACTAGATATTTATGATTTAGTGTTATGTGAGTCTCCTTGCCCTTTAGTGAACTGTTTATTTATTTATTTTTAAAATTGTAAATTACGCTAAAATTCTGATTTTACTGACCTGAAAGGGTCGAAATTTTTGAGGCCTATAAAAACGTTCCTTGTAGATTTTAACGCATATTTTTTTACTTATTGGGATAATCTTCAAAAAACATATCATTTTCTAATTCAGAATGCCATACGACTACCAAAATGATGACTATTATCGGAATATTTGGGCTCGAAAAAATAAAAACTTGTTTAGTAACGCAGTGGATATTATTTTTGAGGGGTCATGGGGACTGGTAAGGCAGTGGTTATTTGAGAACCAAATGAGTCTTTTTTCTAATCAAAACCTAGGAGGGTAGGAAAATTTATAATAAACATTGAGGGCTAGTTGAGACCTGACGGAAAACTACTAGGAAAATATTTCGAGACATCTACAATTTTGTAAAATTGTTTGTTAATTTTCATCTTTATTTTAGACACTAAAAATAATTTTGGCCCTAAATCCCTAATACTAAGCCTACACTGTTAGTCTGTCGGTTTGTCTGTCCGACCCTAAAATGGCTCTATATTCTGAACCGTGATAGGTAGGTAGAATGATAAAATTTTACACAATATGGGTCATGGCGAATATCCTAACAAATTACAAAACAATGAAAAAGTAAAAAAAATACTAGGAAGGGTCAATACAACTTTTAGAACGGCAAAAGAGTGCATCAAACTTTTCTGACCCAGTGTCTGTCGCTAGTGTCGCGTAAGTTTACACCATTTTAATATGGAGAATGTAGTTTTGATATTTGACCAGGGGTCAGAAAAGTTTGTTGCACTATACATAAAAATATAAAAAATGCAGTGATTTAGAACAGACTCTAATATGTAACAACTTATAATAAGAGACGGCCAAGTGTGAGTCGAGCACGCCCTATTCTTGATGATGAGGTCATAGCGCTGCGTGAGTTCGGCTCGCACTTGCTGTATTTATTGTCTACTGTTTAGTGTCTGTGAATATACCCAGTACCTACTCTGAAACCTTTTTTTCTACCTTCTTTTTTTTCTATTTCTTCAGGCTAGCTAGTGCTTTTCCTTACGTTTCCTTAACGTTTATGGTGTAATATTTTTTTGGGTTGTAGAATGAGCTCCCTGGTAAGGTTTTCTCTAACTAAAGTATGAGGTTCTTCAAGAAAAAAGTTAAAAGATTTTTGAAGGGTCAGCAACGCGTGGTGTTGCAAGCGTCCATAGGCTACGGTGACCGCTTACCATCAGGCAGACCGTAAGCTTGTTTGCCACCTTAGTGGTATAAAAAACCGCCCTGTTTGTTATAGTAACTGACAACAAAATATTATATTAAGAGTTCTAATTTTACTTTTTGAGGCTTGGTATAAGTCCTAAAAGATTCTCAAGAGTATCAAGATATTTTTAATATTCAGCAGATACAAGATACAAATTACAAGTAAACATATGTTATCGCTGACCTGTGACTTACATTCAATGAACATATTTGTTAAGTAGTACAGCTATGAAGCTATAATAAATATGATAAAGTGGCTCAGATATTTTTATTATAATAAATTACTACGCCAATGACGTCAGGTAGGATACTTAAAACATATACCTAACGCCATGCTGTATGTTTTTCTTCAAAACATTCACCCTGTAACACGATACTTTGCCCATAGGGCTTCGGAACTATGACAGCTCTGGTTCAAACAGACTTGATAATTGAAATATAAATTCTCATAATATTAAAGCAATTGTTTTTCCTTTGTAGCAAGTAATTAACTTTTATTTAAAAACGCTATTAGAAGTTCAAATTACATTTAAAAAAAGTATGCAGGAAGGACATCGATTCTGGATTGCTAATAATAAATAAAAAAAAACCACTTTTCTGGACAGAAAATTCCTATACTATTTTCCTTGGCATGTCCTGTTATAAGGATAAACACGCAAATAATACATTTCCACGACCACTGCGCCATAGGGCCTGCCGCTGTATTAAAAAAAATAAAGGCAATATCATGTTTTTTAGGGTTCCGTACCTCAAAAGAAGAAAAGAAATCCTTATAGGATCACTTTGTTGTCCGTCTGTCTGTCTGTCTGTCAAGACCCTTCTTCTCAGGAACGCGTGAAGGTATCAAGTTGAAATTAACATCAAATAATGAGGTCTATGGTTCTTTGAAGCTGTAAAAAAATTAAGCTTCTACGTCAACGCAATAAAAAATATGGCCGAAATACGGCTTTTATATCGCATATTTTGGCATTCACAAATAAAACATGGGGTACCCGGTGTCCAAGAAGTATGAAATTCACATACGAAGCAAGGTTTTACATCACAAATACAGGAATAATTGCGTTGAAAGTATTCTTATGTAAATAAAACTTTTTAAATTATCAAAAAATAGCAAAAACTGACTGATATATAGACAATCAAAGTTATTGGTAAAATGCCTGACCCGCAAAACGGGCGGAATGGATGACCGTCCCTCGGTTGACGTCACAGCGCCTAAGATCGCCGCGCGTGTAATCATTTTACATTGAGTTTTGGCTCGCATTTTGCATATTAAATACATTTGTTACATTTCCATTAATGTATTAATCCAATAGTGTAAGTATTAAGTGTTTAACGTAATAAGTAAAGAATATTTATTTTTTAATATAGCTATTTATGCTACTGTTATGAAATGAAGATATTTTTTTAATGGCGCAAATACAAACATACCAATGAATTTTGTGCAGTTGCATACAAGATTTTATCTGCAACTAATAAACAAAACAAATATAGGAAAATAAGCATATTAATAAAAAAAAAACGAAAAAAAAAAGGTTTTGGCAAATTGCTAGATTCTCTCCACTTATAAAAAGCTTATAGCCTTTTCTCATAAACATACCTGAATTTTACGGGAAGCAGATTACTACTAGCTATAATATAATAATTTTGGACAGATCACACTGCGCCATCTGGTCCCAAACTAAGCAAAACTTGCATTATGAAAACCAGACACCAGATAAAAATACTAATATACTTTTTTTTTGTAAATACATACATATCATACATAAATACATCCAGCATCAAGGCAAACACAAATGTTTGTTCAGTGCAGGAATCGAACCTACACCCTCTGCACAGCAGACGGCCACACTTCCAACTAGGCTTCGAGGGAGTTCTTTGTTATGTTTGGAGTCGTATATTCCATTCCATGACATTATCTGATTTGTTAATTTTTATAATGAAACGAAAGCAAAACATTTTGCGTGAATATGTATATATTTTGATGTTTGCCGCCTTTTGCCGCGCACTAAGCTACCAACTGTAGGTATTTCAACGGAGCCCAAAGCAAGTAGCTATCAAAAAGCTCTTGCCAATATAGGTGTAATCAATCTAAATAAACACTTACGTCGTTGGTCTTCACAGCAATATGCTCTTGTTTTTGTAGAGAGTTCATCCCTTTTCATGACTTTAACCGGTTTTTTTTTCTGACATTTACGTCTTTAGGCCACCATTATAAATGTTTTTTACGGTGTATATAAAGTTGATGACTTGCATTTTGGAATAACACAATATTTATATTCATTATATGACTTCTGCTTAGACGTAGACATATTCATCAGTTCTGTAACTGCGCGTACCTACAGCAGTTTGCAGTCTTAAGCGCTGTGACATCATTTTATTTCGCGCCGCTTACGTCACATAAGAGGTAGCATTTTTGCTCACGCGCTTAGAAAGCAAGCTTTAAACTGCTCTAACTTTGATATATATGATAATGTAATTTGGTGAATTGTCTATTCTGTGATTAATATCAAATTATGATACAAGTGAGCTAGGCTGCTCTTTACAGACGAGTGTGTTTTGAACTGAGCTCATGAGTGTTATACGAATATTTTCAACACACTTTCTTTATTAAATAGTTATAATTACTTTATAAAATTATTATTATATAATTCGGGTGTCCATATCGCGTTTTCTTTCCATATCCTTCTAAGGCATGGAATCCAGTGATTCATAGGTTTAAACCGCGCGACAGTAATATCGGTGATAAACGCAATATGGACATCGTCAGTGTAGTGTGTAGAGAACATTTTAACAATGTGAGGGTAGTGAAAGGAACTGCATGAGCGGCCAGAAGTCGACGCCGCGCTCTTCAGCCAGTACAGTCGTGACTACGATAAGGTCCTTGTCGAAACGTCGGCAACCAATACAGGTACGTTTCCGTATACGTACTTACGTGCATCGCGTTAAGACCCGAGTTATATAATAATAATGAGTGAAAAACGCGAAAGTTTAAAATTAACTACTTTTTGAAATCGCGATAAACTAAGTACAAAAATTGAGCGATATCTTATTTCATTCGGCGCGCAAAAGAAGGGACTACGACAGCTGACCATAAAAACTTGTTTCAAAAACAAATACTGTGTTTAATACTTATATTAGTTTTAAAATGCTGTAAAAAGTTGATATTCAATGGAATCTAATAGTTTTGATATTTTTTTAACAAACACGTTTGGATTTATTTTTTACAAAAATAAGACCTTAGTACATAGGCATATTTTATTAATAAAAATAAAAAAATTGTCATAACCGCACTAGTGTGACGTAATTGTCATTGTGTGCGTAATGGACGGTTTTAAGATGCTGCAATCGGTGCAGCAAAGGCTGCTTTATGAGCAAGTGTATTAAAAACATAAATACATATGGTTTTTCTTGTAATTTAAAATTTATAGGAATTCAACAGTACTTTTAATCCAGACCGTTCACATGCAGAGAATTTGAAATTCTGTTTCATATTAAGTATTCCTTGATATTTGTTTTTCCTGTATAAAAGTTATGAAAGACCTACTCAGACATGAATGAAGAAGTCGTGTATATTTCGTGAAAGAAAAGGTAGAAAAAAATGGCGTACAGCTTTCCGGACAACCTCGATTCGATTACACTAAAAATATCTTTTCACTCAACCTCTTTGAGGTGGCAAACAAAGTTAACTCGGGCGTTGGGGTTGAATATTTAGGCTGGCTTAGGAAGTAATGCAAGACGCTGTAAATCATGCGGTCGCGTTCGCTGCAATTAATTTAATTTAAACAGTAGTTTAACCACAAAGTAAGTGATAATACTAATAGTTTAACCACTGAGTAATGGCAAGGTATACGTTAATGATTGCCAATACACTTAAGTGCAGTAAAGGTAAAGTTAAGTTAAGTGCATTAACTATATTTATATCGGAAGTTAGGTTTGACGGGTTGCTTTTCCTATTTTTATTTCATTAAATACTTAATGTACGTAGAACAATTACTAAATATTATTAAAAAAATCGGCGATGGAGTGTCTCGTTATCTTTACTAATATTATAAATAAGAAAGTTAGGATAGATGGATGTTTGTTAGGTACTCAATCACGGCTGAACGGATCTGGATGAAATTTGGCACAGAACTAGATTATTATCAGTAATGGCACATAAGCTACTTTTTATCCCAGAAAATCCAAAAGTTCACAACGAAATAACTATAACCGAGTTCTACTTGAATGAACGATAGCTACAACTATACCTTTAAATAGCAAATTTTTTCAGTACAATTAAGGAGTTCCCGTAGGAATCCCACACCGATAACCAAATTTAGGACGAGCAGAGCTGCTATGAAAAGCTAGTCTGGAATACTACACACGGTTTCATTCGCGAATACACTTGTTCCGGGATAAAAGTATTTTATTTGTCTTCCTTTGTTTCTTTTTAAACCTATCTCGGTGTCAAATATAACAGTAAAGCGCCGTATCGTCCGCGAAGAGTGCCACAGAGCGCAGAGGGGATTGCACGGAGCCCTGGGGACCTACACTAATGGGGTGAGGAGACGAATGACTTCCTCCTACGCGGTAACTAAAATTACGTTACCTAAGGAAGTCTTGTAAGATGAGTACGAGACGGTACAGCTTGTAAATCAAGCCGTTATGCCACTCTTTATCGAAAGTCTTCGCTACATCGAAGAAGAGGGCTCCTGTGCTGAATGGCTAAGGGGAGCTATTGAGACCTTGGAGGATGTGCTCCGTTATGCGGTGCACTTGATTGACGCACGGGTGATTAGCTCAAAAACCGAACTGTTCGTCATCAAGAAGAAGAAGTCCTTTAGACTGGACGTAGTCTTTCAGGCGCGAAAAAAGCAGGCACTTATAGAGCTTTCCCAAGGGTCGCTTTGCTTTGCAAAAAGTAAAATTTAAAAAGGAAAAGCCCATAGGGATAATTAGAATTAAAGAGCCAGTGGACGGCAGATAACATAATTTTGGAAAGCCCAAAATGTCCTTAGTAAGGCTGTTGTACCTACCGACCATGAGATGGGGGCTAGCTAAGCGCAGTCGCGGTAGGTTAAGCGTCAGTCAAATGTGACCGTTCACCGGTGTGATACCTGATTTGACGAACTAAAAAAGTATTTTAGGAAAGCTTCCGTTTTAATATGTCAAAATATATATTATAGCTACTTAAAAAGGAAATGACAGACGTCTACCACAATTGGAACGTGATTTAAAATTTAAAAAAAAATTAAAAAGTATTAGAGTAAAAGTTCGTTTTTCGCAGGGAATACGTTCCATAAATATGCCGCGAATACAGAAACCGTGAATAAGGAATGGTAATTTATATGGTATTATAGGGGGATACGTTCCTAGGTTGATTCGTTGACATTAAATAAGCGTGATATGGATGCAAACGACTTTCCAAGGCGTAAATGATCAAGTATTTCTATTTTCATTTTAAGCGGTAACACAGATTTAATATGTGGCAGCACTTAAAAATATACTTTATGCACTGAGTAATAAAGTTGCATTCATTCTGTTTGTTTACATTCACAAAAATACCGACCGCGGCGAAGGCGGCTTATGTCAAAGGCCGAACCAATACAGCGGCGATATCGTTTAACAACATACTTTAGGCTGAGTTGTAATAAGGTCTATTTTACCTTTTTATTCGTCCATTTGACGATGCGTTTACAAAGGATATTGGATTGGATACCTATTGGAATCCTTTCAGTTATTATGTCTGAATTGATTAGATCAGCGAATAAAGAAATTTTAATCGCGAATATAGGAATGGGCACGCATTTTTTTATTCCGCGAATAGTGAAAACGCGAATGAAGGAAGCGCGAATAAGAAGATTTTACTGTATATAAAGCTTGAAATTTATATAAGTATGTACTTCATGATTGAAGTTTCATAAAATACTTAAAAAAAAATGTTTTTTAATTTTCAAAACTCTGCCTGCACGTAATGACACTGTTTACAAGTAAGTGTGATGAAAAAAGTAATTTGTCTTTCCGAATGGGTAGTACACGTATGTGCAACCACGGGAAACAACTTTTACCTATTATAGTATACCAGCTATTAAAAATGCTCCATACAATCACCTTATATGAAGATATTGAAAACAATTATTTCATTATTTAGCATAGTTTGTTTTTAGTTAGTGTTTTATTGTGCATTTTTCAATTAGATATGTTATTTAATTTGTTCTGTGGGAAAGCTGAATACTAATTTATTTTAAATTAAAAATATTTTATTTTTAAATATCTGAAGTATACAACAATTTTAATATTTTTGACACATATAAAACAATCCTTTCTAATTCAAAGTATACGTGACTATTACATGTCCTGCTTTCGAAATATCGGACGTACAAACACACAAAATTGTTGCTTCTCTTTTTGCTATAGCTAACCTTTTAATTCTAATTTACACTAAGTACAAAAACACTCCAACAATAATTATTACACACTTAATTCCAACTCGTGCTTAGACACTAGTAGTGTCTAAGCACGAGTTTACTGTCACACTACCTATTTCTAGAGCAATTTTCTAAGCTGTTCCTTAAAATATCAAAGAAAATATTAGAGCAAATGGATTTATTCAAGATATCAAATGAAAAGAAAGTTAATGATTATTTAGGTGACTATTACGTGAAAGATTTTAATTATTTACGACCTAACACTAGTAATCATAAACTTTACAAACACCAAAGTGATAAAAATGTAGTTAACCAAAGAAATGGACAGGTCTCTTTAAAGTTATTGACGAAGACGTGGTTTACGGAGGTAGTGAATGGATTAAGGCAGTTTTTGTACCAAGGTTCATTACATGGAGTCAAGTAAGTTTTTATTTGATTACGGCAAAACAGAAAATTTATGCTAATTTTAATATCATTAAGTTAAGGATTTTTCAAAGATTCAAGAATAACGTTTTAAAATCAAACAAATAACTATTACAGCTTTATATATGCTCTAAATGTTTATTAGGGGTACATAATTTTTTAACTTTGAAAGCCAATGATTCGGAACATATAAATTTTTGGAGACCTATCTAACGATATCCAACACATTTTTTTTAGCCTGCTGTTCAACGTATTGAGAGGAACCCTTCAAATTAACTTCTTTCTCAATTTTAATACAGAGCTGTATAAATAGAGGTTTACACAAGACACCTTTCTGTAAAACTGCATCATAATCGCGCAAAGACGGCAAAATTTTAAGGTTGCGATATAGGCTGATGCCTATAATGTAGCTACAATTTCCGTTTTTGCCATTTAGCTACTTTACTTTTAATATCTTATAAAAAATTTAAAAAAATTTAATGCTTTATTTGTCAAATATAAGATATATATCACTTTTTTGAAGTCAAAAAAACTACAATTTTCCAGTTTCTATCGTTTCGGAATCAAAATGGCGTTTTCGAGAGAAGAAACGGTGAAAGAAGCTTTTCAGAAATCGCTCTTTTAAATTTTGACTACTATTACAATTAACAAGTAACTTAACTACTCGTATATCATATAAACAACACCCCTGTCTAATCCTGACTTACTTCTTACAGTTTGTCAGATCTTTTATTTTACGTCTTATTACTTACTTCTTTGAAACTGGTAATTTACGACGTATGGGACACATATAAAGTCACCTTAGTCCAGATACACTATATCAGATGTGATAGGCTCAACACCTGTTACACAGGACTAAAGTGATTGGGGAAAAGAGGCTGTCTACCACATATCCAGCCACTGGTTACCACCTTCTGGGAATAAAAAACGTAAAGACATACATTTTTTTTTAATTCCATGCATTTTTATCATCAAGTCAATGTTAAAAGAAAATATATAAGTCATAACAACTGCATGCAGATACTGCGACTTAGCCGACTTAGGTAGCTACCGCGTCGATTTCTTTACAGATACATGTTCGAGCCCAGTTTTAGACGTGGTGAGCACGCAGCTTGGATAGCGATCGTCCTAATCAGCATAATCGTCTGTGCCAGCAACATCTTTAAGCTTTTCAATCGGTGGACGTCCAGCCCTTTCGTCAACGTGATCGACTCGCTTCCCACGCCAGTGTGGGCCGTCCCTTTTCCTACCATCGTCCTGTGCCCACATCTTCATGTCATGTTGTCCCGGGCTAACATTTCTGAACTCAATGAGTAAGTAAAATAGAAACAAAATCACACTATATAAGGGTTGCCTGGTAGAGATTGCTCTTTAGCAATAAGGCCGCCTATTGTATTTTTTTTTGTTATATTATCTTATGTTATTATTGTTTGGTGTATAATAAATTATGTTTATTCATTCAAATATATGTGTGAGTACTACATACCAAATATCCATATACATAAATATGATAAATGTGAAAGTAACTCTATCTGGTACCCCTTCACGCCTAAACCGCTGTACTAATTAAGATGCAATTCAGCAAGGAGATAGTTTGAGTCCCGGGGAAGGACATAGACTACATGAAAACGTCAAGTGTGAGTCGGTTTTTTCCATAATTGAGGAGTTGCCGTTGAAATTCTACACCGATAACCGAATGTAGGGCGGGTGGAACCGCGGACAGAAGCTAGCACTTAATATTATTTTGTTGGAATATGACAGATAAGGTACGGTAACGGTGGTCACAATGCACAGTTTGTCTAATATCTACTAAATTCTACCACAAAGCATTATTCTAGCTTGTAATTGCCATTAATTATACCCACGTAGCCATTAAATTCTAATATTTTCTTGGAGATTTACATTTATCATATTAGTAAATGTCACGGTATCTATATGTAACTTTATCTGTGGTAAATGTATTTCGAGTCAAAAAGAATGAATGAGAAGAAATATGTCTACAATAATTGAATTGGTCCAACACGTGAAAGCTACATCCGTATTTTATCTTGGTCTCATAATGAATGAAACATCACTCAATATTTTTATCGTAATATATTTTGTGTATCGGTTTGACATTTTCAGAGTTGATCGATTTTTCGCATCTCTTATTTGCCCGAATATGCGCGACCAAGTAAGAGCTTTGGAACAAGGACTTCAGCCTAAGCATAACAGTTTGCTGCAAGATTTTATTATAAAAGTGAGTATACATATAACGATAGTAAACCTATTTTAAATAGAGGGGTCGTTAGTTTGATTAGTAGGTATGTAAATGATATTTTAAAAAGTTTAAAAGTCGCGTAGACATTTTAACATCCCATTGATTGCTATCATATTTATTCTAAAAAGTAAAAAAAAATATGTTGCCCGAACACGTTTCCAAACTAATGCTAAGTTTTAAGAACCCTTAATACCGTTAAGGTGGTAAACAAGCTTACGGTCCGCGTGATGGTAAGCGATCACCGTAGACTAAGTTACTAAGCGTGTTTGCCGCCTTTGAGGTTATACATGAAAATGTATATACTACGGTCTGATCGGACACTATTGTCAAAAAAGAGCTTTGTATTATGCATTGAATGTTTTGTTTACTGAAAAAATATCCCTAATCTATCTTCTATACATTTAGAATGCTTTGTCCTAAATGACTGACTGACGGATCAACGCACAGCCTAAACCGCTGATCGTAGAGATCTGAAACTTGGAGGGGTATGTTCTTTGTATGACGTAGTCATCTGATAAGAAAGGATTTAGCAAAAGGGTCAAGTGCAAGTCGGACTCACGCAATAAGGGTAAACCGATTGTAATGAAATTTTGGCAAGTTGTAATGCTCACGCCGGGGAAGGTGACTGAATTAGTACAACCCTTTCACAAAAGGTTGGTGCAGCAGTTGTTTTACAAAAGGAAACAACGTTCGCCGGGTCAGCTAGTAAGTAAATAATTTTCTTACCCATACTTTTAAGATTAAGGTGTACCGAAATCACCACCAAAGATTTTATAATCACATGGAGATTTCTAAAATATATACCTAATAACAAAAACAATTTTCGCTACTGCTTTGTAAACATTTCAGTCGATGTTAGGACGTATTTTTTTAATTTTTTTTTAGGTTTCAATAATGTTCTTAACAAATTCCTTTACGTTACCAAAACACATGAGTGATACAACGAATATTACCCCCACGGGCATAGGTACGCAGCAATATAATAAGCTCTTATCTGACAATTAAGGTATTCATCAGTGCCATAAAGTTGATAGGACTGTCTTTTAAGGACTAACCTTAAAGGAATCCTATTTAGATTTATACATACAATCCTTTTTGCAATAAATATTCATAATTATAAACATTTCGAAGGTTAAAATACGGTATTATTATTTATTAATTGTTATTTATGACTGTGGCAAAATCTATATCTATTTGAAATGCTTAAGAATTAAGAAACAAAAAAGTTTTAGTTTAAAAAATTATTGGCATTTTATTGAAAAATATGCGTTTATGGCTATGGCAAATAGCGCTTTATGATAATAACACGTTTTTATAAGCGAAATGTCTATATAGTTGCAGAAATTAAGTGTTATACAGTTTGTGTGAAAAAAAGTTATTTGGATACACCTTAAGTAAGATATTTTTACTTCACCATTCAAGAATTAATTAATTATCACTTTCTAAGAATCCACATAATCGTCAACAAGGTTTGCAATAACCTTAGGAACAGTAACCCGTGTGTTACATGCAATAATAATAATTGGTGTTTAATATTTTAAATCTACAAAAAAATCTAGACTATTTATCTTCTTAGAAAATAGAGTATTAAAAAGAATCTGTTGCATAAGGTTCTGTGCCAAACACAAGGTTTTTGATGCCAAATGTATTTTACAAAAATAGCTTGTGCGTTATATATTTTTCTAGAAGCACATTTTCGAAACTTGCTGTGTTCAAATAGGACATCAAAAATGACCATTGGCGGCGCTAGTAGATGTCCCTTTTAACAGCTGTTCACAAACGCAGTCGCAGTAGCTGGTATTCCGCTGCTCAATTAAATGTTTTGCCCAAAAATCGTACTATATTTTTATATCAATTAAACCAAGCCCGTATATAATACTTTAATAGATTATCCTTTTCATTACTAAACTTTATTACTGTCGAAAACCTAAGCAGTGTTTATCCAAAATTAAGCAAAATTGTTATATGAAAACAAATTTACAGATAAACGGTAAATAAATAATCTAAAATGAAGAACAACTTTTTTTTCAATATATTCGTACAGACAGACAGACAGCTTTTACAGCTTCATGATAGCAATCGCCTCTAAAAGACATTTAGAGGCTAAACTAAATTTAAGGCATTACCTTAACAAGATGTAGGATCCCATCTAAATAATTTTATCCGAGATCCTTTTTCAAGTAAATAGATAATTCAACATTTTCTCAGTTACAAGTCTTAAAGACATCTTTTAGTGTGTTTGTTAAGAGTTTCAGGGTTAGACATCCCACTGTCTCATTACTTTTATAGCTGAATAGGTCTTGTTTGACTGTTCTGTACCTGGACTGACATCGTTACCGACCGAGTTATACGAGTTATAACACCTCAAAGTATCGCCAGTCAACTTGGCAGTAATGTTTTGATAAGACATTCTCATAGTCCTCAAAGTCAGGACACAAGAGCTGGTTATACTTTACGGTCTTTGTGGACGTAATCTATCGTACCGTTACTCCCAAAACCCAGCCAGGTTAGGTGGTTAGTATTTGTCCACCTATGTTTTTTTTTGTGGAAAACAATTTTATTTCATTTATCGTACCTATCGGCTTTAAAATAAAATAGAATGTACAAGACTCTTTAGTGATAAATCTTATACATTTATGGTTCAGAGGGGTGATAAGAGTCAGTTTTTGAGCAAAAGACTGTAAAGGAAAGTGATAAGTTACCTTTACAGTTGGAAAAAATATCTCCCATTATAAATTTCCTACCAAATTTTATGATTTGAGAAGTACTTACCCAATAGGTTTTGATTTCGACAGCCAATAAAACTCACCTTTTCAAATTAGGTTTTGGTACATTTCAGAATTCTCCACAGTGTTCAGATATGGTCAAAAACTGCCAATGGCCTGGATTACACAGGAACATGTCGGCGCAAGAGTGTTGTGACAAGCTCTTCCGCCCTGTTTTCACCGATTACGGATTATGCTTTGCTTTTAACACTCTTCCACAAAACGGAATGTAAGACTTATATAAAATAGTACACGGAATTCGTCAGTCCACTGGAATTAGGAAAAAGCGTGTTACAAAATAACACTGAAATAAAATATATCTCAAACTATACACTTGCCCTCTTAAGTAGCAAGAAAAAATTATGTTCGGCAATTCAAAACCTACAAATTGAGATATGTTTTATTTCATTGAAATTCATTTGGCGATTTTGGCAATTTCAACATTTGACAACAAATAATTTTTATTATTCTTTTTAAATGTTCTTAGGAAGATATCTTAAACTTAATGGTTAAGAATTCTAATAGGGTGACCAGTGGCTGGAAAGCTGTTTCCCACAACACAAGCGGGAGGGACCTCCTTGCAATAACGACTTTAATCTTGCATGACAGTCCATCGCTGCAACATTATTTCTGATACAGAGTATGCAGACTAAAAACAGCATCAAATATATACATGTATAATTATATCAAATATAACCAAATAGTCTATAAGTCGTATATTACCAGTTTTAGAATAGTCATAATAAGACCCCATTTCAAGTTCCGGACGAACACAACGTTTTGAACATGACATAATTATAAGCATAGTCAATGATGCAAACTTACACAAACAAAAAAGAAATGTGAAAAACAAGATTATTTATTTAAGGCACAGTTAATTAGCTCCGCTTATAGATTTTTACTATTGAAGATTTAACTTTTAACTAACAATGGACCCATCTGGGAATCATAACAGGGACACTATGAAGTGTTTTTAACTGTTGTGGTTATGGACATGAAAAAAGTATCTGCTGTTCAAAGTCTCGTTACTTTAAATGTGGTAACGATCATATTGGAGACAGTTGTGACTGTTTAGAAGAAAATACGTGCTGCATATTTTGTTCTGGCACTCATTTCGCAAATAGTATTAAGTGCCCGGAACATATGCGACAGAAAAATATTAAAATGACAATGGCAACAAAGTCATTATCTTATATCGCGGCATCTGTACTGCATGCCCCAACTGTAAAATCATATGCTGATATCATTTGCTTGGTCTAAGAGCTATATAACGGTTAGAGCTGGTGCTGAAAAGTTCCGTTGGTGATGGCTTTTTGTATTTGGTTAAACCATCGTGTTGGAAGGATTAACCGCTCAGTATTTTGTACTGATCGTTGTCCAGGGTGCGCCAGACGCTGTGACGAATGTGATCATCGGGGACTTCAAGTGCGTCGTACGGGGAGGCTTTTTTTATGCACCCAATATCCTATGGCGATACTATTTAACTGTTAAAGGCCCCTTAATTAAAACTTCAAGCTTTACAACAGAATCTATTTAGTGGCTCTTAAATTTCCTAATTAGTGAACTAAGACACAATTAGGACTAAATACTTGTATATAAGATAACATATTATTTTCATGTAGGTCAAACGATACTTTACAATGGCAAAGAACGTTCAATGGCCACGCGCATTCAAAAATCATAGAATGGGACCTGGATTCCGGTTACCCAAAGTTGCTTCCTCCGAACTTAACCGTAACGCCCCTGAGGGTTATGGGTTCAGGAGAGATGAACGGCTTGAAGCTGGAACTATTTTTCAACAATACAGAACAGCAGATGGCCTGTGATGGGAATACTCTTGGATTTAATGTAAGTTGATATTTTCAATAAAACTCCTGCCCGACTATTTCACAAAATATTTTCGATATGGACAAATGTGAATTCTGCTTGCTGCTACCTGTAGTGCCCTGGCTTAAGATCTTGGTAAAAATTATTATATATATTTTCTTCACCATCATAAAACTAAAGGTCTTAGAGATGATTTCGATAATTCCTTTTTTTTATAGATAAACTTTTTCCTTTTTTTTTTATTCCTTTACTTGCGCTAAAATAATTTTTTTCTTGAAAATGCTGGGTTGTTTTCCTTTCTTTGTGTACTTTTATAGAAGAACATAATAATATGGTGTGATCTTTGTCTATCAGTCATGTCTCTTTCAGCTGCTAGTCAGTTCCCCAGCAGACCACGTATACACCAGCACGGTTCTTCGTCTACCCATGGACAGAATGACAACCGTTGAAGTGTCTCCTCTTACATACAAAACAGACCCATCTCTCCGGAAATTGTCCGCAGACAGGAGGCAGTGTTTCTTTCAAAACGAAAGGAAACTGAAGTATTATAAATACTATACAGACAGCAACTGCAGACATGATATGTTAATAAGTGAAGCGCGAAGGCAATGCAACTGCGTCATGTTCAACTGGCCAAGTAGGTATTTACAATATGTACAAAAAGTGGCAAACAGTCCGACTATGTGGGCAGCCCGCAAGAGGCGTAGCTCTTCGGCAATGTAGACGCTTTGAAATAGATTTTGAGCAATACACTTTTTAAATCTTTATGAATGTAGGTTTTTAAATACTTATATATTTTTAAGTGGCTACCATTAATGATTAAAAAGCATACCAACAGGAAATTTTTTCATTCCAAAAAATTCAGGTTTTAAGAAATTTTCAATTGGCCGTTTTTTATATATCCGAAAATGATGCCACACTGGCCTTGTAGCCATAAATTAACAGATATGAGACTCAAAAGGGCGCGGCGGGAACAAACTTCGCTCCTTTCCCTTCTCTTCAACAGGAGTTTTCCACTCTAGTGCTCCAATAGACACAGAGAACTGGACAGCGTATTTCCTAGTCAGCTGCAAAAAAATGGTCGGAACAGTGTGACAGAGACGAAGTGAACCTGTGGTCTATTGTTTTTATAAACATAAACAAAATCCGGTAGGCGTTGGTAGAAAGAGAACAGGTTCACTTTGTCTTTTTTTAAACGGTCAATTTTGTAAGGCAATAGGACTGACTGGAATTACAGAACTCAAAGTCTATAAGTGCGCCTCAGTAAAAACTTTTATAAGTAAAAATCGTGGGACTCGGTTATAGTTATTCATGGGAGAAAGTTTTTATTTTTTTGGGATAAAAAGCCTATGTCTTCCGTAACCTCAGTAACAACTTTGCAAAGTATTGTGCTTGAATGGCAAAAATATTGGTATATGGCTATGAAGTCCCCACACCCATTAAAAAAAGGTAGTTATTAATAAAAGTGGTATGGTTAGCCCGTGATATCAAAGGCATGATTTCTATCATAAAAGTTAATTCTACGAAATCAAAGAAGGTTAGACCAATAAAACCTTGCATTCTTCATAATAGTAAGTGCTAAGATATCTGGCTATACACAGGGGAAAGTTTCAGTAGTTCGAAACTTCGAACCCCCAAGAACTAAATTTCCAGAGTCTGAGAGAGCTAACTGCCTAGCTACGACTGAACCGATAATGTAATGGTCGACAAATTGATTTAGAATTTTCAAAAGATACTATTTATAGGTTTAGACCATCGATTTTTTGTAGTATATCGATGGTTGAGACATTTATTTCTCAAACGATTATAAATCACTTACTGAGCAAAATAATTAACTTAGGTCTAGAGTGTACGGAAAGCTACGTTTTTACATTTAAAATATTGCAATGATACAATAAGCAAAATAAATGGGTAATATTTAATCAATAGAAATGGGTTCTATTAGTTGACTATTGGTCAGTGGCTATCACTTTATCGGTAACCATTGTTCATTTAAGAAAATGTTGTACAAACAATGATAAACATGGAAAAAGGATACTTACCTTAAAGGGCTACTGATAATTTTTTATTTTGTAGTTTTTTAAGTATTAAACGTCAAAAAACATTTGTCTACTATTTAATTCCGAGTTTGTAATTTTTACAAGTATTTTCCTTTTTAAAGGAATGGATGTATTGGAGCCTATCTGTTCAACACTAAATGATTTTAAGTGCATAGAAGAAGTCACAGGTCAGTGACTATATTAAATATTTAAAACAACAATAGTTTAGTCGTTAAAAATTGAAAATTTTATTAGTTAATACAAATGCAGGAGTTTTGTAAATGGAAAATCTAATTTATATTAATCTATCCATTATATATATTTTTTTTACAAATGCCTAATTCCCATATCCAATTCTGTGTTAACGATGTTTAGTGGTCATATAAAACAAATACGTTGATTTGGAAATAATCACAAAATTAAAAATGGTAAAAACAAAAAAAAATATATTGTTAAAATAACCGCTTGTGTGATTATTCTAACTTTTTACCATTTTAAATATTTACCAAATATACTATGTGATTGTTTAGCATTAGTAAATTTAATACAATCTGATGTATTGAGTGTTGTTTTTATTTTTAAATGAATATAAAGTATTTGTTAATAGTTATTTATGATAAGTTGTGTACCTTTATAGCAAGGTACTGTACACTAATATAACTTTATCTTCAACAGGTAAAGTGGAAGAACAGCTAATCTACGCCTATTACGCAGAAACTGAAGACGAAAACCAGCCCAAAGACAATCCGCTATCATGCCATCCGTCGTGCAATGACGTCCTCTACACCAGTCAGGTCTTTTACTCAGACCTAAATAAACAACTGGAAGATGGCGGAACTTTGCAGAAAGGACAAATCAAAAAGTAATAGATTTTATAGACAGTTATCTTCTTAATACTTTTTTCCCAATTTTCCGCTGCTTAAACTGCTAAATTTTCTTTAATCGTTTATTCCCCATCAGCTAAACGGCTCAACAAGTTGTGCCGTGGGGAATTTCGAGCGTTTTTTTCCACGGACCAACTAGTTGTGCCGTTCAGTTGGTCCGTGGAGAATAAACGGTTTCAAAATATAATGTAATAGATTTTACCCGCGCCTGCGCTTAACTCATTATCGGTGTGGAATCTCTACGGCAACTACTTGATTTTATCTAGTATTATTATACATACATATGTGTATAGTAAGGAAGTTTATTCTAGGTAGCTATTGCTCATTCACTTAGGATTCGGTTACAATTATTCCTGCACGAACAATTGAATTTTCTGGGATAAAAAAAGTCTATGTCCTTTGTCTCATTAACTATCAAAGTGCCAAATTCTAGCTTAATTCCGACATAAAAGAAGGATAAACAAACAAGCTAACTTTTGCATTACTATGATTGTTATTTTTGAAATTTTGTAGGCTGTAGCGTAACAACGTTATCCGGCTCAGCGAGTTAATCATAATTTGTATTTACAGAAGAAAAACGACTAGAGTTAATATCTACTTCCACCAGAGCATATTTCTAGGACAGCACCGCCACGCGCAATACGACGACTATTACGTTGTTGGTAAGAATCCATGTGACAGGTGGACACTGATCTCTATTACACCAAACTTAATAAATATATGACGAATATTACGTTGTTGGTAAGAATCCGTGTGACAGGTGGACACTGACCTATATATAAATATGACGAATATTACGTTATTGGTAAGAATACGTGTGACAGGTGGACACTGACCTCAATTACACCGAACTGTATAAATATGTGACGACTATTACGTTTTTGGTAAGAATCCGTGTGACAGGTGGACACTGATCTCTATTACACCAAACTATATAAATATATGACGACTATTACGCTGTTGTTAAGAATCTGTGTGACAGGTGGACACTGAACTCTATTACACCAAACTATATATAAATATGACGAATATTACGTTATTGGTAAGAATACGTGTGACAGGTGGACACTGACCTCAATTACACCGAACTGTATAAATATGTGACGACTATTACGTTTTTGGTAAGAATCCGTGTGACAGGTGGACACTGACCTCTATTACACCAAACTATATAAATATATGACGACTATTACGTTGTTGGTAAGAATCCGTGTGACAGGTGGACACTGACCTATATATAAATATGACGAATATTACGTTATTGGTAAGAATACGTGTGACAGGTGGACACTGACCTCAATTACACCGAACTGTATAAATATGTGACGACTATTACGTTTTTGGTAAGAATCCGTGTGACAGGTGGACACTGATCTCTATTACACCAAACTATATAAATATATGACGACTATTACGCTGTTGTTAAGAATCTGTGTGACAGGTGGACACTGAACTCTATTACACCAAACTATATATAAATATGACGAATATTACGTTATTGGTAAGAATACGTGTGACAGGTGGACACTGACCTCAATTACACCGAACTGTATAAATATGTGACGACTATTACGTTTTTGGTAAGAATCCGTGTGACAGGTGGACACTGACCTCTATTACACCAAACTATATAAATATATGACGACTATTACGCTGTTGTTAAGAATCTGTGTGACAGGTGGACACTGAACTCTATTACACCAAACTATATATAAATATGACGAATATTACGTTATTGGTAAGAATACGTGTGACAGGTGGACACTGACCTCAATTACACCGAACTGTATAAATATGTGACGACTATTACGTTTTTGGTAAGAATCCGTGTGACAGGTGGACACTGATCTCTATTACACCAAACTATATAAATATATGACGACTATTACGCTGTTGGTAAGAATCTGTGTGACAGGTGGACACTGAACTCTATTACACCAAACTATATAAATATATGACGAATATTACGTTGTTGGTAAGAATCCGTGTGACAGGTGGACACTGACCTATATTACACCGAACTATATAAATATATGACGACTATTACGTTGTTGGTAAGAATCCGTGTGACAGGTGGACACTGACCTCTATTACACCAAACTATATAAATATATGACGACAATTACGCTGTTGTTAAGAATCTGTGTGACAGGTGGACACTGAACTCTATTACACCAAACTATATATAAATATAACGAATATTACGTTATTGGTAAGAATACGTGTGACAGGTGGACACTGACCTCAATTACACCGAACTGTATAAATATGTGACGACTATTACGTTTTTGGTAAGAATCCGTGTGACAGGTGGACACTGATCTCTATTACACCAAACTATATAAATATATGACGACTATTACGCTGTTGGTAAGAATCTGTGTGACAGGTGGACACTGAACTCTATTACACCAAACTATATAAATATATGACGAATATTACGTTGTTGGTAAGAATCCGTGTGACAGGTGGACACTGACCTATATTACACCGAACTATATAAATATATGACGACTATTACGTTGTTGGTAAGAATCCGTGTGACAGGTGGACACTGACCTCTATTACACCAAACTATATAAATATATGACGAATATAACGTTGTTGGTAAGAATCCGTGTGACAGGTGGACACTGACCTCTCTAACACTAAACCATATAAATAACCTTAAATTTATTTGGATTAACCATTATAATAGATATTAGCGCCAAAATGTCGAATGGCCCTTTCAATTCTATTACTTTTTAGTCAGTGGGTAAGCGCTCACGTTAAACGGAAACATTACGAACGTCAACAACTGTCATGCGAACAGTTCTGTTGGCAAATCTTCATATATTTCATTCGGAATGTAACATCCTCGTTTCACCTATGGTATTCCGTCCAATGAAGGACAAGTGGTAAGCCTAACGACGTACCAAGCAAGAACCAGACCAACAAATATTATGAATATTCGATTTAAATCGATTCTAATACATTTTTTTTATTCAGGAGCAATCGGTGGTCTGCTTAGCTTGTTTCTCGGGTTCAGCATCATCAGCGTTGCGGAGCTGGTCTACTTCGTGATACTGCGACCTGCCGCTTTGGTCTTCGGGGAAGCCTGCACTCGACGGATTCGTTAAGCCTTACTACTGTATCAAAATATTTTGTTTTAAAATAAATAGATGTTAAATAATTCTTCGATTATAGAATGAAACAAGATGCATTTTTTGTTTGGAATACGTTTTTTTTATTTGCAGCTAAACTTACTGACTTAAGCACAAAAAGGAGCATGAGCGGCCCCAGAACGGATTTGGCTTTTATTGAATAATATTCAGTCCGTGCGACCTCTTGATCGAAATAAAAGTAACCCAAGTTTACATCATGACATGATCTACATTTTGTCCTTAATTTCATTCAAACCCGTTCAGCTGTTAATGCGTGACTGACTCACTAACATCCATAAATATCTCCATGAACTTTTTCATATACTATTAGTGGGCAGAGACCCCTCATCGACTTTGCCCGAAATACGTGGGCAGTGCTGCTAGTTCGGTATATTAGATTGGGGTAGCTACGTTGACAATGCCCGAAACTAGTATGGGGTTCTTCAAGAAAGAAGTTATAAGATTTTTGAAGGGTTGGCAACGCGCGAGTGATACTCCTGATTTTGCAAGCGTCCATAGGCTACGCTGACCGTTTACCATCAGGTGGACCGTAAGCTTGTTTGCTAACTAAGTGGTATTAAAAAAAAAAAAACCTGAATAATATCTTAAATGACCCTTTGTAAACTCTGTAAGAAATCAAACGAAACTCGACCGATTGGTGTATTAATGTGTATCATGTTTGTGGATACGAAATGTTCTCTTATAGACTTACAAGTGTCATCGTATATCCGTCATATGTACACCTGGACAAATTGCCCTGACGGTCTAACCGGCTGACTGTCCCATACTCTCATTATCAACCAGCCGAGTTAACTGAATCTGGAAGAATTAAACAGTTATTTTGTTACATCAATACATCACATTAGATCCATTGAGAAAGGATTTTGCAAAATTAATCCGTATTTTCGGGTTACTATGTTTTCGCTTGAGATTTCTTGGGTCGCGAAAAATCGAGAAATCCACGGAAAATGAAGACGAGAAAATTGCAGGGAGATACAAGGTGCTCAAATCTTTTGAGAGTCATCTTATTTAGGGTGCGTTCCAAATCGCAACGAGGAAGTTAAAAAAGTGGTTTCAGGACGCCCAGTGTAAGTAATTTTCCAACTCCAAATTCTTTACACTGCCATAGAAAAGGTTCAAAATCACTCCTGTCAGTGTGAAAATTAACTGTCAGACGCTCGTTCCAGAACGGGTTAATTTTTCAACTCTACCGAGCGATAATTACTCTGCGTGATTTGGAACATAGCCTTAGGTTTAGTCCGAAGAGTTTTCCAACAACATAATTGTAACTGTGTCTAACCTTTTTTTATTTTACTAAAGTAGTTGTAAACGAATAACTCATATTAAGCCAAGTAATGTTAAGTTATATTTCATTCTATTATATTGGCTAGCTGTCACAATCGAAATGCTGAATAAAAGGCTAGAGGTAGTTTTAATTTTAAAAATCAACTACGAAAATTCATCAAGGCTGCAACTTCTGCAGATACATTATTATTATTATTATTATACTTTATTGCATCAACATAAAAAAATTTACAAACAAAACATATTTACAAATAGAGAAAAACAAAAGGCGGTCTTATCGCTTTAAAGCGATCTCTTCCAGACAACCTTTGGGTAGAGGAAATAATAAAGTTAAACAAAGTATAGTAGGTGTTTCGATACAGTTATTAAGAAGTATATATATAATACAATAATACATATAAAATAAATAATTACACATAAATAACATATATGAATAATGTATGTATAAATACACATAAATAGAAGTACATATATAAATACACATGTATAATAAATATAATTATAATAGTACTACGTATAAGTAAATATATATAAACAAATATAGGTAGTGATGTTATTTTAGTTCTTCAAGTAATGAGCAATAATAAGATTTTTAAATATTGCCTTCGATTTTGCTTTTTTTATTTCTAAAGGTAAAGCGTTCCATAATCTGACAGCCTTTACAGTAAAAGAATCATTATAAAATTGTGAGGAATGCAAAGGAATTTTTAGCATCCAGCGTGTAGTCTCTCGAAGAGAAGTATTTTCGATAAAATTAAAACGTTTCTTTAAGTATACTGGTGTGTTTGGATTGAACAGGACGTTATATAGAAGAAAGAGAACATGAGCATCCCGGCGAAGTCGAATTGGGAGCCACTTGAGCTTTGATCTGAATTCGGAAATATGGTCGTACTTACGTAGACCAAATATGAGTCTAATGCAGAAGTTCTGAAGTCGCTCAAGTTTATTAAGCTGCTCCTCGGTAAGGTCAATATAACTAGCATCAGCATAATCGAGAATAGGCAGAAGAAGAGATTTCGCAATTATTATGAACAACAACTAACAAGTAGCTTGATTAAGATATAGTTAACAAAATAGCCATTTAAGTTAATGGGAAAACGAATACTAAGTTATTAAGATCTATACAAACCTATTATGAAAGTAAAGCCCACTTCAACCGAAAACGAAAACGTTTTTGTCAACATCTGGAAATATTTTCACCGAAATTATGCAACACATTGACAAACAAGCAGTAATGGCTCTAGTATTTTTAAAAGCTTATTGTATTAAAATAAAAAAGTGTTTTTTTATTATAAATGAATGTTGTACTGTTCAGTTTAGCAATAAAGATTATCGTTGTAAGCATTCTTTTTTTTTTCCCAGTCAAATTTATTTATTTAATCAATTATTTAGTCTAAAGGTTAAATTTGATTTTATAAACAAATGATAAACTGTATATTGTTTGTTTTTAATTCTGCTTTTTGGTATTCAATATATAAAATAAACAACTCGTGACACTCGAGAAATAAAATACATCGAGAAATTGATTACTTAATAACTATGGGATGAATTTTGCACTAGAGATTGGAAGTTAGTATAAAAATTTGTTTTTGAAGTTTTGAACACTGATGTGCTTCCATGTCTTAGTGAATAAAATTTTTCCAAACCGGTTATTTTCATAAATTAAACATTGAGAATAGCATAGTAGAAGCAAGTTAAGGTTGCAATTAAGGAATAATGTGTTACAGCTAATTGTCGCCTTAAGAGAACAGGAAAAGGTAAAATTAATTTATTTATTTTTAAAATTAATTAATTAAAAATAGGGTACACCGTGGGGAATTAACTAGTTTACGTATAAAACCTTATTTCGTTGTTGAGTTTCAGTTTCAGTCTGTTGCCATTTATACTAGACTGACCTGATTAAACTGTTGATACTAGACAGGTGATAGAGGTCAGTGACTTGTTTAATATTACTCTTTGGACTTGTCAAATTTTAATTTGACATGAAAAAACATTTAAACAATTTTATGTCAATTATGACAAATAAAGCTATTTTAAATTTTTTGGATATTTTTATAATATTTTGAGATAATGTTTTGTCGAGGGGATTATTTGGGAAGTCAATTTGATCTCGAGGCCTTAAGGTCTTTGAACGACACCTTGAATGCAAACGTCGTGGAGCAGTTAAATGACACTCAGGAACTGGTGATGATGAACAGTTTCGCTCAAGAGAACAATGAGTTTGTTTTTCGAAAATCGTTAGAGCAAAGGTAAGTGGAAGCTTAGGCTACTTTTAGGGTAACAAACCTGAGATGGTAAAACATAAATCTTATCGGATCACTTCAATGTTTTTATGTCTGTCTGTCGAGATCTTTTTTTCTCGAAACGTGTGAAGTTGAAATTAATATCAAATATAATAAATAGTCTAAGGCCCTTGGAGTTGTATAAATTAGGCTTTTGAGTCACTCGCAAAATCATAAATATGTCAAGAAACAAGGTCTCGCAGAAAAAGTAAAGAGAAAAAAAAATTCTTAATTTTTAGTAATACACAACTTGCTTTTGCCCGCGGCTCCGGCAGCCCTAAATTTGATTTTGCTTGCCAGCCTTCATACGTCCCCACTGTTGGGGCACGGCCTACCCGCACTTTTAAATATTTTGGAATAAAAAGTAGCCTATGTCCTTCTCCATATCTTTATCTATCTCTGTGCAAAATTTTAGCTTAATTGGATGCTCCATTGCGATAGGATTGAGTTATAGTTATTCCCGCGGGAACTTTTAAATTTTTCGAGATAAAAACTATCCTATGTCCTTCCCCGGGATTCAAACTATCTCCATCTCGTATGGATCTCTAATTTCATCTAAATTGGTTTAGCGGTCAAAGCGTGAAAAGGTAACAGACAGACAGTTCCTTTCGCATTAATAATATTAGTTAATTATTATAAACACAATGTATGCAAGAACATTTTTCCAACCCTTTAGTTAAATTTTTTACTTGCTACGAAAATTGCGTAGTTACGCAATCTAGTCTATAACTTTGCCTTAAACCACCCACATAATTATTATTCATTCTGTATTATTATTACACTAAGGCTCTCTGACGTAATGTCTTGGCGCTGGGTTCTTGAAGATTTGTCCAAACGTTTACAAAAAGCAATAGAAGCCCTAAAGTATGAACACAACGTATTGAATGTGGTAATCCAAAGGATTCAGACTGAAATAGACCAATATTCGGGAGAAGCTACGAAACCTGGCGCGCTTAGGCCCCTAACGGATGTAGTGGAAGAGGCAATTTTTGAGGTACCCAACGTGTTTTGGTGTGGACTCTTTTTTTTTAAATATATCAAATAATCAGTTATTGACTTTTAAACAAAATGTTTGCACTGCCAGCACTTCATGAGTAGTCTAAATAAACTGTTTTGTATGTTTTTGTAATATTCACGTATGTAGTTTGTTGTTTACCAATACATACTATAGATTCAGAGATTAGAAAACGATATTAGGATACTTTTTGTTTATTTGTTTATTGGAAACTTATCTGCTTATTATATTACACACTTTATTATATTTTAATGTATATCCAGCTATAAACAATTAAATTGAAACTGATGAAAAAGATTTCAATTTGATTACGATTGATGTTATGTACTTAGCTGCCAGCAACAATATTCAGTATTCTTAAGCCAATAACAGAGTCTAACGACATGAGAAGAATACAGTGGTGACTGCAACACTGATCACTGCAATTTACGAAGAGGCAAAGGCGGATCCAGAACAAAAGTTTAGGGGGGGTGATCATAAGATCTGAAGGTATTTTTTAACTTTGAATCTGCAAACGTAAGTTACACAATCGACCCAGCTCGTGCAGTTTCTGAATAATTAAATTTACAAACCCAAGTAACCCAAGTATATATTTATATTTTGATAAATGTTACAATTCATTTCTTTCTCGGCCGTCCTTGGGGGGGGGGCCCGATCGCCCCCCGCTGGATCCGCCCCTGCGAAGAGGATAGATGAAAACACGTTAGGATAGAGTTGCACATAATGTAGAAGGCGTATATCAGAGGACACCGACCTTAAAAAAAATTCTTAAAGTGTATAAATTGTAGAGTAGATCTTTGAATAAAGGTAATTTTCATTCAACACGTACTAAATGATAGTTTCGCTCTTTAATAGCGTTTATTACGCACTAGAGCGTAGTGACAATTACCGCACAAGTGACCTTTAATTTTTATCAAAAAAAAATAGATCTATGAACTGTCTTATTTTTGGAAATTAATTCAATGTGTTTGTTAAAAACATATCAAAACTATTTGATTCCATTAAACATAATTTTTTACAACATTTGGAACTACTATAAGTATTTATTGTCCTTGAAGTGTGTTGAAAACAGTCGTTGTTGGTAGTACCGTCATCTTAAAGTCATCGGTCGTCGCTCAAGGGGGCGTCCTACGCTTCGTTTTCTAATACGTGGTCTCCACTCTAGGATACGTCGGATCCATTGACTGTCGGTCCTTCGATAGATTGTTGATTTTGGATTTAATAGTCATTGTTATTTGTCAGGAGTTCAATTATCTTCGACAACAAAAAAAGATATTTAAGAAGATGGCCAGCGATTTGCTTAGGCAGATCTATATAGTAGAAAAGACCAGATGGAGAATTCAGGAAGACCTTGAAAAAAAACAGCAGGCTATCGCTATAGATGAATCTTGCGCAAAAACAAATGAATTTAAAGTAAAAGCCCAAAGAAAAGGCAAAAAGAAAAAGTTAGTGCCGTGCCATAATTAAGCAAATTTTAACTATTGAAATTATTAAGCATAAGTAATTAGACGATCACCCATCTTGGCCTACGTCTACAAAGGATTTTGTGATTTTGGTATTTTACCGAAACGACATTTCTTTTGAGTATATATACATTGCAACGATTTAGTTTTTTCACATAAACGAATATACCTTCATATGCCTCTTGTTTTATCCGTATCCTGCAAATAAGGCTGATTGAGCTACCTTCAAGGTGGTCATAGATGGGTGATCATGTCGGTAGACAGTAAATATATGCAAGATCTTTCATCATCATCTTCATTCTCAGCCACATCGATGGCCCAACCCTTCTATGTATTCTGGCTGTAGTTAAAAGTTACCATACTTTTTAGAGGCTCGCCGCTAGCACGTTGGGAACATCGCTGTGCTTCCTTGAAGAAAACTGGTCTGTGTGCTCTCAGTAATGCTCTAGTCACAAGACAACAGGTTAGTCGAATTAGTTTAAAACATATCCCCTGTCTGTCTGATAGAGGAGAATCTTGATTAATGACTATGATACTGCCTTATTATATAATCGGATTTCATAAATAGATATTATGAATAAGTGTACCTGGGCATCACATACAGCTATGTTTAGTTTTGGACGCATGTAGCGGACAACTGATGATGCTTATATTCTGACGTTTCTTTGTAAATACATACATAGTAGGCATAGTCAACACCCAGAAATAATACAAACCCAAACGTTTATCACATAAATGCTTGTCCTGAGTGGGTATCGAATCCTCACACTTTGGCTCAGCATGCAGTCACTATTGCCAACAGAGCCACGGAGTAGCCTCAGATACTAGCATAAATTAAAATTACTTTAAAAAATAGCATAACTTAAGTAAAACACCCGAGCAATTCTGACTTATTTTTTACAAGTACACCCGGTATAGTTCGTCAAGAACAGGCAAAAGGGGTATATTATTCTGTCCCTCGTCTTACATTTGAGTACTTGCTTTTCCCAAATATTGTGAACAGAAACAGAATGAAGAACAACAAGGAAGGGAAGGAAGCAGTATCAGAAACAGTTTTGCGGCACAACCTGTCACTACGGAATAAAGTGGTTTAGTGAAAAGAGGATGACATAATGATGTGGGCGTGTTTAGCCGATTGCTATATGTACATACAAAGTTTCGCTTTACGCAGATTCAAACGACAACGGAATAGCTACGACACTGCGCTAATCGATCGTAATAGTAATGTTAAATCAAAATATATAATCTCAAGTATTGCAGGCAAAATTTTTCTTTTTTTCCTCTTTTCTTATTCGTTTTTTTTGTTTTGTGATGGCAAATTTAACCACGCTTGACGATTTTCAGGTACGGGGCTCTCGGATTCAACTAACGATTTCAGCTCAAGCGTATGCTACACGTGTCGATGCCGTTTTGAAAAGACGCTTCCACACCAATAAGGTCAATTTAGATGATCTCAGTTGGCAAAGAGAAGAGGTAAGTACAAAAAAATATATAGCCAATTATGGCGCACTAGTCATAGGCAAAGTCAAAGTCAAAATGGTTTATTCAAATAAGGATTTTACAATCACTTTTGAATCGTCAAAGTTATAAAATATTATTTTTTGAACCCTCCCACCTTCCCGCCGGTTCACAATGTTGTTGATTTCTACCGAGAAGAATCCGGCAAGAAACTCGATAGTTACTCTTTTAAAAACACTATCAATAATACAAATAAACAAAAATACAATTAATGTTTTAAATAAAAAATTTTTAGTCGTACAATTTTATGTTATTTCCATTTTAATTTGGTTTACCTATGCATCCTGTAATTGAGCATCATCAGTCCCAAAGATTTTTATCATTTACATAGGCTGAAATATTGTAGTATGCCTTTTTACAAAGTACCTGCTTGATAAAAGATTTAAATTTACTTATTGATAGATTTTGAATTTTATTGGGAACTTTGTTTTAAAAGTGTATACATTGCCCCATAAAAGAGTTACTTATTTTGTGTAGACGTGTATCATGCACCAACAGCTTATTTTTACTTCTAGTATTTACTTTGTGAACGTCACTTTTCTTGCTGAAACTATTGATATTTTTATGTACATATAAAAGATTTTCATATATGTACTGCGACGCTAAAGTTAAAATTTTTACTTCCCTAAACCTATCCCTCAGAGATATCCTAGATCCTAATTTATAAATAGCACGAATTGCCCTTTTTTGTAACAAAAATATTGTATTTACATCAGCAGCGCTACCCCACAATAGGATACCATATGTCATTAAACTATGGAAATAGCTAAAATATACTATTTTTGCAGTGTTGACATCGGTCAATTGTCTAATTATCTTGATCGCATACACAGCAGAGCTAAGTTTTTTGGCTAGGTTATGAATATGAGGACCCCATTGAAGTTTGGAGTCCAGCGTTATGCCAAGAAAGACTGTTAAATTAACAAGTTCTTATTGCTCGCCATTAATATTAATACATGTCTGTCTCTGACTAACATTTGGTAATGTAAATTGAACACATTTGGTTTTTTTTTTATTAAGTAACAAATTATTAGCGTTAAACCAATTTAAAATTTTAAAAAGGGCATTATTTAATTCATTATAATATGTCTGTCGTCTCTTAACTTTATAAAGCAAAGAGGTTTCATCAGCAAATAAGACAATGTCATGGTTTTTTACATTATATGGGCAAAGGTCTTCAGACTCTGCGGTGCAAGTATCGAGAAGACTTGACGAAGCTTGCCAAATTCCGTGTCTAGCTAGGTCATCCTACTCGTATGAACTTTTTGAAATTTGTTCAGGCCAAGTTGGGTTAGCTATCAAAGTTTCAGTTCACATAATCTTGGACCACATCAAGTAAGGTATTAGCGACGTACCTGTACTGGCTTTTGAATACTGTGTTGATGAAATCAATTATATTTTTCTAAATTCATGCCAACACCCACTCGTCGTGAGGAGTCATCTAGGGTATGCAATATTTCACTCAGCTCTTCCAGTGGTTGCTATATAAACGGTGATTTTAGCTAACCTAAGGTGTGATATACTCGAAATTTTCGTTTATACCACCGGGGTTCAGTTTTGGGTATATGATGTCCCCCTCTTGCACCTCCCTACGCAGCTAGATAGCCCTCGTCTCATTATCTTAGAACTGAAAGGTCATCATAGCAGCGTTGTGACATCTTAGCACTTCGATTACATCGCCAGCCTATATCTTCTCTACAGAAATCTTAAACAGCCTAGGTTTTGACAAAGGTAAAGGCTTTCTTGTAGTTCATTAATGTTCAATGTTGGAGTTCAATCATACTCCTGTGTTTTCTGTATAATCTGTGGATTAGTATGAATGTGGTTCCAGTACTGAAACGTTTTCGAAACCTGTTCCGACGCCTTTAACTAGTGAAGTCTCCCAGTGTCATGATTCGTGGAGACTCTAGTGAACAGCTTAGGTATATTATAAAGTGGCTTCGTGATACCCAACCTTCGATTTAGTACCGTTATTGATAACGAATCTTCAAGAGCTTTGCTAACTTAATCAATGGCGCTCCATAAACTTTTAAAAACGTCGCCCGGAAAAATGCATATTACATATCGTTTTCTGTAATAACTTATGCAAATTTCTGCTGAGTGCTTTTATCTATACTGAGCTTCTGTTACAAACAAAATTTTAAAAGCATCTCAGAGACAAATTTACATAAACTAAAAACCATTTTAAAAATTAAAAGCTATTCTATTTAATTTTAGGCTACGAAAGACTACAAATCTCTCAATGAAGAACTGTTGGCAGCAGAAGAAAATCTTGTGGAAACTTTAGATCAAGAACAATTGATAATAGATCGACTGGCTGAACGATCTCTTAGGCCTGAACGAGAGCGCACCAAAGATGATGTGGACAGAAAATTGAGGGATGAACTAGGAAGACTGCGGCATTTCACAAAACACCTGAGAAATAATAATAATAGAATTATGTACGTCTATATTTTGGATTAATAATACGCAAAAAATATTTACTTTTTTCATGTCGTCAACGTTTTGGTTTGGACTAGTTGCGGTCTCAAAATAACTGTCGATACTAAACGTTTTAGACGTATGGTAAACATTACTCGTGTTACACTTTTATAATTCCTACAAGGTAAAATAAAATACTTTAACTATTTTGTACTTAATTTTTAGGGTTTCGTACCTAAAGGAAGCCAACGGGACCCTGTTACTAAGCCTATCTACGCTGTCTGTCGGTCTGTCCGAGCTTAAGAGCTTTGTCGTTTGAATCGTGGCTGAAAATTTCACAGATGATGTGTTAATTTGGCGTATTTAGGGGGTCCCTATAAAAGGAACACTTTATCGTTGTTTTTGCTCTATCGTTAAAACAATAAACAAGCTTCAAACTTGCAGTGATTATATTGTGAGCTTTGAGCATTAAAATACAAATTAAACTCTTTCACTTTTGCAGTACCTTGAAAAATCATCTGACAGATGTCATACAGAAAATAGACTGCTGCATGGAGGATATAGCAAAGGTGACACGTTTAGATGAAGACAGAATTAGATTAAGACTTGGTGGCAGTGAAAGTAAAAGTGACAATGGAACATCATCGACTGACTTTACTGCTCCAAGGCCTTCAAGACCGGAAACTATTGTTTATAGGTCTCAGACACTTACGAATGAGTTACTAGAAGTTATCAGGGAAGAAGGTGAAGAAGATTGTCTATCAGATGAATAAATTAAGATATTATTACAGACATTTTGCTATAAATGATACTGGCGGTTTTTAGTTTTATTGTTTTTAGAGTAGTTTCTCAAAAGAAACAAAATTATCTACCTACGTAATTTTTTTTTATAAAAAAGTTTTCATCAGATCATGGTTATCGTGACCAGAGTATTTGTCAAGACATAACCTACAAGCCCAAACTCGATGGCTTGGCCTCGTTTTGTTACAGAGCTACCTATGGCCACCTTCCGGCTCCATTATCAGACAAACTCTATGACTCATTATATTACATTGTCATCTGATTTACGTGTGTATGCAAAATTTTAATTCAATCGAACACCGGAAAGTGGGTCAAATTTAACTTGCAAGATTTCCTAATACAATGGCCGCCAATTCGTTGCTCTCAAGCAATCCAAAACCGGTAAGGACAGTTACTACATTGCACTGCTACAAATTATAAACAAACTGTTAAATCACATAGCTAACTCTAATTTGTTAGATAAGCTTATTATAGAAGGCTAATATAGACAATCAAATAGGTTGTTTAAACAGATTCAGAACAATAAAACGAACCGATTTGACCGTTGTTTAAAGTAAACATTTGATGTAAATTAGTTTAACAGACAAGACTGTTGAGTGAGCAGACACATTTATTTAGAATTACTAGCATATTAGCATTCTGATCACCTGAAGTAGCAGAACAGAGCTTGTTTCATTGACAGATTAATTAGCAAACGGAGGTGGGTAGAGTTTGTTTTATTAACAACAGGCTGTAGTATCAATATATTTATTGTTCAACCAGACTGTCACTAGAGGGTGCTACTTGTATTTTAAAACGCTATGGCACGTATTAGCAGTGCAGTGATATGGGATGACGCGTAATAATGTACGAGTGTGTCTAGTGGAGATTGCGTTAAGAGTAAAGTAGATGAGTTTAAGCTCTTGAATAATCTTATTTTTCGTTATATAGACAGCAAGTCCAATGGCTAGTATCAGTTCAGCGTCTCTGTCGAAACGCTAACAGAGTCTTTAATTTAGCTATTCAAAGTAAATCGTATATATAAATCTATAGTTATAAATAAAAGTTGTACTTGTACCTATAACGTCGTTTTCTCTCCTGGTTAACACTTATAATTATTAATTGACTAAATAAGCCACAGTGGCAGATCAGAGTTTGTTTTATTGATGGAGTAAATTAGCTGCTGCAGCAGACCAGACTGTTTCGTTGACAGTTAGAAATTGATTAATATAGCAGGTCACAACTTATTTTTTTAACGAAGTTACGTTGTTTAAATTTACAAACTATTGTTTGTAAGAAATTTGTGAAAGCAATTAATTGTTTAATAAAGTTGTCTCTGCTACTAATTACTACTTAAATCTGCTGTCCGTATATGTGCAGAGTTAGTATGTTGTGAACAACTGAAAGATGGTTAAATATTTTTTAAGTGCAAATGCTTGTAAAAATGAAATACTTGTCAAAACAATGGAATCCTTATAGACTTTTTTGTTCGTTGCAAAGACCCTTTTTCGCAGGAACTTGTAGATAACGAGTTAAAATTATTCTCAAATATGTACTAGATTAAACAGTCCTACGACTGTAAAAAAAGATATGGAAAAATGGTATGGTCACATATTTTAATATAAATTCGCTGATTAACTTATCAAAACATGAAAATTGACTATAAGCAAGGTCTGTGAGATAAAAATATGTAAAATGAAAAATCCAAAAATATTATATTTGTAGTAATTATAAAAAAAAAATTGAGATCACTTGCTAACTCGATTTAAAATTGGAGCATCAATCGTGATAGGGAGAAACTGTGAGCATTTTTTTAACTGCAAAGTTATAAAAATAATAATAATTTCTATTTCTGGACATTACACACAGTACCATAGAAAGAAGTTGTTTTATGGATACCAGACAACGGATATAAATACATAGGTATATATTTTTGTATACCTTCCTGCTATTAAAACAACACCGGTAAAGTGCGAGTCGGACTCGCGCACCGAGGGCTCCGTAAAAGGTAAACTGTATTGAGGGGTAAATTTAACTTTGCCTTTGGACAGCTGTTGTCCCCAATACATTGACATATGTCGCGGTTGGATCATCAACTGCAAATAACTTTATAATTGTAAAAATATAAATAAAAAATATATAATATTTAAAATCACATTTTTAGCGTTCGATACAATATTATCTAAAGACATCCAGATTTGAGCAAAAAATTACAAAGGCGGAATGCATTTCGCGCGTTTTTTTACTTTTTTATAGATATGCAAGTTTAGTACTGTATAAGTGTATAGTATGTACTTTTTTTTAATTTGGTTATGGTGCGGTCTATCATACAGCCAGTTACTTGTTATCGATCTCTTTGGTGGATTAAAAGGTAATTTAGTCCCTGTTTACTAGAAATCAACCAGCTCTTTTTGAATAGATGTTATCAGCGTTGCCAGCTTAGTGGTTTTACCACTAGATCCGGTGGTTTGGGACCCCCTGCTGCTGGGTAAAATTTGTATCTGGTGGCTAGTGGATTTTTTAGTGGGCAATTTTTAGGTTGATAATTTTCAAAAATAAAGAAAAATGTTACTTAATAAAAACAATATTGCACTCGGTAGGTAAGTATAGTTACATTTCACCTATAGGTCAAATAAAAAAGATATTAAAGATATGATTATTGTCCCCGTGAACTCACTCCCGTAGCTCGCTACATAAAGATTAGGTAAGAAAGAGATCGCTTATAATAATGGATGAACGGAAAGATCGTAGATCGACGAACAAAACTTTGTTTTGCTTTGGGTTACTATCAATTTTCGTAATCTGGTTGTAAAAACAATTTTTAACTTGTTATTTCGCAAATATTTTTTATTATGAAATTTCATAAATTTTCATAATTCCTTGTTTTTACAAAATTTGCTATCATTGAATATTGACTCAATATTCCTTTATTTTTCATTAAAAATTAGTTTTTCATACAAATTCATAATTAAGGGTTTTATCTAGTGGTTTCATATTATATGTTAAAAATTCTGGTGGTTTTGGATGGATGTTATAAAAAACGATTTTAGTCTTTCGATGAAAGTGGTACCTGCCATATTATAGTATAAAATGATTATGATCATAGAGTACTATCATAATATTTTTTAATTCATCGCAAATGTTTGTCCTTTGCGGGAATCGAACCCACGCCTCGATTCAGTAGGCATTCCCACTTACGGAGCCGTTTGTTTGCCTTTCCGAGTTATTTTCGGTGCTTACTTCAGTTTGCGCAGAACCCTCAGCGCGCATGTCCTTCTTGCCCTTTTAACCTCTAAGCTTCATTATAGTATGGATAATAGGTCACCTATGTTTTTTTTTTTTTTTTTCTTTTTTTTTTATATACCACTAAGGTGGCAAACAAGCCTACGGTCCGCCTGATGGTAAGCGGTCACCGTAGCCTATGGACGCTTGCAACACCAGGGGCATCACTCGCGCGTTGCCGACCCTTCAGAAATCTAATAACTTCTTTTTTGAAGAACCCCATACTGTAGTCCTTAGAGAAAACCTTGGCAGGGAGCTCATTCCACAACCCAAGGGTTCGCGGGAGGAAGTTTCTCTGAAACCGCACTGTTCGCGACCATTTTGGTTCCAAAGTGTGAGAATGAATTCCCTGTCGATGGCGAGCGGTGCGATGGTAGAAAGTAGCCGTGGGCATCATTTCGAACAATTCCTCAGAACACAATCCATTGTACAAGCGGTAGAACACACACAGGGAGGCAAAGTCTCTCCTCAGACTTAAGGGTTCGATACCGCAAGTAAGTTTGGGATCGTCGACAATTCTCACAGCCCGTCGTTGAACCGAGTCAAAAGGGCCAAGCTGGTATCCGGGTGCACCCGCCCAGAGATGGCAGCAGTACTCCATATGGGGCCGGACTTGCGACTTGTAAAGTAGCAACCTTTGCCCCGACGTGAAGTACTGCTTCGCTCTGTTGAGTACACCAAGTTTTTTGGACGCCAGCTTTACCTTGCCTAGCAAATGATCTCGGAACTGAACATCGCTGGAGATGTCAACGCCAAGGATCCCAATGCTCTTGGAGATGGAGAGGGGAGTGTTCTGGAATTGTGGGACTACAGTGAATGGGGTTTTCTTAGCGGTGAACGCGCAGACTTGTGTCTTTGAAGGGTTGAATCGGACCAAGTTTTCCCGCCCCCAGTCAGAGACCTTGGACAGACCGATCTCGATTTGAGACACAAGTTCTTCACGCTTTTCCTCCACAACGGAACGTGGGATGCTTGCACGGCCCGTGTAATAAGCGTCTCCAGTACTGTCATCTGCATAGCAATGTATGTTGTTGATGTCCAACATATCATTGATGTGCAGTAGAAACAGCGTAGGAGACAGCACAGAGCCTTGCGGGACACCAGCATTAATGTCCATGCTATCAGAGCAACTACCGTCAACTACGGCTCGTATGCTTCTGCCGGACAAAAAGCTAGCCACCCATTTGCACAAACCCTCGGGCACTCCGTAAGAAGGCAACTTCGATAGAAGACCCCGGTGCCAGACCCGATCGAACGCCTTCGCTATGTCTAGGCTAAATGCCAATGCCTCCCCCTGACTCTCAATGGCTAGTGCCCATCGGTGTGTGAGATACACTAGAAGGTCACCAGTTGAGCGACCGTGGCGAAAGCCATATTGACGGTCACTGATCAGGTCGTGTTTTTCTAGGTATCTCAAAAGCTGTGTGTTGATTACACGCTCCATCACCTTGGAGAGGAGAGAGGTTATAGCGATAGGCCTGTAATTCGATGGATCTGATCTATCGCCCTTTTTGGGCACCGGGTGCACATTTGCAGTCTTCCATGAAGACGGAAATTGCCTAGTGTGGTAGGAAAGCGTGAAGAGGCGCGTGAGTACAGGACATAACTCAGGAGCACACTGCTTAAGCACCACTGCTGGTATGCCGTCTGGCCCACTCGACTTATGAACGTCTAGGGAAAGCAACGCCCGCCGGACCTCGCGCTGTGTTATAGTGATTTCCGGCATGGTCTTACCGCACCACGGTAAAGTAGGTGGTACAGCGCCTTCGTCGTTCACATTCGAGTTAGAGGCAAAGAGACTGCCCAATAGATCGGCTTTCTCTTTTGCACTGTGGGCCAAGTCACCATCGGTCTTTCGCAGTGGTGGTAATGACGACTGGCAGAAGTTCCCCTCGGCAGCTTTAGCAAGCGACCAGAAAGCACGACTCCCAGAAGGATAGCTCGCAAGTCGCCCACCTATTTTGCCGATGAATTGGAATTTTGCTCTGGCAGTTGCTTTCTTACTGAACCTCGAGGCAGCATTTAATTTGCGTTTTAACTCAGAAATATTCGGATCCTTATTATTACGAGCCGTGGTCCAAGCCTCATACGCAGTTTGCTTAAGAATTTTAGCTTCTCTGCAAGGCCTATTAAACCACGGTCGTTTTTTGACGCCAGCAGCTACTCGCAGGTTAGGAATGAAACATTCCATACCAGCGAGGATTGTCTCAGTGACTGCGGCTGCGCAGACGTCAGGATCTTCTGAGCTATAGCAGATCTGCCTCCACGGGTACGATGCATAAAATTCTCGCAATCCATCCCAGTCTGCCGACTTATAATGCCACACACGACGCCAATTAGTTGGCCCAGAAGGATCGGGTTGTGTGCATGACAATCGAGTCCGGATGAGACAGTGGTCCGAGGAGCCAAGAGGCGCATCCACTGAGACGGAGTATCCATCCGGACGTGTAGTCAGCAGAAGGTCCAGTAAGGAGCTTGTATGGTCCTCTATATCTGGTATTCTCGTTGGAGAAAGTACCAGCTGAGAGAATCCATAGGTCAGAGCAAATTCATGAGCAGATATCCCTGCATAGTTATTGGTTCGAGAACTGAGCCATTTACGATGGTGGGCGTTAAAGTCTCCCAAAATAACTACTTCTGCTGTAGGATATTGCTCTAGAACTTTGTCAGTCGTCAAACTCAGGTGCGTGAAGAGTCGAGTTACGTCCGTGTCACCGCTATGAGACCTGTATAGGCACGCATAAATACGAGTGTGGCCCCCATGATCTACGCGCACCCACAATATCGACAGGTCCCTGTCTTCAAGGCTATGAAGTCGGCGACAGCAGATATCCTCCCGGACGAACATACATACACCGGCACGACTCAAAAAATTGTGCTCGAGTTTGTAGCCGGGATAACGAAGGTATGATGTGTCGGCCGGGCAGGATATCTGCGTCTCCGTTAGAAAAAGAATGGTTGGCTGCGCAGTCTCGAGATGGTGATGGACTGCGTTAAGATTTGCGTGAATACCCCTTATGTTGCAAAAATCTACATTATATGTGGATGGAGTAACCGCTGTCAAAACTCTTTTCTTTTTTCTGTTCCTGGCCATTTTGTTTGAAGTAACTTAGACTACGGATGAGGATTCACTGCACAGACAGCTTAGAAGACAAAAAGTTGCGGTACTAAGACTGCCGAAGCTCAACACAGATGATGCGGTTGCTGGCACGGCGGGCGGAAGGGCCCCTGATCCCCCTCTGTTGTAGTAGCCGGGTCCACTCCGGTCTCCTTCTCCGGCACGACTACTACTTCAGAGACTTTACACAGGTTGGCGGATCAGCCTCCCAGGGCGGAGATTAAGTGATCCCTGGGTTCGGGAACCCGTTCAACCTGCGGGCGGCCAGCGGTCAGCCGTTTCATCAGGTCTCCCTGACCGCCGAACCAGCACGCCGCGTCTACGCCGAGCAATGACAGCAACAAGCACCGTCGGTCCTCCGCTGTCCGCGCAGCGAATCCTCAACTTGAAGTCTTCATTTCCCCCCGTTTATACATAACTAAGCTGAGATACATTATACCATCCATGCCAAATAACCACCAACGGAAGGCAGTATTAGGCCAAATTTAATTGCAATTAACAATTAATTAAAATTGTAAATTGCTGTAGTCACCAAAAAACAATTAAATTGTTAATTAGAATTATTAATTTTGCCAAACACTGTAGATAGAAAAGTAAGTCAAAAGAAAGCAAGTGGTTCAACATTACAGGACTCATGATCCACGCAATCGTGTTGCTAAGAGTCCAGAAGTGTTTCTGCACGTCATACATAATATTAACGAAAGAATACACATGTCATGTAAATCTGTGTGTTCGATTCGCGGATGACATTACGCGGCAGGAATTAATAAAAAATTAGGAGTGGGTCACAAGATGAACTTAGACAAGACGAAAGTCATGTCTAATACACACATTGACTTAAAACTAGTACCCGTCAGTAATATCACAATCGAAGCTTTTGCAGAGTATGTCTATGTCATACAATTACACTAGGTAAGGTAGAAACAACTTCGATAAGAAAGCAGACAGAATTCACTTGGGCTGGGCAACATTCGGAAAGTTGCGTCAGGTCTTCACGTCGCCCATATCTCAATGCTTAAAGACGAAGGTCTTCTTGCAGTTTGCCTGATCCAAAAGCTAAAATTCGCTCAGCGGCCTATAGAAAGGGCTATGCTTGGATTATCTTAAAGGATATGATCAGGTATGACGAGATCCGACGTAGAACTAAAGTTACCGACATAGCTCGCATAATAAGCAAGCCGAAGTGGCAATGGGCAGGTAATATTCGTTGTAGACCCAATAGCCGTTTGAGCAGACGAGTCTTGAGACCACGGATTGGTAAGCGCAGCGTGGATCTTTCTCCAAACCTGTGTCGCACAAGCTATTACAACTGGGTCCGAAAAACCTTAGCCTTGGCATAACAGGCTACTGCCCGCTAAACGAACTTTTTTCAATATCGGCGTTACCGACAGTCCCCTGTGTAGGGGCTGTATCGCGGCCAAGGAGATACCTCCTTTTACGTGACCCTACACTGCAAAAGCGCAAGCGAACAACGGGCAATGTTCCTTAAGAATATACTAACAATGAGAGGTACTGGTCTTATCACGTTATTGTTGAGCGCCTGGCATTATGTTACATTACGGGTTCAAAAATAATTCCGTTTTTTCAATGAAAGTGTTTTAATTTTAAAAAATTAAAAAGGAAACATTCTTTTTAACTAAATTTTAAATCTAGACAACCAAAAATTTACGATAAAATTAAAATTAATAAATTGTAACACTTACCATAATCAGACTATAATTTGTAATAAATAAAGTAAATACCTATCTAAGAAATTTTAATAAGTTCAGCTTCAAGTATGTACATACATATGGCCAACAAAGCACACAACAGTAGCTTATGATTACTTTTTAAATTTTTTTTAAATGCGCTTGCACCATACACAAAACCTGAATTGAATATAATTTACCAGAAGTTAAAATAATAATAATAACTAATTTTGAACCTCTTAAATCACTTATAATATTGGACCAGCCAGTAAAAAACACCTTTTTTTCTGTATTCACAAAACATAAAAATCAATAGTAATATATCAACATATTTTTCATTTTTGAAATTGACAACATATATTAATGAGACACAATAGGATAATTATTTTACTCATATAACAATCACCTACACTTGGTATGATATTACAGGACAATTATACATTAGTTTGCTGCAAAATAAATTTAATAATGAAATTGATATTTCTTGTAAATCTAAAACTTAATAATATAATTTGAGATATTCGTGTTTAAATGCAACTTATAACTGATCAGTAAATAAATGTAATTTCCCATATGTAAGACCCTACAATATTAACCTGCAATACTTTAAAAGTATACCAGTAAAATACAAAAAGCATAGACAAAGAAAAGATATAGGTTAAATATAAAAATAACCTAATCTGCATTATCTAAAGCGGTGCACAAACATATAAAGTACATGTCTTTAAAAATATCGCAGAAAGATATTGTGGGTGATTTGTAACTGTGAATACCGTGAACACATTATGTCATAAACTAGCCAAATAAAGTAGACCCAAATCAGTATAATTGAATTAAACACATTAAGGGGCCTATAGCAGCTAACTAGCGCCACCATTCAATATTTTGGATTTCTTCTTCATACAAAGCTTATTTAAAGAATGCAACATAATTTCTATCAGTCAAGGTACATTTAGACTATTAAGAATACTAGTCTATTATAATTAATATATATGTTTATTAATTTGTACAAAAAAATTAAAAATATGGAATCGCAGCACTGGTTAGGTTAGGTTTTACAAAAAATATAACAAGTATAAATAGCCGAATTAAATCCTGAAACTAAAGTCGAAGCGCAAGTACCTACTAAACATATAGTTAACATGGATTGATGTACACTGTTAACATCATTTGGCAAATTTTTTTATACCAATTTATGATGATTGTTTATACTGTGCGACTTTATGTGAACTATACATAAATATGATAGAAACTAGTGTAGCAGCCTGAGGTACACCTTGATGCAAACTTTATGATGGTTGGGCATTTATTTTCTAAACCAATTAGATTGAATTGGCATTGAGAAAATGATGTTTAACAGGTGTGTGAATCTTATTGCAAGGCAATAACGATGCTGAAATAACCAAATGTCACTTTTCCAATAGTAATTCAATGCAGTCAGGTGTCAAAAGTCAAGGGTTAGCCATCATTAAGTTTGCATCAAGGACTATTTGGAGGATTACAATAAACATATATTTAACTTCCAGCCAGGTGAGATTCAGATGTAATATGCTCTTCAATACTTTCATAACTACAAATAATTTCCATTTGACATTTGTTACAGAATGCATTGACTTCATGCTTGCAAGTCAAGTATTTTTCTACTGATATATCTTCATCCAAATCTTCCAATTCCAAAAACCATTCTGAGTGATAATCATCTTCATCAATATGATCGAGTATACTTTGCACTGTATTCTCTATATAAGTATCACATACTTTACACCACACTTCATGATCATCAACAGGAAAAATACCATTCAGTGGCTTTAACTTTTCTACAACATTTTTTTGATGGCCGATTTCATTGACATGTTCTTGGACCTTTTCTAGACTACAATCAATGGTACATTTGCAAACATCGCAGTGGAAATTGTTCTCCTCTGAAGACAAATAACTATCTACGTTTATAAATTCACCATCAGTAAGATCATCCATAGCTGCCATCCAATTTGCGTGATCATCACTTTCAATATGTTTAGTAACCGATTCCTTTTCCAACAGAAAAGCTTTACAAGGGTTGCAGAATATGGAATGGTTTTTATAAACTAAACCATTTTCAGACATTAACGATATATTTTCTTTATGCTTTGCACCGTTTATGTGCTGAGAGATACATCTGCTAGAATTAGGAATATGTACACCGCAAAATACGCAACGTACTCGAGTTTTTGAACTAGCGACAATGCCCTGGTACTTATCAGTTTTCATTATTTGCAAATTGAAATTACATAAAAGGCTGAAATATTATAACGAGGAACTAAAATATATACTTCTCCAGCCAATATTAAGCCAACTTAAAATTTTATGATGAAAACAAATTGAAATTTATTACAGAATTTTGACAAATTACGAGTTTTTATTTGTCTTTTTTGCAGTAGTTTACGGCCTACGGTAGTTGTTTAGGATCAACCATAGACAATGACTAGACAGCACATTTCCTAGTCAGCTGTGAAGTAAAAACGGCCATATATAAGGGCATGATTTTTAACTTTTACGATTGCATTTGCTTTTGAGCTGTCTCTTAGTGTTTTGATAAAAAATCTATTTGCTATTTGCGAAAAATTGCAAGCTAAAATAACCGACCCAACGATGAGAAGCGAACGTGCAGCGAATATTTGTCTCTTACTTACCATATTTGTTTTTTTTGCAAAAAAGAGAAAATGTACCACAGATTATCTTTGTCTCTTTCTAAATTATAATTATTCTCTTCTTTTCTTTAAAATATATAAATAAATAAAAAGTTTGTTCGAGTCGAGTGGATATTTTACAGGAGAAAAATATGAATTGTTATTGCTTTTACATGATTGGCGAAACAGCGATCCACACCTACCTAACAAATAGTAACGACGCTTTGTGATGGAATCGTTAAACCACCAAACCAAATTACCAAATTAGTGCAATACCATTTCGTCGATTAGATATAGTATCGCATATTTCACGTTGAGCTAGGGTGACATATTAAATAATAAAAAAATGAATGAATGAACGAATATATTCAAAAAATTAGGTTATATACAAGCAGGAGGGTCGGAGTTCTTTTACTCTGACTTCTGTTACTAATGGTCTTGGAATTGCATCGAGAATTGGTCTACTTAGGTACGATAGGCTTCCCTGCTGGGTGAAGTTCACCACGGCGGCGGCAGTAGAGTAAAATTTAGAAATCGCCTGCTGGTAGACTGCATGCCTCAACACGAAGTACCAGTGGTTGTATTCACGTAATTGTACGTAATTTGACAATTGTCAGATGGTGCACTCCAATTTTTGCTTAACCGAGTATTTGACAACCCGTCAGCCTAAGGCTGGGTTGCACCAACTAACTATAACGATATCAAAAGGCTGACATATCAAAGGGTTGTCAAATACTCGGTTTGGTGAATTGTAACGGTTAAAGTAAAAGTAATTGTTTAAGTTGTTTTTGACAATTACTTTAACAATCGTTTTGGTGCAATCCAGCCTATATACTTACCTAACAAATGTAATTTGAATTAACTATTGGGTTTAATCTTTATAATAGATCTTTTATTATATTTTACTTCATGTAGCAATAAACGTGCCACTTGCTGCTAGACTAATATAATTCAGCCCTATATTAATGAGGAACTCACCTTCGAACAATCCTTCAAATATTATTGGAACTCTGCCCAACTTCAATGTGGTTCTGTTGCAATGTTCGACAAGACATTAAGCTTCGAAATGTTTAGAGCAAAGGAAATCTTTTTCCTCTTTCTTTTGAGTTCAAAGCTTTCATATTATGTAGCTATATATTCCTCTCCTTTAAGTTTGTTAGAAACAAAAGCAAAAAAAAGTTATTAAAACCATTTCCAGCCCTAAGCTTGGGAAAACAAACAAAACTCCTGTAAAAATAAAAAACCGTTCATATGTGAAACGCGTAGTGACTACATTCCTCCACTGCATATCGATCACTATACGCTTACAACACCTGGGGCATCACTCGCGCGTTGCCGACCCTACAAAATCTACTTCTTCCTTGAAAAAGTAATTTCTCCGTATTGTTGTCCTTAGACTTACTATAATATTGTTCTTGTGAAACCTACTGCTGCGCCCTACTTGAATGTCCAGTTTTCTGTTCATTTGTAAAATTGATTCCACTATCCTGTTGCATGTTTCAGACTGGATAAAAATAACATGGCTTTCTACATTCTTTAACTAGCAAATTACTGTATTTGTTTTAAGACATCGGTTAAAACATCGCTTTAAAAAAATAACGGCCGAACCTCTCGTCTTTCTATTTTTAATTCATAACTCCTTATCAACTACTACAAGAACATAATTTATTTCATAACATGTTAAGTAACTATAAAGCTAGAAAATTACTGCTATAGAATTTTTATATCTTATGTGATCAATTATTTTCCACATTTTACGCTTAGCTTTACGCCTATCTATAATAAATTTTAGCCGCTGAAAAATAAGCTCTATTTGAGATTTACAATGTCGATTTCAGCTTAATGCCCGTAAAGCAAATATATTTTGCGCGTTGGGGTCCTCTTAATCCTCACTTGTTACGTAGTTGATTTTAATAAATAAATAAATAAATGAACATTAAGTTACATGTTTAATTCGCCTTGAAGCCAACGCCCCTAAATCAGACATTCTAACAAATTAAGTTACAGTTTGTTCGCCTTAATTCCGGAATCTCCAACAGAACTTTTATTACCTATCTTTACCACAAATTTTTAGCATTCGACTTCAAGGCAAAAAAACATGTAGCTTAATGTTGCTGTAAATAAGGCTGCTTTATGGGCTTATTTTTTACTTTCTAGTGGATTCGATGTAGAATTTTCAAATTGAAGTTTGAAACAACTTCGAACCAAGTTTATCCGCCCCCAGTCAGAGACCTCAGACAGTGTGGTCTCGATTTGAGACACAAGTTCTTCGCGGTTTTCCTCCACAATGGAACGAGGGATATTTGCACGACCCGTGTAATAAGCGTCTCCAGTACTGTCATCTGCATAGCAATGCATGTTGTTGATGTCCAGCGTAGAAGACAGCACAGAACCTTGCGGGACACCAGCATTATTGTCCATGTTATCAGAGCAACTTCCGTCAACTACGGTTTGTATGCGTCTGCCGGACAAAAAGCTAGCCACCCATTTGCATAAACCTTCGGGCACTCCGTAAGATGGCAACTTCGATAGAAGACCCCGGTGCAAGACCCGATCGAACGCCTTCGCTATGTCCAGGCTACATGCCAATGCCTCCCCCTGACTCTCAATGGCTAGTGCCCATCGGTGTGTGAGATACACGAGAAGGTCACCAGTCGAGCGACCGTGGCGAAAGCCATATTGACGATCACTTACCAGGTCGTGTTCTTCTAGGTATCTTAGAAGCTGTGTGTAGATCACACGCTCCATCACCTTGGAGAAGACAGAGGTAATAGCAATAGGCCTGTAATTCGATGGATCTGATCTATCGCTCTTTTTGGGCACCGGGTGCACATTCGCAGTCTTCCATGAAGACGGAAATTGCCTAGTGTGGTAGGAAAGCGCGAAGAGGCGCATGAGTACAGGACAAAACTCAGGAGCACACTGCTTAAGCACCACTGATGGTATACTGTCTGGCCCACTCGACTTATGAACGTCTAGAGAAAGCAACTTCCGCCGGACCTCCCGCTGTTTTATGGAGCGGCATGGCCTTACCGCACCACGGTAATAATTCAATATAATTTATTCAGTTTAGGCTACAATAATTGAGCACTTATGAATGTCACTACGCCATCGGTTCGTAAGTCTACAGGGCGGGAGACCTTGTACTGAGAAGAACCGGCAAGAAACTCAGCAAGGGCATTTTTTTTCTCCCTTTCTCTTACAGCGTCCAATTAAAATATTGGAAAATGCCCTCCCTATCATAAAAGGACACTTTCCATTACAAACATAAAAAAACATGAAATATAAAGCACAAGCACAACATAAAAAGTATCTAATATAAACAAAAGACAGTTTATGATTCATCACTAAGAAATAATCAATGTCTTACTGTATTAATAAACAAAACAAAAAAGTAAGACTAAATACTAAGAAAACAAAGAAGTTTGTAAGAGCAGACCAGCCTCCACAGGCGGCACCCGTTCACGAGTATGACACATGAATCAGCCATCGCTCAACCATGTTTTAGGGAACGTAACGACCCGACACACACGCCACCACCGCAGACACTTTGAGAGAGCATGACATCATATCGATACGAAATTGAAGCTACGATGCCACAGAAACAAAGACAAACAGACACTAGGCTCCAAATATATCAATATAATATATACCTTGTCCATATTGGACAACTTTCTAAATATCGATATTAAAATTATGACCTCTTTGAATTCCTAGCAAATTCTAAACAACACAAATAAATATTAATTTTGCCGAAATTCAATATTGTACTGCTAATCAACGTAGCGATTGTATTCTCTCTGCTGCTCCCCTTTTTGGAGCATCGTTTGCAAAAGACATATTTGTAACCTCGATATTATACAAATAAATTCTTAAACTCACTATTACACCGACAAATTAAGTTAAATTTAGCAAAGTTTTATGATTAGTTCCATCTATCAAGACAGCATACTTACATGCATACAATCTTTTCTTATATATATATATATATAAAAATGAATTGCTGTTCGTTGGTCTCACTAAAACTCTGGAACGGCTGGACCGATTTGGATATTTTTCTTGTTGTGTTCGTTATTGTTAAGGCAAGGTTTATAAGGAAAAAAAACGGTCATGTGCGAGTCGGACTGCGCACTAAGAAAACCTGAAGACGGCGTTAGTGTTAGGGCAAAGTTTTTATGAAAGAAAAAAACCGTTAAGTGCGAGTCAGACAGGGTTAAGTGCGAGTCAGGCAGGGTCAAGTGCGAGTCAGACAGGGTCAAGTGCGAGTCGGACTCGCACCATAAAGGTAAACCGATTGTAATGAAATTTTGGTAAGCTGCACATGCCGGGGAAGGTTTCTGAATTAGTACAACCCTTTCACAATAGGTTGGGGCGCCAGTTGATTTAAAAAAGCGAAACAACGTACGCGGGGTCAGCTAGTATACGATAAAATTGGTTCCCTGAGACTTTCGCGGTGGCGTTTCAAATTGGCACACAAAATTAGCTGTCATTTGTATAGAAAAGCCAGTCCACTATCCGTTAATTTCAGTAGTGTATATAGTAGCAAACAGGCCTATGACACCTTTAAATCCACATACCCCGTTTTAGCGCTAGCTTGTTGGAAAAAATAAAAAACCAGCTAGTTTGTGTGTGTGTGTGTGTGTGTGTGTGTATGTGTGTGTGTGTGTGTGAGTGGGTGAGTGTGTGTGTACGTGGACTTTTAATGTGATTGGGGTTGAGATATTATTTATTTGTTGATGTTTATACTATATTTTATATTTTTTTATCATTTTTTATTTTTATATAAATTAACATTTAAAATATTGTATTATTGATATTATTCACTTGATAGGTATAACTCGCAAACACGGTTAAGTGGAGAATTTTTGGCGTAATTTCTGCGATATTGAGATGATGCAAATAGCTTAGTATGTCGAGTACGACGAAGAGGCACTGAAAAGTTTATTTGAGACAATAGACAAAATTTGTCTAAACGGCAACAGAGTATGTCATGGAGTAGCATTTGGTCTAGTAAGGTCCTCCGCGATCATTCAAAGATAACAATTTATAATGAAGGCATTTTTCTTTGTAGGTACGATATTAAGTCTTAGTTTTAAAGTCTAGATAAGAAATATTTTTTTTTTGAATCTTTTCTACTTTGTCTTTCTACAGTTGATAACGAGGAGACCAGATACTACTACCATATTCTAATATGCTCCGTAAATACGAATAATATAGAAGTTTCATTCAATTAACGTTACGAAACGAAGCAAGAACGTAGGATGAAGCCTAAACTTTTATATGATTTATTGGTTATGTGAAGTCCTTAACAAAGTCAGTTTTATTAATTGGTGAATCATCAATTTTGTTTGTAAAACATAAAGGTTTATTTTATCGAGAAAATGTAATAGACTGGCATTTATTTAAATTAATATTGATGCGATTCAATGTGTAGTATTCCGATAGACTATTTAAATCATGTTGTAATTTATAGCAAATTATGAAAACATGTGTAGATGTCATAAAGGTAAGCATTGTATAGAAGAGGTAATAAATGGGATCCTTGGGGAACACCGGAAGTGATAGGGACAATATCTGATTTATAACCTCCTAATACCACTGCTTGGAACCGATTGCACAGGTATGACTCAATGCAATGCAACAATACACTGTGAATCCCTTGCTGTTCTAGTTTGCGCAGCAAGATGACGTGATTCATCTGATCTAAAACTTTTACAAAATCAGTGTAGATCACATCAACCTGCCCACTAGATTCCATATTTTTTTAAGTATAGGTGACGAACTCGGTTATGTTACTTATGGCAGATCGTCTTTTTAAAAAACCATGGTGACTGACAGGGATACCATAGTAAATGGTAGGATAAATGGCATTATAAAAAAGTTTTTAAAATATCTTAGCAAAAATGTTAAGGATAGAAATCAGTCTGTAATTTTCGACTTTGTTGTGGGAACGCTTTTTGAAGATTGGAAAGATATGGTCATCTTTCCAAGCTTCTAGGAATTATCCCTCACTAAAAGATCTGTTGTATAAAATGCACAAAAGTACTTTTAAAAGTAAATTATGTATAAACACTTGTGGTATGTGGTCAGTGCCTTTTAAAATCCTGTACTCCTGTTATGTATTGAGAGTATCACTATGGGCTGAGTCAGGTAGTTCAGTAGTAGGATATTAATGGGCAGGCTGAGACAAAACACAGTGGAAAAAGTCATTAAACGCATTAGAAATGTTTGGCCCATCGGTGTAAGTTATTCCCTCGTATATTATTTTTGCATGGTAATTTGAGTTATGACCACGTTTTGACTTGATATATGACCAACATTTTGTAGTATTACGTAAAATAGCGCTCTCTTTGGCATTCAAATAGTCGGTATGGCACTTGTTACGCAAAGAATCTACTCTTTTACGTAACGTAGAAAAAGCACTGCAATCAGCCTTATTTCTATACTTCTTCCACCGTTTATGAGCTTTGTCTTTTTCATGTAAGACTTTATTAATGAGATTGTGTACCAAGGTGGGACTTTTTCGATTTTTATGTATCTTTATTGTTGGAATATATTGCTTAATGCTGTCGTTAATTTTTTCATAAAAAAGGATATTGCGTCGTCCAGAGGCTTACAGGAAAGATGCGATCGCCAGTCAACATTTAAAAGATAGGTGGTGATAGCTTCATAGTCACATTTCTAAAAAGTAATTGGAACCTCTTTCATAGGGGCAACCGAAAAATTAAGTTGAAAATTAAAAAAGCCGAGAGTAGCGTGACACCTCGATATCAAAGTTTGAAAATACTAAGTCCAACGTCTTTCCCTTGAAATTGGTGATAGATGAGTTATGGTGTAAGCCTGTTAAAGCTTATTCGTTAATGAGTTCGTTACCTGCCTTTTGGAGTTCGACTGAGCCAGATATTAAGTAAGATGTACATACAGATGAAAATGAATATTATGTAAATTAAAATCCCCTGCGATAATATAACTCTGACTTCAATTATAAGAGTTAAATAGCACAGCATATTTAGGAACTCATTAATATCTTGTGTATGCGCATTATCATTTCGTTTATGTTTGGCCGATTGACCCGGTATATATGTAGCTATAATGTATAGGTCACAATTGACCGGAAAAAAGTTAACTTCGTCAAATGTATTGTAGGTTGTATGTGTAGTGCCGCGCTGCCGGCGCCGATGAGATAAGAGTACTCACCTAGCTATATATATATGCATAATGTTTCGTACGGTGAGGAGGTCTGCCATGAGTCATTCACAGCTGCACATAGTTCGGCACGTACCAAGATCGCGAGTCCACCTCCCGTGCGCTTGCTTGTGTCCAGCGCTGTCAAAATCATAATGTCATATTCGTTATTCAGTAACTGAAGGTGTAAGTCATTAACTTTAGTACGTAAGCCCCGTACGTTTTGATAATATGTATTGAGGTTATATGTTACTGACGAATCGAACGTGAAAAAATGAGTAAGTTAAGACGCTTATGAGTTAAACATATTAACGTTTTACGAACGAGAGTATGCACAGAATCGTGTGACTTACAGATTAACATAATTCTGTAAAAAATACTTAAATTATAGTAGTAGTACTTAATGCATTTTGTGAACTACCAGAAACGCAACGTACAAACGTTCATGAAAAATATTATTTAAACCTTTTTGGATGTAAAGTTCAGTTACAGAAAAAAAATTGATGTAAAGAAAAGTTTTGCATGTGTGTCTAAGAGAAATACGAATTTCTATGTATCCTACCATTCCTACCCCAAACATATACTACCTGATTTGTTTTAAAAAGTGGTTTGAAAGTACTATAGTAACTATACTATAGTACAATATGTTTACAATGTCACTAATATATAATTATACGTATACCAGCTTGGCCCTTTTGACTCGGTTCAACGACGGGCTGTGAGAATTGTCGACGATCCCAAACTCACATGCCGTATCGAACCCTTAAGTCTTAGGAGAGACTTTGCCTCCCTGTGAGTGTTCTACCGCTTGTACAATGGGATGTGTTCTGAGAAATTGTACGAAATGATGCCCACCGCTACTTTCTACCATCGCACCGCTCGCCATCGGCAGGGAATTCATTCTCACACTTTAGAACCGAAACAGTGCGGTTTCAGAGAAACTTCCTCCACGGACGCTTGGGTTGTGGAATGAGCTCCCTGCCAAGGTTTTCTCTAAAGACAACAGTATGGGGTTCTTCAAGAAAGAAGTTATTGGATTTTGAAGGGTTGGCAACGCGCGAGTGTTACTGGTGTTACAAGCGTCCATAGGCCACGGTGACCGCTTGCCATCAGGCGGACCGTGTGCTTGGTTACCAGCTTAGTAGTATAAAAAAAAATGTGTGTCGTATTGCCTACGTAAATGTTTGTTTTGTTATCATAATATCTAGACAACATTAGAACAGTTGCCGTATGTAAGAAGATATACGTACTGGGTGGCACATGCTCATAGTACTTTGCCCTCGGTTTAGCAATAAGGAGATCAACATTAATCTAGAAAATTTCTTTAGCCGTAATAGTGCTCTCAATAAATGTAAATCCTTTCTGTTTTTAACGTTTTAATAGTTAGGTAGCTAGTAATTTATCGAAGAAGGCATCCAAACCTAAATAAGAATAAACAAATTAAGCATTAAAGATATGCAGTGCTCAACATACACAGCATGGTTACTGCCGCTAACAAACGAAACTAATAGTTTTGCTGGTGTAAATATCCAAAAGTGTTTATACACCAAAACTGATAATGTTTATATACACAACAAATTGATACAATTTATGTCGTTATTGGCATCATTGTTGGCGTATGTAGCAAAAACATTATGCAATGTTTGTATTTTTCATTCTATATCACTTTGCTACCTAGGTAACACATAAACTATCTTATGTTTTTTTCAAAAAATGTAATATTGCATTTTACTTAAATAAAAAAATATATTCAAAGTTGCAACACCTATGCTTGGAATAAATATTAAAAAATGGGTTTATCTTGTTTTACTTGTGTAACACTGACTAGGTAGGTACTTATCAGATTAAAAAAATGAATAAATCTTAATATTGGGGTGCACGTCGAATCGATATAAGGGTTTGTAATATACTCATGTAACATATGTCATCGTACCTTTTTCTTTGTGTTATATCGACTCATTTTATTTTAGTTTGTAGTTAGTTTGTTGTTTGTTTCAGATTTTCTGATTGATTGAGGCTTAAAATTGTTCGAACTGATATAGTTTCCCAGACATGACGCTGGCAAAATATACTAAGAAGTAGTATGACTGCCATTCATTAAGAAAAGATAGAAAATGCAGAATGCAGGGTTGCGTTCAAAAACGAGTAACTTTAGTAAAAAATGACGTCATCGGGTTCCTAACTCTACCCTATAGTTTTTGAACGGCTAACCGAGTTACATCTGTCAAGTTTTAATCAATGTTTCCACTTTTAGGAATTTCGCCCTTGTAGGGGCATTTTTTTTATTTGAAATACCTTTGTAAGGCCTACGGAACACTAATATGTATAATCAAAACAAAAGAATTCACCAAGTTTTTTTTTTTCAGATAAAGACTTTATTTCAAATAAAGTTTATTATTAGTTTTAGGCTATTTTTTTGACTTTGAGTGAGAACAAACTAATAGTTTCCTTCTTGCTTTTTTGAATTAAGTTTTCAGAAACTAGGTGGGAACTTGGTGAATTCTTTTGTTTTGATTAAACATATATTTTAATAAAACTTACCATTATTATTAAGTATATAATAATACTATTTATTTATCAGTATGTTAACAATGTTTACCTTTTTGTAGTTGTAACGTTGTGTTTGCATTCTAAACACTTGAATCGCGGTTTATTTTATTGTTAGATTTTAAGTTGACAAAAAATAACATGAAAATAGGAGTATTTCTAAACAGCTAAAATTTACGGCTAAAATCAATATTTTCAAACTATTTTAAGGCATTCAGGGTTATGCACTAAAGATTCTAAGAAAAAACTGAACCCTAGTAGTGGTGTGGAAATACTTAAAAATCTTTTATTACTAAAAAAACTCCAAATACAAAAGTCATAGAAAAATACTTTAATACAAAAACAAACAACAAAATAATTTACTAATTTTCTTAATACGGAAACATTGCTTTGAGCATTTAAATCAAATATGGCCGCCTACTCCGACGAACCCGCGTCGAGTACGGTTCACTTGAGCCAACCCTAGGGTAACAACTCTACGCGTTTTTGAACGGATTAGGGTTGGAACTCAGTTAGTTTAGGAACGGTTCGAGTCATAACTCTACTCGACTCAGTCGGTTTTTGAACGGCCCCCTGCATGTATATTTTAAATCAAACAGTTGTAGGCTGTTGGTAGGTAGCCATTTAATTCAAAGAGTAGAATAATATTAAAAAGGATTTAATGCAAATATAGGGTTTCACCAATATAATCATTCTTTCTCGGTAAGTTTTATATTATTTAATTAAAGAAAATTAACTATCAGTCGGCCATTGAGTGATGGTCAAATAGTTCTCGGACGTGGATTGTTTTTGGTTCTCGGACATGGCTTGCTTATAGATTGAGCTTACATTTTCATCTGTTATTAAACAGATGAAACAAAAAAAAAGAGGATACAAAACATGCGCTGAATTGAAAATAAAATTAAAAACTGGTTGCTCTAACTAAAAGACTGTGGAATTAAAAAGTGTACTAAAGGGGCGCCAAGTTTTTTTTGGGTATAATACACATTATATCACTAAACTTAAGTCATGTGTGGTTAACAATTGAATATGTTTTGATAAGTAATTTTAGTTAATATATAGTTCATAAAACAAATGTTTTTCATTATTTTCAGATTGAGTTCTTACACAAAAGCCAATAATTTAACAATTAGTTAATTCCTGTGCAAACACAGTGTTGGTTTGGGTTCCATTTTTTGTGTGACTGATTATTAGTTTGCTTACCTGTATTTACAATGGAAGGTTTGGGAAACATTACTGAGATATTAGACAATCTGAAGGTAGTAATAATTTTTTTTAATATTACTACTATTATAACCTAAATCATAATTTTTTATTTTGACTTTGGTTTGCACATTGAATAGCGAGAATACCCGTGTTGTTTAGTTTTCTCTGCTCCAAAGGTAGATGGAGGGGTCCTAAAATTTATGTATGAAGAGCAAAAAAGCACTTATCTGGTTTCCCTCCTGTGAAGGTAGACTAATAGGTCAAATGAGTGGCAGAAGCCTGGTTAAACTCAAACAACATGATTAACTATCTATGCATTCAAATTGTTCTCATTAATGAGTCATGTTTTAAAATTATAATTGTATTAACCATTTTTAAGGTGCACAATAAATGGTTTTAAAATTTTCCCGTAGCTCTAACAGATTTTTTTGTGAAAATGTAGGTGGTGAATGAAATAAGTTTGAGCACTTAGTGACTGTTTAATAACTATGTAAGGATGATTTTGTCCAAATTTAACCCCTTTTGCATATAAATCAAAGATTATAAATTAAATGATGAGAAGTTAAATATTGTATAAAAAAATTATTCCCCTTCTCCCCGAGGTAAATAGATTTTGTAAACCCCCTGCCCATTGGGATTCATACGAAATTAATGAGCGACCCCTTATGTTTTAGGGTTTGCTTATAATGTCACTATGGTAATGCCTCAAAGGGAACCAGTCACAGATTTTTTTTTTTTTTACCACTAAGCAGTAGGCAAACACCGCCGGCACCGTAGCCTATGGACGCATGCAACACCAAGGGCATCACTCGCGCGTTGCCGACCCTTCAGAAATCTAATAACTTCTTTTTAGAAGAACCCCATACTGTAGTCCTTAGAGAAAACCTTGGCAGGGAGCTCATTCCACAACCTAAGCGTTTGAAGGAGGAAGTTTCTCTGAAACCGCACTGTATGCGACCATTTCGGTTCTAAAGTGTAAGAATGAATTCCCTGCCGATGGCGAGCGGTGTGATGGTAGAAAGTAGCCGTGGGCATCATTTTGAACAATTCCTCAGAACACAACCCATTGTACAAGCGGTAGAACACACACAGGGAGGCAAAGTCTCTCCTCAGACTTAGGGGCTCGATACCGCAAGTGAGTTTGGGATTGTTGACAATTCTCACAGCCTGTCGTTGAACCGATTCAAAAGGGCCAAGCTGGTATCCGGATGCACCCGCCCAGAGATGGCAGCAGTACTCCATATGGGGCCGGACTTGCGACTTGTAAAGCAGCAACCTTTGCCCCAATGTGAAGTACTGCTTCGCTCTGTTGAGTACACTCCCCTCATTATATGGGGGCTTTTTTTACCAATCACTGGAATTTTGTGGTATAGTTGGTGAGCCCAACAAATGAATACTGCTTCTAATACAGTTTACCTGGACAAAGGTGGCTTTTGATAACATATATGATTAATATCTGTTCCAGAAAGAACTTCAAGACCTGTATACATTTAGAGACTTGTTCTTTGAGATTCATCCAATAGAAATGGCATCAGAAAAAACAAAGCTTGTAGATGATAAGAAAAACAAGCTGGTAGAGAAATTTGAAACTATTGATGGTAAGATTTTTTTAGGGGCTAACATAAGTGAAAGTGGCTCCCTCACTACATTTTTTAATTCCCATTAAATACAAACTCATTTTCAAAAAAGTGCTCAAATTAAAAGTTTTATGTACAAGTGGGCAATTTTTAGAAAGTTTTATTTGCTAGATATTATTGATGTGCAGGCTGGAAAGTTCATTTATGCTAAGAGTGGCACTTTTAGCATAAATGAACTTTCTAGCCTACACATGCATAATATGTAGCGACTAAAACTTTCTAAAAATAGCTTACTTGTACTTTAAACTTTTAATTTGAGCACTTTTTCAAAATTCCTTATGTGATGAATACAAATTGAAAAATCTAATAGGGGGGGCCACTTTCACTTATGTTAGCCCCTTAAATAAATATATTTGAAATGAACATTGGTGATCAGTTTTGTATTTTAGTAGTTGAACTTTTACAATTTGAATTTTTGTAATGATCAAATACAACGTACATAGTTCATTCAATAAACTTGATGAAAATATGTCATAAAAATAATTACATAATCAAACACTTAATCTTTTAAGTGTTAAAATTTCTATATAAAAAAATAATTCGTAGTGGGATTCAGAACTTACATGATAAAAATAATAATCATAGTACTATTCATGTGTAGTTTCTTAATGAGAACAAAGTTATATATTTAGTGGTATAAGAATATTATTTTGTTTATTGATTATATAAGCAAGGAAAATGTTCCGAGAATTCAGTGTGAGAATTGGTGAGACATCAGAACTTTGAACTAAATGTACTGTACTAAAGAGATTAGCTGATTGTATGAGGATAGTTGAAGTAACTGAAGTTCCTTAAATATACCATAAATAATATATAAATCAGGTAATTTGGCTTACTTAGTGTGTCATTAAGGTTGTTAAAGGTTACTCTCGTTGTTGTAATAATTTGTCCATATTGAGATAAAATTTTACAGAGATGTGTCTTCTGTGAGCCACCAAATTTTTCTGCCACCATCTAACTTTTAAACCGCCTGATCTAATAAACTTAAAAATCACAATAATTTACTTAATTATAAATACTACTGATGAAAATTGATTTAGATAAAATTGGTTTATAAGTTATTTATATGAAGGTGCAAAGATCTATAATAAATTACCAGATGATATAAAAAATACAAGTTCATTTTTACTATTTGAAAAAAAGACTAAAATGTCATATTACAAAATTAAAGTAAGCTATCATAACAATTTAATTTCTAACCTTGTTTCGGTTCTGATGAAATTTAATTAGAATCTATTATTTCGTCTAATATTAAAACTTAAATAATAAAATAAGGCACAATATATGTATAATAAGATAATAACATAATATATATAATATATAATAATATACAACTACTTCAATTTGTACCTATCTATTTAATATCAATAAAATACTATATACTTTATATCCAACTAACATATAATAGTAACTCAACATATCATAATACAGTCCTAACTTCTTTATCTTGTACAACATTTTCCTATATTGACGATGGTCACCGATAAAGTGATTAGCCACTGACCGATAGTCACGTAATTATACCGACCGACCGATAGAACCCATTTCTATTGATTATAAACAGTGGTGGCCGACACAGATATAACCACCTTGACTTGAACTTGTTTCGATGCCTGTTAAAATATATATTTCTACTTACCCACTTATTTTGCTAAATGTATCATTGTCAACATTTGTAAATGTACAAACATAGCTTTCCGTACACTCTAGATCTAAGTTAAATAATTTGTTTTTGTTTTTCTCAGTAAGTGATTTATAATCTTTTGAGTAATAAATGTCTAAAACCTCATTTATATATTCACTATAATTCTCATTGTGCCGAACCCTAACTTAATGCGAGTATTAAATGCACTTGCCGAATTTTCCTACTTCTGTCTCAGGTTGTGATTAATCTGGAAGTCCAGTAAGCTGGGTTGACATTTTAGTGCCATCTAATTGCAAATAGGAAGTAAGGAAATGTTGATATTATCAACATTGCTTCAGGGCTGGGTTGTATATCTAGTGACTAGTTTGACAGACTTAGGCTTTTTGAAATTATTGTAATAGGAAGCAGTCATTTCTTGAATAGGCATTCAAGATACTTTATGAATTGATTGGGAGCAGCAAATCATCTTTTCCAATTATCTTAAAGGTTTTACACTGTCAAAATCTATTTCCTCAGTCTGGGGTAGTTTTTATTACTACTTTTATATATTTTTCTTTATCAAATTTATTGCAAAATATAAGCCTCCTCCAGTTAAGTGTGGTTATATTTTATCTTTCTTCTCATTTTCTGTCCATATATTTTTTTAATACATTAACTCCTCAAAAGATTTACTAAAACAAATATATTTGAGTAGTAGAAACAATGCTCTCTGTTAACCAATATATTTTATTAGTTAGTTTTTACTTTACAATTCTTTAAAAAATGTTTTTTATGTTTCTTCTTAATGTGGTTTGGTGGATATATACATACAACATTTTTAGGTACTTTGGTTAACTATTGAGGTATGGGTCCTAATTGGGATTATAATTGGGTGGTTGATTAGATGAAAATATCTTATCTTTTGTAAACTATTGAGGTATGGGTCTAAATTGGGACCATAATTGGGTAGTTGATCAAATGAAAAAGGCTTTTTGTAAGTCAGATTTCTGTATTATTTATATACACACAATTTTGAAATCTAAAGCATTGTATATTTGCCCTAATTTATAGTGGACTCACAGATCCCTTTCCCTGAACGAGCACAATTCCTTTACTTGAAAGGAAGATGTTATAATATCAGCACCACATATGACGCTAGGGCAATACAATGTCTTAGCAAGGCCGTTAAGCTAAACCCTCATTTAGTGGATGCCTGGAATGAACTTGGTGAATGTTATTGGAAGAATATGAATATCATTGAAGCCAAAGCTAGTTTTGAAGGCGCTATTAAACATGTTAGTATACAACATTCTATTAGAATATAATAATTGTTCTACCAGGGTGTGTGGATTTGACTTTGGGGGACAGAAAATGTGATTTTTATATGTTAAGTATCTTAGTTTGCTACTACGACAGCAGTTGCTTAACTTAGTAATAAGCCTTATGAGCGGTTAAAAAATAATAGCTTGACAATGTCTGCCAATTCATCTGTGCCAGCACGGACAAACAATGGCTGAGGCAACAAACATGTAATTTATGGGTGAATCATGTGATGAACTTGAACCATTTGTTATAAAATCACCATGTCCAAATTTTACTAGTGACTTACCCAATTTTACAAGTTGCAGCTAAAATTTGGTTGGCCCAATATTTTGTAGAGCTAGAATATGTCTTGGTTCTCAACTGTAAGGGTATAGATGTCAGTTTTTCACCACATAGAATTAAAAAGTGTCAATTTAAATGGCCTTAACCTGAAAACTATAGCTGTAGTTACCAAGAAAAACTACTAAAAATACTTTTAGTCCGATTAAGAGTTCCCACAGGAAACGGTTTTTCCGTTGAGATTGTTTATGTAAAATACATAAAAAAAATCCATCTCAATATTTATCTTTTTGTCCGAGCATTCGTAGCCATTCTGCATCTTGATAATATATAAATATAATAATGTAGTTGTAAAAATTTAACAGACCTGTTCCACTCATTAAAGAAATTTATTATTTGTACCGTTCGTTTCTATATGAATTTTTGGTAAAGAATATAAAATTTGAGTGTTAAAAATTTTTTTCCTTGCTTTCTTTCTTTATCTTTCAAGAAAGCTTCAACTTTGTTATTATGTATATAAAGTAATAGACTTCTAGCAATTTGGACATTGGCTATAGGTGAAGTATTAATAATGCGTGAGACCTTTGTCCTTCTTCCTTTTGAAAGATTATATTTAACTTGCAAATATTTTTTTTTACCACAATCTTGCATGTACTTCTAAGTCTAATTTTTAGTAATTTCAGGAAAGTAATCGTCTATCACTTCGTTGCCTTTCGATAATACTACGACAAGAAAGTGGCGATAAAAAACGAGATACTGCTCAGTTTATTAATAAAAGTGTAGAGTTAGCAAAAGAAGCTGTGGCTCTTGATACAAAAGATGGATTGTCTTGGACAATATTAGGCAATGCATATTTATGCCAATTTTTCAGTGTATCCCAAGATCCAGCAATTCTGAAACTGTGTATGAGTGCCTATAGACAAGCATTGTGTGACCCTATTGCTAAGGGGCAGCCCGATTTGTACTACAATAAAGGAATTGTAAGTGGTCTTAAATAATTTTTATTCAATTTACCAAGGTTGTATGTAATATTCGACGATATTCATGGCTATATACGTGGGACACTCAGAAAGTTTTGAGAAACTAAAAAACTAACGTCTATGGATAAAATATTTTAATTTAATCTTTTCAAAGAACTCTCCATCAGCCTGTTTACAAAGCTTCATACGTCTGAACCAATTTTCGAAACATTTTTCCAGTCCGCCGCTCTTCCACGGCCTACTTGAACGATGCTAGCGCATCTTGCGGCGAAGAAAACTGTATCCCTTTCAGCTGATTTTTTTATTTTAGGGAATAAAAAGAAGTCACATGGTGCCAGATCAGGACTGTAGGGGGTGACTCAAGACTCTGACCGATGTGGTGTCCAGGAAGTCCCTCGTTTAGAGCACTGGGTACACGAGCGCGTTGTCATGGTGAAGTAGTACCCTGTGGAACCATGTGTTCGGTCGCTTGTTGTTCATTGCAGAAAAAACTTCTGGCTGGCATTTTGTGGTATACTTTGGCATTGATGCTACTTTGGTCTCGTAATGGAAATGAAACCAGATACCCCCTCAAGTAAGGCGACCGCGCTTGAACTCGCTATGCCAACGGTATATGGTTGCTTTTGAAGGTCCTTCATCCATAAAAGCCATTTGAAGTCGATCAAATGACTCATCAGGTGACTCATCTCGATGCAGATCCATTTTTAAATGAGACACGATAATTTAATTTGTCTCTCAAAAAAATGTGGAGGAAAATTCGAAATTCGAACAATGGTATTTTTACTTTTAAATTACCAAATTTTTCAAAATAATTACAAGTGGCCAGTGCCTTATACATAAAATCTTTTTTCGCAAAACTTTCTGCATGGCCTGGTATGTGTGTGGTACAAAATTGATTTCGATTCTCACTGATATAACTCTCAAAGTGTAGTTCGTGTAAACATATCTCTTCTCCTTAGATCTTAGTTATCGCATTTACGGTGGAATGGTTGTAACAGACTTGTAAAAGTTTTTTAGCTTTGACCTATATTTATATCTATATGGACAGGTCACAAAACCTTCTGATGAATTTCTGACTGAGCCTAGCCTTGCTAAATTTGGTATGAAAGGGGCTACTTTGGAAACGCTTTCTAACAAAGAACGTACTGTGTTATTCACTGTAAGAGCCCCATAAACAACTATTAATATAATGTTTCAGCAGTACCATACTGGCAAATGGGATATCTGTAAATTACATTTTTACTTAGCCCCATTAATGAAACTACCGATGGTTCATAGAAAACTATGGACTGCATATATAATTATTACAATTTGATTTCCCCTGTTGATCTAAAGTTAATTATAATAGAATCAAAGCTGTCTTTAAGAATGAAGTCGAAATCCATCCTCTATTTTAAATATTTCCAGGCATTAAAATATGAAGAATTTTATGATGAGGCATTGGATAGCTTTGATTATGCATGTCGACTGGATCCACCCTGGGAACCCCCACTAATGGAGCTGAACAAACTGATACACTACCTATCAGGGGTCAATACTTTGGTTCGGACAAAGGGGAAAATTAAGACAAAGAAACTTGGACAGATGGTGCAGGTGAGTAATGATTATTTTTTATTGTGATCAGTTTATTTAACGTTTTATTTTAATTATTTTAGTAAATGGTTTGTCTTTTAGTTATTTTTTTTTTTCTCTTTGTACAAAGCTTATTTTAAAAATATTTCTTTATAGAAAAAATAACACTAGTTATAAGCTGTTTTCAGAATATTTTTTATTGTTTCAAGTTTAAAAAATCATACTAAAAGCAGCCATTTTTAGCGGTAATTCTATTAGAGACTCACTGATGCTTACTAAACAATACAAAACATTCTATAAATAGCTTATGACTAGTGTTATTATTACGGTACAGGATTATCTCTCAAATACGCTTTGTACAAAGAGAAAATAAAAATGCATTGTGGTGGTGCTAGTTGGCTACTATTGTCCCCTCAAATACTGATCAAATTGATACTACTTTTAAATGCTATATCAAAATCAGATACCTATTCATTTTAATGTTTCTAACATTGTTATGAATTATCACAGATTCTTAAAATAAAATATAAACAGACATAAAACATAGATTTAAGATGCAGATGGGTTCGGAAATTTCGTCTGGAAGCAATGATAGACAGGAAAAAAAGTAAAAACTATTTTTTTTTCTGATATATGATTTAAGCTAAATTAGGCATAGTTTACTTCTAAGGTTCTTGTGGGCGAAGCCAGGATAATTAGGCATTGATAGTTACTAGCAGACAAATATATGTCTGTCTTTTTGTAGATAATGTTAAACAAAAAACTGTTTATTAGCCGGATTTGTAGCTTCTAGTTGATTAGCACGGAGACAGGTCCGTGAAAAATAACGTCAAAAACAAACAAAGTAGCACATTCTTGGCAAAACAGTGGTGCAACGTAGAATTTACAGCCAAAAGTTATTATTTTAGTTTTTACCAAAATATACTTGATTTTGTCTCAAGATGTCACTGCAATTAACAGTTAAATTGCAGTGACAGTTATTTCTGATAATAAGGAATTTACTTTTAAGGTTTATACTAATTTGACAGTAAATTTACAGGGCATAGACAAGAAAATGATTGGTATATATGGTCCAGAGAATCTTCACACATTTGGTACTAGACGTAACGTGTCTTTGGATTCCACGCGCTTAGATGCGTTGCAAGAGGGAGTCAATCAAGGAAAAGTTATTTTAGGACGAGTTGTTGGCTCTATACATAATGAAAATGCTGTACCTTTGTGAGTATCCAATGTTTTATTAGTAATCGAGTCTGAATTACTCTATTGGTCCAAAAAACGAGAAATTTAAAAGAGCATTTTACAACCTATTGTTTGAAATAGGTAGAACTTTATATTGACTTTCATCTTTGAATGTCATTATAACAGATTTTACCTCTATACATCCAATTCAATCTGTATAAACAATAGAAAGATCCAGAGATAAGTATGGCATAGTCTCTTTACTAGGCTTGAATAGGCCTGTGAACATACTATCTTTTACTTATATGTGATGTTTTGTGATTATTTTTAAAATAGATCTTGCTGAAACGTTGTCCTTGTTGTGGGACAGCCTTCTAACAAATTGATAAAAATCTGGTTTGAAACATAGGAAGCCTTTGGATTGGGCATATTAGTGGCATATTTATTTTTTACCTACCACTGGCTGGCAGCTATATGAATAATAGAAATGTATCTAACGACACAGTGTTGATATTTGCTGAGCAGTATAATTTATGCTCAGTGTGTATCATGTAAAAAATATTTTTAAATATGTTTCAGCACATTTGCCATAGTAGATGAAAGCATGGAATGTGCTTGTGTCACGGTATACAACTGGGCGGACGGACGTGGTACAATAATTGGGGACTGCATTGCTTTGCCAGAGCCTAAGTTGAGGACACAACGGCTTGACTCTAAATTAGCGGTAAAATAAAAACATAATGTTTGTAATGTAAGACATAAGTCGTTCAAGACATCATCCGCTAAATTGGTTTGATTTGGGGTAGGGTGGTATAAGGTTGCGCAGTAGAAATGAAATAAAAAACACAAATTGCAATTTACGTAATATTATACACCCCAGTGTATAAAATTGCGCGCTGTAGTCGATAAGATTGCGCGACTACGTTTTTTGCAAATATCACAAATAAAAGTCCCGGATCCATTGTAATCAGAGCAGTTTTTATGCCAATAACTTTTCTTTGTTATTAATTTTTGGCTTTTGAATATTTTTTTACATTTTTTGTTCTTAGTTCATTTTTAGGTTATTTTTCTGTTCGTTTTCTTTTTCTAGTTGAAGTTTATATGGTTAACTACTAATTACTTCTGATTTTTTGTGTTTTCGATCATAACTCCTAATCCGAGTCGACTTTGGAAATGGAATGATCTCTGCCAACGGTGTTGAATTTATTTGAAGACTAGACTTTGCAGGCATTAAATACTTTGCTGAAGTACGCTAAAAGATTGGTTTCGTGCAGAAAGGTCTGGGTTGTGATGGATAAATTTCGACGGTTTTATTACGTAGTTCCGCTACTTGCAAGAAACCATTGAACTCTGAATAGATTTACATGAATAATTTACTGTCTACTACTACTTTACTCCAGAAATTGATAAGTTCTGAGACCTAGATGACATATCTTGAGTATCTTCAGGGTCTCCCTTTCTGTAACGTTGCTGGCCAGAAAATCAGTGTCATCAAAAATGTCAGGATTCCATAGCACAATACCAGTGCACTTGAAAAGTTTCACTCCGCGGCCAATTGCTGCAGCCTGATGAAAAGCGGGTGAAAAATCGAAGTCATCTGACAGACGGGATGATTACGAAGCCATTTTTCGCATTCGCTGAAATAAAACTTCTTTAAACGCCAAGGAATCCCCTATCAAGAGGCTACATTTTGTGGCTGCTGTGGGGCGGTAAGGTCAGTGCTATTATATTATATCCTCAGTAAAATTTGATAGCTTTTATTGTGAAGTGCAAGACATGGTTGTCTAAAATAAGTAGGATGGTTTGATCCTTAGTCGGCTTCGTGTGGTCTCTGAAATGAGTTAGCCAATCGAGGTAAATATCTCCATTTATAACACAGGACCTGATCTGAGACCATGCCAATAGATCCAGGTGGTGCAGCGTCTAACAGTTCTGCCTTCATCCTTTCCTGCCTTCCTGCCATCCTTTCATAAACGTCGGTGGAATAAAATGGCCAGTTGCAGACACAGCATTACTTTTGTGCCTCGCTCTGCGCTGGATATTTTGTTCACAGAACGCTTACCCTTTCTAGACAATACTTTTGGCTGTGTATTAGGTACAGTGGACAGTGTCTCATCCATGTTCTAAACGGATTGAAGTGGAAAGTTATATTTGTCAACTAGAGCGGATAAATGTATATAAAACCTCTCCACTTGTGGTCTATTAAATCCTAATGCTCGTGCAATGCTTGCCGAAGTTGGTTGCCTAAGAGAAAAATCCGGGTGTCGCTTCAAAAACCTGGTAGCCATTCTTTTCCTGCAATTTTAGTTTCTTCGTTGAACCTATGATATTTGCTGTTTATCCATAAAACGTTTTATCTAAAGTATCAGGTAGAAATAGTAATCTGCCTAATTTCGTTGAACATTTTGGTGGTTGTGATCGAAATCGTTAAGTAGACTCCGCCATTCCTAAAGATGATGCCACTGATCTTTTGCTTCCGCCATTATCAATTCGCCTTCGAGCCTTCATAATCTCTTCAGAAGCGATCTGTTTTCCTTCCTTTTCTTGACATACTGGAATAATACAAATCATTATAGAACTTATTCTAAATAGGAAACAGAAATGGCGGGTTAGCTAAATTATTAAAATAATAATATTGAATTGCAGGCGTGTAAAATTGCGCGCGCAGACTTAAACACATCCAAAGTGCGCAATTTTTCGCACTTGGCTGCTATTCTAAAGATCGCAAAACCACTGCCATCTCTTAGCAAATGTTCGAACTTCAGTGTTCGATGGCGAAACTTGTGTAGTAGTGCAATGCAAAATAATAACACACTTTTTGGATTCTTTATCTTTTTCGTACAATAGCACATTTACTTCCTCTCGAAAAATAAGATAAAAGTCAATAAAAACTTTGAACTCACATATTTCTTGTGTTTTCCACTGAATTTAATTTTTTCTCTAACGAGCGTAAACTAGTTCAGATAGAAAACAAAACACGATTGAAATTCGACGCAAACTTCATTTCATTGTCCTGTTATGACGAGAAACGCAATTTTTCACCCGCGCCACTTTATACCACCCTACCCTAAGGCGATCATTGCCCATTTTATTCCGCAAATACGATCTTTCAACGCTTGCTGTTGATACAGGGAGCGATGATCCATTATCAATAAGAGCTCGAGCAGTGTATTCTAATCCGTTTACAGTACGTATTACAATGCGTGCTGTAGCGAGCAATACAGTACGCGCGTCGTGTAAATGCAGCGATGTATTAGAACATAATGTTAACGGTGGCTGAGTCACGTGATCGCCAGGAAACCGGTCGAGTCACCGCGGCAAAGGTGTCTCGCTTGATACAACAACAGAAGAATGCGACGACGCGATGTTCAGCGGTGTGGAATGCGAGGGTGCCGATGCGACATTACCGGGTTCTATTCCCGGGGTGGAACATATTTTTGTAAAATGCAAAAGTGTGTGATGCGATTTAGATTGACAAATATTACATGTTTTATTTGATTTGCATAAAAGAGTTTTATGCCTAAAACTTAAACAATTGCAACAACTATTATTTGTTTTAACAATATTATAGCGGTTTTTTGGATCTAATTTTAGAAATTGTGGACAACGGTAATATTGTTCCTGACCTGTTTTGAACACAAAGGACAATAATTATGCGAAATATTGAAGCAACAAACGATTTTGTTGTTTTAAAGTTTGTTTTGGGAGCGGGTGGCAAAGAAACTTTACTAGAAGTAATTTTAGAATGACTAGGCGTAGGTATAGAAATGCTGTGATGTCCACTTATTTTTATTTGTTTCTTAACGAATTTAATTAAGCTTGAATAAGTAGGTAAGTTTTGATCTCGAACGGTATTTTCGAAACTGTTTATTGTTTCTTTGTCTAATTTTTGCAAAGCTAAAAATAGAAAAATAAAATCCTTTTTATCGTCTATGTTTAATCGATCAAATGCGCAAACCGACGCAGAAAATTTGTCTAAAAAATAATTTAAACCATCGGCCGAAGCAGATGTCAGTGGTTTCAAACTGAATATTTGAAATAGGTATGCAATTGCCAGCGAGCGAATATCTTGATATTTGTCAACTAAAGTGGAATAAATTAAATCATAATTATCGGCGGTGGGCGGTATATCAGAAATTGTGGTTAAAGCGGATTTTGACAAAATGCCTGTTAAATAAAAAACTTTGTCTGATTTACTTAAATGTAAATTATTATGCACTGCGTTGTTATAGCATTCAAAAAATGTAGGCCAATTTTTTATATCTCCGTCAAAAGTAGATAAAACTACCTTATGAATTTGGATTTTTATCCGGGATAAAGCGGGATAAAAAGAGCGGGAAGAAAGGACCAAATTCGGGAGATGTACACGCCATTCAAGGGGTTACATCCCCGTTGTGCGGTTTAAATATAGGGGTAAACGAAACTTCAGTACGTAGAACAATTAAAGACCACTTTCGTCTAAAATACGGGTTACTAGCCACACTAGAGCTGTTAAAACGTGAAAGCACTAACCTCTTGCAGCTCGTGCTGTGGTTCCTGTATCCTGGACTCCTGGAGAATTTGGTCCACTAGTGGCCGTACTGACGTTGACAAAATAAGCACTATTTTATACAATGTTTCTTTTCGCGATTGTCTTTGAAGGTGCGGAACCAAAATTATCACATTCACACACATTCATATAAAATTCAGAATATTAACAACCATAAAGAAAAATGGATGTAGCGTCTTGCGTGCGGTGCAAAGTGCAGGTCTTCCTCGAGAGGGCGTGCAGTGACATCTGGTTAGTGGAATGTAAATTTCCACTTTGTGCTATTGACTCGTACAACTCATGGTAGCATGCGACACACCGCGCAGTATATAGAAAATGGCCTAAGCACTGTTATTCCAACAAGACTAGTTTTATTCCTTTTAGTACACACAATAAGTAAAACTCATTGGTAACCGTCAGTGTAATTTACTTGTCCTCGGAATCACAAATACTTTAGTGATTATAAGTATTATTTACTTGTAGCTACTAAAGTTTTTTCTCCGTGTACTTGAAATATCTTCGACTTTCTGAAAATCTTTCTAAATTCTTCGTCCAAAGTATCATTTCTTAAGTGAATCTGGTGTATTACATTTTTCGCCTATCAATGTAGAACTTAAGTCATTTTTAGGCCTTTGCAAATACTGAGGTAACGTCAATGTATAACTGAGAAATTTCTCCCATACTAAAACAGATATCGTAAACGATGGATTATGAAAATTTCATTACATTACTAAAACCAATTGTTCCGCTTTAGATGCAATCTCTCTTCCTGTTGCCGAAACGTCAAAGAGGCTAGTGACAATAGGAGGTTCAATTAGATCAACAAAAACCATGATGGCGTGGTGACACATCTCAAATCGCGTTTCACAAACACCTGCTACTCTTGTCCTGTGTCTCTGGTACCAATGCCTGAATGTGACTTTTTAGTATACGCCCATTTAATGAATTATTTCGAAATAACTTGCGAATATCCTTTATACATCCTTTGCCTATAGACAATTGGCAGTGTCTTACGCAAGGTGTTGTCGTACTTGCACTAAGTGCAAGATTCGAACGATTGGTTTGAACCCCTTGGACCCCCCATGTGTACGTTTTTGTCTGTAACTTCTTAGGTCTTGCATATTTTTGGACCAATATGCTGAAAAGTACCTCTGCTTCTTTTGCGCACCGAATAGGTCGGATATTTATTTCTTGAAAGTCGACAGGAAAAAAAAAACTTAAATTTAGTAGGTACTTAGACATTTTGAGAAATATAGGAATGATGATCGATTTCGATCATTGAGGTATCATTGCATCTGTTGTGACAGTACAAGTTTCATAAGATAGGTGAATTATAAAATAACATGTCGGCCATAAAACACCATTTTGTTAAAGTGATAAAAATGTTTTTTTTTTTAAATATTTATTACTAAGTTAGCCCTAAAAATTATAATTAAAATAAACTTTTTTTATTTCAGACATATGACTTCAAGTCAGTACGAGTTAACAATCCTATGATGTTATTAGTGAATGGAAAACGAGTGGGGCGTAACCAAGTAGCTAGCACTCGAGTTACAAGTACATACGAGATACACTGAGTATATACTTGAAAGCTAAAAGGCAGTGATAGAAGTGGGACAAAGAGACTAATAGCTTTGTAATTAAACAATCTGGAAAGGACAATGGCCACTCTTTATATATGAGTGGATTAGCTACATGTGTTTTTGTAGGACATATCGCATTTTGTTCGGTTTTAGGAATAAAACAAAACGAGCTTAAAACTGTTAAAAAAGCTGGGATAATGAAATAGTTTAGATGATATACAAGATTTGTAGTTATATATCTTCGTAAATGTAAATATTTTTATACACATTGTCTACTCTACTACTACCATCACGTCACTTTTTAAAAAATGGTTCAAAAGGATGTAAATAAATAGAAAACTAGATATTATTTGGTACTTTTTTTTAGCTTGTTAGTTCTCGAACAAAGTTCTTATAATTTTTCCTTACGTATAAAAATATTGTTTTAGTGCTCTTTAATCATAATTATTTTGTACCATACTTTGGTACTAATATTATTTATTCCTAGGTTTAACTAGTCCAGAGTGGCCATTGTTCTTTGAAGGCAGTGATATAGCACGTAAATTTACTTACTATAATATAGTAAAGTAACCCGAATTATACATAGATTAATGTCGTTTAATTATCACAATATTATGTGTTAATGAAAAAACAAATAACTAATAAATTAGTTTAAAATTAAAATATTAATATTGTGTATAGTATTATTTCTAATGGAAATTCAATGGATTTTATATACAAAACATTAAACATACTAACTAAAATGTTATCATTTTGAAGCTTAAAATGTCTTGCCAACCTTTATACTTCCCCACTGTAGGGGCACAGCCTTCCCTCATTACAATGACATTATTTAATTATGTAAACAGTGAAAATGTGCTTTTTTATAAATTTTAGATAAAAATTTTAGCTTATCTCAGTGTGTTCTGTTTCTGATTTTGTACTCCCGAGTGGCGTAAGCGGTTGTATTTTGAACTACTGTGTCAAAAGTGCCGGGTTCGATTGCTGATAGAAGCAATCAATGTTTTGACCGTTGGTGCATTATAATGTGGTCTCGACTCTTGTGCCCGGTATAGCGTCACGCAGACTAGCAATCACGCTTGTGCCACGAAATTCCTTCGGTGTAACGATATTGTTAACTGTTCACTGCAGCAGTTGACCTTCGTAATATCTCTAACTTTATATTTTTCATAGAAAATACACAGAATCTAGAAAAACACAAATGTTGCATCATATAAATGTTTATTTCGTATGGGGATTGAACATAAATTAACACTACTACTAAGATAAGAATTCCGGAAACAGGTGGTTGTGTTTCAAATTTCCTCGGGAAACAAAAACAAAAAAATAATATTTGAGAATGACGACTTGTTTAATATATTTCAAGAGTTGTTTTTTTAATGGTAATATAATGTCTGCACTTTTATTCCTCATCCTCATATTAACAGTCTCGCCACTGTCGACTTCGCACGTCATTATTTTAGTGCATCAGCAGGCTACTGTCGACTTTTTACGTCATTATTTTAGTCCATCAGCCGTCTGGCCACTGTCGACTTTTCAAGTCAATATTTTAGTCTATCAGCATTCTGGCCACTGTCAACTTTTCACGTCATTATTCTAGTTCATCAGCAGTCTGGTTACTGTCGACTTTTCAAGTCATTATTTTAGTCCACCAGAAATCTGGCCACTGTGGACTGCTAACACCATAATTTTATTTAGTCGTGCTTTTGTCTGTAATGAAAATGTTTATATTCTTTTATCGTATCAAGTAGAACCCAACACCGAATTATAATAACAAAAATGTCTGTTGTGAATCGTATATTATGTCGATAGTAAAACAGAAATTTAATTTGGAAAAAACAAAATAAGTAATATTCATAATAAAAAAGTTCACCAGTTTTCACGAAAATGGACCTCAATATTTTTTTACTATTCTAAAATTCTCATGAAATTAAAAGTGAATTTCGATTATTCTAAATTTTCAAATCTTTATTCACGTAAACAGTGTGTTATGTTGGCTGTTAAACTGCCTTTGAAAATCTAAATAGATAAGAAAGAGTTAATTAAAAATTAGGCTGCACTTCTAGAGTCATTTTCAGACAATTCTCTACTTATAGTGATTCAAAAATAAAGATTTGTAAAATATGACAATACACCAAATCAAAGAGCGTCAAAATTTTTTCGTAAACAATGTAAAAATAACAAACTGGTGTATATGTTGAGTTAATTAAAAACAAACTAAAGAAAATTAGTTTTTAAGTAAGTTTCGTTCGCCCTGAACTTCAATGAAGTTTTTTCTATATAATGTTAAGATGTATTTATTATATTTTAAGAATCTAAACGCTTACGTGGCCTTTTTAGACAAGTTTTTGTAGTCCAGATCTTCAATTAAGTTTTTTACATTGGTTTCTAATAAATTTTGTAAAGAATGCTAATAATTTGCGTTTTTTTTTCAAAGTTTTTTTATCTTAGTCTTTAATCAAGTTTTTACATTGGTTCTGATTTGCGATTGCCAACAACAAATAATATAAGAATAACAAACATAAGAACATTAGTTGCGTGTTAAGTAAGTTTTTGTCGTCCTTTTGATGTGTGATTGTCAACAAATAATATTATAAAAACAATAAAACAACAACAAATCTGTGATAACACAAAACAAACTAAAATATAAGTTACTTTTTTGAGTATGTTTCTGATATACTGGTGAATACGAAGAAGTTTTTACATTTTCTGTACATGTTTTTTCTACAAAAATATGTAAAGCATCTAAATGTTAACGTTGCGTTTTGACGTGACAACGTCTTATAAATTGGTTTGCCGGGTGACACTTCAAGAAACTGCGTTACGCTCCGCTCACGTTATGCGCTCACAATGAGAGCGAGTGAGAGGCACGCGCCCGCCTAAGAGCGAGAGAGACAGACATAAAATCATTGTCACGTAAAACTTTCGCCCGTATACCGACTTTACAGGCAACCAGTTTTTTTTTTGTCTAAGTTTTTGTGTTCCAGATCTTCAATTAAGTATTTTACATTCATTTCCATAAAAGTACACATGGAATCAAAAACTTTTTAAAGTTTTTGTCGTCCTAGTCTACAATCAAGGTTTTTATATTTGTTTTGATGTGCGATAGTGAACAAGTAATATTAATTAAACAATAGAACAATAACAAACTTGACATTAAACAAAAACAATCTTGAATATTAGTATCTTTGTCGTTAGTTGTCTTCAATCAAGTTTTTCTTTGTGTAGATATTAATCGAAAAGTATGTTAAAGATCTAAACGTTAACGTTGCAGTTTTTGTCTTAGTTTTTGTAGTCCAGGTCTTAAATTAAGTTTTTTACATTCGTTTCTAACAAAGTTAATACTGAAAATTACTTGCATTGTTTTTTTCAAAGTTTTTGTTATCCTGGTCTTCAATCAAGTTTTTACATCGGTTCTGATTTGCGTTTGCCAACAAATAATATTACGTAAATAATACAAAAATGTTGTTAAGTTTGATAAAAATGAAACAAACTAAATAATATTTGTTGCGCTTTTAAGTAAATTGGTTTTGTCCTGGTCTTCAAACAAGTTTTCATGCTTATGGAAAGGTATTTCTAAAAATGTACATGAAGAATCCAAATAACGTCGACGTTACGTTCTTGATAATTTTTTTGAATTTGTTTTTATAAATTATGTCACAAATTTAAATTTACAAAGTTTTAGTCGTACTGTAAACCTTCATCTACCACGTTTGTGGGACGGAATACCATCACTGAAACGTGGATGTAACAGTCATACGTTCGTAATTTACGTACAATTAACATATTTATGTACAATTCCGCATTTGTTAAATTTTTCTATAAGAATTATACATATTCGTAGAAATATCAATATCTGGAACACCACGTTGCACTGCTCTGCAGTACAATTCTACGCTATTTCTGCTGTCGTACAAAACATCATTGTATTATGTACCAAATGTAAACTTAAATGATCCTCTTCTTTACAAAATTATATTCAGAATCGTTGAATAATGTGCCTCTTCTTCAAAAATCAATATTTGAATTAAAAAACCAACAAACATGTACATCCGCTTAAAAAAAAAATTATTGCTAGTAAATTATATAATTCATCTCTATCTCTATTTTTACCTTAGTATATTCAGGCATTCTAAACCTTGAGTTTTTAGTTAATAATTCGTCTAATACTGCACTTATTGTTTTGTTTTTAATGCTTTGGTGTGCCTTTCCTTTTTATCTGCATATTATGGATTGCTTAAGAACCATTATCATGATTAACGTGTTTATACCAGCTGTCGTCATTATTTGTAGTCAGATATTGGTCACTGTAACAGCTAAAATTATTTTTGGAGATAACGCTGTGCCTGAAAATATTTAATTTAATCTATTCTGATACTTTTGCTTAAACTTTTTCTAACGCTTAGTATTTTGGCAATAAAGCGAAAGCAAGAAAAATACCTAAACTTAATTTTAGCAAAATTTTCCTTCTTTTAAACCTTAATTGTGGGCTGGAAATTCTTTTCTAATGGAGTTCGCATAGTAATTTCAAATTCAATTCGAAAGACTAGGGTTGCCACGTAGGAATTTTGTTTGATATAAAATTGGACATTCTTTTATACTTTTTCTTGTAATTGCTTTCAAAAAATAGTTAAAAGAAATAAAAAATCAAAAATTTGATATGCTAACTCATTTCTATTAATAGACGCATTAAAACACCAATGGTTGAAATGTCATTAAAATGATATTGAACATAAAAAAATATTCTTCATTACCTAAAAGTGATGAAAATAAAGTGATGAAAAAAAAATCTCTTTTTATCGCAGACACCACAATTATTGTCGTCGTCAGAGCGTTCGTTATCAGAATCGTCGTCGATTTCCTTTTTTTCTTCGCCAGATGTTGTTGTGCCTTCTTTACTTTGTTTTGTGCCTGTTTATTTTCGTTTTCTGCTATTTTTAACTTGGGCATTTTAGAATTTCGGTTTAAAATCGAAGTTTCAAATTTCTTTTTTGTAAGGACTAGAAGTGAGCTCAATTGCTCTTTGTGGCTTTCGCTGAAATTTAGTTTTGTCATTAGTAGGAACGAAATTAGTAGGAAAGAAACTGATATTTTAATTGAAAGATTACGAAGAGGCGTTGAAAATTCCCAAGATAATGAAGAGATCAATAATGATCCAATGAGTGTAGAAGAAGTAGAAAGATAAGAAACTACGGAAGAAATAATAGATGACGAACCACCGCAAGTGAAACGATCCAAAAGGTTACAAAGAAGAAGTAAACTGAAGAAAAAAATTTGAAATAATATAAACTATGTTTTTCATTCCTGCCATATGATAAGACCAAATTGATTTAATTTCTAACAAAAAGTTCATTTTAATTGCCAAAAAAGAAAATAATAATAAAAAGATCTTACAAAATTTTAGGATATTTATGAACATTTAACCACGTTTTGGAATAGAAAAACATGAAAAAAAAAATTTTCGTTTTATTTTTTATAAACAATTTTCAATAATTAACATAAATAATAGAGCTAGAGCTGAAGTTAAAAGCTTAAATTTTTCATTAATTTATAGTGAATAAAAACGACTTAAAGTATAATTGTCGTATATATAATAGTTTAAAAGTTATACCAATTATAAAAGAAAAAGAGCGAGATAAAAAGGCAAATTTTAGGACATAAAAATATTAAAAGTTATATAAAAAATAGAAAAAAAATTTTTTTCATAAAAAATAATACATAGCTGTTTTTATAATTAAATGACGAATTAAAAAAAAATAAAGTTAGTAAATCCATTTGTTTATAACAAATTGTTTATTAAATAAACAAATAAAAAATGAAAAAAAAAAATTTTTTTTCCAGAATATTTAAGAACAATAGAATTTATGATTTTTAGAGAAAAAATGGTTCCTTAATATTTATATTTAGTTTTAGTGGTAAAAAACGATTGTTAATTAAGAAATGCATTTTATAGCAATAAATAATTTTTTTTAAGGAATAATTTTTTTCTTAAAAATCATAATTTATATCGACAAGTAGATAAGGAAAAAAAAATTGTTGATTATCTTATAAACAATGCATTTGTTTATAACAATTATTTAAACAATTGCGGTAAAAAATTAAAAAAAAATATTTTCATGTAACTTTTAACCGTTAGAAATCATAAAATTTGAAATATTTGAAAAAAAAAAATTTTTTAATAACTTTTATGCAGTTTCTAATTTTTTAATGTTTTCGATTATTAATAAAAAAGTGGAAAATTAACATTTTTAATTTTTTCCAACGGGGATCTATTTTAATGCCTTTTAAGAATAACTCCACGAAGTGAAAAAAATCCTAGGGTTGTAGTTTAATAATAATCAGGTTTTTGCTGTTAACATTCTATTCAGAAAAAGTAGTTAATTAACTAATGCATAACTAATGGAAAAATGGGGATAAAAATTTTTCGCCTACGGATTATTGTTCATTTATATATCCCAATAGTACTAAAATTTTTTTATTCCTTAATATTCATATTTAATATGGGTCATTCCATTATCGCGGGTGCAACATTTAGACGCCTGTTTTAGTTTAACCTAATTAAATGAAAAACATTTTTAATTAAATTAGTCTATGAAAGACTACATTTTAATATGTTTACTTTATATTAATTAACAAAATTTTTAATATGATATTTTAAAAGGTAGGAGAAAGGTTCAAATTGCCATCGCGGGTGCAACAAATTTGGCCCAACCTTTCCAGATCACAAACAAAAAACACATAAATCTGTTAATTCTAATACATTTAATACGTTATGCCTTAATATTTTGAAATATATTAAAATAACAAAGAACATAAAATAAAAACTCTAAACAAAACAAAAATAAACAATGAATTATTAATTTTTTTATTAATCGCGGGTGCAACACCAAATTATCGCGGGTGCAACCAGTCTAATTTAAGTGAACATAAACATCAATTTTACTTATATAGGAACAAAATAAGAGATCAAACCATATTGATTACTAACAATTATACTTTTGTTGTCGCTTATATTAATTATTTCTTTTGGAATACGTCAATAATTGCTGAAAATTCTATGAACATATTATTTCCATCAGTATTTTTCTTTGGCGCTTCCAACTTCGCGATAATATCATCAAATTGCACGTCTGCTATGTCATTAACGATTTTTGTGAATCGTTTGCCATCAACCGTCGTCATAAATTGTACTCTAACTTCTCCATCTTCATCCATATCACTCTGACACAATCCCACATAACGATATTGAGTATTTTTTTTGCCAGTTTTGCAGAGCAATTGTACAAGCACATACACACCAGCGCAAATATTTTTCGGTAAGACAGTAGCAGTTTCAGGACACGCTTCTGGTGATAATTTTGAAGCTTGAAGAGACGTTGATGGAGTTTTGTCATTTATAAATTCATTATCTGAATCAGTGTCTGAATCACTGTAAACATCAGAAACGCGCAATTTCTTTTTAAGTGGGAATAAAGATTTGCTCTGATCCGAAACTAAAGGAACAGATATATCAGGACCCAGAAATATTTTTTGTAATTTGTGATTTGTAAGAGGTTCTAAATCATCATCGGCCCAATCACTATCTGTATTAGCGGTGAGTTTTGGCGACTTCAAAAGCAATGTGTATTTAAAATGAGACAGTGAGGTGCGCGCCACAGAAATGCTATGAGCCTCTTTAGATTGGAAGAAATGTTTGGATTGAATACCTGGTATATTTTTCAGCCCTTCCCATTGATCATCCAGCATGGCTATCTTTTCTTTAACTTCTTCCTTTGCTACAAATTTAAAGATGAAGTTCTTAGAGAGACTGCTTGCTAAATTATAGAATTCTAGGGCACTGTTAACGATGGCTTTCCGAGACTTAACCGTGATCCACACTGATCTTTTGACACTTCCACCAATTCCATCAACGGCACCTTTTCCGTGTGAGGCAGCAAAAAAGTTCCACTCGAGGTGATCGAATCCATATTCTGCTTTGAGTGAATTCATACTTGCCATTACATATCGATTCTTAAATTGAGCGGCGCAATTGTCACTGAAGATATACAAATATGTAATGTTATCAGAGACTGACTTGATGTACTCAAATATTTTTTGCAGGAAGAGATGCACAGTATATTTATTGTGACTTAGTTCATCACTTACTATGACCAATGAATGAAGTTTGTCGGTAGTCCAAATACAACACGTGAAAAGCGTGACTTGTGCATGAGACCAATGTGCTGATTGTATTTCGTCTTGACTAATTAACGCATAGTTCTCGGCAAAATCTATTTGTATGACAGCTTTCTCACTGGTCAGGCCTTCTTTTGCGTTTTGGAAGTAATCGGATTGAACATTTTTAACAAAAGAATGTAGCTTGAATTTACCAGTGCTGTCATGTAGTTCGTCTAGTGCTTCATTGAAAGGTTTGCTAATTACAATCTGTTTTGGTCTCTGATTCTGAAAGATCCAGGCCTTCCAATTAACACAGGGATTGGAATCTAGAGTAATATCCCAAATGTTGGATTCTTTACATTCATCGCAACTACTGGACATGCAGTCTTCATTGTCGACACTACATGATACCTGTTTCAGAAGCTCTTGGTGAGTTTTGGGAAAGTCTGTCGCATGTTTCGAAATAGCCAGAAGAAGATTGATATAATTTGAGTGCGTCGTACATACGCAAACATTATGAGGAGTATCATTAATTGGCAGAACGTGAGCTGGTCTCTCATTATAAAAAACAGTCTTGCCTATAGATATTTCAGGATGAGTTTCTTTAAAAATTTCGAAGGCTTCTCGAATGCTCATAATCATTGTTCTTTTTTGGATTCGCATTTTCGTTCCTGTATTGGACTTGACTGTTTTCACATCTTTTATGCCAGGCATTTGTCTGCTAATGTCATCCCTATTATAAAAATCACAAATCACTTTTTCCCCTACATCCGTTAGCTTTCGAGGCGCTGGTTTAGGGGCGTCATTTTTGTCAAATGCAACAATGTTGAATTCAGAAGCTATTTTTTTTACAACTTCCACTGCTTTGGTGGGACTGGCTGGTAGATTACGTTTTATTTTTGCCACAGCCTTCCCTAGTGTGCAAGGACTCTTGTATGTATGAGATGTTTGTTTAAATTGTTCTTCCTTACGTCGCTTTCTAGTTGCCTGCATTCTTTCTTGGATCTGATTCTAGCCAATATTTTCAAATCTACATCTGTCTCCATGTTCATTTTCATTACTTCTCTCCGTTTGGAATCACGAGCCCTTTCCCGTTGGAGGTGTTCAGCATGAAGCTCAGGATTTTCTTTTAATTTCCGCCTATATTTCTGCGAAGCAGTCTCCTTAGTCTGTTGCTCTGTTGTCATTTTAACTGATATTTCTGTAAAAAATACAGAATATAATATAGACACACATATTAAATATATATCATCAATCGTCTTCAGCATATATTATTAGTCAAGGTATATCAAAACAAGGAAATGTATAATTAATAATACAAAAAGGTTACGTAGAAAAAAAGTTGCACCCGCGATCTCACATTGAGATCGCGGGTGCAACCAATTTAAGTTATCGTTTATTTTAACCTAACACTCATTACACGATTAAAAACAAATCATTTAAGTTTGGTTTTGATTTTTTCTTACTTTTGCAAAGTTTCAGAACGTTAGCTCTTTATTTTTGTGAAAAAAGTAAACTTTTATATCTTTTGCATCGCGGGTGCAACAAATTAACAGTGTATTCTAGCAGTCAATTGTTCTTAATAAATAACAACATATACTTACATTTTTTGACCCACGAAGATAAATGAATATTGTCACTTCACGTTTAGCCGGTAAAACATAACCTCAAACTGTCAACAACAACTGTTTCGCGCCAGTGTTGCTAGTTATGATTTTACAGTTTATACCAATTCTTCGGATAGCAATATTTTCAAACGCGCAAAAAAAGGATTATTATATTTAGACTTTCTTCTTTGCACTAATAACAAAAAAAACAACTAATAGCGTGATTGAAAAAACCATGTCGGAAATCATCTATAGCGGAATCGCCCATATGTAAAAATGATTTTTATTGTTACCGTGTCCGAATGACAAATCTCGAGCGGAAGCCAGACTACCCGCTTTTAGCGCTATTTTCAGGGCTCCGTAAAAATTATAAATATTAATGATACAGTTCCGGGAGGTAGGACTTTTTTTTTAGGAAATTTCCTCCTCTTTTCAGATCTTTTTTCAAATTTTGAATATCTTGATAGTTTTCGAACTATTCAAAAAAAAACCTAACCCCTACTTTTTTTTTTTAAATTGTTTATAACTTTTGCAATTTTCATCGGCCCCTTTTGGAACTTTTTCTTAAACTTTCTACATAATATTCCGAATCGAATGACACCTTGATCGTAATTTTCGGAGACTATACAAAAATTTCACCCGAAAAGGTACATGTTAACCAGACTAAAAGCCCTCGGTATGTCTACCTTTGTTATATTTTCCCTTCCCAAATTAAGATTCGTCGATTTGCACTATTTTACTAGCATCCCCAATTTTACCTTCATGTTGTCTATTTTCCAATTCGTATATTACAATAGAATCTCTGAAGTACCAGTCAGCTACGGTGTTGGAAGATAATAATGGTTCGTTGTCTCTGCTCAAATATTTTCTAGCTTGATCACAGGTCAACACTTCACTAAAGGCGTACATGATTTGGAAAACTAACACAATATTTAATTTAACATTTTCAAACCATGTACCCTTTGCACAGCTGACCTCTTTTTCTCCGACAATTGCTTTTGCGGCACTTGTAGGCTCCCAATTGACCCTGGTCACGTTTTAAATGCATAGGCTTACAATGATACCAACATTGCTTCTCCCTCAGAATTAGCTCCCTCCTCCGCAAACTCAATGCATTGAGCTTCTGTGTCCAACTGAGAAAAATCTTTCTCCAGTTCCATATAGATCTGAAACAGCAAAAAGTAAGTAAGTAGTTTTAAACTTAGATGAACTATGACAGATGACTGCCTTTGTGGCTCAGTTGCTAGTGCTCCTGCCTACTAAACCGAGGGGTGTAGGTTCGATTCCAGCCCAAACAAACATGGGTAGGATTAATACAAAATAACCACGAACGTTAAGGCAGGAGCTTGCTTCACTCCTGCCTTAACCTTCTAACCTAACTCGACTGTCGTTGGGGTGCCCTAACAAGTTCTCTGGGTATGCATTTTTCAACAAAAATCGAACCTTATTTTGCCCTATTAGCAAAAAAAAACATTTGCAATTTTGCAATTTATTATCGATTTTCATGATTTTATTTCTGACAAACTACATAATTCCGGGCTCTGAAACTTCGCACAGTTAATATTGCAAACTAGATCTATTAGCCAAAAAAATACGAACACCCAACTCGACGGGGGATATAGTATATTTTATCCCAAAGTTCTTTCTCTTTTAAATGGGTATCGAATTTTTCCTGCAACTTTGCTTTGTGATCTACAGATGCCACCGTATTACAAACACAAATCACATCGATCTTTTTTAGGCTGAATGAATACCAAGTTGAAATTGTTTTTAAAAATTTGATTATAAAGCCAGTAATCTACTTTCGATTTATTTGGATCTCTTGATTCTGAGAAGTCTCCAAAGGTCTCTGACGGTCCTGCCTCCTTCAATAAACTTTCTTGATGTGGAGGCCCTTAAGTAGTGAGATTCTACCCTTGGGATTGAATTTATATAGTTATCAATATCTTTGATAATGGTTTCGTCAATTCTCTTTCTATTAGTGCGCTTTCCTCTTTGATCGTCAGCTATGAATCCTTTTTCATTTGTAGTTCTTATCTGTCTTTCTGTTATATCTAAAGTGTTTATAAAAAAACGTTTTGCAAACTCGAATTTTCTGATTGTTGACTGTAAAGGAAAACGCGTTATTTTGAGCTCTGGGCTTTTCAGCATACGTGTATTTATATTAAGGTTTGATTTCTATCATGCAAGAACTTATGAAGGATCTTTTAAGTGCCATGCTTGCGAGGTTTCAATACGATTAAAAAATCGCAGACTTTATGAATTTCGTTAGGACATTTAAATCTTAAAGTTTTTGCGCAACAATGCCTTACAAATATTATGCTTCCATGATGCGGGATTACGCTGCCTTCTTCAAGACTTTCTTTGAATCGTGTTCGATTCATTGGCGTTACTTGTCACAGGTTGTTGTATTTCATTTAAAGGTGTTTTTGTTAGTAAAAAAGAGTCCGTCGAAGACAAGGACAAACATCAGCATTGAAATTTCGTTGGGGTCTTGAAATGTGGGGTAATTATCACTTTCGAAAGCATTAACAGGCGATACACAATAATTCGATTTCGGAATAGCTCTACCACTTCTTGTAGTAAATTGGCTAATACTCGCACCATCCGCATCAATATGAGTGGTTATCACGATAGATTTCACATTTTGTGCATTACTCTAACACGATGAACTGGATCTTGAGGAGCTCGAGGAGCTCGAACTTGAACTATTACAAGATGAAGAAGATGCTCTTTTTTCCTGAATAGATCTTCTGGGGAGCGTGTCTCGATTAAGAATTGAGTCATTGTCTGAAGTATCATTCCGCTGCTGAAAAAAGAGCCGCAGAATAAGTAAAGTAGATTAAATTATAGTAACAGGAGTGGCATAAGAGACATTTCTAACTAACCTTGTTAATATTATAAATAGCGACCCGCCCGCGGCTTCGCCCGCGTGGACTACACGTTATATCGCGCAAGTGGGGGTGGTGGAGAGGGGATAAAAGATAGCCTATGTTCTCTCCCAAGGTCTACTCTATATTTGTGCCAAATTTAATCTAAATCGGTAACAGACAGACAGACAGAGTTACTTTCGCATTTAAAATATTGGTTAGGATTAGGTGCAATGCTTATGTAAATATATCTACTACAAAATGTCCTTATACACAACGTTCACAGCTTTTTTGTCATTAGACAATACAAACATGTTTTGCTTAGAGGTTGCTCTTGACAGCGCGACATATAATTGGCCATGTGAAAAACACTCTACGCTCAAATCTAATCCTGCAACGTTGAAAGTTTGACCCTGCGATTTATTAATGGTCATTGCAAAAGATATCTTTACCGGAAATTGTAGGCGTTTAAATTGGAACGGTAAATCTGATGGTATCGATGGGAATTAACACATCTTCTCCGGTACCACATCCGGTGAGTATTGTGCACTCTATTATGAATTTTTTTAGTGATTTTACCAGCAAACGCGTGCCATTGCAAAGTTTAGGAGGATTCAGGTTTTTTAATAAAATAACAGGACAACCTACTTTCAATTCCATTTTATGAGGAGGGAGACCAGAAGGGTTCAAAGAATTAAGAAATTCTGTAGGAAAATGAACAGCTTCTTCCGAGTCGAGAACAGTATCGACCGAGTAGTATATTTGCGTCGGCGTATCAATCTTTGCAAGAATCAAGTTATTTACCTTATCTACTTGTTCGTTAGTTGGTGACAGAATGGCTCTTTCTTTAAACCAAGATATAGTCTTACAACTTATGTTATGAATGTCAGGATAGACATTGTTGACCAAATCTAGGATGTTGTCTATCAAAACACAAAGGTTTTCTAGGTTAGTCCTTCCATCACTTTGTGTTAACTTTCCATTGCCAACTTTAAGCAGCATCTCTGAAAAAAGCCTGTTCTCAAGTGAAGATAATGAAAGCCTCATGTTAGTTTTAAGCTCTAACATAAGTTAATTAATTAAAATAATTAACGTGTGGCCAAAGGTTGGATCTTTTTAGGGAAGCATTTATTTCGTCCGCACGTGTTCCTCTAGTGACAACCGGTAGGATTTGACGAAAGTCTCCTGAGAACAGAATTGTACATCCACCCGTAGGTGCATTTTTACTGCGCAAATCGCGCATTGTCCTATCCAGCGCTTCCACAGACGTCTTGTTTGACATGGTGGCTTCATCCCAGACTATTAATGAGCAGTCACGGATCAATTTTCCTGTATTGCTCTGTTTAGAAACACTACAGACGCTGTTATTATCATCGGTGGCGATTTTCAGCGGGAGCTAGAGTGTGCAGTTCGGCCTCCTTCTAAAAGCGTAACGGCAATGCCGGATGACGCGACAGCTAATGCAATTTTTCCTGTAGATCTGACTTTTGTTAAAAGCAAATTAATTAAAAATGTTTTTCCTGTACCTCCTGGGGCATCAAGAAAAAATATTTTTCCTTCATTGTTATTAATTGATGATAGTTATGTAGTAAATACTTTTTTCTGATCGATGTTCAATCGTGGCTCATCTTGAGCTACATTCTGTAAAAGTTTTGATTGATCGTATGATGTTTCTCTTGTGTATTCGGCACTATTCGTTAAATCTGAGTTAGTAGTATGAGCTGGCATCGGCAGTCCAAAATCACTGATGGATTTACTTGACAGTAATTGCACTACTTTGTTCAATTCAAATAATGCTTCATCAAATATGTTTTGATCATATTGTAAATCACCTGAAACTAATTCTCGCCGTTGCCGAATCAGAATATCACTGGCCATATTTTCTCGAAATTTATTCCATAGATTAACAGAATCAGTTAGTTGACAAAACGCAACTATGATAGCAAATAAATATCTTAATGATGTAGCGGAACTGCAAATAGCTGCTTCTGATAATGTATTTTCCCAGTGAGAATCGTCTTCCAAGAGCCCCATAGCTTTACATGCCATTTGATAAGTATTGTAAATAACACCTTGTACAGTTTTCAGGTGTGCAAAGGATGTCCGGCCTTTTACAACATGGAGTAACATTCTCAAATGAAAGCATTCGCTGTTGTTGGGATGAATCACGTAGACTCTACCAAGAGCATCAGTTTTTTTTATTCCGCGGAAACCATCGACCGCAGTTCCTTGTTTTCGTCGTTGGAAGGTTTTAGAACTCTGGTTCCATGTATAGTAACTTGGCACTCTGTCATATGTCAGTGTTTTCGCGAAATCATCTTGTGCGCATAACTTGAAGAATGCTGTTAATGTTGTGTCCGGCGGGTTATTGACAACTTCTTGTATATTAATCTCAGTGAAATATACTCTTTGTCCATTTTCTAAATGAACTGCAAGGTGGACAATAGTGGAAGCTCAGTCATGCACTTCGAATGATAAAATCCTCCATACTGCCTCAGAGATGTTACGTCCAGACTGATATGTTTCCACTTCATTTGGTGATTGTATGCTGAAAGTAGCTTGATCGCTACCTTTATTAATGTAATTAGTAACATATTGGATCGATTTTATTGAACTGCACAACTCGACGTTGATGTGGGCATCAAAATTTTTTAAAAGGAGCGGATTATATGGAACGATCCATCGGTTATCAATATCGAAATTTCTGACTGTGGCACTTTGCCCACCCTGGTCTGGCGATCGGCGTCGATATTTGGGATATCCGTCATCGCTAGTAGATGTTTGTGTCTGGAACGGCTTCGGAAATTTTTTGCTGCATTTGGAATCTCGCATACATGGAGAATTACGATTTAAAGTCCCGCAGGGACCGTGTACCATGTGTTTCTTTACGATTTCAAACAGGACAGGATCTTCTTCCTTAACCGGTAATTCAGCTGAAATTACGCTGTCGATTTGATTTGGTCTAATTTTGTTCACTAACCACACCAGCAGATGTACATGTGGCAAACCACGTTTCTGCCACTCTATAGTGTACATATGACAGCGCGGCGGACCGAATATATGAGACTTGTTAATGAGGTGCAGGAGTTTCTGTACTTTTTAAATGGAAGACTCTATTAACTTTATCGTATCTGTCTTGTGGAGTTAAATTGGTATTAATATTTTCTTTGATTTCTGGCCAATTTGGGTTACATGTTGCAGTAATAAATAAATCAGGTTTACCGTAATTTCTGACATAAGTCATAAATTTGAAAATCCTGTGATTTTTCATGTTAATATCGAGGTCCACCTGTGAATGATGAAGGTAGTATAACCAACTGTCCAATTCTGTTGCTGTGTTCATTCGCCTGTAAAGCATCCTGAAGGTGAACGTAATTTTCTGCTCTCAATTTAGTTTGATTGTTACAAATGTAAGCCAATCTCTCAGATTCAATTTTCGCATATTGATCGACCAAGTATTGGTTTGTCAACATTCCATATCTAAGCAAAGTATTGAAATTTTTTTGTCTTGTCATTATACGGTAGCAATAGTAGTTCATACACGACACTCTCTTACGCAGAGGTGCACCACTGATTGGGTCAACTTGAGGAACATTAATGGCATAACCATCTTCTCCGCGACATAGCATTAAAGGATATTGTAAGCTGTCATAAGATCTGTGTAACTCTGATATTTTTTGCAAATTATCATCAAGACTGTGCAACACAATATCTCTTTTATCAAATTGCTGTCCAGCTATTACCACTGCTACTTCACTCGTGGACGGCGCATTATATCGCCCTCCGTGTTCTCCAACAGGAACTTTATTTGCATGGATTACGACATTAAAGTCTGGAGTATCTACTGGAACACTCTCAATAGCAGTTTTAAAAGACTGAATATAGCTGTTATGAGAATGTAACATATCCTGGAGAGATCTGATCAAATCTATATCTATTGGCTGTGCGACAATCGAACACCGCGTTGATGCTTGTGTATCTGGGTCTGCAATAAAATAAATTTGCAGAAATTTGTGATCATCTGGTCGAAGTGGTAGCAAGCTCCCAGCCAAGTGATACACTTGCCCTTGAATTTTAAATGTAGGCATAAAACCGCGCTCAGCAACTTGCTTACTTTTGAAAGAGGTCATTTGAAATACGTTATTGTAACGGCGTTGTTGTGTATGAATTGTTTGGATTTCGGATGATCACCCGTAAGCAGAGAGTGAAGTGGTTCAGGTGGAGGAAGAATTTCTTCTAATTTTACTTTTCCTTGTAAGCAACACAAACCTTTCGATTCGTCCTTGAATTTCAATGCCAAACAATGTTCACACACTACTGACATAGTACCTATGGACACAATACGATCGTCCTTGTAAGAAATCGAAGGATCGTAATTCATGGCAGAATTTTCTTTATTTACCCATCTGTGGCTGATTGGTTGCCTGTTTTGTTCAGCGTTACTATGTGTCTGTGCTGATTCTCTCGTTCTCTGTATTCGATGTCTATCCCTGTCTTGGCTGAGGCGAGCCTCATGCTCTACAGAGGATTCTCTTTCTCTCTCAGCTCTATATCTATCTCGGAGCTGGCTGAGGCGAGCCTCGCGTTCCGTTGACGATTCTTCATCTCTTGCTGAACGTGCTCTTCTGGCATTCACTATACTACGACCTATGTTCGAACGACGACGTCTTCCGGACATGACTTTATAATTTCTGTTCAAAATTTAATACTTACTCAGTGCTTTTCCTGATTAAACTCACACATTAAAACTATACGTATGACTATGAACAAATTGCATTAATTATTTGTAAGTGCTGGAGTAAAAAATATTTACTTACTATTCGTTCGACTAAAAACAAAAGATTATCAACAATAATCAACAACAAAAGATACCTATTCTATTCCGTTCTTCTATGAACTTCACTATAATTTTCAATAATTAAAAATGCTCGCACTAATACTAAATTGCCTTAACTCTAAATTCAAATGAAAGTCTTAATAGAAGAAATACCAAGAAATATGGTTTATCTATCCTAATGTAAGTAAATATTTTACTTACTATAGGTATTCGTTCAAATAAAAGCACAACAAAGGATACCTAATATTCATATATACGTATTTCTTTGAACTTAATTATGTACAATTTTCAATAATTAAAAATTAAAAGATAATCAACAACAATTAAGATACCTATTCTATTCGGTTCTTCTATGAACTTAACTAAAATTTTTAATATAATTAAAAATGCTTGCCCTAACACTTACTGCCTAATTCTAAATTCAAATCAAAGTCTTTATATAAGAAATACAAAAAATATGGTTATCTAACCTAAAATTAAATCTTAATACGTTATGAAAAATCGACCTAAAAAGCACTTTTAAAACTCGCGCTTAAAGCTTGTGTTGTCTTAAAAAATAATTCACTTTTTTATTTAAATAGGTACTATCATACATTCGAATATATATATGTTTTTTATTTATCCTAACGTAGGTACTTAATAAGTACGGATTACGTTGTCGCGCTGAAAAGCACGTTTTTATTAATTATTGATATTTACCTCGCTAGCGAGCTCCGATAAACGCGTGCGATCGCTGCAAATCATGAAGTGCTATAGGGCGAAGCGCTTTTTTTTTTTTTTCTGAGCTGACTATGCAGTTGGCTGTTGCAGCCATTACTGCTTCACCGGACTTTTGGGGCGAGACTCTGATGGAGCCTCAGCCCATATAGCGCCCAACGCTCAAGGGCTCCCCGCGGGGGAAGCCTCGGCTTGGGTTGTCGCTCTCGGGGACGTCCCTTCGACCGGCGTGAGTCTCGAACCCGAAGGTGAGTCACCGCCAGGAGGGGAGTTCCCCGTTACGCGGGTACGATTGCGATTGAGTGGGGGCGAGAAGCGCCCCGGCACTCTTTGATACCTAGTGTATCCTTGTGGGCGCCGACGAACCCGGGGACGTCGGCGTCGTGTTTGGAGGGAGGCCCTATTCGGGGAGGTCGTAGAGACTAATCTCGCTATCCGGACAGCGAGATCGTCATCTTGGCCTAACAATAGTTGTACGACCGCGACCGGGTCGATCGGGGGGACGATACGTTGTGGATTGCACAATTAATCGATTCGGGTGAGTTTGCGTACGCTCGAAAAAGCGGACTGACAAGTCTTTAAAGTATTGGGGAATCGTGGGAAGTTCGAAGTCTCTGTGTAGGTCCGCATTGCGAACGTACCAAGAGGCTCCAGAGGCCGCTCTGAGAAAGCGGTTTTGGAGGGTCTGGAGTTTGTGGAGATTGCGCTTGGACAGCGCAAAGACTACGCTAGCATAAGTTAGTATGGGGCGGATACAAGTTGTGTAAAGATTTAGCTTATTTCTAAGCGACATCTTACTATACTTGCCTATCATGGGATAGAGACGACCGAGGACAAAAGCGGCTCGGTCTCTGACTATTTTGGTGTGAGCTTGGAAGTTCAAACAACTATCCATGGTCACACCGAGATATTTGATCTTATTTTGCCAGGGAATGGCACGACCGAAAAGAGAAAGGGGAGGAGGCCGCGGGGGGCGGCCTAAGGTAAAAAGGACGGCAGGGCTTTTGTCGGGATTCACCTCGATTCTCCATTTCCGAAACCACTCTAGGCGGGCGGTGATAGCGGGTTGGAGTCTCTCAGTGATTCGACTCACTTGCCTATCTGTGGTATAGAGAGCGGTATCGTCCGCAAAGAGGGCTAGATTGGTACCTATCGTTTTAGGGATATCGTTAGTGTACAGAAGGTACAAGATGGGGGCGAGCACGGACCCTTGCGGGACTCCTGCTTCTATGGGACGGGGGGAAGAGAGAGTGCCTTCGACTTTGTAGCGAAAGCTACGATTCGACAAATAGTCTCGTATGATGAGCACGAGACGATCTGGCAACTGAAAGTTGTACAGTTTAAAAATTAAACCGTTGTGCCAGACTTTGTCGAAAGCTTTCGCTACATCGAAGAAGACAGCGCCCGTGTGACGGGTCTTACCTAACGCTGGTTGAAAGCCAGTAAGAATATGTTCCGTTATGCGGAGAACTTGATGGACGCATGAGTGTTTGGCACGGAAGCCAAACTGCTCGTCTATTAAAATGCCTCTGGAAACTATAGCGTTCCATAGGCGAGCGAGGAGGAGGCGTTCATAGAGTTTACCAAGGGCCTTTAGTAAACTTATGGGGCGATAGGAGGACGGCTCGGTACGAGCTTTGCCTGGCTTATGGATGCCTATAACAATTGCATCTTTCCATTGAGAAGGAAAGATGTAATGTTCCATAGCAGCGTTAAAGATCGCTACTAGGAGGCAGATAAGGGGAAGAGTCAGGCGCTTTAGGATATCGTTAGAGATACCGTCAGCACCGGGGGCGAGGGCGGGCCGCGTTACGCTCAGTCATTAGCGACCTGATGTGCTGAGGCAGGATTAGATGGTGATAATCACCAACCGGCACCTGTCGTGAGCACTCGCCAACGGTGGCGGTCAGGTGGCTAGTGAGAGAGTCGATAGCTACGTTTAGATCGGTCGCGGAAGAGATTACGTTGGGAACGCGGTCTAGATGTGGCGAGCTGGGATTTTCGAGCAATTGCCCAAATTTATCCCAGTCCGTCACGGTTCTAGTGTCGGGAGGAGAGTCCGAAGGGGAACCTAATCGGAGGATGACAGGGCGGTGGTCCGAGTCAAGTTCGTCAAGCACCTCTATAGAACGAAAGCTTAGTCTTACATTCTTTAGAAGTGCTATGTCCAGTACGTCGGGGTTGTTCCTAGTATTGTGGGGAAAGAAAGTGGGCGTCAAGGGAGCGATAATGTCAAAGTTTAGTCTGTCAACTAAATCGTCAAGGAGTCTGCCTCTCCGTGAAGTTACAGAAGAGTTCCAGCGGCGATGCTTGCAATTTAGGTCGCCGGCAAGAATGACGGCGTCGCCTAAATTTAAGAGCGACTGAAGGTCGCTCTCGAGCAAGTCTTTTAGGGGAGAGAGATAAACCGATGCAATGATGATCGGCTGATGGCCGGTCATCGCTAAGCGGCAGACGGATGCTTCTAAATTCGTAAGCGGTGGAGGATCGATAGGGGAGCAATGCAGGGAGCGCCTGTAATAGATGAGAGTGCCTCCGAGATTGGAGGAAGTTCTATCATTACGGACGGTGCGATAGTTCGCGATCGAAGGGGTACGGACAGCGGGCTTTAGGAACGTTTCCTGGATGAGGAAGACGTCCGGTTTTTGGGACGAGAGGAATTGCGATAATTCCTCTCTTTGGTTGCGGAGACCGTTGGCATTAAAATAGCCTATGGAGACGGACCGGGGTTTTTCGCGCGCGGTTGTGCAATCCATTTTGGTTTTAAGGTTTTGGAGCTACCCTGCGGAGGGCGGCGAAGAAGTCGCGATGCTTAGCCATGAAGCCGAGCATTTGAGAGAGATCGGTGATCTGTACGTATTCGGCGTACACGATCTCGAAATAGGCTGGGTCGCAAACCCAAGAAATTTCGGCGAGAATGTCGAAATGCTGCTCGGCCGTCTGAGCGGCGTTGCGGGGCAGCGCGAGAGAAGGGCGCGGGGGGGGCAAGGCGCGTTTGCGCGAGAGGTGCAGAAGCACTTCTCATAGGCGCTGGACGCGGAATGTCCCGGAGGGGCGGGGTAGGGAATACCCGTGACAGAGACGGGCCCGGGGAGAGCAGACAAAGTTTGTCTGTCTCCTTCGATTTGGACGCGTCAACTAGCGCTGGAGGACGGCTCCAGGCGTTGACAGCGGGGAGGGGTGCAGGCACGAGCGGAGCCTGTTGGCGGGGGGTGGGGGGACGCGATTTACCCTGTTTGGGTTTACGCGAGCTCTGTTTGGGAGCTTTGGGGCACCCGCGGTAAATCGCTGGGTGGCCTTCGCTCCCACAGAGTACGCAAGCGACCGGGTCGGATGCGTTAGAGCGATCGCAATCACAGTCCGGAGTGGCGGTCTGCGTCTGCAGTTGCGCTGTGCGTGGCCATAAAGCTGGCATCGGTGGCATTGACCCGGGTTCGACCGCTTGTGCGGAGTCTCGACCCGGACGCCCTTGAGGCTGCACACATCTTTAATGTTAAAGATGGCTTTGCCTTCTTTTGTCAGATCGAGCACTACGAGCACCATGTCGTAGCACTCTGACTTGTTACGGCCATTGTACATTCTATGTACTTCCCGAACTGGGAGGCCTTGAACGATAAGGTCGACCTGAACAGTCTTAGTGGAGAATTCCTTAGGAACTCCCCTTATGACTGCTCGGAGAACGCGTTCCTCGGCCAGCGAGTAAGTATGGTACTCATACTTTTGGGCCGTGAGGAAAGCCGTCAGATTTCGGAAATCTGACGGTGTCGGGACCTGCACTTTGATGCCGCGCTCGGCATCATTGCGGGCGTGCGTATAATTTATCCGCTTGGCCTTCATAGCGTTTGCTATATTTGGCCAGGCCCCTTTGTCTTTGATGACAATGGGGGGCGGAGTTTTTTCCGTCCGTCCCGAAGTGGGACAGGCGGCCTGCGAAGAGGTGGCGGCGGGGGGGGTTGTGTCCATGGCGGCTAGCTCAGGACTGGCCGCCGAGCTGGACGGAGACGGGGTCGGAGAAGCGCTAGGCGCTTTGAGGCGTTTAGCCTCGGAATCGGAGGGAGGAGGAGTAGAAGACTCCAGAGCGGATGCCGCCGAAGCCTTTTTGAACTTGGCGGACTTCTTCCGCTTTTTCCCCTTTTTAGTCCCCAGGCCAACCACTTTGAAGCCTTCGTCGTCCTCGGACAACGCCGACTCAGCGGACATTAAGGCTGCTGGAGACAGGGGTGCGGTTTCGGAGGTAGCGGGGGGCGGGGTAGCAAGTGACCGAGAAAGGGTCTCATCGGCTACTGGAGTCGGGGGGCGATTGGGCACAGGGGCCCGAAGAGCGCGGCGAGCGAGACGCGGGTCGCGATTGCGGGGTTCGCGGGGTTCGCGGGTGAGATCGCGAACGATTGCGCGAGCGAGAGCGCGGAGTCGAACGCGATGAGACGGACGGGGGGGGCGCGGTTGTGCTGGACGCAGTGAGGGCAGGCCCCACAGCCTTAATGATGGCGTGGGCCAGCTCTGGGCGATCGCGAACAAGATTTATCACGATTGCCCCTAGCTGGTCCGGGGACAAGCCGATGAGTTGCTCGGCCATCGCGGGAGTGGCCGAGGTGTTGATTTTGAGTGCCTAGTGACTCCCCACCATTGCTGGCGAGGAGCAAGAATACCTAAATGTGGCCAGGCGCCCCGCAGTGCTACGGATTGCCTGGTGTGTACCTAACTCCTACTCCTACGGCCGGGGTTACGTTGTCACCGTTAGGTTTCCCCCCAGCAACGAGACGTTTATGAACGAGAAACGTTAGGTAGACCGCAACTCTGAAAAGAGCTATACGATCTCACCCACCAGCCCTTGAGCACTCGGAACTGGATTTCTACAAACTAAAATGCAATCGATACTTAAAACGCGAGAATGCACGGAGCGGCGAACCGCTGAAGCGGAAATACTTAACTAGCGATTTAACCCAAAGCCGGACTCAGACCGGGCGAACCGGTAACAGTCAAAGAGGAAAGCGAGGGTCACCGCTATGCGTAGTAGTTCCGCGACTACGAGAACACACACTCACGCACAAAAACACACAGTATCGCTTCGATAAACACTCGGTTATGGGCGCGTTGAAGAACGCACAAACACACTCAGAGCGGGCCGAGAAGCAATTTCCCAGCCAATACACACTGCCGAGCAGCGCTTCAACACTCAGGCCGATTTTCCAGGACTTGCGGGCAATGATCCAAACAACAATTCGAGGTCGTCAGCGCTGAGGCAAAACACCACACAGGAATGCGCACCAGCTGAGTCACCACTGCACGGAGCACACTGAGAGCACTTGACGCTCTAAAACACGACCGCAGAACACGAGAGTCGAATCGGGAATGGCGAAGCGCGGCCATCGACGCGCTATTTATAGGCACGCGCCGCCCGATCCCCGGCCGGCCGCCGCGGGTCGGTACCGCCGCGGCGCCGCAACAACTACGTCTCTGCATTTTAAATTTGTAATATCTACGGAAATATTCTCTTAAATAACATGCTGTAAAAAGCATATTGATCTATAATAAATGTACAATTTATTAGAGGTACTTAATTGGATAAGGATTAATATTGTATTGTTTAAAATCACTTCGTAAATAATCACTTTTTAGTAAAATATGGTTATGGTGGGTTATCCCTAAGATATAGACATATACCATCACGGACTTTTTTGTTGAACTTTTTAAGGTGGACAATACTGTAGTACATTATTTTGGTCTATCTCGTAGGGTTCAGCCAGCGTTTGCAATATAAGCGCAAAAAAATGCTTAATTACGACATCACATTAGAAACCTCTAAATTTATCAGTGTTTCGCTACTATATTATGCATGTTTTATACACATAAACCTTCCTTAAGAATCACTCTATCTATTAAAAAAAAAAACTGGTTGCCTGTAAAGTCGGTATACGGGCGAAAGTTTTACGTGACAATGATTTTATGTCTGTCTCTCTCGCTCTTAGGCGGGCGCGTGCCTCTCACTCGCTCTCATTGTGAGCGCATAACGTGAGCGGAGCGTAACGCAGTTTCTTGAAGTGTCACCCGGCAAACCAATTTATAAGACGTTGTCACGTCAAAAACCGCATCAAAATCCGTTACGCAGTGAGAACAAAACTTGTATTTTTAAAAACTAATTTTATTGAACACACAATTTATTATAAAGTATTACGGATATAGAAATATTCTAAGGAACTAGAGACGAGAGTTGAGAAGTGACTGAGCTCTGGAGAGAGGAGTAGTATATAAAGGAACAAAATGGGATGTTTACATATTAACTAATGACGTAGCTCATTTCTAATGGTACAAGGTTCACGACTATGAGAAGCATAAACAATATTAAGGAATGAGAAAGGCAAATAATGTTAAGGGATAAGACATTAGACAATTAGATAATTACTTTACTGCTATAACATTTACAATTAGTCTATTATGAATCTACATTACTAGCTTATTACCAAAGTACATGTTTGTATTGTAAACAATGGTTATGGTCACAATATAACACCTCCCCCCTTAGAATAAAGATTGGGGTTGTCTACCCGATCTTTGATTAATTGAGTTAAAAGTAACTCTGGCTTCTTCTTTGTCTTCTGATATGCACGATGAAGTATTTTGCGGGATTGCTTCTAACGGTATTGATACATGATGTCTTCTATTTGATCGGCCGAAGCAGTTGTTGTATATTTGTATGCAACCATTTCTATGTTCGTCCGGATGTCTTTGTCGAAACTGGCGTAAAGGTAATGCCATGGGAAGCATTTGTATAATATGAAGCTGAGCAGGATAAACCCATGATATAACTAAAAGCAGGAAATTTATTGCTGTGTTTTTGCATAAAAGATTTTTTATTGTCTTTCAGGCGCTGAGCGAATTCTTTGATTTCTTATTTCATCGTATGAAGTGAGTCGAGAGGTAGATCGTTCATTTTGATATGTATGAGTTCTGGTGGTTCTTTGTTTTTTGTGAATTCGATGCAGTTTTCGTCGATATCCCCTGTGATTATAGGATGGGTAATATTTGTTGTTATTTCTTCTGTTGCTGACAGTGTTACAAATCCAGTATATAATTTACAACCTTTATTAATACTTAATATACCGGTGCCTTGTAATTGATGATGACTGGTAGTATCTCCACATTGCAGAACACCTGGTGTCTTACGGTTTAAGATGTATATCCATTTTTGTTTCTGATGGGTTGGAATATGTTGATATATGCAGCAAATGTAGTTATTTCGCAGATATTGGGTATTTCTTTAGTTGTACATAGTAAAACGGCCATTTCGCATGTTGGACGTGTGTTGAAGTTGTAGACGGGTAGTTTTTTACAGACTGCCTTCTCCGGCGCATATGTTTTACAGGTCTCCATTGTGCTGAACATCACATATTGTTGACGAGTGGAACTAGTCGCTAGGTATGTTTGCTCAGGAAGGATAGTGGAGTAAATAGAGGAGTTGGAATGCGGTATAGGAATAGAATATATATGATATTTATAAAATTTATCATTTTTAATAAGTGGAAAATCTAAAATATAAACTAATTTATTCATATAAATATAAGATGTTAGAGTTGCGGATTCTAAGATTATGTGTATATTAGATATTGTTATAGGCGCTACAAGATTTTTATCGTTTCTTACGTGATTAGATGCTAATAATTCTTTATAAACTTTTTCTGATGAAATCACTGATGGGTGTATAGCACCTGATTTAATAAATAGAATGCTTGTTAAAATGTCATCAATTTCTCGTTCTAATGACATTATGGATTTAAATAGAAATTGTAGATAATTCTTCACTAACTTTTAAATCGAAAATAAGTTTACTCGTATTGTTTAGATAAGTACTAAGTCGGTTAATATTTTCATTAATAACGTGTTCATCGTATGATATTTTTATTATAGTTTCATTAAAATTTGATACAGTAGACGAAATTATTTGTAATTGTTGTTTTAGAATTTCTGTGGTTTCTAATTCTTGTTTTTCTAAAAGCTCTATACACTTATCATAACGTGAAGCGTCTTTCGCGTCAGGTGTGCCTATAAGCCATTTAAGTACGGAACTGAGACCATCTATTAATTCACGTTTTACACGTCTGTTATTAGAAGTGTAGTCGGAGAGCTCTGCTAACCGAGAGTCTATACGATTAATGTTTATGTTAAGAAAAGAACTAGTTGTTTTAGTGTTGTGAGTATTGTTTTGTTTACTATTAATTAAAGTTTTGTAGTTATTAGCTAATCGTTTTAGAGAGTCGCGAGATAAAAATAACGGTTCTAAGTTTTTGTATATTACTAGTTTCCAAGAGGAATCAGATACAACGAGCTCGCCTTCTTCTTGGAAGTAGAGTCCGGATTTAGAAGGAAGAGGTTGGGTAAGGGTATCCCCAGCAACAATGGTTGCGGAGTACCTGGAATGAAGAAAGAACTATATCACTTGATTTGTGATTTTGCGAGAGTTTGACTTATTCCTAAAGTATTTTCTTATTTTATATAAATCTTTTACACTATTATATAGATTATTATTTTATAAACGTTCAGGACTTTCAGAGGAATTGGGATAGGCCATAGTTCCACGAAATATGCTGAAAAATATATATGTTATTTAGATGTTGAAGGAGAGTTTGTGTCATTGACCGGTCTAAGACGGTTTGCATGAACCAAATGGTTTCTTCCTGACTAATTATAAAGTTAATTAATTATATGGTTTTCGTTAAAACCAAACCTTACAATATTGTAGGGACCCTCCCATTTACTATCTTAATTATTTGGATTCGGGATGCGTAACATTACTTTATCTCCTAAGTTAAATTTTGCAACGTTTTTAATGTGATCGTCATAGCGAACTTTTGCTTTCTCTTTCATGGCTTGAACGTAACGTTGAGCGACATCATGCGAGATTTTGAGTCTTTCGTTTAAGTCATTAAGGTAGTCATTGGTCGTATAGTCGTTATTTTATTTAAAGCTATACAGTGAACGAGGTTTGTATCCGAAAAGTAGTTCATGAGGTGTAAAACCAGTGGACTGATTTAACTATGTGTTATGACACATAATTGCGAGTGGTACAATTTGATCCCAGTTAGAGTTATTACGCTTATGATACATGCGTATGTGGTCTCGTAGACAAGCGTGGAATCTCTCTAGCGAGCCATTAGCTTGAGGATGATATGAAGTGCTTAGAGTGTGACTTGAACCAAGTAATTTCATTAATTGTTTAATTATATTATTTACGAATTCACCTCCTTGGTCGGAATGGAATCGCTTAGGAATTCCGAAATGTTGGCAAAATATTAGAAGTGTCTTGGCGATAGTTAAAGCTTGTTTATCAGGAATTGGGTATGCTTGGACAAATCTAGTCAGGTCATCTTGTAAAGTCAAAATGTATTTGTTAAAGTCACCTGTTATGTCAGAGTATGATACTAAGTCAATAGTAACTCGTTCGAAGGGTTCTGTAGCAGAGGATGTAATGACCATAGGAGCTTTATAAGTTTTTCTTTGTATTTTGTTTTGTTGACAGGTTTGGCAGTTTTCTATGTAATTTTTTATGTCGTCAGTCATACCTTTCCAAAAGTAACTGTCTCGGATTTTGCGAGTTGTCTCTACGATGCCTCTATGTCCGGATAGGGGTTCGTCATTGTGTATTTTAAGGATGTTAGGAATTTCGTCTGATGTAGGATAAGTAACTTTATTTTCACAAATAGTTATTTTGCAATTGTATGCGTCGGCTAAATAGGCTGTAATGTGTAACTGTTCGTTTCCTTTCAACTTGCAAGTTTTATCTTGTTTAAGGTCGGGAATGTGAAGAGTTTTAAAGTCATTACTTTGTAGAGTAGATAAAAGTGTTTTAAAATAACTCTCAAGAGTCCCAAGGGTCAAAGTGTGTGGGACGCGAGCAGGCGAAAACGATATTTTGTTTTTTATCAGAAACTAATAAGTCAGTGTCATAAAGTGTTTTGGGTTTCTCTAAGTATGGGTTAGTTTGGGAACACAAGCCAATAGCTTCGTTGAAAAGATCGTTTTTGTCAGAAAGGTCGCATGACATGGGTATAAATATGTTTTTATGACGTGGGTCTAAAAGGCGGTCTGTTGAAATTTCAAGATTTGAAGTGTCGAAATTGTAATCGGGGTTCGTAGAGAAATGTTCAAAGTTAAGTTGTAAATAATTGTCAGAGTGCTGTTGAATAGAGTCATCGTTATTTGCCAAGTCGATAAGGTTTGTGTTCATGACAGGAGGTCGTGAGAGTGCGTCAGCGTTTGTGTCGTTTTTTCCAGATTCGTCGAAAGATTTTTTGAGATTCACCCCATATAAAGGGTGTCTTTTTTTAAAAGGCTTGTAAGAGGTTTAGTGATTTTACTGAAATTGGATATGAACCGACGGTAGTAGCCGGTAAGGCCTAGAAATGCTTTAATGTCTTTACAACATTTTGGAATTGGGAAATTTTCAACAGCTTGGATATTTTCAGGATTAGGCTTAACGCCTTCGTTTGAAATAATGTGTCCTAAGTAGGCTACTTCTCGGCGAAGGAATTCACACTTATCGGGCTGTATTTTTAAGTGGAATTGTTTGAGTCTTGAAAATACTTCTCTGAGTTTTTTTTTCGTGATCTTGAATACTTGATGCAAAGGCAACGATGTCATCAAGGTATACAAAGCATCTTTCACCTTGTAAACAGTATAAAACAGAGTCCATTACGCGCTGAAAAGTTGCAGGAGCATTTTTCAGGCGAAAAGGCATTCTTTTGAACTGATAGTGCCCATAGGGTGTATTTAAAGCTGTCTTTGGGGTATCTTTAGGATCTACCTTTAAGTTGGTGAAAACCAGACGCTAAATCTAAAGTTGTGAAATATTGAGAATGACCAAGTTTGTCTAAGATGTCTGTTTTGTTTGGAAGTGGATAGCTGTCTCCAATAGTAACGTCATTAAGTTTTCTGTAGTCGATAACAAGTCGCCAGTTTTGTTTCCCAGATGCGTCCATTTTTTTTGTAACGACCCATATTAAGCTGCTCGATGGAGAGGCGCTGGGTTCGATTATATCTTGTTCTAACATTTTTGCACTTGTGTTTTTATTTCTTTCTCATGTACTTGTGGGAATCGATAAGTTTTGGTATGTATTGGAGATTCTGTAGTTGTCGGAATTGTATGTTTTGTGTGATTTGTAAAAGTTAGTGCGTCACCTACTATATAAAATATATCTGAAAAGTCAGAAGTAATTTTGTGTAAGGATTCTGTTTCTTCGTCATTTAAATGTTCTTTTCTGATAAGTTCTCATTGTCGTTATCGTTATTTTGATAATTAAAGTTGTTTATTTGAATGTCTTTAATATTATATGCGCAGACAGTGATACAAGGAGTGGTAATTAGCATATCGGTATCGTTAGTGTTTATACAAGTAATTACAAATGAGTTATTTTTAACGTTAACTAATGCGCGTGGGATAATGATACCATTTCCGATGGTTTTTTTTTTAACGTTAACAATTGTATTTGTGTTACATGTGATAATGGTTTCTGAACGGCTATTAAGTAATTGCTTGTTATTTTCGATATGAGAATTTTGTTCTCCAAGGAAATAGAGTCTATAGGTTTTATTGTGAACACGCATTGTTTTAGATTGGATATAGATATGAGCGTTTAATTTAGTCATAAAGTCATTTCCTAGAATACCGTCTGCTTTGATATTTAGGTTGGCAATATGGAATTTAAACTTTGGAAAATTATCGAGCCAGATTTCGGAGGTTCCGTAAGTTTTAGTTGGGGATTGAGTACTCGAGACGCCTACGATTGAGACGATGTCTGATTCGTTGACTAGTGATGTACCTATCTTGTCACGTCTAATCACTGAACAGGAGCACCCGTGTCGCCTAAGAGCGTGACGGGTTTGCCTTAGTAGATTTTGGTGTTGTTTTATTTGATTCTGAGTTGTTGAACTTAGTAAAAGGGTTTGATTTTGTTTTTGGATTTTAGATTGATTTTAAATTTTGATATTTTGATTTAGTAAATTTTGTTTTTCTTTTTGATTTAGGAATTGATTCAGTGAGATTGATTTGGTTAGAAGTAGAAGAGTCTGTTTGTGTGCATGCATCTCTATATTGTCTCCGATAGACTGGTGTAGTTAGAGATTGCACACTTTGAGGTAGTGAATTATGTAATGTTTGCGTTTGTCCTCGATGGACTGGATTAGATTGTGACTTATTATTCATACTTCTATTTAAGAGTCGAGTTGGATTATTTCCACATCGTGGGTTAATGACTCGATCTGATTCGAGTAATGGGCTGAAGCGATTTCCGGAGAGATGCCCAACTCTTCGGTCGCTTGCGAGTTTAAATTATTGATGTTATTGGTTGGGATGTTTGGTAAGGCACGTGGATTTTGATTGTTCGTTGTTGAAGAGTTTCGTAGGCTATTATTATATGCTCTCTTACGACACTCTGAAATCAGATGACCGAGATTTTTGCAATAATTGCTTACTTGTGGTTTGTGGAGAAAAAAATCTATTACTTTGGTTTATTGGGTTATTTCTATATAAATTCGACTGAAATGGCTTTGGAACACCTGAATGCGATGGTGGACGACGATTGCTACTAACAGTGTTATTAAATGTATTTTTTTATAATGATAGTCTCGCTGCATTCATTCGCTTTATTTTGTCTTCTTGTATAGCGAAGTTGCCAGCATCTGACAGATTTGTGAACTCTTTAGTTCTAAGCATAGTCCCTATTTCTGAATTTAGGCCATTTATGAACACACTAAGTGCTGTTTCTTCGTTAGTTGCTTTCCTACCTAACAACGTGTTGTCTGAGATTTCTGCAATTAATTTTTCAATGATTTTGCTGCGACACAAATCCATGCGATGAAAATAAACAATGAGAGATTCTTTTGGTTTTTGGAACATTGACTGTAATTCTAACATTAAATGTGAAATTGTTTTTATATTTGAGAATTTTTTTAATTAAATATTTTTTAAGGTTATGCCAATCAGAATATTGTCTACTGTGAACATCGGATGCACCTACTCCTGTTATTTTATTCAAAGCGTATATTAATATTATAGATTGTTGATTTTCTGACGCTAGGCTAAATGCTGAATCACACGATCTAATAAATCTATATATTTGATCTTTTTCATTAGTGTCAAAGTTTGATAAGCTGTAAAAGTGTATTAAGTTCGAGAGACATACTGGTTTCTTTAGGCGATTTTTCACTTTTAATTTCTAAAGACATTGAAAAATTTTGGTAAACACAATATTAAAATTTTCACTCACGAAAATAAGTAAAATAATAGATATGTATAAGGATATAGAAAGGTTTAGGAGACACAGGGTATAAAAATGAGCAAACAAGTTAAGCAACTCACCACAATAACAATACAATGATGGGTCGCATGGTCCGGCGAAGTCGTTTAAAAGCCTTTAGCTACCACGTTGATCTTCAGGCGATGCTTGTCCACAATACAACGTGTTGTACTTCGTCTTTTGGATTTACGCGAATCCCTAATCTATCCTACCGACTGCGCCAAATTGTTACGCAGTGAGAACAAAACTTGTATTTTTAAAAACTAATTTTATTGAACACACAAATTTATTATAAAGTATTACAGATATAGAAATATTCTAAGGAACTAGTGATCGAGACGAGAGTTGAGAAGTGACTGAGCTCTGGAGAGAGGAGTAGTATATAAAGGAACAAAATGGGATGTTTACATATTAACTAATGACGTAGCTCATTTCTAATGGTACAAGGTTCACGACTATAAGAATCATAAACAATATTAAGGAATGAGAAAGGCAAATAATGTTAAGGGATGAGACATTAGACAATTAGATAATTACTTAACTGCTATAACGTTTACAATTAGTCTATTATGAATCTACATTACTAGCTTATTACCTAAGTAGATGTTTGTATTGTAAACAATGGTTATGGTCACAACATAATATAGGGACAGACAGCGCAAGCGACTTTGTTTTATACTATGTAGTGATGACTAAGGCTAAAAATGACGTTGCTATTAGTCTGTGTACACTGTGGAGAGTTTTCAATAAACGATTAGGAATTTGAAGATAGGTTGTCTATCATATTATTGCCGATTGAAGATTTCTGAACTCATTAAATCAACGATAGTTGTCTTTGGTTTGTAAGTTGTTTTGCTAGATAAAAAATTGATATAATTTTTATTTACTTACAAGTTCACCCTGATTATTGACAGCAATATTGCTGCTGTTTGTCATTTTAATTAGTGATTCTTCAGTAACTGCGGAATTTGGATTTAAGTTTACTTTTTGGTTTTTTATTTTAGGAGCCGTCGATTTCTGGCGGAAGATAAAAAAATATATAAATAATATCAGTATGAATCAGTATAGCTGAATAAGTGAGAAGTTAAACTAATAAGGTACGGTAAAGTGAAGCACATCAGTGGTAACACTAATATTACGACAATAGCTCTTATTATAAGCAGAAAAAGGCGCTTTTAAGATCAAATTGTTTCCACCGACGCAGTGCAGTCGTCTGTACCACACTAAACTATAATTATTGCTCACCAAGTCAATCTGTTTGATGATAAAACAATTGGACCCAGTTATGCAAAAATGATCCAACCCACACTGAACTCATTTTGAGTTATTTAAGATCAAACATTTAAATGTAATTTGTTTATTAAAGCGTTTGAATAATGATATACATAATGATCACGCGTATTTTATTTATTTATTTATTTATTTACTAGCTTCTGCCAGCGGCTTCGCCCGCCCTAAATTTCGTTATCGGCGTAGGTTCTTACGGCAACTCCTCAATTATAGAAAAAAAACAAAAAATCAAATCTCTTTAATGGCATAATACATTCGTATATGCCAAACCATGGAAATTCACATACAAAATTTCAAGCCGTTTAATAGTTGACATACCGACAGCAGCGCCACCTACCAAGTCCAATTGTATTTTTAAATCATCCGGAAAACCATCGAAATACCCATATAAAATTTCAACCCAATCAGTTCAGCCGTTTAGAAGTTATGTGAAAAAGGAAGTAATTACGTAATTAAGTAATTAGGAATGTACGGAAGAATAATTCTTACTACCTGTTGTCCTATTACCCGTTTTCCCGTAGGAATGAAGGATTTTCCCGCGGCAAACAGTAATCTATGTTCATCGGGGATAATGTCGGCTTCTAATGGTAAAAGAATTTTTCAAATCGGTCCAATAGTTTCGGAGCCTTTTCAATACAAACAAACAATCAAATCTTTCCTCTTTATAATATTAGTATAGATTTATTTATTTATTTATTGGATTGCTAACAAGGAACAATAATTAAATATACAAGAAATAAACGTTAAATGGTGCCTCAATTAAAAGCAACCACGGCAATCTTATAACAGTAAGTAACTTACTATAAACTTATGGTATACAAATGTGTTTTAAATTCTTCTACCACATAAAAGTTAAAACAAATGAGAAATTATACATAAAAAAAAAAAACAAAAATTAACTGAAATTGGATAACAATAATTTTCTATACGAATAGTTAGCTTTGGCTTAATATGTCTATATCATGTGTTTTATATAATGAATTTTGAGACGCAGCCAATCTGCTTAGTGGTGAGTTTACTCCTATATTAATTTTTGCAAATGGAACATAAAAAAGTTGCAGAGAACCAAACGTAACCCAGAAAATAAATCCGAGACATCCAAGTCACCCTTAACTAGTTTATAGTGGAAAAGACTGTCACTAATTCGTCTTCTACAAGCCAAGGTTTGCATTTTGTAGTGGCGCAATTGATCGTCATATTTTGGAAGTTATTTAGCCAGATGTTCACTGAACGATAAATGCCACAGAAAACGCTTTTGAACCGTTTCGAGCCTTTTTGTATGTAGCATAGTAAGGGTTCCAAGCTACGCTACAGTACTCTAAATTGCTGCGAACCAAAGAATTGAATAGTTCAATTTTAGTGTTTGGGTTTTTGAAATCCTTACAGTTGCTTAAAAGAAAACCTAACATTTGGAGCGACTTTTTGCTGATTTTTTCGATATGCAAGTTAAATTGTAGCTTAGTGTCCATAGTAACCCGTAAATCACTGACTGTATAAACTTCTTTTAGAATGGGACCACTTATAAACATACACACATTTAAAACATAAACATTTATTTAAAAATCGTTATCTACAATAACGTCATTTAAAAATAAGGCTGGGCCTACAAATCCTTCATGCCTGGCGTGCCCTAGGGACAAAACGATTGAAATGATATGCGCACAGATCCCTACAGTACGTCGTCCCGTCATGCAGTATTGTCCGTATAGTCGCAAACTAATAAGTAACAGTAGTACTTTCTAGCTCTCACATGACGCGACTGTATACGACCACGTAAAAACCAAGAATCCTATTCAATGCCAAAATCAGGTAAGTCCCTCCAGTGCTGCTTCTCGATATATTTCTATTGTAAACATTCCATTTTGTAGATGTTCGCTAACTTCATTTGGTAGGTTCCCAAAGCTAACAAAATGATTTGTTCTTCTGAATCTCGGAAAATCAATATCACTTGCTTCTTCTCTTGTAAAATCAGCTCTTCTGCTGTATAAACGTTTCGGTCCATATATTCATATAAAATATTAGGTGTATGTAATCTCTGCCTTATTTCGGTGACGAAAGCTTCTGCATATTGACTATCTTCGATAGGTATATGAAAGTAATAATAATAATAAAAACAGTATTTACTATACAGGTACAAATGGCGATCTTATCGCTATGGAGCGATCTCTCCCAGTTAACCTTTAGGTGAAGGAATATGTAAAATATATCATACATATATATATATATATATATATATATATATATATATATATATTTATACATAAGGATAGAAATCATACTTGCGATGTTAATATACTAGTTTTTTTTTTATTTATTTGCTCAAATGGTCAATTATTAGTTTTTTGAATGTTCTCAAGGACTGCGCTCGTTTTATGTCCAAAGTCATTTCGCATTCCACAACCTGATCGCTTTAACAGTAAATGAGTGATCATACATTTGTGAATTGTGCCTTGGAGTTTTCAGTTAAACTGAAGCATTCTTTTAAATATACCGGTGCTTTAGGATTGAACAGGACGTTATAAAGAAGAAATAGAACATGAGTATTCCGGCGAACACTGATTGGGAGCTACTTTTTTCGAGCTTTGTTCGAAATTCGAAAATGTGGTCATACTTTCGCAGACAAAATATAAATCTAATACATAAGTTTTGAAGCCGCTCACGCTTATCAAGCTGCTCCTCAGTCAGATCAAGATAGCTAGCATCTGCATAGTCGAGAACAGGAAGAAGAAGTGACTGAGCAAGAGCAAATTTGGTGGGAATAGGTAGAAAATTGCGTAATCTACTTAAAGACTTCGCGGTAGCAAATATTTTCTTACTCACTATCTGTGGACCCCATGATAAAGTTTCATCGATAAGAATACCTAAGGTTTTTACAGTGCCACTGTATGAAACAGGAACTTTATTTACACAGATTGGTGGAATTTGTTGCGTATCAATCCTGGAAATGAGTCTTTTACTGCCCACGATAATGACTTGTGTTTATTCGGATTTACAACAAGACCATGTGACTCACTTCAGTCTACAATGCAAGACAGGTTTCTATTAATGATTGTAATAGCATTTGACAACTCATTAATAGAAGCTTGCGTGTATATCTGAAGATCGTCTGCATAGAGATGGTACACTGTTATAAAAAAACTGGGAATCTTACATATTTTTTTGGGCAACTTTAGTTGCCATAAAATTTTGTTACTTTTACACATAAATGTGTTTTTACAGAATGATGTTATTTTTACAGATTTGATTTTTTACATTAATATGTAAGTTTGCTTTTTTGTAAATTGACAAAATTGTAAAAACGTAAAATCACATATAAGTTATTTCACATATTTTTGATTATGTAAAAAAACATTCATGTAATTTTACATTTTATGAGTTATGTAAATTAACATCTATGTAATTTTACATGTTCTTAATTATGTAAAAGTACGTAGCTGTAAATTTATATTTATGTACTATTACCTAATACTTCTTATGTAAAATTACATTTATGTAATTTAAAGCTTTCTAAATTCTGTAAATTTACATAAAATTACATATTTATGGAAATAAAGAAATCTGTAAAATAGCATCGTCCTGTAAAATCACATGTATAATATGTAGTAGTGACTAAATTTTATGGAACGGAAGTTTCCCAAAAAACTGTAAAATTCCAGAAGTGGAATAGAGGAACGAGGTAATTTCACATAAATAACCCTTAAACATTTCTTATACTTAACTCTGCATAAAATAACTGCCATTTTCAAGGGGTCTAATGGCCAAGTTTTAAACCATGCCATAGCCTGGCCATGTTTTACACCTGTGCTGCATCGCAGGCGTGTCAAATAAATCAAATAATCACTGGTTTGATTTACAGCTTAGGAGATATAAATGCAGGTATATAGGTATTCCACACTTTCTCTGTTAGCGTTCAACTAAAAGTCATAGAAGTTATTTAAGTAATTTAAAGTATAAAAAACGAAGTTATGAAGAACCTTCTCCTTTCTAGTATGTAAACAAGAACTTTTCGGCGAACAACTGAAAATGATTTAAGTCTTAAATCAGTTGGGTAACATTGTTAAGTTATTTAAGGGGTACGTATTTAGCTACATTGAAAAGAGCTGCCTTGGAAAGAATTATAATAGTACAAAACTGAACTGACTTTGACATAAAAAAGTTATCAGATCCTGGTCTACTGTTCAAATATTAAAACAAACAAAGATCCTGTTAACATTATTTATTAAGAATCATTTTAGCAATAATTGTTATAATTTTTTCATTTAAAATAGCTTAAAACAAATATGACATTCTTTTAAAAAAACTATAATAAAATATCTCAAGTATCAAGAAAATAATTTAAAACAAAAATGACATTCCAGAAAAAAATATGATTATAATTTCACACAATTTCAAAGATTTATTTATTTCTGCTGCATACCAAGCATATTTAAAAAAATGACAAAATTAACAATACTAGTCATAAACAAGTTTTTGTGTTGTTTGTAGTACCTGACTAAGAGTTTTAATTTGGGGCATAACTACTTTAACAGTTACTTTACTGAACAGCCTTACGCACGATAAATAGTGCCACGTACACGTTGCGACAGAAGTAAATACCATAAAAAATATTTAGAATTATTTTTTTACAATTTATTACAATTTCTAAGATATAACACTTAACTTTACTTAATAGCTACTGTCAAATACGTGAAAAATCTTTTAGATTAATCTTTTTACTTTTAGATTACAATTTTACACAATTACTAAGAGAGTACATTTTACTTAACTGAATAGCCATTAACAAATATAGTGCCCCGGTGCAACAAAGTAACTACCTTAAAAAGTAATTTAGATTCATCTATTTACTTTAAGATTACAATTTAACACAATTTCTAAGAGAGTATACTTAACTGAATAGCCATTGACAAATACAGTGCCCTAGTTCGCCAAAGTAACTACCATAAAATCATTTTGATATCTTTTAGACTCTGGTGTAAAAAATGTGTTAACACTAACTTTTATAGAAATTGATGGATACTGCTGCAGATTGTTGCAATCAAGACTTGTTCCATGTGAGGAAGATGGAATGTTAAGAATCATTTATAGGGATGCAAAGATAAAGTTACTGCGATGTTGCTGTTTTAACTACACATGTGTTTTTAAATAAAAAAATATTTTAATTCAAAATTGCAAGTGCTTTTGTTTTTAACTTCACAATATTTTAAGTTCAAATTAGTCCTTTTTTACTAAATGATGTGACCACAGTTGGTCTAAAATGGCATGATGCAGAACAATGTAGTGATTGTTATCAATAATGTGTATAGAATAACTATGAAATTGTAACAGACTGTCATAGTCACAGCATATCAAATTTTGACATGAAACCATATCTTCAATCTGGTTTTGACACAACCCTCATTCGAATTTATATTGAAATATTTTTATAGGGCCAATAAAAAGAGGGTTTTCATAAGTATCTGTAAATAAAATCATTTCTATTTTCAAAAAAAAACAGTGTGTTATTATCTTCCCTTTTACATAAAACATAATTTCCAATTGAATACTTTACTCCTCTGTAAGTTATATTAGGAGCTGAGAAGATTTTATTAGAGACATGTGTATAAATAAGTGACTTAATATGAGGTGATAAATCATTAATACAATATGAATGACATTGCTGAGATATTAGTCTGGAATCATACCTTACACCTTGAGAAAGGTAACTGTCGTGTAATTGATGGCGCAGTGCTAAAGAACTTGTAATATTTATGAGATTTGGAAGGTGCCTCACTATATTTTAAAAAAATCTATGCTTGCTTTCAAACCGCAGCGTCCATGAATATATTAAAGGCCCATACAATCTTACCATATCACCATAGTGTAATACAAAGTGGTGTTTAGGTCTCAATGGAATGTGAGGGAACAATTGCTTTCTATGTGTTAAATATTCTTTCGCGCCCGTTGTTATTAAAACTGTTTGAGCAATAGATATTTCATATGCACAGATAAGCTGTACTATTTCACGTTACTTTAATAGCATTTGCCAGACTGGGTCACTAATGTTTATAACTTTGAACAAGATTAAAGGCAAATAATTAAGAAAATGCCAATTTTCAAGAGCTTGTCCTCCTACTTTGACAGCACCTGGTTTGAAGGGTGGTGGCATATTAATCTTTTCCTTTTTCGATACATGTTCCATGCTTATATTTAAAAAGTTTATACTTAAGCTATCTTTCTTAAGAAAATGGTTAATTATCAGTGCAACATCAAAGGGTTAATTTACTGTCCTAGTACCATATTTTTACCCTTCTGAATTTTGAAAGTTAATCTCAATTTAGTTGCGGTTACGAACGAATAAAGATTGCCATGCAATGCCATTTCAATCGACATTTTCGACCACAGAGTACACTATCGAATAAAAATATTTACGATTGTGCGTACACAGCAAAATTATTAGAAATACGCTAGGTAGCGTATAAATCCTAGGTCTGTGAGAACTGCACCACAGAGTACTTTAAACGTAGTGATTATATTAGTTTCAATATTATTTATTATTAGTATATTAGTCTCTACGACCTCCCCGAATAGGGCCTCCCTCAAAAAGTGCCGGGGCGCTTCTCGCCCCCCACTCAATCGCAACCGCACCCGCGTAACGGGGAACTCCCCTCTTGGCGTTGACTCACCTTCGGGTTCGAGACTCACGCCGGTCGAAGGGACGCCCCTGAGAGCGACAACCCAAGCCGAGGGGCGCTATAAGGGCTGAGGCTCCATCAGAGTCTCGCCCCAAAAAGCCTGGTGAAGCAGTAACGGCTGAAACAGCCAACTGCATTGTCAGCTGAGAAAAAAAAAAAAATCTAATTTGTGATTGTGATGAAACCTACTTTTTGTGTGGTGGTTTGATTTGCGACGACATAACGTCACTTTATTCAAGTTAAAAAGTAGGTGTGAATGTGAAAGCAGAACGTACGTACAATTCGGGACAAGAACATCGGACTTCCTTTAAGGCTTTGCTTGAATAAGGCACATTCAGAATTAAATTAACTGTATCTAAATTAAATAAAACTGCACGTTTATTTTCGCCTCTTTACAGTTATTCAAACCAAGGCATTATTCTGAAACAACATGAATACCTTTCGTGGGGGTTGGTACACAAAGGATGATGTTCTGAATGATTTAGCGCAAGTTAGTGGCAGACTGTTTGATTTTGATGACAGTTTCATTGTAAAAGGAGAACGACCACCTCCTCCACTAGCCCTTAATGAAGTTGCACTGGTAATTAACCATTTTCAAAATCAAAGGGGAACAACACCTTCAAATAAATCGTGTCCTAAGCAAGGCGGTAACCCATCAATAACATGGTAATTTTTAATTTTATTAAAAACTGAGTCATGTTTAATCCCCCGTGAATGTTCTAAATATTTATCATTCCTAGAGTTATTTAATTCGTTAGCACATGCTACATCATCATTATAGTCTTTTACTGTTTTTTCCCTAAATTTGTTGGATTTTGCGAAAATTGTTCCTTTTCAACTAAACAAAACCTGCAAAAGTATTTGACATTAAAGTTTTCAACGAAACCGCCTATAGTATGGCTTCCTAAATTATCACCTAATATAGTTAAAAGCGTGCCGTAAATGATTTTATTGCATTTTTTAATAAAAACTCCTTCAGATTCTAACCTTTTAAGGTCATCAACTAACTTGCCAAAAATTTTTTGATGTCCAAAGTCTTTTAAATATTTTTCTTTGCACAGTAACACCAATTTCATGTTATCTACTTTAGATCTATTATGAGTAAAAATATTTGCCACAGTCATATAAACTGCATATATTTTATGCTTCGTCTTTGATGAACCTAAAGGATTACAAACTTCAAAGGAGTCTTGATACAAAATTATCTTTAATGTGTTTGGGTTATTCAAAAAACCATTACAACATTTTGAACCACAAGTAATATCTTTGAAAACTCCTTGTTTTTTGTTTTTGGGATGATTAAATCACCATTTGAAGTAGCGTTGCTGGCAATTTGTAAGTTATTTGAAGAGTCATCATGTTGTTTAACCTCCTCATGTGCAGTTAGATCTAGATGATTCTGTAAGTTATCTAAAGAGTCATCACATTTAACCTCATCATGTGCAGTTAGATCAATATTATCTTTGATTGTATTTACTGTAAAAGTATTTGATTCTATTGATGCAAAAGAATGATGGCGATACATATGACTTTTAAATGATGGTAAAGTACAAAACATAGTTTTTGCACAAGGACCCTTTTCTGATGAGTTTTTAAAGGGACAAGCCACATTTATCCCTTTTTCTAAGTCATGTATTTTTAAGTGAAATTCAATTTTTTTTGATAAAATTCTTTAATTGCACAATTTACATTTCGTAAAAATTGAATTATTTTCTGTATTTAAACTGTTTGTATTCGAATTAGGATGGTGGTGCAGCTTAAAGATATGATTTCTGAAAGATTCATAACTATGGAAAACTCTTTTACACATTTAAATTTTACATTCTTACAAAACTTATGAAGTTTTTGGTGACTGTTATAAGAGGTTACGTTAGGTAATAAACTATTACAATACTCACAAGAGAAGAACATATCTAATAGAAATTACTGAAGTTTTTTCAACAACGATAAATCTTTTGTCAGCATACGTCCTTTGCTTACTTTAGTACCTTCACTAGGAATAATTTTGAAAACAAACCTTTGCAGAAATTCTAATGTGTTTTGCACCTGCAGTGGATACTCCATGTTAAAATTGTCAAAGGCAGCCTATAACAGTAGTAAAGAACGTTCAAGACTCACAGTTTCACTCACGATCACGTTTTCTACTACACAGTAGTAAATGTTGTCATTATCTGTAAAAAGGAAAAACTTTAAGCACACATATACAAGTACACCATCACACATATGTAAGTACTGAAAATGTGGCATTTGTTCAGTTTAAAATAAATTTAATGACACATACCACCGTTAGCTTCATAAAATAATGGAAGTCAAGTTTATTACTAAAATAATCGATTAAATATAAACATATTTAAGTTGGTGATTAAATTAGAAATACATAAAAGATATGCATACAAAAAATAATGTTTTTAGAATCCCTCAAGGTATGTGTCATTGAAGAATTACACATCACACACCCATATCTTAGGCTAAATTACAAATATCAACAAATATACAAGTCCTGATTTGATGAATAAATGTTTTGACCATGTCTTTGTTAAAAAATATTTATTTATATCTGTAAGAGAATTAGAAATACTACTAGCAACAATTTTTAGTGAATTACAGCAACGGTTAACTACTGTGTAAAAAAAATAAAAAAATCTAAGAAAAAGATATGTAGTAAATCTTAATTCTTTTTACTTCTATGCGACGTTGCTCTGATTATAACTCATTAATAAAATGCTATGAAAAACAAGAAAGCCAGCCGTGTATGGCATTCGTTACGAATTAACTGGTATTCCGTTTATTTTATAGTCAGTTGGGAGTGAACCTCGCAGACAGTATTTGGGTGATTAAACATGCTTATCTTGAGTCTAGGTTTTGTAGGTCAAAGATAAACAACAACGTATAATAAAATATGCATTATTTACCTTTTTATTTATATTTATTATGATTATATTTGTGATATATCAAGATGTGAGTATGTGTTTAAAAAAGTTAATTTATTTATAACTCAATGTAAAAAAATCTTACCAGCTACAATGTTAGGTGCTGTAGTTTTAACAAGTCCGCAAATTTCCAATCTTGTTAATGGTTCCTAAAAAATATAAAAGATCATTAAAATTACTTACAAATTGTAGAACATCTAAACAAATATTATTGGCCTATTGTATCTAAATATCCATATTTAATGTATTTCAGTTGATATAAGGTATTTAAGTTGCAATCACCTGCAATTTTTGGTAAACATATGATAAATCTTCTTTAAAATATTCAGTAATATGTTTCATACACATAAATATGTCATTAGTTGAATCTTCAGATTTTTTCAAAATTGTCCATAATTTTGTAGAAATCAATGGTATTTTCTTAACAAATTTTGCAATATGGTCTTTTAAATTCAACTGACACAGGCATTCAAAATGTTTTAACATATATTTTTCTTCCAACAACACTGGCCATTCATCAGCAATTACGGTAATTAAAAGCTTAGTGTTGAGAAATATTCTTTGTGGAGCATATGTCTCTTCCATATATAATTCTACTTTTGATTCTTCCCTCTCCTTTATGTTGAAAACTGACTTAAGCCAATCTATTTTAGTTTTCACACATGTAGGATCTTCATTTTCCGTATCACTTGGCTGCCAGTTTATACATAATTCTTTCTTGATGTCAGCAAATTCTCTTGTGATCCAAAATTTTTTGATTCTCTTTTATGAGGTCTTTGTAAGTAATGAACCCGTTCTTCAATTTTTTGAAAATAGTGTAATATCCCATTCCAATTAGCTCTTTCACTAAAATTACATAATTTTTAACAGTGTATTTATTCGTATATTTTTGTAAATATAGTTTATGGTACTTTGTAGGTTTCCATCCAAAGGAATCAAAGTATTCACCAACTCCATTACCATCTATGTAAATACCAATCCAGTAAGGACCTTCTTTAAAATCTTCATCTTAATTGCTTATAATAAAAATTGGACAATTTACGTGAATCGGGATAACATTAGCAGCAAAAACATTATTTTCCGCTAATGGATCGATTTTTTTTAAATTTACGTATTTCACATGTATCAATAGCATCTTCACTTTACTAAACGTTATTACAAAATGAGATTATTTAAGAATGCACATATTTTAATATTATAGCTAAACTTTTGTAATCCACATTAACATCACGATTTTTATTGATTTCTATATTGCTATCAAACTCAGCGTATACAATGCAATTTACCGTACTTTTTAACGAATTCTCAAATCTTACTTCTAATCTTACACTATCATGTCTGATTAAATTACAATGTGAGTTTCAGTTGGCTGATAAATCAGGAGTGAGATCAAACGCTAGTATACAGTATCCATGAGCATAATCGTCTCTTAAAATATAATTTCCTTCGTTCAAGCAGTGAACCCCAGTTCCTTAGAATAATGTGTGGTAAGGTTCATATGGACAAATGCTACGATTATGACTTAGTATTCATCTTACACGTTTAAAATGTAGCTTAACGCATGCAGTCCCAAACTGAAATATAATTCTGGCGCCAATGCTTGATCTCATTTCTATTTCCAAAGTATCAAATATACGACGTATTACAGGGATATAATGAGGAGGCGAAAATATATTTATTTTATATCCACCGTAAATATATTTTGTAGGATCCAAAGGGATAATTCGTACTTTCGTAGCAATGATGTCATAACATCACCTACAATTTGCGGTTAAACTATATCAGTGTATACGAAAAGCTGCGACCCACGTCCCCGTTCCCACCCTCTTTGTTTTTAACGTTTTGAAAAACGCAAGGTGTCATTTATTTAGTCTACAATGTTGCTTCCAGGTATAGCTTAATCATTAATGATGACTGTACCTTTTGAATCCTATTCAACTTTATCATTATTATGTATCAACGTCTGAATTAATAGTTCACCCTTGTCTTTGGAACTAATCGCTTTAAATAAGAAGAAGAATAAAGTGTTTTGTATTTCACGTGTTTCTCTCAGATGATGAAAATGAACATCACAGTTCAAATTTAAATTTAAATTAAATAATATTTTAACATAATACAAAATTCATTTTACAACTTCTAAACATTTCTTAAACTATAACATTTTATAAATGATACACAGTACTGAATTTTTATTTTTATTTAATTTATCTTAAAACAAGATATTACATTTAATAGAAACGTTTTACAAAAACGATTTAGAAGGTTTTTAAATTATTATCTAAACTAAGCATTTTTAAGCTATAATGATCCTATGTCAGCGTATCGGTATAATTCAGTATTATATACCTTTTGCTATCATTGTGAGATAAAGAAACTGTATTTCATTTTTGAGTAAAAATTATATGTATAATTTAAAACCGAAGCATTTCACAAATTTCATTAGTATTATTGAATAAACAATTTTTGTAATTGTCAATTTTAAAGTTTTTAACAACGCTTTTGTTTACACCCTTCGCCTTAGCAACAAATTTAACTTCTACGTCAATCGTCTAAATTTTTGATCGTATTTTCACAAACTATCTAAGTATAATTAACCATTATTTTCATCTTTAAACAGTCCTAATTTTTTTTTATTTTTCAAAGGTATGCCATGTTTATTGTTAATTTCATAGTCTGAGATGTCGAAATGCATAGCAACATCTGATATAATATCGGAATAAAAAAAATCTGTAAATACTTGTCAAACTAAGCTATCTGTATCTGTGTAAAGTAGTTTGATCTATCTATATGTATCTATTTTGAAACTACACATGAACGTAATTCATACATTCGTAATGGAACTCATACATTAGTGTTTTTGATATATCTAAAATACAAAAACCTAAATAAATTGGTTTGTTATATAACATTTTTACCCTTTTTGATTGTATAGCAACTAATGACTCTGAAAAGATAGATAAACTATGAAATTCAGGTTTCGCTAGCAATGCTTGAACATTTCCGCGATTCTCCCAATGAGTCACCAGCTTTACATTTACTCTTTTTCAATATTTTCTATGGTTTAACCGAAAACAGAGTTTATTTTTTAAAATTACTTACTTTCATTAGTTTATTAAAAAAATTTTTAAAGTCTGAAACAGCCTAAGCACGCGGGTTAGTATTGTAATCAATGTATTTTTTTTAACCAATTACTTTATTTAAATTTTAAAATTCTATGCACTTTAAGTAATTTTAGTCCATTGTTTTATAATGTATTATGTAATTATTTTTAATTATTCAAATTAAGAATAATTTTTTTTCTGTCGTGTTACCGATACATATCTGATCAGGACAGAATAGAAAATCTGAATGTTAGTTTAATGTAAACGGATGAAATCTTCGTTATTAGGATTTTTTTTACGAAAATCATGAAATTGGTTTAAATTAAGATATTTTGCTAACTGAGAAAGACAGACATGAATCTAAAAGAATCTACAAACCTTAATTTCATACTACAATTATTAGTTTAAATGCACTTAGAAAATGATATGTATTTTTCCTTATTCTGTGGTATTATTTCTATTGCTTCGTTCAGCAAATATGATAAGAAAATAAAAATATAAAATGACCATCATAATTACTCAAGTTATGTTACAAAATTGGAACGAATCGCGGGACTTTATAATTTGAAAAGCAAATCGAATGAGCTGTTCAACTATATATACCCGTATGTGTGTCATAATCTATAACAGACTCATTATTTAAATCTTTTTCACAAATGTAACAGATTTTACTTTCTAATATATTTCTCTCATTCTCGACCGATAGCGGCTGAGGGCTTTTATGGAAACTGTTTTTTAAGCATTTTGTTTTAAATCATCCACTAGAGACTGCATAAAAACCTTAGCACAGTCCTTTCCAGTATAGGTCCTATAATCAGTCAGATTATTATCATACGAACATTTAATATAATATCCGAAACTATATACTTCATGTTTTTGAATATTATTACTAAACGATTTGTTTGATTATTATCACAACTATTAATTGGTGTTAAAAGTGCTTCAAAATTAGCATTAATGACAAATGGATTGTTCCATTTTCTATCAAATTTATAAAATGACAATATCCAGGGTGGCCTATAAGTCCTATGATATGAAAAACATTAATTAAAATAAAACTAATTATCACTAGTTTACAGTACATCTGTTGCCAAAGAAATTTTAGCTGTTGCTGACTACATATGATATGCTATTTTCAAAAATATAAGTAAAAGGTTTTTATCAGCTCTAGTTTCTGAGTTTCAGCTATGTAGGTATAAAACAGAAAAAAACATGTATTTACTAAGAAAAACTTTATTAAAAAAAATAATTAATCATTGAGTTCTAAAAAACTTCGTTTTAAAGCTCTTCTCTGATGTGTAGACTTTGGAAAATGACGTATTAGCGACCAACAATAGTCAGACATCATATTTGTATCCCAGAAACCCTGATAGCGCTCTTCCATGACACGTAAGTCCTGATGCATACGCTCTCCCTGCTCTTCGCTCATATCTCCTAAATTTTCCGGAAACCTGTCCAGGTGACTATGGAGGAAATGGAGTTTTATGCTCATATTGCACCCCATATTTTTTAACTGTAGCAGAAGGTCTTCTACAAGTTCAATATAATTTTCAGATTTTTTATTTCCGAGAAAATTCTGCATCACAGAGACGAAAGCTGTCCAAGCCTTTAGTTGTAACTCAGTCATAGAATTTCTAAATTGAGTATCTTTCGTAAGTTGTCTAATTTGGGGGCCGTCAAAAATACCGGCTTTTATTTTTTCCATAGTGAGCTGAGGAAATTTTTGGCAAATGTAAGAAAAGCAGTTCCCGTCTTTATCTAGTGATTTAACAAACTGTTTCATGATGCCCAGTTTTATATGTAATGGTGGAAGGATAATTTTGTCACGAGCTACTAATGAATTCTGGACTATATTTTGCTTTCCAGGCTTCATACTTTCTCTCAAGGGCCAGTTTCTTCTTATCCAATGCTCTTGTTTAGCTCTACTGTCCCAAAGACATATGAAACAGGGAAACTTAGTGTAACCACTTTGTTGACCGAGAAGAATGTTCACCATTTTTAAATCGACACAAATTTGCCACTTATGGTCATTGTATTTTATTTTGTTCAAGACTAGCGAAATGTTACAATATTCTTCCTTTAACTGTGTACTGTGGGCAATAGGTACCCCAGCGTATTTATTTCCATTATGTAATAGAATACATTTTAGGCTACGTTTTGAGCTGTCAATGAATAAACGCCAGTCGTTTGGCTCATATTGTTTCAAGCCCATTTTTATCAACAAGTTTTTGATATCTGAACAAAAGGTAATACCGTTTTCTTCGGAAAAATAACGCCGTAATTCTTTATCTCTTTCACGATAAAAACTTATTTTAGTATCTGAGGAAAGCAAATTTTTTTCTTTCAGTCTTGATGCTTACAATTCTGAAGCTTGTTTAGAAAGATTTAAATCTCTTACAAGATCATCTAACTCATTTTGGGAAAAGCATTTTGGCTCATTTGACATACCTTCAAAATCAGCATCATTTTGTGATGAGCTTGGTCCTTCGATGTCTTGTTCCATGGGTTCAGATATATTTTTAGGCACTAAAGAGTCAGTTGAACGCTGCACTGGACGCTGAACACAACTAGTACTTGGGTACTGCCATTTAGCTCGATTTTTAGTATTTAAACCGTTTACGTTTACGCTACAAAAATAACAGTCTTCGAAATGATTTCGTGGTTCTCGCCAAATAGTCGGTGTTCCAAATTTAAAGGCACTTCTTTTACCATTTTTCCACAATCTTAAATATTCCACACACGATTTACAAACACAATTGGGAGCCCAAGACTTCTCATTTTTATCCAAGAGCATTCCAAAATACTCAAAATAGGTATTTTTCACCAACTCTGATATAACTTTTCTACAATCGTTAAACACATATTCCCCGCATATATAACAAAAATGATCTGGATTGTTTAAACAACGTCTCCTTGAACTACTCATGACGCAAAAACTTTGGATACTAATCTTAACACAGTAAAATATGCCTGTTATCGCTTAATATATACGCTTAAATGACAAAAATCAAAAACAAAGTAACTCGAGCTGCTCAAAAAATTTTGAGGGTAGATTTGACGAAAACAAGTCATAAGTGAACATTTATCAACCACAAAATTCGCGGCAACAAACAAAAAGTTAAATTTTGTAAACTAGTGTTATATTATGAATTATATTTTTATTTACAAATAAAGCTTGAAAAAACGGGTATTATTTTTAAAAATAACGTGTTCTAAATGTAATCCGTTACGATCACGGCACTCTTGCAAACGACGTCTAAAATTGTCGCTGACTGCGCGGCACGTCACTGCTGGAATGCTTGCCATTTCTCTGCGGATGTTTTCTTTTAGGGCATCAATTGACCGCGGTTTAATGTCGGACACTTTAGCCTTAAGGTAGCCCCGCAAAAAAAAACCATCGGAGTCATATCCGGACTACGTGGTGGCCAGGAAATGTCTCCTCTCTGAAAGATCACTTTGCCAGGAAAAAGTTGACGTATAACGGGCATAGCAGTGTTAGAGGTGTGGGAAGTTGCTCCATTCTGTTGAAACCACGTCCGGGCATTAAAGCCTGGAAAGTTTTGCAATTCTGGTGTGAAAAATCACACCGAGGTGTCTGGTCCTCGATCAAATCCACATATCGCTCCGAAGTAACAGTAACCGCGCGTCCTCTGCCGTCCTCAAAGAAGTAAGGCCCTACGATGCCATGGGCTGACATAGCGGTTCAAACTGACACTTTAGGATTATGTAATGGCTTCTGATGCTTAAGTTTTGGAATGATGGGGCTCCAATAGCGGCAATTTTGTTTACTGACATGCCCGTTGAAATGGAATTGAGCTTCATCAGAGAACATTTTGTTATTGAACGAAGTAAACCGATTCAAAATTTCATTCGCATAATTTTCTATCTGAATAGCATCAGTTTCTTTTAATTCTTGCACCAACTGAATTTTGTTAAAGTGCATAAGTAAATCTTTCTTCAAAATCCGTTGTAACGATGTCCTGGGTAAGTTTAATGCACTGGAACGCTTACGAGTTGACTGTGTAGGATTTTCCCGAATAGATTGTGCCACTGTGTCGATGTTTTTTTCAGTACGCGATGTCTTTGGGCGACCCGACCGCGCTCGAACCGGTCTCCTCGAACTTAGCAACCCAGTTCCTAATCGTTTGAAGAGTTGGAGTATCATCAAAGTTGTGTAAACCTTTGTGTTCTCGAAAATTACGCCGCGCCGCGGTTGCCGAATTTTTGTTTTGATTAAACTCGCGCACACAAAACGCACGGCCGCTCCGGTGAAACGCTCCATCGCGACTAAATTCCCAGAAACCGAAGTTACTGCCCCCGTTTCCCCTACACCACTCACGCGCGCCATTTTCGATTTCTTCAGATTTTACTTTTCAAAGGACTTATGGACCACCCTGTATTATTAGTAATTGGTTCACCAAACCACATCTTTTTTTTGGTAGTGAATTAGGTAAATCGGTTTTTATGTGATTACAATAAACCTTTGATGGTTAGTTAATTCATTTTGATTTCTAAATGCTAGCAAGCACCCGTCACATTCCTTTTTTTTATACCACTTAGGTGCCAAACAAGCACACCAATATTAACAGCTTCATTTTTTGATAAAATTTGTTTACTTACTGATCTAGATACATTTTTAATGTAACGATAATGATATTTAGAACCGTTATCAAATAAAAGAAGATTAATGTGTTTTTGTTTTCGACACTTTGTAAAGTGAAGCGTTCTTACTAAATTTTTTTTTATTGTTTGCATCGATTCTAAACCAAAGAAATACTTACATCATTTAAATTTTCAAATTTACTTATATCCTTCAATTTAACGGGATATGGAACATTATTAAAATTTAATTTATTTTGGTGACTAAAATATGAACAGACTCTATCAGCGTTATTATGTACTGGATATAAAGCTGCCCATTGAAGACACTGGTGGTCATAGTTTTTCACATTAATTACCGCTTTTTTGTGTTTAATATCTAATGGTAAATCTATATACGATGAACCCACGTAGGAGATTAAATTTATTGACATTCATATCTATATGTTTAATTGCACGTAAGTTCCAACCGCTATCTTTTTTTCAAAATTGCAAATCTTATTCTATTCTATCTCATTAACAATCATTGAAAATATTATATCCAAATTATCTCCACGACAATACAGATAGTTATAAGTTTGGAATCGAAAATATTTTTTAAGCCTTTTTATTTTCATGACGGTTAATTGTTTAATGCAATCACTCATTAACTGAAACAAAATTTCTTTAATACCTTGGAGAATCGAGTCAGACGCCTCGAATTCTACCTGCGCTACAGTTTGTTTTGGGGTTATTCGATAGGTAAATATGCGGGCCCCAAATGCAGTTTCAATTAAATGAACATTTGAAAACTTCATGACATATTATTACATTGTTTTTGTGGAAATTACTTTTTAAATGACTAGTAAAATGTTTTTTGTGGATTAAAGCTTTGCATCGGGGGCATGCAATGGTATAAATATTGGAACTTACATCTAAAAAAAGGAGACGATGCAGCTGCTTATGATGTCGATGGTACTGCTTCTGGTCCACCCCTTGATGTAGACGCTTGTGGATCTGATGTACGAGCCCGTTTTTCTAGTACATTTTCTTCACCTGGAGCAATTTTTCTTTTTCTACCAACTTGGCTGTAAATAATAAAAAACAAACACAAGTAATTATAAAAATAAAACAGAAATATAAAATAAGTAATCTAGAACATTATTATACACACTTAAAAAACAATCACACGTTTATTAACTGTTTTTACAAGAAGTGCAGAATGCTAGGACCGGTAAAAATCCATCAACTTGATCTCCCCATTAATTAAATGCTTATTACATGCTGTATAATTCGGTTTTTCACTAGTAAACGACCACATTCTGTTAAACTAGCAGTAACAATAATCTTAAACTAAAATACATACTTTTATATGACCCACCCCTCCAATGCTAAGTTTTTTCTAACTAAAAAATAAAACAAGTCGAGACAAGACAGCTAGGAAACCCAAATACTAACCATGTCTGTCCTTGATTGTTGCACTGGTGATTTTTTTCTTCTAGTAGACGTATTTTGTAGAGCAATTGATCGTTTTCATCGATGAGTTTTCTTTCTTCCTGTATACAGAGATCATACAGTTGTTGGTCGTAGTAATTGTTTTGTAAGTTTGAAGCGTCTATGATGATGTAAGCTTGTATAAGAGTATCGTTAAAATATTACTTGTAGCCTAGGTACCCGTGGACGGAGATGGGGATTGGAGAAGTGAGAAATCTATTGCTTTTAAGCTTTTGCATTCTCAGGTAAAAGTACAAAAGTAAGTTTAATAATGTTAAGAAGTTGTAAAAGAATCAAATTTATATTCTAGCTTATCTTTAGTTTCAATAAAGAATTAAAAAAAAAACAATTTTTAATAGGTGACTCGCAGACGTTGCGTCATCATTATTGGTAGAAATATAAGAGATTCCATTTTCATTCCCTTGACTGACACACGAATATTTGGCTTGGATTTTTCTTTTCTTAGGATTTTCGCTTCGTTGTGCTTTTCAATTTCTTTTGAAAAGTACAGTCTTTTGTTTCTTCTCGGCTCATATCCAAAGGAAATTTTCTATAATAAAGGCTGCAAGTAAATAAAAATTGTAAAACAATAAGTTAATAAAAAATTAATAAAATTGTATTTATGAAATTTTCTAATAGTGCTAATAATCTCTGTTGCTGGGTTAAAGAACAATAAACAAATTTTACTATTTGATTCGATTGGATAATAAACTAACACACATTAATTGCTTCGACACATAAATGAGTGACAATATTTATTTGAAACCAGTAAACTATTTCCGAGCGAACACTTTAAAAATTTATACCAGCAATTTGAAAAAAAATACGGTTACCAAATAATAATAAATCGTAATACGGTTATCAAATAATAAAACAATTACACATATACGGTATAAAGAAAATTAAGTAATTAAACTTACCTCCATTTGACGGGATATGAACACCAAACACTGTAGGTATTACTTTGAAACTCACAAATAAGACTGCAAAATGAATTTTACTGGACTTTCTTTTGTACAGATCATAGTATACGTCGCACCCTTAGAATGAAGTGACCGAATCCAAAAAATGCAATTTGTGGGAAATGAGCAAGATCGTCATAAAAAAATTATATTACTGAATACATCTTAATATCTCTTCCGTTTTTAATGGCTTACTACTGATTTTTACCAGATTTGTGGATTAGCCTTTTGAGATCACAATGACAATGCAAATTTATGTTTATAGTATTTTTTTATATATATTTTAACATAAAATATAAAGTAGTTTCAAATTAAGTCACTTTATTTCAAAATTATGTTTGTCATTCTATGTCTTTTTAAGAATTAAGTCAGTTTATGACACATATTGGAAATAATTCCGTGGGCACAATAAATAATAAGACAGTGTCATACTGAAAGTTATTTGGACATAGGGTATTAAATTAAAATGCAATGTTATAAAAATCTGAATGTATTTATTTATTTCAGTCTTAATAACAGTCTTTATTATATTTATTCAAGTTTTATCATTAATCAAGTAGTAGGTAGTTATACATTGATATTTCGCCTAGCAAATAAACTAATTATTTTAAAAACTTATTCTTACGTTACCCGTAACATTATGCAGTTCCAGTTCGTATCAAGACTTTCAAAATTGCTAAGTTTGTAAGATATTGATTCTTACAAACTTAGCAATTTTGAAAGTCTGATGTTTAATCACTTTAGCAAACTTAATAAATTAGAAAATAAAATTCTCATACTTTGAAAACAAAAAAAAATATTCTCATACTTTGAAAACAAAACGAAAACTATCTTTAATCTTATTAAGATTAACATTTGCCGCTTAATCTCCTTTTAACTACAAATCAAAGTAAAGAGTAACTATTTAAGTTAGAAAATAAAATAAGTAGGTACTTATAACAAACACAACAAAAAATAACTTCTAAATTGTTCTCAGTTTCATGAAGATTAACATTATAGTAACTTTGTTTTAATAAGGAGTTTATTATCTATTCTTCAATAAAAGATTGATAAAAAGCAGCATAAACATTTGGTATCAAGTTCTTGCTAAGTAAATCACGGAGATCCTTTTTTTTGTTGATACTTAGCTCAAGCCTATTTGAATATAGTTTTTTCAATTCTAATTCTTCTAATGTTGGCATTTTCTTCCTCTTGTTTCTGACGTTGAGTTTCTTAAAATCATCTTTGTAAGATGTCTTGTAATAGATAAGAAATGGTTCTTCTTTGGTAAACTTCAACAATTTAATATTGCCCCAGTTACACGGTTCTCTATCTTCATTTTCAGTATAATTGTAGCCCCATTGAACTTGTAGATCTTTTAAATCATAAAAATAATTAAAATCAAGTTCATGAACTATAAATGGGGATCCGTTCTTCTTAGCACTTCTTATCAAGGTGACATATTGTTGTGGAACGTATAAGGGACCAGAATTAAGATTCTTTTTCACTTCTTTCTCTATCAAACTATGCACGCTGTCCCCTTCATTTTCCGTATGGCCTTGTATTAAAAATTTATGGGTTATGGAATGTATGTTTTCAAAATACACAACCGCAAATGAAAAGAAACTCGCAATAAATTTATTTTTATTCTGACCACCACAGTTGTCAGAATAAAAAATGACGTCTACTTTTTTCCCTTCTGATCGTGCATCAATGGATTGAAGGTAGTTAAATAAGCAAGATCCTAATTCGTTTGAGCCTCTCTTACCGTCAGTTTCGTCCCAAAAATAGCAATTCACGCTTTTATAGCAGCAATATTTCCGATCAGATTTGGCTTCCTTTGGTTTATCTAACTCAACTACAGTAAAATTAAAACTGTTGAGCCGCGATGTATAGTAAAAGGCAGAAATTTCACCCGTTGGACATTGCATCACAACCTGAAGATCAAAAACTGCGCAACACTTTCTCCTCTAAATGGGTGTCATATTTTTCTTGAATATCTTTCCTGTTAGCCTCTGGACATAGTAAATATTGATTAAATAAATTGCACTGATCTTTTTTTGGCTTGAAAATGCCAATATTAAACTCAGTAGTAAATATCTCATAGAACTTATTAAACTTGTCGTAGGTCTTACCATTTTGTTTTTGATTATCAACATAGTCTTTGTATATTTCTGTAATCGTTCTTGAACCGTCGATGTACTCTCGTGATGTCTGTGCTCTTAAATAATGAGACTCTATGCGGGGAATAGAATTAATGTGGTCTCTCATATCTTGAATAATATTTGCGTCAACTTTCATGTGTCTATCATGCTTTCCTCTCAAGTCTTTCTGCACGAAACCTTCACTGTTTCTCTTGCTTTTAACGGTGCGAATCATGCGATCAGAAATGTCTAAAGTTTTCAAAAAAAATGTCTTGCATACTCGCTGTTTTCCATTATCTCGAGTAAAATAGAATGAGTGGTTAAATTTTCTTGGATTTTGAGCATTAGAGTAACGATATTTTGGAGTTATTTCGGTCATACTTGAATTTATAAAGAAGCGCTGTAGATTAATGTCATTCAAATCCCAGAAATTTTTAAAAATACTTAATCTCTGCTCTTCATTAATCTTTTCTCGACATTTCAGCCTACACTTTTCAGAACACGGTGGCTTTACGGACCGTGCTTCGACTTGACGTTTTGATTTAGAATTAGAAGTATAAGTTTGGCCACTATTCCTTGCAATTTTAGCTGACATCTGCTTCCATTTAGTTGTATCCCTTTTCCTTTTCCTGCTTATGGGTAAAGAACTGTTACCTTGATTATTGGTATATATCTTTTTCGCCACTGCAATCATTCGTAATAGATGGGTTGTTCATTGTGACATGATACTGATTGTCTACCCATTGAGCAGTATCGCTATTAAGACATTCAACCAAAGGCTCTCTGTCTTGTTTATTTTCATCACTCTCCAATTTTGGCGGTGTTATTCCCATCAAAGTAAACATATCTTTAACTTGTTTTGATGTCATTTTGAGAAGTAAACTCGTTAATTAAGTCTGAAACAATATACCAATTCATTACTGAAGATCATGATCATTATTCTTTACACCCACCAATTTATTTGTTAGTAGTTGTAGGTAAAATAGCCACATCAGGTAAATAAAATCTTATCAAAACGTGTTGGAAATTAAGGTGAGAATCGATCGATTGTAGAAATTCACAGATCTGAATACACTGATGTGTGGCTGTGTTTACCTAAATATCTTAATATAACACACACCTTTAATATTATAGGGGCATATTCCAAAAAAGTTACAACTTAAACTTTTTAATTTTAGTAATAAACAGGTTCAATATTAAGAATAACAAAAATAATGAATATGCCTTTAGTCATAGACAGACCTATTATTATAAGTGTCGTTTGTCTTTTATAATTATTTTTTACTAAATAGACCTAATCCTTAAAAGGTCACTGAATACTATTACATATTTTGTTCTATAAAGACGTATTAAGCAAAATGTCACTTTATGACAAAAAATATTGTGTAACTTACCGTGGCAGTATTCGCAATAAACAGACACTTTCTGAGATCCGCCGATATTTTACACGTTCACTCGCAAGCGCATCTGACGTAATACTAGTTCTGGCTCTTTCACACAATATGCGTAAACAAATAGCGGAACGAGTGAAAGAGACCGAAATAAGCGTTGTCTCTGTTATACTTAGAAATAGGTCTCTTTTTCTTTACAGGGTTATAGATTATGCTTTTTAAGGTCAGTTTATTGTAAAAACGAGTATTACAGAAATTTTGAATTAAGTCACTTTCATTCTAAGGGTGCGACGTGTCTGTACATGTCTTAATACACCAGGATGTGGCAGAGACCTCATATAAAGGGTAAGGAATAAATTATCGTTAGAATTTTAAAGCTCAAGTTCAAAATAAAGAAAACCAAACAATAAGTTATCTATTGTTATTACAATCTATTATTGGCACTATACACTTACGAATTTACAATTTTCAAAAAAAATAAACCCTTAGGATGACGTAGATAAAAGAAACTAAAAGAACCAAATTTAATAATGAATTAAAATCCATTGTTGACACTGTACGTACCGATTAAAGTCACACATTTTACATTTAATATAACCGCGAATAAAAAAAAATATACCGCAAAATAAAATTATTAAACCGCAAATAAAGCTAATTCACATATGATCCGCGAGTGTGTAAAGAGCTTAGAGGCCTCTCATACTTGATCCGGTAACCCCCTAGCCTAGTCCCCCTATAATATTTTTTAGGGCAATAAAACAAACGCACTATATTTTGGCATCATTTATTTATCAGTTACAACTATTATGAATTATGAAATGAAAATCAATATTACTAGTGAGATACTTCAGCTTGCATGTTCTGTACTAGCTAATCGAATCTAGGTACAGTTCTTCCAACAGCTGTTGTTAGATCGCTTCGCTATCAACGGCCAGACGATTTCGATGCTTAGTTTTGATTAAAAACCTGACTCACATGAGTATGTCCAGGAAAACGGAAGAAGAGTTTGCAAAGCAAGAGAGACATAATAACACAATGTGTGTTAACCATCGCAGGATTCATTTCCTTCAGTTTTTGAGTTAAGCCTGATTGGACACCTAAACGCCGTCTGTGATAAGTCCAATGAGGTTATACCAATCCAAATAATTTTATTTTATGAGTTCAGATATTGAATTAAATATATGTTCAGATATAGTGCCTGCTGTCAAAGTCTGGGAGTACAAAATATCTTCTTCGATTTGATCTCCGCTAACGTACCGAACATAAACAATTAACTATGTCTGTGGATTCGTCGCAAGTAATGGCAAAAAATGGCGACAATTTTAGTTTGTTGATTATTTGTGACAAACAGTCAATATCATCGATTCTACTTTTGACTCTGGTGTTATTCGACTCATTTTTTGTTTTGATTCTTCTCCTACTATTATCTGCGTAGCTCTTAAGATACATTTTTTGATTAATTCTTCGCCGATAGTATGAGGTTTATTTTGCGTCGCAATCAAATAAGCTATTTCAAATGAAGCTTTGAGATGTTGTGATAATTTTCTGACCTATCCAATTTCATGTGTTTGAATACTTCAGCTTTAGAAGAAAAAAACTCTTTCGACTTTACTGTTAAAGTAGGATATTGCTGGCTCAAATGTCTTTTATGGCGATTGGGCCTTATGCTATCATTACTTAAAACTTTCATGCAGATCACACACTGAGGCAACTGTATATCGTATTTTCAATGAAAGTAAATCCAAACTTAATAAAATCTTCAGAAAATTTTCATTTTTTTGCTGCCATTTTAATTAATGAACTATTATAATATTACACAAACTTACCTTTTAATAAAGGACAGATATGAATTAAAAATAAAACTTCGATATTTATTAACTCGTGTATGCAATTAACAAATCACTGAAGCGCGTGAATTAAGTTACGGACACAAAGATTTCAAATAAAAATAAATTTATTTAATAATAAACCTAGCTACACAAGTGTGTATCAAGACGGACTGAAGTACATACATATTCTAATATATACTAAAACTATGCTAAGTGTGCATAAGTTATGACCTAGATTATGTGCTTAGGTGTTAGTGGTGATTAAGGTGATATCGTTAAGGCTACCACCTTTTACTCCTCCCCCCTTAAGATCGCAATTTCCCGGAGACGCCATAGTTGTTTTTGGAAAATTGCGATAAAAAACAATTATATAAGGAAAAACAGAGAATTAGGATGATGGTCCAAACACTTAATTTGCTACAGATCACTGTTTCGCTTATTGTACTATTGCTTTCACTGTAATTTAAGGTTTTTTATGATGTTCTTATGTAGTACTGGCATCTCGATTGTGGGCAGGCTGCAGGCTGCAGTAGTTTTGTTGCTCCTGGATTGGATAATTGTATCTCCTTTATTTGTAAACTGCAGTGCTGGCTAGACGAAATTATGAACGTGCCGATTAATTCATGTTATCGTAAATCGTTGTTGCAGGTTTCAGCGGCGTAAATTTTCTCTTCTGTGTGCAACATCCACTGGTTATGAGTTATGTACTGTACTCTGTTACTTTCAATTTTGACTAGGTGTTGATAACATTAAGTATTTTCTTCCTGCAACATGATCTCTTCGATGCAGGTCTCGACAGGAAATTATACTATGCTGTTTATATGACATAGATAGCTGTAGTCCTCAACTTATTCGCAGCTGGCGGCTACGGTCCTGTATTTCATTCCGTTCACCAAAAGGAATAGGTGTTTTTGAACAATGATTTTGGTTACTTTGGATAAAGGGTTATGTTTGGGATAGGGATAACTTTGTTATAATGTATGTGTCATTTCCTACTAATGGTACATCTTATATAAAAAATATATTTGTCACATTTATTTACGCAGTTATGGTAATGTACTGCTCTAATTTCACTAAATTATCAATGACTGGATAAATAAGTTCTGAATGTTTTTCTACGTGTTTAAGTGTATAAAATAGTTCTGTTGAATTTATGATAATCTGGTGTAACGTATGCAACTTACTAAAAGCTATTGCTGTTTCAATCTCATACAAAATATAATAATATATTATATAATAATAATAATAATAATAATATATTGCGCATAAACAAAGAACACATTATTAAATTAAGCAAAAAGATGAAAAATTGGCGGTTTTATCGCTAATAAGCGATCTCTACCAGACAACCTTTGGGTAGATGACACTTTATAGAAAATCTGAGTAGTATGTGCTAACTGAATAAATATTAGTTACGGATGAATATGAAATATAATTATATAAACAAATGTATAACTAAATTAATAAATATTAAATAATACTAATACAGAAACTACAAACATATAAATAAAATAAAAGATAAACTAATACTAATACACAAACTACATACATCTTCAAATATAGATGAATAATCAGTGTACTTATGAGACACCTTCACTCTTTAAGTAATGTGTAATTACCAGGTTTTTAAATATTCTTAAAGTTTTAGCTTGTTTGTCGTCGAAAGGTAAAGCGTTCCATAACCTTATGGCAGTGACGGTGAAAGAGTCATTATATGTTTGAGAATATTGTGTTGGAGTTTTTAACACAGTAGACCCTATAAAATTGAAACGTTAAAATTGTTCTTAAATTATTTAGAACTTGGTGAAAGCTATTTATTACAGTAGGCTGAAAATTTTTAATTTCCCTATTTATAAGTGTTTCCATATTTCGGGGTTTAAAATCAATAAGTTTTATATTGTGAAACATGCTAATTGACGCATTTACCATCTTATCAAATGCTATGCTTAGCATTGACATGTTTTATAAAGTTAAGTGTTCCCGAGTTTTAATCTTTCGATAGCTAAATTATATCGCATGGCATCTTGGTGGTCTAAATTACCTGTTTAAAAGAACTTAATGGATTTAAAATACCTCTCCTAAATCTATGTGTAAGTGAAATTTGACTTAACCTATCATTTAGTAAATTCCTTATATATTCTAATTGAAACTTTAATTGTAATAATTCCCGCCTATGTTACCCATACTTAGATACTAATATTTCTAGATTCCTATATCCCTAATATTATATTTCAATTGCTCAATTATGGATTCTAGATCAATAAGTTTAAGGATCTCCCATTTTCCAGTCTGAATCACTGCTGTACCCATCCGAACTGATGCTATTCCTGGATTCTTCTCCATCTTCTGTATTTTCAGTCCCCTGCCTATAACCGCTAGGGCCATTAACGCTGTCCACCACCTGTCAAGGCCGTTTGACATTTTTAATAGCTACCTTTGTGTTCCAAATTTTAAGTTTTACGGGAACACTTACTAGCTTTTTCGTATCGGGGTAAATCCTGTGCTTGTCGTGTCCTAGTTTTTTCTAATTTATTCTGGGCTTTTTACTTAGGTGCTCAAGAAGCACTTTTAACCTTTTACGATGATACTAGAGCAGCTTTTGCATGCATTTTTAATCTCTATCTATATCGAAAATATTTCCTGACTCCCTATGACCAAATGTAACCTCAAAGGGTGCAAAGTTTGTTGCAATGTATGGTGTTGCTTTATGCAATGATAGCATAAGTCATGACTAACGCCGCGTCCAAGTTGCTTTTATCGTATTTTGCCAAACTATATATTTCTATAATAGTGGAAAGAAAACGTTCTACAATTGCCATGGAATTTGGGTTGTTCGGTGTGCCTATGTGCAGTTCAATTTTATATAAGCTTAACAGTTCTTTGATCATTTCATTATTAAATTCAGATCCCAGATCGTTGCTTATTTTTCTTGGAGTTTCGTACATACTAAAATATTTAACTAAAGCTCTAACGATTTCAGGTGTGCTTCTGTTAGGAATATACATAGTCATACCTAGTTTACTAAAAGCATCATCTGCTGTTAAGTAATAGGTAATTTTTTCAATGTACAAGTTTATAAATGTTTCTCGAGGTCTTGGGTTTGCGTTAATTGCAAAAAGGGCTTAACAGGTTTCCTGCCATTTTCCTACACTCCTCACAAGCGTTAATAATCGCTGTAACGGTCTTTCATATTACTGCAACTGTAATCTCTTTATATTTTACTATCGTTTCCCTTCTTCCTCTGTAGCACGTTTTTCCTGTGTGATATTTAAGAACTAATTCTCTTTGTTCGTTTTCGTCTGACACGTTTGCGACTCTTTCGGTACATTCAATGAAATTTTGGGTACCCTTTTTGTATAACTGCGTGATTACCTGACTAAAAATCTTTCTATGTACAGGGTCTTCAAAGTAAATAAAGTATTTATTTTTGTAATCTTAATATTCTTTTAAAAACTGTTTGACAAGTTCAACATTATTTATAGGTAAATGCACTTCTATAATCTTTTGTTGCCTGTTTGAATCAACTTTTACACAAATGTCATTTTTAAACCATGTGAACACAAAAACTTGCCTTGGAAAACCAAGGTGTCTATGGTTTCTTTCAAAATAGGTATTCCTTCATGTTCCCCATTTGATATTGAGATAGCCGTGGCTTTGCTTTCCGAGTAACAAAGCTTAATCGTTTCTATTTCAGGTTGATTTGCGCTAAGTTTACGTATGCTGTCAGCCAATTCCTTGCAATAAACTTGAATTTTTTTTCCTCCTCATCTACATTTACTATAGTCGATCTGTTATCTTTGTTAGTCATGTTCAATTTTATTTGTGATAATGCATATGCATTTGTGATCTGAGGCCCTTTTTTATAGTATACCTCAAAGTCATATTCTTGTAAACGTAATCTCCACCATGTGAGTTTGCTATTCGGTTCTTTTAACGAGTAAAGCCAAGAATGGCCTATGATCGGTGTAAATAAAAAAAAATCCAAATATATACGGCCTAAATTGCCTAATTGCCCATATCGGTTATAAAAAAAAGCTCTTTTCCTATCGTGCTATATCTACTCTCTGTGTCACTTAATTTTTTCTACTAGCATAAGCGATATGCTTATCAGATCCTACAGTAACCTGGGATAAAACTGCACCGATCGCATAATTTGATGCGTCAGTTGTTAAAATTAAGAGTTTAGAGAAGTCTGGAAACTGAAGTAAGGGTGCGTTGACTAATGATCCTTACAAGTTTTAAAGCTATTTTTATACTCGTCATTAATAATTATTTTTCTTGCTTTTTTTGTACAACGTGTCATTGGAAAAGTTACCTTTGAAAAATCGTTTTTATTTTCTATAATATCCTATAAGACCTAGAAAACTTTTTGTTTCGGTAATTGTTTCGGGGATGGGGTATTTAGAAAAAGTTTCAATTTTATCAGTATCATAGTTTAATCCATCTTAAGTGATAGTGTGACTTGAATAAAGCACTTCTTTTATTAAAAACTGACTTGTCTAATTGTACTTTTAGAGTCTCAAAAATTAGCTAAAGTTTTGTGATATGTTCTTGTAAGCTGGATGAAAATATGATGACGTTATCCATTGCTCTTTAGAAGGTTGCCCATTTTCAGGCTAAAGAGTAATCTACGTAGTCAGTTCAATAAGTATCGCGAATTTTGTATTATTTCAAAAAGTATTTTTTTATTCATGAATATCTATTTTGTCCCCTTCACAGGTCACAGGTTTGTCCTCTTCAGACACTTCAATCTGGTGGTAACCAGATGCAAGGTCAAGGGTTAAAAAATACTATTAATACTACTTTCACCTTTTACCTAACTTATAAAAAAAATCAATAATATTGGGTGACGGGTGTTTGTCATCAATAGTTATTTCATGACTATTGCCCATTTTTGCTTTCCTGATGCATTAATCTTTGGGACACAGGTGTATTCCAAGGTGAATTTGATTATTTTATAACATCATTTTACAAATTGACTTTTTATTTCAGCAGATTAAGCAGGAGGTAATCTATAAGCTTTTACATTAATTGGGTCTTCCTTTTTTCGTATGAATTTTTTGTTTGACCTTGTTTGTGAAAGATAATGGTATGTCTTCAGGATAGAAAATATCCTTATATTCCAAACATATATCTTTCAGTTTCATACTTTATAGGATTTTTTTGTTTATGATTTTAAACTTTTGCTACTTGTTAAATTTTTTTTAAAGAAATTATCACTAGCTCTAGGAGTATTCATTAGGAATTTTTCTTTGTGTGTATAATTTACTAATGGCGTTACTCCACTGCCACTAGCAGTTTCCACTGTGCCCTGATGTGAAAGAAGTTTCATATTGTTGACAGCTATTACACTGTAAACACCCAAATCTTTGACTTGGGGATCGCACTTCAAATCCCAGTACCACCTTTACCACCATCACCACCATCGCTACCATAATATTTTTTTACAGCTTTGGGTTCTGCATCACCTCCTAATTCAACAATGAATCCATCCGCTATACTCCCCAACAGAGTGAATATACGATCCAGAATATCATCTGGAGGTATATGATCAGGAGGAACTCAACCAGTCTGAAATAAAGTATATTGCTTACAACACTATCTTTTTTAGCCGCAGTTATGCTCTGACATGTAATAAGAACTTGTTTTCCAAGATGCTAAATGTCAACATGTCATGCAACTTCGTGTATTTTTCATTAATCTATGATGTGTATGACAAACTTTATGATTACATTATCTTTATGTCATATTATTGCAAACTGCTTGTATTATGTAAAAAAAAAAATTCGGACAACTTCATCTGGCCTCAAACTAAGCAAGGCATGCCAAGGTTATAATTAATCGATTAAATATTTTATAATATGTTTTCTCTTTGCAATTCAACCAGGTACTGACACTAGTTACATGTCAGTGATAAGTAAGGAAACGAAGCACAACAACAATGTTGTATTACAGTACAGTAGTAACAGTAGCTAGGTACCTACCCTTATGCTGATCTAATCATCTTACAATAGTTGACAAAAAATAATATATTTATTCTATGTGAAGGTACCTATTACTTTCAGCATATAAGTAATTTAGAATACTGATACCAAGATACTTCAAGTATACCTAATTTTTAATCATGGCACAGACTCAAAAGATTATTATGGCCGTGTACTTACTTTCAAATTATTCGTGCGTGTTGCAGTATTCCGTTTTCGAGAATTCTTCTTAAGATTATTCCACTTGAGACGGAGTTGCTGTGGAGTACGACGACATGAAGTTGTTGTAGCGTTGAAAGGCTTAGCAATGCGAACCCATTTTTCGTTTTTTAATTTGTTAGATTTAGCGTTGGTGGTTTTGTTATTTCTAAACTTACTTTTTTCAATGTATGAAAGTAAAGATTTCGTCTCATCTTTTGACAACGGTCTGACTATAGCCTGAATTAAACAAACATCATTAATATATAAAATATAGAGGAATAAAAAGAAGTTTACTGAGAAAAGCTATTTTTTTGGCGCGAGGCCTGTAACCAGATAAGTAACACACAGTAACATATAAATGTATAAGAATAAATTATTGGGTACATACATTTTTTGCTTCCATTGTTAAGTTTGGACTAAGTATGAAAGTTCTGCAATAAAACTAAAAAAACGTCTGGGGAATGTAGTTGTAGTTTGTAATTCGAAAAATTGACACGGATAATGACTTTTGGCCCCGGAAGTTTTCTTGCCCACTCAATTATAATCGTTTTAAAATAATCATCGAAAGACACAGAATCAAACCAACCGGATTTAGTACAGTTGTACCTAGTTCCATCAGGTTCTTCTTCTACCCATTCCGAATATAAATTTGTAGCTTTATATACTACATATGTTAGAAGACATGTTTCAGAAGCGGATACGGTAAACATAATGGAAATACAACTCTTTGTATTGTTCAGAATGCTTTCAGTAATACTGGTAATTCATGACTACAACATTGTATAAAATACGTAGGGCACAACCCTAACGGTAATATCTTGGTGGGTAAAGTCGTCCTCATATATATATATCAATATACCAAGATGACATTGCTCAGCATCATATTTCTAAATTTAAAAGAAATTCTTGATTATATTTAAGTACTGGGTTGTTAATATATTGTAATCTATTGTTTCTTAACCCGAAGGTGAGTCACCGCCAGGAGGGGAGTTCCCTGTTACGCGGGTACGATTGCGATTGAGTGGGGGCGAGAAGCGCCCCGGCACTCTTTGATACCTAGTGTATCCTTGTGGGCGCCGACGAACCCGGGGACGTCGGCGTCGTGTTTGGAGGGAGGCCCTATTCGGGGAGGTCGTAGAGACTAATCTCGCTATCCGGACAGCGAGATCGTCATCTGGGGACGTTAGTACGTGCCGAGGCCGCCTAACAATAGTTTTACGACCGTGACCGGGTCGATCAGGGGGACGATACGTTGTGGATTGCACAATTAATCGATTCGGGTGATTTTGTGTACGCTCGAAAAAGCGGACTGCCAAGTCTTTAAAGTATTGGGGAATCGTGGGAAGTTCGAAGTCTCTGTGTAGGTCCGCATTGCGAACGTACCAAGAGGCTCCAGAGGCCGCTCTGAGAAAGCGGTTTTGGAGGGTCTGGAGTTTGTGGAGATTGCGCTTGGACAGCGCAAAGACTACGCTAGCATAAGCTAGTATGGGGCGGATGCAAGTTGTGTAAAGATTTAGCTTATTTCTAAGCGACATCTTACTATACTTGCCTATCATGGGATAGAGACGACCGAGGACAAAAGCGGCTCGGTCTCTGACTATTTTGGTGTGAGCTTGGAAGTTCAAACGACTATCCATGGTCACACCGAGATATTTGGTCTTATTTTGCCAGGGAATGGCACGACCGAAGAGAGAAAGGGGAGATGGCCGCGGAGGGCGGCCTAAGGAAAAGAGGACGGCAGAGCTTTTGTCGGGATTCACCTCGATTCTCCATTTCCGAAACCACTCGCCTAGGGCGGTGATAGCGGGTTGGAGGCTCTCAGTGATTCGACTCACTTGCCTATCTGTGGTATAGATAGCGGTATCGTCCGCAAAGAGGGCTAGGTATTGGTACCTATCGTTTTTGGGATGTCGTTAGTGTACAGAAGGTACAAGATGGGGGCGAGCACGGACCCTTGCGGGACTCCTGCTTCTATGGGACGGGGGGAAGAGAGAGTGCCTTCGACTTTGTAGCGAAAGCTACGAATCGACAAATAGTCTCGTATGATGAGCACGAGACGATCTGGCAACTGAAAGTTGTACAGTTTAAAAATTAAACCGTTGTGCCAGACTTTGTCGAAAGCTTTCGCTACATCGAAGAAGACAGCGCCCGTGTGACGGGTCTTACCTAACGCTGGCTGAAAGCCAGTAAGAATATGTTCCGTTATGCGGAGGACTTGATGGACGCATGAGTGTTTGGCACGAAAGCCGAACTGCTCATCTATTAAAATGCCTCTGGAGACTATAGCGTTCCGTAGGCGAGCGAAGAGGAGGCGTTCATAGAGTTTACCAAGGGCCTTTAGTAAACTTATGGGGCGATAGGAGGACGGCTCGGTACGAGCTTTACCTGGCTTATGGATGCCTATAACAATTGCATCTTTCCTTTGAGATGGAAAGATGCAATGTTCCATAGCAGCGTTAAAGATTGCTACTAGGAGGCAGACAAGGGGCAGAGTGAGGCGCTTTAGGATATCGTTAGAGATACCGTCCGCACCGGGGGCTTTACGGGGGCGTAGGTCTTTGATGACCTGTACGACTTTGTCGACAGTGACAGGGGGCAGGGGGTCTTGTGGAGGCAGAAAAGTTCTGCGCTCCACTTCGCCGTCTACCTCGCGCACGTGGTCGGGATCGAAGGGCTGTGTGCTTAAGGCACATTGGGCTTGGAGGCTAGACGCCAGGCAATCCGCTTTTTCGTCGTCGTTGAACGCGGGAACGTTGTTGGGACGAGATAACGGAGGGAGAGAGTTTGCGGTTTCGGATTTTAGAGCTCTGGCTAAGTGCCAATAAGCTTGGTGAAAAGGAGAAATGTTCTCCATAAGATCACCGAAACGTTGGGCGCGGAGCTCAGCTACAGCGGTTCTTACACGGCGGTGTAAGTCGTTGAAGCGAGCTTTATTTTCGGTAGTGGGAGCGCGATCACGAGCGCGGCGGGCCGCGTTTCGCTCAGTTATTAGCGACCTGATGTGCTGAGGCAGGATTAGGTGGTGATAATCACCAACCGGCACCTGTCGTGAGCACTCGCCAACGGTGGCGGTCAGGTGGCTAGTGAGAGAGTCGATAGCTACGTTTAGATCGGTCGCGGAAGAGATTACGTTGGGAACGCGGTCTAGATGTGGCGAGCTGGGATTTTCGAGCAATTGCCCAAATTTATCCCAGTCCGTCACGGTTCTAGTGTCGGGAGGAGAGTCCGAAGGGGAACCTAATCGGAGGATGACAGGGCGGTGGTCCGAGTCAAGTTCGTCAAGCACCTCTATAGAACGAAAGCTTAGCCTTACATTCTTTAGAAGGGCTATGTCCAGTACGTCGGGGTTGTTCCTAGTATTGTGGGGAAACAAAGTGGGCGTCATGGGAGCATAAATGTCGAAGTTTAGTCTGTCAACTAAATCGTCAAGGAGTCTGCCTCTCCGTGAAGTTACAGAAGAGTTCCAGCGGCAGACGGATGCTTCTAAATTCGTAAGCGGTGGAGGATCGATAGGGGAGCAATGCAGGGAGCGCCTGTAATAGATGAGAGTGCCTCCGAGATTGGAGGAAGTTCTATCATTACGGACGGTGCGATAGTTCGCGATCGAAGGGGTACGGACAGCGGGCTTTAGGAACGTTTCCTGGATGAGGAAGACGTCTGGTTTTTGGGACGAGAGGAATTGCGATAATTCCTCTCTTTGGTTGCGGAGACCGTTGGCATTAAAATAGCCTATGGAGACGGACCGGGGTTTTTCGCGCGCGATTGTGCAATCCATTTTGGTTTAAGGTTTTGGAGCTACCCTGCGGAGGGCGGCGAAGAAGTCGCGATGCTTAGCCATGAAGCCGAGAAGCCGTCTGAGCGGCGTTACGGGGCAGCGCGAGAGAGGGGCGCGGGGGGGCAAGGCGCGTTTGCGCGAGAGGTGCGGGAGCACTTCTCATAGGCGCTGGACGCGGAATGTCCCGGGACATAAGAGGGGCGGGGTAGGGAATACCCGTGACAGAGACGGGCCCGGGGAGAGCAGACAAAAGTTTGTCTGTCTCCTTCGATTTGGACGCGTCAACTAGCGCTGGGGGACGGCTCCAGGCGTTGACAGCGGGGAGAGGTGCAGGCACGAGCGGAGCCTGTTGGCGGGGGGCGGGGGGACGCGATTTACCCTGTTTGGGTTTACGCGAGCTCTGTTTGGGAGCTTTGGGGCACCCGCGGTAATTCGCTGGGTGGCCTTCACTCCCACAGAGTACGCAAGCGACCGGGTCGGATGCGTTAGAGCGATCGCGATCACAGTCCGGAGTGGCGTGATCGCGCAAACATTTCACACAGCGCGGTCTGCGTCTGCAGTTGCGCTGTGCGTGGCCATAAAGCTGGCATCGGTGGCATTGACCTGGGTTCGACCGCTTGTGCGGAGTCTCGACCCGGACGCCCTTGAGGCTACACACATCCTTAATATTAAAGATGGCCTTGCCTTCATTTGTCAGATCGAGCACTACGAGCACCATGTCGTAGCACTCTGACTTGTTACGGCCATTGTACATTCTATGTACTTCCCGAACTGGGAGGCCTTGAACGATTAGGTCGTCCTGAACAGTCTTAGTGGAGAATTCCTTAGGAACTCCCCTTATGACTGCTCGGAGAACGCGTTCCTCGGCCAGCGAGTAAGTATGGTACTCATACTTTTGGGCCGTGAGGAAAGCCGTCAGATTTCGGAAATCTGACGGTGTCGGGACCTGCACTTTGATGCCGCGCTCGGCATCATTGCGGGCGTGCGTATAATTAATACGCTTGGCCTTCATAGCGTTAGCTATATTTGGCCAGGCCTCTTTGTCTTTGATGACAATAGGGGGCGGAGATTTTTCCGTCCGTCCCGAAGTGGGCGGGGGTTGTGTCCATGGCGGCTGGCTCAGGGCTGGCCGCCGAGATGGACGGGGACGGAGACGGGGAAGCGCTAGGCGCTTTGAGGCGTTTAGCCTCAGAATCGGAGGGAGGAGGAGTAGAAGACTCTAGAGCGGATGCCGCCGAAGCCTTTTTGGACTTGGCGGACTTCTTCCGCTTTTTCCCCTTTTTAGTCCCCAGGCCAACCACTTTGAAGCCTTCGTCGTCCTCGGACAACGCCGACTCAGCGGACATTACGGCTGCTGGAGACAGGGGTGCGGTTTCGGAGGTTGCTGGGGGCGGGGTAGCGAGTGACCGAGAAAAGGTCTCATCGGCTACCGGAGTGGGGGGGCGATTGGGCACAGGGGCCCGAAGAGCGCGGCAAGCGACACGCGGGTCGCGACAGCGGGGTTCGCGGGAGAGAGAGCGCGAACGAGTGCGCGAGCGAGAACGCGAACGGGACGGGGCACGCGGCGGCGAACATTGGGAGGGTACCGAGTTGTCGGACGTTTCGTGGGCAGCCACAGCCTGGATAGCGTAGGCTCGGACCAGATCTGAGTGATCACGAAGGCATAACTTGATGATCTCCCCTTTCTGGTCCCGGGACATGCCAGTGAGTAGTTCTTCGGCCATCGCGGGAGTGGCCGAGGTGTCGCTTGTGAGTACCTAGTGACTCCCCACCATTGCTGGCGAGGAGCAAGAATACCTAAATGTGGCCAGGCGCCCCGCAGTGCTACGGTTTGCCTGGTGTGTACCTAACACCTACTCCTACGGCCGGGGTTACGTTGTCACCGTTAGGTTTCCCCCCAGCAACGAGCCGTTTATGAACAAGAAACGTTAGGTAGACCGCAACTCTGAAAAGAGCTATACGATCTCACCCACCAGCCCTTGAGCACTCGGAACTGGATTTCTACAAACTAAACGCAATCGATACTTAAAACGCGAGAATGCGCGGAGCGGCGAACCGCTGAAGTGGAAATACTACACTAGCGATTTAACCCAAAGCCGGACTCAGACCGGGCGAACCGGTAACAGTCAAAGAGGAAAGCGAGGGTCACCGCTATGCGTAGTAGTTCCGCGACTACGAGAACACACACTCACGCACAAAAACACACAGTATCGCTTCGATAAACACTCGGTTATGGGCGCGTTGAAGAACGCACAAACACACTCACAGCCGGCCGAGAAGCAATTTCCCAGCCAACACACACTGCCGAGCAGCGCTTCAACACTTAGGCCGATTTTCCAGGAATTGCGGGCAATGATCCAAACAAGAATTCGAGGTCGTCAGCGCTGAGGCAAAACACCACGCAGGAATGCGCACCAGCTGAGTCACCACTGCACGGAGCACACTGAGAGCACTTGACTTTCTTAAACACGACCGCACAACACGAGAGTCGAATCGGGAATGTAACCCCGAATGACAAGCCACTGGTGTGAGGAAAAAAGCAATCCATCACCATGTATTGTTCTTTTTGTTAACAAGAGTTAAAAACTTGCTTTACATTATATTTATTATTATTAATGTTTTACATTAGAATTTTTTAAATTAAATGGAAACAATGCTATAAATATTTTTTTCAAAATGAATATAAAAAATTTATATCCACGTACGACTGCAAGAAAAGCAAGGCGTGCGCCACACACGAATATTTGACGTGCTAGAGTTTTAGTGGACATTAAAAGAGTTTATGAAGTGATTGTATGTAAGTGCACACGCCTTGTTTGTTTGCAGTCGTACGTGGATATAATTTTTTTTATATTCATTTTGAAAAAATATTTTATACTTTTTAGTATAATTTTCGGTTAGATTGAATATTTATATGATACTTATGTTTTAAGAAAAGCAAGTTAAAAAATTCTTTTTTAACTTTTTTTTTATTTTATACTTTTTAGTGATTGAACTTAATTGATTATTTATAATTTAATGCCCAAGTTTCATAAGTTGGGTGATGATAGCTTGTAGAACGATATAAATAATATAAATAAAGTTCCACCCTAATGTTCACCTTCAGGTGCACTTCCTGCATATGCCTAGAGGTGATAAAATCAAAATGAACATCAAATTCGTGATCTGCGACCATCGAAACCCCGCAAACCCAATTTGAAGATTTTCAATTTTTCACCTCTACCTCTAGGTTGTATGGTACAACACTGGGAGGGAGTTGTTGGTCAAAGTAACTGTGGAATATTGTATTGTCATCCGAGCTTATTAAGTATGCAAAATTCCATCGAAGGTTGACAACAGGAAGTATGTTTAATTAAGCTTGCAAGATTCCACCACAACATGAAAGGAAAAAAAAAGAAAAGAAAAAGGAAACATAGTGAGTTAAATAAAAACAAGTTAAAATAATTGCAATTAAAACCATTTCCGCTATATTTCGTCTCTAACTAAAACACTACGTACGGGGCAAAGTCAAACCCAAAGGGTAAAGTCCACACGGGTTGTCATTATCTCATCTCTCACCGTTTTGTGGTTAATTTTTGTTCTAAACGGCCTAGTCTTTCCCAAGTCTGTGGTTTTAATTGGTTGCTTAATAAATTCCAAGGTATATTTTTATAGGCACCTTTTAAATCAAATGAGTATAAAAGACTAGATGTCTTTTAAATACATACTTTCTATTAATACATTTAGAGAATTATACTCTGTTCTATTAAAAAATCTTTCTTTGTGTGTGTGGGGGCACACAATTTCAACATGGGTCCCATCAATACAACTCAGCAGTCCTGGCATTTTGTATTTTCTGTAATACCTAAAAATAATATACATTATTTTATGCATTCTCCAGTAAACAATGAGATTGAAAACATTAAATAACAAAAATAAGGTTCTTACTTTTCCATCACTATTAGTTATGTAAATGCTCAGTGATTACGTTATGTATTGGTACTTGTTACTACTTATTGTATAATTAATCTATAAATATATCTATCAAATATCAATGCAGATAAGTAAATAAATTAGTACCTACAATACACAAAATAGCGCAGGTTGATAGATATCAATGAAATGTGTGGTAGACTTACTCTCTTTTTACTAGCTCCCTATTTATTATTGATGGCTTGTTCAAAGCCATCGTCACCTGTTGAATAGCTTTAGAGTCACTAGCTTGTGAAATGCAGTGTTTACGGCTATCTCCTACAATAGTTTGGTAGAATCCTGTAGCATAAAATGCCAATGCAACCAACACCTAAAACAAATTCAATTTTATTTTGCATTTCAAATTTGGATTGGTTAGCAAAAGAAATTGATGTGATGTAATGATTCATTATTTATATTCATTACATGTAACATGTACATGGTTGTTGACCTAGGTACAACAACAACAATTGATAGTCCTACTTAATAAGTGTTCTTTCTTACCTTTGTTTCGATGTCCAATGCATTTGAGCGTAACGTGGGTGGCATGTGAGGAGTTAATTCATTAATTAACTCACAAGTCAATGCCTTCAAGAGTCTGTATCGTTTCACAAATTGGCGATCAGTCAAATTAAAGGCTCTGCTTTTAATTTTGTGCACTTAGATTGTCTCGTTTGGCGTGGGCTCGAGCGTCAGCTACGTCAAACTTGTACTCGTTTCCAAGTAATCCAAATATGCGAAATACATCCTTTTTTTTCGTTAAAACACTGCTAACGATCCTAAAAAGTAGCGTCGTCCTAACTTGTTTAAAACCGTTCGTTTCACAGCGGTTGCGTTCCAGTTGCATTCGAACTTCGTTTCAGCCATCTGTCAAATAATTAGCGTATATGAAACGTTCAAAAAGTTGCGCTTCGGTTGTGGTTCAATTGCGATTCAGTTGTAAATTTTTAGCGCGATCGGCCCTCAGGGGTCGTTGTCCTTGTAAGCTGTCATTTGTCGATGACGACATTGGCTGCGTTCGTTGTTCGATAAAAGTTATAAAACCAAAGAAAAAGTTAAAACTGTCTAGAAAAAAAAAATTTAGTGCTGAACATTATATAGATACAGTCTGGCCTTATTATTTCAGCAAGGAAGAAATATATCCTTATTCTATGTAATTACTGACTGCAAGAATTGGAAAAATCTACTTATTTATATTTTTGCAATATAGCTTTATTATAAGATAGTAACAAAATATCAAGATAGTATTAGTTAAATATATATTAATGATAAAAAAATATAGAAGTCATTCTATCAATTCCCTTTTATAATTTTTTTATTTTTTGACATTTGCTGCTTCAGCAATTCCCATAAATTTTTGATGAGGTTCATGTGAGAGGATGTTGTGTGAGGGTGTATGTGTATGTGCGTATGCGATGAAGTCTCGTACCTATTTTTTATTATTTATAATTAGTGTTCGGGGGGATATAAAAATGAATTTAAAATTTTAGAAGTGAATGGTATATTTTAGTGACATTTATTAAACATATCTAATATATTATCTTATCTCACTTGCCCAACCCATTACATACCTCTGCAATTTAAGTCTTGAATCAGGTATATTTCCCACAGCATTTAAAAAAGCTGTAGTTTGTGCCATATTTAAATCTGGTGATAAAAACGAAGCAACTAACTATCGACCCATTTCTCTTCTGTCGACGCTTTCAAAGGTTCTGGAAAAAATTGCAAATAAAAGAATCACACGCTTTATTGAAAAAAACCAGCTACTTAACAAATGCCAATTTGGCTTTAGAGCAAATACATCGACAGAAGACGCTGGTTTGACACTTACCACTAATTTAGTATCTTACTTGGACAGAGGCGAAACATGTGTTGGAGTCTTTTTGGACCTACAAAAGGCGTTTGATACTGTTTCGATTCCAATACTACTAACGCGTTTGGAAAATGTTGGTATAAAAGGAGTGGCTTTAAAGTGGTTCAAAGATTACTTGTCAGATAGGTCACAGAGAGTGAGAATAGCTGGACAAGTAAGTGACTAATTACATTGTGAATACGGAATTCCACAAGGTAGCACACTTGGGCCTACGCTATTTCTCATTTATATTAATGATATATGTGATGCCGTTGCCCCATTGGACATTGACCTACTTATGTTTGCTGCTGATGATACCGTCCTTATCTTCCATGGGAAAACATGGGATGTTTCATTCCAACTGGCTGAAAATGGTTTAGCTAGAGTTACAACCTGGCTAGAAAATAGTCTGTTGTCTCTCAATACGAATAAAACCAAATACATATGCTTCAGTAAGACAGTATCCGGAGAACCAGCTGTGACACAGAAGCTTAAACTACATACATTTCCATGTAACAGAGGAATAGATAAACATAAATGCGACTGCACAACCTTGACCAGAGTCGCTCATATTAAGTATTTAGGAATAGTAGTAGATGACAAACTTACATGGAACAAACACATAGAGTCTACGACTGCTAGAATTAGAAAGATGACCTATTATTCAAAAACCTACGCTCTGTAGCTGACATAAAACTCTTGATCAAAACATACAAAGCGTTATGTGAATGCCTAATAAGGTACTGCATCTGCGCTTGGGGAGGTGCAGCCAAAACTTCACTTATGTGTGCAGAAAAGGCTCAGCGTGCAGTATTGAAGGTATACGTGATTGCCATATAGCATAAAATCTACGACTGCATTGCAACGGCTCTGGACGACAAGTACAAGGTGGCAGGGATATTCTGTGATCTCTCAAAAGTGTTTGACGTTATAAACTTTGAGTTGTTTTAAGAAAAAATTAAACATTATGGCCTGAAAAACAAAACGCACGAACTGTTCAGGTCATTTTTAACTAATAGACATCAAACGGTTCAAATCGAAATAGACGGCACAACCATAAAGTCAAATGCGGGCAAAGTGGAGATTGGTATACCACTGGGATTGGCCCTCGGAAACTCTCTATTTTCGCTCTTTATGAATGACCTCCCATCTTCAGTTACCGAAGGCCTGACGGTGCTGTTCGCCGTGGTGAAAAGTGGTGGCTTTTACTGTCTCAATCACTGTATTCTGTCAAAGAATACAGTGACCACGTTTGACATTTTTAATATTTGTTTGTTTTTGTTTTGACATTTTTATTGATTTGATTGATTTTTATTTATGTTTGTTTTTGTTTTGACATTTTTATTGACTTTTAATTTTTATTTATGTTTGTTTTAAATTTTGACATTTTTAAATCTTTGACTGAATATTGATTCTATATATTTTTTTATTTTTTATCGTTGACGTTTTATCTTAGAATATTTCTAAGCCTTTATTTTTCATTGTGATTTTAATTTTTATACTTGACGATCTTTTTGTGAATTGTTTATGTATTATTATTTTAATGACATAATAGACATCCTACACAAGAAGTTTATGAAATCTCCGGTATCCTATCAATGAGAAAGATATATATCTGTGAAATACTGATGAGGTATCACAGAACGATAGTTACCGACCTACCAGTATTATCAAACCAAATTGATCGCTGTCCACTGCCACGTATAAAATCAACACTTGCACAAAAACATTTTAATTTTCTTGCCCCTTATGTGTATAATAAATGTTATAAAAAGTATAAAATACGAAAACTAACTAATTATAAATTTAACAGTAATAACGGCCTGGTTAAAGCCCTTGGACTATAGTGAGGTAGAAAAACTCCTCACAGTCATTAGTTAAACAGAGTCTTGCAACCAACAAAAACCCGCATCTAAACTAATCAACACCCTCAAACACACATACACACACACACGTAAACACACACATTAATTAATTTTTTATGGTTTCCCATCTATAAGGAATAATATTATCGACCCTCATATCTATTTAGTATTTAAAAGCGTTAAAATGTATCATTAATAGTTTAATGAAATCGACCCTATGTCAATACATTTTTTTCCTAAAGAACTCTATCGAAAAAAGTTTTTTCCTAAAGGAACTAATATTAAAAAAATTAAAGTCTTGTTATATAGATTGTCACTGGGTTTATACTCTTCTGTACATAAACCGCAATCCACAGCTACTCCTTCTTATGTTTAGTTACGAGTTAAGAGAAAAAGCACTGACCATCTTAGCCATATTATACAATATGTAACGGAATACCCCCAAATCACTTAAAGGGGTTGTAGGGCATCCAGTACACAAGCATTTAGTAATGGGCCCAAGGGTGAAATCATTAACCTGAAGCATCCGCAGCTTTCAGAAATTTGGTGAAAGCTTGAAAAGAACTTCTCCTTAAACTCAGCTTTGTGGGGGTCGATAACCGGTCATTTTGTCAAAATTTGTGATGAAATATCTGAATCATTTTTTCTGTTTTTACCTACAGGTGATGTCTCTGTGAGGCTAATTTAATAAAAAAAAAAGTAGTTTAAGACTTTTTGCTTTAACTTTTTATTTTTAAATGAGTGAAATGACAAGAAAATTACTTCCAAATAATTTATACATCGTAAAATGTTCTTTATCGCGAATAAAGATACATGTTTCGTTATATTAATTTATTAATACGCTTGTTCAATTTTGAATATTAGTGCAGACCGGTCTAGTAATGACTAGCCACGTAACATGCAACATGTTAAGATTACAATAAAAACTTAGTCAATGTCGCTACTGCGATTCGTTGTTCTTTGAAGAATTTTTCTCTTTTCTGCACATATTTTATCTAAAGGGTTCTTCATAAATAATTACATGTTTTTCGTCAATAACGAAAAATTTGTTTCAATCTTACAATAGTGAAAAGATTTCATCAGATTGTTTTTACAGAATATAAATTAAATAAAAAATAATAAAAATAAAGTCATTAAAATTTTAATAAAAAATTATCAGAAAGCTCAGCTCTTGTATAACGTTTTAAGTGAAATAATAAAATAATTTCTACTAGATCATATCTCATAATTTTGAACCCATTACACCTAAGCTATTAGGGCAATTGAGTTCATTAAAATTGTCATAGCATTCGTTTTTAATGTGAGCTTTTAAATTCCATGTGCCCGGATTTCATAGAACACTGTTAGCATTTCGGACAAAGTTGAAAAAAGAACAAAACGGTAACCCAATTTTCGTAATGAAGAATTCGCGCTAATAATTTGCTCTACGACAATTGGTCAATATATGATTAACGCCCACCTGGAGCCTGGGTTGTTTGGGAATTCTCGGCAAAACTACCATAAAATTGGGAATTATGATCACTATTAGTAATCACAAGAATTTCACTTTGTAATTTTTGCTAAATAAGTAATAGCTACTTTTTAGTTTTTAATAGTCGTATTACATAAAATGAAACAACTATAATGTCACGTTCCCGTTTACGCTTGTATTCACACATTCATTCATTTTCAGGTAAATCTTATTAAATAACTTTTTGCCTGTCGATCGTAATAAGAATTGGTTAGAATGAATAGATGGAGATAAAGAAAACAAACTTAAGCCCCTCGGAGTACCTAGGATAGGATTTTGTTACCTGTGTAGAGTCTGCACAGATAACAGAATACCTACCTACTAACCGCGCCACAAAAAATCATACCTACTTTTAATAACATATCCAGGGATCAAATCAAATAATAATTATTTGAATTTATTAGGTTGCTGAGAACACTTTTGAATCGTCGATACAATCTATTTAACAACGTGAATTTGTGCCAAAAAGAGCCGGCAAGATTCTTAATTATTATTATTCAAAGTAATTATATAATACTTTGTTAATCAACTAACAAGTAGGTATACAATCTGTATTGAAGCACATCAGGATGATATAAATTCCATCGCAATGTCTTATCTACAGATGGTACAAAAAAAACTTTGTATGGCAACACTTTTTAGTTTAAAACGTAATAGCACAATCTGCACAGTAGGTCCTGTACCTACATACTACATTCACTTTATTGATCAAAATCTTCAGTCAAAAGCAGACGGCACGCGACTTGACGCGATGCCATTGTTTTCTTTGAATTAAATATGAGTGAAATTCGTGAATTAAGTTGTTTTTTTAATAAAATGGGTTGATTTCATTAGCAAATACAACAAGATGATTCTGTGTGTTGGAGTCTTTGAAAATACGAATTGAGTCAAGGGCAAGATGTGTATGTAGAGCGTTTTATCAACGGGAGATTTTATCAGAACTGGATGACGGTAATAAAATCGCAGGCATTTTTTGTAACCTGTCAAAAGCTTTCGACGTGATAGACCACAGCGTTATTTTAGAAAAAATAAAATCTTATGGTGTAAATAATAAAGCCCACGACCTCTTCCAGTCTTTCCTAATGAACCGAATCCAGTCTGTGGAGGTAAATCTAAATGGTCGTAAGGTTAGGTCTCATTCTGGTGCTGTGTCATTGGGTATTCCTCAAGGTTCGGCCCTGGGAAATACATTATTTTTTATTTTCATAAACGATTTATGTTCCGCAGTCACCGATGGCAAAGTGATTTTGTTTGCTGATGATACCACAGTATTGGTCAGCGCACCTACGTATGGGCAGCTAAATGCAGTCACAAACGAAGTCTGCAGGCAATTGCAGCAGTGGTTTTTGGCGAATAGCTTAGTAATAAATGCAGCTAAATCGAACGTAATCTTGTTTAGTGGACGTAAAATTCAAAGGACGAATAATTTATGCAGTCCCATGCCTTTTTCTGACAATACAAAATTGGATTGTAACATGAACTGGAAACAACATATTCAATCACATTGTGATAGACTGAGCAGCATTCTTTAAGCTACATATGCTTTAAGAAAGCTAAAGCCATTGTGGCTGGTGACGTATTAAGACTGGCATATTTTGCCTATTTTAATTCGATAATATCGTACGGTTCAATATTGTGGGGGTAACTGTAGTGAGTCAAGTCGTGTGTTTCTTATTCAAAACCAGCTATCAGGATTATATTCGGTGTTGATGTTAAACACTCTTTCAGAGATTTATTTAAACGACACTGAATATTACCCTTACGTTGCCTATACGATGTAATAGTGTATACTGGACAAAATAAGACACGATTCAGTTGGCATGGTGGCTATGGAACACGCGGCGCTGCACGTATGAAAGCAGTTCCGCGGCGCACAACGTTAGCTAGCAAAAATGCGAGGGTAATCGTCACTACATACTATGAGCGACTTCCCGCTAAATTAAAACGAAAACCGGATGACGAATCATTCTGTCACCAACTTAAGAACCTTTTTGTCAAACACATCAATTAAATGCTTTTCTCAACTGAACTCTATCTACATTTCGTATAAAGTCAGTTTTTTCATTTCATTTATATGACTATATTTAAATACTCACAGAGTCAAACACATGAATTAAATATTAAGTAAAAACGATACCCAAGTGTCCGTCTGTGAATATGAATTGTCCCTGTGTTAGATTTTGATAAAATTTCACTATTCACTATTAGCACTATGGAAAGGAGTCCTAGTGCAAACGTTAGCTTTTAAGTAACTATCATGTAAAATTAAAAGCAGTTGTCACTGCCTCGATTTGTGAAAGATAACTAAAGGAATTTTTGGTGCAACACAAATAAATATGTAGCCATCATCTTACAAATCTCACAATCACTCCTGTTCTTACAGATTGCATTACACACAACATAGCACGGCATGCACGTAGAGCTACATAATGGTATTTCTCCTAACAGTTCCTATAGCACAACCCTTTATTGCGAGTAATCAAGCTACTACGCAACAGAAAATAGGCAAAATGCGCGTATTTAGCAATCTTTTGTACATCTTGTGGTCCCACTTGTAACCCCTCTTTCGATCCAACAAAACATTGCTCTCAATTTTCAGATCAACTCTTCCTAAAGTTTTGTTGTAATCTCTTACACTCAAGGGCTTCACAATAACCTTCCCTGCTTTACGGCCGGCATAAGTGCTGTCATCGTGGTAAGTCGAAATCATATTAGCCACTTTGACATCTTTCCATGCAAGCACGGAAACATCGCCTTCCCTTAACAACATTGTATACACTTTAGCGACAGCTTCAGGTACATATTTCCGGTTTGCACGTAAAGTTCCTAAGCAGTCAAAACCTAGGCTCGTCAGGCATCTTGCCAACGCTGGACTATTATAAAAATTGTTCATCGTAAAAGATAACCCTTATGCTTCAAGCCCTTCCACAAAAGGTCAAAGACTCGTCTATCGAGACTTTAGGGCCTAGATTGTACTGGAATTTTGATTGAAATGGTGGATTAAGGGGTACAGTTTGTACAATTTTGCCGGTATCGTCCTTTCTTCACCTTGAAGCGAACTCTGACCTACATCAGAGTTATCAACAAAGTGGAGAAATTGGTTAAGCAAAATGCACCTGTTATAACTTATTAGTGTCCTAAAAACGGGCATTTGAAGAACACCATCCTTTGTCCAATATTCTGAAAGTTTGGTTCGTGAGTCCAAGACCCATGAACATATGTACCACAAAAAACCATATAACTCCTCCATGGATATATCTTTCCATTCCAGGAGGCTTGATTTTTGCGGTAAAGTTTCCTTCTCTTTAATAACCTGCTTGGCGTATCTATTATTTACTCGATATCCCAGATAGCCATAAAAGCTTAATGGCAAGTATCGAAAATTTGAGTCGGCCCAGGTGGTGATGCGGTAAATTCTTCGCGTGCCCCTCTGAACGTACTGAAATCGCTTACCCAATCAAACGTTAACCAAATACTCCTGCATTGCATCCAAATACTCCATATCTACGATTTCGTTTCGTACTGCAGGCTCTAACTCTCAGTCGTCTGGAAATTCCTATTATTGGAGCGTCGTCGACCCTAGAAGGGAATTGCATCGCGAATTTATCATCGAACTAGCTCTCCAATTTACTTCCAGAATTAACCCTTCCTCCCATAACTTCAACACTGAATGCGAGCTTAGTAAGGGGAGCAACATTGCTGAGCCCTGGCAAATTACCCATTGCTCACTTATATATATTTTTACCTTTATCATCGTTATCATTTCAGCTATCAGATGTCCACCAATTGATTGTCATTTGGATATAGGCCTTCCGGAAATAATGCATCCATCGCTGTTCTTTTTGTGTTAAGCCTATTTATTCACAGATATATAGACATGAACGTGTAAGATATATATTTTATACACAGCAAAGAATAGGATTAAAAATAAAATTATGTATAGTAAAAATAAAAATCAAATACATTATTGCATTTATCAATTGAAATTACAATTTTAATCTTCGAGCTTTTTGTTCAGCAAATTAATCTATGGCCTTGTCATAATTTAACTCGTGTGCAATTCTATTTTCTTTTGCTAAGATTGCAAGACTCGATAAGCGTTCCTGGCTCATAGAAGATTGCAAATAATTTTAAATTACTTTTAGTTTGCTAAAACTTCGCTCACAGCTTGCGGGTGTAGTAGGAAGTGTAGAGTAAATTCGCAGGGCAATACAAATATTTATATCTATATATAGCAAAGAGAACTTCTTTATTTGTTTAAGATTAGCAACATATTTATTATACCGACGCACCTTCACTATTTGGAACTGCACTACCTGGTGCGTTTTGTCGTAATATTCGTTTCGCCTCTTACTAGCCTCCATTAATTTCTCTCTAGCCCTCCTTCTCATTTCCTCCAACTCACTCTCGCTCACTACCTCTCCTGCCCTTCCGTCCATCGCCAGCCTAATTTTCCTGCCATACAATTATTCATTAGGGGTAAATCCAGTCCTAAGACGAAGGTGTGGTATTGTACAGTTCCTCTATCTTCCTCGCCTGATCGACCCACCCCTTGTGGTTTTTATGACAATAGGTCCTGAATAATCGCCCTAACTCGCGATTTCCCTCTCCGTGATGAACAGTGGTGTAGATGGGTCGGATACCCAACTCGGCTAATGACTCCTTCCAGTCTCTACTAGCAAACTGGCTACCGTTATCAGTCATAATCGCTTTTGGTTATATGAGCTTCGCATATAGTGTAATCCTGGAAACCTGAGTTTACGTTGTTTGACTTGGACAATTGACAAATATGACACCTTGATATTACCTCTTTTACGCGACCACCTAGATTTGGCCAATAATACCTATCGCGCATTAGCTTGATTGTTTTAAAAATCCCTAAATAGCTCATTTCCGTATGTACTTGTAATATTACCCGCTCTTGAAAAGACCTCTATTGGATCCATAAAACATAATACTCCGTCTATTATTCTGCTCTTCTCCCGATTCGCTGCAACCTCCCCGTGACAATCCCCCGTCTCTCCACTTGCTCTCGTAGGGAACGCAACAAAGGATCATCGGATTGATACTAACGGAGACGCGTTAAATCGTTTCTTAGTTCTCGATTCAATGTCACTCCTATATAACTAATCTTCGGGCCTAAAACTTTGTCTTCCTGGATGGAACCTCCCTCCGGCAAGTATCTCGACAGTTCATCCGCAACGAGGTTCTCTCTCCCCTTTATCTGTTCGTTGTATAATTGAACTGTTCTAAAAATAAAATCCAACGGGTAACCCTACTATTAAACAATCAGCAGGACTTCATAAAAGTTAGTGCTTTATGACCCGTCCTGAGCTAGCTTACCTCAATTCCAATTGGATCCCTTACCTAATAATCCCCACAATGGTCTTATCAAATCGCTATATCGGGAGATGAACCGGCGGTAATAGTTACAAAGCCCTAAAAACGCCCTTAGATGTTTCATTTTCCTAGGGGTCGGGAAGTTCGTGATGGCTTCTAACTTCTGTAAGTCCGCCCTAATGCCTTCTGTATCAATTATGTTCCCCCTTACATTTTCACCTCCGCGCATACGAACGTACATTTGGACAGGTTACAAGTTAGACGATCTTTACGTAGTCCGCCCAATATGATGTCGAGGTGGCCCAAGTGTTCCTGTAAGTCCCCGTTAGTAAGGATAGCCAGGTCATCCAGATAATTGACGCAAACCGTTCTAACCTCCTGCCCCAATATCTTGTCCATTGCTCGACTAAAACTATCAACCGACGTCTTTAATCCTTGTGGTAAAACGTTATAGACATAAGACTTCCCGTTAAACGTGAATCCAGTATATCTTTTACTGTACTCGGAAAGGGGTATTTGAAAGTACGCGTCGTTAAGATCAATGGTGCTGATAAACCGTACCCGATGAAAAGAGTTTAGCACATCTAATTGAATTGGGGGAGCTTCAGACTCCGCTATCATGGCTTTATTCAACTCTCTAGCATCTAATAAAACCCGTAAATTCTCGTCAGACTTGAGTCCAAAAGTAAGTGGACTACAATATGGCGAGGATACTCGGGAGATGATCCCTTGCTCTTCCATTTGACCGAGTTTCCTCCCCATTTGATCTTTATAGGCGTACTGGACAGAATAAGATCTCTTCATCACCGGTTCCTCTGATTTCATGATAATAGAGTGCTTATAACAGTTAGCGCGTCCCAACTTCCCCGTAAACAAATCCTCGTACTTAGCTATAATCTCCTTCAACCTAGCCATTCCTACGGGTCTGATCTCCAGCCCTACGAAGATGTTCTCTTCAGGTTTGTCCGTATGTAAATCAGAGATGCCTACTAACGGCCTAATAGATTTAATACATTTCCCGGTTAATCAGATCCAACTGAACTTCCTCCCCATTGAGTACCATTATAACGGAACGACCGTTTCCGGTGGTCCGTCTCCGGTAAAGGAACAATAGAAGTTTCTGGGCATTCGCTCTTAGGTCCATTACCACTGTGGTAATTTAAATTTAGAGATCAAAGAATCTCTAGATGTTTGACATCCCTAAGTCAAAACAGTTCACTTTACGTAGATACTTGACATACTCGTGAAAAAATTCTGTTGATAATTATTTTCACGGATTCTATTATTAAATTACAAATTCCTGCATATCTACTTCTCTTCTCTCGTTCTGTGTTTTGTGAGTTATTGGTAAGTCGCTAATCCATTTCTCTTTCTCCTTGACAGTACGGTTCTTAGTATATATATACTACGTATATATATTGCTTTACTACGGCTCTACGCCTAAACTGAGGTCCGTGAGAAGACGTCTTTGTATGCGGGTGCACGTTTGTTGTCTAGCGACGGCGCACGGAAGCTGCTTTGCTGTTCTTTTACTGGGGACAGCCGGAGTCTACTAAACTCCAAATCCTCGGCCTGCCCGGAGTCTTCTTGACTCCAAACCTTCGGCCTGTGCAGTAGGGGTGCTATCTTGAACACCGATACAAACGAAGGTTACGGGGCGACCTGCTCTACGCCGAAGTTACTGGCGAGCTACGTTCACGTGCGGTCTTGCACTGTACTAGCCACGTGCGATCTTGCACTGTGCTAGCCACGTGCGGCCTTACCTTGTGCCTGCCACGGGCGGCATATTCACTACTCACCACACTCTGTAAGGCCAAGTAAAATCAGTCCCATCCGCGTCTTCTTTCTACGGCGGTGCTGACCTGAGGGGTGCCTACAGCGAGCAAGACATCGAATCGGGCTCTAGGCCGAAGAAACCTGAGTGTACTAGTTCCCTAATAAAAGTTTTAAAAACTACACTTAAAATCTGTGTAGGCAGGCTTGCGTTTGGCTATCTTTCTATTTATTTAGGTAGTCCTATATGATTGTGAATTAGGTAGCTGTGATCTAGATATTTAAGTGTTAAGAATCACCCTATGTGATTACGATATTGTGCATTAAAAGCTGTTACTATATAATGAAAGAGTATACTAATATAACCTATATATAGGGTAAGGCCCTTGAAAAGAGTTTCTTTACTCGCCTTTGAACTCTCTCTATCTTTTCTCCTCCTTCTGAGCACCTAGCCGGTGCATTCGGTAACAGGGCACTACTGCTTTAACCTGTCCTGTTATACCATAGTTATGATTTCCCTAGCGGGTCCCATTTTTAATGTAACGCCATGAAGGCGCATCCAATCAAACCCTAAAATCACTGATTTTATTAATTTCAGAACTACAAGAAAAGGGGAATCAACACGATGCTTTCCCAGCATTAATGGTACAATTACTTTTGAATTTTCGAACTACGTTGGCCTACTGCCCTTCTGATCTGTACACACTTGATTGGAACTACCGCCATATCTATCCTACCCTTATGTTTTAGTATAAAATCTTCACTGACGCAAGGGATTTTGCTGCCTGTATCTAGAAGACAATCAACCCATTCTTCCCATATATTCATCTTCATCACACTCCTCTTACTCAAACACTGAATTTACCATGGGTGCGACTACAAACCTCAGAGGTCCTACTTCTCTACCAGTCTTGTCTAACAGGCTGTCTCTTACCTTGAAGATCAAATCCGATTCCGCCTCTTCGTCGTGAAAACCGAAACCCGGGTCGTGGTCTGCCCTACCAATACTACTGTTTCACGTATGCCGTTACCTTTCCCTAGACGCTGGCCCGGCAACCACCCTACGTCTAACATTTGTTTTAGAGGAAGGAACAATTTTAACTCTACTTCCCCTGGGTAACGAGCTGAGTAGGGGATAGAATCGTCAGCTCTTAATAGTTTACCGAAGGGTTTCTTTCCGATTCTACGTCTACTTCCATTAAATGCGTCATTTGGCCTTCAGTGGTAGGTGGTCGATTTCCACCTGGTCTAGCAACCCCCCTTTTTGCTTCAGGGTGATTGTACCTCCAGTTTCCTTTATTTACAGCTTGGCCGTCGTTGGTTTGTCTCCCCTTAGGTCCTCCAACAACCTCTAGAAGTCCCTTTTGTTTATCCATATTGTCCAGCCTCCTCAAGTAACTAGTGGCTTTTAGTAACCCGAACCCCTCTTCTCTATCCACAGTCCAAGTGTATTGTACTTCTTTAGAAAAGTGTCGTATTATGTCTCCCACTAACAACTAGGTGTAAGAAGTGGCCCAGCATCGTGGAGTGAACCTTCCTGTCCCAAACGGCCTGTACTATATTCCTTCTCAATGCATTTTGTTAATTTTCTCTCCAATAAGTATCCAAGAAGTCTTTTTTAAAGTCCTCCAGAGAGCTCCAGGTGTCTCGATAAACCCGATTCCAATTTCTAGCTTCTCCTTCCAGCCAGTCAAAAATTCCGTCTATTTCATGATCCTTCGAAGGAATTCTCTTCAAATAATACGTCAAGTTCTCTATGAAGGTTACTGGGTGCAAGTTGTCAGGCGTACTGAATTTAGGACATTCTACCCCCCCATACATGTACATAGAGCCTGCTTGGTTGCAGCTCCTTATTGCCTCTTCAGTAACCACGGGAGTGTTGGAACAGTCGGCGGCTCTGGACTCAAAAGTGGCTGTATAATCGAAGGGGAGCCGGACACTACGACTGGTTCAATCCTTCCCTGCCTCAGTTTCTCTTTTAATTCTTGTAAAGCCCGGTGCTTAGTACTTATGGGATATCGTGACGTTGTGTTTCATTCTAAAATTTAAAAGAGCATTGGAAAGAATAGTGTTCCTATTCTGGTATGTACAACCATCTAAATATATCACTATGGGTAATTGTTTTGGCAGGCAATGAACTTCTAAATAATCAATAACAAACGAAACAATAAAACAACAAATAGTACTTGACAGTTTACGGAGTGGGCGTGTTACAAATTTTTATTAAAATTATTTATTTGCAATCTAGCTAAAGTAGACTAATTATTAACTGTTAACTAATTATAAACTGTAAAGTAAAGTGTGTTTTCATGTGCATTGTACATTGCTACATACGACGTTTGTGCTGCCAACCACCTCAGATAGTATACAATGGTTGTACGCCAACCAAGAAATCTATTACGTGTATTGATGATAACTCCATAGCCACTCGCAGTGGATCACAACCTGACCTAAGGCAGTCAGTGCTACTAGAATACATGGATGGTAGTGCTACACGGAAACGAAAGGTACCTGATGATGATCTTTCTAGTAAATCTGATAAATTTGAGAGCAGGATAATGTCACTTCTCATGGGTATGGCTCAAAATCTGATGATGATCTAATTAGTAAATTTGATAAATTTGAGAGCAGGATATTGTCACTTCTAATGGGTATGGCTTAAAATAACTATAATAAATAGTAATGAAGTACGATAAACTTGAAAAAATATCACGAGACGTAACCGCAATAAGCGAACAGATCTCTCAAATGAAAACCTCAGCGGATCAACTTGCTAAAGCACAAACTGAAATAAAACAAGACTTGATTAATTCTACAACGGAACTTGAAACAAAAATCGAGGATCTCAAAACGAGATGGTTAATTTTAAAGCCTCGACATCATCAGAAAATTGTATTATTAGTTGCGAAAACATGATCATCGAGGTACAAAACGCGCAATCCAGGAAAATAAAATCATCATTTTTGGTATTGAGGAAAGCACGTCTTAAAGTCATACCGATAGAGATCATGGCACAAAAGAAGTGAAAAAAATAATAAAAATAGCAAATCCTACCTGCGAAGAACCCACTAAATGTTTCCGTACAGGAAAACCAAACAGTGCCAACCCGCGGCAAATAAAAGCTTGCTTTACCTCGATTGTATGTCGGTTGTAGTAATGTATGTAACCAGTTCACTAACATAAAACTATTTTCTGACCAGACGCCAACCCAAAAGAATTTTCTACAAATTCTACACGAAGAACTACAGCGCAGAATCGACAAAGGTGAACAAGACTTAACAATAAAATATGTCAAAGACATCCCAAAAATTGTTCAATCTCGGAACATGTATGTTCCAGGCCAGCAATATTGAATGCTAGACAAACCAATAGGCTTAATCTAGTACAGAATAATATTTATTTGTAATTTGCAATTTAACTACTAATATATTTCTAAAATTGTATATTTACTAAAATTATGTGGAGATAATCTGAAATAAACGAATAATAATAATAATATTTTTGAGTAGATATTAACTAAAAATATGTAAAATAGCAGATTAAATAATAATAACTTTTCACTGTTTTTTTTATTATAAATCTAAATACATATATCCCACTGCAATATTAGAAGCGAATGAGTAAGTGAGAAACTCTGGTGAGTCTTTGAGACCCATCTTGATTTATTCTGAATTTCATGCTGTCCTCAACCATCATTTGATAATCTATATATAAAAGTGTCAACTGACCGACTGATATTTACACACAGCCTCAACTCTAATTTCATCAGTCTAGGCTTAAAATTTTGCACAGAGGTTCCTGCTATAAAGGATTTTGCCAAATTTATAACAAGGTAAAATGAGGGCTGTAAGTTTGTATTGAAGTCTGTTATCTTTGAAACTAAATGCATGAAAATCAGTCTTTATTCTCTAGGTTGAGAAACAAAATTTACATGTTTCAATTTTATTAGAAATAAAATGAGGCTTTGTACGACGACTATGATAATTTTGTAGGTAAAACAGATCAATCAGTCAAAATTACACGCGGACGAAGTCGTGCGAATAAGCCAGTAACTTGGCAAAATTAATAGACTGCTATTTTTTCTGAGTTACAACACTGAATAATGTTGTTTTAAAGAATTTTACTACAGAGGTAGGAAATTATGAAAACTATACATAATACACTACTGAATACATAGTGACCAGACATCTAATGGTAATTGTTTAAGTTTGCATCTTTTGTTAGCATTATATGGATTCCATAACCTTATATACTTATATATATTTAAGGTTTTAATTACATACTAGCTTTTTCCCGCGGTTCCACCTGCCCTAAATGCCGTTCTATTATTATTATTTAAAAAAAAACCGACTTACAATTGACGTTTTCAAGTAGCCTATTTTCTTTCCCCCGGAACTCAAACTATTTTCATGCCAAATTTACCCGTCCTAAATTCGGTTATCGGGAATTTCAACGGCAACTCCTCAATTATAGTAAAAAAACAATTTACACTTGATGTTTTCAAGTAGCTTTAGTCCCTTCCCGGTACTTTAAATATGCCAAATTTCATCCTAATCGGTACAGCGGTTTCAGCTTGAAGAGGTAACAGACAGAGTTATTTTCGCATTAATAATATTAGTATAGATATAAATACTTACTTACTTTAGGCATATCCACAGATCATTATAAGACATATGTTCTGTGGGCATATCCTACCTATTTCAACATTCAACCTGATATATGATACAAGTAACTACACTCTACTTGAACTCCTGTCCTCGATTTGGGGTTATTGTATGATGGACAATGTATGATACAGTACTATTTTTACAAATGCCCTTTAGGTAATTCTATAGCACACGTAACCAATCTACAAAAAGGTACTCAGAGATATTATGGATATCAACTGCTTGTAACTTTCAAATTTTACCAAAGGTATTCCATCGCAGAGGTGATGAGCCTATCGCCATACTTGCTGGGACAAACCAAATCCACAAATTGTTACAATTTTCGTTGCCCCTACCAGGAATGAAACTCGGGACCCATCGACAAGACAATCCAAACTACTTAGCCATACAAAATTAAATACTGATAAAACCTCATAGCAGGTAAAGTATTTTATGATATCAAAAACTGTTAAATAATTGAAACTTTTATTTTAACGTAGGTTTATTTTACATTTGCTAATAATTATTGGAGTAGTAATAGTAATATTCGTAACCAATTTAGTACATGAGTAATAAAAATTGATTTTTAGTTAAAATCTAACTTCCATCAGGCTTAGAAATTTGGGCTGCAAGACTTTGAAGCTTCAAAGTGAACGGATATGTTCCAGATTTTCTTCTTCCATCTCTCTTTATTGCATTTCTCATAATTTCTTACTTTGAACTAATGTTTGCTGGTCTATTTCCAATTGTACCTTAGCGATCTCCTTCTGGATACAGACCAACTTTATATATAATATAGGTACTTGACTACTGGTCACATACCTGTAGAAAATAAATCTTTTTTTATTTTGTTGTCATGTTTCTTCGCTTCTTTTATAAGGTTTTTAAATATATCTTGGCATAAACTTTCAAGTGCACCAACAGACTCCGATATTTCTTGCCAATTGGTGGTAACGTGTTCCTCAATTTTCTCTATTAGGAATTCTCTATCAACTACAATTAAAAATATTGATCATAAAAATGGTTATATTTCGAAAACAGTGGAATATCATTTAAAGTTAACATAAATAAAATAAAATTCGAGTTATTTGTTTACTTTCATAGGACATGGGTCTACAAAAAGTCTGTTTGAGTATGAATTCCTATTAACTCATAAGTAGTTACATGTAACTATTGAAACATAGTAACCTAGTCTTTAAATTTAATGATGTAATATTAATTGATACATCTGGTGGTTCAAGGATGGTTAGAAGTAACAGTTGCAAAATTACATACAATATTGTGCATTTTGGACCTAAGTAATTTCAGCTTGCTATTACAACCTAGGCTTGAAGGCTTCAATGAGATCAATGAATATTATCTTATTATTTGGGACATCATTCTCAATTTAACACACTTTATTGGTACTTCCTTTTCTTTGTTTGTGCTCTCTTTAACGTTTTCAATTCAACGACTTCTTTTTCTTTCTCCAGTTCGACTTTTCTTTTTTTTTTTCAATTTCTTTTAACTGCTAATCAATTTTCCTTTTCTCCTTCTTTCACTTTTCCTCCTCTGACAATTCTTTTTTTTCTGTAAATATTCATGGTACCTTAAAATAAAATAAAATTTTAATTCATATTATTTTAAGCTTTTATTTTGGCTGGTTCAGTTTACATTATAATTATATAAATAACAACATAAAATTAACTTCTTCGTGAGCTTCTTAATTTCGTGAGTAATTTTTCTGGAGCAGCTGGCAGTAAAGTCTGGATTGGCTCCAAACTATTATTCATCAATTTCCAGCCCCAATCTTCAGGATTTAGATCCATGCCTAGCCACACTTGCACTTGGTAGAACAAACGAAACAAATGTTGATAAGCAGAAGCAGATTTTGGAGGGAGACAAGATAACTGCATTCTCTTATTGTTTCTTGTATTTTTCACAAAACTCAAATATCTATACTTGTCTATCGATTCCATTTTTTTGGAGCTTAATACATAGCAAGGAGAACACGAATTCCATTGGTGAAGATAACATCTGCTGACGAGTTAATATATGTAAATACTTTTGCATTATCAATCAAGTCTTCACGTTTTTCAAACAATTTGAATACTGTATTTTTGCCTCTTTTGAAAATTGCTGATGTCGTATCACAGCCATTTATCGCATGAAGGAATAATATATGAGGCTGACATTTTGGATATGCAGTTAAACTTTGTGAAGAATATATTTTTGTTTGAACTTGAGCTCTGCCAGGTTTTAAAAAGTAAATGATCTTATCATTAGGTGTTCGTGCAGTTAATATTATTAACAAATTTACATCTTCTCCAACAACGATAGTTGGATTGGTGCTACTGAATTGTTCAATTGCGGTTTCAATAATGAGGACATCAGCGTCATTTTGAGCTTGTTTCACAACAATATTGGCAGCTGCAAATTCTTCACAACATCGAAATCAAACGAGATTTATTATGAGTATTAACAAGAAACTGCTGTTGCTTTGTCGGAGCAGTCATTGATCGATCAAAAACGGTATCAGACGATGAAGATGTTTGCTTAGCTCGACGACGTTGTTCTGCAGCTTTGATATTTTGTAGAAGAAAAAGTGTTGAGATCTTTTTTGTAGACAATTTTACGATCTACAAACTTTGTTTGAACTATTTTTCGGTAGCTCTCATTGTTTCAGAGATAGACGCAAAAAACGCAAATTTGTGACCTTTGACCTCGAATAAAAAACAATGCACAAGCGGGATCGATGGGGACTTTTGACATATCATTTGTAATGACGTATTCAAGGCCTGCACAAAAATCCAGCTTGTTGGGAATTAATGCAAACTGGAATCATAATTTAATCTATTTTGACTGGACTACAAAGAAAATATTTGGTTATCAAAATCTTGTTGCTCTCAAAACATATTTTTTCTCCCACCAAGGTGGCAAACAAGCCTACGGTCCGTTTGATAAATCACGTTACTTACAACATCATTGTTAGTAACATGATTTACATGTTCTTTAACTAAAATGCATAAAACAATTTTCAGGTCACATGTAGAATTGGCACAAATGTTTCTTCAAACATTCAATAGAATTATAAGATTTACATACCACAATGTTCTTCTTACTGTATATTTAAATCTTCCCTAATTTACGTGGATCTTCGAATGAAATTAATGCATCATCACTTTAAAGCAGAAGTAATTTGATGCAGATGTAACTTCGTTATTTTATTATTTTGTAGGAGTGGAAAAATAAAATAAAAAAATTAAAAAATAATTGAAAAGGAAAGAAGTAAAATTTATGGTTAAGTTGGGGTTGGTGACCCAGATCCTTAGTAATAGTTGTGGTTAGAGGGAACGCTAATTGAGGCGTTCACTCCAGTAACAAAACTTCTTTAAATTTAATATATATAAAGTGGAATATTAATGTTTTAAAATTACTTCCTAGGTTCCTATAGATATAATTGTAAAATAGAACCAGGAAATACGGGCGCCGTCCACAGAAATATGGTGCGCCTAGGTATCCCCATTAGCTCTTGCCTCACGGATAAGTCCGTCCGACATCACTTGTCCTTTTGTACCCGGGGGGGTTAAATGTGTATATAAAAAGATTGCTCAGTAAGCAACATTTATATAAATATGTTCAAAAGAATGGTACCAAGAGAAAGAGCGGGTTGAAGATTTGCAGGAGTAACTGAGGTTACAAAGTTATTCTTATCCCTTCTATTTAAATTGCACAAATCACTCCTGCACTGCCCTTCCCCACTTCCTCATTGCACTTGGTAACTTTTTCATTAAAAAAAATCTGTTCCACCTTCTTCAAGATCCCTCCATGCGTACACGTGGCAGCATCCCTTTGAAAATTGGGCGACGCCCTCCTGGCCGGTCGCCGTCACGACGCCTGGTGATTTCCCCACAGGCTCGTAGTCCCTTAGCGGTACCTTAGTTTACTCTGCGTGGTACTGGGCATTCGTCTTCGGCCATGCGGTTTCGGGCTGCTGGAATCATGTTACGAACCGGGAGAAAACGCTCGTGAAAGGGGTTACGATGAATAAAACTAGTTCAATGGAATTGGAATCTATATTGAAATTTAAGATTTCATACGTCTGACACATTTGCCTTTCTTGTTTCAAAAAAATGATGATTACATATTATTATGTAATAAAAAAAAAGAATATGACTCGATTTTGCCTTAGAGGCCAAAAATTATGATTGAGGTTATGCCATCGTGATGGCGAGGTGATACGTTATCTCACCCATCCGTGATGAATCCTCGAAGATTTGCTCCTCCAACAATTAACTGTACTCCTTAGTAGTAATACATATTAATTAGTGCCATATTGAGCACTATTTAAATTAAATTCCAATTAGAATTTCAAAACCACATCTTGCTTGCAAATGTCGTGGCTTGAAAGAGAACAAAAAAACTCCCTTGCCAGCCTTCTAAAAAAATTGGAGGAAAAAAAATATTTTTCCCCAAAAAAAAAAATGCAAATTATTTTGCACTTCTCCACAGTAAATAGGTGTGGAGTCTTTTGAATGTATTATCTATCTATCAAAACGCTAAAAATACCGATAGTTGGAGTGGAAATCCTTTTCCACAGTCTTTTTGGTGTCCAACATATTTACCTACCAGGTATGAATGATACTGGTAACATTACAAAATATTGGTCTTTGAGAAAAAAAAAATAATGTAAACAAACAATTTTGGGGTTGGACCTGAGTATGTTTATTACATTTTTTATTTAAATTTAACATTATGTAACGTGACATTTTTAGCACGCTACAGATCCTTTCACCCAAAAAAAAAAATTTTTGAACAAAAAAAAGTCAAAGTGAAAAAAAATTTTGTCCAAAATAATCGACAATTAATTATTGAAAACTTTAATTATTACCAAGAGGTATCTTGTACTTAATAATAAAAAAAAAATTTAGTTTTAATCTCAATGAAAGCTATATATTAAAGAGTTATAAAAATATTTACTTTAAATCCTAACTTTTCTACTTCCATAGTAAGTCTCCTTTTATCATAATATCAAAACATAACAACCTCCTCAACAACATGTATGATCAACAACATTTTTTCCAATTAAAATATTTTTAATTTTTATGGTGATAAAAATTTCCGTATATATCCACATATGTTCATACTACACCTTATTTCCAAAAATGACAAAACTATTGTCCAAAATATTTTGTTTACAAAGGAGAAGGAAACGATTACATACAATCTTGGGCCTGAATGTAAAGACATGAAAATAGTGTCAAAAATAGATTCAAACTTATTAGTTCTTCGCTAAAAGTTCTGTGAGTTTTGACAATCTGAGAGCAGAGTTATCAGAGATTTAGTAAAAGTAAGGTTATGTTACAATCTTCAACACCAGCCGATTCCTGAGGGCGAAACACGGTGATTTTACGGTTAAGGAGCTTGTGGCTCAGTGGCTTTCGTCTGTTAGAGACTATCGGAGACGATATGCGAAGTTAAGCAACATCGGGCGTGGTCAATACCTGGATGAGTGACCGCCTAGTGGCACACTTTTCTGAGCTCCTTCGTGCTTCGGAGAGCACGTGAAACAGTCGGTCCTGACTGTTGTCATATGACAGTTGTGTGGCCACTAGCTCGACAACGTCCGCCAATCCGCACTAGGCCAGCGCGGTGGACTATGGCATTAGCCCCCTGTTCGAGGGAGTCCGGTGCCCCTGCAGTGAGGCGTATAACGGCTGAAGGTACATACTAGGCAGACACTACATAAAATAAAAGCAACAAAAAAATATTTAGTATTTTATTCATCTTCTATTATAATTAAAACATCGTCCAGAAATTGAGCAGGTGGTACAATATTTTCTTGGTACCTAGCCCAGCTAAGATATCATATAATGCACATGACGTGAGCGCAGCAACCTACAGTACGTCTGCCTACAATGCAGTTACAATAATGCGTTTTAATAGCTTCCCTTCCTCTACGAGAGCTGTCGACTAAAATATATATAAAATAAGTTTTTCGACTTATATGTCGTGATAGTATGCGACCCCTAAGTAGTCAGGAAGTGTTGGAAGACGACAGCTCTCGAAGGAGGCTACTGCTGACCTCCCTGCACACCTCTATAACAAAACCATCATTTCCTCTTACATGTTCACCATAGTAGGAACCTGCCTGCTTGATTTGGTATGTTCCTAAAGAAATCAGAATTAATTCGCTATCGGAGAGCTGTGGAAAATCATTTAGATTATCGTTCTGTACTGTGATAGTTTTAAAATTAGATCGACGCCTATTATAATTATTTCTTGTAATAAAATCTACTAATTCATTTTCTGTAGTTATATACCTATCTATTTCTTGTATTATTTCCACAGCATCTATTCGATCAACTATAGGAGGGTGAAATTTATTCAAAAGGGCAGCAGCCACCTCAAAATCTTTCATGAAACTTTTACTGGCTACATTGAAATAATTTAGCCGTAATAATTTGAAGTCACGTTTGAATCTACCATTGACAACTTCAACCACCCAACGGCATATGGTGACTGCTCTTGATTTATTTGCCTCACTAGTTGATAGCTGCGTTTCACCCTCCTCTAGCGAAGCAGGCACGTATGTCCTATATCCACATTGGTGCAACAAAGGTAATGAGTCACGAAAGCCTCTATCTAATATAAATGCATCACCTTGACGAAAATATTAATGAGTCACGAAAGCCTCTATCTAATATAAATGACGAAAATATTCGCGCAAAGGTTTCCCATTCGCAAATTCGTTTTTCATGATGTCATCATCAGAAGTTGTGGCTGGGTATGGACCCAAAACATCAATAATATGCCCATCAGTGCAAACAATTAAAAATGGCTTTAACAGATTTCTGTACTTGTGCGTGCTATATGTTTTTTTTTTGTATAAATAATTGGAACTTTTTTCCACATAACAATATGTTCCATCAAAAATGATGATTGCTGTATCAACTCCCTCAAAGCTTCCGAACAATGAATTAGGTATGGCAAGATTTCTTTCTACCATTTGTTGTCTGTTTAAGTGGTTTAAACCAAGATTTCTAGGTACGAAATACTCTGTGAGTAATTCTCTTACTTGGTGTATCCACTTTTCTAAAGTTGGCCTAGACACTTTTAATAAAGATGCCAACCTTTCATTGGAATCCCCAGTTCTGAGTTTTATAAGATAGGCGGCCAGAGCTAAGGTTGCTTTTGGCATTCCCAACAACTGGGGAACTTCAGCGATCATCTGATGGAACTGTGCTTTATTTAATCCAATCCACGTATGCACATCATGGTCATCCATGTCATTTATGTTTTCAAAATGAAGTAGTCCACTATCTACAACTTCTTTTAAGGACATCATGTCCTGAATATGTTTTGCAGTAAAAGACTGAACATATATGGATCTCAAACTGTCAAGAAAATCCCATGCTTCAATAACCAAATGTAGATCACAAAGACGGTTATTTTCAGGGATGTAATATTTATATTTATTAAGCAACATTTTTCTAGTAGAAAGTGGAACTCTGTATCTTTCTGTTCTCCGGCATCCTTCAATGAAGCACCTACTTTCAGTTTCAATAGCTCGCATGTATTGTGGCAAAACAATAGTAGGTTCCGGTTGGTTGCTTCCAACTCCTTCATTTGTAGACAAAGTAGGAATATCTTGTGCCTGTGGTAATACTTCTTGAAGGTCGTCTTGTTGGGACGAAGTTGATGGGCCTGAGACCATATGGATAGCAGCTCTGTCTGTAACAGACATACATAAACTAAATTGTAATTTATTAAGCTAATGAATGTTTTTTTTCACTTTTACCAAATACCAATACAAAGATTACAATCAGCGCATTACATCCTACTCATTGTCTGTCATATTATGTGACGAGTACCCTATGTGGTCCCCAGAACTCCAGCAACGAAGAGAAATTAGGACCAGGAGTATGGATCCCACATGTGTTTTTTTTTTTAATCTAGTCTAGGCTGTATTGACATATTTCTTGTAATACTGAACAAAACTAAACATCACGTGGGCAGAGAGCAGAGACTGCCACTGTTCATTATTTTTTGTAATCTGTGGTAAAATATACTATCTCTGTGTAATCCTCTTGCTGATCAGTTTTTTTTTTACCAATTAATGAGTTAATCGAAAGAAAATCATGGCTAAAAGAGTTAATAATGATGTCAGGCAATATCAAGGGCCAAGAACTTGATTACATATATGTAAAAAATTAGAAAGCTTTTCTGCCTTGATAATTATCATTAGAGATGGATGGAGGACTTAATACATTATTTTGTCAATCTAAGTCTATGGTCATGGGTACCTCGTGTGAGTCCCAGATGTTTGGCTCTTGTAGCCATAGGAGGCACACGCTGTAAGTGTGACTATCATGCGTATATGAATTATGTTTGTGTGTGTTTTTATAACTTACAGTTCGAGGTATAATCAACTCTTGTATCACATTATAAATCCTTGATTCACGGATTGAGTTGGTATTGAGTAGATGGCGGACTCGTGAAGCAAGAGAGCGTCCGCAGCGTAGGCAAACGTTACGGTGGCCAAGTAGTCTTCTTTGGTCCACAGCATGTGGGTTTCGAGCCAAATCCCAGCATGCTTGACAAACATAGTCACTATTGTTTACCTGAAAATTGAAAATCTCGTCAAATCATACTTAAACTTACTTAATTACATTACATACAATTTTTCTACAAAAAATCTCTCCATCGACTTTTAATTAATTGTAGAGACTTTTTTAGAGCCAATTATTTAAACTTTCATTAAAAATTTATTTTATATGAAGATTTATTTTAAAATTTATAAAAATTATATTTAAAGTGGTGAACGCGCTTGCCTTTTATAAATGGGTAAACATAAATTACTGAGATTAATTTCTTTTCATGGAAAAAATTTAATTATTAATGGGTTTAATGAAAAATATTTAAATTTCTTTAAGTTCCAGAGAATCTTCTCGTTCCAACATTTTACAAACGACTCAGATGAGAATTTGTCACCTGATAGGTTCGTGAGATCACATAAAAGTTAAAAGTTAAATTTTATTTTATAAGTTTAAAATTAAAATTGGGTAAAATTTGTTCTATTGCAAGTGGTAACGAATCCACTGGTCAAATTCGGTAAGCACCCTCGCTTCCGATATTTGGCTACGTTGTCCATTCCCAAATAAAAAAAAATCCCTCAAACGACAAAAAAACTAGTTAGTTCAACTTTTTATACTAAACTCCATATTATATTTTATAAGCTACAAAACTCAAAGTTCCTAAATTCTTTTAAAATTAAATTTCCCCAATCTGCATCAACTGGCATGAATTCAGTAGGCACCTTCGCCTCTGATATTCAGCTCACAGATTTGGGTGAGCTATTTTAAAAAATAATATAACTTAAATATAATTATCTAAGGTAAAATTTACTCTATGCGACTTAACGCTTATATTACTTTTAGACCTTCGCGACTCAACCGGCTCAAATTCGGTAAGCACCCTCGCCTCCGATATTTGGCAGCGCTTCAGATCATAATTCTGATGGAGCTGTTCACTTGGAAACTAAACTACCAATCAGACTAAAATTCACGCGGCACAGCAGGCAACAACGTGTCTTAAATTTATTTCAATATATTTAGGAATCGTGTGGCACAGAAGGCAGCAACACGTCCTTTGAAATTCAAAATTGGGTATAACCCAGAGTTAAGGGCGCGACGTCCCAACCCTTAAACTCTTAAGCTTAAGCTATAGGAAATGGTGCAGAATGCCACAGCAGGGATTCTGTAAGTCACTACGCATCTCTGTGCTGTAGAACTATGAGTCTTATCCAGGTAAAGTCAATCCGGGTATACCTTAAAATTATGAAACTCACACTCTCGCATGCAACAAAAAACACAGGTAACTACCACTTTTCTAAAATAGACTCCTATTCATATCAAAAAAAATTAATAAATATTAATATAATTAAAAAGGAAAAATAAAGATCCTAAAACTAACTCCTCTGCTGCTTATAAAAAAAATGGTCGCACGAAGACAAGAAAAAACTGTCTATTTCATCGTGGCCTAGTTTTACTTAATTCCACCGAGAAAAAAAAAGAAGCAGTCGACAAACTATTAACTATAATAAAAGAAAAATCTCCTTGTAGAAAGAGTAGGCCTTGAATAATTCAGTTTCTATTACTTTATTTATTTATTTGACCTAAAAAATGCCAGTTATACGAACATAAGAAATTAGATTTCCTTTACAGTTCGAGACAATAAACAAAAAGCATATGGGACTACTGTTGGGATCGAACCGCGGCCCTTCGCATGCTTGTTATAACCATTACACCAATTGGTCGATAAACGATCGATTGAATTTAATGTTATATTTCTGCACCCTGAAGATAATTCCCTTTGTTTGCTGTAAAGGTGGTTAACAACCATACGGCCCTATAATAAGATATTTTACACAAGGTACTATTTAGTCTTCATGGTAGTTCTTCTTACAAACCAAAATCTCTTAGTAAACGTGGAAATTTCAGTATTTAGACATCTTACAGATAACAGTGAATAATTCCGTTCCTTGCGTAGGTACAAGAACTTTTAAAGCAGACATATGCAACCTTTCTCTTACGAACTTGAGATATTAAGATAATATTAATAAATATGGAACGAATTGCGAATAACGTAAAGATTAAATAGAGTTTCTTTTAATAATTTGTCACAGTCAATTAAGATAATTATGACGACAGAACGCCAATTAACATGGGTAGGTAACCCGTCTTAGTAGGTATTTTCCTACTATTCAGTCAGTAATGAACACATTGCTCACTCAAAAATCTAACACTTTTGTCAGATCAACAATAGGAATTTTGAGTGATTAGAACCTTCGCGTTTCGCTGGTAGGTCGGGGTCCCCCCCGGCTCATCAGTTATTAAGGGGGGCCCTACCTGGATAATAATACGCTATGACAATAGGATTTTCTATGAAGAAGAATTGGACAGACCCTAGACCAACTAATGTCACCTTAAACAGATCCATGTTTAATTTGTTCGGTCAAAGTTTAACTTATGTCGTACCCCGGTTCAGTCATTGTTTCCTTAAGCTTAGGTACCGTAAATCTTTTCCTTCTTTTTTTTATATCAAAAGAAGAAAGCAATACTAAATTTTTTTATTTTTATTATCATTGTTTTGGCATAACTTAAAATGTATGTATTAAAAATAGACGTAGTAAAATGTAAAGAAGTAAGTGCAAAAAGATAGATATATAATTCTTATTCTATTCGTTTCCACAATGAGTGATTTATTTATTAATATAACGAACTTTCCAAAAGAAAGGAGTAACCTGTATCCCGACAACTTTTTACTCATTCCTTTGACGAAAACTAATCCGTACCAAGTTATGCTAACAGTTTAGATAGGTAAGTATTGAATAGGTATCTCATACAAATACCTACTAGACACACCAAAATTAAGATTTCTACTTAATCATTTATATCCTGATCCGGATTAGAACAACCTCTTTCTTTCTTGGAGTAGGGTGGAGCTGAGCTAGCAAAGCCCTAAAAGTAAACCGGCTCTGCTCACACCCTAGTACTCGAGCTTCGCCGTCACACGAAAACCTGCCCTATTCTACTCATTACTTACTACCCATTCCTATTCTAATACTGATATTAAAATGGAGAGATCTTACTTTAACCGTGACATCCCTAGGTCTGTTGACGAAGCGTTATCATCAAAGGGTTGTGACATTACAGTCCCATTAACTACTTTCGAAAGAAACACTTACCTAATACATATTTGTCATAAAAAACCCGTACAGTACTAAATTTAGTGCCCTTGCTAATCAAAATCACTAATTAAATCGTACAAAAAGGTAATTCAGAGTTGGGAAAGGTGAGTTGTTAGGTAAAATTCGAGAATAATAATTAGACCCGGCGCCATGTTCTTAAAATCGTCAACCAAGGCATGTATTTTGTTTGTATTTTATTATGCACATTTAATTTCATTTTTTAGTAATTTATGTAGTTATCTTTTAAATTTAATGATTATATAACATTCTTAAAATACGATAGTAGAACTCTTGATATCCTATGTACGGTTTGCCACAACAGTGTGTGATTTGTGTACCTAAACCGTTAGCACATACCCTATTACTCATCTCTAGGTTAGATAATTTTATAATTTTCACATGCAAAACATATTTTGGGAACACATAACAAAAGCATCATTTTTATTAATAATTTACCTACCCACAACAATTCATATAGAAACTCTTCAAATGAATTTCTAGATAAATAGCTGTACTCAGCAGGAATTTTAATGCTTTAACTTTAATTATTTCCTCTGAGAAATAAAAACTAACCCTTACTTAGAAAGGATCGATCGACGACACACCAAAAATCTGCCAACCCGAACACTCCTAACACCTTCACGGTTACACACGGGTACACGGTTCGATGTTAATTCAATGTAAATAACCACTTAAAGTTTTATTATTTATTCACATTTGCACTTTGTAATTGCAAACACTATTTACTAAGAAAAACGCGGGAAGCACAGTCTAACCGATATTTGTCAAAACTCTACTTAGGAATGCGTGAGGTGGGACGCTTCCCGTATAACTCTACTCAAAACAAGGCGGGAAACACTCCATTATGTAAAATCGCGCGCGTCACTCACGAATTTTGAATTCCGAATGGGAGAGGGAGGACTCTGTCACGACAGTCTCTAGCGCCGTGGCGCCAAAATCAAGCGAGCTAACGATTTCTTTTTTTTATCTCTTTTACACGCATTAATTAGGAGATATGCCTATTTCCCGAATTTTTTTTTATTTCGTCTTCAAAGAGGTTTTGTGACGTCATCGCATGACATGGTCACGTGACGATCATTTGATTTGGGCACACAGTTTTATTATTATTTTTACACCGCGAGTCGTACTGTTTTAAGCTACTTTACCATTCATCGAAACAAAATCTACGATAGACATATATCTTATGCAGCGCAATCTTATCTTTTACCGCGCAATTATTTCGAACCCCAATTTATGTTTATCTATCTTATTTTTGTATATCCAACAGATAATAAGAAACTTATAGCTAATTCTCTATGAATACATTAGGTATTCAATTAAATCCCACATAATGGTACGCTATATAGGTATTTAGACATAATTTTGTTTTAGGGTAGACTGGAGTACACTACATCCTTCAATCCATGCTATCACACAAAAAAAATATATAATAATAAAATAATCGGTGGAACAAGGCAAAACAAAATATTGTTGCATATTCCGATTGTAACACTTGGCTCCAGTCTACACCATTATTTATCTTATTTTAATTTTAATTTAACATTTTAATTGGGATTCTTGCTGAGTTAATAATTTGAAATTTTGCTACTAAAATTTTATACAGCACCCTAATTCGTCATCTTTCAGTTTGGTCCACCTTTCATCCTACTTTAATCCCTCACCTTTCACAGGACAATTTGTACTATATAACTTGGTTATTTTACAGCCAAAACTAATAACAAGGAGAAAACTCAATTTTCTATACCAAAATTAATTTTAAATTTTTAATATATCTTTTATATGCCACTTTCCAGTTGTGTTTCTGGATAAGTCCCTCAGCAAGTAAACATTTTCGGATATTTTCCGAACTACCATACATTTAACGAATTAGACTGTGTATAGTTCCTACGCCAAACGGTTTCACCCTCGGAATTTACCACGCTTTTTCTTCGCTCGTTGTAATATTGGGCATTTTTCTTATAACCTTTTATCAAGTTGCTCACTACTTTTTCAAAAATGTTCCCTAATACTTGGACAGATTCTTCCGATATCTTATTTCAATCTCATCTTCGGATTAAATATTAATTATACTATGAAGGGAAGCGTCATCTATCACTTCTCTCCCAAACATTAAATAATTAGGTGTAAACCCTGTAACTAAGTTAACTGTGGAATTAATTGCCATTTGGACATGCGGCAAGTACTTAAACCAGTTTCTTTGGTCCGAACCTACGTATCACGAAATACATGTTTCTAAGGGTTTGTTGTATTATTTTGAGGTGTATATAACGTCTTATTAAAAATCTTTGGAATTCCATAACTTTTAAAAAGTCTTCAAAACGTCTCGAAATAAGTTGCGTTATCGCATATTATAAACTTTGGGAGACCCAAACTTTAGGAATATCTCCTTCTCTAAATTTTTAAATGGAAATAGTCAACAAAATTTGGAACATATGTCCACGACAGATAGAATATGTTCGAGGCCGGAATATGATTTAGGGAGAGGCCCTACTAAATCTAACGATAACATATACATAGGCTTGTTGACATTCTTAGGTGCAAATTTCACACTTTGAAATGTAGACTTTAACGTCATTGAAAATTTTTCGCCAGTAATAATGTGTTTTGAGAGTTTTATGGATACCAAAATGTCCTGAATTAATGCTATCATGATTTTGGGGAGTCGTATCCAAAACATGCTCCCTGGGAACGACTATCTTCCAGCTAAGGTCGGTAGTAAGGGGTGTTTTGGGTTTGACGTTTCGGTACAAGGTTTCGTTTTCCACTTTATAGCACCTGTTTCTCGTAGGGTACTCTTGACAATCTTTGTATATTTTTTGATACCAGGGATCGTCTTTGTCCTCAGGTATGGCTGAGATTGCCGAGACTTCCACTCGTGAGAGAGCATCGGGTACTACATGTTCACTACCTTTTTTGTGTACGATCTCAAATTGATACTGAGACAACCTAGTCGCCCATCTGGCTAACCTTCCTGTCGGGTTGCTCAGGCTCAATAACCATTTGAGGCTTGCACCACTGTGAAGTCAGCATCTTCAATATATGGACGAAAATGTTTTATCGAGAGTAACACGGCCAAAAGTTCTCTCTCTGTTACACTATAATTGCGTTCACACGCTGACAATAATTTAGAAAAATATGCTATGGGATGACTATGTCCTTCTTCGTCTTTCAGCATCAGAACACTTCCAACAGCTACGTGTAAAAAGAAAGGCTTTGCGAAATCGGGGCACATTAAAACAGCTTCTTTCAGCTTTTCAAAAGTAACTCCTGCCTCTTCAGACCACAAGAATTTGATTTTCTCTCCCTTCTTACCTCATGTAAGTTTGGTAATTGGAGATATTAAGTCCGAAAAATTTCGGGACGAATCGTCTGTGATAAGAAAAGAGTCCAATGAAACTTCGGACTTGCTTAACCGTTTTCGGGACGGGAATATTCCTAATGGATTCCAATTTAGCCGGATCCGTATAGAGACCATTCTTGTCAACAACATAGCCTAAATATCTTAACTTTTCTTTACAGAATTCCGACTTGGTAAGGTTTATAGTAAGTCCAGCCTTGCTCAGTCGATCGTACACCTTTTTCAATAAGGCCAAGTGCTCATCAAAGCTCTCAGAAAGTAATATCAGATCATCGAGAAAACAAAACACTTGGTCATCGAAAGCAGGTCCAAATAAGCGATCCGACAATCTCTGTAATTCTGCTGGCGCATTGGTCACGCCGAAGGGCATACGGGTAAAATGGAATAAACCACGACCTGGTACAAGAAATGCGGTCTTCTCACGTTTTCTCCAAACCAATTTGGTAAAATGCTTAAGATAAATCTATCGACGTAAGATACTTAGTTTATCTTAGGCTCACCAATATCCTTGAAAGATAAGGCAAAGGATATGAGTTTTTACCACCGTAACCGAGTTGAGCTTCCTCGAATCCAAACAAACTCTCATTGTCCCGTCCTTCTTCGTAACCAAGACTAATGGGCTTGACTATGGAGAGTTAGATGGTTCAATTATTCCCTCATCCAACATCTTATCGATTTCTTTGTTAAGGTCTTTTAATCTAGCTGGGCTTAGGGGATAATATCTCTGTTTAATTGGGTTACCAGTCGTTACTATTTTGTGTTCGACCAAATCGGTCTTGCCCAATCCTCTTTTCTCATATGATATGTCACGGAAAAGATAATCCTATCCAGTTTAGACCTTTCTTCGTTATCTTAATCTGCGGAAGACACTATGGGAGATATTTGAAATGGCTGTCCAGTGGAAGTGACAAAATTTGTATACTTTGGAAACCGTTTAAAAATGTCAATTTTTTTCCAAAAGTTAACACCCAGTATCATATTATTCGATACGGTTGGTAATATTAAAAAGTTTAAAATTTTTGTTTTATATATAAGTAATTGGAATGTCCATGGTTGCAATTGCCTGTTGATGGGTTCCATCCGCAGTGGTGGCACTAATATTTGTTCTTTCCAAAAGAAAACCCAAATCTTGAAACGTTTTATAAGGCTGGCAACAGTGCTCGACCGACGGTCAGCGCTGACCGTACGTCCTGACCGTCAGCGCTGACCGTCGGTTCTGAAAATGCATTCAGTGATAAGCTGACGGCGAACTGCGACGCGTGTGTACAGTTGCCAAAAAAATGAATCCTTTTGCTGTAAATGCTGTAATATGTGCGTGCTATTTTTTGCGCAAACGACGGAATAGAAGGCGGCGAAGATATCATGTACACCCAATCCTTGTAGAACGGTTACTTGAAGGCGAATTCTGCAAACTATTTTGGAGGTTGCAACAAGACGAGGAAAAGTTTTTTGATTATTTCAAGATGTCAATCAGAAGTTTCGATGAACTACAAGCAAGGTTACATGATACTTTGAAACATTCCAATATGTTTCGAGCTTCTGTCCAACCTATTGAAAGATTGGCTGTGACTTTGAGGTAAGTACTTGTTACAATAATAAAAAACTCCGAATTATTTATCAACATTTATTAAAAAAAATTACATTTTTTTATTCAAAATAAGAAAATCGTCTAATTGGTTTTGACTGGATAAATCATTCGTCTGCATATAAATCTGCTGAGAAAAGGGTCGTTCTTCTACCAAATACGACTGCTGGATATTAGAAGAGGGTTCCTGTACTAAATAGGAGTGTTGGATATTTGACTGACCGGGCAGTGTTTGAAAAGGAGATTGTACTACTGGGTACAACGGGCTAGGAGTAGTATGTTGCGAATCTGATGAGGTAAAAGAATGCGATGTTCCTGGGCGGTCTGAGCCAAGCCTTGAAATTTCCATGGCTTTTTGTAGCACCTCTTGACGAAATATTAATTTTTGCTCGATAGAAAAAGTATTAGTAATCGGCAACAGTGAACAGAAAAACGCCATGTCATCGTTTTGCATAACTTTTGCATTCTCTTTAAAGAAATTCATCATTTCTCTGTCAAACTCATCTTCATGGCGATTTTTTTGACGTTGTTTTTGCGTGAATTTTTGTCTATGGTTAGAGGCAGGTTTTTGGCTGTTACGGTTAATGATGGAATCATCGAAATTTGGAGATGGAGGTTCAACAGTTCCTTCATTTCCGGTAGGTTGAGATACAACAGCTCCCTTGTTTTCAACAGTTTCATTTTGGTTTGACTCCTTATTTGACAAAATTGAATCCTCGGTATTCAATTCTCGTTTATTATCCAGAAATTTCATAAACTCGAAATAAACATATGTCTTCCTTTTTTTACCTGCAGATCCAGACGGCAAATTCTTTAATGTAGCCTTACACCTCACATAAGCGTCTCGCGCAGTTTTCCACCTCTGCTGCACTTGTTTTTCTGCAAAAGAAGATTAATATTTGTTTTTTGTTTCAGATATTTTGTGACGGGAGAGACATATCAAGATCTTCATTTTAGCTACCGTTTGGGGGCTTCAACTATTGGTGAAATCGTAAAAGAAGTCTGTAAGAATATTTGGACTCTACTCCATGAAGAGTGTCTTTCGATACCTAATACACAGGAAGGGTGGCTACAAATCGCAGATGGTTTTGAAAATAAAGCAAATTTCCCTAACTGCATCGGTTGTATAGATGGGAAGCATGTCAGAATAATTTGCCCTGAATATAGTGGAAGTCTGTATTCAAATTATAAAAATTTTTATTCTGTAGTTCTGTTGGCTATGTGTGATTCTGACTATCGCTACACCTATATAAATGTGGGGGCATATGGAACAGATTCTGATTCGAATATTTTTCGGAGAAGTTCATTATTTACGAAATTACAAAACGGAGAAATAACATTGCCTCCACCGAAACCACTACCTCACACTACAGAACCCATCCCATATATGATTATCGGCGATGCCGCATTTGGTATATCAAACAAAATTTTAAGACCTTATGCACGAAGTAATCTGACACATAAGAAAAAAATATTCAATTATCGATCGTGCTAGAAGGTATATTGAGTCTACATTTGGAATAATGAGTAATAAATTTAAGATATTTCACAGACCAATGAATACTTCCCTACCGAATACAATAGCAATCATAAAGGCTTGTTGCGTTTTACATAACTACATTCGAGAAAGAGACGGGTACAGAATACAGGATACACTAACTGTTGAAGGCTTTGACGACCTTACTCTTGATAAGAACATTAATATCAGATCAGGTGACGCAATAAGGGACAAATTTGCCAACTATTTCGTTTCTCCTGTTGGTAGTGTAACGTGGCAAGATGCTTATATTTTTTAATAAAATTGTATTTTACAACAATAATGATGTTTTATTTACTTACCTATATCCTTTTTCTCACTGTCAGACTTATCGTCGAAATCCGGAATTATTTCTTTACAAACTTCTTGCCAAGCACTTATTTTAGCATCACGATCTTTATAAAATGCAGACGATAAATCCCATAGTGCCGGTCGAAGCCGCACTTCAGTAATAAGGCGCTCTGTGTCAATATTCATTTTTTTTGCTGAGTGTACGTTCGGTCGCTCCGTCAGCGAAGCACTGGACGCATCCACACAATCTCATAGCTCGTCGGTCGACCGACGTACGCGCAACCGACGAGCTGGACCGACGGCTCGACCGACCGTACGCGCGGACCGAATCACGCGCGTACTGTCAGCGTAGCTGAGTGCGCATTCATAGGCTTGCATAGATATAGCTACGCCGACTGACGGTCAGCGCTGACCGTCGGTCGAGCACTGTTGCCAGCCTAAGTGTCGTTACCGATAACGCGCACTTGCGCTCCGCTATCTAAAAGACCTAAATATCTTTTATTTTTAATATAAATTGCAGTATATGGTCTGCTGCCAGCTCCAGTATGTTCATAGACTGTGCCTATATTAATGCTATACGCCTTTTGGGACTGACAATCCTTTACAGGTTTGTCGTTCCAAGGCTCACGGTTAAAGCTGGGCTTATTACGAGTTAAGCCCCCATGAGGCGACATGTTTGCTCCTCTTTCCCATGAAAGTTGCTAAACATGCCTGAGCTTAGCTAGTTTTTTGGCTGTCTATTCGGCTCAGACTTCTCCCCTTTTCTGCAAATTGCTATTTACTAAATGAAAGGCGTACTGATTTGCCATGTTATTTTTTATGATTTCGACCAAGACACGCTCTGGCATGGGTCTAAGTAGCTTAATTGAAAGATACTGCAGATCAAGGATATAGTCTGCCAAGTTTTCCCCGGGTTTCTGTAGCCGAGTCCTTATCTCTTGCTCCAGTTTATAATCCTGATCACACGCGGTGAATTGATGAAGCACTTCCACTTTAAACTGAAGGCAGCTGTTGACTAATATTAAAAAATTTAAAGACTTGTTATATAGGTTGTCACTGGGTTTATACTCTTCTGTACATATACCGCAATCCACAGCTACTCCTTCTTATGTTTAGTTACGAGTTAAGAGAAAAATTTAAGCTCCAAATTTAGAGCTTAATGAAATTTAAAAATGTTACTATTAAGCACTGACCATCTTGGCCATATTATACAATATGTAACGGAATACCCCCAAATCACTTAAAGCACACAAGCATTTAGTAATGGGCCCAAGGGTGAAATTATTAACCTGAAGCATCCGCAGCTTTCAGAAATTTGGTGAAAGCTTGAAAAGAACTTCTCCTTAAACTCAGCTGTGTGGGGGTCGATAACCGGTCATTTTGTCAAAATTTGTGATGAAATATCTGAATTTGCTATTTTCACCTACAGGTGAGGGTTCTTCATAAATAATTACATGTTTTTCGTAATTAACGAAAAATTGGTTTAAATCTTACAATAGTGAAAAGATTTCATCAGATTCTTTTTACAGAATATAAATTAAATAAAAAATAATAAAAATTAAGTCATTAAAATTTTAATAAAAAAATATCAGAAGGCTCAGCTCTTGTATAACGTTTTGAGTGAAAAAATAAAATAATTTCTACTAGATCATATCTCATAATTTTGTACCCATTACACCTAAGCTATTAGGGCAATTGAGTTCATTAAAATTGTCATAGCATTCATTTTTAATGTGAGCTTTTAAATTCCATGTGCCAGGATTTCATAGAACACTGTTAGCATTTCGGACAAACAAAGAACAAAACGGTTACCCAATTTTCGTAATGAAGAATTCGCGCTAATAATTTGCTCTACGACGATTGGTCAATATATGGTCAACGCCCACCTGGAGCCTGGGTTGTTTGTAATTGTTGGGAATTTTCGGCAAAACTACCATAAAATTGGGAATTATGATCACTATTAGTAATCACAAGAATTTCACTTTGTAATTTTTGCTAAATAAGTAATAGCTACTTTTTAGTTTTTAATAGTCGTATTACAAAAAATGAAACAACTATAATGTCACGTTCCCGTTTACGCTTGTATTCACACATTCATTTTCGGGTAAATCTTATCAAATAACTTTTTGCCTTTGATCGTAATCATGATTTGTTAAAATGAATAGATGGAGATAAAGAAAACAAACTTAAGCCCCTCGGAGTACCTAGGATAGGATTTTGTTACCTGTGTAGAGTCGGCACAGATAACAGAATACCTACCTACTAACCGCGCCACAAAAAATCATACCTACTTTTAATAACATATCCAGGGATCAAATCAAATAATAATTATTTGAATTTAGTAGGTTGCTGAGAACACTTTTGAATCGTCGATACAATCTATTTAACAACGTGAATTTGTGCCGAAAATAGCCGGCAAGATTCTTAATTATTATTATTAAAAGTAATTTTACAATACTTTGTTAATCAACTAACAAGTAGGTATACAATCTGTATTGAAGCACATCAGGATGATATAAATTCTATCGCAATGTCTTATCTACAGATGGTACAAAAAAAACTCTGTATGGCAACACTTTTTAGTTTAAAACGTAATAGCACAATCTGCACAGTAGGTCCTGTACCTACCTACATACTACATTCACTTTATCTATCGATCAAAATCTTCAGTCAAAAGCCGACGGCATGCGACTTGACGCGATGCCATTGTTTTCTTTGAATTAAATATGAGTGAAATTCGTTAATTAAGTTGTTTTTTTTAATAAAATGGGTTGATTTCATTAGCAAATACAACAAGATGATTCTGTGTGTTGGAGTCTTTGAAAATACGAATTGAGTCAAGGGCAAGATGTGTATGTAGAGCGTTTTATCAACGGGAGACCATCGCAAGCATCAAAGGTTTCCGTCATATGATGCCTGCAGAAGCATGTCACTGCGGCTACAAATACTATTATCTGTGCTGCGGCTGTGCTGTGGCTGGCAGATGCTACTCTTACGGTATGAAGAAGAGGATAACAGTCGCGTTTAACTTCATAGCAGTGGAAATGCTAAGAAATGTGTGTTGCGGCGCGTCTCTTTGTTAACAACAATGGAGGCAACTTTGAATCATTTTTGTTAATGTTACGTACCTACGGGAAGGAAGCAAATGTTTAAAATAGAAGTTAAAATACTCAAAAGTTTTTTTTTGTTCAGTGTTCAGTTCACTTTGAACCGCTTTTGTGAAAAGGTACGTGCGTACGTACCTAGCTAATTTTTAAAATGGGAAGTTAAATAGGGTTTTAATTCAGTGTTTTAGTAAGTGAAGGTTACTTTGAATCATTTTTGTGAATTATGATAGGTACCTACATAGGCAGTTAATGTTTGAAAAAGAAAATAAGTACAGTGTTAGTGAATATACCTATGTCATTGAACCATTGTTGTTAAAACTGTTTTTTTTAATGCAGTGCTTAGTGAAAAAGTTTAGTGAATTAAAGAAGTAAGCTGCTGCTGAAGCTTTTCAGTTAAGTAGGTAGCTTTTAGCCATCCTGTTTATATTTTTGCGTAGCGTCGCACAAATTCACGTTTCTACGCTGAAAAAAGTACCAGGAACACATAAACGACAGGAGCGTCCACGTTTTAGGTAGATAATTGTGTAACTGGAGTCGTACGAATTCAAAATTACTAGATTCTCATAAATTAGCGGGTGGCATATTCTAAAGTTCATTAAACTTTATGGTCAAGTCAGAAACGTAAAATTATTTTATGAAATTAGTATGAAAAACTGAAATGCCGATTTTCAGCGTGAAACTTTGAATAGTTATTACTGAGTAGGTGCACTCTTGACCCCTTTTGGGGAATTTCCGTTACACTTTTAGTAAAAAAAAATTCAATCCGATAAACGTTTGAGTTGAAAAGCAAGATCAACTCAACCTTCTCCGCTAACACATATTCAATATAAACATTAGACATCATCCTATGTTTTATAAATTTTTGTGGAAATACCACAGCAACAAACAGTTGAGTTCAAAAAAGAAAAATCCAATACTCGGATTTTATAAAATTTAATCAGAACGTCTAAGTTCTGTAAACAACACAATAAAACTTTTTATTGTTTTGCCTATTGAGCATTTATAATAAGTAAAAATCTAATCATGTCCCTGTTCCGAGGCGACAAAATGTAGGGGTGGAAAAATAAAATAAAGAAAATAAAAAAAAATGGAAAAGGAAAGAAGTAAAATTTAAGGTTTAGTTGGGGTTGCTGACCCAGATCCTTAGTAATAGTTGTGGTTAGAGGGAACGCTAATTGAGGCGTTCACTCCAGTCACAAAACTAATTTAAATTTAATATGTATAAAGTGGAATATTTATGTTTTAAAATTACTTCCTAGGTTCCTATAGATATAATTGTAAAATAGAACCAGGAAATACGGGCGCCTTCCACAGAAATATGGTGCGCCTAGGTATCCCCATTAGCTCTTGCCTCACGGATAAGTCCTTTTGTACCCGGGGGGGTTAAATGTGTATATAAAAAGATTGCTCAGTAAGCAACATTTATATAAATATGTTCAAAAGAATGGTACCAAGAGAAAGAGCGGGTTGAAGATTTGCAGGAATAACTGAGGTTACAAAGTTATTCTTATCCCTTCTATTTAAATTGCACAAATCACTCCTGCACTGCCCTTCCCCACTTCCTCATTGCACTTGGTAACTTTTTCATTAAAAAAAATCTGTTCCACCTTCTTCAAGATCCCTCCATGCGAACACGTGGCAGCATCCCTTTGAAAATTGGACGACGCCCTCCTTACCGGTCGCCGTCACGACGCCTGGCGATTTTTCCACAGGCTCGTAGTCCCTTAGTGCCACCTAAGTTTCCTCGGCGTGGTACTGGTCACTCTTCCTCGGCCATGCGGTTTCGGGCGGCTGGAATCATGTTACGAACCGGGAGAAAACGCTCGTGAAAGGGGTTACGACGCCAGGGTGCGTCGGGAAAATGCCATCGGCTCGAATAAAACTAGTTCAATGGAATTGGAATCTATATTGAAATTTAAGATTTCATACATCTGACACATTTGCTTTTCTTGGCGTTGCTTGTTTCAAAAAAAATGATAATTCCATATTATTATATTATGTAATAAAAAAAAAATATGACTAGATTTTGCCTTAGAGGCCAAAAATTATGATTGAGGTTATGCCATCGTGATGGCGAGGTGATACGTTATCTCACCCATCCGTGGTGAATCCTCGGAAGATTTTTTCCTCCAACAATCAACTCTACTTCTTAGTAGTAATACATATTATTTTGATTTTTAGATTGATTTTATGCCATTTTGAGCACTATTTAAATTTTATTCCAATTAGAATTTCAAAACCACATCTTGCTTGCAAATGTCGTGGCTTGAAAGGGAACGAAATAACTCCCTTGCCAGCCTTCTAAAAAAATTCGACCAAAAAAATTTTTTTCCCCAAATAGGTGTGGAGTCTTTTTAAAAGTATTATCTATCTATCAAAACGCTAAAAATATCGATAGTTGGAGTGGCAATACTTTTACAATATCTTGTCCCCACCCGACACCAGTTGGTGTCCAACATATTTACCTACTAGGTATGACACTGGTAAAATTACAAAATATTGATCTGTGATAAAAAAAATAATGTAAACAAACAATTTTAAGGTTAGACCTGAGTATGTTTTCTTACATTTTTAATTTAAATTTAACAATGTAACGTGACATTTTTAACACGTTACAATTTGTAGACTAAAACAAAGAGAAGTGAAGAAGAGAAGAGATTGGGCCACGAGCAATGTGGAGCATTGCCCTGCCGGTGCAATTTTTCAGGTTACGTCCTGTGACATCTTGCCTCGATCACCGCGCGTAAAGAAGTGCGAGAGTAGGATATTAAGGTATTAAGTATTCAGGAGTAAAATTTGAGTTAGGGATTTTCGAAATTAATTGTTTATTAGGGCTGTAGCTGCACAATTTGGGATGCTATAATATACAATCCTCTGAGATATTAGTGAGTTTGTTTATCCAGAATCTTCCTTCCACGCTGGCGTTGCCATGAGAGATAATGAAACATATCTTCATCACACACCATATGTCCGCGTATTGTTTGCGGTACCAATGAGCGTCTGTTAAGACACATAAAAACTGAATCTTTGAAGTTTTTAAACTCTTGCCTCCAGGTGTTCTTAAATTCTGACACTATTTTCTGATTCTGCTTCTTTGCATTATCCGCCTCTGGCGGCGGCAGAATCGTGCAAAATTCAACAAAATATCCACTCGTTTATTGGCCACCTCAGCGAAATTTTTCACGATTTTTTGGTCGCAGCATGACAAACCACGCACAAAACGAGACTTGACTTTTATCTATATTTTTTTCAATAAAAGCAACAATGAACTTTCTAACATCACTTTTGCACAGAAGCCGATACTTATCAACACATGTAGCATCCTTAAACAGGCGTTTTTATTTAAAACCAATGTTTTCTTTTGCTTTTGGCTCCTCCATGATGTTATGACTGGTAGCTAGCATCCCCAAGTATGTTCGGCTTGACAATCTTTGCCATTAGGTTTTTTAGTAACTCGACTATGGCAGTGTACAAAAATGGTGCAAGAGGTTCGTTGCTTTAAAAACGGTTCGCGTTCTGATATAATAGACCGTACAGCTGCTAATTGGGCTTTCAATAACGGGTTCTTCATTGCGGTCTTTAATCCCTTTTTATTGTGACTTTCCGGAACAGACTCATTTTTAACAAATTCGTGACCTTTGTCAAACATTTTCTAAGCTCGTTCTATACACGGGCCATTGTTAAGCCATCTTATCGACGAGAACTTTTGGAGGAATTCAGTACCTCTATTGATTGCAGTGTACCGTGCTCGACGATCTGGAGAGTCTTTAAAATAAATGTACGGTCAGTTGCAAAACTGCATATAGAATTTCAAAACAAAATAGAATGGCAAGGCGTAGTCACACTTAAAGAAATAAAGTAATATTAGTTTTATTTAATATTGAATATAATAATTTCATTAAGAAAATTATCGTATCCGTAGCCTATTGGATAGACGTATCAGATCTTATTACGTGTTTTGAGAGCAATGGGGATTGTGGTTTCGAATCTTACCTTATGCCTTTCTTTTTGTTTTTGTTACATTTTACGAATAATGAATATTTTGGCAAGTAAACAGCTTAGACCAATTTTCTAATAGCTATTAAATAAGATGCGGACATTACGTAGGTAGACATTTTATTTTTGTCGTTCTGTTATACCCCTAATCTCCATACTAGCTCCGCTACCCTAACCCGATGTCAGCTGTCTAGTCAGCATTTTATACTCGACGCTTCCCATCCACCTCGCCGGTCAGTCAGTCCAGTCCGATCCTTCACTCGTGCCACTTCTTTGAAAAATTGTACTTTCTATTTTCAATTTCTATTTAAATCAATTATAGTTCAATAAATATTTTTTTTAAAAACTAAAATCCCGGGTCCGATATAACAGTTCGTTGCCGATTTCATTCTGGGGGTATGTGCTGACAAGATTTCTTGGTGTTTTTATTTAGCTATTTGAGATTGAGATGAGATTAAGAGAGAGAATGCGTATTATAGAACCATATAATATGGGTTACAATATATCTCATATTTGCAATGAGACTGGTTTTACCGTAAGTATTTTATGTGATGTGTTATATCATAATTTTTTAATACCACACTTTTTTGTAAGTAAATTCCTAAAAAAAATTAAAAATATAATTTCAGTAGTTTGAGAAATGTTTATTTTAATCTGGCTATTTGGTTTTTAGTGGATTACCGTAAAGCGTTGGGTCTCGCGCAACCAAGAGGAGGGGAGTTTATCAACTCGACCTCGAAGTGGACGCCCGCGGCACATTGATGCGACTCGAAGACGATTTATGGTGGAACAATACGAGAACTATGGTTTCATACCGACTGCTGTGTTTGGTTGTTTGGTGTGTTTGGTGTGTAAGCTCTGCATATTGAAGGATTGCATCATAGAAAGCCAGCTAAAAAACCATATTTAACTTATACCCATAAGATAAACTAGACTGTTGTTTGCAATACTCCCTGTATTTAGATTTTGACTGGGAGCACACATTATTCACAGATGAGAAGTCGTTCGTATCATCTGAAAACGGGAAGCTTCATTTGTGGCGCAGAAATGGAACCTGTTATGCAGAACAAAATGTTGTCCCAAATATGGAATCTGGACAGATATCACTAAATATGGGGGGTGGATGACTGCGGCTGGTCTTGTTGAATTAATCTCGATAGCAGGGCGCACTAGAGTTTCACATTATGTGGAAGTATTAAACGAGATCATGTTGCCAACAGCGCGGTGTGTTTATCCATTGGCTGATATGCCACAAATACAGTTTATGCATGATAACTGTCCTGTGCATCGAGCGCATATAGTGCAGGATTGGTTTACTCAACACCCGGACATTAATGTTAGTCCTTGGCATGCAAATCACCAGATTTAAATCCCATAGAAAACCTATGGGGTTTGATGGTGCAAAGATGGGACATGCGAAATGAAAGAACTATAGAGAAATTAGAGGCTCACTGTTTAGAAATTTGGAACAATATTAGAGGAACAGATATCTGTTCTAACATAGTCGGATCTATGCGCCGGCGCTTGCTTGCTGTAATTGAAAATAATGGAGGTTATATTAAATACTAAAAAATCGGCCAAGTGCGATTCGGACTCGCGCACGAAGGGTTCTGTACCATTATCTATAAAAACGGCAAAAAAATCACGTTTGTTGTATCGGAGCCTCCCTTAAATTTTTGTTTTATTTTAATTTAATTATTTATTTTTAAAGTAACTAAATAACTAAATATTCTGTAAATATTTTAAGCGTCTACCTGTTGCCGTTATCAATATCTAGCAAAATCGAGCAAATAACTCACGTTTTTTGTATTGGAGCCCCCTTATATATTTATTTTATTCTGTTTTTTAGTATTTGTTGTTGTTATAGCGGCATCAGAAATATATCTTCTGTGAAAATTTCAACTGTCTAGCTATCACGGTTCATGAGATACAGCTGGAGTCTTAGTAATAGGGATCCGCTAATTACCCTTTGGGTACGGAACCCTAAAAATAAACTACTATTTTTCTTACAGATATTGTGTTACATTTCAATATATTTAAGACACAACAATTTTTTTTTTACTTTGTTGCGAATGAATGGTGACTTGTATTTTTTTTTATTCTTATGGTTAAGTTTCAATTCTCTTTTCATTAAGAAAACGAATACTTAAGCTATAACCATAGGAAATATATGTGGGATCGGGTTATGAAATTAATAAAGATTTTGCCACTTTCAACGTTTATTTCAACTTTTTTACAGTTTTTAAAACACTCCCGGTCTCAACAGAATCGTAACACAAGGCCATTTTTTTTATTCTCTCTCTCGCTCATCTTACAACTCATTCACTCCTACAACTCGGCCATCCTGCATTATAGTCTGACCTCAGACTAGGCACTCAAGTAAAAAAACAAAACTTAATATACTTTGACACTAAACACAAATTGACATAAAGTAAAACTAACAACAATATATAGTAGTTATCTTTTTCACAAAACTTTCCTTTAAGAAAATAAACACATTAGGTAAAACTGAAACAACGTCATTACTAACCGACTGCCCTTAAATCTTAATATATTTACACATCTATGCTGGCTAGCAAAGCCTCTGATATAGATATATTTACTGAGCTATAAATTATACACTGGTTTACAAAAATTTTAATTTTAATTTATGCTAAAAGTGGCCACTAAATTTATAAGTCTACTAATCTATAATAGCATGTGGTTATTTATCGTTGTGTGCTACCACTACAAATCTAATTTGAAGCAAATTTAATTAACTTTTAACTTAAAATCAAACTTAAAGCTAGATGTCTTCGGAGATTACGGCAAAAAAATTGTATGAAATTCCTGTACGGGAAATCATCTTAACGCTCAAAGTTGTATCAACATCCTAAATCACGATATGGGAGACGGACTTTGTTTATACTAGGCACGGGTCAGCCAGCCGAATGTGTAGGTATGTCCTTATGTAGGTGTATGCCAAATATAGTCATATTTCATTACGAATCTAGGGTGCCGTCCTGTTTTTATACTGTTTCAATACAGCATCCTAACTACGGTGCGACACACATGTTCCTTACCTTTTCCGATCCAAAATTTAATTTCTTTTATTTGCGGTATATTGCTTTTATCTGGCAACATGAGGCTAGTATAAATAACGTAACTGCAGTGTTACTTAAGCCATTAGTAATTATTACGACAAAAAATGATTAAAACTTCTAAATTATTCTTCCGTCAACGAAGGCAATGAAAGTCATATATTTGCGTGCAATCATGGAGCTCCGTAAACGGTTTTATTGTACGATGGCAAATGATTGCTCAGTTTGCACGCTCCGGAAACAGGATCTAAATAACCTATCGATGGATCTAAAGCGCGCAATGCACTAGGCAGACATGCCAGTAATACCACCGCGGGCTCTCTACTATAGGTCTGTCTCACCCATGTCTGTTATGTGTGTGTCCGTCGCAGACGGTCTGGCATGGTCTGACAGATTTTGTCAGGCCGGGCACAGGCATGCTTGTCAACCCAGCTAAGTAAGACACAGGCTGCGCTTTCACCGCTAAGAAAACCTCATTCATTGTTTTTCCACAATACCAGAACATAATCATTACCATCTCCAAGAGCGTTAGGATCCTTGATGTTGACATCTCTAGTGACGTACAGTTCTGAGATCATTTGAAAGACAAGGTCAAGTTGGCGTTCAAGAGTCTTGGTGTACTCAATAGAGCGAAGCAGTACCTACTACGCCTCCGGGCAAATAATTGGCTTGGGCCGTCATAGTAGGGGGATTTGACGTAGGATGGGGCGGGTAGCCAGAAGCGCCCAGGTATAATCGTATAAGCGTTTGATGGTATGAGTTTTGATATGCCGACTGTGAGGTCGTCGTCAGGGTCGTACAGAACTGACTTTGGCATTATATTTACGACATTGATCGGCGGATGTCGTAGAAACGTAATCTAATGCATTTACTATTAACGGATTGGAATGCGTAGTTGAAGATTCGAAAAAGCAAATCGCTCGGTCTTTTATATAATTAGTAATGGAGGGAAGGTTTAAAATCCCTATGTAGGTCAGTTGTAAACATAAAGGTATACAATTTGTACTGCAATTTTCATATAAATGGTATACTTTACGTGTTGCCGCATGTACGCACGTAAAATGGATCGCCTGTGGCTTTCCTAAGGAATCAGTTTTGAATGAGCTGACGCTTATGGAGGGCAGTTTTTTGGTGACAGAATACTACACTTGCATAAGTCATAATTGAACGCATGCAAGTCAAGTCAAGTAAATACATAGTCAGTTTGGTTTTTAGTGATAGCTTACTATGTCTACCTATTATGAGGCGAAGTCTACCGAGGACGAACGCGGCTCGGTTTCTAACTGTCTTGGTGTGCCTCGCGAAGGACAGACGTTCATCGAGAGTACCTAACACACAGATATTTGACAGAGCTAGCCTATGGGATCGATCTGACGAATTACTTTGCGATAGGGAGAGTGCCTGTAAGGCGAGTGCCAGGAGGGTGAGTGCCAAAATTGATTTTGTTTCGATTAAGGTGTATCACGGCACTTTTATCGGAAATTACATCTATTCCCCATATCCTAAACCAACTGCCTAGTGCCTTGGCTGCGGGTTTGAGCCGTTTCATAATGACCTTAAAGACAAGCTGTGAGAATATGAAACGATCCTAAACTTACAAGCAATATTGGACTCTTGATTTAGGTTAGGTTACTTCCAAAATTCCCAGCATCTCGAAGACAAAGGTAAGCTTACACCAGTCCCTGACTACTATCGGTGCAAGTCAATCTAAACGTCGGGTAATAAAAAAAGGTATTTATACTTTCCATCAAATTCACGTGACTTTGACCTGTCTCATTATTCTTTGAAATTAAATTCTTAAGTCTGAGGAGGGATTTTGTCTTCGTATATATGTTCTACCGCTTGTATCATGGGTTGCGTTCTAAGGCATCTCATAGTTCGCCACCGACAAGTAATCCATCCTTATCTTAGAAGTTAAATGGCCACGTACAGTGCGGTTTCAGAGCAAACTTCCTTCCGCGAACGCTAGAATAGACCATTACAGTATTGGGCTCTTAAAAAAAAATGTTTTTTAAAAGTTCGGCAACACGCAAGGTATGCCTCTGGTTACAAACGTCCATCGGCTACGGTCACCTCTTAACATTAGGCGGGTTGCATACTTGTTTGCCACGCTTATATTTAAAAAAAAAAAAGAGTAAATACCAGCCTAATGAATAATGTTTGACGGCTAAAACGCTCATTGTGCACCAAGTACACAAGGGCGTACCCAGGATTTCAGCTAGGGGGGGGGGCAACTCATACCTGTTTCGAGAAGATTGACTTCTATTAATTAGTTTGATAATGGCACAAAACAAAATATTATACATATATAAGGTCCTACAAAATTAACTACAGATATTTTTTAAAGATGAAATAGATTGTGATTCTAAGCAACTTTTGTCAAATAAACTTTTCTCGAAAATGAAAAAAACTTTTCGACTTTCCATACAGAACTTTCCAAATATAACTATAAAATCTGCTTAGAGTATGACAAGTCAAAAAAAAATTTTCATTTCCGAGAAAAGTTTATTTGACAAAAGTTGCTTAGAATCACCATATATTTCATCTCTTAAAGTATCTGTAGCTAATTTTGTAGCACCTTATACAATAATCATAAAATATATATTAATTTAACAGTAATCTACTTGGATTTGCCGAAAATTTGTGTATGACAGTCTTTTGAATAAACTCACTGTTTTCTTTTAAATAATTGCGATGTACGCTCATCAGACATAAACCCGTAAGCCTTTCTTCACCCATGGTGCTTCTAAGCCACGTTTTAACTCTTCGAAGCGTACTGAAGGACCGTTCTGCGGTCGCCGTGGTGCATGGGATAGTGCTTAAAATAATCAATGCCTTTCTGACAGCAGGGTAAAAAATGTTGGCTTCGTTGAACAGATCAACTACTTCTATTTCCCTTAATTGATCATCTGATAAAGATTTCTTCACCCATAAATTATGCCAAAGGTTCAGTTCTCCAGTGATATCCAGGTTATAAAATTTTTGGAATGATTCTGCGTTCTTTTCTTGGGAGAATCGAATATTCAACGATGAAATGAGTGAATCAATGTATGGTATAGTCAAGGAACGCCGCCAATATTCGTTATCATTATCTGATGGCGGATTACTTCTATGTGTTTGCTTGTGAGCAAGACGTGGAACCGAAATTTCTATGTTCAAATCCATTGCAACAGCTCGCGCTTTTTGATGCATTTCATTACTTATTTTATCAGGAAACTCGCGGTCATTTCTGAGAATTTCTTTGATATTTTTGATGTGTTCCCCCACCGAGATCATGTCGATCGATTTAGCTTGCAGTGCATTAACTACTGGTTCTAAAACTGCTGAATATTTGGCTATTGTTTGTAGAGCAACAATAAACACTGGTTTTGTAACGGCTGAATGCAACTGATATGCAGATTTTCTGGTGGCATAATTTCCCTCTACGGATAACGTTTCTAGAGATTTCACAAGCTCTGGGAAATGTTGAGAAAACTTTCTGATTGATTTATATTTTTCGGACCATCTCGTCTCACACAATGGTGATAGGTTTGGAGCGTAGTTTCGACGAGTAGTCGATTCTCTAAAAAACGTTATAACATCCTTTACAGTGGCGACAGTATTTCTAATTTCTGGCACTGCGTTCGCATCATTCACAACAAGGTTGAGTTTGTGACTTGAGCAATGAAAATTTAAAGCGCGAGTATATTTTTTTCTCAAAATGGCTTGTACGCCACCTTCTTTCCCTGCCATTGTAGAACAGCCATCGAAGCCAAACCCTACGCAATCTTCGGTTGGGAGGTTAGAACTAATCAAGAAATTGTCAATTGCTTCGGCAATTGCTGAAGCATTTTGTACTTTTAGTTCAACGAACCCTACAAATTCTTCTCTGATTTTCCTTTTGCTTTCGTCGTAGAATCGCACGCGTATTGATAGCTGTTCTTTCCCAGCTACGTCTGCTGTTTCATCAGCTAATACTGCGTAAGCCATGGTCTTCTGAACCTCACTTATTATATTCTCCTTAATTACTTCGCCACATAAATTAATCAATTCGTTTTGTATTTTGGGCGATGTGTTAACTGCATTGCGACGGCACTTTTCCAGGTGACTCTTTAATTTGTCGTCGCCTAAATCGATTCTCAACTTCAATAAATCTAATAAAACACCCTCATCTGCTTGTTTTCCCCTAAGAGGCATATCATGTGTACCGCAAAATACTATACAAGAAATAATTGATGACAATATTTGTCTGTTTTCATCGATTGCTTTTCGGTGTCCACTTTGCAGTTGGATGTCTACAGGAACGTTTTCAAGAAAATTTTTTGCAGCATTTGTCGCTGTTAGGTGAAGGTTGGTCGTTGCATGCTTTCGGCAGTCTTCATGCATATTTTTGAACTTTGTAAATGGCCTGACCATAAATGATCCCAAAATTCCTCTCACAGTGCTGATGGGCGGAGGGAACAAAACACAATGCTTACAAAGAGCGCCTTTTAGTCGCTTGGAATATACTAGCCATGGTGCATATTGATCCAACCAAGCATGATTAAATTTTCTTTTCAAATGGCTTGCATCACTTTCAAAATCATAACTTCTGGGCGGGATCCAAGGATTTTGTAACAACTCCCTCTTCTTTTCCGTCGATAGCTGAGTAGCCAACCCAACATAACGACCCAGATCATTTTCATGACAGTCATCGTCCACTATAACTTCAGAATCGACGTTGACGTCATAAGTTTGTTGGGATGTCGATGGAGAAGAATAGTCGGCAACAGATATATTTACAGGTTCTGCTGGAGAATGTGACACTTGTGCAATGTTAGCATGCAATGATCTTGGCATTACATGAGTTTTATCATGGTTTTCATTTTCATCGCTTCCACTGCTACTTTCCCGACCTTGACCTTTTTTTCTTTTTTTGCGTGTTGTACCTAAAAAAAGGATACACAAACATAATTATTCTTACGCTTTTTAGGCATTGAACGAAAAAAAAATTTAATATAAGTACCACGTTTATAATATAACGGACTAAAAAGTATAAAATAACGGACTAAAAAGGACTAAAAAATAATGGACGTTAATGTAACGGACTAAAAAGTATAAAATAATATTATTCTGACCTACAGTCAAAATTTCAAGTCTCTAGCTCATCGGGAAATAGGGAAGTTAGTTAAAAATTAATTGCCAGATTTGTACCGAACAGACAAGCAGACAGACAAGAAAGCTACCTAATAAAAACTTGGTAATAAATAATCATAAAATTAAAAATTAAAAACAATAAAAACACTAAAAAGTAAAATAAAATCAGATCCATAACACCATAAGAACATCCGTTAACCCGTTTAAGAGCTAGAGTGCCACAGACAGGCACACACACACACAGACACGTCAAACTTATAACACTCCTCTCATTGCGTCGGGGTTAAAAACATCACATTCAAATATCATTTACTTCCTTTACCTACACTTACAAGAGAGAACACTTTAAGGGGTTAAACAAATCAAATAATCATATTAGGTACATATGTGTTTTGTTTTGACTCACCTCTTCCAAAGAATTTCCTGATATCCATTTGACGGAGTAATGTTTCCAGTTGTTGCGCAGTTAACGTAAAGCTCGTATCACCGCAACTAAACTATAAGACACTATTATGGTGCATGAAATATTTCTCTTTACTGGAAAAAGTATTGTCTAAATGTTGTTTTCTCCAAATTATATTCGGCTTTAATCCTAGATGGCTCTGATTATCTCGTCGGGAGCGAAAACTACAAGATGCGTGATGCGACGGTTTCGCGGGAGATTTAAATTACATTGCGTCGCTAACAGTATACTATATCGAATGGTGTAGAATATTTAATTATAGATAAAAAATATTAAATCAAAATAAAATATCTGACTGAAAAGATGTTTTGTTTCCAATACTTCATTTTGCGCAGAGTAGGTAGGTAACACGTTTTTAATTCGCACTTGCCAGGAAAATTGACGTTTATTTTATCTTCTAGGGGGGGGCAGCTGCCCCCCCCCCTGCCCCTGCCTGGGAACGCCCTTGCATGTACATATTGAAAAAAAACTCTAGAGAGTAATTCAATACTACATAATATAGTTATAATTATCGTAATCCTATTATGATTAAAAAAAAAATTGGTATGGTTAAATTTAACAAATTAAGTTAAGTATTATTAACCATTTTTTTTTGTATTATAAACAGTAAGTAAATTAATTTAAAAAAAATTCTGCGGTTAAAATCCCAAGGTGCAGTGTAGTATAACTAAAAAAACTGAAATTTTAAATATAAAACTATTATCAGTTAAAATTATCATATTGTTATAGTAGTTTTTAACTAATTGGATATCATAAACTCAATAAATTTTGTTTTTTATGATTAACAACAGTGGTTTTGTATTATCAACAATAACTAACAGACAAATGAACCATGTTTAAATGGCTCTAACTATCACTGTGCACCTAGAATGAATAAAAAAACTGCAATAGTTAATTCAATACAATATTATGTTACAATTATCATAGTCTTATCGTGATTCTAGAGAAATCTACTATGGTAAAGTCAATAAGTTTAGTTTAGTTTTATGGACCACAATATTTTGTATTATAAACAGTAAGTAAAGTAAATTAAACTAATTTTGGCTGTTAAAATCCTAAGGTACTTGTAGTATAACTAAAGAAACAGCAATCGTGAATTTAATGCTACCATTTGTTTAAATCATCGTATAGTTACTGTAATTTTGAACAAATTTATCATCATTACTTCAATATGTTTTTATTTTGTATGATTGACAACAGTGTTATTGTATTATTGAAACTAATCAATAGTAAATTGAAGGAATTGCGACGGTTAAAAAGTGAAAAGTACTATGTTAAACGCTTTGGCTAAGGACTTTGATTAACACCTTCGGCTTTGTTATATCTACAATAACTACAGTTTAATATTACCGTAACATAAGTTTGAAATCAGTTATACTCTATTTAGTATTTTTTACTATGACTACTAAGATAAATTCAACTTTATTTAAAATTCGTTAAAAATACAATTAATATGTTTAATTCAAACAACTTTAGTTAGTTCAATTATTTCTCATTCGTAATATTAACAATCGTGTTTTTCCCGTGTAGGTTGGCAAGAGTTGTTCTTGGTTTCCTGGTATTCTGCACCAAAGAAGGTGTCATTTGCAGTATTTGTTGGAATTCGTCTAAAGTACGTCCGGTCCAATAGTGTAGTTCACCTTCATCAAAATCTTCGATTTTTTCAAAATCTAAAGGTCTGTTGTTATTTTTCTTCAGTAATTGAATTATATTAAGTGTATATTGAGAATTAAAATTAAATCTTCTATTTGCAGAACTCAATAACATCTTCCAACTATTTGTCATTGAATGTTCATGACATACACGTGCCTCGGGGGAATATAAAAGTTGTTTTCCATCAACAGTTTTGTTTTTACACTTTCTGCTATCCTTTGTCGAGACGTTTTTTCGCATCTAAAAAAAATGCAGGACCTTGATGCATTTGGTGCTCTTGAAAATCCAGGCAGGTTAAAGAGTGAATTGTTGTTTAATAGCTCAGGGTTTTTTTTTCTTGCTCTAGTGAAGGTGGTTGTTCCTCATTTGGTTGCTGAGCAGGTCGCGGGTCAATAGTAATAGTGTGGCTTGATGCTCTTTCCTGGTCATCTACTTGAACCGGTTGACGACCAATAGACACAACATTAACAGTGCTGCTTTGTAGTTGTTCCTCTACTTCTATTTTCAGCTCCTCATCAGATTGCTGTAACGGTTCGGGGTTGTTAACGACCACGCCTAACCCAAATCCAACAACGATGGCATACGTAATCTTCGTTGTTATACGTCATAGATATACAAAACAAAATGAGATAGGCCTTTGATTTTCTCATTCTACGTGTACCGGTGTCCCCGGTTCGGAGGAAGGGCAAGAGAACGGAATAATTAAATGCGATTTGCAAAACGTAAGCCAATCTCCCCTGCCATTTGTGAGCGTGACCAATCACAGCTTAGAGCGTTTTAAGACAATTTACGGGTCTATTGTAGAAAACAGTGTATAGTGATTTGCGTAACGAGTTTACAGCGATATCGATAAAAAATATTTAGGCCTATGTACACAAACCACTATACATATATACACAACAATATTTATTAACCACAAAAATTATAAAATATAAAGATTTGATTTTTCACGTTGTGCTTTTTCTCATCAATAGTTAAATACTTTCAAAATAAATTTTAAATGAAAAAGCCGGAACGAATAAAAAATCCGTGTCTCAATGGAAAAATCATACTTAATTAGCTTTTGCCAGCGGTTCCTCCGCACAAAATTCGGATAAATAGTACCTGTACCTGTCCCTGTGCTAAAAATTTTGCTGATTCGTTGCAATGTGAAAAAATATTATCCTGTGGTATTGTCTAAGTGAAAAGAAAAACACGTGGGAACTTTCGATCGAGATAAGAAGTATTCTACGTCCTTTTCGTCATAACTAATATTATATATGAATAAATGATTAAATTTTTAAAATAATAATATTTATTTCCGGCAACCCTTGCATATCTATAATCGGTATTTTCTCGTGGACCCATTAAATTGAACCATTAATGGGTCCACAAGGAAGACCTATTTCTATTTCAGATGACTTCAATAATTTTCAATATACGCGATTATTAGGGTTCCGTACGGCGTATGTACCTACACGAGCGGCGGCGTCGCTCGACACCGATGGTGAATTACTACTGTAGGGAAGATATATGTATATTATTATACTGTGCTACCGTTGTTTAGTCCGTCCATAATTATCCGACAAGATTACCAATTTAAACATGTTAACTTAAATTTGGTTAAGAAGTATGAAAAAGGAACAAAAATTAAAAATAATAGGTGAATTATGCAAATCATTTATTATACATATTAACTTACTGCCCAGTAAAATGAAATTATTTTTTTTGGACATGTCGTTTAGATAACTTAGGCACAGCATTTTTGGTTAAATAATTAAGCCTGATGTTAATCTTTTGTTTTTGAAAACGTCCCTACAAAACGTGGCGATGCTTTGGACATAAGGGTTTCCTTCAAATTTTTAGTCGAAACAGTAATTTTGTTATCGGTAAAGACAATTGATTTGATTATTACTTCCATATGTTTTCAAATAGTAATAACATGTGAAGGGATATATTAAACCACCTTTGTCTTTTAGTTTGATGAACTGATTTTCCAGCTCTTTTGTGTGATTGGCAAGTAAAGCGCTAACACATATTTCACATTTAAATGTCTTCATCAATGCATGCACTACAAATCCCACTATGTAAGTAATGGTTTGTATGCTGAGATCTGTCAAATCCTGAACTAAAATATTAATTTCTTCGTCAAAAACAGCTATTTCGTACATTAAGTTAATGTCTTCAATATCATCCGTATTTTGCCGTACTCTGGCATTAACAGTCGAGTTAATAATTTGTACAGCAGATGAACATGTCAAAAGCGACACTTTTTCAAGTGCTTGACAGCTAACAGTCTTTTCGTCCCCGAGTTCTGATTTCATCATTAGTTTCTTGTAAATAGCCTGAAATTGACGAGCGGTAGGGTTTGTATTACAACCACCGTGGCTTCGAATCTGACCAAACAGAAGCTGTAGGTGATCTTGACTAATTTTATAGGCAGGAAAATACACCAGTTTTTTGTTCTATTTCTACTGTCTGAATATAAAAATCTTTCAGGCTTTTTATGCACGTTAGGAATCCAAAAATCTGGGCGAATAAACGATGTTCCATCTAAAAGCTTTAAATTAATTAAATAATGTTCTGTAACAGCCAAGAAATCAAAAATCTGAGCTTTGTTATGTGCACACAAAGGCTTTTATGTATAACTGAGCCATATGTCTAGAGTTCAAGATATCGAACAAATTATTTATTAATTTTAAAAAAGTTAACAGTCTCATCTACACTGTCAAATCCTGGTAAGTTTAGTTGAGCGCAAAATGTTAATGCATCAGCCACACTTTTTTGGTAAAAATGAAAGTTAGATTAGCATCTCAATTATATATAACAAAAAATGTGGTTCTTGTCAATCGTTTAGATGTTTTAAATAGTCCCATTTTATTTTATTTTGTTTGGCATCAATAAAAATGCCATAGGCCTCGAATGCGTTTCGCAGCAATTTAAACATATGGCATGGATCAGGAAAAATATAGATTGGTTTGAGGGTAGTAGGATTCTCAAAATTGGTTTTAAAAGCATTAAGGTCAAATGAGCAACCAAGTTATTTTGCCACTGATAGATTAGCGGCGCAGCCATCGAAAGTCAAAGATGTTATTTCAACTCCCGTCTCGTGTAGTAATTCAAGGCACTGCTTGACAAGATTTGCACTTTGTTCCCCAGTTACACCATCGACTAAAAAATACCCTACAGGAATTTTAAGGGTCCAATAATAGCAGTAAAAAATAACGCTCAAAAAGTTCCGCAACTCCCAAATTTTACAGCTGTGTCACATGATCGGAATTCACAATTTTTTTATCATGCAAACCCTTTAGGACACTTTTAAGATCAGATATCCTTTTACGGTAGCGAGATGTTTTCTTTTGTAGCATTCTATTTTTTTTATTTTTCTCCTGGATAACGGACCTGTAACTTTCCATTTGAAGACGCATTTTGCGCTTGCGCGTTGTTTCGTCGAATTGAATGAATTGTTCGTTTTTGTCCTGTAATTATACAATTCAATTGTTAAATTGATTTACGAATGGTTTAATTAGAACTGTGAGAGTATAGCTATATATTACATTTTTATTTATTAATGAATCTAGTTGTGGTGAAAGTGGTTCTTTGTGCTTAGTTCCATCTTCGGTTACCTGAAAAAAAATTAAAATATAACATTTTCTTATTCACAGCTTATATATTATTTGGGATATCTTATGTGATATTACAGGTGAAAGTTTTGGACTTAAATTTCAATTATATAAATAAGTAATACGATAGAAAACATAAGTGTTTGTTACAACACTGATATCAACAACAAATAAATTACAAGTATATCTAAACTAAATTTACACGACTGTTTTTAATGGTTGGTCTTTTTGTCTGTTAGTCTAAATAGCTCAAAAGAATTTAATAAAAATTTTAGATATTAAATTTTTACTTAAATTTTATTATCGTGTATGTTCCATCATGATATTTTTCAGAGCTCATAAGACAGGAATATTATTAATACAAATACCCCAAGAACAAAGTTCAGAGGTCAGATAGCTTATAATGTACATACATGCTACTCCTCTTTGACCTGTGACAAGTCTACAATGTATATGTAATTATTTATTTATTGAATTTACAAATTTTTAATAAGCAAAAAAACAATTTTCTTACCATTTCCTCATTTTGAAGTTTTGGCAAATGTTCGGTTAAGTAAGCTACACCAGCTATTGCATTAGGCGCCGAGTTACTAACATTTACATTGTCAGCATCGGACACTGTGGCAGACAGTTCAGTTGCTTTGCGGGTCGCTCTATGATATACTGCAAGTACGATTAATCCCAAAGAAGCTTGTGCAAGATATGGTCGCATATCGTAGCATGTTTAAGAAACATGATTTTTTAATAAAAAGTGGACATACGGTTGTGTAAGGTATATGAGGCAATTTTAGTATTGGTACTGCCCAATCAAATAGTCTACGACTTTTTGGCAAAGTTCGAAATTTGTTCTTTTTAAAATGAACAGAGCATAAAGTATTCGTTTTAGTTGGCTACCAAACACGTCATCTTCCAGTTGCTGTAATCCATTTCTCCTTGAATTTGGGATTGCTTGGAAACCTATAAAAAATAAAATCTTAATTATGTACAAATTTTTTAATATAATATATACGAAATATTTGAAAATTGTATGTATGAGTCTTAATAAAATGTAAAATAATTGAATCCAGTGATTATATAATAGGTTTTTATTTATAAGGGTATTTTTTACTGCAACAGCAATATATTGCACCTATTTTAATGAACACTCAATAACCTAAAGATGTTTTATAATACTATAAGGAAAATGCATTGATTTAAATTTTATTCCATCCCTTTATCAAATTTTATGTAAAATATTTTTATTCTTTCAACTATGTAGTCCAATCGACTTGACAATATTGTAACAGTCAATAAGTTCCCATCACTAATGAAGCCTCGGATAGATTACGCCACCGAGCGAGGTTATAAGAAGCCTTACTACCTCACAGTTCACCACTTAGGGTATCGTTTCTTACAGTATACATTGCGCCGTGGATAGCTTGCTTCGTAACAATGTTGCTTAAATATAGCAGTAATGTAAACAAAGGCATAGGTTTTTGACGAATTACTATCACAATATGAGTATAAGCTTGAATTTTACGATAAATATGTAATTTTAACAGAAATAAAAAGATTTACCTGTATTTACCTGTGAAAAGTGATTCCGTCGTTTTGAAAGTTAACAGATTCGCTGCGATTTTTGCATGTTATGATTGAACAAGCTGGCATTTTGAAAATAAACCAATTTTTTCACTCTGTTGCGCACGTAGCGTCATCAGTAGAGCTGGCAATATAGTGTGCCAACAATTGTCACCCGCTGCGGGTACATATGGCCTCTCTCTTCTAGTATTCATATATCTGTGTTATACGTAATCTGAAAATAAATGACAGTCGATAAGAGTCTAAACGTTTACTAAGCGGCGGGGACCGCAAGAAAAAAGAAGAGTTGGAAGACCTAGATTGAGATGGGCTGATGACATTACATATCATAATGAAAGTAATATTATCGAGCTGAAAAAAACTTTTTGATAAAAAAAACTCATAAAAAAAACTCGTGTAAAAAGGTCAGCTTATTGACTTTATTTTATTATACGACTTCCTTCACAAGAGCATGCTGCTTTGATGTTTTCAGTCGTGCGTAAATGCAAGTTACGAAGTTCCTCGGTTAAAGTGTGTCTCCGACTCCGTAACACAGATCAATTGCACACCAAGCACACGAATTGCGATTGTGGTTCAAACATCGCTAGTAAAAGAATCACAAAAATGTATATATATGTATTAAATAAATAGCAAATTATATAAAGTTCTGAATAACAACCAAAGGGCAACTGCGCGGGCGCAACAAAACAATTGGTATTATCGTTGAACTATGAACTAAGGAAGGGCAAACAAAAACAAGATTGAACGAGAAAAAGAGAAAAAGCAATATTGTCTTGGTTTAGTAGAGCAGGTAGCGCTCTGTAATTGGAACTACTGGAATCTATTGTATTGTCTTACATCGGTATAATGTTATCTAAGCTTATTAGGTATGTGATTTCCATGAAATGTCGTGATCAAAAACTAGTCCAAGATACTTTAAAGAAGAATGTATGTACTGGAAGAACTGCATTATTGTACATGATGGAAGGATTATACGAACCGGAAAAACTACAACAGAACTTTTTGAAGTATTGACTTCTAATTTGAGATGATTTTTTAAATAGATACACATAATGTTCATACATGAATTTAAAATGTTTTCTCCTTCACTTACATTACCACATTTGACATATAAAATAATGTCATCAGTTCTACACAAATGTTTTACATTCTCAGGAATTTTCTTCATGGAACTCAAAACAAATAATAATCGGGAAATGACTGAACCTTGAGGAGTACCTTTATAACTAGATTTTGGACCATATAAGCAATAATTAGCCTTTAAAAAAGATACACGATTGTGTAGGAAATTAAAAACCCATTGAAGAAGAGAGCCCGGAAGACCTAGATCATGTAGGCTTTGTATTAAATAAGTATGATCAATATTATCAAATGCTCCCTTGATATCAAGGAATACACCTAAAGTCAATTGGTGTTCAAAAAAATTATTTTGTATATACTTTATTAGATAACCTACATTATCCATAGTACTTTTTCCTTTGCGAAATCCGTATTGGTTATTAGGAATTAGGGAGTTTCTTTCAATGAACCATTCAAGACTATTTTTAAGCATAGTTTCAAATAATTTGCAAAAATTGGATGTCAAATTAATAGCTCTGTAACAATCTATGGAATTTATATCTTGTTTGAGGTTAGGAATAGGGTTTACATGTTAGAATTTCCAGCTATTTGATACAGTTTTATTAGACCATAATTGATTGAAAATGTTTAATAGTAAAATGTTTGTGCTATAAGATAAATTTTTAATAACAATATATGGTACACCATCAGGTCCTTGAGAAGAATCACGTTTAGAGCTCAAGGCTGCAAGCATTTGTTGTAATGAAGTGGCTTGTCAGTTGTTAAAACCTCGATTTTGATGTGATTTTACCGGATAGAAAGGGGCGCCTGTATGGGATCTTGTACATACATTGTGATGGGCTCACCTGGGTTGGTTGGTTGGTTGGCTCAAGAAAAATCAGTGGAGATCTCGAATCCACAAAGATGCAGAGAAGAATTTCCTGCGGAAACTACAGTTCACGGCTACAACTCCAGCCTTGATGATTAAGTTTTAAGTTTGTGTGCTTGAAACCTTGCGCCATGCGCTTGCCAAATAAAGTTTAGGTATCTCACACACATTTCTAATGATTGTCTCCCTCTTTGAATATTGATATCCCCATAGGAAATAGGTATTTTCATGAATTCAGTATTTCCACATCGGCAATCTCACATATACAATTCTCTTATTGTAGAACAAATCTTTTGTATTTATACAAACGAACACATTAACAGGTAATTTCATGAAGGCATTTAAAAAAAAAAACTCTTGTATTGAGTATTTCGATAAAGGCCATTTCACATACACATTTCATAGATTAAACACATTGTTTACAAATGGTGGATCGTAAAAATTGGGCCAACGTTGGCCTTAATAAAATTGCATGGACTTACCCAAATTTTGGCGTCAGATTTTATGTTCACGGTTTGTGTAATATGTGGTGTATTGTGTTTCTGTTTTTGTATGTTTGTGTTTCTCTGTGTGACGTTCTTATTCACTATGTATAAAATTAATACAATCAAAACAATGTACATACGCCGAGACCTGTCAAAGGATTATATCTGACTGACTGAGATGCCGGTCCACCCAGAGTAGCGACAATCCTATTAACCTTGTCACGCGCCGCGGTCCAACTTAATAAATCTTTGGCAAGGTTGTTGCTACACATTGTTGTTAGATGTTCAATTGACTCACGAAAGGTTTTCTTTTCTTGATTGTCAACACTAATGAATTTATGATTAAGTTTTAAAAATCTTGGATGTAAAAAAAATTAAAATAAACGAAGAAATAAAAGGGATTTAAAATTTTAGAACGTTCTGGCCGGACAAGTTGGATTCCAGCCGAAGAATGCCTTCACTTGACGTCACCCGCCATCTTGAAACAGCGTGCTCGATGGTTGGAGCGAAGAGGATTAGCGTCCTTCCACAGCGACGGCTGGAGAAAGAAGAGAGAGTAATGGCAGAAGCCATAGGGATGGAAAAAGCCGATTTTACATGGTAGTGTTGGGAAAAAAGGGATACCATGTTCAAAATTTTTAGTTGTACCAAAGGGTGTGTTAGTTAATAAAAAGATGTAATACAAAGATTGATTCTTTGCATGCAGGACAGATTAATATCATGTTTATAAAAACACCAGTGAGCCAACCTTAAAATACAGACATGCTGTCGCGGACTTTTTTTTAGAACTTTTATAGGGGAACAATTCTGTCATACATGATTTTTGCGAAACTCTAACCGTTTACGCAGTGCACGCACCGGAAGCTTTCAAAAGGATAAAAACACCCCGATTTTGAAACATTTTTCATTAGTGCTCCGCTCGATAAATGGGCTATCCAACACTGAAAGAATTTTTTAAATCCGACCAGTAGTTCCTGAGATTAGTGCGTTCAAACAAACAAACTCTTCAGCTTTATATATTAAGTATAGATATAGATTTACTGCTAATAGCTACTGCGACACCTCCATGGGGACGCTTAGAATCCCTTCTAGTAATAATATAACCTGGTAATCTGAAATGTTTATTACTGTCTGTCTAACCATGTTTCATTTATTCAAATTAAATCTAAAATTATGGATATAGATTTTAAACTCGTCTAATTTAGGTAAGATGCTTAGGGAATTCCAATGAATGATATTAAAAGAAAAGACATTAGCCATTTTTATTCAAATTATTGATGAGTGACTCTTTAATGGTTTAGTTGTTGAACCGAGTCAAAAGGTCAAGCTGGTATCCGGGTGCACCCGCCCAGAGATGGCAGCAGAACTCCATATAGGGCCGAACTTGCAACTTGTAAAGCAGCAACCTTTGCCCCATCGTGAAGGACTGCCTCGCTCCGTGGAGTAGACTAGTTTTAGTCACAGACTAACCTAACCTAACCTTTTTTTTTTTTTTTTTCGTTGGAAATCCTCATGGATACCCATGTCCTGCAAGAACAGTGCACGGGTTATGCCGGACTCGTACCGACTAAAACCAACGGTGTTCCTTCTCGCGCCTTACGGCGGAGCCACGGGAACTCAAGAATGCATCCGCGACTCCACCAGCAGCATTACCTTTGCTCTATTGGCAGCACAGCTCGGTTGTATACCAAACAAGCGGTGCTGCCCTTCCACCCCTTTGAGATGCCGTGCCGGGAACACATGGCTCTGCATCTCCCCCCTCTGACCCCATCCCTCTCGTGGGTGAGCGAAAGGCTTCCAAGCGCCCTCCGCCCGGGGCCTCGGCTAAAGCGGCAGCTGGCGCGTGTACGCCATCCGTCGTGGCCTAGGCCGCGGTCTTCTTATCCGGGGCGCAGCGGGATCCCTCTCCCGCTCGCGCTCCGCCTCCTGCTTCCGTCGCATAACCACCACAGCGAATGCTGCGGTGGCTCTCCACACTCTCTCGCTGCGAACCATGCCCCTGACAAGGGCCGGCATCGAGAGATCCGCTCCTGCGATGGCGACCAGGGTCGCGCGCTCCTCTGCCCAGGCTGGGCAAACCTCCACCGTGTGCTGCGCCGTGTCCTCGGCACAGCCACAGTGATGGCACTCGGCCGTCTGCTCCCGGCGGGCCACCCGTTGCAGGTACCTCCCGAAGCACCCATGCCCCGAGAGGATCTGCGTCAGGTGGTAGGACAGGTGGCCATGTGTGCGCAGGCCAACCCATCGCTCCAACACTGGCCGGACGGCGTCGACGGTTGCCAGTCCAGCCGTCGGCCGCTCCAACATCTCGCGCCACTGCGCAAGTAGGTGCAAGCGCGGCCGCTCGCGCCACCGCGTCCTGTCCACCGCCTCCTCTTCACCCCGGGGCGACGCTCGGGCCTTAACGACGCGACTGTACGACGCGGCGAGCAGCCGAGCGTCCAGCTCCCAGGGCATGCTGCCGGCAAGCACGCATGCCACCTCGAACGAGATCGTGCGATAGCCGCGCACGACTCGTATCTCCATCACTCGTTGAGGCCGCCGGAGGAGCGCCCGGTTGCGGGCGCAGAGAGCGTCCACCCACACGGGCGCCCCGTACAGCGCCATAGAGCGCACGACCCCGGCGTATAGGCGGCTAAGTGCGCCTGCCGCGCTCACCAGTCGCGGCACCAACCGTTCGAAGTGCGGCCGAAAAGTGAGGCGGGGGTCAAGAACGATGCCAAGATAGCGCATCGCCGATCCGACCTCTACCGCCTCACCTCCAACGACGACCACCGCACCGGCCGGCGGACCACGCCGCGGGCCGTGGAAGCATTTAGCCTCCGTCTTCCGCAGCGCGACCTCCAGCCCAAGTCGGCGGATGCGCCGCACGACGTGTGCCGCCCCAGCGGCAGCCAGGGCGGCCGCCTCCTCGAAGTTACGGCCGCGTGAAAATCCCAACTATATCTTTGCTCTGGAAATACGCTCGTAACGAGTGTTATAGTACTTCGTGTAATCATGCTAAAAGAAATAGATAGAGAGAGACTGTACAGTTTTTAATATTGTAACTCTAGGTTAAAGGTAAATGCATGTAAATTAACGTTTAATTGAAAGAGAAACAAATGATGTTCACAATTCATTATTAAAAACATTTTTAAAAAGTTTGTTGTTCTGTATATACATTTTATTATGGTACTTTCACTGCTTGGGTTTACTATGATTGGGTGCATTAATACATCTCCTGACTGGGTTATCATACTGGTACAGATTACAGAGTAAACATTGTGATGAAACTCCATAATCTTTTTGTAGGGCAGGAATCTTAGAGCAATAACTGGAATGACCGCTACCTGGTGTAAGTTTAAAGGGCCTCTTTCAATGTGCATCAACACTTACCTTCAGTCCTCCAAATGCCTCGCGTCAAATCAAATGCTTTAGTTTTACAAATTGGATATATCACTTTTTAGTAGTATATAAACTTAAAATTACTTCCGTTTCTAAATCAAAATGGCGTTCTGGCAAGAACAAACGGCGAAATCAAGTATTCAGCAATCTCTTATAAATTTTAAGCTACTTACTTGATCCCAGTGTAGTCACCTATAATTTAAATTTGAATACACATTTGCAATGACTGGCAAATTGAGTCTCCTTTACTACCTGCTCTTCTATCAGGTGTTGTGATAGTGTGAAACGGAATTTCTTCAATGTTGGCTTCAGTTATCTCAAAATCACCATCAAGGTCACCACGTAAGATGCAGATGTTATGTAAAACACAACATGCCATGATGTGGTAAGGCATCATGTCAACTTTCAGCATTGCCAACTCCTTGAAAAGGCTTTTCCACCTGCCTTTCAAGAGCCCAACTGCTCTTTCTACTACCATTCTTAAAGAAGAATGACAGTAGTTAAAATTTGTTTTTCGAACTGAAAGATGACCATTATCAGTGTATGGGACTAACAAATGGCTACTTAAGGATAAGCAGCATCACCAATAATAATACTCTGCAATGGAAATTTATGAGGGTCATGCAAGTAATCTGACACTGGAGACATCCGGAAGACACAAGCATCATGGACAGAACCCACATGACCTACATAGGCATGAGTTAGCAAACGTCTATGGGTACATACAAGCTGAAACATAAAAAATCTGAACTTTTTATTTTATTTCTGTTTGGGAAATTCTGCTTTATAGTTTCATAAATTATATTGAAATATAAATCTATTTTCTATGAACATAAAATGTTTTGGGATAATTCAGACAATTATACTCAGTGTGAGTCTTCATAAAGTGCACAAATGAGAATGAGGAAAACTATAACCGAATTCCACGAAATGAACGAACTATAGCTGCCTATAGCTTGCTATAACAAAATTCTCTAGTAAAATCAAGGAATTGCCGTAAGAATCCCACGCCGATAACCAAATTTAGGGCGGGCACAATCACTGAGCAAAGTAGATTTTCTTCAAAAATTAAATATAGTAATTGCATTATTTAGATAACCGAATCTTAATGTTTATTGAAATTTAGATCAAAATAAATATTCACTTTAAAATATTCTTCTTGTGTTATCGTGCTGCGGGAACTTGGAACAGATTGCCAGCCACTGTAGTTTTAGTTAACTCATTTTAAAATGAAATACAAGTGGTTTAAGGACTTACGGTCTTATTGGAGCGTTTTAAATGCTTATTCAGCATTTTAGCTAAAGAACGATTTTGACTTTGAGATTTACTTATGAATAAGACCATTAAAGGGTGTGGACCTAACTAGAGTGACATATTTAGTAAACAATTATGTTGTGAAAAGAACAAGGACATTTCAACTCATGCTGCTTGTCTATGATTTTAATTGTATAATATCTATAAATTAATAATAATTATATTTATTTACAAATAGTGTGAGAGTTGGGTTTGAAAGACCTTGACTTAGTATTCAATCACTCAGGTTATCACTGATTCAGTTTATATTCACAATTTATACTAAAAATAGTGAAAATGGCTGCTTACCTGAAGTTGAATGGAATGGCGACCTTTTCTATTAACATATGCTGGAGGGTTGAATGTAGGGGCAGGGATATTAATATGGGTTCCATCAATAGCCCCAATGCATCTAGAAAAACCAGCATTATTTGAAAAGCCAGAAATCACTTCATTGTATGTTTCCCTGTTGGCCATTTACTAATTTTTGGGGATAATTTTGTTAGCGCCACACTAAACCTACGCACAGCTCTTACGCCGGTGGCTTTACCAATGGCAAAACGATCCAGTATAGACCGGAATGCAATTAATAATAAGTATTACTTGATAAATCCATTTTTCAATGTGTATTTGTTTGATCAAAATATCCATGGTATCAGTTGGTACACGAATAGGTGATGATACAAGACTTTCAGGTGCAATAACATTTTTGTGCTTTTCGATTGTTTGGAGTTAAAGGTGAATATGGAGGCGGTTCGATACTACGCTTACCAAGTTCTTTTTGACGCAAGTAATTATCTATGTTATCATTGCTCTCATAAACGACTTGGCTATTAACATCCAGAAGCGGTGGTCGTCCAATGCTATGTTCACCAGGATAAAATCTAAAAAAAAAAGGTTTTTCAATACACTCAGATTCAGATTTAGAATTAGTATACTTAATAAATACTTTATGTATAGTATATATGTAGATAATTTATGTATAGTATATAATAGATGATATATGATAAATTGCAACCGAAGTTTCTATTTCAAAGCATTAAGTTGTCTAAGATAAGGCACTTAACAAATTTTAGTGTTGTATGAGATTATATTTCTACTACATAATACTATAAATGCGATAGTTTGTATGGTACTATATTTTTATGCATCACACGGATAAAATTTAGAATTATTTGCTTTTTGTCCTAAGGTTCATTTTTATTCTTATTTGCCATTAATTACCATGGGTGCTTACAGTAATAGCGCTGCGTTTAATTTGAGTCTTGGAATCGTGAAAGCTTAATTTTGTCTTCCCTGTGGTGTCTCTTAAATAAGTACAGCAGCCATATGCGGTTGTGCTGGAAGCATCGGCAAACCCTATCAATTCAGTTGTGTCCAACTCAGTAATATGAATATTTAAATTGAATGAGCTCCATTTCAGCTAAATTTGATGAAAACCATTCCGACTTAATATTTTCAGGCGGTGTTGAATCCCAGTCTGCATTAGAAGACCACAACCTTTGCATGATGGCCTTTGCCTTCACTACTACTGGACTAGCGAACCCTATAGGATCATAAAACCTTACACTGTAACTTAATATGTTTCTTTTAGTAACATTGCTCCTATTGAAGGGCTGACAAGAAATAATAAACTTATCATTTTTCATATTTATATGTAGGCCAAGGTCCTTCATTTTACAGTCTTCCTTCTGTAACTCTACATCATCAAAATGTTGGTCACATTTTGGGATGCTTGCTTACACACGGACATCATTTGACTTCCACCTAACAGTTTTAAAACTTCCGTTGCTAAGCAAATTGCTTAATTGAGTTTTGCCTCAAGTATTGTGTTGAAATCATTAATGGCATATATTATGTCATCTACATAAGTAGAATTTTAAGGATAAATGGTGCTAAAGGGTAATTGCATTCATACTTAATTGCAAGTTCTTCTAAGCAACGTGTTGCTATATAACTTGAACATTCTACCTCAAAGATTTCCGTTGCAGTTTCTATTAATCTTAATAGGCCAATTGTAGGATATATGAATGATTTTTTATTTTTCCAACATTTCATAAGTGTAATGTAGCTAAACACTACGTGATCTGCAGGGTCGTCAACACTTAAGCATATGCGGCAGTAGGAATAACTATTGTGCTTTAATATTGTTAATGCTATCCACCGACACACACCAAGGGCTGGTTATTTAACTCAGTTAAATTCTCATTCTTCTGGAATACTTAGCACAGGTGAATTTAATGAATTATGGATTCGGAAGACAATTACTGTTCTGCCTTGTTAATAATTTCTTTATTTAGTTTCTTTTGGGGGCTCAGATTATCAAATATTAGATCATGAAAAACAATCAATAATTCTTTGGAGTCTTTTTTTACAGCTGGAACCCATGTTATGTGAACTAACATGCCTGATATAACTGTAGTTTCTAATGCAGCAATAAAGGCAGAACACATGGGGTTTCTATTAGTAGGACTATGCTGTCTAATTATCCCAAATAATTTTTCAAGCGAATCCTGATCCTTTTACTGCCTTAAAATCACAAATTTGAACCCAAGAGACAGTGAACATAGTGTAACTATGTAGCCTTCAATACATCGAACATTTTAAGCTATGGTTCCATTCGGTTTCGCAAATTTCACTGTTTGCAATTTTTTCTATATTCAGCCCAAACATTCAAACAACTAGTTTTTTGAGACACATTTTGTCTAATGCCTTTTTATGTCATTTGGACACGATGGCCCATTAGTAAAAGCGAAAATCCGTTCAAGGTCCTGGATCATTATGCCAGTCTGCATTATGTCTTCAGATTCTATAGAATCTTTTTTGCCTGCGCTATTAATTTTAAGACTGCCACCACAGTGCCTTAAAACACACTTAAAACTTTAGCCGCAATCTTTACCTTTATTTTACCTCTAAATTTAGGTTGCACGTGGTAGGTGTTTTTTTGATAGGTATTGTCTTTATTATTGTATTCATTGAATTTAACTTACCATTTTTTTATACTCTGGTCATGATCCTTTCAGTATCTTCAGGTCTCTGGTCCAAATTTTAAGATTATATTAAAGTGTAGGATTTTAAAAAATTAAATATTTAGAGGGATAATTTGAAAAGTGAGTGAGTTTCTAAGGCAGTAATCATGGCTTAAAAGTTACAGATTGCACACTAGTGAAAAACCAAAAATGCTTTTTATTACTTACAAAAAGGTACATTAGTCTTTTTAATTTGTATATGTTATTTACAAACAGTTGTCTCACAATCAATTCTAACTCTTACCCTCGCGACTGAGTGATCATCATGTATTGGCTGCCTATTTCTTCTGGATGCTGGTCTACAAGTTGATTCACGGCAGGTATAGGAACTGAAAATTATAAACATTAGTAAAGTAAAGTGTGTGTCAAGTTAAGTAAGGTTTCCGTAAAATGATTGTTTTTGCGAATATCTAAAAAAATTATGAACCGATTTTGTCCGAAACATAAAAGCATAAAATTGTAAATAAACGAACTACTATCATTTGCTGGCATATATATATGGCTATCAAAAGACGCTTTTAGACCAATTTCACTCCACAAGATAGCCAAATTTGTGGGATAAGAAAGTCACACCTTTGTAACGAAACAAATTACGAACTTATTTGTAGCAAATCCAATAAAAGTAATGATTATCTTTAAAGTGAGTGAATGTCTAGTACATACTTACAACTCTTATTTATTTCATTATGTCAAACAAACAAAAACAATGCAATAATACATACCGTTTAGCATCCAGTGGAAATCTAAAATAATGCCACAATGCTATGTTTGCCCATTTTTACCAAAATAAGTCACAAAAAAATCAATAATAGATGTACCTACAATACATTAAGGAACTAAACACGTAGACACTGATTGTAAGAGTCTTATCTCAAAAAACATTTAAAATCACTCTTGTAAACAAACAAATAGAGTCACTGTCTCGAATGCATGAATAATTCCAAAAAAACCCTTTAGGTACTTAAATCATTGACATCTTACATAATGGTCGCATTTAGTTCATCATTTGAAACTAATTCTACGTAGTCTAGAGTTGTCAAGGGTAAGAATGTTTAGAAAATGCCGTTTCATAATACCACAGTGTTATCGATATTGATACCACCAGAGTTGAAAGAAGGCAAAACTCTCGAGTAAGTCGAGACTGTTCCCAATAAGCCCCCTTATCACATAAAATTTTATCATTTTTCTTTTTAATTCATAGTATTAAGTAAGTATAAATATCTGAAATTAATTTTTTTTAATTATTTATTATTGTGTTTTATTTCTAAAAAAAGTTTTTCAGTTTTGAGTTTTCCTGTTTTAGTTGTTCTTCTAAAATAGGTATATTTTTCTTCCCTTCTTCTTCTATGATCACCTTTCGAATTTCAGTTTCTACCATTGCATTATTGGTTAAAGTTTTCACTAGACTTATTTTTTTCTTATTAGATCATCATTAAGATTGTTTAGGCAATTGGGCTTCCTTCTTATCAACCAAGAATTGTCTTTTGTACTGATTTAGGCTGGTCAGCAACTGGCGTCTTTTATGACTAAGGTGTCCTGTTCTGCCATTGTGCACCATCATCCTGAAATAATAAAGAAATGTCTTTATATTAAAAAACCTAGGGGAGGTGGGGTAGATAGATGCATTAAAATTTAAAATCAAAAAATATGTTAATAAACTTCACATTTATGATTAATATTCCAGCCAACATTCAGCTAAATGTATTAATACTATAATGTCAAGGATAAAAATAGTTTCAAATGTGAAAGAAAAGAATTAGTACGTGTTTTGTAAAAAATGGATTTTGAATCATTCTGATTTGAAACCACCAACGGGGTTCTTAGTTACATCACTTAGGGCACTTTAATACAGAGTGGAGATTGGTCCAAATCGGAGCAATTTCATAGAATATTTTTTTTATTATTGGTTGCGTAAAATTTATTATTAAATTATTAGTAAACTTTTTAGGTGTAGCTTAACGAGAAAGGCGTTCCTAAAACTTATTTCATTTTCAAGAAAATCAATGGAATAATGGGGATGCAGAATAAGGTAATGAAATATGTTAAGAGTGTAATGAATGAAGTTGGAGAAGAATGATTCAGTATAAGGCTAATAAAAAGTGTAAGGTAAAAGAAGGTTAATATGACCGTTCATTAAGAATGAAATCATAAATTTGTTATAAATTGTGGTGTTCCCATTATTACTGATAACAAATGTTAATATTTTAATCACATTTATTGAATGTAAGGAAAGAAACTTGTCAATAAAAACTAAACATAACTCTTTTATAGATTCTATAAACCATATATAAAGTTTATAAATAATAACTTTCATAACAAATACAAAAACCCGAAAAAAAAAAAATATCAAAAAAAAGGAACTTAAAAGGTAGATACTCAAAAAAATATGCGTAATCTCTATCAGTACAGGACTATTGATCCATGATTGATGCACATAAAACTTAAAAAATATATTATCACTTATTTGAGTGAAATTCTAATCAGTCTAACGGTAATTGCAATCAGTCTATTTGAAATTGATATTTGATAAAAGTTTAAAAGTAAATTGCCCTTGCTCGCCCAAACGTTGAAGAATACGGGATTCAGATACAACATCATCGTCATGAATATGTAGCCAAGTAAACTTCAACGACTTTACCGGCCCTTTTCTTAGGAATAATATTTTATATTCAAGCTTATTCATAATCTTTTCAATTATTATACCAATTAAATATTGTTAATTCCATTCCATTTTATATTTAATGACTACCCAATCATCTATGTCATACTTAGATTCTATATCTTCTATATTTTCTTTATTCTACTCAATGTTGTTGTCAATTTCATGCGAATATCGATCATGAACTTAATCTGATTGAATTATTTGCTCATCAATATCATTTTCGAAATCATGGAGTGTTGGACGATGTTGAATAAAATTTTCGTATTCTGTTTGATGAATGGAACTGAATCCTTGAGTGTTACGACTTTGCCTTTTACAACGTTGATAGTTTACTTGAATATTGGACAATATTTTTACTTTCTACGTTTATATCAAGGTTCAAAGTGTCTGATACCAAATCAAATTGTTTTAAGTCTCCAATATTATTAAATATGGTCGGCGAATCAATGTGGATTGAGCTGTTAACATGAAGAACATCGTGTGCGGCTTCCAACAGTCATGTAATCAAATGAACTCATCACCACATCGTCATCAATATGAACAGATGTTGATTGTGCAATTGATTCTTTGCAAAGACCTACATTTAGTACTCCAAGATATTTCCTATGCTTACATGGTACATAACTATCTCGGCAAACAAAATAACTGAGACTCCTTAACGTAATGTTAAAAGGCAACGATGACGACCAAACAGCTTGATGGACTCTGGATGTACCTTTAAAAACTGGGATATTTCTTTTGGATATCGCCTCATCAGCAATGACAAAAGTTCGACCTTTTCAATTTTTTGCTGGACAACTTGAACAAAATCTTCGAATGTGGCTACATCACCACCAAACCTGACGTCATCCGCTTTCCTTTTTACAACGGCGACAATACCATCTGGGGCTCCCTTTCCACGCCCTGCTGTTTGGTAATTCCACTTAATTAGTTAAAGATTTGAAATTTGATCTTTCAACTTTGTCAGAATGTAAAAAATATATCGATTACGGTATTAAACTTGAGGGCCAATCTGATAAAAAATAATTTGTTGTAAGAAGTGGAACTTACTCTTGAAACATGTTTAAAACTGGTTTCAGATGTGCCTATATAGCTGAAGCATCGTGTTTAATATTTTTAGTCATCGTGCAAAATGATTTGCAGTTTTTTTTAGTTTCATTGTCTATAAAATAAAATACAGTGTGCAGAGAGGGACCCTTACTATGGACTAATTACCCATGGCGAACAAAGATGAATCATACCTTGTTTCAATGTCTGAAATGTCTAGTTGTACCTTCTTAAAGCGCATTATTGTGGGTATGTGTTCATTAAGCGCAATATTGAGATATCTTCGAAAATAATTAAAAAACTTTTTTTTTTGTTTTATTATGACAATGTGTTTAGTTAAATAATAATATTAATATTATGTATCAGTAATAGTTGTAAGACAATGACCTTAGTTAATCCACCTTTTTAAATTCCTAAAGTTTGAGAGAAAAGTAAAAATTCAATTGTCGTTTAAATCATCAAATCTTTATTAATCATCATAATCTAATATAATAATATTATCTAAAAATGCAGCCGTCACTAAATCGATATCTTCATGTCTCGCGCACGCGAGATAATATATGATGCTAGCTATGTGCGCGCAAAATCCAACTGTGCGGCGTCCATGAATGCAGGAGCAATAATAGCCCTTTATTCCTTCGCGTCCATTTTGTCTCCGATCTATTAAAATGTAAGTATAGTACTGTGTCATCCGCACATGTCGTGATTGTATACGGCCTCTTATTAATGTTTAATTATTAATTAACTCAGGATGACGGTACACTTCGATCGCATAGTTATTATTTTCTCTTAAATGTTCATGGCAGTACGACCGAGCTAACTTTAAATGATAGATGCCTAGTGTTAGCAAGAAAAGCTCTTCATACGTAATTCTGGGAAAATCTGCCAAATCTGGATTATTTGCCTCCATCCGTTCAAATGTCGCCCTTTGTCTGTTTATATTATTGGTTAATACATATTCGGCCAAAGTATTTTTTGTATTCATTTTTTCATTAATTATTTCAATGTACTCCAGAACCCGCTCATTATCATTGTATGGCGATTGAATACCTAGCATTAATAATAGCCGCACATATCTTTAAATCAACTATCATGTTCTTCATTTTGATATTGAAATAGCTTTGCCGGAAGATTTTAAAATCTCTTTTAATTCTGCCATTTATTGCCTCTACCACCCTATTTTAATTAACCGGGATTTATTGGCCTAAATCCTTGTTAATTGCTCTCCACGTGCTCTTGTCGGTGGCATGTGCGGTTCAAATCCACATTCTTCAGACTAGATATGGCATCTCTAAATCCTATATCTAAAACAAAAGCGTCTCCTGGTAAGAAAAACCATTCAAGGCCGTTCAAGGCCGGCCCAGATTCATTAGAGAGAAGATTGCGGATAACCGTTGCATCGGATGTAGTAGCAGCATAGGGTCCATAAACATCTATTATGTACCCATCTGCGCAAATAATTAAAAATGGCTTCAGCAGGTTTCTAAACTTATAAGAAATAAGAAATTCATGCTTATTTTGTAAAAAATATATATATGTTCCTAAGACCTAATATAAATTTATCTATAATATAAACTAAAATATACTAATGACTACTAAATTATACTAATGAAGTTTCCTTTAGCAAACTATAGTTCGTTTAAGCTCGATTATAGTTCGGGAACTTCTGAATTTTTCAAAAAACTATTCTACGTCCTTTCCCGGGACTCGAACTATCTCCATTCATGTAAATCGGTCCATGTATGAGTGAGTTATGTACTAACAAACAATTTTATGTATGTAGTAACAAATATTATTCATAGGATTATAGGATACCATTCCAATGGGCCCAAATACTATACCTCTGTTGCAAGTTATTAAGGACTTATGTTACATGCAGATTCAAGATGAGGCAGCATCAAGTCAAGTTTACTCAAGTTGACAAATGTTGAAGTAACTGGATACCAAATCCGAATTGATCATATCTGTAAAAGTTGCTCATATCTCTTCATCTACTTGAAAAGAGCTAATGATTTTTAAATGACTGGACATATATTCTTGAATCATAACAATAAAACTGTTGGCTGCAGACAGCAAGTTTTCTACACATGCATTGTAGGAGAACTGGTACTAGGTTGATTTATAGCTGTGGTTGATGATAATGACATCATTACATCAACACTTTCATTTTTAACCTACAAAAAAAGCAATGAAAGTTAATATAGTAATAGTTTTTCAACAGGAGACACTTCATCACATAGTACCTATATACAAATGCATCATCTGTTTGTTAAATGTAGATATCAACTAAAATACAAATAGTCTAATAGATTCATCAATACTATTATAATGATGAGTTTGTGTGATCTAACTATATTACGATTACTCGTGGCTTTAGCTGCATATTTTACTGCTCTGCTCCTTAGAATTGATGTGCTAAGTAATAAAGTTGTTCCTTAACCTAATGCAGATTACATCAAATAAGGCTGTTAGTCCCCAAGATAACCACAATCTTTTTTTAAATGCACTGATGAACAATGAAGCTAAGTAGTGGATCAGGGGAAAATGTTGGCTGCGAACAGCTAAATTTTATACACATACCTGCTTTAAATGATATGTTCTTTAACCCTAGACACCTAACATTCCGACATACCCCTTTGTAACCTAACCATACGTCGATTCGACGAGCAATTTTTGTAACGCGTTATTAAATGTAATAACACATTAATTTTTAACTTTTAAAACTTTAATATAAAGGCAACATAATGTTTTAGAAAATAGAACTACAAATTTTAAATTCTTGAAACAAAATTATTTATTTTATACCTTAATCCTAGTCCTGCGACTACAGAGGACTCAAAACCGCATCGCAGCTGGTGCCCGAAGACACGTTAGCAGGACCCCTTCGTGTTGAGTCACTGGACGAGTTCGTCGGCGGATTGGCCACGAGGATGTTAAAATGCTTGTGTACGCATTGTGTTGGAAGGAATTAAATCATTTACGGAACCGAATAAAACAATGTACTTATGATAAGCAAATTTTCTCTCCTTTTGTACAAAGCAGTGGCATGAATATATACCCAATCTATATTATTTTACTGGTCAATAAAACACAAATTGGGGTAAAATAATAAAAAACTCTTTTGATAAAATAGTGTTTATTAATTTTCGATATCCTCACGTACTATAATACCATCTAGAAAGCTGGCAGGTGGTAGAATACTTTGTTGGTGGTGTGCCCAACCCAGGTACCATACAATTGTCCATAACATGAGCACAACTCCCCACTGTTCGCTTTCCAATTATACATGAGCAATAATATTTTTCTATCTTTTGAGACCAATCCTCACCGTTTAAATTCAATAGTATGTAAGTAATATATTTTCTATTGCTAATATGTCTTGAGCTTATTTTTCCTCTTATATTTATTTCTTTTTGAAATAAATAATTAGATGATTTTTGGTTGAATATATAAGTACCATCGCAGATTACAATAGGATTATTTTCTTCTGTCCCGAACAAACCTTTGGGTAGCAGAAGATTGCGGGCACTGTGATTAGCCCTTGTTAGATACCTAAATGTATTGGTACATAATGTTCTGATATGCAGTTTCTAACTTTTCTTATGTTGGTAATCACAGTGCCCTTACTAAGTAAAAATATACTAGCCATTCTAACCATTGGCTCGCCTGTTCTTAATTTCACTAAATATAGGCCTAAAGCAGTTTCTGCTTTTTTGCAAAGTGTTCCTAATTCTGGCACACTATTGAACAGTGCCAAAAAAATCACTATTGTCAAACCTGTCCAATAATGACATAGGGTATTACTGGTACTTTCAATATTTTCAAAATCTAGTGTTAATTTATTGGGAACACTTGACAACAATTCCAACATACATTTTATTTGGCTTGCATTAAAACTATGACTAAATCCATCATTGATCATATTCCAGTTATACAAAACAGAATGAATTACACAGACTCGGGCATTTTCTGTTACATACAGTTTTTGATCTTTTAAAATTGCTATTCTCAAGTATCTGGGAACCCTATGACGTTCTGCATGATTACAATCAGGTACAAAACATCGGTTAGTTGTTTCAGAAGTGCGTCTATAATTTGTTAGTTGAATGTCACTTTGGTATAATATTTGGTATGCCAGCAGCAGTCCAAGAATCAGATTCTGAACTAGGCAATACTGAGCTGGTTGGTACGGAATCTCTCTCAACTGGTTGAGGTTCGGTATCAGAGACCTGCAATAAAGATTTGTTTATTGATCATCGATCACACTAGGGAAATCTACGCTTTTTAAGTGAAATATAGGAAACGTACCTCGCGACCACATCATTCTTCAGTAATATATACGAGTTCTGGACTTATATTTACCACAAAGTATTCGTGCAAATCAGTGGTGGGGCGCAAAAGTATGTAGCAATTTATACACACAGTCATGTCGAGCACGGTACAATCTTCAATGATGTGATGATATGGCAACAGTATTACATATAGGATAGGCAACTTATACAATTAGTCTACCTCTGAAATCCCTACTCTTAGCACTGTAGCATGATGATGCAAATGAAATTAACATAAAAAGACAATTACCTGCATCAGCCTATAGTGCAGAATAATAGTTTCCAAATAATCGTTTTTTTCATAAATCGATAAGTGCTTGTGTTTATACTATTTATTAAACCCTTAGATAGCTAGATAGTACGTATATCAAATTATGACAGATAATGATCTAAATAACTTTAATTGTATTGTATCGATCAGTTATCGATATATTCTGGCAGTATCGATTATCCGGCAACACTATCAAACTACTGAAAATGTAGGTTACTGTGTGTCAGCCAGGCTAGGTTTTTTTTTATTTTTCAAGAAGCTTATACCGCCGCTAGGTACTTGTTTAAAATTAACACGTCAATGTTGCCCACAAAAAAACTTTTATGTCGTAAATTAAAACTGTGTTTTAAGCAAAACGGAGGTTTCAAAAAATCTAGTTTTTTTGCCAAATGACGCCAAATAATATACACTATATGGTTGTACTTTGTTGCTGTTGGTCTTTAACTCCCGCGTCTCATAGGTTTTTTGATCCATCTCCTTTGCTTTTAAGCCAGGAACGAACAAAACATTATACATTAGGAAGTAAATATCCCCTATCCCTTCAACATTTAATATTTTACCATCTCCAACCACTACTTGTTTGTCAATTACACGGAAGTTACAAAACAAATCTTTGTTATATGACATATGGTCACTTGCACTGGAATCCATAATACATTGCAACTTACTTGTACACTCAGGCTCTTGGACTACAAATGCATTTTTAAAAAACTTATCTTTAAATGTACCCATTAGTATTACAGTTTCTAGCTATATGTCCTGCATTGTTACACTTAAAACACTCTCCTGAAGACACTCAAACTTAAAATGTCTTCTTTTACCACACTCAAAGCACTTACGATCACCATCAGTGTTCTTAATGTTACTTCTGCTGACAAATGCTGATGAACTTGCTGCAGATTCAGACTGGCTACAGCGCTCCTCTTAAATGAGTAGTCTCGATGTCAATTCCTTGAGATTTTGTTGGGATTCTGGTACGGACTCCCAAGCACTTACAAAATGACGATATTTCTCAGGTAACCACATAAGTATTTTAGTGATCATCATTTTCTCTGATGGAGCTTCATTGATACATCTCAATTTCCCGCTGATTTCTTCAATTTTTGAAATAAACTTCATCATAGCTTCTTCAAAATTCATACTGAAGAATCTCTGCTGTGTATACTGACTTGCGACGAAGGTTCATACAGTGCAATTAACTTCTGCCACATTTCATAGCTTGTACTACAAATTGACAAATATGCCATGACCTCTTCATCGACCCTCGTGACTAAGATTGCTTGAGCCTTGCAATCCTTATTTTCAATACCTTCTTTATCCTTCTCATGAGTCGTTTCTGTAACCGCTTCAATCGCCATACAGTTTCTTTGACTTCAGAATTACGGAGACCTGGAATTTCCACGCTGCCCAATTGTTTCCATCTTAATAGTAGATACCTTTCTGTTATCCTCCGTATTCTACCAGTCAAATTTGCAACCCTGTTAGAAGTCACAAATTTTCTTCTCTGTACACACGCGCGCCTCTGGGACCATTACCTTTCAGTGGTTAATGGTCAGAGGAAACGGAAAACTATTTTTGAGTGGAATAATCTTTATTAACTGCGTTAGTAATTTTAATCATCTTACATTAAAGAACACCGGAGACAACAACGCGTCACAGAGTAGTGTCATAGACTATAGACCAATAAGTGAGGGGCATAACCACAAACTAGCGATGTGGCATTGTATCTTCAACAGTCTGAAGCCGACTTCGCGGCCAGCTCTTTGACAACTTGAAGGAGTGATGCTGCTGTTGATGGACTTAACACAAGTGCCTTTGAGGTTTCCTGACTTCCTTGCAACTTCAGTCAGGGCTTCCGCGCTTCGCTCAGCCTCTTGTATAAGCCTCATTTGTGGGCACTTTTGAGTATTCTTTCTGTCTAGGGCTTGGCGTTGGGCTGACCAGTGCCGGGTGATCAGTTGTCGTTGAGTACGATTCAGAGTCGGACTCAGGATCACCCAGTTCTTCACGCGCTCTTGCCGTTCCGGTGTAGTTGGTTCCCCCACCACGTTCATTTTTGGACCGGGAAAACTTCTTAACAGGAGCCTGTCCCTTTCACTTTGGTCCCCATTCCCCGCAGAGACCAAGTAATCCATCGCTGGAAGTGTTGTTCTTGGGCGCTTCCTGATTGACTTCATCGGTTCCATAACTACGCTGCACTCTGGCAGCACCATTCCTTTGTTTTTTTTATTTTTATCTCCCTCCCTCCTCTCCCAGCTCTCTCATTTCCGCCCGTCGTTCCCGGCTTACTAGCCCGCTAGACGTGGTCAACGACACCTAGCGACGGGGTTACGCTATGAAGCGCTCCCATGATTCCTCCTTGGCCCTGCGAACTGAAATCTGCAGGCCACTCTGTAAGTTTGCCGAAGGTATTCCTCCTCCTAGGGCATGGTTGTGGTGCGCCTGCGGCAACGCAAGTACGCGCGCCTGGCCCTCATACTGGTGGTGCGCAGGTCAGAAATTTCCTGTGACCACCAGTACACCTGACTCTTTCGTGGCAGTGCATGTGTCCTTGGCATGGCCGCCCCACAGACGGCCTTTAAGTCGTCCGCAAAATTCTCAGCCATGCCTTCGGCGTCCCCTGCGAGGTGAGCTGGGACCTCTGACCAGCATCTCACCATCGCTGCCTCCTCTGCCACGTCAGGGCGAAGCTTGGCAAGTGCCCACCTTTGGAAGGCACCCGATGTAGGGCCCGTCCCAATTCGCGTTCCGTTGGACGACGGTGAGACCTCGTATCGGATATATATGTGATCCGATAGGGTCTCCACATCCTCCACCACTCGCCAGCCATTGATGTTACCGGCAAGAGCGGGGGTGGCAAAGGTCACGTCTACTATCGACGTGCCCTGCCACCGGACGCACGTAGGAACGGACCCTCGGTTGACGACCTGCAGCCCCAACCCTAATGCCCATGACTCCAGGTCGGCTCCCCGAGCATCCGTGCCAGGTTTGGGACTTCGCATTGAGGTCCCCAGCCACCAATACCGATAGGGGCGAAGCCCTCCGAACTGCCCCCTCAACCGCAGTCAGGAAGGAATCAAAATCCGCCCGACTGCGGTTTGGGGAGAAGTACGTTGAAATGACCACTACTTCTACCCATTTCCCCACCACGAATCCCGGCCCCCTTTCCCTAAGGATAAGTGTGGGGGCCGAGGAAGCAGTTGCCACCATTATAGCATCGGAGCCGTCTGTCGATGCCAACCAGCTGGCAGTCGATGGGACGAAGTACGGCTCCGCCACCACCGCCAAGTCTACTTCCCACTCCGCGACAGTTTGACACAAGAGGTCCTGCGCCGCCGCGGAGTGGTTGATGTTGCACTGCAGGAACTTGAGATGGAGACCTGGCATTAAGTGTGTTCCATCTCAAGTTGGGCAGCCTCAGCTGGCGCCCCTCCTCCCATCGTTTGTAAGCGTCCTTTTACCGAAGGGGGGTTACAGCTTTTCCCTCCCATGCGGTGGTTTGCCGGCTTTTTTGCATCTGTGCAGACGGCGCACTTTGGCGCTGCCTGACAGCCCGCCGCCTTGTGCCCCTCTACCCCACAACGGAAACAAAGCCCACTGCGGTCTTTGGTGGATTTGCACCTCTGCACAGCGTGGCCAACACCCAAGCATCTATAGCACCGCATTGGGCGCTGGTCCACCAGACTGATAGTGGCGGGACACCAACCCACCACAATTTTGCCAGTTTTTGCCAAGCGTTTGGCAATGTCGACCGGGCAGGTCACCCAAGCGGCTCCCGCTCCCTGAGGGCCAACGCGATGTCCCCCAATTGCCAACTTGCTGACCGGACATGCAGCCGCTTCGGCCAACGCAGCTCCCAGTTCATCGGCAGTCACTGAGTCATCTAAGTTTGTGACCCGAATACCTGCCGTTTTTGTCGGGCGCGTGACCTTAGCTGCATCACCCAACGCCACCCTGATCTTTTGGGCCAGCTCATCAGCCTGTTCAGGCGTTGCTTCCTTTAGCAGCTCAATCAGGCGGGCTCCCGTCATTGTAGTCCGGAATTTTGCCGGACCGATCCCAAGTTCCTTTAGGCTGACGGTCTGCTTGGCCTGAGCAATGGCCTTGGCATAGGTAGCGCCCTTGGTCACCGCTTCCGACGTGAGTTCCAAGACCACCGCTTGGGTCTTGGGTGTTTTGGGTGCCTTTTTTGCTGGTACCGGCCTCTGCTTTGTTTTGAGTGGCGTTGCCTTTGCCGGCAGTGTCGGTTTCTGGCTCTGCTTCCTCATTTTCTTTCCCACTGCGGTCCATCCCTCCGACATTAAGGCGGTGTCCACATCATCCTCTTTTCCCTTCTTTGGGGGGCCTCCCTTATTTCCATTTGCCCGTTTTGGTAGATTTGCGGGCGGCATCAACGTGGTTGGTGGTGTTGTTGAGGCCTTCGCTGACCCAGAGGCGACTGGTGTTGGAGCCTTGGCTGACCCTGATGCGACTGTGGGATTTCTGCCACGCTTCGCATCAGCTGCCAGTGGTGGCCGTCGGATTTGTGATGGAAGAAGACGTCCATCCACCTCAAGACCGTCGAATCGGGCCGCAACCATGTCACCTATTTGGTGAAGTAACTCACTCTGAAGCCCCCGGATCACTTGCAGGAATTCAGCCCTCGATACAAGGGCGTCATCGTGAGTTTTGCCTTCTTCGGGATCCTTGACGGGTTTTTCTCTCTCCGAGAAGGCACGTCGTATGGCTGACACCTCGACGTGAAGCGCACCAAGTTGGCCTCGTAGCCTTTTGTTGTCGGCTTGAAGCCGACGCACTTCATCGGAGGAAAACCTCACCATACCTAACCTAACCTAACTTCACCTAACCTAACCTAACTCGTATCTCGCTCGAGATGTGGAATGTCTCGTTGGCTATTTGTATTTTTTTGGGTATAGAAATATTTGCAGTGCCAAGAGATATTTGAGGCAATTTTGTAGTAATTATTTCTACGACCAAGCAATTTGTTCAAACCCATGAAAAAACATCCACTTTCAATAAATACTTTACTTTCTTTTCAGTATTGGCTATACCGGTGATGTCAAAAAAAATTGGGCATAAGCTGTTTACCTATAGTTTTTGCTCCATTATTATTTTTTATTTTAATTATAAGGAAACAAACAGTCTTGTACATGAAATAATATAAACAAATAGATACAAGTAGACCTATAGTTTCACTAAGTAATAGAAACGGAAATATACAATACATATAAATATACATCTTATATACCTATAAAACATAAATATACATCTTATATACCTATTCATACATATATAAACATACACATTTATATATGTAGATAAATTATATCCTAAGTTTACATAGTTGCGACACAAAATCTAGTTTGCACACACATACATAACAACAATTCCTGAGAATTTTGGAAATTTCGCTTCTAAATTTTTGCAATGAACAGTGGAAAATATTAATGCCTAAATTTTTTTAATTATAATTAAGCATAGATCGTCTAACTAAAGATAGAATGTTTTCTATAATTAGTACGACTAAGGTCAATATGAAACGGTACTACAGAACGTAAAGATATTCGAGGATTTAAGTTAAACTTGCTAGTAAAGTAGGAGAGTCAATGTAGCTATTCCAAATTTTAAAAAGTAACAGGGCATCTAGGTAATTTCCGCGGTCATGAAGCGCAAGCATATCATTTCTTTTACAGGAAGTTTCGTAATCAGTATAACTGTTACCAGTGCGATATTCAAGGTTTTTTATAAATTTTTTTTGTAATCGCTCAATTCGAGTCATATGAATGTTATATTGAGGGAGAGGATTCCAAATTCTAGAATGCTGCAAACGAAAGAAAAGTAAAGTATTTTTAATGACGAGGCTCTTTTAAAAGCCTTTGAAATTCTTAAGATTAACCCAAGTTGTTTAAATGCACGAGTTATAGTGTTATCGATATGGGATAAAAAGTTCAATTTACAGCCTAGAGTTGACGAAGACGAGGGTCGCAGTGCGAAGCTAGTGCACCAAAAGTCGAACAGGAAAATATTTGTTTGTGGAAAATGGTTATTGCCTTAATCCGGACGTAACGTCACGACAACTGATCCGCCGAGTGCCACCGACAGTAATAATAGCTGACTGTTTTTAAAAATGCAAATTAGTTTGTCTTTTTTCCGACTCACACACACAGCACATCACTCTTTTACTAATTAAATAATCTGTAGCATATTAAGAGCAGCCTTAAATTTTGTTGCACAAAGTGTTCCGACGATAGTTGCAGAATGCTGATCCAATTGTTTTAAAATCTTTATCTTTATGTGTTGCATTATACGCATTGCATTTTGTACATTGATCATTTCTAGGCTGATAAAAACTTCATATGAATTAAAAATATCTTTGTATACTTAATATTACAGTAGCACATCTTCTATCATTTGTTCTTTGTACAAAAAAAAAAGATTCTTTGATCTCAAAGTTTCTAATTGCTTACATAGAAATATATAAAAACGGTACTATTAATCTTAGGAATTATTTGATTTTACAATTGATATATCCATCTATTGCTTTAACTATACATTTTTATTAAAAAGTAATGCATAAAACCAGTTTCCCTATGATGTAATAATAATATCTAGTTTATACTATTATCCAACTGTCACGATGCATAGCTATAAGAAAGCTGATATAACCTGGTTGAAGGTTTGCAAGTTCTTTTAAGCAACGTGTTGCTATATAGCTTGACCATTCTACCTCAAAGGTTTCCGTTGCAGTTTCTATTAATCTTAAAAGGCCAATTGTAGGATATATTAATGTTTTTTTATTCTTCCAATATTTCATAAGTGTAATGTAGCTAAACACTACGTGATCTGCAGGGTCTTCAATACTTAAGCATATGCGGCAGCAGGAATAACTATTGTACTTTAATATTGTTAATGCTATTCACCGACACAAACCAAGGGCTGGTTATTTAACTTAGTGAAATCACTTCCAATTAAAAAAAAATCTCATTCTTCTGGAATACTTAGCACAGGCAGATTTAAATGAATTATGGATTCGGAAGACAATTCCTGTTCTGCCTTGTAAATATTTTTTTTTTTTTGGTTTCTTTTGGGGGCTCAGATTATCAAATATTCGATCATGAAAATCTATCAATAATTGTTTGGAGTCTTTTTTACAGCTAGAATCCATGTTATGTGTAGCTAACATGTCTGTTATGACTGTAGTTTTTAATGCATCAATAAAGGCAGAACAAATGGGGTTTCTATTGGTAGGACTATGCTATACTATATACTAATTATTCCAAATAATTTTTCAAGCGAATCCTGATTTAACTGTATTCAGCTCAAACATTCAAATGACTAGTTTTCTGAGACAAATTTTGTCTAGTCCTCTTTTTATGTTATTTGGACACGATGGCCCATTAGTAAAAGTGAAAATCCGTTCGAGGTCCTGGATCATTATGCCAATCTGCATTATTTCTTCAGACTCTTTTCTTATCTTTTTCTGCCTGAGCTATTTATTTAGCTTAAAACTTAAGCCGCAACCTTTACTTTTATTTTAGCCCTAAATTTGGGTTGCATGTGGACAGGTGTTATTTTTGAAAGGTAAAGGAATTGTCTGTTTAAAGTCTGTCTGCTTAAAACATGAAAGCATATAATTTTAAATAAACGAATTAATATCATTTGTGAGACGTTGGCTGTCAACAGGTGTTTATTGACCAATTTCACTGCAAAAGATGGCCAAATTTGCGGGATAAGAAAATTACATGTATATACCAAAACAAATTACGTACATATTTGTAACTGAGTGAATTTCTAGTACATACTTACAACTCTAATTTATTTCATTATGTCAAACAAACGAAAACCATGCATAATACATACCGGTTAGCATCCAGAATGCAAGGTGTCCTTGCCGCAATGCCTCTCTTTTATGCCACAAATTTCACATGTTCTGCTGCTACGTTTGGCGATTTTAACCAAAATTAGTCACAAAAAATTTAAGGTACCAAAAACGTAAACGTTTTGGTTATAGTAATATTTGGTTTTTTTGTGAAAGAGTGGCCTAAGAGAACTGGATGTTTTATAACGGAATTATCGCCGACAAAAACTTCCAACATTCTCTCTTATACCTTGCACTAAAATTTCGACCTTGCCCTTACTAGCGGTTTAACATAATGACCCCCTATACCTCGGAAAACCGGCAAACTGTCGAAACTATATTCTAGATCTAACCCTTACATGCGTAATTAATGGCTTTCCCTTTATTGCGATCTCTTTTAAGTATTTAGAATTGGTTTTTTCAGATTCGTCTAATAAAGCAACTTGCTTCTCGGGTATATATAGTTTCAGCTATTTCTCCTTTCATTTTTATATTCTTTTTTGATGTACAGTTAATATCCAGGTGGTCTATCCTACTACAAATCGTACATTCATTAGGCTGCTTACAACATTTGAAACTCTTATGACCCTCTTCGTTACAATTGTGGCATTTTATTTTATAATAGGAATCTTGTTTTAATTTATTCTTGTTAAGGTTTTTTCGCTCCAGTTTTGTTTTGTCAAATGACTTTTTTTGATCCAGCTTTTACTTTTACGCGGAAGAAGCTGAACAGCCTTGGAAAGCCTTTCCATTGAAGGTGTCGTTTGTAGGGTCACGCAATCATGTGCATTAGGTTTCGTATAATTATGAAAGTTATTACGTACGGTCGGTAATCGGATGTAGGGAATTTATTTACTTATATAGAAAATATATGTAAGGAAATTCGAGGGGCTAATTTTAGTGAACAAGTATGGACGCATAAGGCTGCAAACGAACGACGGTAAAGTAGTTTCTAACATTCGTTTAGGATTGAGGTTTAAATTTTATTTCGTTAGTTTGATCTATTGTTAAAAAGTTTATTTAAAAACATTATTAATTACAAGTAAATACGAACGTTCCACTTTAATATTTTGCCTTAAATTATTATACAAGATAAAATGAACTGTCATGTGTCATTGAAAACTGATAATATTCTCTTTCGGTGTGCCTCGGGTAAATTTTCTGTTGTGGAAGATAGGGCTGACAGTAAAATAATAAACTTACGAAAATATTAGATTACATTAGAATAGTTTTAGCACATATTGTAAATTGAATACGGAAGGGTTCACGAGATTCTCTACCTTTGCGTAAGGAGTATAGTTTCGCGCTGGGTGCCGCACAACCTAATAGATGTTCAGAAGCAGATTTGTAACATGATTGCTTTAAAGCAGATTCTTTGCGGCGTGTTTATTAAACCTATTAACACATGTGATGAATTTTGGATTTATCGATAAGATCCAAGCGCCAGGCAGCGGTTTGGCTATTTCAAATCAACCTATGCCTACCGAAGTGAAGCAATTGAGGTGTGCAGGGAAGATCGCTCGTTTTCTCATTTTGCTGAAGTATGTGGTGTCAATGTTTATGACCGCCATTATGTTTTTATGCTTACATTATGTTCCCCATAGCACTTCTGACAGCACTTTATGTAGCAAAATCCATCAAGCCTTTTAGGGCCTTTTAGGACGCGGTTACCATTTGGTTTTACATAGATATTTATAAACAAAAAAAAAGTTACCTCTTCATTTGGCAGTCAGGTAAAAATTTACGAAAATGTAAAATAGGGGTGTTATTTGTAATAAAAACAATAAATATTAAAATATAAAAAAAAAACAATACAGAAAAAAGGTAAATACCGTAAATACCGTGCCGTACTAAAAACCGTAAAACTAATAATTTATAAAAAAATAATAATTATTGAAAAAACAAATGTTTTACGGCTTGTAATACGTAAACGATGAATTCTTATGATGTCCTTGTGAGTCCCTAAAATCACAAACAATTGGATAGTAACATTGAATATTGGATCTCTAAAAATGGATAATATTATGTATTTCAATGTCACAAACATAAAATTGTTTAATAATACTTACAATTTTTTTTAATGTGCGAGTAAGAATATTTAATTTTATGAGATCTTTTATAATAACATTTTGTACGTGTGCTCTATTATTACTTACGCGTTCTCTTGGAACCATTATTTTAATATTTTCCTTACTTTTTACTCGACCAAAAGCAACATAAAGTTGCCCATGACTAAAGACATCCACTCGTAAGTCCACTTCAACTGTATTAATCGTTTGCCCTTGGGATTAGTGGACTGTAATTGCATAACATATTTGTAATGGAAACTGACGTCGGTACATTTTAACAGGACTTTCTGTTCTATAGGTAATTTGAATAAGATTCTAGGAATCAGATATATACTTGATTTGGCCTGGTTTACGAACAGTTAACATTCTTGGTGAGACGTCTAAAACTATCACTTTGGTACCGTTCACCAAACGTTTTACAAAGCTAAGGTTTCTTGTTATCATGCTTACACAGCCCTTTTTTATAAGTAGTATGTGATCTGGAACTTGATTTATGTCATAAGTCAGGGCCTTAGATAATCGAATCCACGTAATCGACTGAAAGAGCTTCAATATAGTCACTATCAATTTGTTCCATAACAATCCTGTTAATGTCTTTGACTTTTATATTATGTGTAGAGATTATTACTCTTTTTGCTTATTTATCTGGGTTTGTTAAAATTTATTTTGTTAAAACAAAATCAACCAATTCTTGCAGTTCAGTAACAAAATTTAGATTTTCCAAATTTAATAATAAGTTAGTATTCACACGTGTACATTTCCATTTCTAATTCACCTGATCCTAGTCTTAGACGGAATGTTGAATAATTTTCATCTGACCTTGTTCTTTGAGCTTCTTCTGTGAATGCAAATTCCTTCAACAACGGCGAAACATGAGAAAATCGCAACGATGCCAGAATGATGTTATTATTGCATCTTGCATATGGTACTACTCGTGGAATTTGTCGAAAGTCACCAGCAAATATTATGACTAACTTCAAAATTTAGGAGAATTCATGAGATCTTGCAGTGACCTATCAAGTATGTTTATTAAATACTGATGGGACATGGGGACTTCAACATATATTATAATAACACTCTCTTTTATAAAATCTGCCCGTTGTGTACTTTTAACATATTCCATTATCCGCTATCATTTTCTACTTCAAGTGGTAAATGAAACATGGAATAAGCTGTAGTACCACCTTCATAATTTGAGCAGCTATTATATAATTATTTAAAAGAGCCATCCAGAGGGGCCATCTAAAAATACAGCGTTTTGTGATTCACTATTTAGTGACAATATTTGCCAGCAAAATAATCTATGTTTCCGAAGAAGTCTATCGATTTTGATTAAACAATTTTTAAAAGCTTGATCTTCTTGCTCTGTATCATTCTGTAAAAAGTCTAAACAAAGAATCATTTTGAATCTATCCCATTAAAGTAAACCTGGTGCTCCATTGGTTACAAGCAGGACAAAGAAATGGCGCATCCTTTTTGCTGTGTACAAAGTTGAAGCTTCTTCGATGGTCCTTTCATATTTTAATTTATCATTTGTCAATCCAAGAGTTTTAGCAGTTTCTTGAAATGTTTTACAATTTGGTCCACCTTAAGCTAATAAATCTGCATATTCACGACAGCGAAAAGTATGTAAAAGGAGTCTCAGACAAAACTGTTCTCCTTTGTTTGGATATAATAACTACAATATTCGTGCAACTAATTCTTTCCGTTGCCTTTTAGTGACAAATCTATTTTCCATTACAAATTTTATGAATTACAACATTTTTTGTTTTAGGTCTGGATGAATATACTAAATAATTTTTATAGAAATCTTGATAATTTAGTTCATCAAATTATCAGAATATATCAGAAGATCCGATTTTTCTTTAGATGCAGTTCCTTGTCTGAAATGAATGGCGATTTTCAAGATAAATAGATAGTTGTTTTACAATGGGTTCTCGAGCAGTATCATCGAATTCATATATTTTCCATGCTTTGCGCACGTACCGATGTATCTTTTTGTTGCATTTTCTTCCACTTCATTGTTTTTAAGTTCATTAGGGACAACAGCGACACGTGCTTTATCAGGTCCTTTTGTAATATATTTAAAAAGATATTTGATTACTTTTCGTGTTGATGAAATTACCAAATTCATGTGAGAATATTTCAGTAGCAATGCAGCATTGTAAGAAACTACTCATAGATCACAAACTGAAATAGGTTGATTCCTGTATTTGATTTGGCCAATATTTTTGTCATGGACGAAACCTTTCTCATCAATAATTGTTGTTTCATTACACATACATCTTGAAATTAAATCCATCAAATTCTCTGTATGTTCGAGTATCTCATTTGAAGTTGAAGTATTTGTTGCGTGACTTGCAAAACACAGATATAGACAAAGTTGTTAGAGCCAATATTTTATTTTAACAGTTCCTTGCCAATATATCTTCGCTTGTATAATGTATGTACGCAAACTTGTCACTTGTTTGCTAAAAATAGTGGCCTACACAGTGTTAATATTAGGTCCTTACATACGAAATTGGTCTTTTATATCGAAAAAGCAAAACTACATTTTTATTACTCTTTCTTTCTTTAATTATTCTAAGTAGGAACCGGTATGATCCATGCACTTTTGCCATTTAATAGGGAGTTCATTGATTCCTTTGCTGAAAAAATTGCGGGAGCGAAAATCAACAAAATCTTTGAAGGTGTTTTGGACTGTCTCATCTGAATTCTGTCTAATCTGAAAAAGTTGGAGCAAGGTCCGGGGAGTATGGTGGGTGACGGAGACATCCCAATCCTATCTCCTCTAGTTTCACCACCGTCTGTCGTGCAGTGTGTGGTCTAGCGTTGTCCTGAGGCAGCAGTGGACTAGAGTGGTTGACCAACCTCGGCTGTTTGACGGCTAGCTTTCCATCATGGTTTCCAATTGTCGGCAATACAGATCTGCCGTAATCGTCTGACCAGATCTTAGGAAGCTGTAGCGGATGACACCAACGCTGGTCCACCAGACACTAACCAGTACCTTTTTTGAGTCAACTTTCGCTTGGGGCAGGTTTTAGCCGGTTCTCCTAGATTTAACCACTATGATGAGCGTTGCCAATTATCATATAGGATCCAATTATATAATCCATCCATAAGCCTGCAACTAACTCCGACGTTGTTTAAGATGGATCCGATGCGACGATCACTTTCCCTCCTTTCCTCATTGATAACTAGGGTCTCCGGCCGTCCAGGAGGTTTGTTCTAGAGGTCAAAATTTCCGGAACGAAAGCGTTGGAACCGAAAACTTCTACTTACACATCATTAATCTTCGAGCTGCTTCTGCAGCGCTAGTGCAGGAATTAGTAACGATGGAATTAGTATTCGAAAATAATGCGATATTTTATGTATTCCATATTGAGCACAGAACGATGTCAAAGCAAAATTGAATGACGCGAAAACAAATGAATTACCATATAGTGTTTCGAAAACACAAATAGGCAAGCTTAAAATTGAAATAAATTTGAATTTGGTATTCATAACAATACGCCGGCTTTTTGAGATTAAAGTGGCCAGTTCTATAAAACATCAATTTCATATGTAAGGACCTAATACAAGGAATGAGGATAAATTGGTAGTTCCAAAATGTCGTCTTCAAAAGGCACATTGCTGTTTTGCAATACAAAGTATATTTTTCTACAATAGAATTCCAGAACATTTGGTTAATTTACCCTCAAATAAATTTTAAATATATGTCAAAGATAGTTCATGCTTCATTGATTTGTATTTGTTTTGGGGCATTTGTATTTTTTTTCTAATTTAAACATTGTATGTTATGTTATTGTGTAAGACTGTGTTGTATTTCAATATAATGTTGAAAAAATATAAAAAATTAACTGCAGAGTTTCTTGCCGGTTCTTTTCGGTAGTAAATCATTCCGAACTGGTGGTAATTTTTTGGTATTATTTTTGATCAATTCAAATTTTTCAAAATTCAAAATTTCTTTATTTCAAGTAACAGGACTCATATTAATAACATTAGGTATAAATGCAGTAGATTAGGTATACAATTTTTAATTATAATTAATTAATTAATGTCTAAAAATAATATTGTCATTACAGGAAAATTAATTATAATAAAATTAAATCAGGATAAAATTGTAATAATAATTGAAATAAAATAAAATAAAATATAGACTGTCCTAATCCGCACTGTATTTGACATGTTTGTCACAATAGAGCAGTCTATCCTGCCAGCAATCATTGTCAGAACGATGTTAGAGATGGCTCGCACCCTGCGCACCAAGGATGCAGCCAGCTTTCGTACAATTTATCCATAGGCTGGAAGTGTATAGCGAGGTACAGTATGTTTTAAATAATAAAATTTTTACGGCCGTGGAGCACCGCGTTAACCTACGCGCTAACATATTTGCCTTAGTCGTCAACGCCCTACGTTCCCGTTCCATATCAGCGCTATCCTTAAGGTCAAAAGCAATAATATGTCCCAAATATTTAAATTGTTCCACCCTTATAGGTGGTAAATTTTCGGCTACATTCAAAAACTATGTACTGACTTCTGGTCTCATTGTATATAAGACCATGACCTCGGGCAGAGTCCTCGCAGATTTCTAATAATTTTCTCATGCCACAGACCGATACACTCAGCAACACCATGTCATCTGCGTAACTGAGATTGTTAACACATACTCCATCCACATGACAGCCGACACAGTGACTACTAAGTGTAACGATCAGTTCGTAAACATACAAATTAATGGGATGGAGAGGTAAGCCCCCCTTGTCTCACCCCGCACTCCAGCCGATATGGTTCTGACATTGTGCTCTCCCATTTAACGCTGTTTGTCTGATTTCCATACCAATACTTAAAGATATCAACGAACTCACAAGGCAAGTTTATATCCTCAAGTTTCTTCCAGAGGATATCGTAAGAAACCAGATCAAATGCTCTGGACAAGTCAAGGAAACAGGCGATCACCGGAGTTTTACGATCCGTGTAGTATTTGACGACATGCTTAAGAGACAATATAGCACTCTCAGTGGACAGCTGAGGTCGAAAGCCGAATTGATTGTCGGGCAATTTCTAATATTTTTGTAATTGGGTATTAAGCATGGCGTCAAACACCTTCGCAATAATCGTCGCAAGTGAAATAATTAATCAAATTAATAATTAAACTGACTTATGAATAAGTGCTGTTGAAAATTTTATGTGAATAATAAAGTTTGAGTTTGAAATTAAGTGCTTTAATTTAGGTAGACTGCAACTGGCGATACTCTGAAAACACATCAAACCCTTTTTTTTTAATCATTGTGTGCTCCTTGAGCTGTTTCAGTTGATTTAACTTGACTTTCACTAATTATTTAGTAATTTATTTCAAAAACTCACAGACATCTGTTTGACTTTATTATTTTTTAGTTATTTTGAATGTTGGTAATATTTGAGTTTTGTGAACGTGATTCAATAAATATTCCTAGACATTTCAATAACAAAATAAGGATGCAGGGTATCTGGCAAAGGGTTTATATTTTAACGGAATATTTATTTACCTATCTTCAATACTATCTGAAACTATATCAACAAGCTCATCATCCCTTAAGATACAAATATTGTGCAGTATTACACATGGAGGTATAAATATTGTGCAGTATTACACATGGAGGTATAAATTTTGGAAATGCTTTTATATCTTTCATAAATACACAGCTAAGGAAACTTCTAAAACGTCCTTTTTCTAAAACCCAGACCAAAGTTAATTTTTTTTTTGCCGAAGACTTAAGTGGCTGTTATATCTATATGATACCATTAATGATGGATGCACCGATTACGCCGAATCTTCTATGAGTGCCTCCTTGAAATTTGATGCTTGAATTTAGGCAGTCCGCAACTGGCGATACTCTGAAAACAATAAGCATTTTAAACATTTTAAAGTATAACTTTACAATAAATAGTTTTTTTTGAACAACTGTGTGCTCCTTGAGCTGTGTCTGTTGATTTAACTTGACTTTTACATAGCAGTTTGACTCACTTGTTTTATAGTTGTTTTGAATGAAGGTAATATGGTGCCTAACTAGCTTTACCTAATTTCAAGATTTTTCTATTCCTAGACATAAATAAAGGTACAGGGTATCTGGCAAGAATTTTGTATTTGTATTTTTTAATAAAAAAAATAAATACTTAACCTATTATTTTAATGAAAGTATTGTAAACTAAACAAAGATGAAGATTTGAATTTTCAAAAATATTGCCATTAAAATATCTTCCGTCCATTTAACTCTTATTTATAAAACGGAGCGTATTTTGTAATTTGTGAGTTTTGATCTACAAATTTTGTTTTTTTGAAGTGACGAGGGTCATTTTCATTTGGATCGGTAGGCTAAAGGGATTCTAAACCAGAAAAATTCACCTTCGTAGACAAAACTGTCCCCAGAAATCGTAATTCACGGCTTAACTGGGTAACTGTTTGGGGCGCTTTATCCGCCAATTAAATATTAAAATGAGTTAACTGAGCGTTTGTCACGAAACACAAAAGTTCACAAAACGTTGTAACTCAATGTCAGACATTAGCATGACACTTTTTTTAGAAATTAATTTTAAATCCAATTGATTTTGAGTAGTCAAGTGTATATTTTTTTAAGTCTAAAACATAAATCTGTTGCCATATGATATGGTATACGAACATCTTAGCATATGTATACTAACCTGCGTTTTTATTGCATTATAACGTGGTTTGGGTGGCTACTAATAAAAGTCTGTACTCACCGAGTTATCGTTATAAATAGTTTATTGACACATAGCACATCTAGTCTTTTTTATATTTAATTATATTTATAAGCTACGCTACAACAAAATAACATTTGCGTTTAATGTAGTCAGCAGCGTTAGGCAGTGGGGCTTCGATTTTAAAATGTGTCCCGTCAATAGTTCTTATTTAAGAAGAACTTAAACGATCAAACCGTTGCTTTATATCATCTATGTCATCACAGCTGTGCAATTTTATTAATAATGATATTCTTCTGACAAGAGCATCTAAAACTCGTGACACACGCTTGTGGCCAGTACTTTTTGAGACATCAAATCTGTCGCAGATTGATTTGAAATGTATGACATTATGTAGAAACAGAATTTTAATGAATATGAATACAAGTGAGGAAATAGGAGTCACAATTATTACTTTAAATAAAACTGGTATAGTACCTAATTACCTAAATAAATAATATAGAGAGCTGCCCCTTTTTTACACCTTAAGCAACAGTAACCTAAAACTTAAATAAATGATCAGCAATACCTATACTTTTCCACATTTGCCATGCGTATAAGTCCAATCAGTAATTGCTTTTCTGGTAAAATTTTTATGTGTCCTGGAATTGTCGTAGCTATATCTCTACCAATTTATTCTACAAGGAACTGGAAAGTGGGTCTAGAAAGTTTGTAAGAATAATAATTTTGATAACATGATTTATATACAGATGTAAGACAAAAAGCAGCCATAACTAATAAAAAGGTATATATCAATAGTATTTAAGCACAAATTATTCTTGTTAACCTAAAATAGCTTTTAAATTGATAGTCGGTATAAGCAGGCCCCGTAATTTCAAAGTAATTGCGAATCCTAGTTTTTCTTCGTTTTTTAGGCTTCTCCTGCTTTAATAGTTCTAAAACCTATGTTTACCAGTCGTTATTAGACGAACTTTCTTCAAAAAATTTAGTTAATATTCTGCAAACTAAAGCAACAAAATAGGAATGTTCCAAACCTAGATGTTCTTTCAACACCCTTCTATTTTTATAGGCTTTCTATTCCATGCCGAAAATCACAAAAATAAATTAAAAAAAAAAACAAGTAATTTTATTGATTTTTGAAATGTTCAACGCACCCGAAAACACGTAGCGTCTTTTTAGTTCACACAGCGTGGCACGTCTGGTACCTCGCTCCGCTAGCAACAAGCGAAAGATGTTTGTTTGCTGTTTAATTTTTCTTTAAGTCTAACTGTATGACTGTGCCCTTGTACGAAGGTGGGCAACTTTCTTTTTTTTTTAATTTATTTCCAAAACAATTTTACACCACAGCATTAATATAGTTTTCCCGACTTGAAACCTTTCTAGGTTTATGTAGTCAGGAAGTCGCTCTTTACAATAGGTATTTTACTATATTTGAGTATACAGTTTAATTAACACGGTTATTACTATCATAACATTATTTATTATTATTACTTAATAACTCATAATATCATATATTACAGTAAATATATATCTATATATCCACATACACATACATACACACACGCATACATATACACATAAATACCTATATATATATATATATATATACATACATACATACACATATACATGCCTACCTACACACAGACAAATACATGTATACATATTATTTACAATTTACCTATATGAATTATTGTTCGTTAACAAAGTACATCTTGAGCTTACGTTTATAATTTTTTTTATTACAATAAAGTTCTTGTATGTTCTTAGGTAAATGATTTAAAATATATATTGCCATACTCTTGAGCCATGTACATTATTGTATTTTGTTTTTTTATATGTAGGCAGATAAGGTAACTTACGTAAGTTAGGTAACCAACTTTTTATTGGAAGTTCGTTTTTTAGATCATTTCCATCCACTAATACTGCTAACTTAAATAAGTCGCATACATTTAGAGCATTGCAATGTTTTAGGAGGAAGTTATTCTCTAATCCTAACTTAAGTCTAGTTTTTTTTGGCACTATAATTTTTAAAAACGTAATTTGTAGATTGTATATTTTTCAAATGTTCTTCCGTAACTACTGATTCCATATGAGATGATCGATTCCGCCAGCGATAAGTATAAGAGTCTAAGTATATTATAAGGTACTTCGTATTTAATAATAGCAAATTTACAGATTAGTGCTCTTTTCTTACCACAGACATAGTCGATATGGGGGCCCCAGTTAAACTGATGATCAATAATTAAGCCTAAATACATATGTTGGTTTACAAATTCTAAACATTCACAATTACATATTTGTTTTTTATGCATACATAAATGCTCATGGGCAAAATCCTTGGTGTAAAGTTTGTTTTATTTTGTACTGTATGTATGTGTATAGCTTTAGTTTTTAATCTGTTGATTTATCAAACCGACATCATGGGCCTATTTGCACAAAAGATCAAAATTGCGCTACATCATAATTGTCGCTTGATGCGAGTCCTTATGTGCTACTAATAAACAAGTGTCGTCAGCAAACTGATATACAGAACCCTCTGTAAAAATATTACACATGTCATTGACATATATTAAGTACTCATAGGGACCAATTATGGATCCTTGCGCTGTTCCTTGTGTTGGTTTTACTTTATCACTATATGTGTTACCAATCCTTGCAGTCGTAAAACGGTTTTGATGATAATTTTCAAACAATTTTAACAGAGGACCCTGTATACCTATTTGCTCTAACTTACTGAATAAAGTTTCAAATTTTAAGGTAGCGAATGGCATGAAGGCTTTACTAAAATCAATGAAAATAGCAATTACATGCATTTTAACGTTCATGTAATTGTTAATATCATTGTTGAATTTCGACAATAGTTGAGATGTACTTCTATTTTTTTTGCAACGCCAAGGTGGCAAACAAGCTGACGGCCTGCCTGACGATAAGCAGCCACCGCAGCCTATAGACACTTGTAGCATGTAAGGAGTACCAGAAGTGCGTTGCCTTCCTTAAAAAAAGAGAAGAGCAGCAAAATGCTTTGTTTACTGCTCTTCTCCTTTCTCCTCTTGGACTCTCACTCATCTAACGGAACGTAGACTGCTACTTGACGTAGGTATTCTGTGAGAAGATCATCCTCACAGAAAAGCGACGTCAAGTATCCGCTCGGTCGAGCCAGCCCATTACATGCTGCAACCAGAACCTTTCTTTTCTTTCTTAAACGCTGTCGAAATGTTCTCCTCTTGATGATTTTTTTTCTTTTTCTCTTCCTCTCTTTTAGTTTTTTAGTTTTTAGTTCCTCCTCTTAGTAATCTTTCTTTGACAAAATCTATCTTCAAATCCGGCTTGGTTTCCAAGGTAGTAACAACGACATCATATGATTTAGGCATGGAGAGTAAACTGTAGTTAATTTTTTCTTCTTCTGTCAGTGCAGTTCCGGCGTTTCTTAATTGTGTATATACTTCCTCCATCTGGACAAAATGAGTTTGTAGTGAGTACTTCTCGTTGTTGTCTCGGGTACATCCTACTTCTCGTGTTCTTTGTCATAAAGTTTTCTTCCAAATTTTTTTGTAGTGTATCTTCATCCTTGACATATTCTATGTGGCTGTCTGCCACCGTACTAACCAAGATAATTCGAGCGCGTGCTTTGAGTTTCACATTCCCTTAAGTGTCCGCGAATTCCGGATTTAATATTGCATCCACACATCTTGCTCATTTAGAATTTTCTTTAACCGGTATGACTATGTGCTAAAGTTATCCCTATTAAATTGTTTAATGAAAAATCTCAACGATTCTTGAGCCGCAGCCATTTTCTTTACAATTTCCTTGTCAAATTTCTCATTACTCTTCTCCGTGTTCGCGCAGCGGAAGCGTGCTTTTAATTTTAGTTGAGGGCTTGCAGATATTCCAAATAAACTCTACATAGAATTATTTGATTTACCTTTATTTAACTTTTTACTATAAACAAGCAATTCAAACATGATGAGATTCACACAAAAATTTACCAACCAAATTTTTTTTTTTTGTCTTTATGTTGTTTTTTATTTACTGAAAAAATGTTGCCCGCTACATATTTTTAAGTTACACACAACTGTAATAAAGAATGTGAAGTGTGTTCTTTGATAATTTTATTTAACAAATATAAAATAATTGACGTATTTTTCTTTTCGTATTCTGCTGTCGGCCTGGCAATAGCGTCGTCATCCCTCCCTTGCCCCTCCCTCCCTCTTTACTTTTCATGCTTCTCTTGGTTATAGATGTTTTATTCTTTTGCAGTCTGTACATAGAAATATACATATGTATATTAAATATATTAAAAGAATAATAAATATGCATGACAACACATTGAACATTACAATAATTGTACCCACATTGGTTTCGCGGGATAGCTAAAATTACACAAACATACAATTATTGAAAGAGTAAATTAAGTAAGAAAATGACCTAAGAATAGGTTAATTTGAAAAATGCAATCGCATCATTCCTGGGAGTAATAGTTATAATGCTTAGTTTGAAGCGGCTTGGAGCTAATCGCACAGAGTTTCTTCAATGCAACCCCTTCTGCGACAAAACGACACGTCCCTTCGGCAGAGTGAGTTTTCTTCACTCAAATTTTTCTGTTGGCACTATGTAGATTCAAGTATCAGCGTGCTGATTAATATCTACTTTGCGAAGTTCACAGTTAAAAAAAGTCACTGATATTAATTATAAGTTCATGGTTCACTAATAAATGTTTATATACTTTATGCGTTGTAAGATACGTTCAAGATGCAGCGCGAAATTTTCTTAACGACACCATCTTTCACTTGAAGATGTCATCTTCGTCGATCCAAAAGCCATAGCGCACCAGGTATGTGCATATGGAGGAGTAAATTCTTGCATAGTTTGTACCAATCGCGCGAAGTTAAAAGTTTATAGATTGTAGAAAAGACGAAGCGGAAATGGCGCGAACTCATACTTATATAAAATTGTACACTCTACATGTAAATAAGTTATTACATTTTTATTTTACTATACGTATTTTAATAGTAAATATAATATGCAGAGGCGGCTAGTGACAATTTTTAATGGGTGTTCTCTAAATACAAAAACAAGAGAGGAATTTCTTAAATGCTTACCATTTATTGTTCTATTTATAACTAAAATTCATTCGCATGTAAGATTCACAAACGCGCGTCGCGCGTGTTTGCTCTCGTGTTACATTTTTATGACCTTTTGTCTTTATTTCAAACTGAATTACTAAAAATTTTTTAACAGTGTTTAATCACATCACAATAAGTACATTTTGTTATGCTATGCTATAGTTACTTATTATACAATAAACAAACTGTTTATGTAGGTATATACTTATTGCGCACGAATAAAACATTTGTTGTAATAAGAGTGGCAGCAGCGCGCCAGCGCGGTGCCGTCGGCCCGAAGGCGGGGTCAAGCTGGCAACAGTATTTTCCTTGCAGCCCAGGAGCTCCAGATTTTGCTATTTTTTCATACAAAATCTTCTGTTTCACGTGTGAGACGGTCTGGACTTTCTCTTTCACACTCGTTGATTTTAGCTCTAAGTCTTTGTACTGGTTTCATAGGAACGCAATTGCTAGCGCCTTACTTAGTGACACTGTCTCCTCAGTGCAATTCCATACATAAATCTTGAATTAGCTGTGTGTGTACAAAATATTTTTAGTGAAATTCTATTTTAATATAAAGAGTAATCGAAGCATTATAATTATTTATTTTAAGCAAAATCTAAAACATATTGTTTTTTAAGTAGATAACGCTGCACCAGCGCTCCTTAGGACGAGCCTTGTACTTTCTTGTGCTGTAGAAATGTCAAGTTCTATCATTGCTAAAAATGATAATAATGAAGGGTTGCGACCTAGGCACACTTGAGTTCTTTGGTTCCAGGCCTCCACCACATTAGTAGTTCTGTGACGTTCTTTACTTTGATATCATCCCTTCACGCTTAAGCCACTTAACGAAATAATCGTTAAATTTTGTTATTTGTTCATCTAAGTAACTGAAACCATGTGCATGTGTGTGTTATTTGGTAATAAAATAATAGTGTGCTAAAAATGGAACAAAAATTAATATTACCTATTTTCCATTACAGCTAACCAAACATTTTCTATATCTTCTTAAGGGAGAAATACTAAACTGGCACACAGCTTTACATATTCTGCTGTCTCGTCATGTTTCATTAATCCCAAAGATTCTGCTTTCTTGTATAAGTTTCTTTGAAAGTGTACAAAATATTTATGGATGGCTGCTTGTAGAAAAATATCATTGCTAGCATTGCAGACACTTTTTCAAATCCCATGTGAATATTATTTGTTTAAAGTCCGATAAAACTTCTTTTATTTTATTTATAACTTTTTTATATGTATCTTTCTCTTTATTTATGAGAAGTGCACAAAACATGGGGACTACGTTAGTTTTATTTTGTACTTTGGCTTCCAACATCTCCATGTATGGTAAATTTTTGCTTGAACTACTTATGGCAGCTATCAATGGTACCATCGCAGCAATAGTTGCTTACGTTCTATACTTCAGTCAACGCCTTCTTAGAAGTAAATGCAATAATTCTGTTGTCGATTTGTTTGTAATGAAATCAAATATGTGTTCGAAATTTTCGAGGAATGATGACGTCACATGGCTTATTAAAACTTGTTTTTGGTACTTCCAAAGCTTTACGATGATCATATAATGTGGTCTTTACGTCTATGAAGGTTGGAATATCTGCATCAAATCCTTATTCCTTCAATTTGCAGTGCGCTTTAAAAAAATAAATATTGAAACGAAATTTGTTGTGACGTCCTTCTTTATTTTGTCCACGACTACACCAACTTCGTTTTGAAGGAAATCTGGTTTACATACTCAATAATTTATTTGCACATCATGGTTAGTAACAGTGTTTTATAGTATTGTTAGTATCACATGATTACTCTGCTAGGGTGTAGCAAATATTACAGGAATAATAATTGTTATTTTTTAATTTATATAACAATAAGATTGCTACAGTATTTGAGGGTTTCCATAGCTTCTCATTAAAGAAATCGTTTAGGTAATAACATTTCTCAAGCGATATTAACTTTATCTTTTTGATGAATACATTGACCAATATGTCTCATCTGTATTTGTAAATGATTACTTACATTAATTAATTTTACGTAGCCGATACATTTTTTACGTCTCTTATTCGTTGACACCCACACACTTGAAAATTTATTATTTCTTTTAAATATGTAGGAATGACCCGCGAGCAATAATCTTTTTACTCCATTTTTTATTTTGAATAAACTTATAATAATAATAACGCTGCAGGACTTTCACTCGTCATTTTGTAACGACACACTGACCGAATGACCTATCTTATCACTTGCACTTCTGCAATATTTAAACATAAGCAAAAGGACTGCACTTATCGTCCACCTAAAATTATCTAGTGTTTTGGACACTCGTTTTACTGTTTCCGAGCGGTGTCAACTTTCAAAACCAACATATTTTAATATTATTGAGTTTGTTTTTTTTAAACATATTTTCAAAGGATATACTTAAAAACTAATCTTATTTATATTCAAAAGCTAATACATGATAGAATACACGCAGCACAAAACAATTATATTTAAATTCAACAACTATTTTGTTTTCAACAGTATTTGCTTAAGTGTCTTGTCCAAAAATCGTTTACAAACCGAGGCAAAAGAATTAAATCTTTGCAACCTGTTCGATTTATTTAGGTACTCTTTTATAATAAAGCGAAGTAGAGGGCAAACACGTAGAGTGAAGACACGTGTATCTACTATCTATCATGTATGGTTTTGTGAGATCACTTAGCGTTTCCACCCTGTATATCAATCAATATTACAATATTGAAGAATCTTATAAACAATGTGAAGTGCTTTGCAGGTCCATATTTTAAAAATTCAAGTATAAGGCCTGTTCCTCAGACCCAATTCTATTTTTATTATTATTATTATATTATTATTTATATTATTATTTATATTATTATTTATTGCTGGCTGGACGTCCGCGAAAGACTAAACTTTAAATCCTATTATGCATCGATAAAAACAACCAGATATGCCCGCGACCGAAATTTTGTAGCTTGCGTTGTATTCTTGGCCTTCTCGTCACTGGTTTGGAATGAGTTCTTTTAGCTTATTTTAATGTGAACATTCTGCTTTCATTTTTAACTAGATGTAAAAAAGAAATGCTTACCTGATGTTAAGCTATTCTCTATGTCTGATTTTGCTTTCGTTGTCTTTTTTGTTGGTTAAAAGACGACAAAAATCATTACAGCTTCAGGCTATACATTTTTGAAGCTATTTTGTTTCGAGCTGTTGAAATATAAAAATACTTCATTTTGTGCATTTGTGTGTATCATAATGTTCTATTATGGTACAATCTGTACAAGTGACCTCAGTTAGTCACACATGAGGCAGGATTATAGCCTGAACCGAAAGGTGAAGGCGTAATGAAGCTTAATCTTGTTGCTTGTTGTCGACACTATTGCGAGATTTTGCAAGAAAATGCACAGGTTTAGGCTTGTATGACGCTTATTAAATTCAGTGCACCCTAATAAAATGGATTCCATTTTCAAACCCTTTTTAGACATTAAAAAGTGTGCAGTGACTGCGATGAAGCTGTCATTATTTACGGAAGTCCAGCCATCGGTTAAAAGACATATTGCTACAGCACGCTCTACTTTTGATTTGGCGCTTTCCAGGGTCCGTGCATAGAGTTTTGGAAGCAAAATCTCACTCAATTTTTTTCTGCTTGGAAGCAAATAACCGGGACAGAGCATATGTACAAATTTAAGTGGATGGTACTCACCAATTTAAGTGGATGGTACTCTCTAGCTATCACTGTAATTAATTGCTCGTCTAACATCTCTGCACGCCGTGTGTGAACAGATCATGAACTCCGACCGAAATCCTTCATAGTCGTCGTAGCTTGCGACGACAATATACCTCTTTGCGCACCGCTCGAATTGCTGGCAACGGCGACGTACAAAGCCCAGATGTAGAGGGTTCTGCATCACTAACTGAACGGTCTGCTGTATCCAAAGCGATTTGTAGCGGAGTGTCTTCTCTCTGCCTTTTCTAATGTAAGAGGCACAGAGGGGTGCTTACTTTTTAAGTGTCTATTGAAGTTGCAAGTATTCCCACTGGGCAATGCCACTGACTGTGCACAATAAAGACACTTAGCTTTTTTATCGTCTGTTTCCGAGAAATGTGACCACAAAGCAATACGTTTTCTCTTAGACGGCATGATCAAAAGATTTATTTACATTATACAAAAAGTTCCCCGTTTATTTTATACAAGCGACCCCTCCCAACTTCGCACAGGTTGCATTTTTTATCCTTAAACCTATTTTTACTCTCAAAAATATTCAATGTTGGTAGAGTCCGCTGCGTAGGAAGGGAAAGAGCCGACCGCGCATATGAGCCGCGCGGCATGGTTTCTCACAGAGCTAACTGGGGCCACCGTCCTTGCCGTCATGATTAGCCGCCGGCCTCGCTCATCATAAATGCGTGCGCAGTACTTGATCATTATTTTGCTGCGATGTTATTTTAAAACTGCGATATCTTCTAAGATATTCATTGAAATAGAATGATGTAGAGGGCAATTTTGTTTATTATTAAATACTTGTGATGAATAACGTATTTTTTTGGATAAGGATTTATATCGTGTTTATAAAAACACCTTCGCAAATAATGCATTATTTTAGAACAAATTTGGTTAGCATAAAAAAGGTAACAGTGAGCCAACCTAAAAGATAGACATGCTGCCGCGAACTTCTTTCTTAACGGTGAACAATTTTGTCATACATGATTTTTGCGAAACTTTAACCGTTTACGCAGCGTACGCAGTGGAAGCACTCAAAAGGAAAAAAAACCCCGATTTTGAAACATTATTCATTAGTGCTGCGCTCCTATTGGTCTTAGCGTGATGATATGAAGCCTATAGCCTTCCTCGATGAATATGCTAATCTAACACAGAAAGAATTTTTCAAATCGGACCAGTAGTTCCTGAGATTAGCGCGTTCAAGCAAACAAACAAACAAACTCTTAAGCTTTTATTTTATATTTTGTCACGCGCATCAGTCGATGAATAGATCAATCAACACTAAATTTTAAATATTATTAGGTTAACAAAATAATTTTATTTGTGACTTATTTGATCCCACACATTTAATTATCAAGGTAGTCTTTAGTTGTAAGTTTTTTTACAAGGCTTTTAAATAATATTTAGTAGTTTTTCCCACACCTAATAATGGTTTACTTTCAGCTCCCTATAATATATATCAAAAATCAAAAGTTCCCGCGGGAATTACTATAACCAAGTCCAAACGAACTGTAGCTTGCTACAACAAACTTCATTAGTATAATTAAGGAGTACCGCCACGCCGATAACCAAATTTAGGACGAGTGGAGCGGAGCTGCTGGCAAGAGCTTATAAATCAACTAATTAATCCTACTTCTTACTAATATTATAAATTATATATTATAATATATATATTATATATAACTTACATTTTTATTTCGCAGCACACTAAATTTATTGTTTTTGTATACGTACACCACTAAATCTCAAAGTTTTTTTACCATAGAATCTGGTGAATCACTACAACTTATTGTATACACTATACTTTGCCAGCGGCTCCGCCCGCCCTAAATTCGGTTATAGGCGTGGAACTCCTTAATTAACTCCTTAATTACACTTATGAAGTTTGCTATAGCAGTAGCTATAGTTTGTTTAACTCTGTTCTAGTTATGCCCGCAGGAACTTTTGAATTTATCGGGATAAAAAGCTATTCCAGGACCTAACCTATATGTATGCCAAGTTTCATCCCGATTTGTCCAGTGGTTGAAGCGTAATTGAGAAACAAACATCCATCCATCCATACAAACAAACTTTCACATTTATAATATTAGTAGGATTAGTTTATTTAAGTTATAATTGTGTACACTGTTTTTTTATCCAAATATACAACAAAAAAAGAGAATGTATTGCGGATAGATGGCGTTGTTCACTAATAAAGCACGATATGGTTATGTACTAGTCTATAGCACACAATTGCCTCGATATTTCAACGTAAATTGTACGTTACCGTAGACTTGATGTTCTTTAAATTTTTGGAAAGGCTTGCTTGCTAATTCCAGCGAGTCTAAGTAGCTGTATATCATTCAATATATAATTCATTCATTTATTAATTGACCTACTACCGCCCTAAAAGTTTACTAAAGGCCCTTGGTGAACTTTACGAACGCCTCACCCTCGCTCGCCTACGGAACGCTATAGTCTCCATCTTAATTGACGAGCAGTTCGGCTTCCGCGTCAAACACTCATGCGTCCACCAAGTCCTCCGCATCACGAAACGTATTCTAACTGGCTTCCAACCAATATTAGGTAAGCCCCGTCACACCGGCGCTGTCTTCTTCGATGTAGCTAAAGCCTTTAAAAAATACATACATTTGGTACAACAATTACTATGCAGAACTACGATGTTTTGGGACAATGTAAAGGGATTCCAAATATGTACCTACCTGATGTAAAGCATTTACTAATTTCATATTTTTCTTTGTCTGAAAACCCATTAAAAAAGCTGTAAGGGTAGGCCATTCTACATAAAGCTGCATGTCATCGTCTTCATACAAAGAAAAGCTGCATGTAAAGAAATACAAGAGGTCAATACAATAAAAAATGGAAGTCATTACCTAAATTAAAACTATTTTTTAACTAGATTAACAACTAAGAATCTAAACTTATTAAATAATAACTTAATTAATTTATTGTTGTGAATCAGATAAATTAATAACTTATTGCCTTGGTAATAAAATTTTACATTGTACCTACCAATCAATAACCATCAGCACATTTTAATACAGCATATTCATTCATATAGTCGTGAATTTCTTCATTACTTTTAATAAAAGCTGACAGTCTTGCTGTTGTAGTAACTTGCCAATTTTTAAGAACATCATTAACTGATGCAGTATTATTTTTCAAACAGAGTAATAAATCTTCCTGCTCATAATCTGAAATGAAAATAAATTAAAAATAGTTGACCTGGAAAAGAGGTATGCAATTAACAATGGACCCAGATGCAAAAGAAATCCTAAAATCAAACTGAACAACATTTATTATTAATTGTACCTAACTTAAGATTTAATAATGTAATATGATCTATGATTCAGAAGTTTGCAAATTCTTATAGTATGATCACTCATAATTGTATATACCTGAGACATCCAAAGTATCTTTCACTGATGTAATTTTGGAAGTACTCCACTCTTATGTAATTTACGTCTCATGCTGTAATATCGTGTCAACAATAGGCCTCTTCCATCAGACGAATCCCGAAGCCTTCCTCTTGTATGACCTGCCTACACCTCCTGTCCAATATAATATCTACCGTCATATTACAATTATATATAATAAATAATTACTAATAATGCTACTATGAAAAGTACCTATAACAATACTTAAATCTAATCTAACTACAGTAGCGCTGTGAGGTACATTCTTACATAAGATTCATTGCCAAATGTTAGTATAATTTGGTCAGTCCAATATGCAATAACATGGTTGGGTAAACTGAAAAATAATAAAATAAAATGGAACCAAACAGTTATAACTGACAATATATAGTGCAGGTAAAATATGCGCCAACAATAAACGATTAGGCGTTATCCTACTTGTAGAGTGATGAAAAAAAGTGATGTGCCGAGTGTAATATTATTTTAATGAAACAATAGATAACTGATAAATTTGGATTATTTAATACTACGACGTGACACACCATTGACTTTCATTACACAGACCATATGACAGTGTTGCCATGGTGATTAACATATACCAGTTATATATACCATAGACTGTAAACAACATCTTCTTTAATTAATAAAAATAAGTTAATGTTTATTAATAATAACACAAGGCATAGAAAAAACATCTTTCTTTGTAGCATAGATCCTTTGTAGAGGTAAGTGCCAACCTCTACAATGCTTTATTTTTAATTTATACTTCTTTTTGGCCTAATGTTCAAATTCAAATATTTTTTTTAAAAAGGCGCATTCCAGCATTTAAAGACGTTCATCCCGCGACATCTTATTTTATTTTATTTTTAACATATTAGAAAAGTTAAACCTTAATCTAAAAAATGTAATTCACAACATATTTTGCCCAAAAATAAATGAATTTTTGATCTAGCTTTTTCTATTTAAATTAAATTCAACAACAAATCTCTTCTAAATGAATGTTTACATAATAATAGTTTTATTCGCTGTAACAATACTTAAAATAGAGTCATTTTATTACATAGATACATACATATTTTTTAGCTACCTAAGTATTTCAAAACATGTTCTATCCAATGAGTCAGCCATACCTACATAATAAAAACAGTAGGTATCCGAACAAATGAAACCTTTCAAGTGTACATTAATTGAAACACTATGTAATTAAAATATCATTAAAGATCAAGTTTTCTAGGAGGTTTAATTAAACGACCACTTCTTGTCATGTATTACTTACTATTATTATCCTGAGGCAGAGAAGATACTTTTGCAGGTTTCTGCTATGGTTCAGAATTTAACTGGGAATAAGATGGTTCAACAGCATAAGATAACACCTTAGGTGGTGAGGTATTAATTGCTTGAAGAATATGTTGGCGGTTGCTTCTGTAACTCAAACCATTAGTATCACCAACTATGTAAGACCTAGGCTCATCACATTTTTGTTGTTCATCGCATCCACTGAGACGGAATATCCGTCCGGACGTGTAGTCAGCAGAAAGTCCAGTCAGGAGCTTGTATGGTCCTCTATATCTGGTATTCTCGTTGGAGAAAGTACCAGCTGAGAAAATTCATGAGCATCCCTAATTAATTAGTTAGAGATTAAACGAGGAAATAATTTCTAATAGGATAGGACTTTTCGCCATTTTAAGAGATAGCATAATATAATAAATTAGAGATTAAATTTATTAAGGGTTTTAGTATTCGCACGTCTGATGTATGATTATTAATAATAGGTACTCAGTAGCTTTTGCTTTCTTTGAATTTTTGGTGTGACATGTAATAAAAATGTAGTAATAGCTAAAAAAAGATAAGACGAGCTCACGCGTTTGGGCCGGCGTTTCCTCGTGGGCCCATTGAATTGACCCATTAATGGGTCCACGAGGACAATCTATTAATTAATTATTAATTAATTCTTCGTGGTACCAGTGGCTCATATTTTCAAATAATATACCTTCTGTATAACCTTTAGTAAATTGCATCTTTTTTTTAGTATTTCATAGTGATGTGCTAATGCATTTCAGGTGACTTCAAATGTTAAAATCTGACGATAATTAATCTTTTATTTTTATCTCCAAAAATATTGATCCAAAACTAGTCGTTTCTTTACGTGATAGATCTCGTCAAGATCTTTATTTCAGATGACAGCTGTCAAACTAAAAAGGGCTATTTCCGGAACTATTGATTGTAGACTAGTCGTTTCTTACCAAAGCAATAGATCTCGTCAAGACCTTTATTTTCTTCGATGACAGCTGTCAAACTAAGAATGACTATATCTCCGAAACTATTGATCTTAGACTAGTCGTTTCCTTACCAAAGTGATAGATCTCGTCAAGACCTTTTTTTCCATGACAGCTGTCAAACAAAGAATTACTATATCTCTGAAACTATTTATTGTACACTAGTCGTTTCCTTACCAAAGTGATAGATCTCAAGATCTATATTTTCGATGACAGCTGTCGAACTAAGAATGACTATATATCTGAAACTATTGATTGTAGACTAGTCGTTTCCTTACCAAAGTGATAGATCTCGTCAAGACCTTTATTTTCCATGACAGCTGTCGAACTAAGAATTACTATATCTCTGAAACTATTGATTGTAGACTAGTCTTTCGTGTCCAAAGTGATAGATCTCGCCAAGACCTTTATTTTCGATGTCAGCTGTCAAACTAAGAATGACTATTTCTCTGAAACTATTGCTTGTAGAATAATCGTCTCTTTACCAAGATGATAGATCTCGTCATGACCTTTATTTTCGATGACAGCTGTCAAATTAAGAATGACTATATCTCCGAAACTATTGATCTTAGACTAGTCGTTTCCTTACCAAAGTGATAGATCTCGTCAAAAACTTCATTTTCGATGACAGCTGTCAAACTAAGAATGACTATAGATCTGAAACTATTGATTGTAGACTAGTCGTTTCCTTACCAAAGTAATAGATCTCGTCAAGACCTTTATTTTCCATGACAGCTGTCAAACTAAGAATTACTATATCACTGAAACTATTGATTGTAGACTAGTCGTTTATTTACAAAAGTGATAGATTTCGTCAAGAACTAGAAAGGGCCTATATCTCTGAAACTATTGATTGTAGTCAGGTAGTTTCCTTACCAAAGCTATAGAGGTTACTAAGATGTTATTTTTTGATAGCTGTCAATCTAGAAAGGGTTTTGAATTAGTATTTATACCTATTATATTTTTTATAAATGATAGACATAGGCAAATAGATAAGATTTTTATTACCTGTGATAATTAAAATTACTAAAATAAAAACTACAAAAAAATTCGACTATTTAAATGTCGGGTATATATTTCAAATCAAGTTATTTTATGTCTTTATTTCTTAAAAAACTAGAATACGCGATCAGTCCTTGAAATTCAATATACTAAAAGTCTTTCAGTTTTGGAAATCTAAATGGCGATCTAGTGTGAAGAAACGTCGAAAACACTTTATTTTTAATATTTTTACAATTATATAATTATTTTATGTTATCTATATACATGTTTACGATCAAGGTATTGTACTATTAGCTTTTTTACAAGTTAAAATAGATTTTAAACTTCTTAAAATTATTGCGTTTCTTTCCCGTGGCACTACTGTGTGGCACTACTAGTAGTGTCATGGGAGATTTTTCTAGGGTAGAGTTATTATTGTTAACATTATTTAGAAACAATTCGCTTTTAAATTTTAAATTAAAGTAATGTGTCTTCTGCAAACAACACGATTTATGATAGTCGTTAACGATCAAAATTTATATAAGAAATAGGAATGGCCTAAGAATAGAACCCTGTAAAACACCCATTTTTATGATTCACCTAAGGGCGCGTAATCCGTTTTTATAAACTATCTGAATCCTATTGTCCAGGTACGAGCCAATAAGTTTAAGTGCAGTACTCCTAATACCATAGTGTTGTGTAATTTATTCACATTAATTTATTCCCAAGGTCGTTGAGATTTAAAATTGATCTGTTGTCTAAAAAAAATTATTTAAAATGCTTAATGTTTCACCGAAAATATTCCAAGAAAAAATAACAAATTGTGTTAATATTGTGGCAGTCATTTACTAAATTTTCAATGCACCGCCAACAAAATTTCCTAAGCCAATGGTTAGCTAGTAGAGAATGCTGCTCGTTATTGTATAGTTTTGTTTGTGTAAAGAGAATAAGTTAAATTGAAACAACATCTTGTAGTTTTCCCTAGCCCTATTAAATAAAAAATTTTAGCTTTAGAAACCTAGGAGAATGTAATCTATGTATGCACTACCAGACCTATTGTGGAGCGGCACTACGTAGTGTCGCTGGAAGTGCCATCCATAATAAAGGTATGTAATCATGGGATCATATCAAACCGGTATCTTAGTAAAGTGTAAATCAAAACAATAATTTAATGACTAAAGTACTAATTAAAAGTCAAATTCACCAATATATGTTTTTTTGTATCTAATTTGTTATATCAGTTAGTTGCTAGTTATGAAACGAATAAGCTTTAGTGAGTCTACAATCAATAGTTTCAGAGATAAAGCCGTTTATATTTTGACAGCTGTAATCTGAAAAAAAAAACTTGACGAGATCTATCACATTGGTAATAAAACGACTAGTCTACAATCAATAGTTTCAGAGATATAGCTCTTTTTAGTTTGATAACTGTCATCTGAAATTAAGCTCTTGACGAGATCTATTACTTTGGTAAATAAATGACTAGTCTACAATGGAGAGTTTCAGAGATACAGCCCTTTATATTTTGACAGCTGTCATCTGAAATAAAGATATTGACGAGATCTATCACTTTGGTAAAGAAACTAGTCTACAATCAATAGTTTCAGTGTTATACCCCTTTGTATTTTGACAGCTGTCATCTGAAATAAAGATCTTGACGAGATCTTTCACTTCGGTAAGAAAACAACTAGTCTACAATCAATAGTTTCCGAGATATAGCCCTTTCTAGTTTGTCAGCTGTCATCTATTTAAGATGGCGAAAGAAGGACGGAAAACCACTACAAACACTAATAATTGTCATATTGAATAAATATGTCGATTAAATATTGAAGTCCCTTGAAATACGATTACCACATCACTATTCACGACAATTATGCACATCGCAGGTAAGTAAAAAAACTAAAAATTAATCACAATGTCACGCACAATAAGACGAATTTTTTCCATATTTCATAAATATTTTTTACCGGAATTACTGTTCCAGTATCTCTCCTCCTACTTTAAACCAAATCCAAATAGAACAATATATTAAAATAATAAATGACCGAGTTAAATTTTCTAGAACTTTGTTATAGAATAAGTAAATAAATAAATAAATAAAGGTTTTCAAGGGGGATCACCTTTTTGGATGCCTCTTTTATATCGTAGGTAAGAATTTTTTTAACCCAAACATAATTACGCACGCATACAATATTCATTCATTACGGTTGCGACGCGATGCAGTGGGGATACTACGTAGGAGAGCAGCCAGTGTGAGACGAAACAATAAATGACGACTATCTCTCTTTCACGACTTTTTCGCTGCGTTTCGCTTTGGGTTCTAAGTCCATTAGGGTTAGGTTGATGTGTCGCCTACTGTACACGGTATGTACCGCATACTGCGACTACCAAAAGACAACGTTTATTCCAAATATCAACGCTGGCATCGACCTCAATGAAATAGTTGGCATATTTAATTTAGATCTTTTTAAACGATAAAACTTTTATTTCCCCCATTTTAGTCAATAACACAGTCAGTAAAATTTTTTTTTAGGTAAAACTCCAGTAGCTATGATGGATGACTCGCTCAAAATTTTCTATTTAGATAATTAGCTCAAAACCTAAAGTTTTGGGTATTTTACTTTCATATATTACCATGGGTATATCGACATTTATGGTGTGACATGTAATAAATGAAATAAATAGAATAAATGGATGAAATAGTTGGCATATTTAATTTAGATCTTATTAAAAGATAAAACTTTTATTTCTCCCATGTTAGTTATTAATTAAATAAATTTCAATTTTGAAGTCGGTTTAATTTTTGTGCTAGATTATAAAAACTTACTCCGATGCTATTGTATTGAAGATAGCTGTTAACTTTTTGCAAGCGTGGTTTTTTAATTATTTTGTATACTTTTTAGTCTTGATACGTATAATTTTGTTAAAGCATAAACTTATCAGTAGCGACATCTTTTATAATTCAGTTGTAGACTCATTACTCCACCTAGCGACAACACGACACAATTTTTCCTGTGGGTCCATTTAAAATGTACACTCTCATTCAACTCATTATCACTTTACTCCTGCTAACTAGCGCCGCCATTGATATTTTTATTTTATTTTTATAATGTATTTTTATGTTTTTAGGATAAAACTGCGAATTGTAGATAGCATTTCTGCTAAAAATGGACACTTTTTAGCAAAAGTGCTATTTACAACTCGAAGCTTTATACTACAAACAGTACCTAACGTTCATAAAATAGCTTATATAACTGGTCAGCTCTATCCTTCCCAATCAAAATCCTAGGCTGCATAGTCCTGCACTATCTGTCCTTTCTACGCCGTCTTACCGGTATATTAGACAAGGGCAATTACGGTACATGGTAATACCGAGAGACAGATGGACTACATACAGATAGCATAGTATCTAGAGGTATTTTAGATTTTCCTATTGCTATTATTTTATCGGTCACTGAAAAACATTTAAAAGCTTTATTCCCGTTCGGCTCTACTTCTTACTAGAGTTGCGTACCCAAAGGGTAAAAACGGGACCCTGTTACTAATACTCCGCTGTCCGTCCGTCCGTCTATCTCCAGGCTGTATCTCATGAACCGTGATAGTTACACAGTTAAAGTGTTCACAGAAGATGTATTTCTGTTACCGCTATAATAAATAAATACTACCTACCCGTGGAGGCAAATCTGCTTTAACTCAGATCCTCGCTGGTATGGAATGTTATTATCCTAACCCGCGAGTAGCTGCCGGCGTCAAAAAACGTCCGTGGTTTAATAGGTCTTGCAGAGAAGCTAAAATTTTTAAGCAAACTACAAATGAGGCTTGGACTGCGGCTCGTAATAATAAGGATCCGAATTTTTCTGAGGTAAAACGCAAATTAAATGCTGCCTCGAGGTTCAGTAAGAAAGCAACTGCCAGAGCAAAATTACAATTCATCGGCAAAATAGGTGGGCGACTTGCGAGCTATCCTTCTGGGAGTCGTGCTTTCTGGTCGCTTGCCAAAGCTGCCGAAGGGAACTTTTGCCAGTCGCCGTTACCACCACTGCGGAAGACCGATGGTGACTTGGCCCATAGTGCTAAAGAGAAAGCCGATCTATTGGGCAGTCTCCTTGCCTCAAACTCGAATATGAACGACAAAGGCGCTGTACCACCTACTGGTGCGGTAAGACCATGCCGGAAATCTCCATAACACAGCGAGAGGTCCGGCGGGCGTTGCTTTCTCTAGACGTTCATAAGTCGAGTGGGCCAGACGGTATACCAGCAGTGGTGCTTAAGCAGTGTGCTCCTGAGTTATGTCCTGTACTTACGCGCCTCTTCGCGCTTTCCTACCACACTAGGCAATTTCCGTCTACATGGAAGACCGCGAATGTGCACCCGGTGACCAAAAAGGGCGATAGACAAGTTCCATCGAATTACAGGCCTATCGCTATTACCTCTCTCCCTTCCAAGGTGATGGAACGTGTGATCAACTCACAGCTTCTAAGATACCTAGAAGAACACGACCTGGTCAGTGACCGTCAATATGGCTTTCGCCACGGTCGCTCGACTGGCGACCTTCTAGTGTATCTAACTCACCGATGGGCACTAGCTATTGAGAGTCAGGGGGAGGCATTGGCATGTAACCTGGACATAGCGAAGGCGTTTGATCGGGTCTGGCACCGGGGTCTTCTATCGAAGTTGCCATCTTACGGAGTGCCCGAGGGTTTATGCAAATGGATGGCTAGCTTTTTGTCCGGCAGACGCATACGAACCGTAGTTGACGGTAGTTGCTCTGATAGCATGGACATTAATGCTGGTGTCCCGCAAGGCTCCGTGCTGTCTCCTACGTTGTTTCTACTGCATATCAATGACATGTTGGACATCAACAAAATACATTGCTATGCAGATGACAGTACTGGAGACGCCTATTACACGGGTCGCGCAAACATCCCCGGTTCCGTTGTGTAGGAAAACCGCGGAGAACTTGTGCCTCAAATCAAGACCACACTGTCCAAGGTCTCTGACTGGGGACGGCTAAACTTGGTCCGATTCAACCCTACAAAGACACAAGTCTGCGCGTACACCGCTAAGAAAACCCCATTTACTGTAGTCCCACAATTGCAGAACACTTCCCTCTCCATCTCCAAGAGCATTGGGATCCTTGGTGTTGACATCTACAGCGATGTTCAGTTCCGAGATCATTTACAATATGAGGTGAATCTGGCGTCCAAAAAACTAGGTGTACTCAACAGAGCGAGGCAGTACTTCACGTAGGGGCAGAGGTTGCTGCTTTACAATTCGCAAGTTCGGCCCCATATGGAGTACTGTTGCCATCTCTGGGCAGGTGCACCCAGATACCAGCTTGGACCCTTTGACTCGGTTCAACAACGGGCTGTGAGAATTGTCGACGATCCCAAACTCACTTGCCGTATCGAACCCTTAAGTCTGAGGAGAGACTTTGCCTCCCTGTGTGTGTTCTACCGCTTGTACAATTGGATGTGTTCTGAGGAATTGTTTGAAATGATGCCCATACTACTTTCTACCATCGCACCGCTCGCCATCGGCAGGGAATTCATTCTCACACTTTAGAACCGAAACAGTGCGGTTTCAGAGAAACTTCCTCCCGCGAACGCTTAGGTTGTGGAATGAGCTCCCTGCCAAGGTTTTCTCTAAGGACTACAGTATGGGGTTCTTCAAGAAAGAAGATATTGGATTTTTGAAGGGTCGGCAACGCGCGAGTGATACTTCTGGTGTTGCAAGCGTCCATAGGCCACGGTGACCGCTTACCATCAGGCGGACCGTGTGCTTGTTTGCCACCTTAGTGGTATAAAACAAAATACCATAAAACTGAGTAAAATAAATATTTAGGGGGGCTCCCATACAAAAAACTGATTTTGTTGCTCATTTTTGCTCGATATTGATAACGACAACAGGTAGACGCTTAAAATATTCACAGAATATTTGGTTATATTTCAATTTAAAAATAAATAATTAAATTAAAATAATACTTATATTTAAGAGGAGCCCCATACAACAAACCTGATTTTTTTGCCGTTTCCCGAATCGCACTAATACAGTGCGAATTTGTAACATGTGTAAAATTCCAGTTGATTAAGTAATTGATGTTTGCCGTTTGATGTTTTTTCTAATTTAATTGCTTACTAGCTCATTTCCGCGACTTTGTCTGCGTGGACTTTTGAGAATAAAAGAAGTCTACACACAGTAAGCTTTGCTGTTTCAGTCACTCAGTTTCCTCTTTAATTACATACAGTACCTGGAAGACCGAGCCCTGCTCGTTTCTTTTAATAGCGCCATCTATTGATAAGTAGCTTTAGTGTTGCTGTGTCGGTAAAAATAATAGTATTACTACTCGCCAATAGATGTCAGGAAGAGTCCTATTTTACAATTTATCATTTTCTGAAAACACGGATAAAACGACGTTTTCTAAAAATAAAACCGAGCTGGATCGATTTATAGCCCCCGAAACCCTGCATACTAAATTTCATGAAAATCGTTGGTGCCGTTTCCGAGATTCAGATTATAAATATATTTATATACATATATACAAGAATTCCTCGTTTAAAAGTATTATATAGATATTTAGACAATAAAATAAACTTAATTGTTTACACTTTTTAACGTTTTTTTTTAACAAGAGACTAAGAAACCGTAAACAGAAATGATATCACTATTTGGTATGTATAATATTTGAACAAACATACATTTGATATTAAATAAATGGTAAACTACGAACTTAACAAATTTTGATTTCTAAATAAACAAGAAAGTGAAATTCACTCTTGCGTAAAACAGCCTTAAGCATTTATCTCCCAAAGTAACATATCATTTTCTACAATTTCCGCATATTTTTCTCCTTTATTTCTGTCTTTGAAGAGTGGCCTTAACGTCTTTAATTGTAAGCCGAGAAGAGCGCTGGTGTCCATTAAGTCGTTTAGCTTGTAAGCTAAAGTGGGGTTGTAGTGGAGTTTGAGTAGACTTGGTCTAGAATATAGATACTGACTGTCCTTCAGGTTGCGACGAGCCCATGACTCTATCGTCTTATTCCCGCTTGCTATCTGTAACATTTGATGAAGAGATATATGTTTGGACATTGACATTGCACACAGCACCAGTTGGTCACAAACTAAGCAAAGCTTGTACTTTGAATTCCAGACAACGGATACAAATACGTTATATACTTTGTTTGTAATAACATACACTTTATACATAGAAACACCCAGTCTTAGGACCAATACAATCGAACCCACGCCCCTCGATTCGGCAGTCGGGTCATTACCCACTGAGGCACATATTGATATAAATATAAACTAATTTTATCAACTTACACATTTTGACTGTCTTACTGGCTCAGTTGGCAGTTCTCTTGCCTCCTGAACCAAGGAAGGTGGGTTCGATTCCCGCATAGGACAAGCATTTATTAAAAAGTTGAAAAATTAATAATACTAACTTGTCATCAACTAATATCACATATTTTTTATTGTTTGTAGAATACGTTCCTTAGTTTTATTTTGGGGTTCTGCCAAAGTGGCCGCTTTAAGACAATACCCGAATTAAAACTCACAGACAGACATATATTCCACAAACAATGTAAAATGTTTAAAAGGTATTTAATGACTAGTTAGTCTTTTTAATTTTTTTACAATACGCTTTGAACGAAGAAAAAATACCTCATGGCGGCAGCGCTAGTGTTTAGCATACGGGCCTTAGATTATCTGTATGGTACTTTTATATTAGATATTTGGAATACAAAATAAAACATATAAATGTGATGCAATTCACGCTAAAAATGGTTTCAAAAACTACTTTGTTTTATAAGCATTGAAAACGCGTGAATCAGGCAAACTACCAAGTGGCAAACTAAAAACTTAACTAATAAACTATAATATATCAAAATATCATACATGGTTTTGATATTTGCAGTAATCTTTAAATGAAAAGAAAACTACTATCCTAAGTATTTCGTATAAGTCTACAAAAACGCGAAGTTAAGTCTGGCGCGAACGGAAGCCTTAAGAGAAATATTATAATTTTTTTTTATACCACTAAGGTGTCAAACAAGCGCACGGTCCGCCAGATGTTTAGTGTTCACCGGAGCATTATTTTAAGATAAGATAAAAAAAAAACTTATTGTACATACCCTAATGTCACCAACTTGTCTAAGAAACAGCGATGAAAAATAATACCGTAGGCTATCAGTACTGGTGCTAAAGCTTTCTAGCCTTCGTATGTAGGCCTTCAACATGTTATAGCCAGTTCTTTTGTATTTGAAGACCTGTAAGATACAATTAACATGTTTAGCATAAGATCTTTAGGAATATAATATTTGCAAATTCAACCTAACCTCCTCCAAAAAGATCTACTCTGAAACTAAAATTTTAAACCTAGAACAATTACACAAATTTAATACTTGTATTCTAATAAGAAAAATCCTAAATAAAGACGTAAAGACTAAAATAACATTCACCAAAAAACTCCAAATTCAAACGCGTATCACTATACAAGCAAACAAAATAGTCTTACGAACACCAGGAACTACGGCAAAAAGAGCATACTGTTTAATGGGGCACAGATGTACAACAAACTGCCCAATGATGTAAAACAAGCAAAATCACTGTATGTTTTTAAAAAACTTCTTAAGCACTTCATGTCACACAAACATTAACATATCAAACATTAATAGTTTAACCAGTATTTGATACATAATATCATTCATAATATAAGTTAAAGTAGCCAGGGTGTAGGTATACCTATTATAAAGATTTAAAACTTCATCAAAATCAAACTACTGTAATCAAATTAAACTAGTATCAACTTGTAAACAAACTTATATTTAAAGGACAAAAACCTTAGACATATGCACATACACATCAACATATCAAACTCGACGTAAACTCGAGAACATATATATACATACATAAACACACACACACAAAAACATACTTAATTAACCAATTTACACATAAACATACTAATAATATAAATATACTTACCCAATATTACCACCATTTCTTACCAATTACCTAAGTAACCGTTAACCCACGACCAGCTGAGTTGTGCTACCCGGCTCTGGTCACTCGTTAGCGAAACCAGTATTATGACAGAGATAAGCACTTACTTACCCATGCTACAATGATGCACAGCTAATACGCTTGCCTACCGTTTCTATACAATATTTTTAGACGCAATAAAATGTCAATCTACCGTGCGTCCGTCGTTCAACCAAATTTTACAATATTAAAAACCTATTATACTTCTCATGTAAGCAAAAAAATCACGTTTGTTATATGGCCCCTCTTAAATATTTGTTTTATTTTAATTTAATTATATATTTTTTAAGTGAATATATAACAAAAGATCCTGTAAATATTTTAAGCGTCTACCTGTTGCCGTTACCAATATCGAGCAAAAACGAGCAAAAAATCACGTTTTTTGTATGGGAACCCCCTTAAATATTTATTTTATTCTGTTTTTTAGTATTTGTTGTTAAAGCGGCAACAAAAATACATGTTCTGTGAAAATCACAACTGTCAAACCTTCACGGTTCATGAGATACAGCCTGTTGACAGACGGACGGACGGACGGACAGCGGAGTCTTTGTAATAGGGTCCCGTTTTTAGGGTACGGAACCCTAAAAAGCCAAAGATTAAAATTTCAGTGGGCAGGATGGCGCCTTTTTTTTTTCTAGAGACAAAAAATAATAAAATTTGTTATACATAAGTTAGGTATAGGACTGATTGTAAAGGCTGGCTAAATATTAATCACAGTCAACATTAATTTGTATATAAAGTAGGTAGGCACTTAAGGTTTTTGTCCCCGATGGTAAAAAGGTCAGTTAATTACATTCATTAGCAAAAATAAGCCAAATAGGCCATAAGCCAATTATGGGTGAGGTTTTTTATACCTAGACGTAAAATTCTGTGTTTTTAATTTTTGTCTATACCTATGTCTGTACGTCAACAACAACGTCAAATATACAAGCGATTGAACAGTTAACTCAAAAAAGCAACAGTCGTGTACTCTTAAGACGATGCACTTGCACTATCTATACACTCGGAGCGTGCTTCATACAAACGAATTTATCACTTATTTTTGACACTTGTTGATCAAACACCACGAAATTTTAAAGACATGTTTTAGTAATAAATATCTAGGTCTGCAGTGTGCCAGTTCTCATTTAAATTTTATAGTTCAAACATATAATGTTTTTCATACAAATGGTTTCAAAAAAGATTTTTCGTTAATAAAAACATTTTACAAGATTTTGGAAAACCACAGAAATAGGTATTTGGCTTAGCATTATGACTAAAAACTTTCACGGTGACTGATCAGTAAATGTCAAAAACAAACGAGAAATTCGTTTGTATAAAGCCCGCAGCGAGGCGCCGCGAATCGTATTTTCTTAAGAGGTTTCTGAACCAAAATGTTCGATTTGAGCCCGCGTAGAAGAAAGCGGGCAAGAGATCTATATCAGGAGAAATACCTATGTCTGTGGTTTTCCAAAATAACCGATTAAGTTAAAATTTGGTAGGTACATTTATATACACATATGAGTTTCTGTGACCCAAACACGGATTGTAATGTAAATAATTGAATTTGGATTATGGGGATCACATTTGGAGATTAATTAGAAAATTAAATAAAAAATTGTAATCATGTGAGATATGAAATGAAAGGGCTTGTTGTGAGGGTCACAAGTATATGTCTTTATTAATAATTATTATAGATCAAAATAGACCATTCCCCGTTTATTTCCGAATCTTCTAAACCTAAAATTTAAAAAAAAAATGTGAAATATGTAATTTCTTACTTTTATATTACAGGAAAACCTATAAGAAGTTTATGTTCTTGAAATAACATGTTAAATCTCTAACGGTCAATATTGAGCGTACCATTTTTTTTATTTAACTTTTATATTTTTAATTTCATACAATAAAGTGTTTACAAACAAACAATTTAATGAGAACCTGTACACCTACATAAAGGTGATTATTACCTGTTTTTATATACGGGAATATATTTACGTACCTATACTAATGTAACAAAATTTCCTAAAAATAAAGCTCAAAAAAGTTTTAGTAGGTATATAAAAATACGCATGTACCTAACTATATTTATCAATAATAATATTTTCAATACAAATTTAGATTACACTACCAGCGCAATATTAAATCTAGTTTACTAGATTTAGTCTATTTTAGTAACCACTATGTGAACATATTTTATAAATAGGCCCAATAGTAGTATTTTAGGTATCTGAAGGTAAGTTTAGATGTGGTGAAGTGCGACGAAACGCGTCTCGGCCGAGAAGTAACGCACCTACATAGTATGCTTATTTAAATACTAAATAGCGAGTAAAAAAAATTTTTCTACAACAACGATTTTGAGGCTTCCGTTCAGAGATCAATTCGTTCTTCTCGATCTACTTTATCAAGAGAATACGATTTGCTTCATACAAATGAATTTCCCACTTGTTTTTAAAATCTGCTGTTCAAATACTGTGAAATTTTGAAGACATGATATCAAGTCAAATATATTTATCTGTGGTTTTCCAAAATCCCAAAATAATTTTTTCATTAAGTTGTAATCTTATTTGAGACCATTTGTATGCAAAACTAGAATCCTGTATAACTTCTAAAGTATACAATTAAATAAAAAAACTGTCACACTGCAGACCTAGATATTTATTCCTAGAACACTTGTTTAAAATTTTATGGTATTTGAAGTGTCAAAAATAAGTGGGAAATAAGTTTTATGACACACGCTGCGAGGCGACGCGAATCGTATCCTCTTAAATAGTTATTCATATTCTGTCTGAACTAACTTTATTAATGTATATTTGCACAAAAATTACAAATTTTGTTCTGCAACAATATATACAACCTCCCTCGCGCAACGACAGACGGAAGACAGGAATTGAATGGTGTTCTATAACTGTAGCGATCACGCTTTATTTGGTCGGGTTATAATGTGTTCCGCTGTATTAGTCTAAATGAAACATTAATTACTTTTCTATCGTTTAATGAAACATAAAAAAATCATAAAACTTGTGTTTCAATCTAAATAAATGCGCCAGTTTTTTTTAGTATAACTTTTATCTAAGTACCTTTGATATATCAAATGACAAATCCGTAAATGACGGAAAATAAGTAAATTTCAGAGACAATATCAATCAAATTTGCTTAAAAACGATGATTCTGCGACTATTAAACCCTTAATTGAATTGTGGTATAAACTTTTAGTTATGTGCAGGTACGGAATATCACTATAAATATTGGTACAATTATTTTCTATATGACGTCATACTTTTATATTTTAGGTAGCATACAATTATAAAAGTACCTACATATATTTTTGATACCCTTATTAATTTAAGAACTGATAAATATTTTCGGCAGTTTCACTCCCACAACACGTATTTCAGGACAGATATAAAATAACTATTTAATAAGTGTAGAAGGGGTATCAGTACAGAAATATTTCCGGTATAAATTTCCAGTTCTGACATTATTACCGGTACTATACAGATATTCTGTACAGATATCCAATGGTTATGTGTAATCGGACCTAACATTCTTATAATCAAGTGTAATAATGCGAAATACTAGAAAATTAGAGCAGCAATTACTGACCAATGAACATGGAAGGCATTAAGTTCATCAAAACCGCATATAGAATTTCAAAACCAAAGTACAATGGTAAGGCGTAATCACTCACACATTTAATGAAATAAAGTAATATGTCTTGTAGAACCTGAGTAATATTAGTTTCATTTAATATTGAATATAATAATTTCACTAAGAAAATTATCGTATCCGTAGACGTATCAGGTCTTAATACGTGTACTCAGTGCAATGCAGGTTGTGAATTCGAATCTCACCTTATGCCTTTCTTTTTGTTTTTGTGACATTTTACGAATTATGAATGTTTTGTTCAGTTAAAGAGCTTAGACCAATTTTCTAATAGCTATTAAGTTGGATGCGGACACTCCATGGGTAGACATTTTACTTTTGTCGTTGCTGATTTGTTTCTGGGGGTGCTTGTGCTGACAAGGTTGTTTGGTGTTTTTATTTAGCTATTAAGTTAGATGCGGTTACTACATAGGTAGCCATTTTTCGTTGAGGATGTGTTACTGCTTGTGCTGACAAGGTTGTTTGGTGTTTTTATTAAATTTCTTTGCTGAAAATTATATGCAGGCTAATATCAATATTCAAGAGAGGATGCGTATTATAGAACTATATAATATGGGTTACAATATATCTCAAATTTGCAATGATACTTGTTTGACCGTAAGTATTTTGTTTGATGTTAATGTTATATCATATTTTTTTAATACCTCACTTTTTTGTAAGTAAATATCTAAAAAAAAATGGAAATATAATACAGTAGCTTGAAAAATGTTTATTTTAATCTGGCTATTTGGTTTTTAGTGGATTACCGTAAAGCGTTGGGTCTCACGCAACCAAGAGGAGGGGAATTTATCAACTCGACCTCGAAGTGGACTCTCGCGGCACATTGATGCGACTCAAAGAAGATTTATGGTGGAACAATAGTTTCATACCGACTGCTGTGTTTGAGAACATGTTTAACACTACTTAGACCAGACTGCCTAGTGTGAATTTTTAACTCTACTATCACGTTCGCGTCCACAAAATAAATGTATTAAAATGAAAGAGCACCTCTAGCGGATGCGTTTCGAGACGGTTTCTTTCTTAAAGGACTTTTAATGAATACGCGAACGCTATGGTAGAGTTACGAACTCGCAAAATCTCACACGAAGCTTTGCTCGCTCGGTCTATTAAACACATATATAGTGTAACAGAATAGGGGTACTATACCGTAAAAGTAGGTAGGTAAACATAAAAAAAGGGAATCATAATATAATTTAACACAAAAGTCTCTTATGGGAATCAAAACCAACAGCTGATGGGCTACCTTCTACAGCAGACTACATTTTTCCTTTTTATTTTCTATTTTATTTTAAGGAACTTGAACCTAAGCCCCGTGTTAAATGCTGACCTACATACTCGTAACAATTACCCAAGATGACTGCTTATTACGCCTTTTTTGTACCATTCGGCAAATTCTCCAAATTTTATTAAAAGCATGTAAAGAAATTTTTATTATTACCTGATAAATAAAGTTTCCTGTCACATAAGATTCAATGTAATGCGTCCCGTAGCTTCTCATGAATCTCCTGACTTCTGCCGTATCACTGACATTAAGAGACTCAACTGCCCTGGCTATATGTTCCTTAGCAGTCCAATCATTCAAGGGTTCCAGGGTGACAGCTTTGTGGGCTTTAGTTAGGCGAACCAATACAAAGCAGCAGTCATTGGATTGTAAGTCGTAGCCAATTCCTAAGGCTCGCATAATTTCGTTTGGTATCCAGTCGCCCATGAACGCTTTCCATGGTTGGTCTGTTCTGAAAGAAAACTGTTGGTTGGCTAAGAAGATCGATCGGTGAATGTGCGAAAAAAGCCTTTTATACTACCTTAGAAGACACAACAATTTCAAAATTTAAATTCTCATCGACTTTCTTTTATCTATTCTGTGTCATGTTATCAAAAAAGCCTTCTACTCGACGAATATAACACACTGTATAAATATTGTCAACACAATTTATACGCATATAGGCAGTAAAAGATTGATTATAGACTAAATATTGGTAAGATTTTACCCTTGAATTGTGAAATTCTTAAAATAAGCGCTAAGCAACTGCTCAAAAGTCTCGCAGAGCTGAATATTCATGTTTAAAATCAGGTCTCCGCCAAATTCTCTGCTGGTGACATTCTCAAACACCTTGATGTTCTTCTCTTTAAATGGCCCTGGAGGTTCTTTTAAATCTTCTTCTTGATAGTCAGCTGAAATCACTTGTGTTACCTGGGAGAGATCTCCGTAACTGAAAAACGCAGATAGAAGAGTTGAGGCATTAAATATTATACATATAATTATTTAAACCATATAGAAACACGGCCACACAACTAGCTTAGTTACTGCAAAAGGACATGCATTTTTTGGGCAGAGCCGCTGGCAAAAGCTAGTGTCAATCTTATATTGGACATTTAATTTTACAAAACCAATTAAATATGTAGTAGACAAAAATTAAATATGTAGGTGCCTAATTAAGCACTTTTCTAATATGATTTCTATAAACCCTTTTTTAATTTGGCAAGGTGACCTCAAAACTGGAACTTTATGTTAAATATCAGTTTTACTGGTACATAAAAAAAAGAGCAAAACAGTCCATGCCACAAAAAAACTACAGTAAACCGAATATATTGTTGCATATCTTTTAAATGTAGGAGATATGCCTACCTACGCCATGAAAAAGGTAATAATGAATTATACGGTACATAATTTAAATCTGTTCGTCCGTGTGTACGTCACAGTCAGTAGATACACAATTGTCATCAAGGGTCGCAAGGGTTAACGGTTCTATCGGTAAGAAACAAAAATTGGGGGGGTTTTTGAGGCTTTTGGGCCGTCTTTACGACAGGACCTAACCAACCGCTGACGTAAGAAAAAAGTGTTTTCATAACTGTATTTAAACTTATATTGTAAATGCGAACGTTTCTTTATTCTACCCTCACGTCGCAACAGAGCATCCAATTGCACTGAAATTTCACCCAGGAATAGCTGAAGAAACGGAGAAGGATACTTACTTCTATTCTTCAAGCTCCACTGCTAAACTAAATAGGCATATATTTGACATGAATGTACATCTGTACAACTTGACTCATCGTCATAGCGATGCAATTTTATATTTTGACATAAATAAATTTATTTATAATTTTAGACTGACACTGGCTGGTATGTCCATGCCTATGAAATTTAGACGAGAAATGGCTACGTTGTTAGCTTCTAATATACATGATTTAGATTTAAGTAGTATTAAGGAGTCTATTGACCTCTCTAGCGTTAGTGCTATGTCTTATAGTGCTGATGTTATTAGCTGCACCCAGTCAGTTCCTATTTTAGATCATACTTTAAACTGAGTTCTTTGACAACAGACAATGCCTATTTTTTTAACATTGTTCATCAAAATATACAAGGCATTTCTGGCAAGGAATTGGAAATAGAATTATTTTTAAAAAGTCATAATATACATATGTTGTGTGTAACTGAGCATTGGCTAAGTAAACATGAATTAATGTTTAGTTTCCCCAATCATTATTTGTCCAGTGCCTTTATACGAAAAAATGCTATTCGAGGGGGTTCATTAATAATTGTTAATAATAATATACAGTGTAAAGACCGAAAGGATATAGTTAGCCTCTCACTTGAACGCATAATAGAATTGTCTTGTATAGAACTTAAGAATTATATTATACTTTGTGTGTATCGCCCCCCTTCTGCAAATTATAATTCTTTTGAGCCTGTAATGGAACAAGTTCTAAAAAAATTTGTCATTCTAAAAAGTCAGTTATTGTTTGTGGTGATTTTTATATTGATCTTTTAGAGAGTTCCTAAACAAGAGATAGATTTATTAACTTATTTACAAGTTTTGACTTAAATTACTTGTTTCTGGAACCAACTAGAATTACATCGACTTCAGCTACATGTTTAGATAATATTTTCTGTAACGTTGAAGTAAAAGATAAATCTATTATTAACAATTTGCCGTCCGATCACTGTGGTCAAATAATAAAAATTCTACACAACTATAAAAAGAAATCTCAACTAGTAACTTGTAGACCTGTGACCACTGCTCGATTAAACAATTTTAAAGTTAATATTGAAAAGAAAATTCCATATTTACATTTCATGAATGATAATGCTAATAATCTTTATAATATTTTTTTTGATTTCTTAAGTAATGAGTTCGAGCAAGTGTTTAAAGTAAAAACTTTTAGGCCAAATAATAAAATGAAATTCAAGGACTGGGCTACTGTCGGAATACACCGAAGAACTAATGCATTAAATTCCTCTCCATTAGAATCAGAGTTACTTTTAAAATGTAATGTAAATAAATGCAAGGCTATATTTAAATTTGAGCATGTTACCTCTGAAGACATCATAAAGACATTTAAATTACTAACTCAGAAAAAAACTTGTGACCTATGGGGTATATCAGTCAAAGTCCTTAGCGGAATTATTGATATTATAGCACCAATCTTAGCCATAATATTTAATAAGTGTGTTGACGAAGGGATATTCCCAGACTTAATGAAATATAGTAAAATAATACCATTTTTTAAAAGTGGAAGTAAAGATGATCCTAATAATTTTAGACCTATCTCTATACTGCCTGCCTTAAGCAAAATTTTTGAAAAAATTATGTTCAATCAGATGCTTAAACATTTTAACTTAAATGGATTACTTCATCCTCAACAGTTTGGTTTTACAAAAGGGCGTTCCACAACTGACGCAGGTGTTGCCCTTATACAGCATATATTTGCTGCTTGGGAACAGTCACAAAATGCTATTGGTATCTTCTGTGATCTATCAAAGGCATTCGACTGCGTGCAACATGAAACTCTTATATGGAAACTGAGTCATTATGGTATTGCAGATTTGGCTCTTGAGCTTATCCGCTCATATTTGAGTAGTAGAATGCAGAAGGTTCAAATCAATGAAGTAAAATCCAATGGCTCTGAAGTAAAATTAGGAGTTCCTCAAGGTTCTATTTTAGGTCCTTTTCTATTTTTAATTTACATAAATGACTTGCCTTTCTTTGTGGAGAAGCTGTGCAAGATTGTACTATTTGCTGATGACACATCGCTTTTATTTAAAGTTGACAGAAATAAAACTAATTTTGACGACGTAAGTAATGCGCTTTCTCAGGTTCTTCAGTGGTTTACGGCAAATAATTTACTTCTTAATGCGAAAAAGACTAAGTGTTTAAAATTTATGATGCCAAATGTCAGAAACATAAGTACAAAATAATCCCTAAACGGAGAAGAAATAGAACTATTAGACTCAACAGTGTTTCTAGGTATTACATTAGACAATAGGCTGCAGTGGAACCCTCATATTTCAGTTCTTGCAGGAAAACTCAGTTCAGCTGCCTATGCAGTTAGGAAAGTTAGGCAGCTTACAGATGTTGACACTGCTCGCTTGGTCTACTTTAGCTATTTCCATTCCGTCATGTCTTATGGCATTTTGCTTTGGGGTAAGGCAGCTGATATTGATACAGTCTTTATTTTGCAAAAGAGAGCAGTACGGTCAATTTATAAATTAGGACCTCGAATTTCTCTTAGGGAACTATTTAGGGAAATTGATATTTTAACTGTTCCTTGCCAATATATCTTTGCTTGTATAATTTATGTACGCCAAAATTGTCACTTATTTGCAAAAAATAGTGACCTCCACAGTGTTAATACAAGGAATAAGGATAAATTGGTAGTTCCAAAATGTCGTCTTCAGAAGGTACATAGCTCTTTCGCAATACAAAGTATATTTTTCTACAATAAAATTCCAGAATATGTGGTTAATTTACCCTCAAATAAATTTAAAATATATGTCAAAGATATTTTAATGAAAAAAAGCTATTACAAAGTTGATGAATACATAAATGATAAAAATGCTTGGAAAAAATAGAACTTAATTGATTTGTATTGGGGCATTTGAAATATTATTTTTTTAAATTTAAAACATTGTATATTATGTTATTACCTAGTGTAAGGCTATATTGTATTTTTATATGATGTATTAAAGATTAACTAGTGAGTTTATTGCCGTTGCTGCTCGGTAGTAAAGCATTGCGAACCTTCCAATCTTCTCTTATATTTTGTTCCTTTACTACACACATTGTAACTAGTACAATCGAAGTTTTATTGGAATTGCTTGAGTGTGTCATGCTCTCTCAAAGTGTCTCTGCGGTGGTGGCGTGTGTGTCGGGTCGTTACGTTCCCTAAAACATGGTTGAGCGAAGCGATGGCTGATTCATGTGTCATACTCGTGAACGGGTGCCGCCTGTGGAGGCTGGTCTGCTCTTGCAAACTTCTTTGTATTCTTAGTATTTAGTCTTACTTTTTTGTTTTGTTTATTAATACTGTAAGACATTGATTATTTCTTAGTGATGAATACATAAACTGTCTTGTTTATATTAGATACTTTTTTATGTTTTGCTTGTGCTTTATATTTCATGTGTTTTTATGTTTGTAATGGAAAGTGTCCTTTTATGATAGGGAGGGCATTTTCCAATATTTTAATTGGACGCTGTAAAAGAAAGGGAGAAAAGAAATGCCCTTGCTGAGTTTCTTGCCGTTTCTTCTCAGTACAAGGTCTCCCGCCCTGTAGACTTACGAACCGATGGCGTAGTGACATTCATAAGTGCTCAATTATTGTAGCCTAATCTGAATAAAATTATATTGAATTGAATTGAATTACATCAAGAAAAAAATAAAAAAATCCCGACGGAATAACTTTAACCGAATTCACCTCCCACGAACTATAGCTTGCTATTCTAGACTTTTTTACTGTAATCAAGGTATTGCCGTTGAAATTCCACGTCGATAATCAAATGTAGTGGGGCCAAAGCCGCTAGCAGAATCTAGTTTCTATCTTATATACCACATTTGATAAAAATTCTTTATAGTAATGGACTACATAGAAATTATGGTACCTAATTAAGCACTTGTCCAATCTGACCTTGACAGTTTTCCTAGATAAAAACATTAATTAGCCAAGGTGACCTCAAAACTGGAACTTTATATTAAATGTCTGTTTTTCTCGTACATAAGAAAGTAAGAAAGAAAACTGACAATGCCAAAAGAAAATATATTGTTACACTTTCTTTAAATGTAGTATGTACATGTCCGACCGCAGTCTACCTACGCCATCAGCAGTTTCTAATAGGGCTCCGTACCAAAAAGGTAATAAATGACACCTACGGTAAAAATTCATAATCTGTTTTTAATCCATAACACTGTGTGACACGATTTTTCTAACATAAATAAGATTACGTGATTTGAATTCCTTATTCCATTGTTGAAAACATTGTCAATTGATATGGTTGTCTAACACGTCACGTTTCTAAGTTATAGTGTCAATACTATTTACGTGTACCCTCGTAAAAAACAAAAGATCAAACGTTGTTAATTGCAGATTTCTTTTAATACTGAAGTCTGTACGACTATAAATTAAAAGTTTTAGTGGTCTTAAGATAATTCTAACAGTTTATTTGGGTAATCATAACATTTTTTTTGTGTAAAATTAATAATTTAAATAAAAAATATGATATACAATTTTGATACTGTCTTTATTTATTTATAGTACATCAATTTATCATAACTTTAAAATGATACGTGTTACAAAAAATCTATTTCAGTTTTTCTGTTCAGCAGGTTTATTTTGATAAAAAATAGCCGTTTCATTAAATGTTAGAGCACAAAAAAAAAAATTTGTCACACAGTGTAATTTTAGTTGAGAATCGACTTTGACCGAAAATCTCAAAAATATGAGTCTAAATAAGCTTTTTCTCCGATACATAAATCTAATCGCGCTAATCTAAGGAACTACTGGTCCGATTTGAAAAATTCTTTCAGTGTTGGATAGCTCATTTATCGAGGAAGGCTATAGGCTATATATCATCACGCTCACACCAATAGGAGCGCAGCACCAATGAAGAATGTTTCAAAATCGGGTTTTTTTTATCCTTTCCAGAGCTTCCGCTGCGTGCGCTGCGAAAATGGTTAAAGTTTCGCAAAAAATATGTAGGTATGACATTCCCTTTAAAAGTTCTAAAAAATAGTCCGCAACAGCATAAAACCAAATTTGTTCTAAAATAATGCATTATTTGCGAAGGTGTTTTTATAAACATGATATTAATCCTTACCCAAATAAATATTTAATTTATTTAATTTATTCATTCATCACAAGTATTTAATTTAAAACAAAATTGCCCTTTACATCATTCAATGAATATCTTAGGAGATATCGCAGTTTTAAAATAACGTCGCAGCAAAATAATCATCAAGTATTGCGCGCGCATTTATGATGTGCGAGGCCGGCGGGCAGTCATGAGGGGAAGGGCGGTACGTACTATTTAAACATATTTTTACCTTCTGTGTCTTTTTATAATTGAGAAGTTATCGTAAGAATCCTATGCCGATAACCAAATTTAAGGCGGGCGAAGCCGCTGGCAAAAGCTAGCACTAGATAAAGATACACTTAATGCGGTAATAAAATAATCTTTCATATAATTATTGCTATTTACGTGTAATTTACCTTGAAAAAACCTTAAATTTCTGTATTAAACCGGTTTATATTTAAATGTGATTTTGCGAAAAAAAGCTTAATTAGAATGATTAAATTGTTTCTTTTTTACGATATTTTAATTATTTTAAACTTGAAACTGAAAGTAAACAGTATTCAAACACGGCAAATGGTAGTGGTATGTGATGTTATAAAAAGAAAATACATTTAAAATCTGTTGTTAGTAATTGTTAAAAACTATCTGAAATCATTATTTCTTACTACTAAAATTAAATGTCGAATCTTTGTATTGTATTTGTATAGCATAAATATTTGAAAATATCATAATTTAATTGAAGAATACCTTATTTTAAATTATTTTGCCATGTTTTTGACAGTTTACGGCCAGAGAGAATTTGAGATAGAGAGGAAAATTGTGGAAATTCGAAATACAAACGTGGAAATGGAAGAGTTTCTGTTATTGTATTTGTAAAAAATAAACAAAAAAAATTTATGCAACTCTTATAAATAAATATTTTGGAATCGAATTTGTTAAACAATATAACACAATTCAGTAAGAATACTAAAACTATAATAACTTTCAAATATACACTTTTTGGACTCGCGTAGCGAACCCATTCACAGCAGTGGTTTCGTGGCTTAAAGCTTGAATTTGTGTTCCCATTTTATCCATATAACCATTAAGGATATATTGTGTCTACTACTTCAACAGGGGACCAAAGTGGCGAAGTGACTTCTATTTTCAGTAGGTGCAGCAAAAAAATCTTATTTGCTAATTAAAAATTTGGCCTCGGTTGATTTTGAAGATGAAGGGCAAGGAAGTTAAATAATCGAAGCAGTATTAACTGCGGGCCGCAAAAGTTGAAATTTGTATGACCTCTTAAACAACTTTTTGGGGATAAATATAATTTATTTTGAATAAAGGCGGCAGGCGGCGGCGGCGGCGGTTCTGGGAAACGAAACAGAGGGGGGGAGGGGGGGGGCAAATTGACAAATCCGTTTAAGTAGTAGTATGCAAGGTCCTGACTAGCGTTCTAAAAGTTTGTAACAAAAGATATATCTTAACTTTATTTCAAAAAAAATCTTGCATATAACAACGTAAATATACGTACAAATAAATATACATACATATATATAAAATAAAAAATAATAGTATATGGAATACTTCTCGTTTAATTAACCAACTGCAAAAGGCAGTATATAATCGGAAAAAAAATGTGTTATACTGCAACTGCAAATATTAGCAGTTTTTATATTTTTTCCTAACTACTGCTGCGAGAGAGGCTTTGCTTCTTGCCAAATTTTATTATTCTGAACGAAAAATACTCTATAGAGGTTATCTGCGAGTTTCAAAGTATACGTCACAGTTGGCTGTTTTTTTTTTATTAAATTGACTTACGGCTTGATTATTTTACAGCTCCAAAGAACTGTAGGCCTAAGTATTTGATATTAATTCCAACTTGATATCTCCACTTGTTCCTGAGAAAAAAGACTTAACAGACCTACACGGACAGACAGATGGACAACGAAGGGTTCTGTTTTCGTTTTGAGATTTGGAACGGTTCTATACACCACAATCCTGAAACTCAAAATCTAGGGTGAAAATTAATCCACCTAGAGTCTATGTAGAGCCATTCTGTAGGGCCACCACCGTCTCTAGACCGTGGTGATGAATATTATCATCGTCAAATTACCTGTCACTTCATTGATTTCTGAGGTCTGTGGTGCTTATATACCTTATTCTATAGTAAATCTATCTGATCATCCTGTATCTTCTTATATACATGTGCATATTTTTATAAAAAATACTATCTCTAGTACTCAAATTTTACTTGGAGTATATTATAGTCCAAATCCCCATACTTACTACTTCACCAATTTTGAAAAACTTCTTGTAAACATCACACCTCAAAATGATTATACAATCATCATGAGTGACTTTATACTTGTCTTTTGAAAAATGACAATCGTAGCCTTCAACTTCAGTCAGTGGTAGATGGATGTAGCTTGCACATACTCCCACTTAATGCTACTCACTTCTTTCCCCTCCCTTACATAGTACACCCTCCCTTCTGGACTTAACAATAATTTCTTCACCTTCACATATTATTAAACATGGTCAGTGCGCTGCTGACGCTTTTTCCTAGCATGACTTGGTCTATGTTATAAAATCCGACTTCCTAAAACTAAGTTTAGATTTCTTCTGCAATGTAATTTTAGTGGGATGGATACTCAACGCTTATGTAATGTTGCACTGAAATCAACTGGGATTCGGTCATGAATGCATCTACAGTAGATGAAAAAATTAAATTGTTTAACTCACAAATTACGAGTATTTTTAGGTGTTTTGTTTGTTTCGGGTCCTGTTACGTAACGGATGAACGTAAATAAAAAAAACCTATGATAGTTTCCTAGAATCAAGTAAAAAAAAATTAAATAAATTAATTAAAATTTATTCACCAGTTAAAAATGACATCAACAAAATGAGTACAAGAAGAAAGACAATACAAGCAGGTACATGGGTAGAAGAGCATAATAATATTCAAGCATTCAGTTATATTGTAGATCACATTCTAAGGAACATATTATTAATTCAGATACAGATAATATCTATCACAATAATATTTAATGTACCTATACATGTATTCTTATAATATTTCAATACCCATATGCATACACAACCATATACATACATATATATACACACATACATATACACATACATGCACATGTATACATGGAATATAATTGTAGGTACTTGGAGGGACGTCTGACTCCCAAGCTAGGTACAAGATTTGTGTTATGGGAGTCAACTTTTGACAGAGCAAAGAGTAAAGGGTTGAGTGTGCAGACATGATAAAATTATTATTGTTTAAAGTAATAGGTATGTAAATATAGTTAATAAAATAAATGTATCTCAATTGGTCCGGAGGAGTAATTAATATTGGAAATCTTGCTTGCCTGTGTGTAAGTGTGAGAGCGAGTATAAAAGAGTGTGTAGGTATGTGATATATGTCATAAAATTGAGTAAGATCGTTGGTTAATAGAAATAATAATATAAGGAAGTATGGACGCACGTAAGTTCTATGGCTTAATTAATTGTTCGGTTTCAAAGTAGCTCAGATTCAATAACCAGAAAATTAATAAACGTTTACATTCAAATTTGGAACATTTATAAATAGATAGGATTTTATCTGCTTTACGAGTATTATACAAGTTTATGCTCAGGAATGTATACTGTTTTTGGGTAAAGTTTGTATTATAAGGTTCTATGTGTAAAATAAAATGCCTTAATGTTAACATCTTTACCTTGCAATTCACATGTAGCTTAATAAAATAATAAACAAACATAATATTAATAAGTCTTTAAGATGTCTTCTTGATACGTTTTACAATTGCCTGTTATGATTTGATAAGGTAACAAAGGACCAAAAATCTTTCACAAATACGAATAATGCTTGAACATTTTTTCATACACTAGAAAACAATTCCCCCAAATTTATTGAACTCACATAGCATTTACCGGTTAGTAGACTTTAAACTTCCACACCTAACTTATTTAAATGACATAGTATTTACCATTTGGTAGACTTAAAACTCCCACACCCAAAATACTAAACTCACGTAATATTCACTTATTTGTAGACTTGAAACATCGAAACCTCACTTATAAAACTCACAAAGTATTTATGACATTACTGAACCACATGCACAGCGTTCATTTTATTTTTTATATTACATCACTTCTATTAAGAAATAATCAACAAATTTGCAGCCATCACCCAAAAAACGTCACCCGCCTTTAAATGTAAGTATATTATTACTGATCAATATTAGAACGAATACACACAGATTTCATACAACCAGTTCAACTTAAATAAGTCTAAAACACTCATTTGAATCTATAAATATAAATAAGATAAGGACTTACTTAGCAAACACGTCTATTGCGTTACCAGCATTCAACTCATAACCTAAATCACCGTCTTCACATTCACATTTCACTATTAAAAATATAATAAAATATATAAATAACATTTTAATTATACGGCCTTATCTTAAATTTTATACACTATACGCGTTGAGGCAACGTTTAAAGTAAACTAAGATTTTTTTTAACATTTTGCTAATGTTAAATACTAAGTAAACATTGTATGAACTTGACCTAACAGATTAGGTCGTTGTGTATATAATAATACTATTCTTATCACTTGACTTTATCTGTGGCAGTGTATTAAAAGTGTGTCTGATGTTAAAGTCATTCGTTTAGTGTGTTATTTTTTAAGTATTTAGTGTTCTTTCAAACAGGATTCTGCGACTGCGAAATTGATTCATATACCAGTTTAATGACGGGTGTCTATTTTTATGTCGTGTCAGTTCTTTTTTTTTTTTTGTGTTTTGGTCTGACTGGATTTGGATGTGTCAATAGAGAAATTATGTACTTGTACGCACAAGTTTTTACTGTTTTCCAATGTCGTCATATCCATACTAATATTATAAATGCGAAAGTTACTCAGGCTGTTTGTCTATCTGTTACATCTTTACGATTCAACCGCTTTTGAACCGAAATTTGAAATGAGATAGTTTTGGGAAAGGACGTAGGCTACTTGAAAACGTCAAGTGAAAGTTGGTATTTTGCTATAATTGAGGAGTTGCCATTGAAATCCAACACCTATAACCGAATTTAGGGCAGGTGGAACCGCAGGCAAAAGAGAGTTCTATGTATTTTTGAAAATTTGAAGCTGATGATGAAGCTGACAGGCACAGAGATTGTTCGGGGAACGCAGAAGGACTTAGGCTGTTTTTTATCCCGGAAAAGTTCCCGCAGGAATAACTATGACCGGATTTCTCGTAGGCTAACTATAACTACAGCTATAGTAAACTTTTTTTATAATCAGTCTTTCTTTATAAAAGTCTTGCCGTAGAAATACGGCCGATAATCGATTTTAGCGCAGGTAGGGCCGCGGGTAACAGTTAAGTAAGTAATGGTCACAGCTTTTTTTTGTTAACAAAAATAAACTTCGCCTAGCGAAATGCCATACTTATCTGGTGGAGCTATACCCATTACAACTAATAATAATCTGATATTTGACAACGTTTATATTAGTTTCACCTGTTTGTTTGGGTCGAATTTTGCAATCGTTATTTCAATTACTTTCCGACTAGCTAGAACGCTCAAATTTTAGAGGGAAGCTCAATTACGAGCAACACCATAACAACATGTAAACGACGTGAAGTACTGCTTCGCTCTGTTGAGTACACCAAGTTTTTTGGACGCCAGCTTAACCTTGTCTTGTAGATGATCTCGGAACTAAACATCGCTGGAGATGTCAACACCAAGGATCCCAATGCGCTTAAAGATGGAGAGGGGAGGGTTCTGAAATTGTGCGGCTACAGCGAATGGGGTTTTCTTAGCGGTGAACGCGCAGACTTGTGTCTTTGTAGGGTTGAATCAGACCAAGTTTTCCCGTCCCCAGTCAGCGACCTTTGACCGAGTGGACTCGATTTGAGACACAAGTTCTTCACATTTTTCCTTCACAACGGAACGAGGGATGTTTGCACGACCACAATTTGCATTAATGTCCATAATATCAAATCAACTACTGTCAACTACGGTTCGTATGCGTCCTAAGAATTTTTTGCTTGAGAATTTTAGCGTCTCTGCAAGAACTATTAAACCACGGTCGTTTTTTGACGCCGGCAGCTACTCGCAGGTTAGGGATAAAACATTCCATACCAGCGAGGATGTTCTCAATGACTGCGGCTGCGCAGAAGTCAGGATCTTCTGACCTAAAACAGAGCTGCCTGCACGGGTACGATGCATATAATTCTCGCAATTCATCCCAGTCTGCCGTCTTATGGTGTCACACGAGACGCCAATTAGTTGGCCCAGATGGATCGAGTTGTGTGCATGACATTTGAGTCCGAATGAGACAGTGGTCCGAGGAGCCAAGAGGCGCATCCACTGAGACGAAATAATCGTCCGGACGTGTAATCAGCAGAAGGACTAGTAAGGAGTTCGTAAGGTCCTCTATATCTAGTATTCTCGTTGGAGAACCAGCTGAGAGAATCCATAAGACAGCGCAAATTCATGAGCAGATATTCTTGCATAATTATTGGTTCGAGAACTGAGCCACTCACGGTGGCGGGCGTTAAAGTCTTCCAAAATAACTAGCTCCGCTGTGGGATATTGCTCTAGAACTTTGTCAGTCGACATACTCAGGTGCGTGAAGAGTCGAGTTACGTTCGTGTCACCGCTATGAGGCTTGTAAAGGGAGCGCATAGATACGAGTGTAGCCGCCATAATCTACGCGCACCCACAATATCGACAGAAATCTGTCTTCAAAGATATGAAGACGGCGACAACAGATATCCTCCCAGACGAACATACATACACCGGCATGACTCAAAAAATTGTGCTCGAGTTTGTAGGCGGGATATTAACGCATTGTTATGTGAATCGATAACAATTTAAAGTAAGGAACTTCGACCAGTAAGAAATGAATATTTATATTTGCTTATTATTATACACAAACATACACGTTTTATATTCAAACAATTAAAATATACACACTCGATAATAATATTGAAGAGTCTGCTTCTGGGTTAGGTGACCTAGGTCATTGGACTTTCACTTCTGTCTATTAATATTCTATAGATATTTTGACACCATTTATGTAATTACCTTAAAATCTAATCTTTTAAATTGTCTCCCCTTTTTTCGCAAGAACCCAGGACTAAGTAATTTGCGTATGATATACCCCTAATGTGTATGTAGGATACTTTAATTCCTTGAAGCGTAATAAATAAGATGAAATGATATTTCACTTCATAAAATGATGAAGTATATCATTTTTTTAAATCTCAAAAAAAAATATTGTTTACTGGCTAGTAAATAATATTTTTTTTCTTGGGATTTGGCCTCGCCACATTCTGTTATTGGCACAGCATTACTACGAAAACAAGTTTCCTACATATAGCTATAACTATAGGAATAAGGTGGCTATTAATATAGGTAAAAAAATCTCTTTTAGGATAATAAGTATATCCTGTAGGTTATTCTTCTCAGTTTCTCTAGTTGTCCCTGTCACATAAACCCATCGCTCTGTTGCAACGTAAAGATGTGCCTCTCGTTATCCTCCACGAAAGAAATATTTCCATGGGAGCTCTTAATCGTATCCATCTATAGCCATGTCTTTTAAGCTAGTCCGTGCCAAAAATTTATACATATAGCCATGTCTTCTCTCAATCTATACATTTAAGTGCTCAGATTTAAAATTTGCGAATTTATATGCAAAAAACCGGCCGAGGGCGTGTCGTACCTACATTACACTCCCTCGCAACCTAGTTGTTAGTGTAGTGCCGGCTGCTGCGCAGAGGTAGTGGGTTCAATTACCGCACTGGACAAACATTTATGCGATAAACATTTGTGTTTGTCTTGAGTCTGAGTGAATTTATGTATGATATGTATGTATTAACAAAATAAAAGCATATGAGTATTTGTGTCCGTTGTCTGGTTTTCTTAATACAAGCTTTGCTTAATTTGAGGCGAGATAACGCTGTTTGATATGTCCAAAATTACTATCGAAAAAACTTATGAAACGATTTTTTCCCTTATATTATGATCTAAAAATTACACACAATTTCTTCAACTTTGGAAGCCAATAACTAACAAAACATAACATATCTGTTTGGCGCAAAGGCAGATCCAGAGAGGGGGCACTGAGGGTAGTTGCCCCCCCCCCCCCCCCACTAAAAGGAAATATTGTTTCACAATAAAATTTATGTGCGTTTAAAAAATATATAATAAACATTGTCACGATCGTGTATTGTATGTAAATACCTTAGTCCATTGCTTAGAATACTTGGAAAATTCAGTGTTATGGATGGCAACATTGAGCTCGCCGGACGGTGACGACGCAGTCAGTACAGAGTGGTACGTCAGTGCAGTAGCAGTAAGCTAACTCACTTCCGCATTTATTTTATTTAATATGGAACGACATAAGTTTTATACCTTTCAAAACAGACTTGTCAAATTAACAGGGGTGTAAATTGATTCCTTGGCTAAAAATACTGATTTGACTGACCAAAACCCTTTAAAATACTAACCAAATCTCTAGAATCCTGACCCTTGAAACCCAAATATGAATATTAGTTGTTGTTAGTTAAACTTGTTGAAATATGTGGAAAATGTTTGTGAATACACCATCTCCGTAGCTGGGTAGCTACACCGCGTTTTATTAATACAAATGAACTATTAATTTGAACAACAATTGATTATTTTTTTATTAAAAAAAGAAGTTATTAATTTGTTTTTCTTATTGTTGACATACTCGTATTTTTTTCTGCTTCTTCTTTTTAATTTTATTATTTAATTTTAAATGGAATTTCCTGATCACCTACCTACTGATTATGCTGTGAACCTTTTAAATTTGTCTTCCTTGCTTATTTTTTCTTTTAATTAAATTTTTTGGATGGTTCTTCTCTTAAGCTAATGTTTCGACTTCTTCTTGAACACGTTTTTCTTTAATTAGCTTCTGTTCCTCACAGTATTGTTTGTATCTTTCATATGTGAGCAGTTAAAAAAGATGTTTTTTATAACCATGTTTTTAATTCTGTTTGTGTATGTAATGAATGCTGGTTTTTATTACCAAGGTTCTCTTAGAAATACTACTCCTTTCGTCAGGCATGATGTTGCCCGACTGTGAAAAACTACAAAATTTATAGTCCGTGAGTCTCCCGACTGAAAATTTGTTAAATGATAGTTAACGCAATTATTTAAAGATAAAAAAAATTTTTTTTTACGTCATACAAAGTGAATGAAAGGTAAAATTTTTTTTTCGAGACTTAGACCCATGTTCCTTGGGGAAATTTGTTCAGTATTAGAAGCAGATTTAGCTCCTGCATTATTATATCACTCTTGTCACATGTTGTAAATAAAGTAAGCGATACGTCGATAATTTAATGCAGCATTCATTTTTACCGCGCTCTCTGCCTATAAAATCCTGTACGTGATTTTTTTTACCGAGTCCAAGCGCACTAATAGAAAAAAATAGTCTACGCCACCAAGACAAATTTTCAATGCGGCTAAAAATATACTTTTAAATCTTTACTCAACTTCACTGACGTGACTTTGGTAGAATTTTATTTCTATTTTTTTTTTTGTTTTTTTTTTTTATTCTTTGAAGTTATGACTTGTAGATAAATATTTAAACAGATTATATGTTTGGTCTGAATTCATCAATCGACCATAAATGTGAAGGTCCACAACTATCTGGTACGTTAAATGTGAACATTAATGTCATATTTAGCGATAACCTTACTAACCTATGATTCTAGGTGGAATTACCATTTACGATACGATTTATAGTTCACATTATTTATTATAATCACCTTCCTCTTAAATTAAAAATAGTCACAAGGATTAACGTTCAAATGTAAAGTGTATCCAATAAGAAATAGTAAATACCCAATCTATCATGAAAGTTTTTCCTGGCTGAAGATATATTTCTACTACTCATACTGTCAAAATAATCAATGTGTAAACGATCATTGCCTAAAAATCTGATGTTATGGTAAGATTAGCGTAGCCAAGTTTTAAAGTCAAATAGGTCCAAGTAAAAAATTAAGACGCTGCGCTGTTGTTATATATGTGTTTTATTTATTATTATATAAACAAAAAAAACTTTCCAATATATACGACAGAACGGAAAACCTATTTTACGCGTTCTAATTTTGAACAGCACCATCTATAGTAAGAGAGTGAAAAATACAATACATTTTATTTCATTAATGTATTATATATATAAATATAATGCTTGTAAGACATAGTATGTAGTAGTAAGTATAGTAGGTGCTGTATGCAACTAATTGTGCCCTGCGGTTTAACTTGCAAGCAACTATTCCCGTGAGAATTCTCGATCGGGATAAACGGTATTATTATTATTTATTTTTCTTCTCAGTCTAAAAATCGGCCCATCCCCTTTTCTCTTCCCTTTCGACTTGATAGACATATAATTTGTTTCGAACTATAAACTTATTTACACTGCACCTGTTTGAAATGAACCTTCATGCATGCAACAGTTAAGTTCACTACTAACCTGTTCAGTGGGTTGCATAAACTATCCAATATATATACGACAGAACCTAGAAAACCTATATTACGCGTTCTAATTTTGAACAGCACCATCTGTAGTAATTATGTGAACTATATTGTCAATAACGTCAGTATTACAAAAAATTTACTACAGCACGGACGCGAAACAGGAAGAATTTCGTTTAATGACCGGTCACTAATTGGTGTCTGTTGCACTGTCATAAGAAATTCTACTTTTTAATTACTACTATTTTGACAACTGACACAGGCTAAAAAGTACAAGGTCAATGTACGAAATGCTTTGTGCCTCGCGTCCGTGCCACTTGTATTTAGTTTTTTTTTTTATTTAGAATAATTTTTGATGCTAAAGTTAATGCAAAGCGTGGTAATTTTTTTTAACTACTGTAATAATTTTAATATTAGTTTGAATTAAACATCTTATAGATTTACAATTATTATCTTTTCTTTTCCTCGGAGGTGTAGTATATGAAGCACTATGTATCACTCGGGGTAAAATGGATTTTATTTAACTCAAACTACACCCTCGTTAGTAATCGGTAACTTTCACTCCTCGGTGAACAATGTACTATTCAATCAAATTAAAACTCAGGGATAGTGTAGCTATTGGTAAAAGAGTTTTTAAAATCAGTTCATGGAAATGCTGTACTAATTGAGCTATCAAAGCACTACTCTGGCCAGTTTAAATCCCGACTACATCTTTACTGTTTAGTGACGCATTTGGTATACGAGTTGGAGAGCTTTGGCATTGGACGGTTAGACAGACAGCGAAGTAACAGCGTAATAGGGCTCCTGTTTGCCCTTTAGGCACGGAACCCTGAAAAGCTTCGCTCAGAAATATTAGTTTTAAAAAGATTTTTTTTACGTTGCTAATTGCACGAAACACCACTAGAAAATAAAAAAAGACGGATGGCAAAAATTTGACAAAAAGTTTTTGATATCCTGATTCGAGAAAAATTTATTTCAATGTTTTATTTGCTTCAGTGTTGTGTTTCCTGTTTCTATTAGTGGATATTTGTAATCCGTGTATTAATTTTATAAAAAAAAATATTTTATTAAGTAGAATGAACTATCTAGTACCTACAATATCTAATATTTATGTAGAAGTAGTTTGAGATAAAATTACAATTTCATGAGTCAAACACTGACCTTAATTCCGACGTGATAACAGAGACAGGTAAGAAACGAGAGGAATCACTAACCGTAACACAATTAACAATCTCAGTTCAAGAATAGAAGGATAAATATTCACTTAGTGTTTTTAGGGTATCTAACAGGAAAATTAGAATACTGAAAAATGGAGAAAATATATTAAATGTGTGACAGTATAACGAGTTGAAGCGCTGATAGCCTTGTTGAGATCAATGATTTAATTAAGAGGATCAGCTCTGGTCCTCGTGGAATAAGATCTTAGGGGCGTTGAACCTTCGGTCCTAGTCATCGTTAATAAAATCAGTCGTCAAGCCAAATGAGGTGGCTGTAGACTGTTTAAAAATTGACAGTCGAGAGGACAGTGAGCTAGCGCTCGATATCATCCGCCAAACCGTTCTGGGTCAATGTGGTGGGCTTTTTCGCTAAGGAGAGGCCTGTCCCCATGGGACCTTGCCAGGAGCATCCAAGGTGGAGCAGCCATACTGCCCTAAGTGCTGAAAACCTCGAGGATTTTCCCTGTATGGTACATTATTGCTATATAAATATTTTAATTTTTTAGATGCCTATGTAGTTCAGTGATGATACACAGCGGCTAAGGCAACAATATAGTCCCAGAGACCACGACGAAAACTACGTATCATCTGTTTACGGCCAAAAACCGTATACTAGATAATAACCGTTATAGATGAAGTCCTAAACCCGATTAAGTTGGCAGTAAAGGTTGTTCAGACGAATCGGATAGCACTATCACCGCTCTTAGATCTACCACCTGTGTCTCACTGACTGCCTCAAACGAAAACCTCTGCTTCAGTTCATCATTGGTAACGTCAGAAAAATAGTTTCGTAAATTTTATTAACAAAAAAAAAGTTCCATACAAAATAACTTTTTTTTTGTTGTATAAGGCTTCGTAAATTGTCATATTATATACAGCCGCACGTGCTCAGGCGGAAGGCATCGAACTATCACCGGCCTTAGTCCTTACTAATATATGTACTAATGTATGCCCCTTGGCCATACCTGCTGTCATTCTTATATTGGTATCTATTGGTATGGGGTGTCGTATACGTTATTTTGCGAGTTGTTAGCTTCTTAAGTCAAAAATGTTGTGTTCCCCCTTTAACTTTTTCAATGTGGGTTCTAAGAATCTGCAAAAAATTACAACAATAGATATTTACACATATTTGTAAGGAAAACTGTAGTAAACAAAATCGGATTACATTTCCTTTAGACTGACATATATATAAATAGTTAAATTTTACGGAATCCCTAACCTTAGGCACGTATGACAGGCAGTTCAATGGATTACGGATGCACCTTAAAATCGCAATGCAAACTATTAACCAATCGAAATTATCAAGTGCTGCACTAAAATTCTTAGCTTTGATTTAACAATTGGTTATTTTGCCGCCTCATCCTTCTCCCTCTCCCCTTTCTACCCCTGCTTAATTCACATCGAAAACACACGAACTGCCGCAAAACTATACGAATTACGCTCATTAGTTAAAACTACCCACCTATTGTAAAATAATAGTATTAGTCCAAAATATCCCCAGCCATGTGACCATTATATATAAGGAATCATACAATAGGATAGTCAAATAAATTAATAAAAATTAAATTCGAATAAATTAACAAATTTTATATATTTACATATTTTTAACTATATTATTGTAATTGCTGTATCAATGTCACGCAAACAATGTGTTCTTAATAAATCTATTCAATCTTTTAAACTGCACGTCTGTTTAGAATAAGTTCTCCAACTCCAACACTAAATCCACAAATTAAATTAAAGTTTCCTCTCCTGCTTGCACCACTCGATTCCACTTTTTCATATATTTTTTTAAAGCCGATTAACCGAGTTAATAGTTTTCTTCTCATTTTTATATCACTGATAATAATAATAAAATAAAATTTATGTTTATTTAAATATTATTTGGAGTATAAATAGTAAAAAAGGGTGCTGTGCTTTTTGTTTAAAACGTAAAAAGTAGAATTACCTTACCGCAAACCAAAACATGCCGCTATTTAAAATAACAAATTCATGAAATTTGCAGTAATAATAATTTGAATGATAAGGAAACTACAAACTCGATAAATTATAGAAAATGTATGAAAATGCGGAGTCGATGGGCGCATGGGTTAGCTTTCAGTAAAGGACCAGCAGGGCGATAAGTTAATTCCAATGGTAATCGTTTTCAAGTCCATTATCATAACCTTTGCCAAGCACGTATTCAATAGTACACAAAAACTACGCGCGCGGTAATTGACTTGAAAAGAATTAGCATGTGAGTAACAAAATCGCCTATTGCCATTATTCAATATACAATACATTAAAATAAAGGAGAATGGGCAATAATGTTTAGATTTAAATTTTGAATGCGATCAGGTGTTCTTATGCAAAAAAACGTCTATAATGAAACACGTGAGCTTGTGATGGCATATTTTTAGGCTATTTCATAAACATTCATTTATTATTTATATCGATGATATTCTTGATTGAACCATTACTTATGGATGCACCAAGTTGTTTTTGTTTATATGATAGATAAAGTAATCTTTTTGATCATAGAATAAATATATTCAATCAACGACTTGAATAATTTTACCTACTATAACTTTAGGTTAATTAAGCAGTTATTTAATTTGCTGTGGGATATATTTTTATGGTCCCGTACAAAAAAGAAACATATTACGAAACTTCTCGTCCTAATGCACTATGTGTCAACCCTAGGGGCAGCATTTTAATCTCTTGGACCAAGTCCATATAGACTTTTGCCTATTCTCCTTTAACATCTTAACTAAATATTGTGAAAATAAGATCGACTATCTATTTAAACTTAATTAAAAATTTTCTACATTACACATTAAATATCAAATGCTAAAACTCATTTATAATTTACCTATTACGAAACAAAAATAGGTTTAATTAAATGCATTCTCTAGTTTGATCCCAAATAGCTTTGTACAAATGAATAACTACACATACTAAGTTTTACCATGCACGCATGCTGATTTCACCACTTTCTAGTTTGTTAATAGATTGAAGTACGTTATAGCTAATATTTACAATTTATTTTCTAATTATACGTTTTCTGGAAAGAGGTGAAATCTGATTTCTTAATCTAAAATTTTAGTTTATTTTTTATATTTCTAACATATAAGGTATTCCCCTTATAATATTCTAGGATTTTTGTTATATGTCTATCATGTCTCATATTAGGTATCCCTCTTTTAATAATAGTTAACTACTGACAATCTATTTTGATATATCGATATTATATATCTATATATTATACTACCTACCTATATATTATATGAATATTATCGATTTTGCTATTTTAAGAAACATGATTGTGTATAGCGTCAGGCTATTTATTCCCCGAAGTGGTTAACCAGTGGCTGGATACACACCCTCATTATAATGTGGGGTACAGATTTTTTTGACCAACCAATTTAGTCCTGCGTGACAGGATTGACAAGTGGTGAGCCCATCATCGAAACACTGCAAATCAAATCAAACAATATTTATTCAAATAGGTTTCTAAGAACACTTTTAAATCGTTAATACAATGTAAAAAATGTTAATTTTTGCCAAAAAGAGCTGCTTATGATACAATGAAAGTGGTTTAAGGTGGTTTTATATATGTCTTTCCTGAAAGATGTAAGCGAAAAACTAAAACAAGCTCAAAAATTTTAGGTTTTTTGCCCCCCTCAAGTTAGCGTAGGGGCCTCGAGGTCAAAAACTCAGACTATATACCCTAGAGTACCCCCAAATAACATGCCAAAATACTTTTCGGATACCCTATCTATCTGATTATATCGACCGGATTAATAACAGTTATGCTGAAAAGTAGATGATTTTTAAACTCAATACGAATAATTCATGGAAAATGCATATCATTTACATTTACAAATACATAACCTCAAAACTAACGTTCCCTGTAGCCTGTACACTCCTCATCCCAACTTTTTATCAACACTTTTTATCTGGTTTTGTTTTATTCCATAAATAAACTAAACGTGAACAAAATGTGATATGTGCCCACATAATACTAAAACGTGGCCCAAACATGTATGGAGAATGGCCATTGTTATTTACTGTCTTACTACAATCTAATGTGAAATGCCTCGTGTGCCCTAGTTACATTTTTTATTTTATATTATACTACTAAGGGGGCAAGCAAGCACACGGTCCGCCTGATGGTAAGCGGCTACTGGGGCATATGGACGCTTATACTACGTACTCTACAATGCTCTTCATCCCTTAAGAAGAATTGTTATTAGGGTGGTGGTACCATTTTAATGTTAGGATTTTGTGTTTATACATACTACCCGGAGTAAAGATTAGTTAAAGCTCAGATAAAGGTTAGATCGCGTAAGTAGGTACGTCGTTTTTGAGCAAATTTTGTAGGCATCTGAAGGAAAAACAAAAATTTATAAAACTTGCTCCTGTCTAGTGCATTATTTTACTGAGTGATTTTCATTTATTGTATTTAATGCTTAAAAAAAATAATCTCGAACTGACCATTACTTCAACACTTGAGCGAATTTTAAAAGCGTGTATTGCATTTGCTAGTAATTAAATTCGGTTAAATGATTAGAATTGTTTGTTATCTAGTGTATTGACTATAAGTTGTAGCAAAAAGACAAGTAATGTGACTAAAAAACTGTATAAACGTTAAATTCCATACTAATGATATAGAATTTTGAGGTGTATTAATGGAACAATTTACTGAAGAAATACATAACAAATACATCTCATAGTAATGTATATGACATTGTTTAAGTATTACAGAAATAAGCTTTGTGGCGTATATCGCCCTCTTAAGTATTTAATTTACAATAATTAAAAAAGTAAAACATAAGGTTACTAAATTCATTTCAAATCATTATAATTTTAAGGCACTTGTATGCAATAATTGCAAAATGTTATATAAATTTGTTTAAATTAACTAATGTTATTTACAAACACTTCATCATATTCGCGGCGCCTCGCAGCGGGCTTCATACAAACGAATCTTTTTCTTGTTTTTGAAATGTAATGATCTGGTGAGTGGTGAAAATTTGTATTCATAATTTCAAGCCGAATATCTATGACTGTGGTTTTCTAAAATCTTATAAAACTATATCTTATAATACTATACTATATTTGTTATTAATAATTTTTTATATAGTTTCAGACACTTTATGTGAAATACTAGATTCCTTTATAACTTTTAACCTATACAATTTAATATAAAACTGGCACACTGCAGACCTAGATATTTATTTCTGGAACACGTCTGCTAAATTTCATGGTGTTTGATTTGTGAGTGTCAAAAACAAGTAAAAAATGCGTTTGTATGAAGCATGAAAGCATGCATGACGCCGAATTGTATTCTTAAATGTTAATAGTGTTGTTACGCCAAACTAGAAACCCGGTTCTAAAAAGCAGCGACGGTACATAAAATATTAAGTAGGTAATTTTCTTTTTAGTAAATATTTTAATTATATATATTATTAAGTAGATAGTCATACTAAAATTATGGAATAGAAATATTTGTATGTTTTTGTTTCGCTTTGTAAAACAAGAATGACTTCAAAATTGTTGATTGATCATAATTTTTTTTTTCAGACTGTTCATAAAACAATATGTTACATTTACAAATACTTAATACTTTCCAGATTGGTAAAGGCTATATAACGAGGGCGAAACCGCAGGCTAAAGAATAAAGGTTTTTAATATTTAATGATATGGTTTTATTTTCATATAAAATATAAAGTTATTAGAAAAAAGCTGGTGGCGGAACTGTGAAGAGTAGCGTAATAGACAATGGGTAAGTAGTAGGCTATGCCGGCTGAAATGGGTAAGTAGGTACGCTGTGCCGCCTGAAATGGGTAAGTAGGTAATTTGTACCAGCTGCAATCGGTAAGAAGGTACACCGTGCCGGCAGAAATGGGTAAGTAGTACGCTGTGCCGGCCGAAATGGTGCCTGGGCCTGGATACGAGTCCTGCCTGATATAGAAAATTTAACTTGTGTAGGTATATATCATAGCATAGCAAGTAAGCTCGAAAATGTCGTAAGCGTTACAATTACAATAACGATTTGTTGCATATTTCCAGATAATATATTTTGAATATATACATACATATATGCACTTATTAAAATTAATATTTTTGCAGCTAGTCAACCATTACGTGTACCATTAGTTTACATAGTCAACACTCGCCAGCGTGTGTAGTAAAAAATACTTAGAATATTTATTATTGTACCGAGTAATTTTTACAAAATTTGTTCTAAAAGTAACTGGCAGATCCACTTTTCACAGAAATCATTAAGAAACAAGTGCAAGTTTACGGAATACGTACAGGGAGGCTATTGCAAACGCTCTCGAGTACGCCAGACTTGTGAATTCGTGAGAAAAAAGTATGCCAGTAGGTCTTAACCCTTACGGCCCGTAGATTTACTTGCATACATTTTTACTAACAAATTCACTAGTCTGGCGTACTTCAGCCCATACTCAATAAGCTGCCAGGCCCAAGTTTGTAAGAAAAGTGATCAGTGTTCTTTACATAGAAATTTATCATTATGAAGATTAAATAACAAAATAGTTACAAAGGTACTTATAACAATTATACATTTAATTTTGGCACAAAAAGGACGAAAGAAAATACCCACCACAGGCACAGCGCCGCAGCGCATATGTTCTATTTATAAATATATGAAATTACAGTAAAGTATGATCAAGGAAAAAATATTATTCTTAGGTTATTAGGTTATAGAATCACGACATCGAATGGATAAAAAAATATTCACATATGTATTATTAATATAACTATGTACATACATGTAGATGTAGATATAAACATTTTAATTTTTTTTCGGTCAGTCAGTTAAGCCACTAGCAACTACACGGTGAATAAAATCTAGACGGGGAAATCTTTTGTAAACCTTGTGTATTATCCAAAAAATCGAATTGTATAGGTCATTAATTTATGTTTATTTTAGTACCTATGGTAAGCGTGAAAATCCAGCTAGATCTAAAAATATAATAATGAATGTCTATGTATGCGGAAGGCAGAGGACCGGGAGAATTGGTGCGCCATAGAGGAGGCTTATGTCCAGCAGTGGACCAATATGAGCTGATATGATGAAGGTATGTCTGTGCTTTTTATGCATAACTTAATAAAAAAGTTTATGTAAGTAGGTACTTTATAATGGACATCTCAGTTATAAAACACATTGTTTTGATTGTACATTTCGCAAACAACTGGTTCTAGCTAATAAGTAGGTTGTCAAATTTACCTATATATAACCTATTTTTACCAAGTTTGGCGGGAAAAATAGAGATTGGAGATTTTTTCAGTCTAACTGAAGTATAAATTAATCTATTATAATTAACAACAATCACTTAATAATTTATCACATATTACTCTCCCATAATTTGAGGTTATTGTCTATTACTTCCTCGAACCACTGTTTTTTCCGTTCGTCTTTAAAAACAGGTGATAATGTTTTTAATTCTAACTGTAGTAAGGCTTCGTTACCTAACAACGTGTCGAGATTTCTCAATAGAGACGGTTCACCGTGTAGTTTCAATAAACTAGGATACGAAAATATATAGTAGTGCACTCTTAACCGTTTCGTAGCCCAGCTCTCGACTGTCTTATTGCCACTGGCCACCTGCAATAGAAAGAACATATTAGATTCTTTGAGGGTCGCTAACGCGCGAGTGATGCCCCAAGGTTTTGTAAGCGTCCATAGGCTGCGGTGACTGCTTACCATTAGACTGGCCGCAAGCTTGTTTGCCACCTTAGTAGTTAAAAAAAAAAAAAAAAAATATCCCTTAATGTACCATTGTCAGTAGGTATTTGTCAAGCATATTTATTTTTGAAGAAGGCAAAGACAGAAACACATAAAATTGGATAGGTAGGTATGAGATGTGAATGAAGTGAGTTATGAATTGAAATCTATTATTTATGTAAGTACGAACAGTTACTATAATTACTCATAGCAAAAAGTACTATAATTTGAACTAAGTTGTAGGGTGAGCCTATACAACACAGTAAGATCTTAGTTTTAATAAAATGGATTTGGCTTATCCTATACTTAATAAACATATACAATATATACCTACATAAACTTTTCTGAAGTATTTATAATCTCTTACGAAACAGATTCGTAAACGATTATTTAATAAAGTGTTTATGTAATGCATGCATTTAGAATGAAATGAAAAACTAATGTTAAAATGTCTAGACCAGAATAATTGTGTAATGTACATGTTTTACAAATATTTAACATTTTTTGTTCATTAACTGTAGTAGATTTAAGTTATGATTTTAAGTTTAATACATTGCTGCAATTCTAGTTTAGACATTTCTGATTACCTTTATCTGACCGATATGTTTAGCATGCCATGGTGAGAAGTATCCTTCTAGCTCTTTAGCAGTTATATCCGCGACTCCTTTACTCTTTAATCTCTCTTTGATCATAGAGTATGCGGTTCTAGAGAACACAAACACCTGGAGTGAGAGCATAGACAAGATTCACAATTTAAATTAAAAAAATAATATGTAATTTGGAATAAAACTCGGCGTGCTCTCCAGAATTTGCAGTCAAAGCTGGACTGTAAGCTAAACTTCTTGTCGTTTCTTTTTCTTTTAACAATATTTAAAAAAAAAACATGCTCTCTATATCTTTACTGCGCAATAGCCTCACAAAATTGGCCACTCTTTAGAAAGAGACAAAGCTAATTCGCTGCAACTACCTGTCTCTTTCTTGTAAAATAAAAACAAAATATTAGACAGAGACAACTATTCGTCACAGATTCGCTGCGTATTTGTCACACTTTTGCAACAATTTTAATTTCGTAGCTGGCTAGGAAATGCGCTGTCCAGTATTTATGTCAATGATTTTTGCCAATACTCAAATTCATTTTTATAGGTACATTACATTTTTATAGGTTATACCGGTACACTTTATATATTATACTACTTTATATATTATACATAAGATAATAATTTGATTTAACCCGGGTTTACTGCCAATGTCTATTGAAAACCTACCTCAGTAAAAAATACTTTATTTTTAGCATGCTACTTTCATACACATTTTGGTTGTCACAGAATTAGATTTGTTGTTGTAGAGATTTTAGAGCCACTTAAGACAGACCTATTGCAGTGTTTTGAAAAATAAAGAAAATCAATCAACTTGTTAAAAACATTAGTGAAATCTGTGCCCCGTCATATAACACTGTAAAAAACGGTGTACCCTGATTTTTTAAAGTTTCAGGTTTTTCAGATTTATTCAATGATAATGTCGATGCCGCAGAAAATCTATTTTTTGACGATCTCTATAAGAGGAATCTTTTAAAAAAATTTTTCTCATAAGACTGGCAACTTATTGGAAACAGTCTCGAGCACGCCAAATTCTAGAATTCGAGAGAAAAATTTGTGGAAATAGGTCTTACCTCTGGAAACCCATGAAAGTACTTGCATACATTTTACTTCAGAATTCACGAGTCTAAATTCTTATATCAATATTGCTATATAATACTTTTTTCCCTCCACACTTATTCGTGACGAAAATAATGTCGAACCAATATTAAGAAATGTTCGTGAATAATTTGCTACCGGAATTTACGAATTCGCATTGGTTAGATACCTAAATTTACGAATACCATGCGAAAACCAATGACTGCTTCAATTTAAGACGTTTTAATAATGTTTTGTTTTTTGAAAATTGTTCTGTACAGGTATGAATGAATGAAAGATGTTCTCATTGTAGATACAATGATATGGTCGATGGCATAAGAGACAGAGAGATGCATGATTTTTAGATACGTAACAGGCTAAAATGTGAATGAGCATGAATGACTTCACATTAATAATGAAGATATTATGAATTATTAACCACAGACAAAAAGATAAGAAGTTTTTTTTTAGTAAAAATAGTAATGTAACGGCGGTAGGTAAGTTTTTACGTAGACGTTTTTATATAATTATGGTAATAAAAAACACTATTAATGTTTTTTTTTTAAATAATCTGAATCAGTTATATGATAATTGATAACTGGCTAATTTAACCAGATAGCTGCGACATATACCTCTACTTTCTTCATTTTAATTCAACTAGGAAATGTACTTGTAAAAGAGCCATCTATTGTCAAATAGTTACAGCTTATAATGGTTTACATGTAAAAGCGACATCTATCGACAAGTAGTAAGTAGCTACTTTGATTTTAAAAGCGCTGCTGTCTTCTGAAAAGTTATTCACAATAAAAAACAGATGACGCTACAAACTATTTACAATTTACAATAAAGCTTAATAGATGGCAGTACTGTTAAAAAATCAAAACGAAAAAAATTAATACCGACCTTGTAAAACTTTTTAGTAAGTACCAATAATATAGCCTACCGCCGTTTATTTACTTTACAGTCCAAACCTTGATCGCTCCGATGTGCTCCGTAAAAACCGGCGAAAACAAATTAGTCATTTCTTCCTTCGGGATATCGCCTATCCCTCGGGTCTTAACGCGCTCTTTTATCCTGGAGTACACGCTGCGAGAGAACACAAATACCTGAAATCGTGTAAGAAAAACTATTTAATAAAAAAAAATGTCATTAAGAGCGTTACCCCTGCTAACTAGCGCTACCAATTGATATTTTTATTTTCCTCTTCGTGCAAAGAAAATTTCAAAAATGTGTTTACAGAAATATGTTACTGGTTATAAGAAATTTTTAGAATGTATTGATATGATTCTAGGATTAAACTGGAGTTGTAGATAGCATATCGCTAAAACGGCTACTTTTATCCTAGAAACATTACCAAACGTTGATAAAATAACTTATGACTAGTTACATATTTCTGTAGAACATTTATGAAATCCGCTATGCACAAGGAGGAAAATAAAAATATCGATTGGCGGCGCTAGTAGACGTCAGAAACCCTCTTAAGTACCTCTCAAAAAGTTAGGCAGCCCTCCGAACCCCAGCGCTTAAATAGTTTTTTTCTTAATTTAGAAATCAATTTTAGGGAACTTTAATTCTGTTATTAAAATTAACTTTTGAATGGTTCCTAGAATACTTAATTTGCAAGATTTAAAAAGCATTTCTATTCAAAGCGGTCATTCGTCGGAATTGCGCTTTTTTAAACTAGAAACAAAACAAGATATTTCAAAAATAGCTTAGTGTGATATTTACTATTAAGTATATTTTCGACACAGGTTTTGGCCGAATAGGAAATTAAAAAAAAAAATTCCAGAGACCGACTAGCTCAAGACTTCCCAATAAGGTTCTCAGTAAGGTCCCAGGTCGGCTGCATGTAAACCATTCAGAAAAATATTTTCCAAGTGAAAAATACTGCCAGTCAATGGGTAAAGTAAGTACGTAGTTGTCAATATATGGCATTGTCATGTTAACCTCATATAAACATCTATTTTAATAATAAGTAGGTATACGTTTTACTTTAACAGGCAATATTCTGTAAACTATTTAATTTCAAAATATATTTGTCTTTGGCTTTACTTCCATGTCAATTAGAGTTTAATAAAAGTATTGTGAATAAATTTTATAAACCGAGCTTTCTTAGAACGAAATGAGATACTATGCAATAAATGGGCCGGAGACATCCAGGCAGCTGCCCCACCTTAAACTTCCAAGTACCTATAACCTCGAGAATTTGGCATGTTTGAGTATTTTTGTAATTTTGTCGTATAAAACTAACATTTGTCACCAGCGACCTTATTGGGAACAGTCTCGAGATGTTCGGACTCTGGAATTCAAGACTAAAATATATGGAAGTCTGACTTACCTCTCGAATTCCAGAGTACGAATACCTAGAGACTGTTCCTAATAAGGTCCCAGGTCTCCTGTCTGCCTCATCCTAGCCCTGCCTACTCCACCCTAACGAAGTTAACCCACCCCAGCCCAAAAAATCAGATATATAAAAGGAAAAGTTATTCTTCACGTCAAAATGGAGCTTCCAATAGACCTGATCTTTGGCACAGGAATACATACTGGGACGGACACAATCCAGAGTTCCTACAAGAATAGATTTTTTCACAAGTGATACCGCGGGACACTATTCCTTTACATCGCAATGGAACTACAGAATAACAAGATACTTGCAGGGATACTTTCAGGGACAAAGAAAGATATAGGATACCTACTTTTTATCTTAAGAGAGAGTTTCCACGGGAATAGCTTTTTTTTCAAAACTGGAACTAAAGTAAAGTTAAGATTTTCGCCTAGCGTACGGTTACATTTTACGTCCAAAATAAATCATATGGTACTACAATTAATTCTTTTTTCAACTGCAAAATGCATTGATTTACAAGATTAACTATGTATGTAATGGCGGTAATAGGACGCCATTTTAAATAGCAACAGTACAAAGTTTGTTAAACATAGCGATAACCGACACGAACACTTCTGGTATATTTTGTATTGAGCAATATCCAAGACCGGTTTTGCAATTAGTGACCAAGTATTTCATTTTGATTTAAATATTGTTATATTAGGATCACTGTCGTCGGTAGCAGTAATATAAAATATGTCAGTTTAAGTTGGGGAAGAGTAACTAGCAACCCACCGGTTTTATTATAATAGTTATGTTATAAAGGTTACAAGGTTTTACTAGCGGTTCCACTCACCCTAAATTCGGTTGTCGGTGTAGAATTTCAACGGCAACTACTCAATTATAAAAAAAAACCGACTCACACTTGACGTTTTCAAGGAGCCTATGTCCTTACTCAGGACTCAAACTATCTCTGTGCCGAATTTCATCTTAATCGGTACAGCATACAGTTTAATCATGGCGAGATAACAGACAGACAGAGTTACTTTCGCATTTATAAAATTAGTATGATATGGATTACAATATTGAAATCATATTGTTATAGTTTAAAATCGATCGGATACTCGATTAAATAATAGTTAGAATAAAAAATATTATATAAAATTCGCTGTCCCTCCAGCTATACAGATGCAACGTAAAAAAACTTAAAACAAACAGGCACTTACAATATTTAACATGGATAAGAACAAAAACCTTATATGAGATATACTGTAATATGTGATAATAAAAACTTCGTTACATTTCAGTTATATAAAAGCAAAGGAAGCCACATCCACTTTCGTTGAAATCTTTTTAGTTTTGGCGATATGTATGATATGATGCTGTATTTGCTACAAACGTTGATTTTAAATATTTATTTTGTAAACGATTTTGCTGGCTTTGATACGATTTTGTTATTTGGTTATGTGAAGTTAACAGAACACTACCAAACTGCATTAAAAGTTGACAAAGCACTACCAAACTGCATTTAAGAGTTGACAAAACACTACCAAACTGCTTTTAAAAGTTGACAAAACACTACTAAACTGCATTTAAAACTTGACAAATTACTACAAAATAGCATTAAAATTTGACAAAACACTACCGAACTGCATTACAAGTTGCCATAATGAAAATATGGGATGCTAATGCATTTGCTTTTGTATGATGTATTTATCGCGTTAAGTTCTCTTTCTTCTGAGAGGATTGTTGATTCAAAATCTGTTATCATAGTATCTGCCTAAATTAAATACCTATTACTGCTGTAGTATTGAAACTCACCTGATATAAGGAATTGCCTGTAACATAGGAGGCAATGTAATGTGAACCGTACTTTCTGATGAAATCTCCTATTGACACTGAGTCCCCTATAGCTGATTCTTGAATAGCATCTAACACAACATCCTCAATACCTATGTTGGAAGGCAAGTCTGTCAACTTTCCTGTCTCTCGAAACCTGGAATAAGAAAATAAAAATTTTAGAAAATACTAAACCTTTGATTGAAGACTGCCGTAATCCTTAAACTTTATCGCTTCTAGATCAGTTATTTAGTTAGTTCTAGATCAAGCATATAGTCTTTCGGATGTTCAACAGTCACCGCGTGGTGCCAATCCCTTAAAAACCTAATACAAGGTAGTATTGATTAAGTTCTAAGGGCAAACCAAACTGTTCACGAGAGGAAGTTCCTCTCAGACCTCACGGGTCATGACCAATTAGGTTCGTGAAGACGACTGTGATGTTCCCCCTGTATAATTCATGGGTTCTAGGGGTCCAGGAACAATACAGCCCAATGAAGTTCGAAAATAAAGTTAATCAAATAAAAGTTGTTATTCTGTCTTGATGATATTACTTGATGAACGCACCTGGAGACCCTGACGAGTACGTAACAGTGGTCGCCGGTGATGAAGGAAGAGTTGATACCGAGGTTCCGCGCCATGATATCCGTCGGCCAGCCGGCGGTGAATGCTCGCCATGGACGCTCCAACCTGAAGTTTTTATAATAACTTCGCCTTCAATGATGTCAGATAAGATTTTGTTGGGAACCTAAAATCATCTTTGTATGTGGTATTGTCACTAATAGTTTCTTGCCCGGTAAGTTTTGGCAGGCAGGCAGGGTTGAAACTCACTTAGCCTGCAACCGTTTCAGATTTTTTTGAAGAAGTGATGAACTACGTAAATATTTTATTTTCAAGTGTAACAGTTGAACTTTTTAGTTAATCAACTGTTACTGTCTCAAAATATTATAAATCACTTACTGAGAAAAACAAAAAAAAAAAACTTAGGGCTAGAGTGTACGGTAAGTTACGTTTAAACATTTTGAAAGCCTTGACCGTATCTTTCATATCCATTCGGTTCCATACAAACTTATCTAAACCTGACTCAAAATATCTGTGCAAATCTTGTAAACATAACCTAACTTTAGTTAATGTTAACTTTTTCTGGGAATTTAATCATAATTCATTAAAATACTTACATGATTACCTTTATTGTCACATTCTTTAACATATTTTCAAATCACGACACTGATTAAACCTAAAATCTACAAAATTTCAAATTTACAATGAGAAATATTATACGTATTTATGTATATGTTGCATAGACTAACAAAGCGAAAGACGCGTGTCAAGGTCATTTTTGTTTACACGAATTGCAAACAGGCGCTGTAATCGTCCGTTCCTTAACATATGTTACATCATTCATACATCTTCACTTTGCCACATGTGCCAGATAAGTTGGTTAAACTGTAAGATATTAAATTCTGTGCAGTTGAAACCAAAACGGTAACAGCCAAATCATTACTAAAAAAATACTTGTCGACTATCTTTAAAAAAATCTACAAATTTCGTACCCACCTCTCAAAAGTAAAATCCCTGAAATATGCCTGCAGCAGTTGTTTCAAGTTATCGCAGAACTCCATGTGGAAGTCTCCATCGAAGAGAGTCTTGGCCTGACGAGGTTTGGGTGCGATGGAGAACCTTTCCACGTCCCGGAATATGCTGACCGTAGGCTCCCGGAATACCCATCCATCCGTATCATTCCGAGGCACCACTCGCATGCAGATGCTGAGATAGCCATACCTGAAAACGACAATTGGGTTACCTATTATATTACCAACTTAACATCTGATGCCAGAGTTTTTTCTATGTGGTTTTACAAGAAAGAAGTCATTAGATTTTTATAGGGTCGACAAAGAAAGAGTAGTCCTCGTTGTTCATACAGTGAGGTGACCGCTTAAGATCAGCCACCTTAGGAGTAAAAGAAATTAAAGTTTATTAAAGGTTTTTTTTAAAGGGCCCCCAATTAGGTATGCACAGGCCCCCTTGTATAGCTTTAAACAGCCCTGGCCGTAATAACGCAATCTCAGCGATAGAGCACATTAAAGATCAGCTAAAGAGCACAGGCATAGAACCTAAAAGGCTCCTTTGGCACGGTTTGGGTACGGAACTCTAAAATAGTCACAATCGGTGTACTTACAAACAAAGGAAAAACTTCCACTTTTTTTGAAGACGGTTAAAACACTTAACAGAGATTGAACTAAGTAGAGTAAATGAATCAGTACACATGCGAATTTTCCGAGTGTTTATATTGGGGGCCAAAAAATAATGCGAAACATACAAGATGGCCAGCAAAAAAATAATGTAAATAAATAATCAATAGATGGCGCCAGCAATACTATCAACCAATATTTGTTATAAATTTTCGGCTGAGAAACTGTCAGCGTTTGAATCAGAATCGCACCTGTCCGTTTTTTACGTAGTTTTTTTTATACCAATAAGTTGGCAAACAAGCTTACGGTCCGCCTGATGGTAATAATAATTAAGTTATAGTATTTCATTTCACATAGCATAGTACTTAGTATTTATTGTAAAGGTAATAAAGTTGTAATATAATATAAAGTATCTTCAAAACTACATGCTTACTCATTAAGGCGCAGTAAATACCTTACTAGCGCCGCCATTTTTAAAATATCTTTTGCACAAAGAGAAAATAAAGAATATCTTTTCTAGTTAGTTCACTGCACTTAACATCATTGTGGTAACCAGGGGCTGCATTTTCGTAAAAAAATCTCGTATTTCCCGCACCGTTTTATTTGAAATAGAGCATAGTCATAGCTTCTTATATTATTAATCCATAAATTTCATATGTAGGTGTAGGTACTTGCCTCATAAAAATATTGATAGCTTTGCCCACGCCGAGTTCAGAGTCCGGTGAAGAGGCGGCGCGGCACAGTACGAGCGCCAGCAGTAGGACTGAAGGCCCTCGTACCATCACACCTGCACTACCGACCTGGTAACAAAGTTTAATAAAATTTTAACAAGAAGAGGTAAAAAAAGTTATCTCCACGGCGGGGAATCGAACCCCGGTCTCCCGCGTGACAGGCGGGGATACTGACCACTATACTACCGAGGACTTGTAATCACGTTCCAAATTATGGTTTATAATTATAAGGATACAATAAAATGTCATTACATTTGTCAATCTGCGTAAAATATAGTAAAACCCTAAATTTTTTTTTAAGGCAGAAACAATATTTAGGTAAGAAAGTAGATCCTTTCGACCTACTTAGATCTATTTTACTATAATATTTTTTGTTTGTTATAAAATGGAGATAAAAGTTTAGTCGTTTAGAGAGACCTTGGAGGTTATTGGGAACAGTCTCGAACTATTGAGAAAAATGTATATAAGTACATTCACGGGTTTCGAGAGGTAAGTCAGATTTCCATACGTTTTTCTCTCGAATTCCAGAGTCCAAATAGCTCGAGACATTTCCAATTAGGTCCCTTATCGTATTGTGTAAGGACGATCCTGAGGATGACCCACTGTATCCTACAGAGCTTATGAGCTCGAGATTTTATTTACCACTTTTATGTACTTAGGTTGATAAATACCTGCAGAGTTAATAACATACGTACTTACATGATATGATACCTACCCATTACTTTAGCACCTAGGGTAGTAGGTATATAAGAAATAATACCTAGACTTATACTAAGTTAGGTAAGCCCAGGTGGCACTAATATTTAAATCGGATTACAATATGTATAATGTTTTCTAATTTAAGTAGAAGCGTTATACCTATTACATTAAAGTGTACAAATGAAAATATTCTGTATTTCTAAAAATCTTATTTTTCAATATGTAAACGAAAGTAAAGTAAAGTATTTAAAATTAACAAAAAGATTTGTCAGAAGTGGGATTCGAACCCACGCCCTCAGAGAGGACCAGAACAACTCATATCCATTTTGTATGGACAAGGTAAACCTTGAGTCTGGCGCCTTAGACCGCTCGGCCATCCTGACGATGTCAGTGTTCTTGAAATATCTTTACTGATTCACAGTGTCTAATATCACATTTTAAAAATAGATGGTGTGCGAATACACGTTATTTATGTCACATGAGGATTAAGATTGCCGAAGTACAGAATATATCAGGATCCGACTGTGTCCGAGCGCTGCAGCCTTTGATCAGTTTAATAACCACAGGCTGCAGCGCTTATTACAAAGATATTTGAAATACCTTGAACTCGGATATACGCGACATATACACATGTAAGGGGTTAGGGTTGAAAGCGCTTAGTGTGGTGAAGTGAGCGTTCTGACTTCTGATATGAGTATGCATTTATGTTTTTTTTATATTTATGGTACCCAAATTTTAAAAAAAATATGTGTGAATAAAAGTAAATTAAAATTATGTAGAATGATTGGGACTTTGGATATCATAGCAGGCTTTTTTTTGATTGATGGAGTTTTTTATATTTATTTTATTCATTCTCCACTGGTTTTCGACATCACTTTCATTTCCTAGGTAAAAACCTACCTTTGCGAAACTTATCCTTATTCCAATCTATCGCTTTAGACTATTTCCTGCATTTTACAACAAGAAAAATATTGAAGGCCTGACTTTTTACATAGAGGTTTCGCTTTAGACGATTTCCTTCATTTTACAATAAGATAAAATATTGAAGTCCTGACTTTTTACATATAGGTAGGTCGGTGCTTTTAAACTTTAATTTCTAACTTATCGATTATGTTGTTAGCAATAAGTATATTTGAATTTAAATATAGGTTAAGGTAGGTATGAATTAGATCCCCTTAACTATGAATGTATTGTAAGTTAGGAAAAAATAATATTAACATTTAACCCTCGCAGCCTAGTTGGGAGTGTGAGGGACTGCCGTGCAGAGAGTGTGGGTACGATTCCCGCACTGGCAAACATTTGTGTTTGTCTTGAGTCTGGGTGTACTTATGTATAATATGTATGTATTTAAAAAAAAAAGTAACATATATGTATTTATATCCGTTGTTTGGTACCCATAACACAAGCTTTGCTTACTTTGGGGCTAGGCAGCGCTGTGTGTAATGTCCAAAAATATTTATTTATTTTATTCTTGATAATTAAGGCAAGTGGAAGTCTTGGCATTATCTAATCTATTACCTAGATTAGTCGGCCTTTTGTTAAGTTTTTTCGTCACAGCATTTTAATTCGATAATCCAATATAATAAACAAAATTATTAATTGTGTACAGATATTTCTTCGTCATGCTCTGATAAGAGCCGCTTTTCCTTTTTTAAACGACTCCAAAAAAATCGTTCTCAATTCGATAGGATATTGTTTGGGCTGGTCATGGCAAATGACTTTTATGATTTTAGGTTCATTTCTGTAGATATAGGCGCGTATGTATTGTAGCTAATCCGGAGCCATTTTTTTCCCGATGTAGAGATTCCGGATGCATATAGTTCGAGCCGTATTCATGTTTACAAGTGTGCAAGTTATATGCGTTTTCAAGAAAAAGTGGGTTAGCACTTGTTGAATAATCATTTTCCATCTTTATACTACTCGATAATAGATGACGCTACTAGTGTCTAAATAATTTTTTTTTCGAATAAAAACAGGTAGATATTATTCCAACTTTGTTTACTATAATAAAACAACTATAGAGGGTCTATAGTAGTACTAGGCTAGTATTTATATTAGTTAAATTTGAACATACTTTCAGGTTACGTTCCAAAACCCGCTGAGTAATTATCGCCCGGTAAAGTTGAAACATCAACCCGTTGCATTATTTATTATATATTTAATTAAAAATGATTATATTTTAACACTGACAGAAGTAAATTTCAACGTTTTCTAAGGCAGTGTAAAGAATGTAACTTGACAGTTGGAAAATTACTCTACGCCGGGCGTCCCAAAACCACTTTTTAACTGTCTCGTTGCGATTTGGAACATACCCACATTAGTTACTGTCAAATCTATGAAATAAACTCGAAGTTATGTCAAGTAGGTAATATTTAGGGTTACCACCCGTCGCTTCTTAATTTAAGGGTTGCCAGCTCAAAAAATACGGGTTTTCAATTTTTTACACATTAATGAGAGCTCAAAGTGCTCAGGAGTAGTTCATGAGCGCAAATGGAACGCAGCCTCCGTTCCCCTGCCCCAATGGTAAGCAAGCATGCGGGGGCATGGTGGCATAGATAATGCACAATGACTACGTCACGCACCGCGCCAAGTTAACACAGCTACGCACAGCACGCTAAATAGAATGTCGGTTTTTTGACCGCGACACCTTCAACCGTAAATACGGGGATTTGTTTACCCCGTATTTTATTTTGCTAATTACGGGTTTCTATTTTGTTAAGGCCTTAACCGGAGTAACCCTTAAAATACGGGGTAAGTATCTGGCAAGCCTAGTTATATTTCTTCCGCATATATGCGTCAATTGACCTGAGTTTTGATACAAGGATAGCTGTTTTTTCTTCCCTTAACGGACTAATAAGGTAATTGTTTGGACATTACAGGTCATAGGGTACGTTATACGTAGTTACTCGCGGTAGATACCGCGAGCCGCTATTTCTCTACGTCGAAATGAAGCAACAAAGAGGCGACCTTATTTTTCCGTAAAGGGATAGCGAAAGTAAGCAAAAAAAACTACATATTCGTATGTACCCACGGGAGCAGATGCTACGGGGCATTTTTCTTCACATCAACGTTACGGCATTTCCACCCCCCGTCTCAGATAGAAGGATAAATAATACCATAAAATACTTTCTATCCCAGTTCCAGGAGTCCAACTGCGATTTGGTACTTACCAAATTCACGCAGGTGAAGCCGCGGGAAAAAGTTCGTAGGAAGTCTATATAAATATATATATAAGTAGGTAGGTATTAATATGTTTTTCCGTTTAGGTTTAAGCTTTATTCAAGTCCATTAACCATACTGATACACTATCGCCACGGTGACCGCTTACCATCAGACGGACCGTGTGCTTGTTTGATACCTTAGTGGTATAAAAAAAATCGCTTACCACCAGAGTGCTGAGCACACCCAAGTTATTATTCTTTATTTTGTGCTGTTAAAGAAGTAACTGTAACAATCACTTATTCATGAAGTAATTTTATTATAATATAATAACTAACTTACACCTAAAATTATTTGTTTCCTTAGTTAACATATTCAAAAACGCTGATCGATTTTCTACATTTATAAGTAGACCAAACTTCTCGCCTTTTGCTACAATATTAACAAATATAACGAAGACATAATAATTTTTGAAATTCAAGGGTAAAGTTTTGAAATATTCCTGAATTCACGAGTCCGACGTAGTCCCGAATTCGAGTGAAAAATGTTACTTGCTAACGTTGCAAGTTACTTTAACGCGTCTCGAAAGGAGACCTACTTGCACACATTTTCTCTCAAACTTTAGAGTTTGGCGTACTATATCACAGTTTACTATTATTATTATTCACCTTAAGAAAAAAGCTACGAAATATCTGCCAAAAGATATCGATATACTACACGGGTGCTCCAAAATAAAAAATATTATGGTAAAAAAAAAAGACAAGAATTCTAGATTATTTTATACATGGTTGTGGTATTCGACAGTACAATGATATCGATATGATGACGATTATCGGATACCGAATAAGGTTGTGAACAGCCCCCCTGAACATTTGATTGTTTGTATGTCAATCGTCTTAGTGTCGTCCGTCGCCTGAATCTCGGTCAAGGGCCACTTGCACTGTTTGCCTTCGTACCCGTACACTTAACACGGCTAATCTAATGGTTACCTACTTAAACGTCTGTTAGCGTAGTTTTGTTTGATATTAGAGCGAAACAAATCATTTGGTTCCTCCACTGACCTTCATAGACTCCGTGACTAATCGGAGACCAATTTACTTGTCATGCGTTTAAAAACAATCATGAACACGTAGGTACATATTTGTGTATAAAATATATCACGTAACATCACTTATGAGAGGTCTTTTAATTGGTTATTACTAGCTTTGCCCGCGGCTTCTACCGCGGTGAACTCGGGTATCGCAGTAGAATTCCTACTAAGTCTCTCCTTCTTCATCTCTGTACTTCGGTATGAATTGTCGATCGAATTAAGGATATGGCAAACGAGTGAAGTTTTGCAAGAATTCAATAAATTTTGTTACAGTCCTAAGTAGGTACACTTCTTGAATTAAAAAAATATCCTACTAATATGATAAATATGTTTGTATGTCTGGATGGATGTTTGTAACTCAATCAAGCTTCAACCACTGGACGGATCGGGATAAAATTTGGCATACACATAGGTTAGGTCCTAAAACAGCATATAGGCATATATTTTTATCCTGAAAAAATTCCGCGGGAGTAACTATAACAGAGTTGAACGAACTATAGCTACACCTATAGCTTGCTACAGCAAACTTCATTAATATAATTAAGGAGTTCCACGCCGATAACTCAGTTTTGGGCAGATGGAACCGCTGGCAAAGTCTAGTATGCAGTCACTTGCTGGCGCCTATTGTACCTACGTGGAACTGTCTCTTTGTATGCTTCAATTGTGTAATATGTCTGTATGTCTCTAGTCGAAACGGAACGATTTTGCTAGGGTATGCCATAGCCTATGTCCATCTGTGTATTTTGATAGGAACTCTCAATGGAATAAAACAGTTTTCTATGTACATCTCTGTATTTTCATAGGAACTCTCGATCGAATGAAATAGTTCTATATCCATCTCTGTATTTCGGTAGGAACTCTCAGTTAAAATAATCAATATTCTATGTCCATATATGTATTTCAGTAGAAATTGATCGAATGAAACAGTATTCCATGTCCATCTGTGTATTTCGGTAGGAACTCTCAATAAAAATAATCAGTATTCTATGTCCATCTCTGTATTTCGGTAGGGGCTCTCAATTAAAATAATCAGTATTCTATGTCCATCTCTGTATTTCGGTAAGAATTGCCTATCGAATGAAACAGTATTCTATGTCTATCTCCGTATTTCGGTAGGAACTCTCAATAAAAATAATCAGTATTCTATGTCCATCTCTGTATTTCAGTAGGGGCTCTCAATTAAAATAATCAGTATTCTATGTCCATCTCTGTATTTCGGTAGGAATTGTCTATCGAGTGAAACAGTATTCTATGTCCATCTCCGTATTTCGGTAGGAACTCTCAATAAGAATAAACAGTATTCTTCAATCTGTGAGAATCGTTAACGATCCCAAACTCGCAAGCCGTATCAAACCCCTGTGTGTGTTCTACCGCTTACATAATGGGATATGTTCTGAGGAATTGTTCAAAATGATGCCCACGGCTACATTTTACCATCGCACCGCACGCCATCGGCAGGAAATTCATCCTTACACCTTAAAACCTAGATGGTTTCAGAGAAACTTGTTTCCACGAACGCTTAGGTTGTGGAATAAGCTTCCACGCCAAAGTTTTCATTACTGTAGGTATAGGGTTCTTCAAGAAAGAAGTTATTAGCCCCAGGTGTTGCAAGCGTCCATAGGCTGCGGTAACCGCTTACCATCAGGCGGACCGCAAGCTTGTTTGACACCTTAGTGGTATGAAAAAATCTCTGTATTTTGGTAGGAACTCTTGATCAAAATAAGTAGGTATATATTCTATATCCATCTCTATCCTTCTACATATATGACTATTGTGTCAAAAGTAAGGTCAATTCAATTCAAAAACTCCGTAACAAAGTGGAGAACGAAGTGGAAGAGGAACAAACAAATAAAAAATCATTGCACGATTGTTTTGTAACATATCATATCCGTATGTTCCGAGACAGTCCTTTATTTCTCCGGTAGAAAGGTATGTAAGTAAATATTCCTTGGCAAACAGGTTCTTATAGGTTTTGAAAACTTTGGCCTCTGCAGTAACTTATGACTGCGGTATAGGCTAGACCGCGTAAATAAGTTAACTTTTTTTTGTCTAGTGCATTACCTAAATGAGTGATTTTCATTTATTGTATTTAATGCAATAAAAAATCTGGAACATTTAACACTTGTGCAAATTTTTAAAGTGTGTATTGCATTATTTTGTAGGAATAGCTTTTTATCTAGTGCATTGACTCTAAGTTGTTGCAAAAACCAAAAAAAAAACGACTACAAAACGGAAAAAAAGTTAAATGCCATACAAACAAAAATAGTTTCAAGGGGTCATTATGGAATAATTTACTAAGGAAGTATATAACAAATATATTTAATAGTAATGGATAGGATATTGTGTAATGATTTTAAGTACATTTACATACACAACGTTAGTATAACAGAAATTAGCTTTCTGGCCTATATAGCCCTCTTAAATACTAGTAGGTACCCAATAATAAAGTGAAATAATACAAGCATTTCTTGTTTTATGTAAAACACTACCATCCTATTACTGTCCTGTAAGATAGCAATTAGGCAATACTACTGAATTTTAATAAGGCACTGACGCACAGTCTGACCTATTTACGCCAACGACTATTGCGACCTCTCATCTAAACCATTTCTAACCTGTTTCTCCCAAATACGAGCTTTTGAAGCAATATTTGACCTTTTAAATTGACAGATGTCAGTCAAGAATTCAAATCCTGATTAATTGGTGGTCTGACCTTTTTAAGTAAACGACCTGACTCCTGACCTTCCTATCTTTCCTAGACATTTATTTTAACTTCCGTTTGAAAACCAGAATAATGAAATTGCTAATCTTTGTCCTTCTTTTAAGATCGGGTATTTGCAATTTAAAAATTCCAATTATATTTTTTTTCGGTGCAGTCCAAAAGCATTTGTTTTTCTGCATTAGGTGACTCTAGACGCAAATTCCATATTTTCACATACCTATTCATTTTAACCACAGCTGTTTTTCGGGTGGCTGACGAGGTTTTCTTTGCTTATGAATTTTTAAGTTTTCCATGGTTACCTGATCAGAGGTTCGACAGTGGGCGGCCAGATCAACCAATGAATTAGGTGATTGCCAGCCAAAGTAGGTGTAAGGCTTGTGATTACTGAAGACATAGGTATCTATTTAAAAACTAATTTGAATATTTTAGATTGCAAGCCGCTATTCCTGCTAAATTTGTTTATAAACCCATAAAAAATGCAAATAATTTAACGAATTTGCCTAAATTATGTATTTTTTATGTAACGACCAGTATATTGATTATATTATGTTGTTACTAGATCAATTCAGTCGTCTGACCTTGAGTTTTCTAGGTTTTGGTAATAAAAATACAGGTCAGTAGCATTGGCAAATATGTATTCTTTTGTCACTTCCTTACTTGTTGCTACGTACAAATTGGCGCGGATAGTATGCAGCTGTCAGTATATTTGCCGAACTCGCCGCATGGTTTCTGATGTGATTTATCTATAATAGCGCACCTAAAGTGGCGTTAGAAAACGATGAATGCCCGATTCGTCGTCACACCTGTTTGTCTCACGAGGAAGATGCTTGGAAATAGTCTCGATCAGAAAGCCCGACTGAATCTTTCGTTACACTGGGGTGTGACCGGGTTTGACCGATGATCCCTTAGTGCATTGAGCGAGGCGACCGAAAAAAACGCTGCCGAAGATCGGTCAGGTGTGGCCCAGCCCTTAAGATTAAATTAAAAATAAAAAGGTGTGGATACGGCATCGCACCTTCCCACCGCCCTTCCTTCCCCAGCAAACTGAGCAAGAAATTTTGGAGCTAGCCCCGGCAAACAACCCAAAAAGTTCACATTAGAGAGAGTCAGTTAGTGAGAAGTATTTATATATCAGAGAAATTAATTAAACTTAAATTTCCTTGGTATCTATATTTATGCAGAAATGCTTGCTCGTGTGTTTTACAAGTGTAATAATAGTTCAAAAGTCCAAAACGTAGCACATTTTATTCACGATTAAATTAAGAATTATACTTTAAACTAAGGAAATTATGTCCATTATTTTTGAGTAAAAGAAACAGAACGCTGTAATTTTGCACACATTGTAAGTACGTGGAGTAACTAAGGCCAACTAGCCGTCCGGCAACTCCGGCTACAACCGTGAAACACTTTAATTTTTTTTATACCACTATGGTGCCATACAATCTTACGGTCCGACTGATGGTAAGCGGTCACTGCAGCATATAGACGCTTGTAACACCTGGGGCATCATCACTAGCACGTTGCCAACCCTTGAAAAATCCAGTAACTCCTTTTTTGAAGAACTTACCGTTGTCCTTAGAGTAAAACTTGGCAGAGAGCCCATTCCACAACCTACGCATTCGCGGGAGCACACTGTACGTGACCATTTATGTTCTAAGGTGTGATGTTAAATTCGAGCGATGGCGAGCGGTGTGATGGTAGAAAGTTGGCACCAGACACGTTAGACGTTTTCGTTGTAAAATCTAAATAGTAATAAAACCTGTGCAATGAATTTGTAACACGCAGGATGCAAAGGCGTTACCAAACAGAGAAAGAATCTAGATTTAAACACCAAATACTTAAGAAAGCCGATTTATGATGTATTTTGTAAACGATGACCTAAATAAACTTTTAAAATTCCTACTAGTACGGAACCCTCGTTGTTCTTGTCCGACGGCACTTGACCGGTGTTTAAACTTTTAGCTCCATCTAAACCATATGTCAAAATGTTATAAAAACCAAATTCTTATCGAAATAAGAAGTATTGTACTTTTATTCAAGGTGGCAAACAAGCTTACGGCCTGCTTAATGCTAAGCGGCACGGTTGCCTTTGGATGGACGCTGACAACATCAATCGCGTATTGCGCCTCTTTAAGAATCCAATCACTTCCTTTTTGAAGAACCCCACACTGTAGTCCCTAGAAAACAACTCTGCCGGTAGCTAAATCCACAACCCAAGCGTTTGGATTACCTTCCCTAAATAACCACGGGCACCGACCTCTGCTCAAGTGCATCTTTATGCAATTTATGTACAATAATCGATACTAAAATAGTAATCGAATATTAATACATTCATTAACCTTAAAGCTTCTCGAGAGCGCTCTTTAGTTTACTGTGTTGCATGCATGTTGCAATAAGCGATTATAAACAAGCATGCTTTGGTATGCAATAAAA